>CM071836.1:76044504-77324504 GCA_036507285.1 Trichosanthes cucumerina
CTTTTGGAATGGGCAAATAAATTTGCCTCTCCATTCTGTTGTCTCTTATCATCCATAAGAAACTGATAATTCTGCAGCTCATTTAGCAGAGAAGTCAGATCATACTCTATGTTGTTTATCGCTACATTGCTACGGAATTGCAAAAAAAAACTCTTCGGAAGAGATTCTAGGATGAACAAAACTTGACTTTTCTCAACTATGACCGCTCCGTTTAAGCTATGTTGAAGTGAGCAATCAGATTGAGAACATGTTCTCTCACTGACGTTCCCTCCTTCATGTGCGCGTTGTAAACGTATTTTAGGGTTTCATGTCGAATTTGTTTGGACGGTTGTCTAGACAAATTTAGCACAAAATCTATGATCTCACGAGCTGAGACCTTACCCTCAAACCTCTGGCGGCTAAAAACATCGGTATGCTAGCGGGATATAGGCTTTGCCTTTTCATTGACATTGATCCAATGCGGTCATACGCATCCTCAGCAGATTGAGATGTGTTTTGAGCAGGGAATTGAGGACACTCCTCATTGAGAACGAACTTAAGATCATGTGCAACCAAGATTATGTTGAGTCTATTCCTCCAAGTCATTATGTTTTCTCCGGTTAATTTTTCCACACCCAGTAAGGAAATCATTGAGCTAGACAGTTTTGCTGAAAAATTTTACAAACAAACTTGTATGAGTTTCTTGCTATAACTCTAATCCAATCACGTTTTAGCTAATTATCAAATGATTCCTAGGTCATTTATAATTTGCAATGATACTCCAAAAGTTTAGAATGTATGACACCGAAGGGTAATAAAAAACACTCCTCCTCTGGATCAAGACACTCTTGACCAAAACCTAATGCCAGAACAACTTTTATTCCTATAGGTTTTAGTTGCCATTTTTCGGTCAGGATACATACACAACTTATGTACCCCGTGAGTGTAACCCTCTGTCTTTAGATCCCAGAGTCTCAATCCAATAAAATCCGCTGAAGGGAGGACTAGATTGAAAAACATACTAAGGAAATCTTTAACCCTTTCGGGTGTCTACTGTGTTCGAACCCCTATGATCAAGCCCTCCGAAGGGATTGTCTGGTCCAGGCCAAACTAACAGGATGACCATAGTGGTCTAACGGTGTAAACCGACAAAAGAGACCGTAGTTTGCCTTTATTTAAACCCTAAGGAGGACGCTCCCATTTGCGCCACGAGGCCAAGTATGAGTCTCACGGTGTGAACTTCCCGGAGATAACGTAGGTGGAAAAATATGTATCTCATACACTTTTCCTCCCACTGAATACTTTAAAGTTATAAGAATCTTACTTAGGCTAAAACCCGGCTAATGGTTTTACCTAACTCTATCAATATAACTCTCATATCGATAATCAATATAACTCTTATATTGATTTTATCCTAAGTTTGTTATTATAACTCCTTATATTAACCCTATGATATCTAGTTTATTAACCACTTAATAAACCCGCTGACGTTACTATAATTTATAAACTCTCTGATTAAATTTCACTCCCAGGTTAGTTGCCAAGTAGGGGTGTTCCGTTTCCGTCAGCTTAAATACCCCAGCCTAGACAGAACTTTCGTTAGACAGAGTTCCTCTTTTAATCATAGCTTATAAATTACTTGGTTCCTAATTCTAATCTAATTTGAACTAGATAACCTAAGATCTATTATTTCCAAGTTCTAAACTTTTTAAAACTAATAATTAACCTTAGGTGACATGCATACTATGTTATAGTGTTTGATCATTCATCACATGAATAATAAGACATTCATAGCATAATCATCTCATGATATATAATTAGGGGTGTACATAAGCCGGGTTGGGTTGGGTTGAGGGAGATTTTTTGACCAACCCAAAAATTCGGGTTGGTCATTCCTTCAACCCAACCAACCCTATTCATGAGAGGAACCCAACCCAACCCAACCCAATATTTTTTTGGGTTGGGTTGGGTTGATCACCGGGTTAACTTTTTTATTTTTTAATTATTTAAAATATTTTTTATTGAATTAATAACTAAAATCACATAAAATTAAAATATCAAACTTCGAAATCCATAACATCTTAACATTTTGTTAGAAGTCTAGAAGAAAACATAAGAAATTGACAAATAATTCATTTATAAGTATATATTTAATTAAAATAAAATTAAAAAAATAGTTGGGTTGGGTCTGGGTTGGGTCAGCTTTGAGCCTAAAAGGCCCAACCTAAAAATCGACCGAACTTTTTGGTTCTCCAAACTTCTAACCCAACCCAAACCAAAAAAAAATCTAACCCTACCCAACCCTTACGGTTTGGGTTGGGTAGTCCGGGTTGGTCGGGTTACCGGGTTACTTGTACACCCCTATATATAATGCATGTCAATGTTGTCCATAAATTAATATAACAACTTTATATTAATTAATCATGCAAACTATATAATATAACTCTTTATATTATGAATGATGCATGAAAATGTTTAACCTAATGTGGGATTTCTAAAATAAAAGCATACATTATGCATGGCAATAATTACACAACAATTGCATAATTTAAATAGCAAAATTAGACCAATCTTGGCACCCTAAATTCAATTTTAATTAATATAATCTAATTATATTAATTAAAATTAAATAAATTAAATATAAATAAATATAAAATATTTTTATATTTATTATATATAATAAAAATGAATTTTTGCCCGTTGCTCCCTCGTGTGAAACGCATGTGACGTTGCAACACTGATGGCAGCGTTGCAATGCTACGCCTTGTCCGTTTTTGCCCGTTGGAGAGCATTGTGAAACGCCTTCGGCGTTGCAACGTTGATGGTTGCGTTGCAACGCTGCCTCTGATGCGCGCCTCCTTCCGCAAGCGCAGCGTTGCAATGCCAATGAACAGCGTTGCAACACTGCACACAGACAACAACATGAATTCTCCAATTCTTGCTCATTTTCGCTCCGATTTTCTCAGCAACCACCTTGCCTCGATCGACACGGACTTACAGATTCGATTTACAATTAAAATTGCCCAAAATACCGGGCCCTTACATTGAACGATTCAATGGAAACATTGTAAATCTAAGTGCCAAAATCGAAAACATCTAATTTGCAAAATCGTTCATACATCTCATGCAAAACAGTAAATCCCATCTCGTTCTTGAAAAAACCAGAACGTAAATCAAGAACGCAATTGGGCTCTGATACCAATTGTAGGGAATCGAATCCCGCAACGAAAGCGATTGTGAATTGCGCGCTCTTGATTTCGTTACAACGATTACATTCAAGAACTAAATAATCTAGATTAAGCATAAAACAGAATTTGGACAGCAAGAAATATACCTTTGAAGAACCTTTCTTCGAGTGCTCCTTCTCCCACGACCATGATCTCAGCAACACGAACCCAAGAACGGATGAACACTACCACCGGATCTTCTCCGTTGTTCTCTAGGTGAGGGAGGAAGGTGGGTTCCCTTTAGGTGAGATGAGATGTTATGAGAGAGAGGTTTGTGTTTTGGAACTCTTTCAACAACACAGCAAAGGCATAAAATTGCTTAACCTAGTTGCATCTTATGCAACCATATATATAGGGAAATAGGATGGAAATGACCATCCTACCCCTCCTTTATTCTCTTTTTAGTATATGGTTTATATGTGAATCTAATTCACATTAAAACTATATATTATATCAATTATATCATATATAATTGATATAACACCTCATGTATGAAATTGAACACTTCAATTTCATTCCTAATTTTATACCCTTAATATTACCATGTTGAGCCAACGGAGGGACCTAATGGACCTACAGTTCATAAGCTCCAATGATGTGAGATTAACTGATCAAACTCTTTGATCCAGTTAATCAATATTCATTAACTACAAGTCACTCCACTATAGACTTGTAGCTGCACTCTCCTCACTGTAGATTATATTGTGTCCACTGATATAATCATTGCCCATGAGTCGACCCTTCACAGGTTGTTCATAATCACAGCTGGGTCAAATTACTGTTTTACCCCTATGATTACATTTTTGGTCCTTAAGCACTATTGATCCTCTAATGAACAACAAGTCTAAGGTCCTACCATAGACTCATACCCTTATAGAGGGCGGAGCTCCGTTGTTCAAGACCTGGAGTCAGTTCTTAAGGGAACAACCTATCTAATTCCTTAGAGTAGGAATGAGTGAATTCCATCTTGCATAGTTAAGTCCCCAGCTACCTACGAGATTCTGTCCCTGAGAAGGTAGGCTTATTGAGTCGGCTACAGGCTACTCTCACCCATACTAGTCTAAGGACAAACCCCTTTAAGCAGGAGTTCTTAACTTGCTCAGGATTCTGGTCGAGTCACTAATGACCATCTATAAATTATCGGTCTTACCTTGTTAACGGTGTTATACTGGTTAGACTAATAATTTGTAGTCCGGTCTTGTATGAACTCTTCATACAGGATGCCCCCACTCGCATGCCAACTACATGAATGGGTTGGATTACCTCATTTGTACTAATTACAAAGTGGGTCGCATCCATGGTGTTACCAGAATGAGGTTTCCAACCTTATTCTTATACCATAGACCATTTAGGTTATATTCTTGAACACAATCCAAATAGTGTCCACTACACTGATGTTCAAGATATATTATAACCTTGCACCTTAGTTTATTGGATTTATAAAGCAAGCATTATAATTTCATCAAAACAAATAACCTTTTATTTATTTGTTCAAAATTACACAAGTTTAGGGCATAAAGCCATACAGTTTCCGCATAGTCAACCCCTTCAACCTAGGTAAAACCCTTTGCCACTAGTCGTGCTTTGAAGGTTTGAACCTTCCCATCTACGCCACGTTTACGCTTGTAGATCCATTTGCAACCTATAGGTTTTACTCCATCCAGTTGATCCACAAGCTCCCAGACGGAATTGAAGTACATCGACTCCATTTCCTAGTCCATAGCTTTAATCTATTCGTCTTTGTCAATGTCTGCCATTGCCTGATCATAGGTCAATGGATCCTCGCAGTCATCATCAGGGGTGACGACTTGGGTTACAGCTAAACCCATGTAACATTCAGGTTGTCTCACAGCCTTCCCACTACGTCGAGGCATTCTCAACTCTTCAGAACGGACTTGACTAGACGTACTAGGATCAACAACACTTGTTGACGTACTAGCCCCATCAACAACTTTTGTTGATGTACTGTCCATTTCGTTTAACACAATTTTACTCCTGGGTAAATGATCCCTGATGTGGTCTTCCTCAAGGAAAGTGGCGTTTGTCGACACAAGCATCCTATTTTCCTTAGGATCGTAAAACAGACCACCCCTAGTCTCTTTTAGGTAACCTACGAATAGGCACAATTTTGAACGGGATTCCAACTTTTTCGGATTTGACATCGACACATGGGTCGGGCATCCCCAAATTCTAAAATGGTGTAAACTGCCTTTACGTCCATTCCAGAGTTCGAAAGGTCTTTCACAAACACTCTTCGACGGAACGTTGTTCAAAATATACACCGCAGTCTCCAATGTGTAACCCCAAAAAGAATCAGGGAGACGAGCATAGCTCATCATCAACCAAACCATGTCCAACAGGGTTCTGTTTCTCCTCTCCGATACACCATTCTGCTGTGGCATACCAGGTGCTGAGAGTTGGGACGTAATTCCATGTTCTATCATATAGTCCTGGAATTCAGTGTTCATATACTCTCCACCTCGATCCGAGCAAAGTGTTTTTATTGTTTTACCTAACAGGTTCTCAACCTCAGTCTTATACTCCTTGAACTTTTCAAGAGTTTCAGACTTCCTATGCATTAGGCAAATATACCCATACCTTGAATAGTCATCTATAAAAGATACAAAGTATTCATAACCACCTCGTGCTTTAACACTCATCGGACCACAGAGGTTAGAATGTATAAGCTCAAGGGGCTCTTTGGCTCTATATCCTTTTCCACTAAAAGGATGTTTGGTCATTTTGCCTTCAAGGCATGACTCACACACCGGTAAAGAGTTTTCTTCGAACTCGCTTAGAAGTCCACTCTTCACTAGTCTCTCAATCCTATTGAGATTAATGTGGCCTAACCTTATATGCCAAAGATGGACATTTTCTTTAGGAGAAATTTTCACTCTTTTAGTTCGTGTTTTTGCCGTTTTAAATATTTCAATATTCAAAACACTTTTGACTGAATTAGGTTTCAAAACATACAGGTTATTCTCAAGTGAAGCAGAACACAGTAAGTTGCCTTTGAAAGAAATAAACGCTTTATTCGATTCATTAAAACTGAGATACAATGTTCAATAAGGCAGGAAATAGAAACAAGGTTTCTAGTAAACCCTGACACTATGTATAAATTATCTAATAATAAGTACTTCCCGCCAAAATAAAGTTTCACCGTGTCGACTGCTGCAGCAGAGACAACCTCCCTGGATCCAACCTGTAGTGTTATCTCACCCTCTCGCAGCTGCTGCCAGGAACTAATTCCCTAAAAAGAAGAACAAACATGGTTAGTGGCGCCCGAATCCAATATCCAGGCAGAGTCATTACTCTTCACTAAACAGGTTTCAGTAACCAGTAAATCACATTTACCTTATTTCTTCCTGTCGGCAAAGAACTTAGGACAGTTACGCTTCCAGTGTTCATCCCCATTGCAATGGAAACACTTTCCTTTCTCTGCAACTTCCTTGACCTTTTTGCCCTTTTGGGCGGCAGCACGGTCAGCTTTACCCTTCTTCATCTTCTTCTTCTTCCCTTTCGAGCCTGAAGAGGCTACAGGTTTAGTCCCAGAGGTCGAACCCCTGTGAAAGGACCTGAAGGCAACATTTGCCTCAGCTTCCAGTGTCTTGATCCTCATCAAGGACTGAAAGTTTTGTAGTTCGTTTAAAAGGGTTGTCAGAGTGTAGCTAATTTTGTTCATAACAGCATTGCTACGAAACTGAAGGAAACTCTTCGGAAGAGTCTCCAGAATAAAGTTGACCTGCCTCGACTCATCGATCGAAACCTCGTTCATCTCAACCAGATTAAAGTGGGTCATCATGTCCAGAACATGTTCACGGACAGACATCCCTTCTTTCATCCAAGCGTTGAAGACGTGTTTGAGCGAATCATGTCAGACCTGAAAGGACTGTTGTCCAAACATTTCCTGCAAGGATTCTATGATCTCCTTGGTGGTGATCATAACTCATGCTTCTTTGCCAAGACTTCAGATAAGCTGGCAATGATATAGACCTTGGCCTTTTCATTGGCCTTGATCCATCGATCGTACGCATCACAAACACTTCGTGACGCGGTCGAGCCCGGCACCTGAGGACACTCCTCAATGAGCACGAACTTTAGGTCGTCAGTTACTAGAATTGTGTTTATTTGTTTTTCCACGTTTGGTAGTTATCTCCCACTAGTTTGTCGGAAGTGAGTAAGGCTATTATTGAGCTAGACATTTTTCTGAAAAATAAGTAAAAACTTTGTGTCAGTCTTGCAAAAACTTTTTGAAATCCAATCAAGTTTTAGCAAAATTTTATCCTATGATCCCTAGGTTATTAAAATTTGCAATGATACCCCAAAGGTTTAGAATGACCGCCACTGAAGGGTGAACAGAAACACTCCTCCTCTAGGACAAGACTTTCTCGACCAAACCCTAATACCAGAATAACTCTTATTCCATTAGGCGTTCAGTTACCATTTTTCGGTTTGAATCCATTAACTCTTAATGAATCCTGTGAGTGTCACCCTCAATCTTTAAGTTTCCAAGTATCCGTCCAAACAATAGCCACCGAAGAGTGAACCAAGAAGGAAAACCAACAAGGAAACTGTATCCCTTTCGGGAATTCACGGTGTTCCGACTCCTATGATCAAGGCCCTCTAAAGGGATTGTCTGGTCCAGGCCAAACTAGCAGGCGGATCATAAGCGTCTCACGGTGTGAATCGAAAGAAGAGACCGTAGGTCCCGTTTTCACAGGTCCCGCTCCCACTCACTATAAGTACTCTCTCCATCCACGTTGATATTGACCCATACAAATATCATCCGGAGGGGGACGCTCCCATTTGCGCCACGAGGCCGAGTATGGATCTCACGGTGTGAACTTTAATGGAGATTCAAATGTATCTTATACACTTTATTTCTTCCCACTCAGTATTTTAAATTAATCGGGATTGACCTAGATAAATCGGCCAATATTTACCTAAGTCTACCAATATAACTCTGATATTGGATTAGCCTAAGTCTATAATCACATTATTAACTTAGGTCTATGTAAGTAAATTAATCATCTTTTAATTAACGACACTCACAATAATATAACCTATGAATCTCCGGACCAAATTCACTCCCAAGTCGGTTTCCAGGTAGAGGTGTTCTGCAAAGCGTCAGCTTAAATACCCCAGCCTTAGACAGAACCTTCCTTAGACAGAGTTACTTATCAGTCACCATTCAAATGTCATATTTGATTTCCTAATTCTAATCTTTTTAGAACTAGAAAACCTAAGTCTAATTATCAAGTTATAAACATTTTAAAACTAATAATTAACTTATGTTACATGCATTTTTATGTTATAGTGTTTGATCATTCATCACATGAATAATAATATATTATAACATATACATTCATCACATGAATTAAATGCATGAGCATGCTTTTAATCTAAAAATATAACACTTATATTAAATAAACTAAAACATGCAAACCTTATATTATAACTCTTATAATATAAACCTATCATGCATACTATATATTATAACTCTTATAATATAAATATGATGCATGAAATGTTTAACCTAAGGTGGGATTTTAAATCTATATGACATACATTATGCACATAGAATAAATATTTCATACATCTCATGCATAAAATAAATAAATAGCAAAAATTGGACCAGTTTTGGCACTTAGGGACATTAAATAAATTAATTAACATTAATATAACTATTATATTAATATTAATTAATAAATTTAAATACAATACATTTTACTAAAATAAATAAATAAATAATATAAAAATAAAAAGTCCCACGATGAAGCAACCTCTCCATCAGCCACGTTCTCGCGTAACTGCTTGCTAGAACCGCCCACTACGCAAGCAGCGTTGCAACGTCGTGGCCAGCGTTGCAACGCTGCAGCGCTTAGCGTTGCACCTCGCGTGCTCCATGCCTCGACGTTGCAACGCTGCTCTGCAGCACAGCCATCGCCTGCGTGGACGGCGTTGAGACGCCGAAGAACACCATCTATTGGACAGCAAACTCGTTTGTTGTTTTCTCTGAGTTTTCGCCCATTTCCGCTCCGATTTCTTCACAGCAACTCTTGCCATACAAGACCCAGACTTATAGACTCAATTTATTTTCTAATTGCCCAAAAAACACGGGTCCTTACATTGATCTAATCAAAAAATCTAAAGAAAATGCCAAAATCGAAACATCCAATTTCGCAAAACCACAATTCATCACATGAAATTGAAGCACCCCCACCTAATTTTAAGAAAACAATTTTCACAACGAAGAAGCCAACGTTTGGCTCTGATACCAATTGATGGGAATTAAACTCCTGCAGGAAAATGATTGAATCGTCATGGTTTCGTTATCAAAACTTTTTGTCAAAATTATTTCTATCCTATAGAAATTTAGGCTAAACATGCAATAGAAGGAAAAATCAGTAAGGAATTACTTACTTGTTAAAGAATCGTTCTTCGCAATTTTCCTCTCCAGTCATGAACACTTCGCGTTCTTAATCTCAACGATCACGATCTCACCGAACCTCGAACAAGGAATAATCCGGACACCGCCGAAAAGTCTTCTCGGTTGTTCTCCTTAGGTAGAAAGAGAGTGGTGGGACTCCTTTGGTGAAGGGAGGAGAGAAATTGAGAGAAGAAAATTGAGAGAATTTGTCAAATGCCTTTTAGTGAGAATCCAAAAAATGAGCATTTTAACTTGCAAAGGGTTTATATAATGGTGATAGGTAGAGTTGAAATCTAATTTCTCCAAATTAACCCTAATTAAGCAATTAGGCTAACCTATAGTTTATTATGAATCTCATTCACATTAAACTATATAATATGTCAATCATATCTCATATAAATGACATAAATACCCTTTTAGTGAATTTGAACACTTCAAATCCACACCAAACTGTAAACCCTCATGTATCCAGTTTGAGCCAACCGAGGGACCTAATGGACCTACAGGTGACGAGCTCTAATGATTCGAGACTAACCTGTCAAACTTTTTGACCCGGTTAATCAACATCCATTAGCTACGTAACACTCCACTAAAGCATGTAGCTGCACTCTCATCACTGTAGGATAAGTTGTGTCCATTGATATAACCAATGCCCATGAGTCGACCCTTCACAGGTTGTTCGTAGACACTGCTGGGTCAAATTACCGCTTTACCTCTGTGTCTACATCTTGCTCCATAAGTCCCCATTGCTCCTCTAATGAACAACATCGTTGTATGGTCCAACCATAAACAGCACCCCTCTCGGGCCAGTGAAAGGGTGGGTGCCCGTTGTCCAAGTCTTAGGGACAACACTTAAGGGAACAACCCCTCTAGTTTTCCTAAACTCGGGAATGAGTGAATTTCATCTCGCGTAGTCAAGTTCCCAGCTCCCCACGTGGTCTTTTCCCTGAAAATATAGCCATATTGGGCGAGTAACTGTGACCACCCTCACCCGTACTAGTCAAAGGACAGACCCCCGCAGACAGAAGTCTGTAACACGCTCAGGATTAAGGTTGAGTCACTAATGGTCATCTACGAAGTTATTAGTCCTATACTGTCAACGGTGTTACATCAGGAGGTCTAATAATTCACGGTCTGGTCTTGTACAATCTCATTGCACGGGATGCCCCCACTCGCATGTCAACCACATGAACGAGTCAGATCACCTCGTTTGTATCTAACACAAAGCGGGTCCATCCACAACATATCCAGGATTAGGTCTCCAACCCTATCTGTATACTGTAGACCGTTCGGGTCATTAACTCAGTCCCTGTGTGTCTACTACACACCGTTCAAGTTCTAGTTCTCTTATAATTCAATGACATTAGAGCTTAGTTTATTGGACAACGTCTGTAAATATGTGAGACACAAAGTGATGAAAAAATAACTCTTATTTATTTCAATCAGTATATTACAAACAAGTACGAGATTAGGACATACATCCCAATATAAATAAACAGAGGGTACTCCAACATCCTAAGTGTTGTGACCAATACATATCTTTAGAAGGATTAAACTTAGGATATGAGCAGTCTTTGACAATCTGCATGGTATCTGTGCTCGTAATCAGCTATTTTCACCACAAAGTGTTAATATATTGGAGCGAAGGCATAGATGACTGAAGGATTCCCTCCAAAAAAAATAATAATAATAATAAATATTTGTTAGTGAAATAAACCTTAAGTTTGGGGGTGAAAGAAAAACATCAATGAAAAAAGGGTAAAAATTTTTTATTGTGTAAATGAGCTGAAGATTTGGATCCTAGGGTCAGTGTAGAGAGAAGATGAGCAGAGGACTCAATAAGGTTATCTTGGGCTTATAAGGACTAAACTGGAAAAGGCTAGCACACACTCACTCAAGGAATAATTTGATTCAATTTTAAATCTTAATATTTAGCTTTTAATCAATGTTGCCTTTTTGATGAATTTATTCTTCGATTCATAAAATTCCTGAGGTTTGAGTTTGTAGTATGAAGCTTACTCTGATATGATTCTTCTTTTTCTTGTTTTTTCTCGAGGATTAGCAATTGTTTAAGTTTGGGGGTGTTTGATAGCACACAAAATGTGTTATCCTTAGGCTTAAATTATGTTAGTTTTGTGATACTTTCAAGGCTTTCATGTGTTTAAATTATTGAATTTCAGGTTAAAGAGTAATGCAAGGACGGATGGAGAAATATGGGTGAAAAAGGAGTCAAAATATGCTTAAAGGAGCTAAAAATGACATTAAATGGAAGGAGGAAGGCCAAACCAAGCAATCAAACCCGTGAAGATGGCGTTGCAACGCCATTCTAGGCGTTGCAATGCCCTGCGTGCAGCCATTCAACCTTGAGAAATCATGTCGATGGCATTGCAACGCTGCCTTGCAGCGTTGCAACGCCCAACACGCAGCAAAGATACCTTGATCAAGACCCGCAGCGATGGCGTTGCAACGCTACTTCAATAAGCAAAAGGCGTGTGAGGGATAGCAGCGTTGCAACGTTGTAGGATTCTTTCCTTTTTTTATATATTCGCCTAGGGCACGACGTTGCAACGCCATGCCTAGCGTTGCAACGCGGTGTCGATAGTATATAAAGAAAATGATGCATCTTGATTGGGGGGGACCTTTTTGGAGAGCTTTGGAAACCATTGTCTAAAATTCATTGTGAGGGGTTGTAAGAAGAATTTTGAGAGATTTCAAGTGGAAGGCTTTTGTAGCTCGGGGTTCGTGATAGGTGTCGGGATCGTTGTCGTTCACGCCACGAGAGTTCTTTCTTCGTTCTTTTCACTTTGTTTGTTAAACTATGGTTTTGTATTTAAGTTTAGTAGGATTTATAGTGGACATGAGTAGCTAAACTTGTTATCTTAGGGATAGATGTAACCTTTTAATTATGCTATTTTGTTGAATTGACTGTTTTTGGTTTATTGTAATGCTTTTATTCATGCAATTGCATCCTTAATGCTTATAGACTCTTGATCACAGTTTATTTGTTCTTAGGTCTGAATTTATTCTTGTTAAAGATATTTTAGATCTGATCTCAATTGCATGACTGATAGTTACTTTGACTTGAGAATGATTGAAGTGTTATTAGAAACCCATAAGAATTGAACTTAGTGCCATGTTTGATTTTTATGTTGAACAGAGATGTTCAATTCTATGTCTTGCATGAGATTCACTTGCCTCGAGAGAGGTTATTTGTTATATTAGTTTCTTGATTTATAAAAGGCAGTAAAATAACCCATTAGCATGATCTTAATAAAATAGTTAATTAATTGGTGAAATCTAGTCCTTAAGATATTTGTCTCCCCTGATTGTTCTAAATTTTCACTCTTTGATTTTGTGTTTCACTTCACCTTAAGTTTGATTTTCTAGATAAAATTGGGTGGTGTTATTGATAGGAATTAATTGAATTAGATAACCCAATCCTGTGGACGATACTCGTACTCAAATTTACTATATTAAAACTTGACCCGTACACTTGCGGTATTGCAAAATTTACGCAACAGTGAGAGTGGTCTGTAGCCAACTCAATAAGCCTACCTTCTCAGGGACAGAACCTCGTAGGTAGCTGGGGACTTAACTCCACAAGATGGAATTCACTCATTCTTATACTAAGGAATTAGATAGGTTGTTCCCTTAAGAACTGAGTCTAGGTCTTAAACAACAGGGACCCCCTCTAGACTAGCTTAAGAGGGTTTGAGTTTATGGTAGGACCATAGACTTGTTGTTATTCATTAGAGGATCAATGGTGCTTAAGATGCAAGAGATAATCACAGGAGTAAAATGGTAATTTGACCCAACTGTGATTATCAACAACTTGTGAATGGTCGAATCATGAGTAATGATTATATCGATGGACACAATATAATCTACAGTGAGGAGAATGTAGCTACCAGTCTATAGTGGAGTGATTTGTAATTAATGAATATTGATTAATTAGATCAAAGAGTTTGATCAGTTAATCTCACATCATTGGAGCTCATGAATTGTAGGTCCATTAGGTCCCTCCGTTGGCTCAACATGGCAATATTGAGGGTATAAAGTTAGCAATGAAATTGAAGTGTTCAATTTCATATATGAGGTGATATATCAATTATATGTGATATAATTGATATAATATATAGTTTTAATGTGAATTAGATTAACAAATTAACTATATACTAATGAGAGAATGAATGAGGGATAAGATGGTAATTTCCATCCTATTTCCTTATAAATAGTTGCATGGGATGCAACTTTGGGTTATGTCATTTTTGGTGAAACCAAATAGCTTATTCCTTTGTGTTGTTGGAAAGAGTTCCAAAACACTTCTCTCAAACCTCCACATCTCATCCTAAAGGAACCCACAGTCCTCCTTCACCTAGAGAACAACGGAGAAGATCTAGTGGTAGATCTTCACGTGTGCTGAGCTTGGGTCATTGAGATCGTGATCTTTAGAGAATGAATACAAGAAGAAAGTGTTCTTCAAAAGTATATTTCTTGATATCTTATCACTTTATGTATGCTTAATCTAGATATTTCGTTCTTGATATGAATCTATATACCAAGATCATGAACACGCGATTCACAATTGCTTCCGTTTCAGGATTCGATCCCTTCACCTCGTAGCAACAAACGAGGAAAGCACATCGAAAGGAAATATCATCTCATTCATGAAATAGTGCAACGAGGAGATGTGATTGTCACCAAGATCGCTTCGAAGCATAACATTGTTAATCCTTTTATAGAGACTCTCACGGCTAAAGTGTTTGAGGATTATCTAGAGAGTCTAGGTCTACGAGACATGTACATAGGGTATTCTAGGGCAAGTGGGAGATATGTAATGGGTATAAAGATGCCCTAGTTTATTGTATTTATTATACCCCACTGTTTTGGATTGTATGTACCCCACTAGACTAAAGTTTTAGTTCAAGTAGAAGTTTGTTGGGTTTTATGCCCTAAAACTCGTTGTTTCTATTTTTGTAATTTGTTCCAATTCATTCAATAAAATGTTATTGTTCATTCAAATGTTGTTGAATTCAAAATATTTGCCTTAAATTAACCCTAAATCCAATAAACTAACATCCTAAGATGTATTATGTATCTTGAACTATGTGTAGAGACATACGGGGATCAAGGTTCAAGAAACAGTCTGAAGGGTCTATAGTATAGGGATGAGGTTAGGTACCTTATCCTGGTGACACTATGGATGCAACCCACTTTGTATTTGATACAAATAAAGTGATCTGACGCGTTCGTGTAGGTGACATGCGAGTGAGGGTATCCTATGTGATGAGTTCACATAAGATCGGACTACGAAATAGTAACCGATAGATGTAACTCCGTTAACTAATTAGGTTTCTAATTCAATAGGATGACCTAGGCAACTTAATCTTAATCCTGAGCAGGTTACGAACTCTTGTTTGCGAGGTAGTGACCTGAGATGCCGACTCAATGAGCCTACCTTCTTGGAGATAAAACTACTTGGGCAACTGGGGACTTAACCTAACAAGATGGAATTAACTCCTTACCAAACTTAGGGTAAGTAGATGAGTGTTCCCTTAAGTGGTACCTTCGAGACTTGAACAAAGGGATCTACCCTCTCACTGGCCCGATAGGGACTTCTGTTTTTGGTTGGACCATAAACAGGTTGTTCGTTGGAGGAGCGTTGGTACTTAAGGTCATAGATGTAATCCAGGGGTAAAACGGTAATTTGACACAACTGGTGTTACGAACACTCGTGAAGGATTGACTTGTCGTTATTGGTCTTTTATCCATGAATACAAAAAAATATCTGCAGTGAGAAGAGTGCAGTTGCGGGTCTTTAGTGGAGTGTACACACAGTTAACGAATGTCGATCAAGTGGTTAATGAGATTAGCCAATTATTCTTGTATCGTTTGAGCTTTTGATCTGTAGGTCCATTAGGTCCACTTCCTAGCTCGTAAAGGTTCTAAGATTACTAGATCTTGATTAGAATTTGAAATGTTCAAATTTACTTTAGGAATTAATTTAATGTATGGGGATACATTATAATATAAAGTTTTTATGTATATTAAAACTTTATTATATAAATTTAATTTTGGATATGATTCAAAATTAATTTACGAGAGAATTAAATATTTGAAAGAGTTCAAATATATTGTTATAATGTGAATAGGATTCATAATTCATATTCAACTCTAGATTAAATTTTAATGCACATAAGAGGTATATTAAAACTATAGGTTATAGGAAGGTTAGTTAAATATGATTTAATTATGAGAACCAAAATTAAATATGTGATATTTAATTTATGAATGAATTAATTAAAGAATTAATTAATTTGTGAGTTTAATTAAATTAATTAAATTTGATTTAATTGAATTAATTAAAACTATAGGTTATGTGAGATATGCATTTAAATATGATTTAAATGTAAATGAAATTTAATTTAATTTAATTAATTAATTAAAGTAAAGTAAATGAGGAACGTGTGATAGACACGTTCCCCATATCTCTCCCTCAATCCCCTCCTTCCTCTTTCAATAAAATAGATGAAGTTGAGGGGAGAAGATGATTTTTTTTTTTCATTCTTGCTTCAATCTCTCTCTGTGTAACATTTCCTAAAGATAGAATCAAGAGAAGCTTCCCACAAAACTTCAATCTTAGAGACTCAGAGGATTGGGAGTTTTTCCTTTGGTCGTGTTCTACAAAAAAATTCTAAAAAGTTTTAGAATTGGCAATTGTAGGGAAGAGTTTTGTGATACGTTTCCCAAAAAGCCAATAGGTAATTATCAATTTTTTTAATTTAAAATTAAATTATGGAATTCCTCTGTGTAAATCACAGATGTTTTTAATTGCTTATCGATTATTTGTCAATGTACTGGTATTTTGGAAACAAAAAATAAAATATGATTTGATTTCCAATTGGCTTCCGTTGTGCAATTGGTTTATTGAAATCTTTAGATGTGTCACCACTATCTAAAAATCTCTACTAGCTTCCTCTCTAACACAACATTTTCTTTCTTTAGTCTCTTTTCTTAGTCTACATATTGCCTTCTCGATTTCAGGATTGTACTGCAATTCAATATTTCGAGAAGAACGACTCATAAACTATAAAACAAACAAACAAATTAAACAATGAGAAACTAAAATAACTCCTCGACAACTGCGCCAAATTTTGGTCGGATTGTCGAAACCCTCCAAAATATTTACTGATTTTCTAAATCTAACTTGTAGAAATAGTGGACGAGGTCGAATCCCAAGGGAACCAATCGAATTAATTTCTCAAAGTTAAAAGTAATAATGATAATAAAATAAAGGGAAGTTTGAATTGTCGAATAAAAAAATGAAATTAAAAATAAAAAGATAATTTTATGAAACCTCCAATTCAAGGATGTAAATTTCATCCAATTGTAATCTTGGTAAGAGACTTTAAAAGAAAAAAATATCAATTTCAATTTTGTTAATTCAAGAACTCAGTCAATTTACTCGGAAAAGTCGCAATAAATGTAAATTACCCTAATTTAATTGATTTTAACCCAGCATCAAAATCAAAACTTATAATTTAATCAATTGGGCACGATAGTGTTCCACATCGATTAAATAATAGCATTAAAAATAATAAGAGGACTAAACCAAAATTAACTAATTGAGAAAACTACAAGTTAATTAATTTTGTTTCTTTGTTTCCCTAGAGTCTATTAAGCAAGCTATGTAAAATGGAAAAGTCATTAATTACACACACATAAGCCAACCCCTTGCTACATTTTTTTCAATCATTTGTGACAATTACGAATCACAAAATCATGGATAACAATAAATTGATTGAAACTAAATTAAGGCGTCAATTTAATTAGTAACGATCAATTATAAAAATAAAACAAGAAACAAAGAATTCTTAAATTAGAAACAAATTAAATTTTCAATTAGGTCTAAAGTCTCACAAAATTACAAAGAAAAATTAAATCACCCTTGAATTAGAAATTAAAACTTAGCCACACATGGGGGAGAAACAATAATTTATGTAGAGGAGAGAAAACATGAAAGAAAAATAATAATAAAGAAGCTGAAAAAAAAAAAAGAAAAGAAAAACAAAAAGGTCTACACTTTCTATACTTTTGGTTTAGAGAGAATACTCAAACTCTTCGCACTTCAAAGAGCAAAATGATCTCTTATTTATACTTGAACAAGGAAAAAATTTTCATCTAAAATAGCTATGAACTCTTCTAATTTTGCTTCAAAATTTGTGTCAGGCCTAAAAAATATTCTCCCTTGCATTTCTCAAGTAAGACTCCATGCATGCATGCCACCACCTACACAAAGAAAAAAAGAAAAAAAAGGTAAATTAGTTAATATTACTATGTTTTCCTTTTTCTTTTTTTTTTCCTTAAATATTCTTTTTTCTATTTCTTTAATTCTTTTTTTTCTATTTTCAATTTTCTAATTTTTTTCTCTCAATTTGTGAATTTAACCTAAAAATGTATTTTTAAACTAAAATTTCTAATAATTTTCTGTTTACCACCTAAACTAAATTAATCATAATTTTAACAATTAAACATATTAATTAAAATAGAATTAAATTAGACACAATAATTATAATTAATTAAGACTTATCACTAGGCGAGTGGAGACATCGAACTAGAAGTCGTGAGCAGTTGCTAAGGTCAAAGATAAGGTCTCTAATTTTGCAGCAGGTTTGAATGAAGGTTTCAAGTCCTTCTCAGAGTGTATCTTTTTCAAGAACCACAGTTCAGGGTTGAAAAAGATGTCAGTTTGTACCACTTAGCTGAAATAGGAGTACGTGTCTGTCTTTTTCATCTGGGAGATAGATTCACGTAGCAAGCCCATATCTCAGGGCGAGCACAAATGCACTACAGTTATTTTCTGATGGTTGTCTGTTTTGTGAGTTTGTTGTTTTTCAGGTAATTTTTTAGTCGTGGAGTTTGCCAATAAGACTAGAGATAGCAGTTGTAGTGGGAGTTGTGCCTTGGAGCTTACTAAGGTGACTAGTTTTATTGCGGTGGGAGGGAGATTGTTAGAAATCTATAGGGATAAAATCTTTTATATGAAGTTGAATACTTCTCTAGACATGTGCATGAATTTTTGTTTGATTAAAAATTCAACCCATTTACTATTAGGCCCGAACTCATCATCAAGCTCGTTTAATTTAGGTTTATGGCAAGGTTATATATATGAAGTTTCAATTTTGGAAATAGCAAATTGGCGTGAAGCTTTGCGGCAAAGACAAAAAGGTGGTTCTTTGTTTTGCTTAAAGAAAGCATATACAGTATGTGCATTGTGTGAGGAAGGCAGTGAACTTTAAGAGAATTGAGTGCATTCTCTTGTTGGGTTGGGAGTTTTTCTTTGTTATTTATTTTAAGCTATTAGATTGTGATACTTGAAAGTCAATAGTCTTTGTTGGACTATTGAAAATTAATTTGTCGCGCAGTTTTGAGGGCTCATTTGTAATCTCTCATGATAGTAAAACTTGCAGTTGTAGATGACTGGATGTAGGTTGGAGCAAACCAATATAAATTCTGGTGTCATTCCTTTTTTTTCTTTATATTTATTATTTGTGACTCTATTTTGTTGGTTTATCTCGTGGAAGGGGAGATTTTAATACGGTAGTAATTTAATTTGTGAATTATTATTATTTTTCTCCCAACAATATATTAAGTTAAATTATAAGTTTAGTCTCTAAACTTTTAATTTTGTGTTTATTAGTTCTCAAATATTAAAAAGTGCTTAATAGGTCTTTCAACTTGTAGGCATGTGTTTATTCGGTTCTTGAACTACTATTTAAAAACTTCAAATTTTATATCTAATGAGTTTTTGAATTTTCAATTTCATGTTTAATAAGTCATGAACATTGTTTTTAAAAACTCATGGACCTACTAGAAACAAAATTAAAGTTAAGGACTTGTTTGATAACGTTCATATTTCTTGTTTCTAGTTTGTGTTTCTCATTTTTTAAGGAACAAACTTGTTTGATAATTCATCTCATTTCTTAGTTTTAAAATTTGAGAAACGTTTCTAGAATTGGGGTTGAATATTATATCTAATAGATTAGTTAAGTTTTAAATTTTTTTGAATATGTTAGAGACTTATTAGATACAAAATTAAAAGTTTAGGTCTCATAAAATAACCATTTGATTTTTTAGTTTTTTAAATTGTGTTTGTTTTCTCATCATTTCTTTATAATATAGATTTCATTTTTTTTAAGAAAATATATGAATTCTTAACCAAATTTAAAAAACAAAC
Source organism: Trichosanthes cucumerina (assembly GCA_036507285.1). Taxonomy (NCBI): domain Eukaryota; kingdom Viridiplantae; phylum Streptophyta; class Magnoliopsida; order Cucurbitales; family Cucurbitaceae; genus Trichosanthes; species Trichosanthes cucumerina. The sequence goes on from CM071836.1 coordinate 76,064,378, forward strand.
ACAAGTTTTTGAATTTTTTTTAGTTTTCAAAACTTAGCTTGGTATTTTGAAAACATGTGTAAAAAGGATGACAAAACAAGGAAATCTATAAGCAGAAATAGTATTTATATGCTTAATTTTTAAAAACTAAAAATCAAAAATCAAATGGTTATCAAATGAGATCTTAGGAATTAAATATTTTTAAAGTTCATGGACTTATTAGACACAAACTAATAGTTTTGAAAAAGTTCATATGCTAAACTTCTAATTTAACTATGACATTATTTTAATTAAACATTATCAAATCAATAAAGATTTAGGCCTCGTTTGATAACTATTTAATTTTTTATTTTTAAAAATTGTGCTTGTTTTCTCCCAATTTCTCTTCAATAATTTTTATTTTCTCTACTGTGGTTTTCATATTTCTTAAAGAAACATTCGAGTTTCAAGCTAAATTTCAAAAATAAAAACAAATTTTTGAAAACTATTTTTTTTTAGTTTTCAAAACTTGATTTAGTTTTTGAAAACATATGTTAGAAGTTGTTAAGAAAACATAGAAATCCATAGGTGTAAGTAGTATTTATCAGCTTAATTTCCTAAAACTAGGGCCCTGTTTGATAACCATTTGGTTTTTTATTTTTAGTTTATAAAAATTAAGCCAATAAATACTATTTTCACCCATGAGTTTCCTTATTGTCTTACCTACTTTTTACATATGTTTTCAAAATTCAAACTAAGTTTTGAAAACTAAAAAAAAAGTAGTTTTCAAAAACTTGTTTTTGTTTTTTGAATTTGGCTAAGAACTCTTATGTTTCCTTAAGAAATATGAAAACTATTGTAGAGAAGATGAAGATCATTGTAGAAAAGTGTGAGAAAACAAACACAAGTTTTAAAAATAAAAAAAAATCAAATGGTTGTCGAACGAGACCTAAATGGTTATCAAACAAACCCTAAATTCTTGGATTTGATGGTCATAGCGAGCATAACTCAATGGTAATTGATATGTGGGATATGAGAATTTTTTTAGTACAAACATATATGAAAGGTAAGAATTTAAACAAACCTTATTTTTATTAAAAACAAATATATATTATTTTATTAATATTTATTTTTTTAAAATTTTTAATTTTTAATTTATTTTTTATTTGAAAAATACGTTTTTTGTGACACCCCAGTTAATTCAGGTACTTTGGATTTAAACTTTTTGGTATAAATTGTAATTTCTTGTGGTTTGGGCCAGTTGTTCTAATTTTTTAGTCTTTGGGGGGCATATGGGTTATTTCTATTCTTTTAAGTTAGGGACCTAAATTAAGCGTTAAACACTTTAAATTCACGTCGTTCACGTTCAGGAAGCTGCAGTCTCATTTCCAGTTTCTCTTTTCGTTTTGGAAGTGAGTGCGGAGGGCGAGATCGTTTGGGTAAGCCCCATTTTCCTTTCCTTTCTCTTACTTGCCCTAATTGGTTTGTTACAAAAAAAAGAAGGAAAAAAAAAGAATTCGAGAAGAAGGGGTTTCCGTGAACCCCCCCTCGCGCGTCTCTCCCTCCCCTGCGCTTCTCGTCTCCTTCTTCTTCCTTGAGTCATCGCCGCCGCGAGTTTTCCTCCATGCAGAGATCGTCGTCGCCGCCCGAGCTCCCTTAGCCGTCGACACCTCTAACCGTTGGTGATGCACGCTAAAAAAGTCATCTCCCCCTTCACTTTCGACGACGTCGGGAGCCCCTAGTCCTGTCGCCCAACCGTCGACTTGCCTCAGCCATTGGAGATTCGTTGCAGACGCCAGTCGGAAGGACGGTCATCCGTCTCTCCCTCTCCGATTTCAAATGTCGGCGGATCTGAGGGGTTGTGATCCTCTGTTTTGCTCTCTCTTCTTTCGTTTACTCGTGTCCCTTGATCACTCAAGCCTGTAAGGGGACTAATCAATGTGTCTTGTGATTGTTCAGGGTCATGGAGTTAGGCAAAGGGGGTTGTTTTGGAAGTTTTCACCCGGGTTTGACAACTACTAGCGACAAGGCACCGAGTTTTACATCTGTGACTAAGTTGTCACCCTCGTCTTTGTTGTTCCTGTTGGGTTTGAGATTGTTGGACAAACTCTTGACTCTGCCCTGTGACTTTTGGTGGTTGGTTTTAGGGAAAGTTTTCCTTGTTGTGGTTGCAGGCGAACCTATTATCAACTCTTGAAGGGTAGCTGCCTCGCTGCACACCTGAATCGAGGTAAGTAGCTAGTTGGATCTTACAAGCATGCTCATAAGTGAGAAGGCTTGCTTACGAGACATGTATAAACGTAATCTTGTGTTGTTATGTATGTTAAAAGGGATCAGAGTTAACCTTTGAATATTTTCATGTCTATTTAGTTGATGTATGGTTGCCCCTGTTTGTTCTTGGAGTATGCCTAAACTTGATTAGCATGTGTAGCTATCAGATTAGCTCTAATCTTTGATTGAAGCATGTTTTCAGACTTGTTTAGCATGATTATTTTTTGTTTCTGTTGGGTTGTGGTTGAGGCATGTATCTGAACTGTTGTGATCCTTGTTGAATTGGGTGCGTCGATGCAGCGCTTGATCTAGGTGGCCTTTGTGGCAATAGTATGGTAGGCCCAAGTGTGAAGTGTAGCCTTTGTGGCAGTCCAGTTAGGCCTACTGTGTTTATCAGTCTTGGCGGCTAGTTTAGTGAACCGAGCAAGGGAGAGTTAACTCGATGGTAAAGTAGTTAGGCCTAGTTTGGGGATGCCCTATCCTATTTGTAAGTTTATGTAGACCTAGTGATGTGAACCACCAGGGCATCAAATTTGTTATTTTCTAATTTTTATATAATTTTATTATTGTTCCAATTTTATCCTTTTTATGACATTTTAAGTAGGGGTATTTTTGTCATTTGTCATGATATGGCATTTAGGGTTTTGGGAAACTATTTAAAGCTTGGCCATTAGGCTGTACAAGATAGTTTTTGTTTTTGGATGAATACAATTTTCATGTGATTTGTTGCAGAGCCACATCATCACCCTTTGCAATTCTTGAGTATAGGGTTGCAAGCCAGGAACATTCAGGTAGGTTTGATCAACTTGCTTGTGGAGTGTTCCATCCTTGAGTGAGGAACTAGTTTCCTTACCTCTTGGTCTTTGATCATAAGGTAATCCACATCTAGTCCTTTTCCTTAGGATTGAATCGAATCGATTTGGGGGTTTTAGTGTTTGAGAATTAGGGGACATAACCAAAGGGTTCCTAATTCCAATTCGTTAGGGTTTTCTTATCATTTGGTATCAGAGCTTTGGCTCTAGATCGGATATATCCTTCTTTTTTTTTTCTCATCTATATTCTGAATTTTTTGTTTCCAAAATTCTTGTCTCGTTTATTTTTTTTTAAAAAAAAAATTGCTTGCAATTTGATCTATGCGCTTCATCTTTCTAAACAAATAATTGTTTATGATCTATTCATGCATAATCTTTTGAAGCAATTATATTTTATTTGATCATATTTAGAGAAAACTTTAACCATAAGCCTTTTTATTCAAAATTCAGAGAGTAGATTCCAAAAGCATACCTATTTTCTTAGAAATTTGTTCTTTGAGAATTTTTCTGCTGCACATCTACAGAATTGTTCTGATTTGGCCTATTTTTAGTTTAGTGTTCAGGACTCCAAATCGATTGATTCCAATACCTAAAGTGAATCAAATCGACTTAAGTTTAAAGAAAAAATACTTATTCTGGAAAAGGTCGAAGTAAAATAGAAGAAAAAATCGTTTGTGTTCATACTATTCAAATCTGGAAAATCTGGAAAATCTTATCTATCTGATTTGAATACTTTTTACTGAGACCAAACGATCATATTTTAAGCCCAAATTTTATATACTCGTTCCCTTGTGGGTAAAATAAAATCTCAAAAATTTTCGCTAAAAGAACTGGACCGAAAGATACTGAACCGGTCAAGCCAATTCGATTCTACAGCAGCCCAATTTCTTTTCTGCAGCAGCTTTTCTTTCTTAGCTTTTTGTTACCTAAAATTCTTTCTTTTAAGCCCAATTTTTGTTCAAGTGATTTTGTTACATTTATCTTTGAGTGTATTAAATTTCACTTAATTTAAAGAGCCCTAACTATTTTTACCAAATTTATCAATCTACCCCTGTCATAAACCATAGTCCCTATAGTTTTTGACATTGTGATCAAAGAAGGTATTTTTTTGCTAATTAGGGTTATTTTGTGAATTTGTGCATAAACTCTTGCTTGTTTGCAACGCTTATCTTAATTCCAAACACTTGCAAGTAGTTTAGTACTTAAAAAAACAAAAAAATTATTTAGTTATTTGCTTTTCTTTGTTCATCTTACATAATTCCTTGAATCTTGAATCTTAAATTCTTGATTCTAGATATCTTGTTTTTGTTATTTCCTTTCTTAGTTTGTTGGATCTTGAACATTAGGTTCTTGATTTCTAGTTTTCATTTTTTTTTATTCTACTATTCTTTGCTTGAGTTTGACACTTTACAATCATTCTTGCTTGGTTTGTTTCTAGCTTGCTTCTCTGATCTTAGTTGCAAAGTTTTGGCTCACACCCTATCTTTGAGAGAGATTACATCTTGTAAGGGAGAGTTTACATTAAGGAGAGTAAACACGAGTGAACTTCATATGTTGAGTGAAGCACGTGAGGGAGTGAATTGCGAGGTCCAATTTTCTTTATGCTAACATCTTCTTGCAGTCATGTATGCACAAAGGAGATCTCTAAGGAATGACCATAATGTTGATCGAAATAAGCCTCCAGTGTTCTTTGGGAGTATTTGCAATCCAGAGGAGTACCTTTATTGGAGGAGAAAATTGATGCTATATTTGATCATCACCACTATAGTGAAAATGAAAAGGTAAAATTTATCATATCTTCATTTGAGGATTATGCCTTAACATGGTGGAACATTTTGGTGTCGAAAAGGAGAAAAAGTGGAGATTATGCAATACCCTCATGGAAAGAAATCAAACTTCTAATGAGGAAGCGTTTTGTTCCTACGTCTTTCCACAAATTGCAAACTTTAAGACAAGGGAGAAAAAGCGTGGAAAAGTATTATGAAGAGATGCTCCTATTAATTGAGGAAATTAACTTGGATGAGGATGAGGAAGCTATCATGGACCGATTCTACCAAGGACTTAATGAGAAGATTGCCAAGATGATTGTTGAACGAGAAGAAATTCAACCTTGTGAGAATTTGGAAGAGATGGTGGATATTGCCATCAAAATAAAAAGGCAACTCCAACGGAGATCTTTAAGGTACACTAAATCTACGACTACCTCCAATGCCAATACATTTGTGCCAAAGGTTAGTTTACCTACCATGTTTGAGCATTTATATAAGGTAGAATGTAGAAAAGAGAAGTTTATCGATGTTGTACATATGCATAATAATGATATTTTGCCTAGTAGATCATTAGATAGCAAGGAATCACATGACTGTAATCTTACTACTACTGTTGTGCCACTTGTTTCTGGAGAAACATATTGTGTTGATGGTAGTGGGAGAGCGAAAGTAGATGATAGTGAGCTTGAAACTCAATTATTTTGTGATAACACTGTTAGTACATTCAATCACGAAGTAACATGTGATCCTACTCTTGTATCAGTGCTTCCAAGAGAAGTAAAACTTGATGTGTGTGAGTTGGAAAATAAAAGGCATGAGACCAAGGAAAAAGCAATAATAGAAATTTATGAAGAAGAAAAATGTGAAAACACAAATGAGAGAGAAAAGCAAGTGAGTAATGCTCGGTCTAGAGATCAAAATGAGAGAAAAGCCAAGAATGTACCTTTAAGAACTTGTGAGGACAAATCTTTCTTGATTTCAAAACAAAACATTTTTTAACTTGATAAAAGAGATTGTTTTCTAACAAGTGAGCTTCAACCAAGTTTGCCTAGTTTTTCTTTTGAGTTTTTGCAGGTTGTTAAAGCATTGAACATGAACCAAAACTCAAAGATTAGTCCAAATTCTTTCTATGGTTGCAAACTATATGTGAATTGGAAGAACCATCATTCTTTTCAAAAGAAATGGAATTCAAGAGAAGATGGGTCATTGACATTTCATGCTTGTGATGTTGTTTTACCAGAGAGACCATTCAAGAGAAACCCAAGAGGAGTCACACCATTTTCTTCTCATGATTTTAAGACCGCTTTACAAGGAATTGATTTGAATTCGAGGACGAATCCTTCAAAAGAAGGAGAGGATGATATGAACCACCAGGGCATCAAATTTGTTATTTTCTAATTTTTATATAATTCTATTATTTGTTCCAATTTTATCCTTTTTATGACATTAAGTAGGGGTATTTTTGTCATTTGTCATGATATGGCATTTAGGGTTTTGGGAAACTATTTAAAGCTTGGCCATTAGGCTGTACAAGATAGTTTTTGTTTTTGGATGAATACAATTTTCATGTGATTTGTTGCAGAGCCACATCATCACCCTTTGCAATTCTTGAGTATAGGGTTGCAAGCCAGGAACATTCAGGTAGGTTTGATCAACTTGCTTGTGGAGTTGATAGCACACAAAATGTGTTATCCTTAGGCTTAATTATTGCTAGTTTTATGATAATTTCAGGGCTTTTACGTGTTTAATTCATTCAATTTCAGGTTAAGAGCTTAAACAGAGCTATTGGAGACAATTTGGATCACTCGGGATAAAAAAGAGGCTATTTGGAGCTAAAAATAATACCAATTGGAAGAGAAAGGATCAATCCAAGCATGATGACCCGAGGTGATGGCGTTGCAACGCCACGCATAGCGTTGCAACGCCATGCTTGCTGTTTAGAAGCGTTGAAGACCACTGCCGATAGCGTCGCAACGCTATATCGATAAGGACGCACGCATGAGAAGTCAAGAGAGGCGCGCGTAACGCCGCCTTGCAGCGTCGCAACGCCAGATCGATAATGGGCGCACTTAGGGTAGCGGCGTTGTAACGGCCTCGCCTCAGCGTTGCAACGCTATCGAGTATTTCCTTATTTGCCACGCGTTTAGGGCACAGCGTTGCAACGCTGTGCCAATCATGCCTATAAATACAACATGATGCATTTGAGCAAAGAGAGCCGAATTTGATAGAGTTTTGCCCTAATTTCGAAATACACTTTGTAAGAAGAGAGAAAAGAGCGTTTTTGGGAGCCAAAGCATTCGTGGAGGTTCGAGATCGAAGACGGGAGCTCGGAGACGAAGGACCGACATCGACACCTAAGTTTAATTTCCTTTCCTTTCAATTTGTAATACGTTCTAAGACGTTTTCTACTTGTTTAGTTTGATTTTCATGTGATTTAGAGTAGCTAAACATTGTAGTTAGGATTTGATTTGTTTGTTATGGCTTTATTACAATGTATTGAAGCATGTTTTGTTCTTATTTTTGACAATTAGTTCTTGACTTTTTAATTTGTTGATTTAAGTAGACTCGAGAGATAAAGCTTGAATTAGAGCAAAATTGTCAATGCCCTTAGAATTCTGGCATGAGAATGACTTAGAAATCTTAGGGAAACACATAAAGAAGTTGCTTAATGTGATGCATGTTGTAGGTTCATATGGAGACTATGAAGTTTATTGCATGTGTGAGGCTCACTAAGAATCGAGAGATTTTCTTGAGTATTTTACTTCTTGTTTATAATTTCATCTCATTGGTTCAATGCATGTGTTAGTTAGGTCTTTAACTTATAAAATCACTTCCCATAAATCTATCAATTTGTGTCTCCACATGTTTGTTTGTTTGTTTGTATTTACTTCAACCAACTATCCATGTTATGTTTCTTTAGCTAAAATTGAGAATTAGTACCTTAGTAATTAATTAATCTAGAAACCCATTCCCGAGGACGATACTTGGACTCATAAATCACTATACTAAAACTTGACCCGTACACTGCGGTATTGCGATATCATAAATATCACGCAACGAGTTTTTGGCGCCGTTGTCGGGGAATGGCGATTATTTAGATTAATTAATATTAGGAGAAAATTTGAAATTTTAGACTAAAGCTTGTTTGTTTGTCTTTCCTTAATTGTTTTGTGTGATTGTTTGTTTCCTGTTTTGTGTGTTTTTGAGTCTTTGTTTCCTGATTTGGTTGTGTTGATATTGTGTGAAGTCTTGTTGTGAAATTCCTGATTTTTCAAGTATGACTTTGCATAATTTTGAGTTTCCACCATTCTATTGTCCCTCTCAAGACCCTAGTTTTGTGCATCATGATTTTTCTGAATACCATGTGTCTAATTTTTACCATTCTGTACCTGACATATATGAAAATTCACATGAGGGTAGTTATTTAGGCACTTGGAACCATAGTTTTTCGTACCTTAACCAACCACCAGAAAAATCTTCTCTTATGGACCAATTGGCAGAATATACCTTAGAGTTGAAATTTAAAAATTTGGTTCATAATGAATTGAGAGGTTGGATAGGTTAGAAACTGAGGTGGTAGGACTTTGGGAAATAGTACAAGATAGAGCTCAATACCTTGACCAGTTAGTAGTTTCCCTTAAGGCCTTACAGGAACAATTTCTTATCCTTACCACTCAGGAGGTTCCACCTTGGAGGATTTGTTTAGATGTTAGTGAGGATAGTTTGGGGGAGACTAAGGCACACCATGATCAGGTTAGTGAGGAGGACATTGGTGATACACTTAGTTCCACAGGAGAGATCCAGGTGATAGAGTTAGAGGCTGAGAAGTCTTCTTTCCTTTTATCCCCAGAAATTTCCTTTATTTTTTATAATCATTTGTCTTATACTCATGAGTCTTGCTTTGATTTCAGTTCTTTTCTTTTGATAAATAAAAATCCCAAAAATAATTTTCTATCTAGGGCTCAAGAAAAGCAGGATAGTCTTTTAGACTTAGAAGGCTACATCGATTCGAGCAAGAAGGGCCCGAAGAAATATGAGCAATTTTATGTGCCCTGATAGGTCACTGTCTAGCTAAAGACGTTAAAGAAAGCGCTTCTTGGGAGGCAACCCAAGTTTTATGTTTTATGTCTTTATTTTCTGTTTTCTAGTTGTTTGTGTTTTTCTTTTTTATCTAATTTCTTTCTTTTTGTTCCTCCAGGTGTATGCCCAAGGGGAGAGCTGCAGATTTGCACTCTTTTGATCCTGAGATCGAGAGGACCTGTAGGAGACTCCTAAGGGAAGGAAGAGCAGAACCTCAGGAAATGGTTGATCAGAGCTCATCAATAACCCTAAACCTATCGGGAGTATTTCCAACTTTGTGTTTAATTTCGAAAGCAGTGGAATAGTCCATGCCCCTATTAATGCTAATAATTTTGAACTTAAGATGTAGTGATACAAATGGTTGGGAAGGTGCTTTCAGAGGCTTAGCCACAGAAGATCCTAACTCTCATCTTCAAAATTTCTTAGAAATCTGTGGTACATTTAAAATGAATGGTATCTCTGCTGATAGTATTTGCTTACGTCTTTTTCCTTTCTCTTTGCAGGGTAGAGCCAAAGAATGGCTAGGGTCCCTGTTGGGATTTGTGCCCTAAAACTCGTAGTTTGTAATTATGTTCTAATTAATGTAATAAAGTGTTATTATTTCAATAAAGTGTTATTGTTCGTTATCTACGAGTTTGCCTTTATTTAAACCCTAAATCCAATAAACTAAACATCAAAGGTTGTTAAATGAATCTTTAACTGAATGTAATGTACATAAAAAGGATCTCAGTTCGAGATACAGCCTAAAGGGTCTATAGTTAGGGGATAAGGTTTGGGTACCTTACCCTGGTTAAACTATGGATGTGGCCCACTTTGTATTTGATACAAACACTGTGATCCTAACGTGTTCGTGTAGATGACATGTGAGTGGAGATATCCTATGTAATGAGATTACATAAGACCGGACCACGAAATAGTAACCTCTAGTTATAACTCCGTTGACTAGTTAGGTTTCTATTTCACTAGGATGACCTAGGCAACTTGATCTCAATCCTGAGCAGGTTACGAACTCCCGTTCGCAAGGGATTGTCCTTTGACTAGTATGGGTGAGAGTGGCCAGATTCGGTGACTCAATAAGCCTACCTTCTTGGGGACAAGACCGAGTGAGCAGCTGGGAACTTAACTTAGCAAGATGGAATTCACTCCTTCCCGCCTACTAGGGTAAGTAGAGGAATGTTCCCTCAGCTCGTGCCGAATTTGTTCAGACGGTTGTCTAGACAAATTTTTGCAGATAGTCCATGATCTCACGAGCTGAGACCATACCCTGTAATCTCCTGGCTAAAACATCAGATATCCCAGCCAGGATATATGCCTTGGCTTTTTCATTTGCCTTGGCCCAGCGGTCAAACGCATCCTTAACTGATTGAGGAGCGTTACGAGCAGGAATCTGAGGACATTCCTCAGTTAGTACGAACCGAAGGTCATCAACAACGAGAATCGTATTCAAGTTGGACTTCCACGTAGTAAAATTCTCACCAGTTAAACGGTCGCTTTTAAGTAAGGCTATTATTGAGGACGACATGCTGAAAATCCAAAATACTTCTAATTAGTTATGCCTTTTAAACCCATAAAAACCAATCAAATTTAGCAAAATTATTAAAGAACCCTAGTGTTTAAACTAAACCCACTGTTTAAATTAAACCTTTTAATTTTGCAACGATACTTCAAGGGTTTAGAACAAAAGCCTCTGTCGGGCGGTCAGTCATTCCTCCCTTGAATTGAGACTTTCACAGCCAATTCTCACTACCAGAACATCTCATGTCCAATGGTCCTTAGCTACCGTTTGTTTGGTCAAGGATTTGTTAAGTAACTTAACTCATCCCATAAATGTGACCCTACCATTTTCAGATCCAATAGGCCCGAGCCAACAGGCTACTATTAAGAAAGACAATTGTTGGCAAACAACCTAAGAGACCCTATCCATTTCTGGAGTTCGCGGTGTTCCGATCCCTATAGTCAGGCCCTCCGTAGGGTTTGGCTGTTCTAGGACAATCTAGCAGGCGGACTATAGAAATCTCAGGGTGCGACCTAATGGAGGCGACCGTAGGATACGTTGACACGCGTCCTGCTCCCATTTACTATGGATACTTCCCTCATTCACCTTGGTATTGAACTATGCAAACACATACCGTAGGGGGACGCCCTATTGACGCCACGTAACCGAGCATGGAACTCACGGTGTGAACTCTTGAGGACGTGAGAGTAAACTCGATGCGAACATCTCGTTTTCTCCCACTGAAGTTCCTAAAATTAGGGTATGGATTTAACTTAGTCGGATTCTGGCTAAAAGAATCTATCTAAGTTTATGCCTATTATAACTATTATAACTAGGTCTTAAAACCTTATGTCTAGGTGAATAAACATTTTAATTACCTAGAGATAAAACAGAACTGAGGTTAATTCAACTCGGGTTAGGGTTAGTTCGGGTAGGAGGTGTTAGTTAACAGTCACTTAAGTACCCCCTGACCTTAGACAGAACTTCACCCAGTAGAGCTCCTTATAACCAAAGTCCTAAAGTCCTACTATATTTTAAACTATTTAAAATATTACGTAAGACTTATTTCTAATCCTATTAGAAATTGAAACTTAGGTATAAATTAATTTTAAGCTATTTAAAACTAATTAAATTTAACCCAAGTTCCTATGTTTGCATGCATTTCTTTATTATAGGTTATGGTTTCTAAAACCCCTTTAATTTATAACTTTTATAAATTTTAATAATTAACCTTTGATAAAGAAACTATATTATAAATCCAACAATCTATATTCAAATTGGAATTATAAAAGAAATTCAACTATTTGAATTATAAAATTACTTAAATAAAATAAAATTTATTTTAAACTAAGTAATTTCATGCTCCATGCAATTTATTTTCCATATAATCTAATTATAACACTTATAATTAATTACTCATGAAAAAATAAATTAGTCATGCATTCAACCATATTCATATAACATTTATATAAATAAAATGCATGAACATGCTTATCCTAAGGTGGGAATAATCTAAATGACATTCATATAGATAAAAAGTCAGAAACCAGGAATAATTTGGCCCCTAAAGTGCAAAAAAATAAATTACATTAATTTATTTCATGAAACCAATCCAAAAACACTCGAGGCGGCCTTGAACCGCGAGGCCAGGACCAAAACCAATGAACGGCTCGAATCGTCTGGCTGTTTGCTTGAATCGCCTCACGGCGTTGTAACATCGATGCTAGCGTTGTAACGCCCGCTTTCATCTCGCGCGCTATTGCTATCGGGATGGCGTTAACGCGCTAAGGGGCGCGCGTAACGCCGCTTACCCTTGATCGCGCGCCGATAGGGAACGCTGGCGTTGCGGACGCCGTGTTCTTCGGGCCACAGTAACGCCGATGAACAACGTAACGTAACGCCATTGGTAGCGCGCAACGTAACGCCGCCGCTTCGGCAACAACCTTCTTCCACGAAACACAGAGCCCGTTATTCAATTTCTTCTTCGATTCTCAACCAAATTGAATGAAACTTGTCCCGAACGACTCGTAACTCAATTATGAGACTCAATTTTGCACTTTTGCCCAAAAACGCAGGGACCTTTATATACTAATTGATCAAAATTAAAGTAAACTAAGGCCAAAACATTCCTAAACAAGTTTTACAGCAAACCAAATGCAATTCCCACCAAATCAATGCAATTTTGTTTCAAAACAAAACAATACAAGCATTGCTCTGATACCAATTGATGGAGATCTGATCTCCTTGAGCAGCGGAAACGTGGTTTGGGATCGTTAATTGCTTGATTGTTTTCATTGACCCAAAAACCAGTACATTGATAAATAAAAAACAGAACATGTTCTCGATCTTATAGTTCACTTCAACGTGGTCAAAATGAACGGAGCGGTCATAGATGAGCAAATTCAGGTATTCTTCATCCTGGAATCTCTTCCGAAGAGTTTCCTGCCATTCCGTAGAAATGCGGAGTTGAACAAAAAGGAGTATAACCTGACTTCCCTCCTAAATGAACTACAAACTTTCGAGTCTCTTATTGAGAATAAGGGACAGGCTGATGGTAAGGCAAATCTGTTTGCCCATTCCAAAAGGTTCCAGAAGGGTTCATCCTCTGGGACTAAGCCCTGTGGTTCAATTCGGAAGAAGAGGAAAGGAGGAAAAGGGAAAGCTTCTGCCACTGCAGATATTGAGTTCAAAGAGAAGAATGGTAAATTAGATTTACTTGTTCTTGAAACATGTTTAGTGGAAAATGATGATTTAACCTGGATACTTGATTCAGGCGCCACTAATCGCGTTTGCTCTTCATTTCAGGAAACTAGTTCCTTCAAGGAGCTCGAAGAGGGTGAGATGACGCTCAGGGTCGGAACGGGAGACGTCGTCTCAGCTCGTGCAGTGGGAGATGCCAAGTTATTTTTCGGAGATAGATTTATTTTAATGAAAAATCTGTATATAGTTCCTAAGCTTAAAAGGAACTTAATTTCTATCTCTTGTTTAATAGAACTTGGTTATTGTATTTCTTTTTTAATCAATGAAGCGTTCATTTTGAAAGAGGGTGTCAATATTTGTTCTGCTAAATTGAAAAATGGCGTGTACGTACTGAAACCGAATAAAACCAAAGCAATTTTAAATCATGAGATGTTTAAGAATGCTAACACTCAAATAAAAGGCAAAGAATTTCTCCAAATAATAATACCTATCTGTGGCATCTTAGACTTGGTCATATTAATCTCAACCGGATTGAGAGACTTTCTAAGAATGGACTTCTAAACAAATTAGAAGATGATTCTTTACCACTTCATGAGTCTTGCTTGGAAGGTAAAATGACCAAACGACCTTTTCTTTGAAAAGGTTATAGAGTCGTAGAACCCTTAGAACTTATACATTCGGATCTTTGTGGTGTGAAGGTGAATGTTAAAGCTCGATGAGGGTATTTAATATTTCATCTCTTTCATAGATGATTATTCGAGGTATGGTTATCTATACCTAATGCATCACAAGTCTGAAGCTCTTGAAAAGTTTAAAGAGTATAAGGCTAAAGTAGAGAATGCATTAGGGAAAAGCATTAAAACACTTCGATCCGATCGAGGTGGAGAGTATATGGATTTGAGATTCCAGGACTATATGATAGAATATGGAATTAAATCTCAACATACACCACAGCAAAATGGTGTGTCAGAAAGGAGAAATAGAACCTTGTTAGACATGGTTCGTTCTATGATGAGTTATGCTCAATTGCCTGCCTCGTTTTGGGGATACGCAGTAGAGACTGCAGTTCAAATCTTGAACAATGTTCCGTCAAAAAGTGTTTCAGAAACACCTTTTGAACTTTGGAAGGGGCGTAAACCTAGTTTACAACACTTCAGGATTTGGGGATGTCCGGCACACATACTCGTGACAAACCCAAAGAAACTGGAACCTCGTTCAAGATTGTGTCAATTTGTTGGCTATCCCAAAGAAATGAGAGGTGGTCTTTTCTACGACCCACAAGAAAATAAGGTGATTGTATCGACAAACGCCACGTTCTTGGAGGAAGATCACATGAGAAACCATAAACCGCATAGTAAATTGGTACTAAATGAAGCTACACATGAACCAACAAGAGTTGTTGATCAAGCTGGACCCTCATCAAGAGTTGATGGAGGAGTCAAGCACCTCAAGTCGATCTCGTCCTTCTCAATCGCGTTGGGAATGCCTCGACGCAGATGGGAGGGTTATTTCCCAACCCGACCGCTACTTGGGTTTTATTTGAAACTCAAGTTGTCATACACGATGGCGGCGTAGAAGATCCATTGTCTTATAAGCGGGCAATGAATGGCGTGAGACAAGGATCAATGGATCAAAGCCATGGACCTTGAAATGGAGTCAATGGACTTCAATTCAAGATGGGAACTTGTAGACCAACTCGAAGGGTTAGACCCATAGGGTGTAAATGGATCTATAAGAGAAAGAGAGATGCGTAGGAAAGGTGCATGGACCTTTAAGGCCCAACTTGTAGCAAAGGGTTTTACCCAAAGGGAAGGAGTTGACTATGAAGAAACTTTTTCCCCTGTTGGTATGCTGAAGTCTATAAGGATACTCTTGTCCATAGCCGCGTTTTGATTATGAAATTTGGCAAATGGACGTCAAGACTGCCTTTTTGAATGGTAATCTTTACGAGAGCATCTATATGTCTCAGCCCGAAGGGTTCATAGCACGAGGTCAGGAGCAAAAAGTTTGCAAGCTTAATCGATCCATTTATGGATTGAAACAAGCATCAAGATCTTGGAATATAAGATTTGATACAGCGATCAAGTCTTACGGCTTTGACCAAAACGTTGACGAGCCTAGTGTTTACAAGAGGATCGTCAACGACAAAGTAGATTTGTTAGTACTTTATGTGGATGATATCCTACTCATTAAGAATGATGTAGGATACCTAACTGACATAAAGAATTGGTTGGCGACCCAATTCCAAATGAAAGATTTGGGAGAGGCGCAGTATGTTCTTGGGATTCAGATCTTTAGGAATCGCAAGAACAGAACGCTAGCACTGTCTCAAGCATCTTATATCGACAAAATGTTTTCCAGATATTCGATGTAGAATTCGAAGAGGGGCATATTACCCTTCAGACACAGAGTTCATTTGTCTAGGGAACAGTGTCCCAAGACACCTCAAGAAGTTGAGGATATGAGATATATTCCCTATGCCTCTGCAGTAGGTAGCTTAATGTATGCTATGCTATGCACGAGGCTGGACATTTGCTATGCAGGGGAATAGTCGGAGGTACCAGATCCAATCCAGGTTAGACCACCTTTGGGAAGAGATTAAAAATATCCTCAAGTATCTAAGGAGAACGAGAGACTATATGCTTGTGTATGGGTCTCCAAGGATCCGATCCTTACTAGATACACCGATTCTCGATTTTCGCACCGATAAGGATTCTCGAAAATCCACATCGGGATCAATTTTCACCCGAACGGGGAGCTATATAGTATTGCGAAGCATCAAGCAAGGATGCATCGACGACCACAATGGAGGTTGAGTATGTCATTGCTTGAAGAGCAATAAGGAGGTTGTTTGGTTAAGGAAATTCCTTACCGATTTGGAAGTTGTTCCAAATATGGAATCTCCCATCACCTTGTCTTTGTGACAACAAGTGTGGTGCGGTAGCCAATTCGAAGGAACCTCGCAGCCATAAGCGAGGAAAGCACATCGAGAGGAAGTATCACCTAATACGAGAAATAGTGCAACGAGAAGATGTGACAGTCACGAAGATCGTTTCGGAGCACAATATTGCTGATCCGTTTATAAAGACTCTCACGGCTAAAGTGTTCGAGGGTCATTTGGAAAGTCTGGGTCTACGAGATATGTACATAAGCTAATCTAGGGCAAGTGGGAGATATGTAATGGGGTATATGGATGCCCTAGTTTATTGTATTTCTATCTCTTGTAACCACTGTTTTAGATTATGATGTACCCCACTAGAGTTTTAGTTCAACTGGGAGTTTGTTGGGATTTGTGCCCTAAAACTCGTAGTTTGTAATTATGTTCTAATTAATGTAATAAAGTGTTATTATTTCAATAAAGTGTTATTGTTCGTTATCTACGAGTTTGCCTTTATTTAAACCCTAAATCCAATAAACTAAACATCCAAGGCTGTTAAATGAATCTTTAACTGAATGTAATGTACATAAAAAGGATCTCGGTTCAAGATACACCCTAAAAGGTCTATAGTTAGGGGATAAGGTCTGGGTACCTTACCCTGGTTAAACTATGGATGTGACCCACTTTGTATTTGATACAAACACTGTGATCCTAACGTGTTCGTGTAGATGACATGTGAGTGGGGATATCCTATGTAATGAGATTACATAAGATCAGGACCACGAAATAGTAACCTCTAGTCAGTAACCGTTGACTAGTTAGGTTTCTATTTCACTAGGATGACCTAGGCAACTTGATCTCAATCTCGAAAGCGAGAGTTACGAACTCCCGTTCGCGAGGGATTGTCCTTTGACTAGTATGGGTGAGAGTGGCCAGATTCGCCGACTCAATAAGCCTACCTCCTTGGGGACAAGACCGAGTGAGCGGCTAGGAACTTAACTTAGCAAGATGGAATTCACTCCTTCCCGCCTACTAGGGTAAGTAGAGGAATGTTCCCTTAAGTGGTGTCTCCGAGACTTGAACAAAGGACCCGACCCTCTCATTGGCCTAAGAGGGACTCTGTTTGTTGGTAGGACCACAAACAAATTGTTCATTAGAGGAGCACTGGTACTTAAGGCACAAGATGTAACCCAGGGGTAAAACGGTAATTTGACCCAGCTGGTATTACGAACATTCGTGAAGGATTGACTTTTTGTTATTGGTCAATATCCGTGGACACAGAAATATATCTGCAGTGAGAAGAGTGCAGTTGTGGGACTTTAGTGGAGTGTTCCCGCAGTTAACGAATGTCGATTGGGAGGTTAAGAGATTAACCGAGCAATCTCGTATCGTTTGAGCTTCTGATCTGTAGGTCCATTAGGTCCACCTTCTAGTTCGTAAAGGGTTTTTAGATCATTTGAATTTGAAATGTTCAAATTCATTAGGGAATATATTTAATGTATATTGATACGATATAATATATAGTTTTGGAACTATATATTATAAATTTAATGTGAATGTGATTCATATTAAATTACATGAGAGAATTAAATATTTGAAAGAGTTCAAATATTAAATTCAAATGTGAATGTGATTCACATTTGCAAACTATAGGATAAAATTTAATGTGCACTGGTTGTACATTAAACTATAGGTTAAAGGGTAAAATGATTAAATATGATTTAATCAATTTAATTAATATTATAATTGAATTAAATATGATTTAATTTAATTAATTAATATTAGATTAGTTAATATAATATTAATTGGGAACGTGTCAGGAGGACACGTTCCCACTACCCCCCAACTCCCCCTCGATAGGGAGTGGGGAGTTGCCCACTGAAGCTTCTTCTTCTCCTAGTGAGAAGGAAAAAGTGATTGATCTGCAAAATTTTGGAGAAGTGTCTCTGAAAGAATTCTCTCTCTCACACTCTCATTCCCAAAATTTTTCCCAATTGTTGGAATCCTTCCCACAAAGGAGAGGTCTAAGCACTCAGAGATATAGAGGGTTTTCCAAGTGGTAGTGTTCCTGCTTGAAGAACAGAGAGTTGTTGTGTTCTTTGATTTCTTTGGAATTTACTTGGAGCAAGGAGTTGCTGCGAGTCTACAAAGGTAAATGTTTATTCCTCTTCCTTCTTAGTTTAATTGTTAAACTTAGTATGTTTGCATGTAAACATCCATGTCTAATAGGATTAGAAATTCATGCTTGTTCTGTTTTTTATTTATCAATGTACTGGTTTTTGGGTCAATGAAAACAATCAAGCAATTAACGATCCCAAACCACGTTTCTGCTGCTCAAGGAGATCAGATCTCCATCAGTCTCTTCCCTCCGGGAGCATCACTTCTTGGGAGGAGTTGGCCCAAGCCTTCATGACCAAATTCTTTCCACCTGTAAAGGCTGCAAAGTTAAGGACTTTGATTGGAACATTCAGGCAGCAGGAGGGAGAGCAATTATTCGAGGCTTGGGAAAGGTACAAGGACATGCTCAGGAGGTGCCCACAGCACGGCTACCCAAAATGGCTCCAGGTACAACTGTTCTATAATGGACTGGAAGGTAAGACCAGGACCATCTTGGATGCCACTGCTGGAGGGGCCTTCATGGCGAAGACTGTGCCAGAAGCACGTGCCCTCCTGGAGGAAGTGTCAACTGCCAGCTACCAGTGGCCTACAGAAAATGACATATCTAAGCCCGTAGTTGGATTATATCAACTAGACGAGGTAACCTCTCTTAGATTTCATATGGCATCTCTCACTCATGCCCTGAATAATTTTGCAAGATCACCACAGACAAGGATATCCTCTCAATGCTCCCAGACCAATAGAGAATCCACTATAGAGCAATTGCACTACCTGAACAATAGAAGCACCCACTATGGAGGCAATCAGACTCAGAATAACCTACCAACACATTACAATCCAGGTTTGAGGTATCATGAGAATTTCTCTTATGCTAATAACAAAAATGTGTTGAATCCTCCTACTGAGGCATACTTACACATCGAGAGAAACCATCTCTCGGAAGACACATTGCACTCCTTCATGAATTTGAATCGTAAGTCGGTCCAACGGTGGAAAATGCAAATGCACACCGATTTATCCGGTATAGTGACGATCATGGAGCCGCAATAAAGAACATAGAGACCCAGATTGGCCAAATGAACACATCACCTGTGCACTGCAAGCAAGGAAAGAAACACTTGAGGGAGTACAGTCTAGCTAAAGACATTAAACAAAGCGCTTCTTAGGAGGCAACCCAAGCTTTACTTACTTTTGTTTTCCTGTCTTTAGCTTGCTTTAGTTTGTTGTTTTTCAATTCTTAGTTAGTTGTTGTTTTACTTCGTAGGTTGTGGAGATGCCCTTCTTCGTTGAAATCCATGCTCCCATTCTGAGAAACTCCAACACACATGCTTTGGCTATCCAAGGAACTCAGAAAGAGCTCCATAAACCAGGACAGTATTGTTCACTCTTACCATGATACTTAATTTGTGCTTAATTCTGCAAACATTGGGGACAATGTTTAGTTTAAGTTTGGGGGTGGATGTGTTTGTCTGTTAAGACTGTCCTGAGTATGTGCTGAATTGTTGATTGATCTTTTACATAAGTATGAGTATGATAGCCTAGGATGAGATATAATTGGAAATCCTTGTGATTCTGCTGAAACCTGAGAGCATGACATGAATTTGAGTTAATTTAAAAATTTTCTTGAGTTTTTCATGCACTATTACGCACATAGCCTGTGTTCCTGTAGTTTTGAAATGCTTAGAACAAAATTATTAGGTTTAGAAGTTTGATGTCACCTCGATAGGCCTGAGAACTGATTTGAGAGTTAAATTGCAGGATAGGGTATGATAGGTCTGGTATCAGCGTTGCAACGCCACAGGCGTTTCACGCGAAAGAGCAACGGGCAGAAAACGAATTTATTATATATAATAAATATAAAAATGTTTTATATTTATTTTTATTTAATTTATTTAATTTTAATTAATATAATTAGATTATATTAATTAAAATTAGTTTTAGGGTTCCAAAATTGGTCTAATTTTGCTATTTAAATTATGCAATTGTTGTGTAATTATTACCATGCATAATGTATGCTTTTAATTTAGAAATCCCACCTTAGGTTAAGCATTTCCATGCATCATTTAAAATATAAAGAATTATATTATATAGTTTGCATGATTAATTAATATAAAGTGTTATATTAATTTATGGACAGCATTGACATGCATTATAATTCATGAGATGATTTTGCTATGTATGTTTTATTATTCATGAGATGAATGATCAAGCACTATGACATAGTATACATATCACCTAAGGTTAATTATTATTTTAAAATGTTTAGAACTTGGAAATAATAGACCTTAGGTTATCTAGTTCTAATTAGATTAGAATTAGAAACCAAGTAATTTATAAACAATGATTAAAAGAGGAACTCTGTCTAAGGAAGGTTCTGTCTAGGCTGGGGTATTTATTTCGTGTGGAAACGGAACACCCCTACAGGAACCGACCTAGGAGTGAAATTTAATCGAGAGAGTTTATAAATTACTGAGAGCGTCAATGAGTTTATTAAGGGGTTAATAAACTAGAAATCCTAGGCTTAATATAAAGAGTTATATTAACAAACTTAGGATAAAATCAATATAAGAGTTATATTGATTATCAATATAAGAGTTATATTGATTATCAATATAAGAGTTATATTGATAAGTTTAGGTAAAACCATTAGCCGAGTTTAACCGAAGTAAGATTCCTATAGATTTAAAGTATCCAGTGGGAGGAAAAGTGTATATGATACATATTTTTCCACCTACGTATCTTCGGGAAGTTCACTCCGTGAGACTCATACTTGGCCTCGTGGCGCAAACGGGAGCGTCCCCCTTCGGATGGTGTTTATATGAGTCAACATCAAGGTGAATGGAGAGGGTACTTATAGTGAGTGGGAGCAGGTTTAGTGAAAACAAAACCTATGGTCTCTTTAGTCGGTTTACACCGTAAGATCACTATGGTCACCGCTAGTTTGGCTGGACTGCACAATTCCTTGGAGGGCTTGATCATATGGGGATCGAACACATGAGACACCCAAAAGGGATAAAGATTTCCTTAGTCTGCTTTTTCAATCTAGTCCTCCCTTGGTGGATTTTATTGGATGGGGACTCGGGATCTAAAGATGAGGTTACACTCACAAGGTACATAAGCGTGTATGTATTCTCGAACCCAGAATAATGGTAACTAAAGCCTATAGGAATAAGAGTTATTCTAGCATTAGGTTTTGGTCAAGATTGTCTTGATCTAGAGGAGGAGTGTTTTTTATTACCCTTCGGTGCCATACATTCTAAACCTTTGGAGTATCATTGCAAATTATAAATGACCTAGGAATCATTTAATAATTAGCTAAAACATGATTAGATTAGACAATTATAGCAAGAAACTCATACAAGTTTTGTTTATAAATTTTCAGCAAAATGTCTAGCTCTATAATTTCCTTATTGGGTGCGAAAAAGCTAACCGGAGAGAATATGATGACGTGGAAAAACAAACTCAACACTATATTGGTAGTGGACAATCTGAAGTTTGTGCTAACTGAGGAGTGTCCTCAGGTGCCAGGCTCAAATGTTTTATGAAATGTTCGTGATGCACATGAACGAAGGATCAAGGCCAATGATATGGTCAAGGTCTACATGTTGGCAAGTATGTCTGAAATATTAGCCAAGAAGCATGACGACATGATGACCGCTAAGGAAATCATGGATTCGGTGCAGGGTATGTTTGGACAACAGTCCACAATGTTTGGACAATAGTCCACACAGGCCCGACATAATGCCCTCAAGTACATATTCAACTCAAGGATGTCAGAGGGTTCATTTGTTTGGAATCATGTCCTGGATATGATGGTACACTTTAACATCGTAGAGTCGAATGGTGCTTCCATCGATGAATCGAGCCAGGTCAGCTTCATTCTGGAAACCCTTCCAGATAGTTTCCTACAGTTTAGAAGTAATGTTGTTATGAACAAGCTTACTTTTAATCTCACTTCCCTTTTGAATGAACTCTAGACCTTTCAATCTTTGATGAAAATTCAGGGATCGGAAGGTGAGGCAAATGTTGCCAGTAGGAGTTATCACAGAGTTTCGATCTCTGGATCAAAAACAGTGGCTTCATCTTCTTCTAACCTTAAAGGGATGAAAAAGAACATGAAAAAGGTTGGTAAAGGGAAACGAGCTGACAAAGCTGCCGCCCATAAGGGCAAGAAAGTCAAAGAAGTTGCAGACAAAGGAAAGTGTTTCCACTGCAACAAAGACGGGCATTAGAAACGGAACTTTCTAAAGTACATTATGGAAAAGAAGAATGAAGGTAAATATGATTTACTTTGCTTAGAAACTTGTTTAGTGGATAATGATAAAACTGCTTGGATACTTGATTCAGGCGTCACTAATCATGTTTGCTCTTCTTTTCAGGGAATTGATTCCTGGAAGCAGCTACAGAAAGGAGAAATAACGCTCCGGGTTGGAAATGGAGAAGTCATCTCAACTGTAGCAGTAGGCACGATGAAGCTTTATTTTGGCAAGAAATATATGTTGTTGCACAATATATTAGTGATACCAGAGTTTACTAGAAACCTTATTTCAATTTCTTGTCTTATAGAACAATGTATTTCTGTTTCCTTCTCTATGAATAAAGTGTTTATTTTGAAGAAAGGTATAGAAATATGTTCAGCTTCATTAGAAAATGGGTTGTATGTTTTAAGGCCTAATTCAGTCAAAATGGTTTTGAACACTGAATTATTTAAAACTGCAAACGCACAAACTAAGAAACATAAAATTTCTCCTAAAGAAATGCTCACCTTTGGCATCTTAGGTTGGGTCACATTAATCTCAATAGGATTGAGAGATTAGTAAAGAACGGACTTCTAAACGAGTTAGAAGAAAACTCTTTTCCTGTATGTGAATCTTACCTAGAAGGCAAAATGACTAAAAGACCTTTTAGTGGAAAAGGTTATAGAGCCAAAGAACCTCTTGAGCTTATACATTCAGACCTTTGTGGTCCGATGAATGTTAAAGCCAGAGGAGGTTATGAATATTTCATCTCTTTTATAGATGATTATTCTAGATTTGGGCATATTTACCAAATGCATCACAAGTCTGAAGCACTTGAAAAGTTCAAGAAATTCAAGACTAAAGTTGAAAACCAATTAGGTAAAACGATTAAAACACTTCGATCAGATCGAGGTGGAGAGTACATGGATTTAAAATTCCAGAACTATATGATAGAACATGGAATTTCATCCTAACTCTCAGTTCCCGGTACACCACAGCAAAATGGTGTATCGGAAAGGAGAAATAGAACCCTGTTGGACATGGTTCGATCAATTATGAGTTATGCTTATCTCCCTAGTTCCTTTTGGGGTTACGCAGTAAAGACTGCGGTATACATTTTGAACAATGTGCCATCAAAAAGTGTTTGTGAAACACCTTTTGAACTCTAGAAAGGACGTAAAGGTAGTTTATGTCATTTCAGAATATGGGGTTGTCCAGCACATGTGCTTGTGACAAATCCAAAAAAGTTGGATTCACGTTCAAAATTGTGCCTATTAGTAGGATACCCAAAAGAAACAAGAGGTGGTTTATTCTATGATCCTAAGGAAGATAAGGTTTTTGTGTCGACAAATGCCACTTTCTTAGAAGAGGACCACATAAGGGACCACAAACCAAGAAGTAAAATTGTGTTGAGTGAGTTAGACGGAACAATAGCAAAGGTTGCTAATAAAACTAGTACGTTAACAAAAGTTGTTGATACTAGCTTGTCTAGTCAAGAGAGTCCATCTCAAGAGTTGAGTATGTCTCGATGTAGTGGGAGGGTTATAACACAACCGGACCGTTACATGGGTTTATCTGAAATCCAAGTTGTTATACCAGATGACAACTGTGAGGATCCATCGACTTATAATCAAGCGATGGTTGACAAAGACAAAGACAAATAGGTCATAGCCATGGACCAAGAAATGGAGTCTATGTACTTCAATTCTATTTGGGATCTTGTAGATAAACCTGATGGGGTAAAACCTATAGGTTGTAAGTGGATCTACAAGAGAAAGCGTGGTGTAGATGGAAAGGTGCAAACCTTTAAAGCTAGACTAGTAGCAAAGGGTTATGCCTAGGTTGAAGGGGTTGACTATGAGGAAACCTTTTTACCTGTTGCTATGGTAAAGTCTATCAGTATCCTATTTTCCATTGCCGCATATTATGACTATGAGGTATGGCAAATGGATGTCAAGACAGTCTTTTTAAATGGCAATCTTGAGAAAAACATCTACATGGACCAACCCAAAGGGTTCATTGAACCAGGACAATAGCAAAAAGGTTTGCGGGCTTAAAAGGTCAATTTATGGACTGAAGCAAGCCTCTAGGTCTGGAATATAAGATTTGATGAGGCAATCAAATCCTATGGCTTTGATCAGAATGATGATGAACCTTGTGTCTACAAGAAAATCATCAATAGTTCTGTCGCATTCCTAGTTCTATATGTGGATGATATCCTACTCATTGGGAATGATGTAGGATATCTTACTGACAGTAAGAATTGGCTAGCTACGCAATTCCAAATGAAAGATTTGGGTGAAGCGCAGTTTGTTCTTCGGATCCAGATTGTTCGGAACCGCAAGAATAAAACACTAGCGCTGTCTCAGACATCTTACATCGACAAAGTGTTGTTGAGGTTTAAGATGCAAGACTCCAAAAAGGGTTTATTCCCTTTTAGACATGGAGTTCATTTGTCTAAGGAACAGTGTCCTAAGACACCTCAAGGAGTTGAGGATATGAGACGGATCCCTTACGCATCAGCTGTTGGGAGCCTGGTGTATGCCATGTTGTGTACTAGGCCAGACATCTGTTTTGCAGTTGAAATAGTCAGTAGGTATCAATCCAATCCAGGACTTGAACACTGGACAACAGTTAAAACAATCCTTAAGTATCTTCGGAGAACAAGGAACTACATGCTTGTGTATGGGGCTAAGGATTTGATCCTTACAGGATACACAGATTCTGACTTTCAGACTGAAAAAGATTCTCGAAAATCTACATCAGGGTCAGTATTCACTCTTAACAGAGGAGTTGTAGTATGGCGAAGCGTCAAGCAGGGATGCATGGCTGATTCCACCATGGAGGTCGAATATGTAGCAACTTGTGAAGCAGCTAAAGAGGTTGTTTGGATAAGGAAATTCATGCTGAATTTGGAAGTTGTTCGAAATATGAGTATGCCCATCACACTGTATTATGATAACAGTGGTGTCGTGGCAAATTCAAGGGAACCCCGAAGTCACAAGAGGGGAAAGCATATTGAGCAGAAATATCATCTCATTCGGGAGATCGTGCATCGAGGAGACGTGATCGTCACGAAGATAGCCTCGGAGCACAACGTTGCCGATCCTTTTACAAAGGCTCTCACGACTAAAGTGTTTGAGAGTCACCTAAAAGGTCTAGATTTACATGTCTTCCCCAACTAGGGCAAGTGGGAGTATTCTGTACAAAGGGTTTAAATGCCCTAGTTTATTGTATTTACATTGTTGTAATGTTTTAGTACTCCAAAAGCTTTAGGTCTAGTGGGAGATTGTTGGGATTTGTGCCCTAAACTTGTGTAATTTTGATCAAATAAATAAAGAGTTATTTGTTTTGATAAAATTATATTCTTTCTTTATAAATCCAATAAACTAAGCTCCAAGGTTATAATGTATCTTGAACATTAGTGTAGTAGACACTATTTGGATTATGTTCAAGAATATAACCTAAATGGTCTATGGTATAAGAATAACGTTGGAAACCTTATTCTGGTAACACCATGGATGCGACCCACTTTGTAATTAGTATAAATGAGGTAATCCAACTCATTCATGTAGTTGATATGCGAGTGGGGGCATCCTGTATGAAGAGTTCATACAAGACCGGACTGCAAATTATTAGTCTAACCAGTGTAACACCGTTAACAGGATAAGACTGATAATTTATAGATGATCATTAGTGACTCGACCTGAATCCTGAGTAAGTTAAGAACTCTTGCTTATAGGGTTTGTCCTTAGACTAGTATGGGTGAGAGTGACCTGTAGCCAACTCAATAAACCTACTTTCTCATGGACAGAACCTCGTAGGTAGCTGGGGACTTAACTATACAAGATGGAATTCACTCATTCCTACACTAAGGAATTAGATCGGTTGTTCCCTTAAGAACTGACTCCAGGTCTTGAACAACGGGGCCCCACCCTCTAATTGACTTAAAAGGGTATGAGTCTATGGTAGGACCTTAGACTTGTTGTTCATTAGAGGATCAGTGATGCTTAAAGAACAAAGAGGTAATCACAGGGGTAAAATGGTATTTTGACCCAACTTTGATTACGAACAACCTATGAAGGGTCGACTCATGGGTAATGATTATATCAGTGGACACAATATAATCTACAGTGAGGAGAGTGCAGCTACAAGTCTATAGTGGAGTGACTTGTAATTAATGAATATTGATTAATTGGATAAAAAAGTTTGATCAGTTAATCTCACATCATTGGAGCTCATGAACTGTAGGTCCATTAGGTCCCTCCGTTGGCTCAACATGGTAATATTGAGAGTATAAAGTTAGGAATGAAATTGAAGTGTTCAATTTCATACATGAGGTGTTATATCAATTATATATGATATAATTGATATAATATATGATTTTAATGTGAATTAGATTCACATATAAACCATATAATAGTGGGAGAATGAATGAGGGATAAGATGGTAATTTCCATCCTATTTCCCTATATATAGTTGCATGAGATGCAATTTTAAGGTTAAGGCTTTTCAACAAAACCCTAGCATTCTCTCACATTGTGTTGGAAAGAGTTCCAACTACAATTTGATAAGATCATCTCACCTCACCTAAAAGGAACCCATTTTCCTCCCTCACCTAGAGAACAACGGAGAAGATCCGGTGGTAGTGTCCGTGATCATTCGGGTTCGTGTTGCTGAGATCGTGATCGTGGGAGAAGGAGCACTTGAAGAAAGAGTTCTTCAAAGGTATAATTTTTGTTGTCCAATGTCTTTTTATATGCTTAATCTTAGTTAGATTTGTTCTTGATTGATATCCATGTAACAAAATTAAGAACATGCGATTCACAATCGCTTCCGTTGCGGGAATCGTATCCCTTCAGAGCCTTTGTGGCAAGACTTGATAGCCTTTGTGGTTCTAGAGCCTTTGTGGCAAGATTTGATAACCTTTGTAGCATGAGAGCCTTTGTGGCATGACTTAGTAACCTTTGTAGCACGAGAGCCTTTGTGGCAAGCTGGCCTTTGTGGTTGTGAGTCGGGGGTTCAGTTGACGAAGCCAGGTTAGTAAAGTGCATGGAGGAAGCCTAGGGTCGTAGGACTTCGTAATAGGGGCTTAAGTGCTAATGTGCTCGTTTGATTAATTCCTGTTGATTGTTGATGTTTTGTTGTATCTTGGACTTGAGTGGGCTACTTACTGAGTATTCCCAATACTTACGCTACTTCCATTGTTGTTTTGTTTGCAAATAGAGTCTGATCTGTGCTGGCAGATGATGGTGACCACCTGTGAGGCTATGAAGTCCCTCTTTTCCCCATTTAGTCTAGTTTAGTACTTGAGAGTTGTTGGAACTTTTCTGGTTTGAGTACACTTGTAGGATTGCTTATTCTGCTAAACTTTCTTGGCATGTTTTAAGACATAAGTCGTGTTTTGAGCACTTATGGAATAATTCTTGTTCTGTTGTGAATTTTTGAATGTTGAGCCCCAACCCTTGTGTAATTGAAGTTAATGGGGTGGTTGGAAAATGGTTTGTTTTAGAAGTGTTTCTGATGTTAAAACAGGTCCTTGAAATTTTTGGAAAAGTCCTAGTAGCGCCGTTATACTGCCAAAATTTCGACGCGAACGACGTGTCTTAAGTAACGCCCTAGTTAGGTTTCCCCCCCATAATTTAGGGTCGTTACATTTTTTGTCTCTCAGTTTTGCATATGATTCTCTTTTGAACTCTTAGTTTTCAAAAATTCAACAAATTTACTCGCAAGTTTTGCATTTAGTTACGCTATTAGTCATTCCATTCAATTTTTCATTAATTGACACCTATTTTTTATTAAAAATATTTTTTATTTTTATTTAATTATTTTTCAATTTTTAATTAAAATTTTATTTATTTATTTATTTTCGTTCTCCTTTCTTCTTCTTCCTTCCTCATCTTCCTCTCTTCTTTAACCTAGTCGGCCACCGCCTGGCGTCACCCGTCCACACCCAAATGTCATGAAAAGAAGAAGAAGAAAGGACAAAAAAAAAATAAAAATAAAAAAATTTTAATTAAAAAATTAAAAATAATTTAATGGAAGGACTAATGTAACTAAATGCAAAACTTAAGGGTAAATTTGTTGAGTTTTAAAAACTAAGAAACCAAAAGAGAACCAAATACAAAACTAAGAGACTAAAAAAGTATTGTACCAAATAGAAAATAAGATTTAAAGTAAAACTAATTAAATATTAATAAAATAATATTAGGTGTCATGTCAACTTTCTATTAGGAATTAACAGAAAATTGGATAGAAAGAGTAACTAAATGCAAAACTTAAAGGCTAAATTGACTAGATTAAAAGAGAACCAAACGCAAAACTAAGGGACTAATAGTTATTTTGCCCAAAAATATATTTTAGACGGCTTACTTATATTAATATTTTAAAAAGAATATTTAATTTTAAGTAAACATATTAAAATTTGAGCCTTTATTCAATTTTCAAATTAACAATATCCAAGGTAACAAAAATAAATATTATTTTATTTTTAAATTTATTAAAATAAAATAAATAAATAAAACAAAACATATATATGATATTAATTTTGAATTTAGTTATATTAAAATACATTAAACATATGTTATTTTATTTTTAATTTTGTCATTTTAAAATAATATATAACATGTATTTTAATTTAATTTAATTAAATTAAAATTACGGAAACTAGCTACGTTTTGCTCTATATTTAATTTTCTATATTAATTTTACTTTTTTTATTAACTATGTAATTTTTTTTTTCTTCCTCATTAACTATTTTAACTTATGACACCTATTCAAATCTATCAAAATTTAGAAAAATACTTGAAAAAAAACCATTTCTCAAATGTTTGAACTTTTTGTCAAGCTACTTTATAAAATATACTTTTAAAACCCCAAAACTTCAATTACAATAACTTTCTTACTATGAAGTTATTCATTATATTTAAATTGACATCACAACGAATAGAGTGAATGATATAATTTAGAGTTATAGAAATTACACATGGTATAATTTTAATTTAAATATGACTAAGACAAAATCTTTTGAATATTGATATACAAATTTTCACAAAATTTTGATTAGCAATTCAAAAATAAATTATCAACACAGAAATTAAAAAACAACATAAAAAATGTCTTAATAAACATAAACAAACCTAGTCTAACTCAACATCCAAACACAATAATCAGGATTTTTAGGATTTCTGATTACCGCCAAAGATTTCTAAACTTTCTAATTGTTTTCGATTATAATATAGTGTGTCAAACAGCCCATAATTCATGGTAGCAATAGATATTAGAGCATCTCAAATAGAGCTGCGATGGTTACCGTCCATTTGGTCAGTGAAAAGAATTTTTTTTCTCTTTATTTGGCATCAAATTCCAATTCCAATTTCCTGTCTCCGCGTTCTCTCTAAGCTCTCGTTCTTCGTTTCTGTGTTTTCCAATCGGCCCTCTCGCAGCAATGGCGGATAAACCCAGTCGAGCTTTGGTTATTTTCGGTGATGGGTTGGCTCGTTTTGTCGATCAATGTCACACCCATCTCCATGCTCTCGCATCGCTAGCTTCCTGTGGGTTTTTATCACTTCCCAATGCTCCTCTTTCAGGTTCTATCACCGCCTTTCGCTTGCTTATGCTTTTCTTCTCTCTGCCCTTTCCACTGTCTCTTAATTAGTTGTAAAATATTCTGTTGAATTGATAGAATCTCGTTTCTTCGAAAGCAAGGAGAATTAGTCGTCGTTCGCGAAATTAAACCGACAAATTACTTCGCCAATCGGCACTACTTTGTGCGATATATAAATGTTGCTCGGAAAGCCATTTTTAATGAATTCGATTCTAGGTTTTGATCGCCGTTGGTTTGATTTTGACCCATTAGGGACGAGAGCTCCGTTTTTGAAGATTGAGGCGATATGTTTCATAACCCAAATGAAATTACAGGATGCCATCATTCAGAAGTTGAATCTGATATATTCTTCTCCGGTCCAATGTCTTGCATGTTTTCTCATGCTTATGTTGCCATATCGGTGAATATGAAATAGGGAAATGACGGATAGAGGATAATTTTATTAAGCAACCTTGTTATCAGGCGTTTCTCTTAGATACAGGTGTTTTTTCCTTCCCATATTCTTGAGACTTTGATTTATAATATAAAGCCTGAGTGACGTCAATAGCTTATTTAAAATGTAATATCTAAACTCGTTGACTACTGACTACTGAAAGGATTGTGTTGGCCTTCTCTTTTATCTACCTCGTATTGGGATTTATTTGATGTTTTAGATTGCAGACTGTGAGGAAAAGCGGATGATTAGAGAGCTTGCGCTTCTATTCGACTCACATGTCAATCAGGTATGACATTTTTGCTCTTTGAGCTTCAAGGACTACTTTTACAATGAAAGATAATATTTGGTTTTTCAGAATGGGGACGATGCTGAAGGAAATAGTCAGCGAAAGTCCATACCTGAAAGGTAATTTATCCTTTGGGTACCTGTTCAGTTGATGTCATGAGTAGGATAAATTTATTGGATGGTTTATGAACATATTGGCTGGTGTTTTATGTTCCTACTTTTAGGTTCATGGCAATGAGAGCTGCAATAATGACGAATAATTCAAGTGTGCAATGTTTTGCCTCTGAACTTGGTGTGTCTTTGTTGCGATTGGATGAGTTGATGCAAACGAACCATCTCCGGTTGCCACCTGTTGACTTTCAGGCCTCTGAATTGCTGAAGAAGCTTGGTTTTCAAGATGGGAAGATACAAGATACAAGTGAGTTTGATTTATTGTTTGTGCATATAGGAGTTGGTGACAAGGTTAATGATGAGAAAGACAAAACAACTTTGGATGAAATGAAATATATTGATGCTTTGGTTGGTGCTATATTGCAAAAGGCTCAGCCTGGGTCAGATATTGGTTCCCGTTTGCACTTGTCCCTTGTGATGAGCTATGGAAATGTCTTTAAGGAAGATGAATGCAGCTTGTCTGTTTTGACTTCTAATGATGTGAAAAATTCTGATTTGTCAATGCTCTTTCCTCGTCAAAGTTACACGATGATGGGGGAGGTCCAGCGCAATGATGTTCGGTGAGTGGAAAGTTATAATTTTTCCTTGGATTGATGGTTTTTCAAAATTTTACTGGCTGTTATCCCTTGCATTATCTGATATTTTATCATGGACAAGGCATCATTCACCCATGTTAGCTGCTCAGTGGCAATATGGAGTAACCCGCAAAGATAAAGCCGAAACATTTTCTTTCAAGGAGTTTAAGGAGGTAAAGCTCAATATTTTTCTTCTATTGCTTCCATGTTTTTCGTTGTTTCATGCATCCGCCCATGGAAATTTATGTCATCTTGGTTGGTCTTCGAGATACTGAAGCTTTGCTGCCTTAGGCAGTAGGATGGAATTACATGGTGATTCAATATTCTTACATTATTATGTTGATTGAATGATTTGATATTTTTTCTGCTTGAAATAATGCAAGAATTGCATTTCGTATGTTCTCTTCATGAATATGAACTTATGATTACTCACGTCCTGATGTGATTAAAAATGTAAAGCATCTACTCATCAAATCTGATTTTCCTGGCCCGTGCTTGAACGGATGGTTCTATGATATGTCAGTTTGAGGCATTTACAAGTGAATCTTTTCTGTTTCAGCAAGGTAGCAACCTAGTAATACCAGCAGATAGGCTTATACACGAGGTAGCATTTAAGCTTTGGAAGGCCCCCAAGTATGGAGCTTGAGATGGGCACTACCTCGAGACTTTAAAACGAGAATAAGTTCCTCACAAGCACAACAAGTTTTGGCAAGAGATCACAGATTGCCAGAAGCACTTTATCTTTATGGATTCCGTACACTTTTGGTTATAATTTGATGCTTGGGAAAAATAATCGTTAGTGCTGCAGATGTTGTGGAGAATGGCTTCTGTTTATAAGAATTGCATTGTAATGAAAACCTCCAGTTTCAATTTGGAAATGTAATGCAAATACATTTTACTTTTTAAGATGGGCGATTCATCTGTTGAAAAAAGAGGTCAGGAAGAAAAAAAGGGTGCTAAGCAACAATTACTACAATGTTGAAGTTGCAATCAGCAACAAATGTTGTATTGCAGCAACTTGTAACTTTCAACATATCAGGAAAGTGAAAATGACAAATATGAATATTGGTAATGTATGTACAGTGAAACTAGAGGGGAGAAACAGAGAAAAGATATAATATCATTGAGAGTCTTGCAGAAAGGAGAAGTGTGTAGGAAACTATGCAGTGGCTGCTGCTGCTTCCTCAACGACCTGGTTCGCTGGCTGTAGGGTGCAAATCAGGTTGCGATCACCATACACATTGTCGACACGTCCTGAAACCACCCCAAAATTCCGTTTGGTAAGAGAGAGTTAATGTCAACATAAATTAGGCAGAGAAGTTAGAACTGAGTAACTTGTGTGTACCTGTAGATGGCCAGAACTTGGAAGCCCTAAGCCAGGAAGCTGGAAAAGCTGCATATTCCCTAGAGTATGGTTTTGTCCATGCATCTCCCATTAGCAGAGATGGTGGATGAGGAGCACCCTACATCAATACAGAGAGATAATCCTTAGGTCTATTAGATGAAAAATAGTGAAGTTATTAAACTCTGGTGAAGAGGACCTCACCTTTAGGACATTGTTGTTGATATCAACTTTTCCTTTCTCAATCTGGGCAATTTCTTCTCTGATTGAAATAAGGGCATCACAGAATCTATCCAACTCCGCCTGTTTAAAGTGTTCGTATTTACTTGGCAGGGAGTGAGAAGAAAAGGAAAGGTATCAGGCAAGAGCATATGTGCAAAAGGAAAGGTACCTTGCTTTCACTTTCTGTGGGTTCGACCATGAGTGTGCCTGGGACAGGCCATGACATGGTGGGTGCATGGAAACCATAGTCCATCAGACGTTTAGCAACATCTTCAGGCTCTATTCCAGCAGTTTGCTGCCACAATTGCAAAACAACAATGACCCAACAGTTGGATATGAACTACTGGTAAAACTTTTAAAGCAAAAGATTACCTTGAAGCCTCTCAAGTCGATGATGAATTCATGGGCAACCGTTCCATTGACACCCCGGAAGAGAACGGGGTAATGGTTCTACAGTTTCCAAAGCAAATATAAAGGTTCATGAGAATGAAAAGTATAAACAAGTGAAGCACAGAATCAGACATCTATTCTAAACTGTGTACAAGGAAAATATCACAGGGGTGAAAGGAGCAAGCATAAGAATCAGGAACCTCTAAACGTTTGGCCATGTAGTTTGCATTCAGAATGGCAATCTTAGATGCGTCGGTTAGCCCCTTGGATCCCATCATGGCTATGTAAGTGTAAGATATTGGCAGAATGAGAGCAGACCCCCATGGTGCAGCAGCTATCGTACCAAGAGGCTGAGCATTGTCAGGAGCAGGTATGCCTCCAGTAGGAACCTTTAGAATTCAAATTGAAAAATACCAAATGAAAACTATTGCAATAGTGTCTCCTACTAAAAATATGGCAATCAAATTCAACTAAAATATTTTACCACAGGATGTGAAGGCAAAAATGGTGCTAAGTGCTTCTTGACACCAATAGGGCCCATGCCAGGGCCACCTCCTCCATGTGGAATGCAAAATGTTTTGTGCAGATTGAGATGGCAAACATCAGCTCCAATCCAACCTGGGCTTGTTAGACCCACCTGAAGAACACACCCAAAATCTACTGTGAATGTTGAGTTAATATACTACCAAAATGAACAGGTATCTGATTGATCAATGTACTCTGAAGATCAAGATTACAAGTCATAAGATCTTCATCATACGTACCTGGGCGTTCATGTTGGCTCCATCCATGTAGACTTGACCTCCATTTTCATGAATGATCTTACAGATCTCATCAATGCCTTCTTCATACACTCCATGAGTAGAAGGATATGTGACCTATCATCATTTCAAAGCAAACAAACTCACATCACAGTCAAGTTTCAGCTCTAATTCACATTCTCTCCTAGTATCATAAAATGCTATATCTGATCTCTTACCATGAGAGCTGAGAGATTCTCCTTGTTGGCTTCTGCAGCCTTCTTCAGCTCTGCAATGTTGATATTTCCCTTTGAATCAGTTCCGACTGATACGATCTTCATTCCACACATGGCTGCACTTGCAGGGTTGGTCCCGTGTGCCGATAGCGGGATGATGCACACATTGCGGTGGTGGTCTCCTCTTGCCTGCAAAATTTTGAGTTAGTATATTGTTTGCCAGTAACCTTTTTTGCTATTTTAGGATATGCAACAAATAATTAAAGTAGGGTATCGGTTTTTTGTAAAATTTGCTCCAACATAATTATTTCTTTGTAAAATATGCCAGTGAATTTTAAGGATTTTTAAGCCCCATTTGATAACTATTTAGTTTTTCAGTTTTTGGTTCTTGAAAATTACGTTTGTTTTTTCAAAATTTCTTTTCACCATGATTTTCATCTTTCTTGAAGTATCACTTAAATTTTTAGCCCAATTTCAAAAACAAAAATAAGAAAAATTATTTTTTTTTTAGTTTTCAAAGTTTTTAAAAACATATATATATCTACAAAATAGATAAGAAATACAGAGAAACACATTGGTAGAAGTAGTAGTAGTTTTAAGCTTATCTTTCAAAAACCAAAAATTAAAAATTAAATGGTTATTGAGGATCTTAGGTACCAATTTTTTGTTTTTAATTTTTGGAAAATATGGTTCTCTGACAGCCAAGTTCTTTATTTTTAAAATTTAAAACACGTGTTTGAAATTATAAGCAACTTTTTTTTGAAAAAGAACAGATTTATATTTTTCAAAATCTCACCTTTCTCACCTTTTCTCAGCGGCACTTTTCTCACTTGCATATTTTCTCCTTTAACATATTTACTTTCCCATTTTTCTGACATCCTAAAAAACTTTTCTTTCCCTCTGCTTAACTTATTTCTCTCACATAATCGATTAGCTTTTTCTTTACTATATTAAAAGGTAGGGTGTAGAATAATCATTCTTATTAGACACTTTTGACCTATTGATCGAGAATACAAGATTTATGTCAATTGAGCCATGCTCAAATTGGTCTAATCCTCCAATTTATAATTTTAATTAATCAATCATAAAATTAGCTTTATATATATAATTAAATTGAAATTAGTTTCAATTTAGTCTTTTAGTTTGATGAAGTGATGTTTTCTATTTAATTAATTGTGCTAGTCAAGTATATAAAGATTTAAAATTGAGTAGAAATAGAAGAAAATAGGTGGGGAGTTTAAGGACAATTTGTGAGGCAAAGTTGCACTTTTAAGAACATAGAGATAAAATTGTAGCTAAGCACAACTCATAGGGATTAAATTGAAACTTCCAATCTATACTACGTAAAGATCTCAAGTGGCATTAAATATATCCTATAGCACTTGAGTTGACCTCAAATGTTGATGTGATGGTTAACATGTTGATCGATTGAGCTTGAGCTTGATGATGGGTAATTTTTAATAAAGTGACAAAGAATTATCAATTTTATATAAATTATTATTTTTATGAATAGCACTTTTGAGTGGCATGTTTGTCTCCACACATTTCAGATCTAGGACAGGGAGGAACCTTCATTCCCGACGAAGGTTCTATGCCAAATCTAGAATGAAGGTTCTTACGAATTTCGAACTCGTAGAGCGAGGGAGGAAGGAGTGGCCACGACGACAATTCACACATCAAAAAGTTAATATCATCGGAGCCAATGATCATTTAAAATTATTTTTCGAACTTCAGGAACTAAGAAGGTCTATTATGAAACTTTATAGACCAAATACACACCAATACCAATTCCAAAATTCAAGACAAAAAAAAAAGTATTCTCCCTTTATTTTTACTATATTCTAGTCTTATATAGTTTAAGATTTTTTTTGACTTATTTATCCTTTATATAATTCTATTATCTTTATTAAAATTTAAATAACATTTATCACACTAAATTAACATTAACGTTCTTCAAAATTTTTAATGAAAAAAAAAATAGTTTTGAAATTTCATGTTTTTATTTTTCAAATCGGTTAAGATTTCACAAATAATTTTTAAATAAAACATAAAATTTTTATCAAAGGAATCTTTAGAATTTAAAAATATATGTTAAAATATGTTTGGTTAAATTACAAGTTTAGTACTTGAATTTTGAGATTTGTGTCTATTTAGTCCCTCAACTTTAAAAAATGTCAAATAGGTGTTTAAACTTTCAATTTTGTATCTAATAAGTCCCTGAACTTTAAAAATGTCTAAATAGTCTTTAAACTTCTAATAGGTCCCTAACATATTCATAATTTTTTATATTATATATAAAATTGAATTTTTGTCCGATAGAAGCTTAAGCTTTCAATTTTATGCCTAGTAAGTTCATGAATTTTAAAAAACGTCAACTAGGTCAAGGACCTATTAGACACAAAATTGAAAATTTAAGTACTTATTAGACACATTTCAAAGTTTAAGGACCTAATTAATACAAAATTGAAAGTTCAGGGACTTATTTGACACTTTTGAAAGTTCAGAGACCAAATAGACAAAAATCTTATAGGGACTAAACTTGTAATTTATCCAATATGTTTTTATATTCTAAAACTTTTTTAAAAATCATATACGTCAAAATACATCAATGCAATGATAAAACTTGAAGATTATACTTATATGATATATATAATTTTTATAAAGAAAAGAAAACTGTGATGAAAACAAGTTTGTGTTTCTTATTTTTAAAAACAGAAAATAGAAAACCTTTTCAAACATGTTTTGCCTTTGTATCGAAAAAATTGGTACCAAAAAATAAAAAAACAACTGATAGCCATAGTCAAAAAGAAAACGTACCATGTGGTAAGCACGGATAACCATGAGGCCAGCATACTCTCCAGCCGCACCAGCATTTGGTTGCAACGAGAATGAATCAAAACCTGTTATTGCACATAACAGGTCTCCCAAATCATTGAACATCTCCTGCAAAATTGAACAACGACACGTTAAAATTCGACATGAACTCGGTCTTTTTAGACGAACACGATGTTTCTTTTGTCTCTTTCGAGTGATCGGAAAACATGTCATTAGCCAAAGCAAGTATGTGCTTGTTCTATTTACCTGATACCCCTGAGACTGCTCAATAGGAGCAAAAGGGTGAAGGTCGGTGAAACCGGGCCACGTTACGGGCATCATTTCCGTCGTTGCGTTCAACTTCATCGTGCAAGATCCCAACGGAATCATACTATGGCAAAGGGAAAGGTCTTTCGACTGCAACTTCTGGATGTATCTCAGCAATTCATGCTCTGTATGGTACCTGAGGTAGAGGCAAAGTAGAACATATTAGTTCATGGAATTAAACTTCCTACAGTTTTAGGTACAAGAGTTTGAATGACAACGATTGCGAAGGATGCATACGAGTTAAAGATTGGGTGGGTAAGGTACGAGCTCTCCCTCACTAACCCTGAAGGAATTGCATTCTCGACCTCGGGCGCAAGAGAGGCAGCGGTAAATGGAACCTATATAAAAACAAGATATTGTCAGACATGAGAATGAGATCAATAGAAAGAGACTTTAACCACATATTTAGATACAGTTCGAACACTTACTGGCTTTCCACCAGAAAAAACTGAAAAAAGATCATCAACATCCTTTAAGGTGGTTGTTTCATCGAAAGCAACAGTGATCTGGAAGGCAATCCATTGATCATTAATCACACGACACGAAATATTTTCGTTAAGTAATCGATGCAAAATATGGAATTTTTATTACCGTGTTCTTATCGACGATTCGCAGATTAATACCACTCTTGTGAGCAGCATCTGCAATTGCATTTGCATCAGCAACCTTAACCTTCACAGTGTCGAAGAAGGGAAGACCTTGAACTTCTGCCGTGCCTAATTTCTTCAGTCCAACAGCAAAAGCACCTGCAAGGCCATGAGCTCTTTCTGCAATGGCCTTGAGGCCTTTCGGTCCGTGGTATACGGCGTACATCGCAGCCATGTTCGCCAGCAACGCCTAAATAAACGAACACACATTTGAAGCAAAGCCAACTCAATACAACATACATATTTACTAATCCATGCTTCACAAAATGATCATATGAGTTATAATCTTAATACCTGAGCAGTACAAATGTTGCTGGTAGCCTTGTCCCTCCTGATATGCTGCTCCCTCGTCTGCATCGCCATACGCAGGGCAGGCTTCCCCGACGAATCGACACTAACACCGATGATTCTTCCTGGCATCATCCTCTTATATTCTTGAGAGGTGGCCAAAAAAGCAGCATGAGGACCTCCATACCCCATTGGTACACCAAACCTCTGTGCAGATCCAACGACGATATCAGCCCCAAATTCACCCGGGGGCTTCAACATCGTCAACGCCAAGAGATCGGTGGCCATCACAACCTTAACCCCATTAGCATGAGCATTCTTAATAAACTCCCCATAGTCCAACACCTCCCCCTCAGTACCAGGATACTGAACAAGAACACCACAAACATCACCCGATTTGTAATCAATATCCTTAAGATCTGCAGTTACTACTTTAAGATCGAAACCCGCCGCCCGAGTAACACAAATATCGATAGTCTGCGGGTGGCAATTATTGGAAATGATAAACGTTTTCTTCTTCCCCTTAAGAATATTATTACACATTGCCATAGCCTCAGCAGCCGCAGTCCCTTCATCAAGCAATGAGGCATTGGACATGGGGAGGCCAGTGAGATCTGTGATTAAAGTTTGATAATTAAGCAAAGATTCAAGACGACCCTGAGAAATCTCAGCCTGATATGGCGTATACTGAGTATACCAAGCAGGATTCTCCATTATATTCCTCAAAATAACAGGAGGAACAAAAGTATTATAATACCCCATCCCAATATAGGATTTGAAAATCTTGTTCTTAGCAGCCAAATTCTGCATGTGTTCAATCATTTGACTCTCCGTTAAGCCTTCATCAAACTTGGAGAATTTCATGGAGTGAAGCCTAATCGATTTAGGGACCGTGGCATCGACAAGCGAATCGAGACTATCGAAACCGCATAACTCAGCCATTTTGGTCTGTTCTTCAGGGGTTGCAGAGTTATGGCGACGAGGGAAAGTGTCGCTAGGCTTCAAAGCCTCAACGGAAATGGAACGGGAGTGAGTCTGAGTGTGAGACCCAAAACCGAATCCATTTCGATGGAGAAACGAATCCGATCTTACCCCTTTAGAAACAAACGAATTGGAAGACAGTGAAGAGATGTACCTCGACGCCGTGAAAGAAACAGGGGAGGAATTGAACAATGGGGGATCGATTTGACGGTGGTGCTTCGACGCTGAAACAAGGCGTCTCAGCGCCGCCTTGTTCGCCAACCGCCGTGCCCGTTCCATTAGTGAGTGAAAAAAAAACACAGGGGGAAAAGGAAGAGGAAACCCAAATGGGATTTGTTGAGAATGAAAATGGGTTGTTACCTTTTTCTCAAAAGCTTAAAATTTTTTTGTGTGGGTTATGGTGTG
Source organism: Trichosanthes cucumerina (assembly GCA_036507285.1). NCBI lineage: Eukaryota > Viridiplantae > Streptophyta > Magnoliopsida > Cucurbitales > Cucurbitaceae > Trichosanthes > Trichosanthes cucumerina. The sequence continues at coordinate 76,104,162 of CM071836.1, forward strand.
GCGTCAATTACTCCATGGAAATGAGAAAAGAAACGAAGTGGAGGATAATATAGCAAAGTTCACTCTTTTCCATAAACAAGAAAAGTGAGTATTATTAATACAAAACTGTGTCCTTTTGTTGGGCTTATTTTATTATATTATTTTAATTATTTGTAAAAAAAAAAAAAGTTGAATTAATTGGAAGTGAAGAAAAAAAAAAGAAGGGAAAATGAGAGGATGAGATCTGGTGGAGAGGGGTAAGTGGTGGGTGAGGGCGCACCTAGGTTTGAAAAAGACGAGGGCGATTTTGATGAGAGGGAATAAGAGCCAACCAAACCAAAAACAAGATCTTGCTGAGGAATGAATGGAAGAAAATGAATAGCACAAGGGATTATGTTTCAATGGATGTGGAGTTTCCTTTCTTTCCCAATCTTTTTAAGATGGACAACATAAAAATGTTATCAAATATCAAATGTTAAATTATAACTTTTTGTGTCTATTTAGTTTCTAAATTTTTAAAAGTGTTAATAAAGATTCACTTATGGCGACCCAATGAAATTATATTTTAAATTTCAATTTAAACCATTATTGTTTTATAAAGTATTTATAGATCATAGAATTTGAAAACTAAATATTAAGTAATTAATTTATGAATAATTTTTTTTATATAAAGATTTTGTATGGTTATTATTTTACAATATATAACTTACCATATTATTATATTATACATATTTTAATTTAACAAAAATAAATTGAGTTTATAATAGGAAACATTGTTTTATTAAAGTTTTTATCTTTTTTTTTAATATAATTCTACGTTTTCAAATTTCAAAATCAAAATCTAGATACATGAAAACATAAAGTGTTGTTTCAAAATTTTCACTATTTAGATTGCATAATCTAAAAATAGTTTTCGAAAACACCAAATGCATCCAAATTATCTACCAAATAGGCCCTAAATGTCTTGATTTTCAATTTTGTATCTAATAGATTACTAGACTTTTAAAATATGTAATAAATCCATGATCTTTCAATTTTGTGTCTAATTATTCCACGATATGTTCAAATCTTAAAAAATTAACTGATCTATTAGGTACAAAAAAAAATAAATTTTATGTTTAATAGGATCCTAAAACTTTCAATATTTTGTTTAGTAAGTTCAAGAATTTTAAAAATCGTCAACTAGGTGAATGGTCTATTAGACCCAAAATTGAAAATTCAGGACCCAAGACCTATTAGAAACATTTTAAAGTTAGCAAATAGACACAAACTTAAAAGTTCAGAGATAAAATAGACACAAATCTAAAAGTTTATGGGCAAAACTTATAATTTAACCCATTATGAAAACAAGAAATTTAATGAAAAACAGAGTGATATTCTATTCTTTTTAGTGCTTTTGAATATATATTTGGTCGTAGATTTATAAACTCTAAATCTTAATATAAAAAGTTGTTCAAGATGTGTTTGGTAATATTATTTTTTTTAAAAAAAAATACATGTGTTTTGTAATATATTTATAAACAATGATTGTATTTTACCCGATAAATATTTGATTGAATATAAACCATCATTAATTAATTTATCAACATGTGTTTATGTTATACATTTTTTATAATTATTATTTTACAATTTACATATTTTATAATATATTATGTTATAGATATTTTAATTTTACCTAAAAAGAAATAAAGTTTATAGCATGAAATAATATATTTACCAAAAATTTTATCTTTTTTGTAATAATAATTCTACATCTTACATTTTCAAATTTAAAATCTTACAAAAAAAAACATATAAAGTTGATGATTTTGTTGGCAGATTCTCCTTCTCAATTGGCTCATCTTCAAATCCGACCTCATGGAAATAAAAACAAAAAATGCAGTGTGCGATCTGAGTAGGATGTTTTTAAAGCTGTATGTCAAAGCATCTTGATTTTGTGCTTTGTTTCATATGGTGAAATATTTAAAAATTGCTAATATTATTTGCCATGACTCATTTTTACAAGCATGATTCTTGTGCTTTGTTTCACATGGGAAAAATATTTAAAATTCTTAATATTCTTTGCAATGACTAATTTTTATAAGTGAATCAAAGCATAACAAACCTTCATTATTATATTTCTTAATATAAAAATATTTAATTTCTTTCTTATCTTTATCACATTGTAATTTAGATCGAGAGCATAGACATGAAAAATAAGAGTGAGAATGGATAAGGAATACATCAACTTTTTTTTAGTTCAAATACATAATATTTTATTTGGTACAAAGTTTGATTCAACATTAGAATAAATCATTTCTATGTTTTTTTATACTCATTAAAGATTTGATACCTTTATGTTTTTTTATACTCATTAAAGATATTTGTTACCTTTACAAAAATAAGGTTTCTTTTTGAACTTTCCTTTTTCTCACTTATTTTATTAATATCTTTTTTTTTCTTTGAAATACATTTAATTTATTCTATCAAAATTAATTATACACTTTAAATTAATTTTTGAATACATCAGATTATACAAAAATTAATTTATAGTAATGTGTTGAATTAACCCAATTAATTATTAATTGTAATAAATTAATAACAAATAATTGATCAGTTAAATATATACCTAATGAATTTTCATTTGTAAAAATATACTAAATTAGCAATTGAGTATGTATTGGAACTATTAATTATCTAATAATCTATTAAATATATTTATTTAAGGTTAAAATACTATTTTAATCTTTATATTTTGGATTTTGTTCTATTTTGCTACATATGCTTCCAAATGACTAATTTTAATTCTTGTACTTTCAAAATTAGTCATTCGAAATTAATTATTTTAATAAAATTGGTTAAAGAATAATAAAATTCTTTATACAATAAAATAAAAAACATGATGTTCATATGTTTCTAAAATTTATAAAGAAAAAATAGTAGAGACTAAATATTATTTTAGAAATTTAGAAATAACCTTACTATAGGGACCAAATTTAAAATTTATTGAAAGTGCATAGACTAAAATTTAATATTTAAAAGTCGAGTGACTAAAATGAAATAAAATTCAAAGTCATAGACCAAAATAGTATTTTAATTTTTATTTATTTAAAATAATTTAGTATATGCATAATTTTATAATTAATATATTCAATTCTTTTTAGTATTCTTTGGAAAAACTCATCTTTATGCGTCTATCAGTCCAATGATAGGACATTTGATATTTTTTTAAGATTGTAAGCTTTATTTGTACTCTACATAAGTTGATTTGAAAAGAAAAAACCTAGTTTTTTTTATAGGTAGATTTAAGTAGAGATCAAATGGGTCAAAACACGGTATATTAAAAAGGAATCTTAATTTTTTTAAAAATAAATAAAAAGGTGTCTTAAGAAAAACTAATCTTTTACCCATTGGTTGATATTAATATAATAGTATATATCTGAGTAGTTGGTACAATTTTTTTGAATTTGAGCCCAATCGAGAACCAAATTGAGCCAATTGAGAACCAAATTGGGCGCTTGCCATGACGACAACAATTTTTGTTTGCTCCTTTCTCTATATATTGGTATGATATTATCTATTTTGAACATAAATTCTAGTGATTTTGCTTTTGGTTCCCCAAAAGACCTCATATTAATTAAGATAATTGTCCTTTCTCATATATTATATATCTCTTCATTTCCTAGCCAATATAGAACTTTGTTAGCTCTTCTAACAATGTCACATAGTGTTTTTAAATATGTATGAATGTTTGAGCTAACTTATATCGATTAAAAATAAGAAAAATATTTAATCTTATAATATTTTGTTGTCGTGAAATTGTTAAGATTTAATTTTATATCTTAGTAAGGTGGTCCCAAGAGATTTAAAAAGATTTGTCTAAAACTCTTTTATTTTATTTTACATGTCACTTGCCACTAGGTCAATCTATGATAATTATATTATGTAATTGCAAATTATGATTGATATATGATATTAAATTTCTACTAACATTTCTAGATGACTATGAATTTGACATTAATATAGGGAGTGAATTAACATTTCTATTAAAAATTGACAAAACATAAACAAATAGCAACAAAATTTCATTAATGTAACCATAATATAAATAATAAGCATTTTAACCTATTTAAAAAGATAAAATGTTTATTTATTAATTTTTTTAGTACATCAACATTTGGGGTGGAGAAATTCAAACCCATGACCGGTTATAAGTCTTACTCCAGTTGAGCTATGCTTTCGTAAATATGTTTATTTTTATAATTTTTTTTCATAAATATATGAGATCGACATTTTATCGATACATTTTCGTAAACACCACCATTTTTTCTCTTACTATCATACCCTTTCATTAGTCTTAAGATATTCATCTTTTCTACAAAAACAATTAAGTGTCGTGGACTAAATCCCACTATTCAATTTCATTATCATCGTAACATGAAAAAACTCAAGGTTTATTAATTAAAGGAAGAAGATAATAAATTTGAATGGTGTGAAGTGAAATAGAATTGATGGGTGGGATTGAAGCAAGAGGGTGCAGTGGCGTTATCTTCAAGTTGTGATTTTTTTTTTAAAAGAATTAAATGGTGGGAAAATTTGTGTTTGAAAGTGGCAGCCATTTTTTTTTTAAGAAAAAATGTAGTGTGAATCCAAAATAAAATGGGATATTCTTTTTTAGCCACTATTTGCAAATCCTTATCTTCCATGAGATCTATACATGAACCAGCCTCCTGATTTTTTTGGAAGTTGAAAATTTTAAGTTAAAATATCATTTTAGTCTCTATATTTTAAGTATTGTTCCATTTTAGTTCTAGACATTGTTTTATTTTGATCTATATACTTTCAAATATCCAATTTTAGTTGCTATATTTTCAATAAAGCTTAACATTGGTCACTATGATAGGTTTGAAGTTATTTTTTATCAAAATTGGTTAAATAATAGTAATAATTCAATACAAAAAAAGGCACAATGCAAACATATTTTTAAAATTTGTAGAGTAAAAGCTAGTAGAGACTATTTTTTTTGAAGAAAAATTAACAAGAAACTAATATTAAAGACCAAATTTAAGCTTTCTTGAAAGTACATTTGAAAGTATAGGACCAAAAATAGAACAATGTACTGGACCAAAATGCTATTTTTAACGAAAATTTTATTTAACTTGGAGTTGAAAAAATGTATTCGTATAGGTAAAAATGAAGCAATTCCTTTTTTTTTTTAATTAAAAAATCATACTTTTGGTCGCTGAAGTTTTATATAACTTGAGTTTCTGCATTTTAAAATTCGATATTGTTAGCTTTTGAGGGCTGAGATAAATTCTTTTTAATTCCTACTATTAACATTTTTGGTTCAATTTTCTGTTATGTAAAATGGATTGTATTTCTTTATTATTATTTTTAGAGTGCCGTGGCATAAATATATTATTAATATTATTATATTTCTTAAGTTGTTGATATGACATTAATTTCTTTAATAATCTTATTATCTTAATTTATTATAAATAAAACATTTTTTTAAATAAAAATTACATTAAAAAAACCTATATAATAATAATAATAATAAAAAGGACTTACAACAATGACAAAAAAAGTTTGGTCCAATTGCAAGAATGCCTCTTCTTTATCATATTTGTAAATATAGCAAAAAAGTCAGTCCAACTCAAATAAAATTTGTGAAAAGTCTAAAATGACCCTTTAATTAATCCTTTTCTTTCTTACTCCCATGCATTTTTGTAATATGAAGTATATCAATCGTCTATCAATAATGTATTGTTGATATACCTAATATAAAATATATCAGTGATATATTATTGATATACTTTATTTAGGTATATTAATAAAATGAAATTTTTAATACTCAATATATCAGTAGTATATCAAAAATACTTAATATGAAATATATCAACGATATACTACTGATATACTCTATTTAGACATATCAATAAAATGAAAATATAAAATATATCAACAGTATATCAGTAATTCATAATCAGTATATCATATATACCTATACAAAGCATATCAAACATATACTAGTAATTCATATATGAGACATATACATAATATGAAGTATATCAGTGATATACCATGATTGATTTTAGTTCTTGACTATATTAATAAATTTTGGTCACCACTTTTTTGTTGATTCATTGGATTTTAGTCTATACATTTCTCTAGTACTATATCAATAGTAAATGAATGATATAATACTAATATACTTCATTTTAGGTGTATTATTTCACTAATATATTTAATATGAAGTATGTCAATTGTATATCAGTACTACATATTCATTATATACTAGATATACTACCAATATACTTTATTTTAGCTGTTGATTTTATCAATAGTTATTGGTCACTTAAGGTGATGAAGCATATCACTGAATGATATGTATTATTAATATACTAATGATATATTCAATGTTGTTAGGTATATCAGTGATATACCAAATATATAAAATATTTGATAGCACACAAAATGTGGTATACTTAGGTTTACATTTTGTTAGTTTTTACAATCAATTTGGAACTTTCACAAGTTTATATTGATTAATTTCATATTTTGAGTGAAAATGAGCACAACCAGACATTTTGGAGTTATCATATCGAAATTCGAGCGAATGGAGCATATAATATGGAGTTAATTGAAGAAGAGAGGCTAAAAGAGCAAGAAAACCCAGGGCAATAGTGTCTACACACTATACAATTTGAAGCCTCAATTTGAGATCCCGCACAAGCGGCTTTGAGACACTGCTTTACAGTGTCGCGACATTCTAACGCATCCACTCCACCTCCAAGTTCGTAGCATTGAGACGTTGTGACTAGCGTCAAGACGCTACTACAAATTTTTCAGAAAACACGCACGAGTTACGGTACAACGTCGAGACGCTGCCCCGATTTCCTATAAATACATTATTATTGTGAAATTTGAGGGAGAAAATCATTTTTGGGACCAAAACTCACCCTAAAATCGATTTCAATCATACTGAAAGCCATGGAAGACAACTCTTGGAGACTAAAGATGAGAGTTTGAGCTCGAGATCATGACAAGGCTCGGGAACGAGGATTGGCACAGGAAAACTAGAGTTTATCTTCCTTTTTCCTTTAGTTTATTGTTTGATTTATGGATTTTGGATAGAAAGTTAGCTTGTTTTTCATGATTATGATTAGCTAATTTCATAGTAAGGGAATTGATGTAGTTGTGACTTCATTATTTTAGCAATTAATTCATACTTTGGTTGTGTTAAATCATTTTTGGTAATTCATGCTTAATGTTTGTAGTTCTCTTGCCAAGAACTGCATGTTGATTGATTTAAATTATTGCTTGACAAAATAATGTTCAAATTATATTAGGATTACCAAGACTTTCTGTAAATTCTTGCACGAAAGTGATGAATTTTCTGAGAAGCATTTGAAAGAAGTTTATGATGCCTTGCATGCTATTAAAATCTAGATAAAAATATTAGGTTTATAGTTTTGCTTGAGGTCAACTGAACTTGATGAAGTCTTTTGGTAAAATTATACTTCGTGCTTATAATTTCACAACCATAAATTGAAATAATTGGCTAAGATATTAATTCAGTTGGTGAAATCAATTCTCTAGCTCCATTCTCATAAATCTTTCTTTAGCTATTTTGTTGATTTGAATTTTCATTACGGTTGAATCTAATTTTCTTAGATAAAATTGGAAATTAATATCTTTAGTAGTAAGTTAATCTACAAACCTATTCATGATGACGATACTTGGAGCTCAAATCACTATATTAAAACTTGACACTGTACACTTGCATGATTATGAAATTGCGCAATAAGTTTTTGGTGTCGTTTTCGGAGAATAACGATTATTTAGATTAATTGATATTAAGGAGAAGATTTCTGGTTTTAGTCTAGAATTTTATTTTATTTATTTTTTGGAAGTTTTTCTTTTATTTTGGTTTCTAGGAATTGTACGGTGTATGCAAAAGGATAAGGACATAGGCCTTTTATGTGATGCCTAGTAATTTCAAGTAAATTTATTAATTTGCGAAAGTTCATTCTGGGCTCATTTCGTAATTATTTAAGGATTTTGGGTCAGGTGGTTGATTGTTGGACCTTGCAGGGACCCAAATAATTAGGTCATCGCCTTTAAATTAAGGCTACCAGCTCCTTAAGGTTCATAAGGAGCGCTCTGGAGAAGAAATCAAGGTAATCCTCTCTCCTTTTTTTGTTAGGGTTTCTTTTTAGTTTAATTTTTAAAAGAGAAGAAAAAGAAGATATTGAAAAAAACTTTGTAAAAGGGGAGAAGTCGACCGCCTGAAGCAGTCGACTCCTTGAGCTTCTCTGCACGCGAGATGACCATGCTGCTGGCGATACCTCACGGCTAGACGTCGCCCGCTGTCGAGCATCCAATCTTCGCACGCATCCGTCGACGCCTACGCGAGCCCTCACTGCCCATTGTGGCCAACCGCGAGATATGTCGTCGCCCTTCCCTTTTCGATCGCTCTCTCGCTCTCTCTTTCTCTCTATCTCTCCCTCTCCATTTCTTGACGCCATTTTTTTTATTTCTTTCTCTCCTCCTACTTCTCTTCTTCTTTCGGCAACGTGAACGCGTCAACCGCCCCACCTAATACCGTTGCACCATCGCTTTTGGCTAATGAACCACGTCGACCTTCACGCCTAAACTGCCCCTCCGACCTCTCCCTTTCGTGCTACCACAGTAGCCGCAAGCCACGTAGAGTTGAAGCTAGGGTTATTCAGTCTGGTCTGTCGGTAGTTGGAAGCTGCACACCCAAGCCCCAGTGGCAAAACACTACTACAAAATTGGTCTTTATTGACAGCTAAAAACTGTCAACATTCACTTCAGTTGACATTTTTTTACCGTCATTGAAAGCGGTGTCAATAAATCTAAGCGTCAACTTTAAGTTGATAGTTGACGGTCGTTAAACGTCGACGATTATGTCTTTATTGACGAATTTTAACTGTCAATAATATGAATGTTGACACCTACCCATCAACTATGATTTAAATGCGTCAACAAAAACCTCTTTATTGACACTTATGTATCGTCAACATATGGTATAGTTTATGGTTATTAGCCGTCAATATTTAGGAAAAAGCGTCAACAAAAACCTCGTTATTGACACTTACGTGCTGTGAACATAAGGTATAATTGATGGTTCTTATCCGTCAATATTTAGGTGAAAGCGTCAACAATAACCGATTTATTGACATCTGTGAGCCGTCAACAACAGGTATAGTTGACCGATTTATTGACATCTGTGAGCCGTCAACAACAGGTATAGTTGATATTTGTTAGTCGCCAATATTTTTTGTAACGCCCCTACTTTTAAAACATAAATTCCTAGGGACATTACTACTCATGCATGCATTCGAGGCCCTAACTGACTTTAAATAAGTAAAAGTTGATAAATAAAAAAAATCAATTTAATTTGGGATCCCATAGAAATACAAAACGTTTACAAGAAACATAACTAAGTTCGGCCTCTAGTTTCAAAACTCTATGTTTTACATAAGCAGAAGACAATAATCATTTAAAAGTTCTTTCTAAATCATGGATGCGGAATTCATGACTCGGTTCCCATGGCTTCTGTAGCGCATCCCTGCCACTCGCCTGGTATGCTCTCGCCTTTACCTGAAAACATTTTAAAACAGAGAAGAAACAACAAAGGTAGAGGGGTGAGTATTATAAAATACCCAGTAAGTGGGGGTCGGGAAATGCAAACACATGCATATGACTTTTCTTCAAACCCGACTTTTAAACATGACTATTATTCGTGACTTTTAAAATCATAAAGCTTTTTCAGTAGTGGGACTAAAAAACTTTCTTTCATAAAATCATGACTTTTTCTCTTTGGCTATGCGTGGTCAATTGAGTCTACACCGAGTCTTTTCATGTTGAGTCCTCATGGACCCTATAGGTTTGAGTCCTCACTGAGACCCCTATAAGATTTGAGTCCTCATGGACCTCTATAAGTTTGACCCATAGGGTCTCGATGCATGTTTTACCATGCACAAATTCTCGAGGAGAACAATTGCCACAACCTACATAACATGTTTATATTCACACAATATGCATGAGGTCCCATTATTCAATCAGATATACCTATGCATTCATAATGATGCAACAATCATATAAATCATAAATCATAGCATGACTTTCAATCATAAATCATAAATCGTTTGCAATTAAAATTACGTATATATATCCAACACAAATGATGAGATATGAAAGATCTCGGATTACATAACTATACATGATCAGATCGTAATTTATTCCAAATACTTTGAAATCATTTCGATTTGGGCCCTCTCAACCCTTAAATCTTTTGGATTCATCTCGGTTAAAGAGTGAAATATTTTTCTAAATACATCTTTAGATAAATCTTGAAATTCGTTCTTTTTAAACTAATACTTTCGGAAACATATTTACTTCCCTTTTAAAATAATTTATAGAAAAATCCCTTACCTTAGCTCGAAACTCCTTAAATTCCGTTCCTAACTCAAGGTTTCGCTTAGTCGTGCTCGATAGTCGAATCCCCTAAATCAATTTCATCAATTCCTTAATTAAATTACATAATTAGAAACTTATTTTGAATACAATCATAGTTAGGCTAAGTTACCACAAACGGATGTTTAAAACAGACTCGAGAGGCGACACTGCTCGGATTGGCCAACTCCGGCGAGCGGCGGCGCGTGGCCGGCCGGCGGCGGCGCGTTTGGCGGCGCGTGTGGTGTCAGAGACTGCGCGTACCGGCGCGTGGAGTAAGTCGTTGGAATCCCCGTGGCTTGATCTACTTGGAACCGACCTTCCCTCAATCGAAACCGATCTAAAACTATCTCAAAAGCCCGAACCAAACGTTGAACCGGCTGTGCTCCCTCGGCGCACAGGCAACACCTTGCAGCGGCGCGACGCAAGCAGATCGTGCCTTCAGCTGGGCTCGACCGACGGCGAGGAGGTTGACGGCTGGTGGCGACTTCACGAACAGTAGATTCGGCGGATGCTCGTGCACTCCTTCCGGCCGCCGTTAGAGCTTCAGACCCACGACTCACGTAGCTTGGCGGCGAGGACGACGTGCGGCAGGGGTCGACGATGCTTGCTTCCGGTCGGTTGGGCCGGTTCGACGGCGAATGGTGGGTGTCGATTTGACGGTGTGCTTGGTGGGTGTGTGTCGGCGAGAGAGGGGTTCATTTGTCGTGAGGTTGGAGAGAATGGAAAAGAATTTGGCTTCTTGGGAGTTGTGCAATAATAAAACAAAAGAAGAGATGGAAGCCCTAATTTTCTTTTCTATTAAATTACTAGAATGCCCCTCTTTTATCTCTTAACTACAAAAGTGCCCTTAATCATATTTACATGCTTCAAAATGCCCTTAGCCATAACTAAATAATCCAATTTAACTTATATTTAGTAACACCCATATGTATTCTCCTAAATTTTCAAAACTAAGAAAATAAAACAAGAAACTCAAAGTTTCGATTAATTTAATTTGCATTAAATTAGCCCATAGTTCGGAATAAAAGGTACTTGGAGTTCTGGGGCGTTACATTTTTAGCCAAATGTCAATAATACCCCTTTTATTGACACTTGTTGTCTGTCAATATAAATATATCTTGATGTATTTTAGCTGTCATCTATAACTATACTTGACGTTTTGTATTGTTGACTATAACATATATGTTGACAGTTTTAAACCATCATTACTGGCGGTTTTAATGTCATTTTTTAGCCGTCAACTATAATTATGTATAAAAAAATAAAAAAATTGATATTATTCACCCATCCTCTACCATCTGCATCTGTATGAAAAACTCTATCAATTCACATTTTTCTCATTAAGGTAGTATCAACTTGTAATTCACATAAGACTATGTAACAATGTAATTGGAGACTCAACAATTGTCAAACTATATAAGTATAAATTTTATCACAAGAAAACATAATTGCAAATGAACTAAGCAAAGTTCCATTGACTAACTAATAAGTTAATTACATATCGTTCCAAACAAACTATTAAAAAACATAACACTAACTCCTGAAAATCAAATAAATGAAATATGATAACAAAAATGTTCATAAGTACCGAGATATAAATTCACATAACTCAACTCTCGCATCTCGTCCAACTCATCTTGGGTGTACTTATCTTTTCTAGTCAATGAAATTAATGAAATCTCATGAGATATTCCAATAGAGGAAAGGATGTGGCAACAAGAACATTCGACATGGGAGGGTTGAGATCCAAATGTTGTAACTGCCGACATATAGAATTAATCACATCATATCTGCATTTACCAAAACCAAGCTTCTCACCTGCAAAAAGTTTATATTTGCATCTGGTAAAAAAAAAAAACTTGAGAACCATGATAAAATATTAGCTCAGGTTATTTTACTGTTGGGTAGCCAGATGTAGAAGAAAGGACATGTAAGACAGTATCAAAGGTGCTTCTAACTTCCACATTTGAGGAAATAAGATTCTCAAGAAACAAATAAAGAGATGAATGAAGAAATCCACAAGAAGCAAAATCTTTTTTAAGGCACATGCTAAAAATACCTATTCCTTCCATTATAACCTGTTCAAGAGAAGAAGCTTCAGTTTCAATACAATGTAAATTCACCATATGGAAATAACAAACATCCACAACTATTCACATAGGGTATGAAGTATGATCTTTCCTGATGCAACATAGCAGTGTCTCTGAAGAAGTGTAAACTAATGTCTTCTTCACCAACAGGAAATTTATGTTGTATTGGAAGGTCCAATATCTCAGGAGATAGGTACTCATGCAAGATTCTACCAATACAATCAACAAACTGAGCTCTAACTTTTTCCAGGAAAATCTTCCAACTAGATTCATTAGTTGTGGCACATTCATAGTCATTGGTAACCTTCCTATGCATTCCTGCTCTCTGAAATGTACTTGAGAAGTAATCATGAATATTGTGAAACACCAAATATTATCTCATTCGAGAATGCATACAAAGGTGCTTGCTTTGACGAACTAATGATCATGAACCAGTCCTCTATACAAATTTTCCAGCTTTCTTTCATTTGTATTCTTTCTTCCGAATCTCAGAAACCAATTTTTGCAAGTTTCCCAGTGGGATATCAATGGTAATCGACTGCCTTCACTTTTGCTATCTGGTAATAAGAAAGCATACGAAATGAGGACAATACAAGAAAAGAGCTAAACTATCAGAGAAATATAATAGTTTGAAAACCTGACACCAAAGACAAACCAACAAGATGGAGAACTCCTCCAAGACCTTCATGCAGTTTCTGACTGCCAATGCCATTAAACCATGGGGGCATGCGAGGAAGCACCTGATCATTTTGGTTGTATATATTTCTCCTGAACCATTGTAATCTCTGGAACTGCAGGGGAGGCAGTATTCATGATGGAAAGGCAATCACTGATGAAATTTATTCCAACTTTTAACTCAGTAAGAGAGTGTAGATATCCTACAGAAGATGGCATGGCTGAAAGAAATTTTCCAAGAGAACTGATATAAACTGAATTCTGACTTAGACAAACAACAAGTGCATCTAGAAAGCAAATGACAGTTACCTAAACATTTAACAACCAATGAAAAATTAATACGGTATTAATGAGATTAAAACTAGTAAATAAGAGATCAAAAAGCAAAAGGACAAAAAACTAAGGGGAATAACAAAAAAATTAAATAAAATCATGCAGTGCTAAAATTAAAAATAAATAGCAAAATATGCCAGGAAGATGGGTAAGAATAACTCAAATCAGTTCACTTTCTCCCTATTTTCAAACATAGCTCATGATTAACCCAAAGTGAAATTAGACAGGAAAAAAATATTCATTCTTATGATCCAAAACATGCATCCAACCATACACAAATTATCTTTATGTTTTGTAACTATTGTTGAAGCCATAGAATTTCTAGAAATAATCCTATAATTTTTTGCATCTTTTAAAGAAAATAACGAGGAATAATATTGTATTGATTGTGTTGGGTCCTGAGGACCAAGATGGCTGAAGATCAAAACCTAAATGACTATTGTTCAAGCCATAGAGAATTTCTAGAAATAATCCTATCATTTTCCAATCAACAGTGTAGGAAGTCATACTTCATCTACATCTTCTGTGAGTTATAGCCTATAAGTTAAATATGATGTATTAAAGTAAATGAAAATAGCCATGTCTGTTAAAAAAACATCAGAGAGAAGCTCGTACTAGAGAGTTAATAAGGTGATCTAAAATGAGCGGTGAGGACAAAAATAATATCCCACTACAAATAATTGTCGAACATGTGATAGAGCAAACTTTTTGAGCAGTAAGATTAAAAATAATTCGCAACATATAACGTCAAGATGCTAACTAACTCAATATAACATTTTCTAGCTGAATCAATAAAGTGCATCAGCACACAAAATTTTCAAACAGTACCCAACGCATTCCATAAGCCTGTTGCATTTCAAGCAGTTGTAAGATCACATGAAAATAATCTTTATTTTCAGCAAGATTTTATATGTGTATTTAAACACATAATAAGAAGGTTTCTGAGGCATAATTTTTAGACATATAGATTGCCTTTTTAACAACAAAATAAAGAAAAGAAGAGATTATATTTTCCCCATTAAATCCTAAAAGATAGCATTGATTAGGGCCACCTGCACTCAAAAGGAAGTTGTAAAATGAGATGGTTTCAGGTTTAGGGGCCAGGCAAACTGAAACGAGAAAAGCCTGAATTCTAAAATCTCACAAGCCACATCCTATTGATGTCATCAAATATGGAAAAGTTTCAAACAACATATTACTGTCCAAAGTCGGTAGAACAGATCTTAAAGCTGCCATTTCTCAGAAGACCCTAACAGAGAGTGGAAGTGTAATTTTTTTTAAGACAAACAATAGTCTTGAAACACAGGATTCTTTTTTCTTTTTGCTTCCCTTTTGTTGTCTGTAATAAAAGAGTTCCATAGTGGTACTTCCTTTTTTATTTTGAGAAACTGGGAATCCTTTTAGTAACCTCTTTAGCCACCAGGCCTAAGTCTGGACATCAAGTCTTGTTTCTGTGTACTTCATGTTTATACGATTGCAAGAAATCAATTTCATTTCTGAGGCAAGGAACTACTAATGTTGCTTAAATCAATGTACATGCAACATTGATTTACATATGAGGTCCTGCCTTTCTTAATGAAAAACATCTTCATTTTACTTCTCACTCACTTCACCATAGGTTTTCAAGTCCCACAGATATGAAAAATGGTTCTTTACTTAAATTGTAACAAATTCAATCAAATAGGTGTTGCAACCAATACGTTAAATACGTCGACAAGAGAAACCATAAATGACTGCCCAAATAAATTGATTATAAAAGTAGATAGGTGTAGATCTTTTTGCTCACTAAAAGCATCAATCTACTCTCCTTTACCATATAACTACACCTTGATAGAAGTCCTTTTATGGCAACTAGGATGGCCAGTCTAACCTTTTTTATCGAATGCACACAAATCTAACAAGCACTCAGCAAAATTAGTTCAGTAAACACATCAATAGTTATGAGAGTAATAAAGATTTTTGCAAGTATCGAAGGACTCGACACATAACCTTCAATGACTTACATATGGAAAAGTTGCGCTTAATAGTTTATCCACATGTGTTGAAGTTCCTCAACCCATTCCTTTGTACGATCAACATTAAAAGACTTGTTCCCCTTAAGATAGTCAACTCTCATCTTCTCCTTAGATCCAGATATATAAGTAGTTTTCTTCACTAACTCAGTAGAAGAAGATTCTTCTACCCTCGTACTCCCACCTTGGGCTTTATCTGGCAATTGACAGAGTTCCTCTAGAATATATTGTGCCTTTTTACTCCTCTCCAACATAATTTCAGATTGAAAATCCATAAGCATATCAAGGCTAGATTTATTAGCATCATCCTCGAGAACTATCATGAGATATTCAGCCAACCCTCTAATTTCTTGGTTCGTGGCTTTTATATTCCCAACAACCCTACTCAATGATGTCTTAGAGGCCCGCAAAACTTTAGAAAATTGACTAACAAAAACAGGCAAGAAGAAGGTCAATGCCTCAGTTGTTCCCACCTTAAAAAGAATAGTATCAATAATATATACCACTCAAATAGTCACATTCAAGATTATTACAACAAAACTAATATGTAAAATTGTAGAGTATGAAAGAGAATATATATATTCTTAACCAGTTGCTTTAATTCAACAGGGAACTTCCCCCTTCGAGCAAATAAATTAAGAACTGGTAGGGATTACAGGCTTTTTGGTAATGTTGAATTTTGGACTAGGATATATACATGTAAGTAAATCAGCTATGAGGCTCCACACACACAGAATAACCTTAGCAATTCCTTATTGATGTATGCATGGTTGATATGTTTGTCTTGGAATAATTCGCATAGTATTTGTTATAAAAGGTTGAGTCTACAGCCAGGAAAATTGTAACTATATTGCTTTAACATGAACAAGGTTTTCCAAATGTAAAATACCTCGATCAATATAAGCTCGGTAAGATGAAATTAACCTCATGTCTAATTTTAAGCAATCAATCAACAGATACAGTTGTTCAAATCTTTATCACAGGAAGAAGACCCAGTCTCTATAGATAAAGATTATGTTATGCATGACCTAAAACCTATGTCCCTCATGTCAAGAACTAACTCTAACTGATGACAGATAACTCATTTGTACACAGTTGATTAAAAGTCAAATATTTACCTATGCAACAAGTATGCGAAGAGTCATAAAGGCTTCAATACGAAGTTTAGAACTTCCACGATGTCCTCGTGCAACCTCAACATCTATAGCCTTTGAACACACTCATGAACACATAGAAAGACTTGTGCAAAATAAATGCTACAAAACAAGGAAAAATAATCGAAAACATGTTTTTTCATACTTTGAGAAGAAGTGACCGCCTGTGACCAACAATAGCTGAAGCAGCTTCACTCTGGAGAAATTCAAGCAAGCATTCATTTGGCTTTAACTCTTTTGAAAGCACATCAAGCTGACTTTGAATTTCTCTATTTTCTGCAAGTGCTGGAGAACCAGATATCTGTTTACATGAGCATACATCATCTGAGCAGAGACATAAATTCATAAAAGTACCTTCAAACACTTGATAACTCCTTCACGGAACTCTTTTGATGCCTCAAAGGGAGATAACAAAGCTTTGGATGAAATCAATGAAGAAGCATAGAAAACAGAGGGTGCCGAATAAAACTGACGATGCAAATGGTAATGTTGCCAGAGACGAAATCGGAGATGAAGACAGAGACGATGGAGAAATTGAAACGAGCTGAGAGACGTTTCTTGATCTGAGGGTTTTGCTAGAGGATGCAGATGGAGACCCAAGACTTGCTGAGAAGATGAAGGATGCCTAATGAAATCGACGATGCACATGGAGACCCAAGACTTGCTGAGAATATGAAGGATGCCTAATGAAATCGACGATACACATGGAGACCCAAGACTTGCTGAGAGGCGATGACAGCAAGAAGACGGTGGCGGGAAGACGGCGACAAGAAAAGCCTTGCTGAAACCGACTTGTTGGCGACTTGCAAGAAAAGGCGATGGCGACTCGAGACTTTGAAACTGAATGAGGGTGAAGTCGTATTATAGATATCCCACCTTAAGTTAAGCATTTCCATGCATCATCTAATAATACAAAGTGTTATATTATATAGTTTGCATGTATAATTAATATAAGATGTTATATTAATATATGGACAACATAGACATGCATTATAATTCATGAGATTATTATGCTATGTATGTTTTATTATTCATGAGATGAATGATCTAGCACTATAATTATGCTATATATGTTTTATAATTCATGAGATGATTATGATATGTATATTTTATTAATTAATTTTTAATTTAATTTAATATCAAATATTAAATTAAATAAATTGTCCGATCCTGATCGGTTTTTCGAACATGAATCCTTATTCATGCTATAACCCGATCCAATATTTAAATCATATTTAAATATATCCACCTCCTTTTAATTATAGTTTAATTCATAATTAAGCTATGACTCGTTAAATATATCACATATAATTAACGATTTCTCCCAAAATCGAATTTGAACAATTCAAATTCTTTTCTCTCAAAATGTTACAAGGCTTAGTCCGAGCTAGTAAGGGGGACCTAATGGACCTACAGATCATGAGCTCCAATGATACGAGATTAACCGACCAAACTCTTTAGCCTAGCTAATCAACATTCGTTAACCACCGGGACACTCCACTAAAGCCTAGTGGTTGCACTTTCCTCACTATAGATATATTTATGTCCACTCGATATAACCATAATTAGTAAGTCGATCCTTCACAGGTCGTTCGTAATTACAACTGGGTCAAAATTACCGTTTTACCACTGTAATTTCCTCTTGTTTCTTAAGTCTCATTGATCCTCTAATGAATAATTGGTTTGTGGTCCAACCAGCAAACCGAATCTCTCTCGGGCCAATGAGAGGGGTGGGCCCTTTGTTCAAGACCCGGAGTCAGCACTTAAAGGAACAACCTCTCTACTAATCCCTAAAGCGGGTAGGAGTGAATTCCATCTTGCAGAACTATGTCTCCAACTATCTACTAAGACTTATCCCTTAAATGGGAGGCTTATTGAGTCGGCTACCTCGGGCCACTCTCACCCATGCAAATTTAAGGATAATCTGAATAAACAGGAGTTCATAGAACGCTCAGGATTAAGATCGAGTTACCTAGGTCATCGTATGAATATAGTCAGTTAAGATAGTAAACGGAGTTATAAAGTCTAAGTGACTATTTCGCGGTCCAGTCTTATGCAAACTCATTGCATAGGATGCCCCCACTCACATGTCTCCACATGAACGATTTAGGATCACATTGTTTGTACTCTACAAAGTGGGTCGCGCCCATAGTATCCCCAGGATATGGTACCCAACCCTATCCTTATACTATAGACCGTTCTGGCTATAACTTGAAGTTGATCCACTTTTATGTCACACATAAAGTTCAAGTATTCATTCTATAGCCAAGGGTTCTTTATTGGATTAGGGTTACACAATACACAATTCACTTTATTCAATAAAACCTTCACTGAATAAATTTCAATAACAACTTTATTGCAAAATAGAATATACATTCAGTTTACAAAACCTCGAGTTTTAGGACATAAAATCCAACAAACTCCCCCTTGGACTAAAACGTGAAGGGAATGAAATCCCGCACAGCGGAAGGGTGATCGAATCACCTTGGTATCGTTGCGAAATTTGTTTTCTTAAAACCGTTTCTATCACATAAAAACTGGGCTAAACATAAAAATAAGAAGAAAAACAACAAGTATTTCTTACTTGTTGAAGAACCGTATTCACGTTTTCCTTCTCCGTTCACGAACCCTTCATGATCACGATCTCAACGTACTCGATCTCCTCGAACAGTGAATTACCTAGACACCTCCACACAGTTTTTCGGTTGTTCTACTTTTGGTAGAAGGAGAGTTATGGGACTCTTCCTTTTGGGTGAAAGCAAGGAGAAATTGAGAGAAGAGATTCTAGAGAGAAAAGCTAGTTTCTTTTGGTGTGAAATCCAAAAAATGAAACCAATGCCTTAGAAATCCTTCTTGCAAAGGGTTTATATAATGGTGATAGGTGAAATTGAAATCTCCACATATTTACCATTTAACCACAACCATAGGTTATGCAAATCATATTTTCATAACCACATATAATAAGATATCTCATATCTCATTATACAAATCATATTTGTATAATTGTGGATTTTTAAATGGAATCACATTCAATTTATTTTCTCTCAATCTAATTTCTCCAAATTAGCCCTAATTAGACAATTAGGCTAACCTATAGTTTATTATGAATCTCATTCACATTAAACTATATAATATGTCATACATATCTCATTTAAATGACATAATTACCCTTTAGTAAACTTGAACACTTCAAATTCACACCAAAAATGTAAACCCTCTATTAATCTAGTTTGAGCCAACCGAGGGACCTAATGGACCTACAGTGACGAGCTCCAATGATCCGAGATTAACCTGTCAAACTCTTTGACCTGGTTAATCAACATTTATTAGCTACGATAACACTCTACTAAAGGCCGTAACTGCACTCCCGTCAGTGTAAGACAAGTTGTGTCCATTGATATAACCAATGCCCATGAGTCGACCCTTCACAGGTTGTTCGTAGACACTGCTGGGTCAAAATACCATTTTACCCCTGTGTCTACTTCTTGCTCCTTAAGTCCCCACTGCTCCTCTAATGAACAACAACGTTGTAATGGTCCAATCATACACAACACCCTTCTCGGGCCAGTGAGAAGGTGGGCGCCCGTTGTCCAAGCCCTGGAGACAACACTTAAGGGAACAACCCCTCTAGTTTCACTAAAGTCGGGAACGAGTGAATTTCATCTCGCGTAGTTAAGTTCCCAGCTCCCCACGTGGTCTTGTCCCTGAGAAGATAGGCATATTAGGCGAGTAACTGTGACCACCCTCACCCGTACTAGTCAAAGGACAGACCCCCGAAGACAGGAGTTCGTAACACACTCAGGATTCAGGTCGAGTCACTAATGGTCATTTACGAAGTTATTAGTCCCATATTGTTAATGGTGTTACATCAGTATGTCTAATAATTCACGATCTGATCTTGTACAATCTCATTGCACAGGATGCCCCCACTCGCATGTCAACCACTCGTTTGTATCTAATACAAAGAGGATCGCATCCACAACGTATCCAAGATTAGGTCTCCAACCCCATCCATATACTTTAGACTGTTCGGGTCATTAACTCGAACATGATCCTCCCTATGTGTCCACTACACACCTTTCAAGTCCTTGTTCTCTCATAAATTCAATGACCCTGGAGTTTAGTTTATTTGATAAAGTTTGTAAAATTGCGAGAGACAAAGTGATGAAAGAAATAACTCTTATTAATTTCAAATCGTAATATTACAAACAAAACGAGATTAGGACATACATCCCAAAAAACGTATGTGGGGTAAAATAGGTGGAGCAAAGAAAAACTACCCTACTGTACAACCCGTAGTCCTAGACTCTCTAGGTGTCCTTCAAACACTTTAGCCGTGAGGGGCTTTGTAAACGGATCAGTAATGTTGTGCTCCAAAGTGATCTGCGTGACGATCACGTCTCCTCGTTGCACAATCTCCCTGATGAGATGATATTTGCGCTCTATGTGCTTTCCGCACTTATGGCTTCTAGGTTCTTTAGAATTTTCCACTGCACCACTATTATCACAATAAATGGTGATAGGCAAATTCATATTTGGAACAACTTCCAAATCAGTCAAGAACTTTCTAAGCCATACAACCTCATTCGCTGTTTCGCAAGCTACGACGTACTCAGCCTCCATGGTGGAGTTAGCAATACAACCTTGCTTTATGCTCCTCCATACTATAGCTCCTCCGTTAAGAGTGAACACTGATCTTGATGTGGATTTCCTCGAATCTACATCAGTCTAAAAATCAGAGTCATTGTATCCTGCAATGATCAAATCCTTTGAGCCATACACAAGCATATAGTCCCTCGTTCTCCTAAGATACTTGAGGATATTCTTAACGATAGTCGAATGATCATATCCTGGATTAGACTGATACCTGCTGACTATTCCCACTGCATAGCATATGTCGGGTCGAGTACATAGCATGACATACATCAGACTACCGACAGCAGATGCATAGGGAATGCGTCTCATATCCTCAACTTCTTGAGGTGTCTTAGGACACTATTCCTTAGACAAATGAATTCCATGCCTGAAAGGTAATGAACCTTTCTTAGAATTCTGCATCTTATATCTAACCAACATCCTGTCAATATAAGATGCCTGAGACAATGCTAGCATTTTGTTCTTGCGATTACAAACAATTTGGATTCCAAGAACAAATTGAGCCTCTCCAAAATCTTTCATTTGGAATTGGGTTGCTAGCCATTGCTTAACACCAGTCAAGTATCCTACATCATTCCCAATGAGCAAGATATCGTCTACGTATAGAACTAAGAAAGCTACAGTGGTATTGACTATCTTCTTGTAAACACAAGACTCATCAATATTCTGTTCAAAGCCATAAGATTTGATCACAATATCAAATCTTATATTCCAGGATCTAGAAGCTTGCTTCAATCCATAGATGGATTGTTTAAACTTGCAAACCTTTTGCTCTTGACCCTGAACTATGAACCCCTCTGGTTGATCCATATAGATACTCTCCTCAAGATTGCCATTCAGAAAGATTGTCTTGACATCCATTTGCCAAATTTCATAGTCATAAAACGTGACAAT
Source organism: Trichosanthes cucumerina (assembly GCA_036507285.1). Taxonomy (NCBI): domain Eukaryota; kingdom Viridiplantae; phylum Streptophyta; class Magnoliopsida; order Cucurbitales; family Cucurbitaceae; genus Trichosanthes; species Trichosanthes cucumerina. Next base: position 76,126,422 of record CM071836.1, read on the forward strand.
GGACAAGAGTATTCTAATGGACTTAAGCATGGCAACATGGGAGAAGGTTTCTTCATAGTCCACCCCTTCCCTTTGAGTATAACCTTTTGTCACAAGTCGAGCATTAAAGGTTTGCACCTTACCAGCTTTATCTCGTTTCCTCTTGTAGATCCACTTGCAACCGATAGGTCTTTCACTATCTGGTTGATCTACAAGTTCCCAGACTGAATTGAAGTACATTGACTCCATTTCGAGGTTCATGGCTTTAATCCACTAGTCCCTATCTATATCATTCATTGCCTGTTTATAGGTCAATGGATCTTCAACACCATCATCAGGTATGACGACCTGAGTTTCAGTCAAACCCATGTAATGGTCGGGTTGTCTAACATTGTAAGCCCTAAACTCTATTTTCTTTTATCATTTTGCACTCGTTCATGAAGTTTTGAAATATGCAAAATCGTATAGGTTGCACTAAATGATGTCGTGATCGAATTTCGGAATCTATTGAATTTGGAGCTACAATGTGTCTAAACTTCATAAGGGGATAGGTAAACCATTGAAATAAGCATATTAAAAGTTGCATTGAAGTAAGTTCAAATCATTAGCAAATTGGAGAAGTTTTAGGTGCATCATGTATTGAATGGAAGATCATATGTCTCACAAACTTAGGATAAGTTGGCTAAATGCTTAGGGTTTATTTACACACTTATTTTGGTGTTTTAAAAAGGTGATTATGATGTAAATATTGAAGGAGGAGCTGGCCAAGAGAGGTGAAGCTTCGGAGTTAAACAAGGCAAGTAGGTGCTGTCAAATTCGCAGAAAAACAGCAAGCAGCTAGAAAATGGGTCATCTTCAAACGATCATATCTCTCAATCTACTGAACCAAATTCGATGATTTTTGTGTCAAAATCTCAGAAATTGAGTGTAGAATACGAAACGAATCGGCTTTTCAGAAAATACCAAGAGGAAGAAGGAGAAAAGTGCAGAAAAGTAAAGGGTGTTCAGGATTCTCGGGTAGCAGAATAGTATGAGGAGATCAGTCTGTTTTGAGCTCTTGAGGAAGAATTAGAAGCTGAAATTTTGAGGTAAGTAAGCTAAGATGTTTTCCTTGAGGTTTATCAAAAAATATTTGGTGGTTGTGTTGATAAAATTTGAGGAACCCAAGCTGAAAGTTGAACCTGTAATTTTAGGTGAAAGGGAAAAACTTCTAGCAAGAGATTGAAGGAGATTCTCTTCCATTTCTATATACCTTACAACCAATTTTGTGTATGGCTATTCTGAATTGAGTTATGGGACTAAATTAGACCTGTTTCTAAGGTGCATAAGGAAAGGAATTGATGTTACTGTTTTGTTAAGAGGAAGGCAGAAGACAGAAGTATGCTATCAAATCCGGGAAGTCTCTGATGTTTTGGTTGTTATGCTCTGTATACTTAGAGTTAGAAGCTCTAATTGGTATGGTTCGAAAGCTTATTGAATTTCCTACAACTTTTGTGAAGAAATCGTGAGTAGAAAATACCTAGAAGATGTTTTAAATATCAGATTAAATTTGTTGTGCATCAGGAAATCCGAATCTGGAAACAACAGAAGTCTGTTTTGAGGAAAGTAGCTTTCGAGGTATTTCTGAACAAATCCGTTTGGAATTTCAATTTTATGTCTTCATATGATTTTTAGAGGGTTCAAAAAGGAAGAGTTTGGTATAAATTACATTATTTTTGGATAAGTAATGAAGACGTTATGGCTGTCTGAAAACAGGGCAGAAAATCTGAAAATGCTGGAAAATTTGAAAGTGTGTTTTCTTGCAAGTTTTAAGGTTAAAAATCATGAGCTCGAGGTTCTAATGGTTGAGTTGGTTTGTTTGACAGGCCAAGAGCAATAGGTCAAGTTTACAAGCCAAGGTTATAATTCTAATACTCTGAGTGACTCTATCTTAGAACTATGCTTGGCCTATGTTTTTCTTCAAAACCATAATTGTTGATCATTGAATCTTGTTTGAACTAATTACGTATAGCATCATGAAGTTTCTAACATAAGGTTCATGATGGAACCTAAGCATTCTTTGAAATAGTTGTAACTATAAATCCAAGTATTGAAACTAAATTATGAAAGTATGCTTTCCTTTAGAGAATGTTTTGAGTAAATCCACTTGGGAACATGTTTAGATGATAATATGAAAATGTCAAGAAATTGTTGTATGTGTTATAAAGACATGATTTCCATGGTAAACAAGTTATGCCCTTGATCGTGGTTAACCCCTAATGCTGAAGGACATTCGAGAAGGTACTTAGGGGGAAATGAATCATAATTTTCCGATACTGAAGGACAATGAGAAGGTATTTGGGTAATAAATGGTCTTACCTTAATACTGAAGGAAATAGAGAAGGTATTAGGGAAAACAAAAGGGCCAAAGGTATTCCACGTGCACGTGAGAGAGGTATGAACCTTATTGGTACAAATGTAACTCTACCACCTCTATGGTTCAAAAGTGGTATCATGCCATGTGTTTTACTGTTATGAGCTTCTACATTATTGATCTATCTACCCTCAATATAATACTACATTATGAGTTGTGTGTTATGCATAAGTGGTGACTTTAACCTGTAAATTGGAAGCATGGTTTGTTTATGTTAAGCTATTTTCTACTTATAGTATGCCATTTTTTTTTATGCTTCACCTGTGAATTTATAATAGAAACTCACTGAGCTTCCTAGCTCACGTTTTCTTTATGTCTACTCTTCCCAGGTAGCAGACGAGTTTCCAGTGCTTAGCCTTCACAAGACCTATTTGCCACCACGCCATTTAGCTCCTTGTATATACACTTTCTTTTGTATATGGTTTGTAGTGAGAACATATTAGATGGGTTGTAATAAACTTGGAAACTTTATGATTATCTAAAGAACATAGTAAAGGAAGTGAATGTGTTTCATATATAAGTGTATATCAGTGCTTAATTTTGCTTGTTCAAACATGTTGTGTTATGTTTATTTTAAGTTAAGTCTTGGGTTAGTCAAGGAAAGCCAACAAGAGGTTTGGTTATCTTTGTCTTTGCATCTCTTCCTAGGTTAGGCAAGTAAGCTGGGACGGGGTGTGACATCTTGTATCGAGCAAAAGGTTTTGGGGAAGGAACTAGGTTCATGCATTAAATTAGGAGCTTGTTGTCTTACCTATTTTAATAAGATTGTATAATTTAGGACCATGGCTCGAGGTGGCAAGCGAGGCGAGGCAAGTGGGAGACTGGAACTCAAGAAGCTACGGTGATAGAGGAAGAGAGGTATCGGAGGGAGAGTCTAGTCATCCTCAGCAAAGAGGTGAATATGGAGGAACAGATCTTTACGAGGATAACTCAAAGATTAGCTGAAAGCGTTGGATCAGCACAAGCAGATCCAGAAAAGAAGTATGGCATTGAAAGACTGAAAGCCTTAGGTGCAACAACACTTGAAGGCACGACAGATCCCGCTGATGCCGAGGTTTGGTTAAATCGATTAAGAAGTGCTTTAGGGTCATGCGATGCTCAAGAAAGCAGGAAGGTCGATTTAAGCAAACATTCTTACTCCGAGAAGGAAGCGGATGATTGGTGGAAGATAATAGAGAGCAGAAAAGGGGATGCTCGGAGCTGGAAAGAGTTTCGAAAGGCCTTTGAAGATAAGTATTATTCGAGCTCTTATCGTGATGCAAAGAGGAACGAGTTTCTAGGACTTATTCAAGGATCGATGTGAATGAGAATATGAGAAGAAGTTCACAGAATTATCAAAGTATGCTAGCACTATTGTTGCAAATGAGACAGATCGATGCAAGAGGTTCGAGGATGGTCTACGAACATAGATCAGAACGCCTGTGACAGCAAGTTCGGAGTGGGTTGAGTTCTCCAAGCTCGTTGAGACGACATTACGGGTAGAGCGAAGCCTTGTGGATGACAGAATGGGAAAAGGGGTTGTAGGTGGTGGTCATACCACTTATTCTGTTGATTTACCACGAGACCAATTCCAACGAGGAGATAATAGGAGATTCACTCCGTGTGTTTTGAGAAAAAGGAGCTTTAAACCCCATCGTGGTGGGCGATCTACTCCAAGGAGTGCAGGTGGGCGTGGGGAAAGACAGAGGCAAAGCGAGGATCAAGTTTCCTTATGGGATCGGCGAGGACTCCGTACAAGGCAACCTTGATGAGTCAAGTAGCAAGTTCAAGCAAGAAACCTTTGCAAACACTTGTGGAAAGTATCATTGGGGTCGATGTTTGAGTGGCGGAAATGTATGTTTCAAGCTGTGGGCAAGGTAGTCACTTCAAAAGGAATGCCCCAATTAATGCAAGAAGGCATGGTGGGACAGAGAGAACTACATCGCATATCGTGAACCAAAGAAAGCAAAATCTGGGCGGTGGAGGAGAAGGCACTAGTAGTGCTAAGCAAAAGGGCGGTAGGTCGACCCCGACAACAAGGAGGGAGGATTTACGCCATGACATGACACGGAGGCGGATGATGCACAGAAGTTGTTACGGGTACACTTTCTATCTCAGTAGTAAACCCGCACATGCATTACTAGATCCGGGAGCTACACATTCTTTTATCTCTAAAATGTTTCTTTGCTAGCATTGTTGCGAAGTTAGAACCTTTATCCGAGGAGGAGCTGTGTATTTATACTCCTATTGGTGTTATGTCGATAGTTTGTAGTGTTTATACTAATTGTATGGTGGAAGTGAATGGTATGACCATGACAATCTGAACCGATTCCCTTAGATCTCCAAGAGTTCGACGTTATTTTGGGGATAGATTTCTTATCTAGGTATCATGCCTTAATGGATCATAGGAAGGAAGTTGTGTTGAGGAAATCAGCAAGACCGAGGTTGTGTTTAAGGGGCATAGGAAGATATTGCCTACTTGTATGATATCAAATATTAATTTGGAAAATTATTGAAGAAAGGTTGTACAAACATATCTTGCATATGTAGTTTGTGCACCCGATGAGTAAATCGAAACACAGAAGACATTCCAGTAGTATGTGAGTATTTAGATGTCTTCCCGGAAGAGCTAATGAGGTTGCCACCGATAGAGAGGTGGAGTTTACCATAGACTGATGCCGAGAAGCAGCGCCAATATATCAAGCCCCGTATAGGATGGCAAGAAGGAATTGAAGGAATTGAAAACTCGATTCTGGGAGTTGGTGGATAAGGGTTATATTCGACCAAGTGTATCTCCGTGGGGAGCACCTGTGTTGTTTATTAAAAAGAAGGATGGGACATTACGATTATGTATTGATTACCGACAACTGAATAAGGTAACAATACGTAACAAATATCCTTTGCCTCGCATAGATGACCTGTTCGATCAACTAAAGGGTGCCTCAGTGTTTTCCAAAATTGATTTACGATCAATTACCATCAGCTGAAGATCAATGAGTCTGATGTACCAAAAACAACTTTCAAGACAAGATATGGGCATTATGAATTCTTGGTAATGCCATTCGGGTTAACTAATGCCCCAGCAGCATTCATGGATCTCATGAATCGGGTATTCCATCCTTATCTTGATCAGTTTGTGATAGTATTTATTGATGACATCTTGGTGTACTCAGAAAGTAGAGAGAAGCATGCACAACATCTCAGAATAGTGCTACAGACATTACGAGATCAGAAGTTGTATGCTAAATTTAGTAAATGTGAGTTTTGGCTGGAACAGGTTGTGTTTTTGGGACACGTAGTGTCAACAGCTGGGGTTCAAGTGGATCCTCAGAAGACAGAAGCTATAGTAAAGTGGGAGCAACCCACTTCAATAATGGAAGTCCGTAGTTTTTTGGGACTTGCAGGATACTATCGACGTTTTGTTGAGGGATTTTCGAAGATAGCTCTTCCATTAACTAGTTTGACAAAGAAGAATACGAAGTTCGAGTGTAGTGAAAAGTGTGGAAAAATTTTTCAAGAGTTAAAGAACAGACTTGTTACAACACCAGTACTAACTCTACCCACCACAGGAAAAGAGTTTGAGGTTTACTGTGATGCCTCACATCAGGGCCTTGGATGTGTACTTATGCAGGATGGGAAAGTGATTGCTTATGCCTCAAGACAGTTAAAAAAGCATGAATATAATTATCCTACTCATGATCTGGAGCTCGCAGCAGTTGTGTTGGCCTTAAAGATTTGGAGGCATTATCTGTTTGGTGAGAAGTGTTGTATTTACACAGATCATAAAAGTTTAAAATATATCTTCGAACAGAAAGAGTTGAAGTTGAGACAGCGGCGGTGGCTTGAGTTGATAAAAGACTATGACTGCACGATTGAGTACCACTAGGAAAAGCTAATGTTGTAGCTGATGCACTTAGTAGGAAGTCGAAGCAACGTAGGAGTTCACTTAATGCTGTTAGAGTGGCTCTATTTGAGGAACTCAAGAGTTCTAATGCAAAAGTGTATGTTAGTGACAAAGGGAACTTGTTAGCTCATTTTCAGGTAAGACCTACCTTAATTAATGATGTTATCACAAGTCAAGCTAAAGACCCTACCCTGAAGAAATTGATAGAAGAGGTGAACTTGAATCAGAGAGCAGATTACGAAATAAGGTGTGATGGAGCATTGATGAAGTATGGTAGATTTTGTGTATCTAAAGATGAATCTTTGAGAAATGCAATACTAGAAGAAGCACATAGTTCAGCCTATGCGATGCATCCAGGAGGTACAAAGATGTATCGGACCTTAAAGAACCATTATTGGTGGCCAAGAATGAAACGAGAAATAGCAGAGTATGTCTCTAAATGTCTAATTTGTCACAGTGAAACACGAACAGCAGAAACAGGAGGGCTTCTAAATCCACTCCCAATACCTGAATGGAAGTGGGAGCATGTAACCATGGATTTCTTATTTGGACTTCCCCGAACACCGAGTGGTTATGACGAGATTTGGGTGATAGTAGACAGATTGACTAAGACTGCTCGATTCTTACCCGTCAAGGTAACTTTTACTCTGGATAAACTTGCTAAATTATATGTTGACAGGATTGTAAGCCAATACGGAGCCCCAGTATCTATTGTGTCGGATAGGGATTCGAGATTTACTTCCAAGTTCTGGCCGAGTCTCCAAGAGGCCTTAGGAACAAAGTTGCACTTTAGTACAACATTTCATCCACAAACCGATGGTCAGTCAGAAAGAACAATTCAGACCCTCGAAGACATGCTTCGAGCATGCGTATTGCAATATAAAGGAAGCTGGGAGACTCACCTATCATTGATGGAGTTTGCATACAATAATAGTTATCATTCTAGCATCGGAATGGCACCGTACAAAGCATTATATGGAAGGAAATGTAGAACCCCTATTTCTTTGGGGAGAGTAGGAGAAAGGAAGGCGATAGGGCGAGTTGGTCCAAGTTACCTCGAGAGAATGTTAAATTTATCGGGGAAAGATCAAGACAAAGACAAGATAGACAAAAGAGCTACGCTGACAAACGAAGAAGAGATTTAGAATTCGAAATTGGAGACAAAGTTTTCCTGAGACTATCCCCATGGAAGAGTATTTTGCGGTTCGGAAGGAAGGGGAAATTGAGCCCGAGATATATAGGGCCTTACGAGATTCTGGAGCGTGTAGGGCCATCAACTTACAGATTAGCTTTACCGATAGAATTGTCTCGGGTACATAATGTTTTCCATGTATCAATGTGGAGGAAATACATTTCTGATCCATCACATGTGCTCAAGGTAGAACCAATACAACTTAAGGAGAATCTATCATATGAGGAAGAACCTCTACAAGTACTGGATCGGAAAGAACAAGTGCTAAGAACCAGTCAAAACCACTGGTAAAGGTCTTGTGGAGAAATCACGACGTCGAGGAAGCAACATGGGAAAGCGAAGACACAATGAAAGAAAAGTACCCACAACTTTTCTCGTGCTGAATTTCGAGGGCGAAATTCCTCTTAAGGAGGTAGTAAATTGTAAGCCCTAAACTCTATTTTCTTTTATCATTTTGCACTCGTTCATGAAGTTTTGAAATATGCAAAATCGTATAGGTTGCACTAAATGATGTCGTGATCGAATTTTGGAATCTATTGAATTTGGAGCTACAATGTGTCTAAACTTCATAAGGGGATAGGTAAACCATTGAAATAAGCATATTAAAAGTTGCATTGAAGTAAGTTCAAATCATTAGCAAATTGGAGAAGTTTTAGGTGCATCATGTATTGAATGGAAGATCATATGTCTCACAAACTTAGGATAAGTTGGCTAAATGCTTAGGGTTTATTTACACACTTATTTTGGTGTTTTAAAAAGGTGATTATGATGTAAATATTGAAGGAGGAGCTGGCCAAGGGAGGTGAAGCTTCGGAGTTAAACAAGGCAAGTAGGTGCTGTCAAATTCGCAGAAAAACAGCAAGCAGCTGGAAAATGGGTCATATTCAAACGATCATATCTCTCAATCTACTGAACCAAATTCGATAATTTTTGTGTCAAAATCTCAGACATTGAGTATAGAATACGAAACTGATCGGTTGTTCAGAAAATACCAAGAGGACGACGGAGAAAAGTGCAGAACAGTGAAGGGTGTTCAGGATTCTCGGGTAGCAGAACAGTATGAGGAGATCAGTCTGTTTTGAGCTCTTGAGGAAGAATTAGAAGCTGAAATTTTGGGGTAAGTAAGCTAAGATGTTGTGCTTGAGGTTTATCAAAAAATATTTGGTGGTTGTGTTGATAAAGTTTGAGGAACCCAAGCTGAAAGTTGAACCTGTAATTTTAGGTGAAAGGGAAAAACTTCTAGCAAGAGATTGAAGGAGATTCTCTTCCATTTCTATATACCTTACAACCAATTGTGTGTATAGATATTCTGAATTGAGTTATGGGACTGAATTAGACCTGTTTCTATGGTGCATAAGGAAAGGAATTGATGTTACTTGTTTTGTTAAGAGGAAGGCGGAAGATGTATAGTATCTTTGTCAAATCCGGGAAGTCTCTGATGTTTTGGTTGTTATGCTCTGTATACTTAGAGTTAGAAGCTCTAATTGGTATGGTTCGAAAGCTTATTGAATTTCCTACAACTTTTCTGAAGAAATCGTGAGTAGAAAATACCTAGAAGATGTTTTAAATATCAGATTAAATTTGTTGTGCATCAGGAAATCCGAATCTGGAAACAGCAGAAGTCTGTTTTGAGGAAAGTAGCTTTCGAGGTATTTCTAAACAAATCCGTTTGGAATTTCAATTTCATGTCTTCATATGATTTTTAGAGGGTTCAAAAGGAAGAGTTTGGTATAAGGTACATTATTTTTGGATAAGTAATGAAGAAGTTATGGCTGTCCGATAACAAAGCGTAAAATCGAAAATGCTGGAAAATTTGAAAGTGTGTTTTCTTGCAAGTTTTAAGGTTAAAAATCATGAGCTCGAGGTTCTAATGGTTGAGTTGGTTTGTTTGACAGGCCAAGAGCAATAGGTCAAGTTTACAAGCCAAGGTTATAATTCTAATACTGTGAGTAACTCTATCTTAGAACTATGCTTGGCCTATGTTTTTCTTCAAAAACATAATTGTTGATCATTGAATCTTGTTTGAAATAATTACGTATAGCTTCATGAAGTTTCTAACATAAGGTTCATGATGGAACCTAAGCATGCTTTGAAATAGTTGTAACTATAAATCCAAGTATGGAAACTAAATTATGAAAGTATTCTTTCCTTTAGAGAATGTTTTGTGTAAATCCACTTGGGAACATGTTTAGATGATAATATGAAAATGTCAAGAAATTGTTGTATGTGTTATAAAGACATGATTTCCATGGTAAACAAGTTATGCCCTTGATCGTGGTTAACCCCTAATACTGAAGGACATTAGAGAAGGTACTTAGTGGGGAATGAATCATAATTTCCCGATACTGAAGGACAATGAGAAGGTATTCGGGTAATAAATGGTCTTACCTTAATACTGAAGGACATAGAGAAGGTATTAGGGAAAACCAAAGGGCCAAAGGTATTCCACGTGCACGTGAGAGAGGTATGAACCTTATTGGTACAAATGTAACTCTACCACCTCTATGGTTCAAAAGTGGTATCATGCCATGTGTTTTACTGTTATGAGCTTCTACATTATTGATCTATCTACCCTCAATATAATACTACATTATGAGTTGTGTGTTATGCATAAGTGGTGACTTTAACCTGTAAATTGGAAGCATGGTTTGTTTATGTTAAGCTATTTTCTACTTATAGTCTGCCATTTTTTTTATGCTTCACCTGTGAACTTATAATAGACACTCACTGAGCTTCCTAGCTCACGTTTTCTTTATGTCTACTCTTCCTGTAGTGCAGTAGAGAGTTTCAGTGCTTAGCCTTCACAAGACCTATTTGCCACCACGCCATTTAGCTCCTTGTATATACACTTTCTTTTGTATATGGTTTGTAGTGAGAACATATTAGATGGGTTGTAATAAACTTGGAAACTTTATGATTCTCTAAAGAAAATAGTAAAGGAAGTGAATGTGTTTCATATATAAGTGTATATCAGTGCTTAATTTTGCTTGTTCAAACATGTTGTGTTATGTTTATTTTAAGTTAAGTCTTGGGTTAGTCAAGGAAAGCCAACAAGAGGTTTGGTTATCTTTGTCTTTGCATCTCTTCCTAGGTTAGGCAAGTAAGCTGGGACGGGGTGTGACAAACATCCCTCCCACTACGTCGAGGCATTCTCAACTCTTGAGAAGAACTAGCTTCATCAACAACTCTTGTTGATTTATCTGTAGCTTCCTTGGAAATTTCGCTTAAGATATTCCTGTTTCGAGGTTGATGATCTCTCATGTGGTCTTCCTCTAAGAATGTGACATTTGTCGACACAAGTACCTTGTCCTCTTGAGAATCATAAAATAGACCACCTTTCGTTTCTTTGGAGTATCCTACGAATAGACATAATTTTGAACGATGTTCCAATTTCTTTGGATTGGACACCAACACATGTGCCGAACATCCCCAAATTCTGAAGTGACGTAATCTCCATTTACGCCCTTTCCATAACTTATAGGGTGTTTCTGAAACACTCTTAGAGGGAACCATGTTCAAAATATATACAACAGCTTCTACTGCATATCCCCAAAACGAACTAGGCAACTGAGTGTAACTCATCATAGATCAAACCATGTCTAATAGGGTTCTATTTCTCCTCTCAGATACACCATTCTACTGAGGTGTACCAGGCACTGAGAGTTGAGATACAATTTCATGTTCTATCATATAGTCTTGGAATCTCAAATCCATGTACTCTCCATCTCGATCTGATCAAAGTGTTTTAATCGTTTTACCTAATGTGTTCTCAACCTCTGCCTTATACTCCTTGAACTTTTCAAGGGTTTCGGACTTATGATGCATTAGGTAAAGATAGCCATACCTAGAATAATCATCAATAAAACTGATGAAGTATTCATACTTTACTCGTGCCTTAACATTCATAGGACCACAGAGATCCGAATGCACGAGTTCCAAGGGTTCTTTGGCTCTATAACCCTTTTCAGAAAAAGGTCTTTTAGTCATTTTCCTTCAAGACAGGACTCACATGGTGGTAAAAAGTTGTCCTCTAACTGACTTAGGAGACCACTCTTGACCAATCTCCCAATCCTATTGAGATTAATGTGGCCTAGTCTCAAGTGCCAAAGATAGGTACTAGGAGAAAGCTTCTGCCTTTTATTTTGAGTATCAGCTGTTTTAAACATCTCGGTGTTCAAAATAGCTTGTACCTCTATTGGTCTTAACACATATAAGTTGTTTTCAAGTTTAGCAGAACATATTCGTACACCTTTTTTGCAAATGAACGCTTCATTATGATCAGTAGATACTTTATACATATGTTCAAGCAAACAAGAGATAGATACAAAATTTCTTTTGATTTCAGGAACCAAAAGTACATTTTCTAATAAAATGAATCTATCTCTAAACAACAACTTCACCACTCCCATTGCTTTGGCTGAGACAATCTCTCCCGTTCCAACCCTGAGAGTTATCTCCTATCAAAGAAGTCACGCCAGAACTAGTTTCGAAAAAGAAAAAAACATGGTTAGTGGCTCCTGAATCTAATATCCAGGTGAAATCATCATGTTCCACTAAACATGTTTCAACAACAAGTAAATCATATTTACCTTGTTTTTCCTTCTCAACTTTCTTTTCTGCAAGGTACTTCGGGCAGTTCCTCTTCCAGTGCCCGTCACCACCACAATGGGAACATTTTCCTGTGGCTTTAGCCTTGCGTGTGGGAGCTTGTCCCTTCTCTTTATCCTTCTTTTTCTTCTGAATACCCTTATTCTTGGTAAAAGAAGGACCAAACTTGGTCCCTGAGAACGATCCTTTTAGGAACTTCTTCGAAGTGACAACATTTGCCTCCTTCTCTTTTCCCTTTGATTTCATCAGGGATTCAAAAGTCTGAAGTTCATTGAGGAGAGTGGTCAGATTATATTCTATTTTATTCCTAACCACATTAGTGCGGAATTGCAGGAAACTCTTCGAAAGAGATTCCATAATGAAGCTAACCTGACTTTTCTCATCTATGACAACGCCATTTACTTCTGTCACGTTGAAGTGGACCATCATGTTAAGGACATGTTCCCTAACAGAAACTCCCTCCTTCATACGGGAGTTATAAACGAACTTGAGAGCATCATGGCAGACCGATGAGGACGGTTGTTCAAACATCGCCTGCAATGATCACATGATCTCCTTCGCGGTGACCATGCTCTCATGCTTCTTAGACAACACATCAGATATGCTGGCTAAGATGTAGACTCGAGCCTTCTCATTAGCCCTAATCCATCTATCATATGCATCCCGAACAATTCGGTTTGTAGTCGAGCTGGGAGTGTCCATTAAGACGAACCTCAGATCATCAACAACAAGAATTGTATTCAAGTTTGATTTCCAGGTTCCGTAGTTATCGCCATTAAGTTTATCGAAGGCGAGTAACTGAATAAAAGAGCTCGACATGTTGAAAAAGAATGAATTCTATTAGTGATTGCTTGTAACCTATCCAATCAAGAATTTAGCAAAAGTAATAATGCACCCATAAACTCATTATTGTTTTTGCAACGATACTTCAGTGAGTTAGAGCAACCGCTACCGAGGGGTAGTCAACCACTCCTTCACTGAACCAAGACATTCTTGACTAAATGCTAATACCGGAATAACTCTTATTCCTATATCATTCTAGTTATCGCTACTTTAGTCAAGAATTTACTAACACTTAGCAATTCTCGTAAGTGTGACCCGCCATTTTCAGACCTCAGAAGTCGGTCCCAACAATGCTACCGAATTGGAGAGAAAAAGCTGGAAATGGACCTAAGAGACCCTGTCCATTTCTGGAGTTTGAGTTGTTCCGAATCCCATGTTACATCCCTTTGAATGGATGGTGCTACTACGGGCAACCTGCAGGTGTAACATGGGAATCTCACGGTCCAACCTAATAGAGGAGACCATAAGGTTTATTGACATACTTTCTTCTCCCACTTACTATAAATACTTTCTCCATTCACCTTACTCTTGATTTATGCAAACACCATCCAAATGGGGATGCCCTATTGACATCACGAGACTGAGCATAAATCTCACGGTGTGAACTTTGCGGAGAGCGTAAGAGGAAATTGATATATCATATATACCTTTTCACTCCCACTAAGTATTTTAAACAGTTTGGGTATACTTTTACTTAGACATATTCTGGCTAAATAATATGACCTAAGTCTACCAATATAACAATTATACTGGAATTACCTAAGTCTATTAACCATTTAATAAACCTAGGTCTATGACTTCAATTTATTAACTTTTAATAAACGCCACTCATGAAAGATAATTTATAAACCTATGGATTAAATTCACTCCTAGGTCAGTTCCCAGGTAGGGGTGTTCCATTTCCGTCAGTTTAAGTACCCCAACCTAGCCAGAACCTTCCTTAGTCAGAGTCCCTCTTTAATCAAAGTTTATAAATTATTGGTTTCCTAATTCTAATCTTATTAGAACTAGATAACCTTAGGTCTAATTAATTCCAGTTCTATAACCATTTTAAAACTAATTAATTAACTTTAGGTTACATGCATTTTTATGTTATAAATTGCTTGATCATTCATCACATGAATAAACATACATTTATAACAAATCCATCACATGAATAAATGCATAGGAATTATATGTTTAAGTTTTAATTAATATAACTCTTATATTAATTATAATTAAAACATATAATATTTGTTCCATAAATTAATATAACTCTTATATTAATTCTTATGAAATCCAATAAACATGCATATAATATATTATAACACTTATAACATACTTTCAATGCATGGAGCATGCTTTCTACGGTGGGATTTTAAAATCTATATGGCATACTTTAGGCACATACAATCAGGAATTTTAATTAAAACATACATTTACAATGCATAATTAATTAAACACACTAAAGTAGACTAGTTTTGGCATCTAATGCAAGCAAACTACTAAATTATTACAATAATAATCTAGGATTAACATCGAACCACTTCGAACTCTTCGAATTTTGGTCGAACCAGCTTGCAAATGTGTGAACCGAACCTTCAAAAGATTGAACCGGGTTGTAAAAGAGTGAACCGGGTCTCCAAATGGTGAAATGGACCTCAAAAATGAAAAAATCGACCTCGAAATAGTCAGAATCGGTCTAAAACCACCCGAACTGGACCAAAAACGAGCTTAACAGGTCCAAAATGACTTGAACTGATCAAAGTCAACTGGACAGATCAAAGTAAAGGTCAAAAGTCCACTTCTTCTCTTTCATTTTGTAATCTCACGGGCTGAAGGAAAAAAAATTGTAACAGATTGGAAAAACAACATACACTGTTTTTGGATTTTCTGGACCTCCGAGGCTTCTTTCTTCAAATTGAAGACCTTTCCGAACTCCAATCGACCCAAAACTTTTACAAATTATTCTTCACACATTAATTCTCAAACACACTTGAGCAATTTGAAAATAAAGCACGAATTGATGCTCAATTTAAATGCGAAAACCAGAATTTCACTTTAGACACCCAGAAAAAATAGATTTCAAAGAACACCCACCACAAAACAAAATAGATCAAATTGAGTGCTCAAAATTACTCTGATACCAATTGAAAGAGTCTAGATTAAGAAAGCGAAAACAATTTTGGATCTTGAACACTCTAAGTTGATCAATTTTGTAAAATAAAATGCATGCTCAAAGCTGGAAACCTTTAAAGATCAAATTCTCTTCACCCAGTGGATGATTTTCAACACGAACACTTCGTGAACAACCGTTAGTGTCTTCCCTACTATCCTCAGGCCTTGGAACGGATTGTGGGATCCTAGATTGAGAGAATTTGGAAGAAGAGTACCCAAAGGTCACAAAACAGGATATTTAGAATTTTCTGCAAAATTCTATCAAAATACCTCAAATCACCATTATATAAAGCTTTAACAAGCTTCATTAGAATGATATCTCAACAGTGATGAGGATGAATTGAGGTGTAGGTGACCAAGTTTGGCCAATTTTAAAGATGAATAAGCTTGGGCAAGTTGGCAAGATGATTTTCATGAAAATCATGAAAATTCTTCATTTTTTCATTTAATTTTAATTCAAAAATCAATATTAAATTATTTTAAATTAAAATTAATTTAATTAATTAAATAGTTTAAAAAATAATTTAATTAATTAACTTTTAATTTAATTTAATATCAAATATTAAATTAAATAAATTGTCCGATCCCGATCGATTTTCCGAACATGAATCGTTATTCATGGTATAAACCGATTTAATATTTAAATCATATTTAAATATATCCACCTCCTTTTAATCATAGTTTAATTTATAATTAAGTTATGACTCGTTAAATATATCACATATTATTAACGATTTCTCCCAAAACTGAATTTGAACAATTCAAATTCTTTTCTCTCAAAATATTACAAGGCTTAGTCCGAGCTAGTAAAGGAGACCTAATGGACCTACAGATCATGAGCTCCAACGATACGAGATTAACCAACCAAACTCTTTAGCCTAGCTAATCAACATTCGTTAACCACCGGGACACTCCACTAAAGCCCAGTGGTTGCACTTTCCTCACTGTAGATATATTTCTGTCCACTCGATATAACCATAATTAGTAAGTCGATCCTTCACAGGTCGTTCGTAATTACAGTTAGGTCAAAATTACCATTTTACCCCTGTAATTTCCTCTTATTCCTTAAGTCCCACTGATCCTCTAATGAACAATTGGTTTGTGGTCCAACCAGCAAACTGAATCCCTCTCGGACCAATGAGAAGGGTGGACCATTTGTTCAAGACCCGGAGTCAGCACTTAAGGGAACAACCTCTCTACTAATCCCTAAAGCGGGTAGGGGTGAATTCCATCTTGCAGAACTATGTCCCCAGCTATCTACCTAGACTTATCCCTGAAATGGGAGGCTTATTGAGTCGGCTATCTCGGGTCACTCTCACCCATGCAAATCTAAGGATAATCTGAATAAACAGGAGTTCATAGAACGCTCAGGATTAAGATCGAGTTACCTAGGTCATCGTATGAATATAGTCAGTTAAGACAGTAAACGAAGTTATAAAGTCTAAGTGACTATTTCGCGGTCCAGTCTTACGCAAACTCATTGCATAGGACGCCCCCACTCACATGTCCGTCATGAACGATTTAGGATCACATCGTTTGTACTCTACAAAGTGGGTCACGTCCATACTGTCCTCAGGATAAGGTACCCATCCCTATCCTTATACTATAGACCGTTCTGGCTATAACTTGAACTTGATCCACTTTTATGTCACACATAAAGTTCAAGTATTCATTCTATAGCCAAGGGTTCTTTATTGGATTAGGGTTACACAATACACAATGCACTTTATTCAATAACACCTTTACTGAATAAATTTCAATAACAACTTTATTGCGAAATAGAATATACATTCAGTTTACAAAACCACGAGTTTTAGGACATAAAATCTAACAATACAGTGAGCCAGAGGGCGACGTGATGAGGCTATTGGACCCCGTTTCTAGTTTGTAGGATTTTTTCCTTCACAATTAGGACTTCTACTTTGTGTTTTAGAATGAACTTCCCTTATGTTATGATTTAATGCACCTGTTGGATGTTTAATTTTATTTAGATTTATGGATGCATGTTCCTTTCTCTTAGATTGTAATTAGCAAGCTTGAAAGTGTGATTAAGTGTGTAAATGCTTAGAGTATGGTTATGGATTTTCTTGCTGCCTTTGTATGTGTTCTGTTGGGCCCAACCACTGAGTTATTGTAGTTTGAAAGGGGTTGAGCATTGGAGAGTCTTTTTGAAGTGTTTTTATGCTTAAAGCAGGTTAGGTAAATTTTTGATTTCGTCTGGGTAAAATCATTATGCAGCCGAAATATCAGCACAGAAAGCAAGGCACCGTCTAGTGACGTCCCTGGGTTGAGTTGGGCTGAAAACTAGGGGCGTTACATTATACATTTTGACCCAAAGATCGAGAGGACTTATAGGAAGAACTTGAGGAAGAAAAGAGTAGAAGAGCTCCAAATGGTTGATCAAGGACGGGATAATGACCCTAGGCCTATTAGGGAATAATTTTAGTCTGTGTTTAACGTTGAGCAAGCTAGAATAATCCATGCATCCATCAATGCTAACAATTTTGAGCTAAAAACGAGGTTTATCCAGATAGCCAGAGAGAGTGCATTCAGAGGACTTGCCATAGAGGACCCAAAGCCTCACTTACAAAATTTTTTAGAAATTTGTGGCATTGTGAAATTAAACGGTATTCATACTGACTCTATTTGCTTACGTCTCTTCCCTTTTTATTTACAGGATAAGGTTAAGGATTGGTTTGGATCTTTTCAGCCAAACAACATTACTACTTGGGAGGAGTTAGCCCAAGTGTTCTTGACAAAATTCTTCCCACCTACCAAAGTTGCAAAAATGAGGATTGAATAACTATTTGAAGCCGGGGAACGTTATAAGGAGTTACTGAGGAAAGCCCTCAACATGGGTACTTAGGCTCTGTTGCATGATATTTATGATATTGCAATACCGCAAGTGTACGAGTCAAGTTTTAGTATAGTGATTTAGAGTTCCAAGTATCGTCCTCGGGAATGGGTTTCTAGATTAATTAATTACTAAGATATTTATTCTCAATTTTATCTAAAGTAACAAAACTTTGATGGATAGTGAAAACAAAGATAGAAAATAAATGTACAATTGGAGACACGAATATGATAGAATTAAAGGAAGATGATTTCACAAGATAATTCTTTATTTAACACATGCAATGAACTAATATTATGAATTTATAAACAAGAAGTGAAAATACTCGAGAGAATCTCTCGATCCGTAGTGAGCCTCGCACATACGATAAATTCTAAAGTTTCCTTATGAATTTTAAAAGCATACACGACATTAAGTTACTTCTTTATGTGTTTCCCTTAGACTTCTAGGTCACTCTCGTGCCAGACTTCTAAGAGTTTTGACAATTTTGCTCTAATCTAAGCTTTTTCTCTCGAGTCCACTTAAACCAACAAGATTTATGAAATTAAGAATTAATTGTCAAAAATAAATATCATAACAAAGTTCAATACATAATCAAATAAATCTAAAACATGCTAATCAAATTCCAACTACAACGTTTAGCTACTCAAAATCACCATAAAAACAAGCTAAATTCATAGGAAAAGTCTTTACAAACTAAAAGAAAGAGAAATAAACTTATATGTCGATGTCGATCCCTCGTTCCCGAGCTTCCGTCACGATCTCGAGCCTCCACAAACGCTTTGGCTCCCAAGGAATGCTCTTTTTTCTCCCCTTAGAGTGTGTATTTCGAAATTAGGGCTAAAAACTACCAAATTCGGCTCCCCTTGGAATGAAAACAACATGTTATATTTATAGGGACTTTCGGCATGCGTGTTGCAACAGCGTGCTTGTCTTGCCACCACACAGATCGCGACCATTTTTGTCATATCTTTTCGCTCGGGTGTCCAAATGACCTCCGGTTTGATGCGTTGGAATCGTTATTCGATGTAGAATCTCTCTGTATATTTTTTTTACTCAAAATACTTCTAGAGTTTTCTTGGGTCTTCAATTAAGCATACACATGTTCCAAATTATACCAAAATAACCTCAAAACACTCAATTCTTGCTTCTCAAGCTCAGTTTCCTGAAATTAGCCATCAAATGCCATGAAAGTTTATGTTTTAAGTATAAAAACTAGCTAAAATATAGAAATAAGATAGCATATTTGCATGCTATCAAATACCCCCACACTTAAGCTTTTGCTAGACCCGAGCAAAACAAAATTAAACTATAAGATCTTTCTTATGCATATATCGGACTCAAGCCTTAGAGATTTAAAAGGAAATTTAAGTAATCATGAGTAACAATCAAACATGATTCTTCAACAAGCAATTTAAAACTTTTTCTAAGTGTTCCTACGTGTGTGTGATTAGCCTCTGTTCCTTTAATCTCTACTAAGCCCAGAACAAATTTATTAGGTTCTCCATTCAACTTCCCCCTACACTGGTCATAGTTTCTAATCCTTGAGTCTCCCCACATTCAAGAAATAAACAAGTTTACTCAGCACTTAATCACTCTTTTGATGCCACTTTTTCTATTTTCTTCTTTTTTTGTGCAAGGACACTAGCTTTCACACATCCACTGCAGGGACCCTTACCCAGAGCACTCGCTCAAAGAGTGGCCTAACTGATCACAGTGAAGGTAGCTCTTTTTGTCCTCACGATTTTTTTAACAAAAAAAAATAAATAAACTTTTTCACATAATGCATATATTATACAGATCATGCACTTTATATTGTCATTCACCCTATCGTGCAGTTTAACTCTCAAATCAGTTTTTAGACCTATCGAGGTGACATCAAACTTATAAACCTAATAAGTTTGTTCGAAGCGTTTCAAAACTACAAGAACACAGGCTATGTGCATAATTGTGCAGGAAAAGCTTAAGAAAATTTTTAAATTAACTCAAATTCATATCATGCTCTCAAGTTTCAGCAGAATCACAAAAATGTTCAATTAAATCTCGTCCTAAGCCATCATAATCATACTTATGCATAAGATCAATCACCAATTCAACACATACACAGGACAATCACAACAGATAAACACATCCACCCCCAAACTTAAACTAAACATTGTCCCCAATGTTTGCAAAATAAGCTCAAAGAAAGTAAGATGTGCAGAGTGAACAATACTGTCCTGAGTAATGGAGATTTTCATTTTCTTTTTGAATTCCTTGGGCGGCCAAGTTACGTGAGATGAAGTACTGCAGAACGGGAGCATGGATTTCACGAGGGAAGACATCGACCACCTAACAAAGTAAAACAAACAAACTAGTAAGAAAGCCAACAACTAAAACAAAAACTGAAAAGAAGTAACAAAGAACTAAAACATAAAACTTGGGTTGCCTCCCAAGAAGCGCTTTCTTTAACGTCTTTAGCTAGATCAGAACTTATGATTGACATCAAGGCACGTAAAACTGCTCGTATTTCTTCGGGCCCTTTTTGCTTGAATCGATATAGCCTTCTAAGTCTAAAAGGTTATCTTGTTTTTCCTGGGCACCTGAAAGAAAAATATTTTTGTTATTTTTATTGATCGAAATAAAAGAATAAAAATCAAAACAAGACTCGTGAGTATAGAAAAAATGGGTATGAAGATTAAAAGAAACGTTTGGAGATAAAGGGAGGGGAGACTTTTCAGCCTCAAACTCTATCACCTGAATTCTTTCTGTGGAAGTGATTGTATTACCATTGTCTACCTCACAAACCTGTTTTTGGTGTGTTTCAGTCTCCTCCAACTCATCCTCACTATCATATGAATGAGTCCTCCTAGGTTGCTCATCCTCAGTGGCAAGATAAAGAATTTGCTCTTGTAGGGCCTTAAGGGATTCCACCAATTGATTAAGATGATGAGTCCTTCAATGTATTATTGCCCCAAGTTCTACCACTTTAGCTTCTAACCTATCCAACCTTTCTAATTCAGCATGAAACAAATTTTTTATCCTCAACTCAAAAGTATATTCCATTAATAAATCCACAAGAGAAGAGTTTTCTATAGATTGGTTGGGGTAGGAAACATTTTGGTTCCAAATGCTTATCTGATTACCATCAAAAGAATTTTCATAAATCATAGATTCAGAATGGTAAGGATTAGACATTTGGTAACTAGAGAAATCATGATTCAAATACCTAGGATCCTGAGAAGGATAATACACTGACGAAGAATTATGGTCATGAAAAGTCATACTTTAACTCACAACAATTCAAATCTAAACTTTTACACAAAATCAACACAACCAAAACAGGAGACAAAGACTCGAACAACACACAAGACTAAATTAAGAACAAAAAAAGAAAAAAACAAGCAAATAAGGAGAAAAAAAACATAAAGAAAGGAAAGAAATAAATAAGAAAAACAAAAAATAAGAAAAATAAATAAATAAATAAGGAAATAAATAAGAAAACAAAAAAGGGAAAAAGAGGAAAAACAAAAAATAAGGAAAAAAAAAGAAAAAAACAACAAATAAGGAAGAAATAAGGAAAAAAGAAAAAAAAAGAAAAGAAACAAAAAAACAACAACAAATAATGAAAAAAAAAAGGAAACAAAAAGTAAGGAAAAAACACAAAACGAAAAAAATAAATAAGAAAAAAAACAAGTAAGAAAAAACAAATAAGAAAAACAAAGAAAAGAAAAGAAAAAGGAAAACACACAATAGAAAAAAAGAAAAACAACAAATAAGGAAAAAAACCAACAAAAAAAAAGTAAGGAAAAAACACAAAAGGAAAAAAAATAAATAAGGAAAAAAATCAAATAAGGAAAAAAACAAATAAGGAAAGAAAACAAATAAGAAAAGAAAAAACAAATAAGGAAAAAAACAAAAAAGGATAAAAAAACCCAATATGAAAAAAAAAACACAAAAGGAAAAAAAACTTTAGTCTAAAATCTCGAATTTTCTCCCAATATTAATCAATCTAAATAATCTCCATTCCCCGGCAACGGTGCCAAAAACTTGTTGCATGATATTTATGATATTGCAATACCACAAGTGTACGGGTCAAGTTTTAGTATAGTGATTTAGAGTTCTAAGTATTGTCCTCGGGAATGGGTTTCTAGATTAATTAATTACTAAGATATTTATTCTCAATTTTATCTAAAGTAACAAAACTTTGATAGATAGTGAAAACAAAGATAGAAAATAAATGTACAATTGGAGACACGAATATGATAGAATTAAAGGAAGATGATTTCACAAGATAATTCTTTATTTAACACATGCAATGAACTAATATTATGAATTTATAAACAAGAAGTGAAAATACTCAAGAGAATCTCTCGATCCGTAGTGAGCCTCGCACATACGATAAATTCTAAAGTTTCCTTATGAATTTTAAAAGCATACACGACATTAAGCAATTTCTTTATGTGTTTCTCTTAGACTTCTAGGTCACTCTCGTGCCAGACTTCTAAGAGTTTTGACAATTTTGCTCTAATCTAAGCTTTTTCTCTCGAGTCCACTTAAACCAACAAGATTTATGAAATTAAGAATTAATTGTCAAAAATAAATATCATAATAAAGTTCAATACATAATCAAATAAATCTAAAACATGCTAATCAAATTCCAACTACAACGTTTAGCTACTCAAAATCACCATAAAAACAAGCTAAATTCATAAGAAAAGTCTTTACAAACTAAAAGAAAGAGAAATAAACTTATATGTCGATGTCGATCCCTCGTTCCCGAGCTCCCGTCACGATCTCGAGCCTCCACAAACGCTTTGGCTTCCAAGGAATGCTCTTTTTTCTCCCCTTAGAGTGTGTATTTCGAAATTAGGGCTAAAAACTACCAAATTCGGCTCCCCTTGGAATGAAAACAAAATGTTATATTTATAGGGACTTTCGGCATGGCGTTGCAACGCTGTGCTTGCTGCCAGCCAGCGCACTGCGACCATTTTTGTCATATCTTTTCGCTCTGGTGTCCAAATGACCTCCGGTTTGATGCGTTGGAATCGTTATTCGATGTAGAATCTCTCAGTATATTTTTTATACTCAAAATACATCTAGAATTTTCTTGGGTCTTCAATTAAGCATACACATGTTCCAAATTATACCAAAATAACCTCAAAACACTCAATTCTTGCTTCTCAAGCTCAGTTTCCTGAAATTAACCATAAAAATGCCATGAAAGTTTATGTTTTAAGTATAAAAACTAGCTAAAATATAGAAATAAGATAGCATATTTGCATGCTACCAGGCTCTCAGGAACAAAAAGATGTTTTGTACGCAACTATTCGAGGTTCAATCATGGCCAAGACTGTGGAAGAAACACGATCATTATTGAAAGAGATGTCCACTACCAGCTACCAGTGGCCAACTAAGCATTCAAATCATCGAACAATGACTGGGCTTTATGAGATCGATGATGTAAATGCACTCAAATCTCATATGACATCCCTTACTCATGCCTTATCTAAACTTGCAAGTATAAAGACTCTCCAGACGATGGCTTCTATGGCAACAATCCAACCTTCCCAATCCAATGGAGAGCCTAGCATGGAATAGGTTCATTACCTGAATAACAAAGGCACAAATTATAGAGGGAATTAGGCTCGAGGCAATCTTCTGTCTAATTACCATCCAGGTTTGAGAAATCATGAAAAATTTTCTTATACCAATACTAAGAATGTCTTGAATCCTCCTACATGTTATGCTTCCACCTCGTATCAAGCTGAGAAAAAGTCATATCTAGAAGACATTCTAGGGGCATTTATTACTGAATCTAGGAATAAATAAATCATCTGGAAAGCATAGTTATTGGACATGGTGCAACTATAAAAAATATGGAAGTTCAAATCAGTTAGATGGGCATCTCAATCAATAGTCTCCAGAAAGGTAAATTCCCTAGTGATACTGAGGTGAATCCAAGGAAAACATTCAAAGTCATTACACTGAGGAGTGGAAAGCATTAAACGAAGATGAGAAAGAGTAGCATGAGAAGACGTGTCCAGAGATAGAACATAGGAATTCACAAGCAACAGTTGAAATCCCTAAAGAGAATATGACTAAGTCTTCTATCCCTACACTTCATAACTCTTTACCATAAGCGTTTTCAAAAGAAAAAAAAATGATTCTCAATTCTAAAAGTTTCTTGATATTTTTCAAAAGCTTCACATAAATATTCATTTTTCTGATGCATTAGATTAGATACCCAATTATGTGAAGTTTATGAATGAGGTTATTTCGAAAAAGAAGGTGCAAGATTATGAGACTATCATCTGACGGAGGAATGTAGCACAATCCTACAACTAAATTGCCTCAGAAGTTAAAATATCCAGGGAGTTCCATTGTTCCCTGTGCAATAGGCAATTTTCAATTTAAAAGCACTATCGAATCTAGGTGCAAGTATTAATTTGATGTCTATCTCTGTTTATATGAAACTTTACTTGGGGGAAGTGAAACCAACCACTCTTTTGCTTCAATTAGCTGATAGGTCAATCATTTACTCCAGAGAAATGGTGGATGATGTCACGATCAAGATAGACAAGTTCATTTTTCTAGCTGACTTCACTGTCCTGAACATGGAGAAAGATGCTATGATTCCACTCATCTTGGGAAGACCTTTCCTAGTCACGAGTAAGGCGGACATCAACATGAACAAAGGTACTTTAACCTTACATGTGGGTAAGGAAAAGATAGATTTTCAAATATTTAAATCACAAAATCAGATGATGAGGTAAGTACTTGTCTTCATGTAGTGTTATGTAGTTCCTTGTACCCCGATTGTGGTGATTGCGTGATTTTAGGTGATTCCTTAGACTCAGTATTGAAAAATCCAAGACAAATGAAGATGAGTGAGAACAAGGACTGGAAACCACCCTAAGGCATGCACTGGGAGTATAGTCTAGTTAAAGATGTTAAAAAAAGTGATTCTTGGGTGGCAACCCAAGTTTCTATCCTTTTGTTTTATTTCCTTTACTTTCTTGTCATGTGGTTTTAGTGTCTTTACCTCGTTTCTTTGTATTTTTTATCGGAGCCCGTATTTGTCAATCTAGCTGTCAAAACAAGGTTCCAAATAAAGTCTCCATTACTTAGAACAATATTGTTCACTTTCTTCCTTTTAATTATTCTTATGCATGTGATTTATTGTATACATTGAGGACAATGCATAGTTTAAGTTTGGGGGTGGGAGTACGTTGTACGTAATTTTTTTAGATAATCCTGAGTATGTATTGGATTGTCTGATTAATCTTATGCATAAGCATGATTAGAATGTCCTAGGATGAGATTTAATTGACAAATTATGTAATTTCTTTGAAATATGAGAGCATGCCCTGGAATTGAGTAAATTTAAAAATTTTCTTGATTTTTCTTGCAATGTGCACATAGCCTTCAATCCTATAATTTTGAATGCTTAAAACTGAGTTATTAGGTTTGAAAATTTGATGTCATCTCCATTGGGTTGAGAACTGATTTGAGAGTCAATCTGTATGATAGTATGTAAATGCCATTATGAATTACAATGCCTATATTGATTTTTTTTTGGTATGTTCAAAGGAAAATAATGTTTGCATGTTTCAGTCAAAGTGTACTTAAAAGAATCAGAGACAAAAAGAGCTACCTTTGTTGTGATCAATTAGGTCATTCATTGAACGAGTGCTCTACAAAAGAGTCCCTACAATAGATGCATGAAAGCTAATGTCCTTGAAATACAATGAGAAAGAAAAGAGCAAGTTTAGGGGTGTTTTAACCCAATTTTTGTAATTAAGTGTTGAAATAAGTTTTTACCATCTTGAGTATGGGTTGACTTCATAATTGGGACTTTGAGCCAGTGTAGGAGAAGTTGAATGGAGAACTTGAAGGAGTCCATATTAAGAAAGCGGAAGCAATTTAGGATCTTGAGCACTCTAAGTTGATCAATTTTGCAAAATAAAAAAACATGCTCAAAGCTGGAAAAACAGAGAGTTAGAAAACTCAACTTTGAAGATCAAATTCTCCTCACCCGGTGGACGATTTGCAATACGAATACTTTGTGGAACACCTCTAGTGTCTTCCCTACTATCCTTAAACCTTGAAACGGATTGTGGGATCCTAGATTGAGAGAATTTGGAAGAAGAATGCTCAAAGGTAAAAAATCGAGAATTCAAAGAATTTATGCAAAATCCTATCAAATCTTCTTTAAATAAAGCTTCATTAAGCTTTGTTAAAGTGCCAACACATGAGTGATGAGGATGATTGAAGAAGGAGGTGGCCAGTTTTGGTGAATTTTGAGTTTGAATCACCTTGGACAAGTGGGCAAGTTGCATTCAAGATAAATCTTGAATTTCTTCCTTTTTTTTCTTTTAATTTTAATTCAAAAATCAATATAAAATTGATTTTAAATTAAAATCAATTTAATTAGTTAATTTTTAATTTTAATTTAATATCAAATATTAAATTAAATAAATTGCCCAATCTCGATCCCAAAATCGATTTTCTGAACATGAATCCCTATTCATGCTATAAACCGATCCGATATTTCAATCATATTTAAATATGCCAACATTTTTTTAATCATAGTTTAATCAATAATTAAGCTATTGTTGGGGTTTGTGCCCTAAAACTCGTAGTTTGTAATTTTTGTTCTAATTAATGTAATAAAGAGTTATTATTTCCAATAAAGAGTTATTGTTCGTTATTTACGATATTGCCCTTGTTTTAACCCTAAATCCAATAAACTAACATCCAAGGCTGCAAAATGTCTCTTGAACTAAATGTAGTGTACAGATAAAGGATCTCGGTTCGAGATACAACCTAAAGGGTCTATAGTAAGGGGATAAGGTTTGGGTACCTTACCCTGGTAACACTATGAATATGACCCACTTTGTATATGATACAAACACTGTGATCCTTACGTGTTCGTGTAGATGACATGTGAGTGGAGATATCCTATGTAATGAGATTACATAAGACCGGACCGCGAAATAATAACCGCTAGATGTAACTCCGTCGACTAGTTAGGTTTCTATTTCACTAGGATGACCTAGACAACTTGATCTCAATCCTTAACAGGTTACGAACTCCTGTTTGCGAGAGATTGTCTTTTGACTAGTATGGGTGAGAGTGGCCAGATTCGCTAACTCAGTATGCCTACCTTCTTGGGGACAAGACCGAGTGAGCGGTTGGAGACTTAACTTAACAAGATGAAATTCACTCCTTCCCGCCTATTAGGGTAAGTAGATGAATGTTCCCTTAAGTGGTGTCTCCGGGACTTGAACAAAGGGTCCGACCCTCTCATTGGCCTGAGAGGGACTTTTGTTTGTTGGTAGGACCACAAACAAATTGTTCATTAGAGGAGCACTGGTACTTAAGGTACAAGATGTAATCTAGGGGTAAAACGGTAATTTGACCTAGCTGGTGTTACAAACATTTGTGAAGGATTGACTTGTTTTTATTGGTCAATATCCGTGGACACAGAAATACATCTGCAGTGAGAAGAGTGCAATTGTGGGACTTTAGTGGAGTGTTCTCGCAGGTAACGAATGTTGATTAGGAGGTTAATGAGATTAACCGAATAATCTCGTATCGTTGGAGCTTCTGATCTGTAGGTCTATTAGGTCCACCTTCAAGCTCGTAAAGGGTTCTTAGATCGTTTGAATTTGAAATGTTGAAATTCATTAGAAAATAAATTTAATGTATATAGATACATTATAATATAAAGTCTTGGAACTTTATGTTATAAATTTAATGTGAATATGATTCATATTAAATTATGTGAGAGAGTTAAATATTTGAAAGAGTTCAAATATTAATTTAAATGTGAATGTGATTCATATTTAAAACTATAGGTTAAAATTTAATGTGCATAAGATGTACATTAAAACTATAAGTTAAAAGGGAATATGATTTAATGTGATTTAATCATATATATATAACCTAAATGAAATATAAAATATTTGAATTAATTAATTAATTAAATTAAATTTGATTTAATTAAATAGGTTATATATATAAATAAATAAATAAATTATTATTAATTAATTATTAAATTAAAATAGGGGAACGTGTAGATGACACGTTCTCCACTTCCCTACTTTGTCTCCACTCCCTATCATTAAGTGTAGAGAGTTGAGAGATGAAGAAGAGCGATGCAATTGTAGTAGTTGGTGGATTGCTGCAAAAAATTGATTTGCTCTCTCAACTCTCTCTCTCAATTCCCCTTTCACTATCAAATTGTTGGTCTCTTCCCACCAAGGGAGATCTAAGTGGAATCTAGAGGATAGAAGGTTTTCCAAGTGGTTGGTGTCCTGTTGGAGAAGAAAGAACAAAGTTTTTTCTTGTTGCTGTGTTGCTGTGCAATTGGAGCAAGGGTTGTTGTGTGAAAACTACAAAGGTAATTTCTAATTCCCTTTTAGTTTAGGATTTCTACAACATGTTTGCATGTCTACATTTCATGTTCTAATTAGATTAGAAAATACTGCTTATTCTTTATGTTTTACTAATGTATTGGTATTTTGATTAAACCAAAACAATCAAGCAATTGATCCATAAAACACGTTTCCACTGCTCACGGGGATCAGATCTCCATCAATTGGTATCAGACCAGTGCTTGTTTTGTTTTGGTTGAAACAAATTTGCATTGGATAGGTGGGAATTACATATGGTTTGCTGTAAAACTTGTGTTAGGAAAATTTTGGCCTTAGTTTTAATTGTGATTTGATCAAATTAAATGTAAAGGGCCCTGCGTTTTGGGCAATTAAGTGCATAATCGAGTCTGTAATGATATTATGAGTCATTCGTGATAAGTTTGAAACATTTCAGATGAGATTTGAGGGAGAAATTACCAGTTGAAGTCACTGTTTTTCGAAGGAAAGAGCTGCTGCAGAAGCAACAACGTTGCAACACTACCAGCAACGTTGCAACGCCGTTCATCAGCATTGCAACGCTGAGGAACGGTGTCGCAACGCCGAACCCCTATCGGCAAGGAATTTCGAGGGGTCAGCAACGTTGCAACGCTGCCCCGATACCTGAAGCGCACGCATGAGGAGGCGGCATTGCAACGCTCTCCTCAGCGTTGCAATGCCGTGGCAGCTGGTGAGTCTAGCAGACCGGTTCAGGGGCGGTTCGAGCGGTTCGGGTCGTGATTGGTCCGGTTCGAGTGGTCTGAGCCCGGTTCCAAGTGTTTTGGATCGATTTTGTAATAATTAGTGTAATTTTATTATTTTTTTACACTTTAGGGGTCAAGTTTTTCTGGTTTTACGACTATTTTATTTATGAATGTCATTTAGAATTTTTCCAACCTTAGGATAAGCATGTTCATGCATTTTATTTGTACAATTGTTATATAAATATGGTAGAAATGCATGATATAATTTATTTTTCATGAGTAATTGATCATAATTGTTATAATTGGATTATATGAAAAATAAATAGCATGGAGCATGAAATTACTTAGTTTAAAATAAAGCGTTATTTTATTTAAAGTAATTTGCATAATTCAAATTGTTGAATGTAATTCCAATTAGAAATTGTTTGTTGGATTTATAATATAGTTCACCATTATAGGTTAATAATTAAAATTTATAAAAGTTATAAAAAAAGGGTTTTAGAAACCATAACCTATAACAAAGAACTGCATGCAAACATAGGAACTTGGGTTGAATAAAATTAGTTTTAAATTGTTTAAAATTAATTTAGACCTAAGTTTAATTTCTAATAGGATTAGAAGTTAGTCTTACATAGTTTTTTAAATTGTTTAAAATATAGTAGGACAATAGGACATTGGTTATAAGGGAACTCTACCAGTGATGTTTTGTTTAAGGCTGGTTGTACTTAACTGACGGTTAACAGAACACCTGCTACCTGGGAACTGATCTGGAACCTGAGTTGAATTAACCATAATCCTGTGTTATATCTAGGTAATTAAAATATTTATTCACCTAGACATAAGGTAAAAAGACCTAGTTATAATAGTTATAATAGGCATAGACTTAGATAGATTCTTTTAGCCAGAATCCGACTAAGTTAAACCTATACCCTAACCTTAGGAGCTTGGTGGGAGAAAGCGAGATGTTAGCATCGAGTTTACTCTCACGTCCTCAAGAGTTCACACCGTGAGTTCCATGCTCGGCCACGTGGCGTCAATAGGGCGTCCCCCTACGGTAAGTGTTTGCATGGTTCAATACCAAGGCGAATGAGGGAAGTATCCATAGTAAATGGGAGCAGAACGCGTGTCAACGTATCCTACGGTCTCCTCTATTAGGTCGCACTGTTAGATTTCTATAGTCCACCTACTAAGTTGTCCTGGAACAACCAATCCCTCCGTACTATAGGGGTCGGAACACCGCGAACTCCAGAAATGGATAGGGTCTCTTACGTAATTTACCAACAGTTGTCTTTCTTAATAGTAGCTTGTTGGCCCGGATCTATTGGATTTGAAAATGGTAGGATCACATTTACGGGATATGTTAAGCTAGTTAACGAGCCCTTGACCAAACGAACGATAGTTAAGAATCATTGGGACATGAGATGTTCTGGTAGTGAGAATTAGTTGAGATAGTCTCAATTCAGAGGAAGAGTGACTGACCACCCGACGGTGGCTTTTGTTCTAAACCCTTGAAGTATCGTTGCAAAATTAAAGGTTTAATTTAAACACTGGGGTTCTTTAATAATTTTGCTAAAATTGATTGGTTTGTAATGGGTTAAAGGCATAACTAATTAGAACTATTTTTGAAATTTCAGCATGTCGTCTTCGATAATAGTCTTACTCAAAAGTGAATGTTTAACTGGCGAAAATTATACTACGTGGAAGTCCAACCTGAATACGATTCTGATTGTTGATGACCTTCGGTTTGTACTAACTGAGGAATGTCCTTAGGTCCCTGCTCGAAACGCTCCTCAATCTGTTAACGATGCGTATGACCGTTGGATCAAGGCCAACGATAAGACCAAGGTCTACATTTTGGCTAGTGTTTCTGAAGTTTTGGCCAAAAAGCACGAGGGCATGGTGTCAGCTCGTGAGATCATGAGTTCGTTGCAGAATATGTTTGGACAACCGTCTGGACAGATTCGACACGAATCTCTTAAGTACGTTTATAACTCCCATATGAAGGAGTGATCATCGGTGAGAGAACATGTTCTCGATCTAATGGTCCATTTCAATGTGGAGATATGAACGACGCGGTCATCAACGAACAAAGTCAGGTGTCCTTCATCCTGGAATCTCTTCCGAAGAATTTCCTGCAATTCTGCAGCAGTACTGTGATGAATAAGATAGAGTACAACCCGACTACTCTCCTCAATGAACTACAGACTTTCTAGTCCCTTATGAAGAATAAGGGACAAGCTGATGGAGAGGCAAATTTGTTTGCCCATTCTATAAGGTTCCAGAAGGGTTCATCCTCTACTACTAAGTCCTACGGTCCATCTTCTGAGCTTAAAAAGACCGAAAAGAAGAAGATAAAAGGGAAAGGAAACGCACTCGCCGCTGCAGACAAAGGCAAGAGAAAAGTCAAAGTTGCAGACAAAGAAAAATGTTTCTACTGCAACGTGAACGGGCACTGGAAGCGAAACTGTCCAAAATACCTTGTTGAGCTCAAAAAGAAGAAAGGTAAATTCGATTTACTTATTCTTGAAACTTGTTTAGTGGAAAATGATGATTTTACCTGGATACTTGATTCAGGAGCCACTAACCATGTTTGCTATTCTTTACAAGAAACTAGTTCCTTCAAGGAGCTCGAAGAGGGTGAGATGATGCTTAGGGTCGGAACGGGAGACGTTATCTCAGCTCGTGCAGTGGAAGATGCCAAGCTGTTTTTTAGAGATAGATTCTTATTTTTAGAAAATTTATAGATAGTTCCTAGAATTAAGATGAACTTGATTTCTATCTCTTGTCTAATTGAACATAGTTATTGCATTTTCTTTTCTAGTAATTGAAGCGTTCATTTCAAAGAAATGTGTCAATATTTGTTCTGCTAAGTTAGAAAACGACTTATATATACTTAAACCAAATCAAACTAAGGAAATTTTGAATCATGAGATGTTTAAAACTGCTAATACTCAAAGTAAAAGGCAAAGAATTTCTCCAAATAATAATACCTATCTTTGGCATCTTAGACTTGGTCATATAAATCTCAACCGGATTGAGAGACTATCTAAGAATGGACTTCTAAACAAGTTAGAAGATGATTTTTTACCTCCTTGCGAGTCATGCTTGGAAAAATGACTAAGCGACCTTTTACTGGAAAAGGTTATAGAGCCAAAGAACCCTTAGAACCTATACCTTTGGATCTTTGTGGTCTGGTGAATGTTAAAGCTCGAGGAGGGTATGAATATTTCATCTCTTTCATAGATGATTATTCGAGGTATGGTTATTTATACCTAATGCATCATAAGTTTGAGGCTCTTGAAAAGTTCAAAAAGTATAGGGCTGGAGTAGAAAATGCATTAGGAAAAACCATCAAGACACTTCGATCCGATCGAGGTCGAGAGTATATGGATCTAAGATTCCAAGACTATTTGATCGAACATGGAATTCAATCACAACTCTCAGCACCTAATACACATCAGCAGAATGGTGTATCTGAAAGGAGAAATAGAACCTTGTTAGACATGATTCGATCTATGATGAACTATGCTCAATTGTCTGCCTCGTTTTGGGGTTACGCAATAGAGACTGCAGTTCAAATCTTGAACATTGTTCCATCAAAGAGTGTTTCAGAAACACCTTTTGAATTGTAGAAGGGGCGTAACCCTAGTTTACAACACTTCAAGATTTGGGGTTGTTCGACATGCATGCTGGTGACAAACCCAAAGAAACTGTAACCTCGTTCAAGATTATGCCAATTTGTTGGCTATTCCAAAGAAACGAGAGGTGGTCTTTTTTACGATCCACAAGAAAACAAGGTGATTGTATCGACAAACGCCGCTTTCTTGGAGGAAGATCACATGAGGAACCATAAACCGCATAGTAAATTAGTATTAAATGAAGCTACAGATGAGTCAACAAGAGTTGTTGATCAAGCTGGACCTTCATCCAGAGTTGATAGAGAAACCGACACATCGAGTCAGTCTCGTCCTTCTCAATCGTTGGAAATGCCTCGACGCAGTGGGAGGGTTGTTTCCCAACCTGACCGCTACTTGGGTTTAGCTTAAACTCAAGTTGTCATACCTGATGGCGGTGTAAAGGATCCATTGTCCTATAAACAGACAATGAATGACGTAGATAAAGACCAATGGACCTTGAAATGGAGTCAATGTACTTCAATTCAGTTTGGAAACTTGTAGACCAACCTGAAGCGTTAAGACCCATAGGGTGCAAATGAATCTATAAGAGAAAGAGATATGCAGCCGGAAAGGTACAAACCTTTAAGGCAAGACTTGTAGCAAAGGGGTTTACCCAAAGGGAAGGAGTTGACTATGAGGAAACTTTTTCCCCTGTTGCTATGCTTAAGTCTATAAGGATACTCTTGTCCATAGCCGCCTTTTCTGATTATGAAATTTGGCAAATGGACGTCAAGACTGCCTTTTTGAATGGTAATCCTGACAAGAGCATCTATATGTCTCAGCCCGAAGGGTTCATAACCCAAGGTCAAGAGAAAAAAGTTTGCAAGCTCGATCGATCCATTTATGGGTTGAAACCAAACATCCAGATCTTGGAACATAAGATTTGATACTGCGATCAAGTCTTATGACTTTGACCAAAACGTTGATGAGCCTTGTGTTTACAAGAGGATCATCAACGACAAAGTAGCTTTCTTAGTACTTTATGTGGCTGGCGACCCAATTCCAAATGAAAGATTTGGGAGAGACGCAATATGTTCTTGGGATTCAAATTTCCAAGAATTGCAAGAACAGAACGCTAGCTCTGTCTCAAGCATCTTATATCGACAAAATGTTGGCCCGATATTCGATGCAGAATTCCAAGAGGGCCTTATTACCCTTCAGTCATGGAGTTCATCTGTCTAAGGAACAGTGTCCTAGACACCTCAAGAAGTTGAGGATATGAGACGTATTCTCTATGCCTCTGCAGTAAGTAACTTAATGTATGCTATGCTGTGCACGAGGCCAGACATTTGTTATGCAGTGGGAATAGTCAGTAGGTACCAATCCAATCCAGGGTTAGACCACTGGACCGCAGTTAAAAATATCCTCAAGTATCTTAGGAGAACGAGAGACTATATGCTTTTGTATGGGACTAAGGATTTGATCCTTACTGGATACACTGATTCTGATTTTCAGACCGATAAGGATTCTAGAAAATCCGGGATCAGTTTTCACCCTTAACGGGGGAGTGATAGCACACAAAATGTGCTATCCTTAGGCTTAAAATGTGCTAGTTTTGTGATAATTTCAATGCTTTCACGTACTTAATTTGTCAAATTTCAGGATAAAAAGTAATATAAGGATGGATGGAGAATTATGAAACTTGACCCGTACTCAAATATACTCTTGCGGTCTTGCAAAATTTACGCAACAAGTTTTTGGCGCCGTTGCCGGGGATTGTCGTTTATTTAATTCTTTTGATACTATTAAGAAATCACTTGGTCTTAATCTAGAGTTTGTTTTCCTTTTGTGTTTGTAGTTTTTGTGTTTTTGTGTTTCTTTTGATTTTGTGTTGAGTTTTGTGTTTCTTTTAGTATTGTGAATTTTTTTGTTAGTTTTAAATTTTATATGTTTCTGTGTTGTGTGTTGCATGCAAAGTAACTCAGAAACTGATCTAGTTCCTTTTGATCCTGAAATTGACAGAACTTTCAGAAGGAAGCTTAAGGAGACTAAGGACAAGGTCAGAATCATGGAGGAGCAACAGGGAGAGTATAAACCCATTAGGGAGCACTTCCAGCCCACTTTTGCTGGAAACCAACCTGGAATCATTTATGCTCCTATTCAAGCTAATAATTTTGAGATAAAGACTGATCTCATTCAGATGGTTAGAGAAAATGCCTTCAGAGGACATGCCACTGAGGATCCCAAATGCATATGAGATCATTTGTCAAATCTGTGGTACGATAAAAATTAATGGTGTATCTCCCGATGCTATTCGCCACGATCATTCCCTTTTTCTCCGCAGGATAAGGCAAAATTCAGTTGAGTCCTTACCCCCTGGTAGTATTAGCACTTGGGAGGAATTAGCCCAGGCATTCTTGGCTAAATACTTCCCACCTGCCAAGACTACGAGGTTGTGCACTAAGATTGACACTTTTAGAAAACAAGATGGAGAACAGATGTTCGAAGCCTGGAAAAGATACAAGGATTTACTTAAAAAATGACCACAACATGGTTATCCTGACTGGTTGCAAATTCAATTATTTTATAATGGATTGTCTGGTAATAATAAATCTCTTTTGGATGCAGCTGCTGGAGGGTTAATATTTTCCAAATCTGCAGAGGATGCTCGTACTTTGCTGGATAAGATGGTTGCCACTAGTTACAACTGGCATTCTGAAAGATCAACTGCCGAACCTGTGGTAGGGATGTACGAGATAGATGATGTAAGTTCCATCAAGTTCCATATGGCCTCCCTAACTAGTGCTTTAAATAAACTTGCAGGTAGAGGTAACAGTGAATCCATAGCCGCAGTTGCAGCTACTAACAAACTTGCAGGTGTTGAAGATCTGGAACCTGAGCAGGCTCAATATGTGAACAACAGAGGTTATGGGTACCGTGGAAATCAGAATCAAAATCAGTTGCCCACTCATTATCATCCAGGTTTGCGTAATCATGAAAATTTTTCTTATGCTAATAAGAAAATGTTTTGACCTTCGCACAAAGTTATGCATCTACATCTACGGTGAGGTAAACCATCTCTGGAAGACATGATGAGTTCATTCATCACTGAATCCAGGAATCAAACCAATCAGTTGGAAAATGTAGTGCTAAGTTTCCTAGTGACACTGAGGTGAATCCTAGGGAACAGTGCAAGGCTGTGACCTTAAGAAGTGGTAAGGAGCTTGCTAAAACAGAAATGGTAATTTCTGGAGAGCAGCTCAATTCTGAAGCCAAGGGGGATACAGAGGAAGTGGTAGAGGAAGCAAGCACATCGAAACAAACAGAGAAGTTTTTCTATTGTTCCTAACTCTATTCCTTATCCTCAGCGCTTTCAAAAGAAAAAGACTGATTCTGACTTTGTTAAATTTCTTGATATGTTTAAGAAACTGCACATTAACATTCCTTTTGCAGATGGCTTGGAAAAAATGCCCAAATATACTAAGTGTTGGGATTCATGCCCTAAACTTGTGTAATTTTAATCAATTAAATAAAGTGTTATTTGTTTTGATAGAATTACAGTCTTGCTTTATAAATCCAATAAACTAAGGTCCAAGGTTATAACATTTATCTTGAACATCAGTGTAGTGGACACTATTTGGGTTGAGTTCAAGAATATAACCTAAATAGTCTATGGTATAAGAATAAGGTTGGAAACCTCATTCTGGTAACACCATGGACGCGACTCACTTTGTAATTAGTACAAATGAGGTAATCCAACTCATTCATGTAGTTGACATGCGAGAGGGGGCATCCTGTATGAAGAGTTCATACCAGATGGATCGCGAAATTATTAGTCTAACCGATGTAACAATCAAGTAATGTGATAAGACTAGTAATTTATAGATGGTCATTAGTGACTCGACATGAATCCTGAGCAAGTTAAGAACTCCTTCTTATAGGGGTTTGTCCTTAGACTAGTATGGGTGAGAGTGGCTCAGGTCGACTCAATAAGCCTACCTTCTCTCGTGACGAGAACCTCGTAGGTAGCTGGGAACTTAAGCTGCAAGATGGAATTCACTCATTCCTATACTAAGGAATTAGATAGGTTGTTCTCAAGGCCCGACTCTGTGTCTTGATCAACGGGGCCCCGCCCTTTATGAGGGTATGAGTCTAAGGTAGGACCTTAGACTTGTTGTTCATTAGAGGATCAGTGGTGCTTAAGGAACAAAGAGGTAATCACAGGGGTAAAACGGTAATTTGACCCAGCTGTAATTACGAACAACCTGTGAAGGGTCGACTCATGGGTAATGACTATATCAGTGGACACAATATTATCTACAGTGAGGAGAGTGCAGCTAGAAGTCTATAGTGGAGTGACTTGTAGTTAATGAAAATTGATTAACTGGATCAAAGAGTTTGATCAGTTAATCTCACATCATTGGAGCTCATGAACTGTAGGTCCATTAGGTCCCTCCGTTGGCTCAATATGGTAATATTGAGGGTATAAAGTTAGGAATGAAATTGAAGTGTTCAATTTCATACATGAGGTGTTATATCAATTATATATGATATAATTGATATAATATATAGCTTTAATGTGAATTAGATTCATATATAAACTATATACTAAAGAGAGAATAAAGGAGGGGTAGGATGGTCATTTCCATCCTATTCCCCTATATATATGGTCGCATGAGATGCAACAAGGTGAAGTGATTCCTAGCATTTGTTGTGTTGTTGGAAAGGTTCCAAGACAACAAACATCTCTCTCACAAAACACCTCACCTCTCCTAAAGGGAACCCTCACTTAGAGAACAACGGAGAAGATCCGGTGGTAGTGTCAGTGTTCATACGAGTTCGTGTTGCTGAGATCTTGATCGTGAGAGAGGAGGAGCACTTGAAGAAAGGTTCTTCAAAGGTAATATTTCTTGCTGTCCATTCTCCTTACATGCTTAATCTAGTTGTATATGTTGTTGAATTAAATCGTTGTAACTAAATCAAGAGTGCGCGATTCACAATCGCTTCTGCTGCGGGACTTCGATTCCCTTCAATTGGTATCCAAGCCCAATTGCGTTCTTGATTTATGTTCTGGATTTTTCAAGAACAAGGTGGGATTTACTGTTTTGCATGAGATGTATGAACAATTTTTGCAAAATTAGATGGTTTCAATTTTGGCACTTAGATTTACGATTTCCATTGAATTGTTCAATGTAAGGGCCCGGTGTTTTAGGCAATTTTAATTGGAAATCGAGTCGATAAGTCCGTGTCGATCGAGGCAAAGTGGTTGCTGAGAAGATCGGAGCGAAAACAAGTAAGGAATAGCGGATTCCATGTGTTGTCTGTGTGCAGCGTTGCAACGCTGTGCTTGCGAAAGGAGCGCGCAGGAGATGACTGCGTTGCAATGCTGTCATCGGCGTTGCAACGCTTGACGAGAAGCGCGTTTCAACTGGCAGAAGACGACAAGAAGCAGCGTTGCAACGCTGCTATCAACGTTGCAACGCCAGAGACGTTTCACGCATTTCAGCAACGGACAGAAATCGTTTACTTTATATATATTAAATATAAAAACGTTTTATATTTAATTTATATTTAATTATTTAATTATTTAATTAATATAATTAGATTATATTAATTAAAATTATTTCTAGGGTGCCAAAATTGGTCTAAGTTTTGCTATTTAAATTATGCAATTGTTGTGTAATTATTACCATGCATAATGTATGCTTATATTTTAGAAATCCCACCTTAGGTTAAGTATTTTCATGCATAATTTATAATATAAGGAGTTATATTATATAGTTTGCATGATTAATTAATATAAAGTTGTTATATTAATTTATGGACATCATTGACATGCATTATATATCATGAGATGAATATGATATGAATGTCTTATTATTCATGTGATGAATGATCAAGCACTATAACATAGTATGCATGTCACCTAAGGTTAATTATTAGTTTTAAATTGTTTAGAACTTGGAAATAATAGACCTTAGGTTATCTAGTTCTAATTAGATTAGAATTAGGAACCAAGTAATTTATAAGCTATGATTAAAAGAGGAACTTTGTCTAAGGAAAGTTCTGTCTAGGTTGGGGTATTTAAGCTGACGAAAACGGAACACCCCTACTTGGGAACTGACCTGTGAGTGAAATTTAATCATAGAGTTTTATAAATTACAGTAGCATCAGCGGGTTTATTAAGGGGTTAATAAACTAGAAATCCTAGGTATAATATAAAGAGTTATATTAACAAACTTAGGATAAAATCAATATAAGAGTTATATTGATTATCAATATAAAAGTTATATTGATAGAGTTAGATAAAACCATTAGCCGGGTTTTAGCCTAAGTAAGATTCCTATAAACTTTAAAGTATTCAGTGGGAGGAAAAAGTGTATGAGATACATATTTTTCACCTACGCTATCTCCGGGAAGTTCACACCGTGAGACTCATACTTGGCCTCGTGGCGCAAACGGAGCGTCCCCCTTCGGATGGTGTTTGTATGAGTCAATATCAAGGTGAATGGAGAGGATACTTATAGTGAGTGAGAGCAGGTTTAGTGAAAACAAAACCTACGGTCTCTTTTGTCGGTTTACACCGTTAGACCACTATGGTCAACCTGCTAGTTTGCCCTGAACCAGACAATCCCTTCGGAGGGCTTGATCATAGGGGATCGAACACAGTAGACATCCGAAAGGGATAAAGATTTCCTTAGACTATTTTTCAATCTAGTCCTCCGTTCGGTGGATTTTATTGGATGGAGACTCTGGGATCTAAAGACAGAGGGTTACACTCACGGGGTACATAAGTTGTGTATGTATCCTAACCGAAAAAAATGGTAACTAAAACCTATAGGAATAAGAGTTATTCTGGTATTAGGTTTTGGTCAAGAGTGTCTTGATCCAGAGGAGGAGTGTTTTTTATCACCCTTCGGTATCATACATTCTAAACCTTTGGAGTATCATTGCAAATTATAAATGGCCTAGGAATCATTTGATAATTAACTAAAACATGATTGGATTAGAGTTATAGCAAGAAACTCATACAAGTTTGTTTGTAAATTTTTCAGCAAAAATTTCTAGCTCTATAATTTTCTTATTGGGTGCGGAAAAGTTAACCGGAGAGAATATGATGACATGGAAAAACAAACTCAACACTATATTGGTAGTGGATGATCTGAAGTTTTTGCTAAATGAGGAGTGTCCTCAGGTGCCAGGCTCGAATGCGTCACGAAATGTTCGTGATGCATATGATCGATGTATCAAGGCCAATGATAAGGCCAAGGTCTACATGCTGGCAAGTATGTCTGACATATTAGCCAAGAAGCATGAGGGCATGATTACCGCCAAGGAAATCATGGATTCTGTGCAGGGTATGTTTGGACAACAGTCCACACAAGCCCGACATAATGCCCTGAAGTACATATTCAACTCGAGGATGCACGAGGGTGGAGGGTACATCTGTTCGAGATCATGTCTTGGATATGATGGTGCACTTTAACATCGCGGAGTCGAATGGTGCTTCCATCGATGAGTCGAGCCAGGTCAGCTTCATTCTGGAAACCCTTCCGAGATAGTTTTCTGCTTGATTTTAGAAGTAATGTTGTTATGAACAAGCTTACTTTTAATCTTACCTCCTACGAATGAACTCCAAACCTTTGGTCTTTGATGAAAATTCGAGGATCGAAAGGTGAGACAAATGTTGCAAGTAGGAGTTATCACAGAGGTTCGACCTCTGGGACAAAAACAGTGGTTTCATCTTCTTCTAACCTGAGAGGAAAGAAGAAGAACATGAAGAAGGTTGGTAAAGGGAAACAGGCTGACAAAGCTGCCACCCCGAAGGGCAAGAGAAACAAAGAGGCGTTCTTGACAAAGGAAAGTTTTTCCTTGCACGCAACGAAAGCGGGCATTGGAAACGAAACCTATCAAAGTACATTGCAGAAAAGGAGAAGGAAGGTAAATATGGTTTACTTTGCCTAGAAGCTTGTTTAGTGGATAATGATAAAACAACTTGGATACTTGATTCAGGCGCCACTAATCACGTTTGCTCTTTTTTTCAGGGAATTGATTCCTGGCAGCAGTTATAGCAAGGAGAGATAACACTCCGTGTTGGAAATGGAGAAGTTGTCTCAGCTGTAGCAGTAGGCACAATGAAGCTTTATTTTGGCAAGAAATATGTATTGTTGGACAATATATTAGTGATACCAGAGTTTACTAGAAACCTTATTTCCATTTCTTGCATTATAGAACAATGTATTTCTGTTTCCTTTTCTATGAATAAAGTGTTTATTTTGAAGAAAGGTTTAGAAATATGTTCACCTTCATTATAAAATTGATTGTATGTTTTAAGGCCTAATTCAGTCAAAATAGTTTTGAACACTGAATTATTTAAAACTGCAAACGCACAAACTAAGAAACGTAAAATTTCTCCTAAAGAAAATGCTCATCTTTGTCACATTAATCTCAATAGGATTGAGAGATTGGCAAAGAACGTGTTGGGATTTATGCCCTAAACTTGTGTAATTTTGATCAATTAAATAAAGTGTTATTTGTTTTGATAAGATTACAGTCTTGCTTTTATAAATCCAATAAACTAAGCTCCAAGGTTATAACGTTTATCTCTAAATCAGTGTAGTGGACACTATTTGGGTTGAACTCAAGATTATAACCTAAATAGTCTATGGTATAAGAATAAGGTTGGAAACCTCATTCTGGTAACACCATGGATGCGACCCACTTTGTAATTAGTACAAATGAGGTAATCCAACTCATCCATGTAGTTGACATGCGAGTGGGGGCATCCTGTATGAAGAGTTCATACAAGATGGATCTCAAATTATTAGTCTAACCAAGATAACACCGTTATTGAGGATAAGACTAGTAATTTATAGATGGTCATTAGTGACTTGACACGAATCCACGAGCAAGTTAAGAACTCCTGCTTATAGGGGTTTGTCCTTAGACTAGTATGGGTGAGAGTGGCCTGTAGCCGACTCAATAAGCCTACCTTCTCAGGAACAAAACCTCGTAGGTAGCTGGGAACTTAACTGTGCAAGATGGAA
This sequence comes from Trichosanthes cucumerina, assembly GCA_036507285.1. Classification (NCBI taxonomy): domain Eukaryota; kingdom Viridiplantae; phylum Streptophyta; class Magnoliopsida; order Cucurbitales; family Cucurbitaceae; genus Trichosanthes; species Trichosanthes cucumerina. Next base: position 76,168,116 of record CM071836.1, read on the forward strand.
TTCACTCATTCCTCTACTGAGGAATTAGATAGGTTGTTCCCTTAAGAACTGACTCTAGGACTTGAACAACGGGGCCCTGTCCTCTATGAGGGTATGAGTCTAAGGTAGGACTTTAGACTTGTTGTTCATTAGAGGATCAATGTAGCTTAAGGAGCAAAGAGGTAATCACAAGGGTAAAACGATAATTTGACCCAGCTGTGATTACGAACAACCTGTGAAGGGTCGACTCATGGGTAATGACTATATCAGTGGACACAATAATATCTGGTGAGAGAGTGCGGCTACAAGTCTATAGCGGAGTGACTTGTAGTTAATGAATATTGATTAACTAGATCAAAGAGTTTGATCAGTTAATCTCACATCATTGGAGCTTATGAACTGTAGGGTCCATTAGATCCTCCGTTGGCTCAACATGGTAATATTGAGGGTATAAAGTTAGGAGATAAATTGAAGTGTTCAATTTTATACATGAGGAATTATATCAATTAAATATGATATAATTGATATAATATATAATTTTAATGTGAATTAGATTCATATATAAACTATATACTAAAGAGAGATAAAAGGAGGGGTAGGATGGTCATTTCCATCCTATTTCCCTATATATATATGGTTGCATGAGATGTAACTAGGTTAAGTAAGTGATTTTGGAAATCATTCTAAGCTATTCCTAGCCTCCTTGTTGTGTTGTTGGAAGAGTTCCAAAACACACATCTCTCTCACAAAATACCTCACCACTCCTAAAGGGAACCTACCTTCCTCCCTCACCTAGAGAACAACGGAGAAGATCCAGTGGTCGTGTCTTTGCACGTTGGTGTTCTTGTTACTGAGATCGTGACCGTGGGAGAGAGAAGCACTCGAAGAAAGGTTCTTCAAAGGTATATACTTGTTGTCCATTCTATTATATATGCTTAATCTATGTTTTACGTTCTTGAATTTTTCGTTGTAACTAAATCAAGAGCGCGCGATTCTCAATCGCTTCCGCTGCGGGGACTTCGATTCCCTTCAGAACGAACTTCTAAACGAGTTAGAAGAAAATTCTTTGCCAGTATGTGAATCATACCTAGAAGGCAAAATGACTAAAAGACCTTTTAGTGGAAAAGGTTATAGAGCAAAAGACCCTCTAGAGCTTATACATTCAAACCTTTGTGGTCCGATGAATGTTAAAGCCAGGGGGAGGATATGAATATTTCATCTCTTTTATAGATGATTATTCTAGATTTGGGCATATTTACCTAATGCACCACAAGTCTGAAGCACTTGAAAAGTTCAAGGAATTCAAGACTGGGGTTGAAAATCAATTAGGTAAAACTATTAAAACACTTCGATCGGATCGAGGTGGAGAGTACATGGATTTAAAATTCAAGAACTATATGATAGAACATTGAATTACATCCCAACTCTTAGCTCCCAACTCTCAGCTCCCGACATACCACAACAAAACAGTGTATCGAAAAGGAGAAATAGAACCTTGTTGGACATGGTTCGATCAATGATGAGTTATGCTCATCTCCCTAGTTCCTTTTGGGGTTACGCAGTGGAGACTGCAGTATACATTTTGAATAATGTGCCCTCCAAAAGTGTTTCTGAAACACCTTTTGAACTCTGGAAAGGACGTAAAGGTAGTTTATGTCACTTCAGAATATGGAGTTGTCCGGCACATGTGTTTGTGACAAATCCAAATAAGTTGGATTCACGTTCAAAGTTATGTCTATTCGTAAGATACCCAAAAGAAACAAAAGGTGGTTTATTCTATGATCCTAAGGAAGATAAGATTTTTGTGTTGACAAATGCCATATTCTTAGAGGAGGACCACATAAGGGACCACAAACCAAAAAGTAAAGTAGTGTTGAGTGAGTTAGACGGAACAATAGCAAAGGATGCTAATAAGAACACTAGTATGTCAACAAGAGTTGTTGATACTAGTTTATCTAGTCAAGAGAGTGCATCTCAAAAGTTGAGTATCCTCGACGTAGTGGGAGGGTTGTGATACAGCCTGACCGTTACATGGGTTTAGCTGAAACCCAAGTTGCTATACCAGATGACAACTGCGATGATCTATTGACTTATAATCAAGCAATGGTTGACAAAGACAAAGACAAATGGGTCATAACCATGGATCAAGAAATGGAGTCTATGTACTACAATTCTGTTTGGGATCTTGTAGATAAGCCTGATGGGGTAAAACCTATAGGTTGTAAGTGGATCTACAAGAGAAAGCGTGGTGTAGATGGCAAGGTGCAAACCTTTAAAGCTAGACTAGTAGCAAAGGGTTATACCCAGGTTGAAGGGGTTGACTATGAGGAGACCTTTTCACCTGTTGCTATGGTAAAGTCTATCCGTATCCTTCTTGCCATTGCCACATATTATGACTATGAGGTATGGCAAATGGATGTCAAGACGGCCTTTTTGAATGACAATCTTGAGGAAAACATCTACATGGACCAACCCAAAGGGTTCATTGAACTAGGACAAGAGCAAAAAGGTTTGCAGCTTAAAAGGTCAATTTTATGGGGTGAAACAAGCCTCTAGGTCCTGGAATATAAGATTTGATGAGGCAATCAGATCTTATGGTTTTGACCAGAATGATGATGAACCTTGTTTCTACAAGAAAATCATCAATAGTTCTGTCGCATTCCTAATTCTCTATGTGGATGATATCCTACTCATTGGGAACGATGTAGGTTATCTTACTGACATCAAGGAATAGCTAGCTACGCAGTTCCAAATGAAAGATTTGGGTGATGCGCAGTTTGTTCATGGGATCCAGATTGTCCGGAACCGCAAGAATAAAACACTAGCCTTGTCTCAAGCATCTTACATAGACATAGTGTTGTCAAGGTTTAAGATGCAAGATTCCAAAAAGGGCTTGTTGCCTTTTAGACATGGAATCCATTTGTCTAAGGAACAGTGTCCTAAGACACCTCAAGGAGTTGAGGATATGAGACGAATTTCTTATGCATCGGTTGTTGGGAGCCTAATGTACGCCATGTTGTGTACTAGGCCCGACATCTGTTTTGCAGTTGGGATGGTCAATAAGTATCAATCCAATCCAGGACTTGAACACTGGACATCGGTTAAAACAATCCTCAAGTATCTTCGGAGAACAAGGAACTACATGCTTGTGTATGGGGCTAAGGATTTGATCCTTACAGGATACATGAATTCTGTCTTTCAGACTGATAAAGATTCTCGGAAATCTACATCAGGGTCAGTATTCACTCTTAACGGATGAGTTGTAGTATGGCGAAGCGTCAAGCAAGGATGCATCGTTGATTCCACCATGGAGGTCAAATATGTAGCAGCTTGTGAAGCAGCTAAGGAGGTTGTTTGGTTAAGGAAATTCATGTTAAATTTGGAAGTTGTTCCAAATATGACTTTGCCCATCACACTGTATTGCGATAACAGTGGTGCAGTGGCAAATTAAAGGGAACCCCGAAGTCACAAGAGGGAAAAACACATAGAGCGGAAGTATCATCTCATCCGGGAGATCGTGCATAGAGGAGACGTGATTGTCACGAAGATAGCCTCAGAGCACAACATTGTTGATCCTTTTACAAAGGCTCTCACGACTAAAGTATTTGAGAGTCACCTAGAAGGTCTAGGTTTACAAGTCTTTCCCAACTAGGGCAAGTGGGAGCATTTTGTACAAAGGGGTTTAAATGCCCTAGTTTATTGTATTTACATTATTGTAATGTTTTAGTACTCCACAAGTTTTAGGTCAAGTGGGAGATTGTTGGGATTCATGCCCTAAACTTGTGTAATTTTGATCAATTAAAGAAAGTGTTATTTGTTTTGATAGAATTACAGTCTTGCTTGATAAATCCAATAAACTAAGCTCCAAGGTTATAACATTTATCTTGAACATCAGTGTAGTGGACACTTTTTGGGTTGATTTCAAGAATATAACCGAAATAGTCTATGGTATAAGAATAAGGTTGGAAACCTCATTCTAGTAACACCATGGATGCGACTCACTTTGTAATTAGTACAAATGTGGAAATCCAACTCATTCATGTAGTTGACATGCGAGTGGGGGCATCCTGTATGAAGTGTTCATACAAGATTGGATCGCAAATTATTAGTCTAACCAATGTAACACCGTTAACAGGATAAGAATAGTAATTTATAGATGGTCATTAGTGACTCGACCTGAATCCTGAGCAAGTTAAGAACTTCTACTTATAGGGTTTGTCCTTAGACTAGTATGGGTGAGAGTGGCTGTGGCCGACTCAATAAGCCTACCTTTCCAGAGGGGTGAGAACCTCGTAGGTAGCTGGGAATTTAAGCTGTGCAAGATGGAATTGACTCATTCCTATACCAAGGAATTAGATAGGTTGTTCCCTAAAGAACTGACTCTAGGTCTTGAACAACGGGGCCCCGCCCTCTATGAGGGTATGAGTCTAAGGTAGGACCTTAGACTTGTTGTTCATTAGAGGATTTGTGGTGCTTAAGGAACAAAGAGGTAATCACAGGGGTAAAACGGTAATTTGACCCGGTTTGTAATTACGAACAACCTGTGAAGGGTCGACTCATGGGTAATGACTATATCGGTGGACACAATATTATCTACAGTGAGGAGAGTGCAGCTAGAAGTCTATAGTGGAGTGACTTGTAGTTAATGAAAATTGATTAACTGGATCAAAGAGTTTGATCAGTTAATCTCACATCATTGGAGCTCATGAACTGTAGGTCCATTAGGTCCCTCTGTTGGCTCAATATGGTAATATTGAGGGTATAAAGTTAGGAATGAAATTGAAGTGTTCAATTTCATACATGAGGTGTTATATCAATTATATATGATATAATTGATATAATATATAGTTTTAATGTGAATTAGATTCATATATAAACTATATACTAAAGAGAGAATAAAGGAGGGTGGGATGGTCATTTCCATCCTATTCCCCTATATATATGGTTGCATGAGATGCAACAAGGTGAAGTGATTCCTAGCATTTGTTGTGTTGTTGGAAAGGTTCCAAGACAACAAACATCTCTCTCACAAAACACCTCACCTCTCTTAAAGGGAACCCACCTTCCTCCCTCACCTAGAGAACAACGGAGAAGATCCGGTGGTAGTGTCGGTGTTCGTACAAGTTCGTGTTGCTGAGATCTTGATCGTGAGAGAGGAGGAGCACTTGAAGAAAGGTTCTTCAAAGGTAATATTTCTTGTTATCCATTCTTCTTACATGCTTAATCTAGTTGTATATGTTGTTGAATTAAATCGTTGTAACTAAATCAAGAGTGCGCGATTCACAATCGCTTTCGCTGCGGGACTTCGATTCCCTTCACTATGTTCATGAAGGAAGTCCTGTCCAGAAAGAAGAAGTTTGACAAATATGAGACAATCAATCTCACTGAAGAATGCAGTGCTGTACTCCAGAGGAAACTACCACAAAAATTAAAAGATCCAGGGAGTTTTACTATTCGTTGCAATATTCGTAGTATTTTTGTTGATAGAGTTTTATGTGATCTAGGGGTCAGTATTAATTTGATGCCTTTATCTGTTTACAGGAAACTAGGTCTTGGGGAGGTGCAACCTACAACCATATCACTACAGTTGGTTGACCGTTCTATCAAATATCCCAGAGGTATTGTAGAAGATGTGTTGGTAAAAGTTGAACAATTTATTTTCCCTGCAGATTTTGTGGTCCTGGACATGGAGGAAGATTCTGAGGTCCCAATTATTTTGGGACGACCTTTCCTAGCCACTAGAAGAGCATTGATAGATGTGCAGGATGGTAAGTTAACTCTAAGGGTCGGTGAGGACAAGGTTGTATTTGACATATTTCGATCCTTGAAGTACCCTAATGAGGTAAGTACCTGTCACATGATTGATATTTTGGATGCTACTGTTGATTCATTTAGGGAGTTAGTTTTATCTGTTCATCCCTTAGAAACTTGCATGACAAATTCAATGTTAGATCAGTTAGGGAAATTGGACCATGAAGTTACTTACTGTAATAAATCACTGAATCAGTTGCCTGAACTCCAATATGAAAAATTCTCACAATTGCATGTCAATAATGTAGAAGAAACAAAAGCTCCTATTCTAGAATTGAAACAATTACCTGCACACCTTCGTTATGCTTTCTTAGGAGATTCATCTACATATCCTGTGATTATTTCTGCTGATCTGAATAAAGAACAGGAAGAAAAATTGTTGAGAATTTTGCGAAGTCATAAGTCTGCGTTAGGGTGGTCAATTAGTGATATTAAAGGATCAGTCCATTTATAGCCATGCATAAAATCTTAATGGAAGATACCTTTAATCCATCAGTTGAACACCAAAGGTGGCTTAACCTAGCAATGAAGAAGGTTGTTAAGGTTGAGCTACTCAAACTGTTGAATGCAGGAATTATTTATCCAATATCTGACAGTTCTTGGGTAAGCCCTGGGCAGGTTTTTCCAAATAAATGGTGGGATGACTGCCATAAAAAATGACAAGAATAAGTTTATATCCACCAGGATAGTCACTGGATGGCGTGTCTGTATCGATTACAGGAAGTTGAATAAGGCTACACGAAAAGATCACTTTCCTCTTCCTTTTATTGATCAGATGCTTGATAGACTTGCTGGTTATCCTTACTATTGTTTCCTTGATGGCTATTCAAGTTATAACCAGATTACTATTGCTCCTGAGGACCAAGAGAAGACTACTTTCACATGCCCTTATGGAACATATGCTTTCAGGAGAATGCCATTTGGATTGTGCAATGCACCTGCCACTTTCCAGCGTTGCATGATGGCAATACTCCATGACATGATTGAAGAAATAATGGAGGTTTTTATGGATGATTTTTCTGTCTTTGGGAGTTCATTTGATCTTTGTTTACATAATCTTGCTCGCGTTTTGCAGAGGTGCCAGGAAACTAACCTTGTTTTGAATTGGGAAAAATGCCATTTTATGGTCAAGGAATGTATAGTCCTAGGGCACAAAGTTTTTGAAAAGGGACTAGAGGTGGATAGAGCTAAGATTTCAGTCATTGAACAACTACCACCTCCAGTTAATGTTAAGGGAGTACGCAGTTTCTTAGGGCATGCAGGGTTTTATAGACGTTTCATACAAGATTTTTCAAAAATTGTGAAACCCCTGTGTAACTTGCTAGAAAAAGATTCTTCTTTTGTATTCAGTGATGACTGTTTAGTTGCTTTTAATCTTTTGAAGAAAAAGCTAACTTCTGCTTCTATTATTGTGGTGCCAGATTGGAGTCAACCCTTTGAGATCATGTGTGATGCTAGTGACTATGTTGTAGGCGCAGTTCTGGGCCAACGTCGGGAAAAGATTGTCAGGGCCATTTATTATGCATGCAAAACTTTAGATAGTGCACAACAAAATTACACTACCACTGAAAAAGAGATGCTTGCTGTTGTGTTTTCTTTTGATAAATTTAGGCCTTATATGTTAGGGACTAGAGTAATTGTACACACTGATCATGTTGCACTTAGATATTTATTTGATAAGAAAGATGCTAAACCTCGCCTGATTAGATGGATTCTTTTGTTGCAGGAGTTTGACTTTGATATCAGAGATAGGAAAGTATGTGAAAATGTGGTAGCTGACCACCTATCCAGGATAGAAAAGGAGGACAATTCACCTTCTCTCCCTATCACAGAAGATTTCCCTGATGAAAGACTTTATCAGGTACAGGATATTTTACCATGGTTTGCTGATTATGTGAATTATCTTGCAGGAGGAGTAATACCACCAGATTTGACTTCCCAGCAAAAGAAGAAATTCTTACATGATGTGAAGCCATATCTATGGGATGATCCACTACTATTCAAGGTTTGTGCAGATCAACTTATCAGAAGGTGTGTGCATCGAGAGTAAGTCGACAAAATCATACATGACTGTCATGCCTCCCCTTATGGAGGACATTTTAGGCCCACTCGAACAGCTGCTAAAGTATTACAATCAGGTTTTTATTGGCCTACTCTGTTTAAAGATTGTTATATTTTTGTACGAACTTGTGATCGATGCCAACGCACAGGTAATATTTCACGTCAGCATGAACTTCCTCTTACCCCTAATCTTGAAGTTGAATTATTTGATGTCTGGGGAATAGATTTTATGGGGCCTTTTCCATCTTCACATGGCTATCTGTATATCCTGGTTGCAGTAGATTATGTTTCTAAGTGGGAAGAGGTCATTGCCACTAAGAAAAACGATTCTCATGTTATTATTAAGTTTTTACACAAAAATATTTTCACGAGATTTGGCACCCCTCGAGCTATTATTAGTGATGAGTGCACTCATTTTTGCAATAAACTGTTTGATTCTATGTTAGCAAGGTATGAAGTTAGGCATAAGGTCTCATTAGCATATCATCCTCAGACAAATGGCCAAGTTGAGATCTCAAATAGGGAGATTAAACTCATTATGGAGAAAACAGTCAAGACCAACAGGAAGGATTGGGCCCACAAATTGGATGAGGCACTATGGGCATATCGCACGACCTTCAAAACACCGATAGGTGCATCACCGTACCGATTGGTGTTTGGCAAGGCGTGCCACTTACTACTGTGAGCTAGAACATAAAGCCTCATCGGGCCATCGAACTCTTAACTTTGACCTTCAGAAGGCGGGCGAGCAAAGATTGTTGCAAATCAATGAGATAGAGGAGTTCAGAAATCAAGCCTATGAGAACGCCAAGTTATATAAAGAGAGAACAACTCGTTGGCATGATCAACAGATCAAAAATAGAACAATTTCTCCTGGTCAACAAGTTCTCCTTTTTAACTCCCGTTTACGTTTGTTTCCAGGTAAATTGAAATCAAGGTGGTCAGGTCCATTCACTGTGAAAGAAGTATTTCCTTATGGGGAAATTGAGTTGCAAGGCAAGGATGGAGCATTGTTCAAAGTCAATGGGCAATGTGTGAAATATTATTGCGGTGACGAGGAGCGACATTTGGAGAACATTGTCCTTACTGATGGAAATGCCACGTGACCCAACTATGGGTGGTGTAGCTGAAAGACGTTAAAGAAAACGCTGAACGAGAGGCAACCCGTTGTATTTTAATTCAGTTATCTCTATTTTATTTTATTTTATTTTATTTTATTTCATTATGTTATTTTATTTTATTATTTTTTTAGTTAATTGACATCTTTTTGTTTTCTGTTTTCAGGTTAAAAAAAAGGGGGGGATGTCTCGAAACGGCGTCGCAACGCTTAACCAAGTGTTGCAACCTCATATATTGGCGCGCCGCAACGCCAGACGCTTTATCGATCCACGCGACGTGAGAGGCGGCGTTACAACGCCCTCAGCGTTGCAACACTGTCGCGAAATCTGAGATTTTAAATTTCCAGATTTCGCCGAACAACCCCAGATTTTCATCTTCTCCTCTATTTTCTCTCTTTTTTCTTTCAATCTCTCTCACTATTTCCTCAAAAGTGTTCAGTTTAACCCTTCCTCACTCACTTTTCTTCCTATTTTGTGCTAGATTGGGCATTTTGGGGCAAGCTTCATACCCATTTGAAGGTAAATCGTGGGTAACTATTTCTCTACCCTTTTCTTTCCGATTTTTGTGTTGTTTCTGTAATTAGGCCTAAGATTTGTTGTTTGTTTTGCTATATTATTGTTTAGGGTGATGAATCTTGGCCTTAGATGAATTTTCATAGCCTATTGTTGAGATTAGAGGATTTGGGTAGTTTAATGGAAGTGCCATAGATGTGTTTTCATGGTATACTAATGTTAGTTTCCAATTTGTTTTTCATCTTTGGGCATTGTTACTCTTGAGAGGCTTGAATCTTAAGTTTGGGGTATTGAAATCATTGATTTTAGTCAAACAAGTCCTTGCTCATTAGTTGTACATTTTGATGGCTACATGAATTGGTTGTGTGGTTGTATCCTTACTTATTGATTTTGGTAAAACAAATCCTTGCTCAATTAGTTGTGTTTGTGCTTTCTCTTTGGACTACTCTTCCTACATGAGCATGTGATGAGTTGGTTGACCTTGTAGTTGCATTAGTATGTCAATTTGGTCCCTTGTATGTCTTCACTTGCTAATTGGGAACTTTATCTTATTGTTGGATGGGGGCATGTATAGTTGTCTTGCTTGGATTGTCTTTGGGTTTATGCCTATTTTTACCCTTGCTCCTTGTATGGTTATGATGAAGTGGTCTACTTTTGTACACGACCTTCTTGTGTTGTATTTCTATTTCTTGTTCATGATGGATAGGTGGCGAGAGTCATTGGGTTCTTATCTTTCTCCCCCGTTTACATCATCCTTGGGTAGAGAACTTCAAACTTTATTTTCATTTATACTTCATGCACCATCCATAGCCCATCTCATTGTTTTCCCTTTTTCTTTGCACTAACTTTGTTACTTTTCCTTGTCTAGTTATTTATTTTGCACTGATCACATATGGCACCAAAAAGGGCAAAGACAACAGCCGACTCTAGTTCCGAATATGATAGACAACGGTTCGTGGATGCTGAAGCTGTGAGTCGCTACCAAAGCTATGTAGTGCATCGCGCTCTGGTTCCTGAGCGGGGCATTGCTCCTGATGACTCCCATCACCAGGACATCTACACTACCATTCAGCAGTGACATTGGGAGTTGTTGGTGCAACAACCCGAGGCAGGCGTGGTCTCCCTTGTGCGGGAATTTTACGCCAACATGCCTCTGGAGGCTTACCATCCACCGTGCGAGGGAAACGCATCTCGTTTGATGTTGTGTCCATTAACAGGTATTTCCACTTACCTGATTATGAGACTGATGAGTACACTATCTATGTCAGGACACAGTTCGACCCTGCACAGGTACTTGCTACGCTAGCACGGCCCGGGGCCCAATGGGTAACAAGGTGAGTCGAGGTCTCCAAACTCTGGATAGCGGACCTCTTGTGTCCAAGCGAGTGTGCGCGATTTTATCGTGCTAGATTCGGCCGGTTGCACACATGAGTGACGTGACGAAGGATCGCACCATCCTCTTGTACGCCATTGTCACTGAAAAGATGATTGATGTAGGCAAAGTCATCAGTCGATACATCAGGCACGTGCGGCGAGGCACGACCACGGGCGGACTAGGCCATCCCTCTCTCATCACCGCCTTCTGTCTACTGGAGTCACCTGGACCTCCGAGGAGGAGCTTATTCACCCCAAGGGGTGATGGATAAAAATTATATCATGGGACTTCAGGATCATGATCAAGGAATACTTGCGGGGATGCCAGCAGACGAGCAAGAATTTTTCCTTGATGCAGTCGAGGGTGTGATGGGAGAGGAGGGGCAGCATGAGTCACCACACGCGCTCGCCTCTGGCTGTGGAGAGTACCGGGGATCTGGTTCAAGCCATGGCTAGACTCGAGCAGCGATTCGACCAGCACGAGACTTAGAGTCGTCCGGAGGAGCGCCGGATCATGAGACATTTGCAGTATAGTGAGCCATCTCACCGCCATCTTTATGATTGTCTCCGGCACATCCATAGCTCAGATCCTTCATTCTCGGGCCATATGCCTCCTTACGCCTCTTCTGATGAGGAATGAGATTTCTTCGCGCTCAGGGAAGTACAGTTCTTTTCTCTCCCCCGTTGTTTCTTTAGCTAATTTGGATGTTATTTTCTTATATGTATTTGCACATTGAGGACAATGTTGTTCTCAAGTTTGGGGGTGATTGTATGACTTTTTAATTACTGTTTACTGTATCTGACTCCATTCCATATTCCATCATATTTTTTTTCCTGTTGTGTGTTTTTGGTGCATTTGTGCAATTTCAGGTTAATGGAATGAATTACTCATTGTAAGTCTTTTCTACTTGGACTATGATAACCACTGATGAAATTTAGTTGAGAATTGTGAATAACGGTCATCAGCTAAGAAAACTTGACTAAATTCTAATTCTAAGATGTTTTAAAATTGATTAGAGAATTCCTTGAAGCTATTTACACTTAGCCAATACCGGGAAGATCCTGAATGCTTAGAGCAAGTTTATTTTGTCCAGAAGATCGTTGTCACCTCGATAGGCTTAGGAGCTGATGAAAGAGCAAGTTTGCTTAATTGAAAATTATACCTTTTAAAGTTTTTCCACTAAAAAAAAATGATAAACAAGAGGGTACTCCAACATCCTAAGTATTGTGACGAATTACTTGTATTTTGAAGGATTAAACTTAGGATGCGAGTAATCTTTGACAATTTGTATGGTATCTGTGCTCGTAGTCAGCTATTTTTACCACAAAGTGTTAATATGTTGGAGCGAAGGCATAGACGACTGAAGGATTCCCTCCAAAAAAAATTAATAATAATAATAATAAGAAAAAAAAGAAGAAAATAAGTCGTTAGTAAAATAAAGCTTAAGTTTGGGGGGTGAAAGAAAAACAACAATAAAAGGTAAAACTTTCTAATTATGTAAATGAGCTGTAGATTTGGAGCCTAGGGCCAGTGTAGAGGGAAAATGAACAGAGGACTCACTAAGGTTATCTTGGCCTTATAAGGACTAAACGGGAAAAGGCTAGCACACACCCACTCAAGGAATAATTTGATTCAATTTTAAAATCTTATTATGTAGTTTTTAATCAGTGTTGCCTTTTTAATGAGTTTATTCTTCAATTCATACAATTCCTGAGGTTTGAGTCTGTAGTATGAAACCTACTCTGGTATTATCCTTATTTTTGCTCGAGGACTAGCAATTATTTAAGTTTGGGGGTGTTTGATAGCACACAAAATGTGTTATCCTTATGCTTAAAATGTGCTAGTTTTGTGATAATTTCAATGCTTTCACGTACTTAATTTGTTGAATTTCAGGATAAAAAGCAATATAAGGATGGATGGAGAATTATGAATGAAAAACGAGCCAAAGATTGCCTAGGGGAGCCAAAATTGACAAAAAATGGAAGGAAGAAGGTCAAACCAAGCCATCAAATCCGTAGAGATGGCGTTGCAATGCCATTCAGGGCGTTGCAACGACTCTATGTGCAACCGAACTCTACTATAGAAGCTCTTACCGATGGCGTTGCAACGCTCCACACGCAGCAAAGACGCCATGAAGATCCGTAGCAATGGCGTTGCAACGCTACTTCGATAGCTAAAGGCGCGCGAGGGTAGCAGCGTTGCAACGCCGTCCTTAACGTTGCAACGCTACTTCGATAAGAAAAGGCGTGCGAGGGTAGCAGCGTTGCAACGTTGTCCTCAGCGTTGCAACGCTGCTAGATATTTTCCTTTTTTTTGATTTATTCGCTAGGGCACGGCGTTGCAACGCCATGCCCAGCGTTGCAACGCCGTGCCATTAATATAAAAAGGAAAGGATGCTTCTTGCAAAGGGGAAGCGTTTTTGGAGAGTAATTTGTTTGAGAGATTTACACACCATTGTCTAAACACCATTGTGAGAGGCTGTAAGAACACTTTGGGGAGATTCCAAGGAGAAGATTTTCTGGAGCTCGGGGTTCGTGATAGGTGTCGGGATCGTTGTCGTTCACGCCACGAGAGTTTTTTCTTCGTTCTCTTTACTTTGATTGTTGAACTATGGTCTTGTATTTGAGTTTAGTAGGATTTATAGGGGACATGAGTAGCTAAACTTGTTATCTTAGGGATAGATGTAGCCTTTTAATTATGTTATTTTGTTGAATTGACTGCTTTTGGTTTATTTTAATGCTTTTATTCATGCAATTGCATCCTTAATGCTTATAGACTCTTGATCACGATTTATTTTTTCTTACATCTGAATTTATTCTTGTGAAAAATATTTTAGATCTGATATCAATTGCATGACTGATAGTTATTTTGACATGAGAATGATTGAAGTACTATTAGAAATCCATAAGAATTGAACTTAGTGCCATGTTTGATTTTTAGGTTGAACAGAGATGTTTAATTCTATATCTTGCATGAGATTCACTTGCCTCGAGGGAGGTTATTTGTTATATTAGTTTCTTGGTTTATAAAAACAGTGCAATAACCCATTAACATGATCTTAATAAAATAGTTAATTAATTGGTGAAATCTAGTCCCTAAGATCTTTGTCTCTCCTGATTGTTCTCAACTTTCATTCTTGATTTTGTGTTTTTTCACCTCACCTTAAGTCTAATTTTCTAGATAAAATTAAGTGGTGTTATTGATAGGAATTAATTGAATTAAATAATCAAATCCTGTGGACGATACTCGTACTCAAATTCACTAAATTAAAACTTGACCCGTACACTTGCGGTCTTGCAAAATTTACGCAACAGGGAGTGGCGAAGCATCAAGTAGGGATGCATCGCTGACTCCACGATGGAGGCTGAGTATGTCGTTGCTTGTGTAGCAGATAAAGAGGCTGTTAGGTTAAGGAAATTCCTTATTGATTTGGAAGTTGTTCCAAATATGGAATTTCCCATCACCTTATACTCTGACAAAAGTTGTGCGGTAGCCAATTCGAAGAAACCTCACAGCCATAAGCGATGCAAGCACATCGAGAGGAAGTATCACTTGATACGAGAAATAGTGCACGTGGAGATGTGACAGTCACGAAGATCGCTTTGGAGCACAACATTGTTGATCCATTTACAAAGAGCCTCACGGCTAAAGTATTCTAGGGTCATCTGGAAAGTCTAGGTCTACGAGATATGTACATAGGTTAATCTAGGGCAAGTGGAAGATATGTAATGGGCATATGGATAACCTAGTTTATTGTATTTGTATCTTTGTAACCACTGTTTTAGATTGTGATGTACCCCACTAGAGTTTTAGTTCAAGGGGGAGTTTGTTGGGGTTTGTGCCCTAAAAATCGTAGTTTGTAATTTTTGTTCTAATTAATGTAATAAAGAGTTATTATTTTTAATAAAGAGTTATTGTTCGTTATTTACGATATTGCCCTTATTTTAACCCTAAATCCAATAAGCTAACATCCAAGGCTGCAAAATGTCTCTTGAACTGAATGTAGTGTACATATAAAGAATCTTGGTTCGAGATACAACCTAAAGAGTCTATAGTAAGGGGATAAGGTTTGGGTACTTTACCCTGGTAATACTATGAATATGACCCACTTTGTATATGATACAAACACTGTGATCCTAACGTGTTCGTGTAGATGACATGTGAGTGGGGATATCCTATGTAATGAGATTACAATAAGACCGGACTGCGAAATAGTAACCGCTAGATGTAACTCCGTTGACTAGTTAGGTTTCTATTTCACTCTGATGACCTAGGCAACTTGATCTCAATCCTGAGCAGGTTACGAACTCCTGTTTACGAGGGATTGTCTTTTGACTAGTATGGGTGAGAGTGGCCACATTCGCGGACTCAATATGCCTACCTTCTTGGGGATAAGATCGAGTGAGCTGCTGGGGACTTAATTTAGCAAGGTGGAATTCACTCCTTCCCGCCTATTAGGGTAAGTAGAGGAATGTTCCCTTAAGTGGTGTCTCTGTGACTTAAACAAAGGGCCCGACCCTCTCATTGGACTGAGAGGGACTTCTGTTTGTTGGTAGGAACACAAACAAATTGTTCATTAGAGGAGTACTGGTACTTAAGGCACAAGATGTAACCTAGGGTAAAACGGTAATTTGACCCAGCTGGTGTTACGAACATTCGTGAAGGATTGACTTGCTGTTATTGGTCAATATCAGTGGACACAAAAATACATCTACAGTGAGAAGAGTGCAACTGTGGGACTTTAGTGGAGTGTTCCCGCAGTTAACGAATGTTGATTAGGAGGTTAATGAGATTAACCGAATAATCTCGTATCGTTGGAGCTTCTGATCTTTAGGTCCATTAGGTCCACCTTCTAGCTCGTAAAGGGTTCTTAGATTGTTTGAATTTGAAATGTTCAAATTCATTAGGGAATAAATTTAATGTATATAGATACATTATACTATAAAGTTTTGGAACTTTATATTATAAATTTAATGTGAATATGATTGATATTAAATTATGTGAGAGAATTAAATATTTGAAAGAGTTCAAATATTAATTTAAATGTAAATGTGATTCATATTTAAAACTATAGGTTAAAATTTAATGTGCATAAGATGTACATTAAAACTATAGGTTAAAAGGGAATATGATTAAATGTGATTTAATCATATATATATAACCGCTAAATGAAATACAAAATATTTGAATTAATTAATTAAGAATTAATTAATTGATTTAATTAAATAGGTTATATATAAATAAATAATTAATTATTAAATTAAAATAGGGGAACATGTAGATGACACGTTCCCCACTTCCCTGCTTTGTCTCCACTCCCTATCACTAAGTGTAGGGAGTTGGGAGATGAAGAAGAGCGATGCAATTGTAGCAGTTCGTGGAATTGCTTCAAAAATTTGATTTGCTCTCTCAACTCCCTCTCTCAATTCCCCTTTCACTACCAAATTGTTGGTCCCTTCTCACCAAGAGAGATCTAAGTGTAATCCAGAGGATATGAGGTTTTTCAAGTGGTTGGTGTCCTGTTGGAGAAGAAAGAACAGAGTTTTTTCATGTTGTTGTGTTATTGTGCAATTGGAGCAAGGGTTGTTGTGTGAAAACTACAAATGTAATTTCTAATTCCTTTTTAGTTTAGGATTTCTACAGCATGTTTGCATGTCTAAATTACATGTTCTAATTAGATTGGAAAATACTGCTTATTCTGAGTTTTACCAATATATTGGTATTTGGATTAAATCAAAACAACCAAGCAATTGATCCATAAATCACGTTTCCGCTGCTCACGGGGATCAGATCTTCATCAGCTATGACACGTTAAATAGATTGCATATAAGTAACGTTTTCTCCAAAAATCGAATTTGAACAATTCAAATACTTTTCTCTCAAATTGTTACAAGGCTAAGTCCGAGCTAGTACGGGGGACTTAATCGACCTACAGATCATGAGCTCCAACGATACGATATTAACCGTCCAAACTCTTTAGCCTAGCTAATCAACATTCGTTAACCACTAGGACACTCCATTAAAATCCAGTGGCTACACTCTCCTCACTATAGATATATTTTTGTCCACTTGATGTAACCATGATTAGTAAGTCGATCCTTCACAGGTCGTTCGTAATTACAACTAGGTAAACCGTTTTACCCCTGTAATTACTTCTTGTTCCTTAAGTCCAACTGATCCTCTAATGAACAATTGGTTTGTAGTCCAATCAACAAACCGAATCCCTCTCGTACCTATGTTTAAGACCCGGAGTCAGAACTTAAGGGAACAACCTCTCTACTAATCCCTAAAACGAGTAGGAGTGAATTCCATCTTGCAGAACTTTGTTCTCAGCTATCTACCCGGTCTTATCCCTGAAATGGGAGGCTTATTGAGTCGACAATCTTGAGCCACTCTCACCCATGTAAAACTAAGGATAATCCGAATAATTAGGAGTTTATAGCACACTCAGGATTAAGATCGAGTTACTTAGGTCATCGTATGAATATAGTCAATTAAGACAATAAATGGAGTTATAAAGTCTAAGTAACTATTTCGCGGTCTAGTCTTATGAATACTCATTGCATAGGACACCCCCACTCGTATGTCTCCACATGAACAATTCAGGATCACATCGTTTGTACTTTACAAAGTGGGTCGCATCCATAGTGTCCCCAGGATAAGGTACCCAACCCTATCCCTATTAGACCGTTCTGGCTATAACTTGAACTTGATCCACTTTTATGTCACGTATAAAGTTCAAGTATACATCCTATAACCAAAGGTTCTTTATTGGATTAGGGTTACACAATACACAATTCATTTTATTCAATAACACCTTTACTGAATAAACCTCAATAACAACTTTATTGCAAAATAGAATGCACATTTAGTTTACAAAACTACGAGTTTTAGGACATAAAACTCAACAAAACCATATAACATTATTTCGGGCTAGTAAAGATGAAAGGAAAGATGGTTAATCAACACACATGTAGGGATAATTAGGAAGAACTTTGAAAAACTCAATGAATGGTTATGTTTAAATGTTTCTTGAGATTGCTTAAGTTATTACTTAAATCATTGAGGCTCGAGCTAGATATATGCGTAAGAGAAATCTATTTTTGGTTTTTTTCTATTTTGCACGGGAATAGCAAAAGACTATGTTTGGGGGTGTTTGATAGTACACAAAATGTGTTATCTTTAAGCTTACATTTTGTTAGTTTTTACAATCAAATTGTAGCTTTCACAAATTTATATTAATTAATTTTAGGTTTTGAGCAGAATGGAGCAAAATCAGACATTTTGGAGTTATCATATTGAAATTGGAGCGAATGAAACATAAAATATGAAGTTAATTGAAGAAGAGAGGCTAAAAGAGAAAGAAACCCCAAGGCGATAACGTTGAGACACTCAAAATAACGTCTAGACGCTATATAATTTGATGCCCCAGTTTGAGATCCCGCTCAGGCAGCATTAAGACGCTGCTTTATAGTGTCGAAACGCTGTAAATGTGCATCCACTCTGGCTCCAAGTTTGTAACATCGAGATGGTGCTACGAATTTTTAAAAAACACGCGCGTGTTAGGTACAACGTTGAGATGTTGTCCCTAGCATCTCGACGTTGCCTCGATTTCCTACATACATTTTTATGGTGCAATTCGATGGAGAAAACTGTTATTAGGACCAAATTCACCCTAAAATCGATTTCTACAGTATTGAGGAGGTTGGAAGACTGCTATTGGAGGCTAAGGACGAGAGTTCGGGCTGAGATCGCGACAAGGCTCGAGGACGAGGATTGGCACGAGGAAAATAGATTTTTTCTTCCCTTTTCCTTTAGTTTGTAGTTTGATTTATGGATTTTGGACATAAAATTAGCTTGTTTTTCGTGATTATGAGTATCTAATTCCATAGTTAGGGAATTGATGTAGCCGTGACTTCATTATTTTAGCAATTAATTCATACTTTAGTTGTGTTAAATTATTTTTGGTAGTTCATGCTTAATGCTTGTTGTTCTCTTACCAAGAATTGCATGTTGATTGATTTGAATTATTGTTTGACAAAATAAGATTCAGATTAGATTATGATTACCAAGACTTTTTGTAAATTCTTGCACGAAAGTGATTAATTCTCTGAGAAGCATTTGAAAGAAGTTTATGAATGTCTTGCATGCTATTAAAATCTAGATAGAAATATTATGTTTATAGTTTTACTTGAGGTCAACTGAACTTGATGAAATATTTTGGTAAAATTATACTTCTTGCTTATAATTTCACAACCATAAATTGAAATAATTGGCTAAAATATTAATTTAGTTGGTGAAATCAATTCCTTAGCTCCATTCTCATAAACGTTTCTTTAGCTCTTTTGCTGATTTAAATTTTCATTACACTTGAATCTAATTTTCCTTAATCTAGAAACCAATTCTTGAGTATGATACTTGGAACTTAAATCACTATATTAAAACTTGAAACTGTACACTTGCAGTTTGCATGATTACAAAATCGTGCAATAATATCCTTAATATGTTATTGGTGTACTCCATATTAGAGTATGTCATTTACCCGATATACCTAAAAGGGAGTGTATCAATAGTATATCAGTAACATACTATTAATAGATTTCGTTCAGGTATATATCAGTTGATACATACAAAATGTAAAACATATTAGATATACTATTGATATAGTATTGATATACCAAATATAAAATATATTAGATATACTACTAATATACATGGTGATACAATGAGGGTAAAATTGAAATAATTAAAAATGAAAATCAAATTTAGAAAAATTTGCTATATTTACAAATCTCCCAAAAACATTGCTAAATTTGTAAATATCTTAATATTTTTTTTTATCCATTACAATTAAAAAAAATTAAAAACTCAAAAAGTAACCCTTTCTACGTGGAGGAAACATATATCAAATTAAATTGATGAAGAAAAAGATAAAAAAATTTTAGTTGAAATATCATTTGTTTCACTATGTTTCAAATGTCTTAATTTTAATTCGTCTAAAGTTTAAAATTTTAATTCTCTTAAAAAAAATTAGTTTCTATTATCCTCTTTTTAAAATTTTTAAAATATATTATCTTTTCTTGAATTAAAATAATTATCATTATTTATTTAATTTTAGTAAAAATTAACTTCAAACTTATCATAAGTATCGAATTTAAGTTTTATTGAAAGTACAATACTAAAATTAGACATTTGAAAGTATTAAGACCAAAATGAACCTAAATCAAAAGTCAATTTTTTTTTATTCTTTCTCCTCATTTCTTCTTTCTCCTCTTTCTTGTATTTCTTCTTCTTCAAGCACAAATGTCTAGCTCACTGGTGAGCTATCTTCATCGCCTCGGCGAGTTAGACGTTCTAGATCTAAACAAATCTAAAATGAAATTATTTGAGACCGTTTCGGATCTGACGAAATCATTTCAATATGATTCACATTTAGATCTGAATGGAACTATATGATACAATCTATATTCGAACGATTTTGTTCGAGATTGTTCACATATGGATGATTTTGTTTAGATCTGATCTGAACAATCTCAAACTGTTCAGATCTAGATGATTTTGTGTATATCTTTGGTGGAATGTTTTGGGGTTGGAAAGGAGAGGAAAAATGGAGAAAATGAGAAAAAGAGAAAGGAGGAGGAAGGAGGAAGAGAAGAAAAAAGCATTTGTTTTTGTTTGTTTGGAAAAACTGAAGAGCAAAATCAAGAGCATGAATATTTTTTATTAATTTGATTGAAAAAGTTAGAAGAAAATTAATATTATGTTTTTATTTATAAATGAATATTATGTTTTTTTAATGGAAAAGAAAAGAAGAGAAATAGAAAAAATAGCATTAAAATATTTTATTTTAATTTTAATTTAAAAATGTTAAAATATTTTTAATAAAAAAGTCACGTTAGCTTTGAAATAATAAAAAAGATCCCATTAGCTTTCATATTACAATAACGAAAAACTAAGGGTGGGGACCAAAAAATTATTTTTTCAAATTTTATGATAAAAATGTCGAATTTTAAAATTTAAAGACGTAAGAATTTAGAATTTTTTATCTAAAAAAGATTTTTTTTTTGAGTTAAGATTAAAACTTTTTCTTAATCATGTGGCAAACATTCAACTTTTCATTTTTATCAATGCATTTTTTGAGACATTTATCGATACATTTTCATTCACGTACAATTAATATTAATGCATAATATTTTTATTTTTAAAAATTATGCATTTTTACTCGTTTGGTTTTTTTTTCACCTCCAAATAAAAATCTCAAAACAGGTTAAACAGTCAAATTTTAGAAGGGAAGAAAAATTTCTTTTTCTTATATATTTTCCATTTTGCTAAAATTTTAAGTGTATTATAAAAAGACAAACATCACACAAAGATACTATAGGAGTAATAAGTATTTGAACATAAAAATTAAAAACAAAAATATTAACAAATAAATCCTAAAAAGTTATTTGAAGACGTAAACTTTGAATCTACATACCAACTAAACAATAAAAAAAAAGTATATTTACAAACTATTAAATGTGTGGTAATTTATTTACCAAAATGGGAAAATTATTGAAGAGTCATATGATATATTTAGTTATTTATTCCATTAAAAATTATCGAAAGGATCTTGGACCCTTAAAAAATGCAAATGAATTAAATATTTGGTTTTGTTTGGTAGCTCTCGTCTTTATTTATTTCATCACACGCAAATGCATTTATATATTACAAGAAAAGATGAAATAAAAAATATAAAAATCATTAAAAGATAAGACACCAATGAGCCATTAAAAATAACACTACTAATTAAAAAAAATAGCATTACTAGACCGTGAACTCAAAAAAAAAAAAAGAAAAAAGGCAAGCATTACTGGACCTCACGTGCCCTTTTACATAAAGGAAAAAAAAAAGGGAAAAAAAACTCCCATCCTACCTACCTACCAACCTACCATACCACCGACTAGGACTAATTGTTGTTATACACTTTGTAGATTTCATAAAATAGTTTTTCTTCCCATGCTTTGCACGTGGTATACTCTTTTAAAAACTAAATTTAATATAATGATTTTTACCTAATTAATTAATTCATTATCTTATTTAATTAAATAATACAATTATGAATATTGTTATCAAATATTTGACGTTAGGTATGTATATTTTCTTCAATAAAGTTCTTTCGATTATGTTAATTAAATTAGTGTGACATGTGCAAATGCACATGTGTAATTAACTTCACTTTAATTTGAAGTACTTTAGACAAAATGTTATAAGTACAATAATTAAAAAAAATAATTTAAATTTATTTCGACATGTTATACTACCAGAAAATCCATTTTTAACGATAAATTTGTAACGACGTAGTCGATAAAAAGTACTTTTAGGGATATTGTAAAATTCATGTCGCAAAAAATGATTATTAGTGATGCGGTAGAATACGACATTGTTGATGTGCTAATTCCTGCATTGCTAAAAAAATGAATTCTAACAGCATTGTATATAAAAGATTTACTATGTCAATAAAAGTAAAAAAATAATAATAATTAGGGTAAATTTTTGTAGGTTCATTTCCTCACAAGAAATAAAGAGGGAATAATGAGTAATTTTTCCTCGTTAGCTAAATAGGGACGAGGACAGAGAACATTCCCCATCCCCGCCCGCTCCGCTCCCCGTCCTGATTTATTTATTTTTTAAAATATATATTTGTGTATATATTAACCATAATACAAAATTTTTATTAAATATCATTTTATTATCTAAGAAAATTAAAAAAATATCTCTTAAATAGAAATCTCTAATTAAGAATTAATCATTTAAATAAATTTTTTAAAAATGAATTATTTAATAAAATTTAGAAAAATAAAAATGATAAAATGAGGAATTATTCCGCTCGAGGAATCTCCCACCCGTTATATTAAATGGAAAATTTTACAGAAACGAGGAATGAAATGAGGGGTGGGGACAGAAACAGGAAAGTCATTCCTCGATCTTGTCCCGTCGGTAGACATCTCTAGTCCCCTCTAAATCGTGCTTCCTCATCTTCTCAAAATTTCATTCCCTCTTCTTGTGTCTTCTTCCCTTTCTTCCTCACGTTTCCCTCTCTTAATCTCCAGCAACTGGCATATCTCCCCTAAGGTTCCTCCCATCTTCATGTCTCCCTCCTTTGGTCTGACTGCGTTTGCTTCACCATTGACTGAGAATTGTCTAGATAGAAGTTTGAGTTCAATTATTGATAACATTTTAAATATCAAATTACTTTTCTAGAAACTTTTAAAATTTTGGTTGGGATATAAAAACATTTTTTAAATCTAAATTTTTTTAATGGTGGATTAAAACTATAGTTGTAGAGGATGAAAGTGTGATGAAACTTTTAGAATTCCGAGCATTTGAAATTTTAAAATCAATTATAAATTTAACAACTTTTAGTTATTAGAAAATGACAAAACTTTTAATATTCAAGTCATTTTAATTCTAGAGTTATGGACTTTGTATTTATATTTTTATTCACTGAGAACTAAATTTTCATCAATGACGTATTTTGCTTATTTGTTGGTTGGAAAATACACTATGTATACAAAAATGTGTAACACTAGCAAATAAATTACATATAACTAACTACAAATAATTACATAGTAAATATGACTACAAACTCTATATATAATAAAAAATACAAAAAACTATAAATTAGATGAGAAAATAAATCAATGTATACCTAGATATTGTTCTACAAAATACCTATTCGCTATTAGTTTACTTTTAAAAATCTATTTGCTTTCCATTTGTTTCAATTTGCTTTCAATTGCCTTACTTCTCAGACATAAATTAACTAATACCTTCATATTGTTCCACAAAATACCTATTGACTATTAGTTTACTTTTAAAAATCTATTTGCTTTCAATGGACTTACTTCCCAACGATGAATTAACTAATACCTAGGTGTTATTCTACAAAATGGATTGTATCTCACTATTGATAACTTACTTTCAATAAGGTATATCCAGAGATGATACACGACTTCTTAAAAAATTCTATCATATAAAGTATGAAATCAGATCCAAAAGAAGTAACTTTCTTAACTCTTTTGCTTCTTCTAGGTTTAGAGTAAGTTTTCTAATCATCTTGGCCTTTTGAAGAGCCAACCTCATAGTTTCTTTTGACACCAATACTTGCGTGTTTTTCCTCTTTTAAAAGAAATTTATCCTCGAAGAATTCATCTTCAATAGATTCCATAGTAGTATTATTATTAATATCAAATATTTCTAATTTAACCATTAGGAATCTATAAGCAGCATTATGCATTGCATAGCCTATAAAGACACAATCAACTGTCTTAGAGGCCCAAGTTTGGTCTCTTTTAGTAAAAGCATGTACCTTTGCCAAACACGCCCCCACAATTTTCGTATTTTATGTTGGAGTTTTTGCCCTAATCTCGTGAAGTTTGTAATACAGTTGTTTTAAATGAATAAAAGTTATTGATTTGTCAAAACTTTATATCTCGTATTTTATAAAACTTAATCCAATAAACTAAACTCCAGGGTCATATTATAATACTTGAACGATGTGTAGTTCACACACGGGGAGGATCGCGTTTGAGTTAGTGACCCGAACGATCTACAGTATATGGATAGGGTTGAAAACCTTATCCTGGTTACATTGTGGATGCAACCCGCTTTGTAATAGATATAAACGAGTTGATCCAGCTCGTTCATGTGATTGACATGCGAGTGGGGGCATCCTGTGCAATGAGATTATACACGACCGGACCGTGAATTATTAGACCTACTGATGTAACACCGTTAATGGTAGGACTAATAACTTCGTAGATGACCATTAGTGACTCGTCCTTAATCCTGAGCGTGTCACGAACTCCTATCTGCGGGGGTCTGTCCTTTGACTAGCACGGGTGAGGGTGGTATGGATACACCTTATTGGGGACAGGACCTCGTGGGGAGCTGGGAACTTGACTACGCAAGACGAAATTCACTCGTTCCCGAACTAGGGAATCTAGAGAGGTTGTTCCCTTAAGTGATGTCTCCGGAGCTTGAACAACAGGCGCCCGCCCTCTCACTGGCCCGAGAGGGACATTGTTTATGGTTGGACCATACAACAAACTTGTTCATTAGATGAGCAGTGGGACTTAAGGAACAAGAAGTAGACATAAGAGTAAAACGGTAATTTGACCCAACAGTGGCTACGAACAACTTGTGAAGAGACAACTCGCGGGTATTGGTTATATCGATGGACACAACTTGTCCTACAGTGGTGGGAGATCAACTACGAATTTTAGTGGAGTGTTACCATAGCTAATGAATAGTGATTAATCGGATCAAAGAGTTTGATCGGTAAATCTCATATCATTGGAGCTCATCAGGTATAGGTCTATTAGGTCCCTCGGTTGGCTCAATTGGACAAATTGAGGGTTTATAGTTTTGAGTGGATTTGAAGTGTTCAAATTCATTAATTGGGTAGTTATGTAAATTGTATGTAATATAGTTAACATAATATATAGTTTGATGTGAATTAGATTCATACTAAACTATAGAATATCCTAATTGATTAATTAGTGCTAAATTGGAGAAATTGAATTGAGAGAAATTAAATTGAATGTGATTCAATTAATTATTCCACAATTATGCAAATAGGATTTGTATAATAAGGTATATGATACCTTACATTATGTGATATGCAAATATGATTTGCATATCATATGGTTGTGGTAAAATGGTGAATTGGTGGAGATTTTAACTCAACCACTCACCATTATAAATAGGTGCTTTGTGAAGCACTTGGAATGTAAGAATTTTCATTTTTGGAATTCCACCAAAAGAGAAAGAAAGATCTCTCTCTAATCTCTCTCAATTCTTCATACCTTCTCTCCATCCCAAATTCCAAAGGGAGTTCCACAACTCTCCCTCTACCTTCCGAGAACAACCGAGAAAAACTTTTGGAGGTGTTGTTGTTCGTGAGAATCATTGGATCGCGAGAGATCGAGAAGGAATTGTTAGAAGTTGTCTACAAGAGGTTAGTAAGACATTTACTCACTGTTTTCCTTCTCAAATCAGCATGCTTAACTTAGTTTTTATGTGATAAATTCTGTTTTTAAGAAATTACACACACAACGAATCAACGACGTTTCACGACGTCTTCTGCTGCGGGAAATCGATTCCCTTCAATTGGTATCCAAGCCCAACATTGCTCTTCGTTGTGTATTCTGTAACTTCTTAAAATTAAGGTGGTTAGCATTAATTTCATGAGATGAATGTTAATGGTTTGCAAAATGGATGTTTTCGGTTTTGGCACTTAGACTATTTACATTTTTCATTGATGAGATCGATGTAAGGGCCCGTTGTTTTGGGCATTATTGTATGTAAATCGAGTCTGTAAATCCGGGTCATTCGTGGCATGAGGTGCTGTAAAGAAATGGAGCGAAAACGAGCGAAAAACTCAAAGTAGAGCTGTAGGACAGAGGACAGTGTTGCAATGCTGAAGAGCGTGGAGGCGCGCGCAACACGTTCAGCGTTGTCACGACAGTGGCAGCGTTGCAATGCTACGTGCGTAGCGCATGCAGGAGACGTGCATCAAGCGCAGCGTTACAACGCTGCCCACGGCGTTGCAACGCCGCTCGATAGTGAGTAGTTCCAGCATTTTTTTCGCGCGAGAGTGGGATGATGGGAGTTATTTTTGCGGTTTCAAGAGGCCATTTTCTCCATTTTTTATTTATATTTAATTTATATATTGTAAATTAAGTTTTGTTTAATTTCATTAATTAATATTGATATAAGTGTTATATTAATATTAATTGATTTAATTAAATTCCCTAGGGTGCCAAAATTGGTCCATTTTGCTATATAATTATGCAAGTGTTGTATGATTTAATTATATGCATAATGTATGTCATATAGTTTTAAAATCCCACCTTATGTTAAGCATTTCATGCATCATATTTATATTATAAATGTTATAATATATAGTATGCATGATAGGGTTTTATTATAAGAGTTATAATAAAATGCATGTTTTAATTTAGTTAATATAAGAGTTATATTACTTAGATTAAAAGCATTGACATGCATTTATACATGTGATGTATGCTTGTTATAGTTTAATTATTCGTGTGATGAATGATCAAACACAATAACATAAAAATGCATGTAACCTAAGTTAATTATTAGTTTTATATGGTTTAGAACTCGAATAATTAGACTTAGGTTTTCTATTTTTAATAAGATTAGAATTAGGAAATCAAAATATAACTAATGGATGGTGACTAATTACTGTCTAAGGAAGGTTCTGTCTAAGGCAGGGGTATTTAAGCTGACGCTTTGCGGAACACCCGTACCTGGGAACCGACCCGAGAGTGAATTTGGTCCGGAGATCCATAGGTTACATTACATGTGAGTGTCGTTAATTAATCGTTGATTGAATATACTCACATAGACCTAAGTTAATAATATAATTATAGACTTAGGTTAATCCAATATAAGAGTTATATTGGTAGACTTAGGTAAATATTAGCCGATTTATCTAGGTCAATCCCGATAATATAAAGTGCTGAGTGGGAGGAAATTAAGTGTATAAGATACATTTAAGTTTCCATCCACAAATCTCCGTGAAGTTCACACCATGAGATCCATACTCGGCCTCGTGGCGCAAATGGGAGCGTCCCCCTACGGGTGGCATTTGTATGGGTCAACATTCAAGGTGAATGGAGAGAGTACTTATAGTGAGTGGGAGCGGGACCTGTGAAAACGAGACCCACGGTCTCTTCTTTAGATTCACACCGTGAGATGCCCATGATCTGCATGCTAGTTTGGCCTGGCCCAGACAATCCCTACGGAGGGCTTTGATCATGGTAGTCAGAACACCGTGAATTTTCGAAAGGGATACGATTTTCTTATTGGTTAGCCTTCATAGTCCTCCCTACGGCGGCTATTGTTTGGACGATACTTAGAAATTTAAAGATTGAGGGTGACACTCACGGGATTCATTAAGAGTTAATGGATTCAGACTAAATAATGGTAACTAGATGCCTAATGGAATAAGAGTTATTCTGGAATTAGGGTATGGTCGAGAAAGTCTCGTCCCAGAGGAGAAGTGATTCTGTCTACCCTACGGTGGCGGTCATTCTAAACCTTTGGGGTATCATTGCAATTTTAAATGACCTGGGAATCATATGATAAAATTTGCTAAAACATTATTGGATTTTTTGAAAAGTTTTTGCGAGAACGTATACAAAGTTTTTTTTCTTTCAGCAAAATGTCGAGTTCACTCATAGCCCTTTTGGTTTCAGATAAACTCGTTGGTGACAATTACCAATCGTGGAAAAACAATATAAACACAATCTTAGTAACAGACGACCTTAAGTTCGCGCTCACTTAGAAGTGTCCTCAGGTGCCCAGCTCGACCGCATCACGAAGTGTTCGTGATGTGTACGATCGGTGGATCCGGGCCAATGAAAAGGCCAAAGTCTACATTATAGCCAGCTTATCTGAAGTTTTGGCTAAGAAGCATGAGGTCATGGTCACCACCAAGGAGATCATGAAATTGTTGCAAAACATGTTTGGACAATAGTCGTTCTAGGTTAGGCATGATTCACTCAAACATATATTCAACTCTAGGATGAAGGAGGACACATCTATTAGGGAACATGTTCTCGACATGATGATCCACTTTAACTTGGCGGAGATGAATGGAGCTTCGATCGATGGGTCGAGCCAAGTCAGTTTTATAATGGAGACTCTTCCGAAGAGTTTCCTTCAATTTCGTAACAACGCTGTTATGAACAAGATAAACTACACTCTGACCACCCTTCTTAACAAGTTACAGACCTTTCAATCCTTGATGAAAGTCAGGGGGCAGGAAGTTGAGGCAAACATTGCCTTAAGGTCCTATCAAAGGGGTTCGACCTCTGGGACAAAGTTTGTAGCTTCTTCTGGACTGAAAGGGAAAAAGAAGAAGAAGGTGGGTAAAGCTGACCGCGTTGCCGCCCTCAAAGGCAAAAAGGTCAAGGTTGTTGCGGAGAAAGGAAAGTGTTTCCACTGCAACAGGGACGGTCATTGGAAGAGGAATTGTCCCAAGTACCTTGCCGAGAAGAAGAAAGGAGGTAAATATGATTGACTTATTGTAGAAACGTTTTTAGTGGAGAGTAGTGACTCTGTCTGGATACTTGATTCAGGCGCCACTAACCATGTTTGTTCTTCTTTTCAGGGATTTAGTTCCTGGCGGCGACTGCAGGGAGGTGAGATAACGCTTAGGGTTGAAACAGGAGAAGTTGTCTCGGATGCAGCTGTAGGCACAATGAAGCTTTCCTTCGACGGGAAGTAGATTTTATTAGATAACATGTACATAGTACCAGGGTTTACTTGAAAGCTTGTTTCAATTTCCTGTCTGTTAGAACAATCAATTTATGTTTCTTTTATGAACAATAAAGCGTTTATTTCTCAAAAATGGAAATGTGTTATGTTCAGCTTCACTAGACAATAACTTGTATGTTTTAAAACAAAACACAGTCAAAAGTGTTTTGAATACTGAACTGTTTAAAATAGCCGAACTGCGAACTAAGAAATTAAAAGTTTCTCCAAAAGAAAATGCCCATCTTTGGCATCTAAGGTTAGGCCATATAAATCTCAATAGGATTGAGAGACTTGTGAAGAGTAGACTTCTAAGCGAGTTAGAAGAAAACTCATTACCAGTTTATGAGTCATGCCTTGAAGGCAAAATGACCACAAGACCTTTTAGTGGAAAAGGTTATAGAGCCAAGGAGCCTCTTGAGCTTGTACATTCTGACCTCTATGGTCCGATGAATGTTAAAGCATGTGGAGGTTACGAGTACTTTATATCTTTTATAGATGACTACTCGAGATATGGTTACATTTACCTAATGCATCGAAAGTCTGAAACTCTTGAAAAGTTCAAGGAGTACAAGACCGAGGTTGAGAACCAATTAGGTAAAACAATTAAAACGCTTCGATCGGATCGAGGTGGAGAGTACATGGGCACTGAATTCCAAGACTATATGATAGAGCATGGAATTATGTCCCAACTCTCAGCACCTAGTATGCCACAGCAGAATGGTGTATCGGAGAGGAGAAACAGAACCTTGTTGGACATGGTTCGGTCGATAATGAGTTATGGCCATCTCCCTAATTCGTTTTGGGATTATGCAGTGGAAACTGTTGTATATATTTTAAACACTGTTTCGTCGAAGAGTGTTTCAGAAACACCATTCGAACTCTAGTTTGGTTGTAAAACAAGTTTACGCCACTTCAGGATTTGGAGATGCCCAACCTATGTGTTGGTGTCAAACTCGAAGAAATTGGAACCTCGTTCAAAATTATGTCTATTCGTAGATGCAAAGGAAACAAGGGGTGGTTTCTTTTATGATCCTAAGGAGAATAGGATGCTTGTATCGACAAACACCACGTTCCTTGAGGAGGATCACATTAGGGACTATAAACCAAAGAGTAAGATTGTGTTGAACGAAATGGACAATTCATCAGCAAAAGTTGTTGATGAGCTAGTACGTCAACAAATGTTGTTGATCCTAGCTCGTCTAGTCAAGTCCATTCTCAAGAGTTAAGAATGTCTCGGCGTAGTGGGCGGGTTGTCAAACAACTTGAACGTTACATGGGTTTGGTTGAAACCCAAGTTGTCATACCTGATGATGACTGCAAGGATCCATTGACCTATGATCAGGCAATGAATGATATTGACAAAGACGAATGGATTAAGGCCATGGACCAGAAAATGGAGTCTATGTACTTCAATTCCGTCTGGGAGCTTGTGGACCAATCGGATGGGGTCAAACCTATTGGTTGTAAGTGGATCTACAAGCGTAAACGTGGTGTAGATGGAA
This sequence comes from Trichosanthes cucumerina, assembly GCA_036507285.1. Classification (NCBI taxonomy): domain Eukaryota; kingdom Viridiplantae; phylum Streptophyta; class Magnoliopsida; order Cucurbitales; family Cucurbitaceae; genus Trichosanthes; species Trichosanthes cucumerina. The sequence goes on from CM071836.1 coordinate 76,198,808, forward strand.
AGGGTTTTACCCAAAGAGAAGGGGGTTGACTATGAGAAAACCTTTTCTTCTGTTGCCATGGTAAAGTCTATAAGGATGCTTCTAGCCATTGCCACATATTATGACTATGAGGTATGGCAGATCGATGTCAAGACAACCTTTCTCAATGGCAATCTTGACGAGACCATCTACATGGACCAACCCAAGGGGTTCATTGCCTAAGGCCAAGAGCAAAAAGTTTGCAGGCTTAAAAGGTCTATTTATGGACTAAAACAAGCCTCAAGGTCTTGGAATATAAGATTTGATGAGACAATTAAATCTTATGACTTTAATCAAAATGTTGATGAGCCTTGTGTCTACAAGAAAATCATCAACAACACTGTCGCATTTCTTATATTGTATGTGGATCATATCCTACTCATTGGGAATGACGTAGGATTTCTAACTGACATTAAGAAATGGCTAGCTTCGCAATTCCAAAAGAAAGGTTTGGAAGAAGCATAATATGTTCTAGGTATCAAGATAGTTCGGAACCGGAAGAACAGAACGCTAGTCGTGTCTCAAGCATTCTATATCGACAAAATGTTATCCCGATATAGTATGTAGAACTCCAAGAAGGGATTATTGCCTTTCAGGCATGGGGTTCACCTGTCTAAGGATCAATGTTCTAAGACACCTCAAGAATTAGAGGATATGAGACTCATCCCTTATGCTTCAGCTGTGGGGAGCCTTATGTATGCAATGCTGTGTACTAGGCCCGACATCTGTTATGCAGTCGGGATTGTCAGTAGATATCAATCCAATTCAAGATTAGATCACTGGATAGCCGTAAAGGCAATCCTCAAGTATCTTAGGAGAACGAGGGACTATATGCTGGTGTATGGAAGTAGGGATTTGATCCTAACGGGATACACAGACTCTGACTTTCAGACCGATAAGGATTCTAGGAAATCCACATTGGGGTCAGTGTTCACCCTCAATGGAGGAGCTGTAGTGTGGTGAAACATCAAACATGGATGCATCACTGATTCCACGATGGAAGCCGAGTATGTAGCAGCTTGTGAAGTTGAAAAAGAAGTTGTTTGACTTAGGAAGTTCATGCTAGATTTGGAAGTTGTTCCGAATATGAACTTGCCAGTGACCTTGTTTTGTGACAACAGTGGAGCAGAAGCCAACTTGAGAGAACCTCGAAGTCATAAAAGGGGAAAGCATATTGAACGCAAATATCTCCTGATACGGGAGATTGTGCACTGCGGAGAAGTGACAGTCACGCAGATAGCTTCGGAGCACAACGTTGCTGATCCGTTTACAAAGGCCCTCACAGCTAAGGTATTTGAGGATCACCTAGAGAGTCTAAGTCTTCGAGTCTTTCTAGACTAGGGTAAGTGGGAGTATTGTAAAGGGTGTTCGTGTGCCCTAGTTTATTGTATTACATTTATGTATGACTTTACTTTGCATTTGAGAAATGTATATGTACTCCACTAACTTAGTTCAAGTGGGAGTTTGTTGGGGTTTTTGCTCTAATCTCGTGAAGTTTGTAATACAGTTGTTTTAAATGAATAAAAGTTATTGATTTGTCAAAACTTTGTATCTCACATTTTATAAAACTTAATCCAATAAACTAAGCTCCAGAGTCATATTATAGTACTTGAACGATGTGTAGTTGACACACGGGGAGGATCGCGTTTGAGTTAGTGACCCGAACGGTCTACAGTATATGGATAGGGTTGGAAACCTCACCCTGGTTACACTGTGGACGCGACCCGCTTTGTATTAGATACAAACGAGGTGATCCATCTCGTTCATGTGATTGACATGCGAGTGGGGGCATCTTGTGCAATGAGATTGTACAAGACCGGACTGTGAATTATTAGACCTACTGATGTAACACCGTTAACAGTAGGACTAATAACTTCGTAGATGATCATTAGTGACTCGTCCTTAATCTTGAGCGTGTCACGAACTCCTGTCTGCGGGGTGTTGGGTTATATGTCCTAAAACTCATGGGTTTGTAAACTGAATGTATATTTTATTTTGTAATAAAGATGTTATTGAGATTTATTCAAATAAATATGTTTTATTGAATAAAGTGAATTGTATGTTTTGAAATCCTAATCCATTAAAGAACCCATGGCTATAGGATGTATACTTGAACTTTATGTGTGACATAAAAGTGGATCAGGTTCAAGTTATAGCCACGGTCTATAGTATAAGGATAGGGTTGGGTACCTTATCCTAGGGACACTATGGACGCGACCCACTTTGTAAAGTATAAACGATGTGATCCTAAATCGTTCATTTGGAGACATGCGAGTGGGGGCATCCTATGCAATGAGTTTGCATAAGACTGGACTGAGAAATAGTCACTTAGACTTTATAACTCCCATTACTGTCTTAACTGACTATATTCATACGATGACTTAGATAACTCGATCTTAATCCTGAGCGTGCCATGAACTCCTGTTTATTCGGTTTATCCTTAGATTTACATGGGTGAGAGTGTCCTGAGATTGCCGACTCAATAAGCCTCTCATTTCAGGGATAAGACCGGGTAGATAGCTGGGAACATAGTTCTGCAAAATGGAATTCACTCCTACCCCTTTTAGGGATTAGTAGAGAGGTTGTTCCCTTAAGTGCTGACTCCGGGTCTTGAATAAAGGGCCCACCCTCTCATTGGTCCCAGAGGGATTCAGTTTGTTGGTTGGACCACAAACCAATTGTTCATTAGAGGATAAATGGGACTTAAGGAACAAGAAGTAATTACAGGGATAAAACGGTATTTTTGACCCAACTGTAATTACGAATGACCTGTGAAGGATGGACTTACTAATCATGGTTATATCGAGTGGACAGAAATATATCTACAGTGAGAAGAGTGCAACCACTAGGCTTTAGTGGAATGTCTCGGTGGTTAACGAATGTTGATTAGCTAGGCTAAAGAGTTTCACCGGTTAATCTCGTATCGTTGGAGCTCATGATCTGTAGGTCCATTAGGTCCACCTTACTAGCTCGGACTAAGCCCTGTAACATTTGAGAGAAAAGAATTTGAATGGAAAATAAGAAAAACTTTGTATTAATCTCGCAAAATCTTTGAAAATCCAATCATGTTTTAGCAAATTTTTATCCTATAATCCCTAGGTCATTAAAAATCGCAATGATACCCCAAAGGTTTAGAATGACTGCCACCGAAGGGTGAACAGAAACACTCTTCCTCTAGGACGAGACTTTCTCGACCAGACCCTAATACTAGAATAACTCCTATTCCATTAGGCATCTAGTTACCATTATTTGGTATGAATCCATTAACTCTTAATGAATCCCGTGAATGTCACCCTCTATCTTTAAATTTCCAAGTATCCGTCCAAACAATAGCTACCGAAGGGTGAACCACGAAGGAAAACCAACAAGGAAATTGTATCCCTTTCGAGAATTCACGGTATTCCAACTCCCATGATCAAGGCCCTCTGAAGAGATTGTCTAGTCCGGGCCAAACTAGCAGGCGGATCATAGGCTTCTCACGGTGTTAATCGATAAAAGAGACCATGGGTCCCATTTTCACAGGTCCCGCTCCCACTCACTATAAGTACTCTCCCCATTCACGTTGATATTGACCCATACAAATACCATCCGAAGGAGGACGCTCCCATTTGCACCACGACGCCGAGTATGGATCTCACGGTGTGAACTTAAAGGAGATTTGTGGTTGGAAAATTAAATGTATCTTATACACTTTATTTCCTCCCACTCAGCACTTTAAGTTGATCGGGATTGACCTAGATAAATCGGCTAATAATTACCTAAGTCTACCAATATAACTATTATATTGGATTAGCCTAAGTCTATAATCACATTAAAAACATAGGTCTATGTGAGAGATTTAATTAACTTTAATTAACGACACTCACGAGAATATAACTTATGAATCTCCGGACCAAGTTCACTCTCAGGTCGGTTCCCAGGTAGGGGTGTTTCGCAAAGCGTCAACTTAAATACCCCAGCCTTAAACAGAACCTTCCTTAGACAGAGTTACTAATCAGTCACCATTCATAAGTCATATTGATTTCCTAATTCTAATCTTATTAGAACTAGAAAACCTAAGTATAAATATTCAAGTTCTAAACAATTTAAAACTAATAATTAACTTAGGTTACATGCATTTCTATGTTATAGTGCTTGATCATTCATCACATGAATAATAAAACTATATAACATACATTTATCACATGAATTAATGCATGCCCATGCTTTTAATCTAAAAATATAACACTTATATTAGTTAAATTTAAACATGCATTATATTATAACACTTATAATATAATCCTATCATGCATACTATATATTATAACTCTTATAATATAAATATGATGCATGAAATGCTTAACCTAAGGTGGGATTTTATCTATATGACATACATTATACACATAAAAATAATAAATTTCATACATCGCATGCATAAATAAATTAAATAGCAATTTTGGACCGGTTTTGGCACCCTAAGGACTTTAATTAGATTAATTAACATTAATATAACATTTATATTAATATTAATTAATAGAATTAATAAAATAATTACATTTTACAAATAAATGAAAAAGAAATAAAAAACAGTTGCTTGCACGACTCGAACTGTCGCACTCAAGGTCCCTTAACTGCCACTACGCGCGAAAACTTCTCGCCGAATCGGCAATCTGGCGGCGATGTTGCAACGCGTGGCGGCGTTGGGCAACGCTACTGATGCTCAACGTTGCACCTCGCGCGCCCAACGCCTCAGCGTTGTAACGACTGACTGCGGCACAGACAACTCGGATGCAAGACGGACAACGTTGAGACGCCGAAGAACTGCGTCTCAACGCCATCGACAGAACAACAAACCTTTTGCTGTTCTTCGTCATTTTTTGTCCGATTCTGCTCCGATTTCTTCACAGAACCTCTTGCCACGAATGTCACGGGACTTACAGACTCGATTTACTTTCTAAAATGCCCAAAAACACTAGGCCTTTACATTGATCTCATCAACAGAAAAGTAAATCTAATTAAGTGCCAAAACCGTAAACATCCAATATGCAAAACCGAAATTCATCTCATGAAATTAAGGAAAAACCACCTAATTTTAAGAAAAACAGTTTGGACAACGAAAAGCCAAGGATTGACTCTGATACCAAATTGAAGGGAATGAAACTCCCGCAGCGGAAACGACTTAGAATGTCGTGGTGTTCGTTGTGAAAAATGTTTCTTAAAATCAAACCTATCTCATAGATTCTAGGTTAAACATGCATTTCTAAGAAGGAAAAACAGTAAGGAAAGAGGTACTTACTTGTTGAAGAACGCTTCTTCAGAGTTTCCTTCTCCGGTCACGAACCCCTTCGCAACTACGATCTCTACAAGCACGATCTCTCGAACCAAGAACTTAGACACCTCCAAATTGATCTTCTCGGTTGTTCTCGATCGGTTGAGGGAGAGTGGTGGAACTCCCTTTGGTTTAGGGTAGAAAGAATTTGAGAGAGATTGAGAGAATGAGAGAGAGCTTTTGAATGAAATTCCAAAAAATGAGAGATCACTTTTTAAATCCTTCTTGCAAAGGTCCTTTTATAATGGTGAGAGGTGGAGTTGAAATCTCCACCTATTTACCATTTTACCACAACCTTATGTTATGAATATTTGCATAACACATATAATAAGATATCTCATACCTTATTATACAAATCACATTTGTATAATTGTGGATTTTAAATTGAATCACATTCAATTTAATTTCTCTCAATCCAATTTCTCTAAATTAGCACTAATTAATCAATTAGGCTAACCTATAATTTAATATGAATCTCATTCACATTAAAACTATATATTATGTTTATTATATCTCATATAAATGACATAAATACCCTTTTAATGAATTTGAACACTTCAAATCCACACCAAACTGTAAACCCTCAATTTATCCAGTTTGAGCCAACCGAGGAACCTAATGGACCTACAGATGACGAGTTTCAATGATCTGAGACTAACCTGTCAAACTCTTTAACCCGGTTATTCAACATTCATTAGCTACGGTAACACTCAACTAAAGCCCGTAGCTGCACTCTCATCACTATAGGACAAGTTGTGTCCATCGATATAACCAATGCCTGTGAGTCGATCATTCACAGGTTGTTCGTAAACACTGCTGGGTCAAATTATCATTTTACCCCTGTGTCTACCTCTTGCTCCTTAAGTTCCACTACTCCTCTAATGAACAACAACGTTGTATGGTCCAACCATAAAGAACATCCCTCTTGGGGAAGTGAGAGGGTGGGCGCCCGTTGTCCAAGCCCTAGAGACAACACTTAAGGGAACAACCCCTCTAGTTTCCCTGAGTCGGGAACGAGTGAATTCCATCTTGCGTAGTCAAGTTCCCAGTTCCCCACGTGGTCCTGTCCCTGAGAAAATAGGCATATTGGGTGAGTAACTGTGACCACCCTCACCCGTACTAGTCAAAGGACAGACCCCCGCAGATAGGAGTGCGTAACACGCTCGAGATTAAGGTCGAGTCACTATTGGTCATCTACGAAGTTATTAACCCTTTACTGTTAACGGTGTTACATCAGTAAGTCTAATAATTCACGGTCCGGTCTTGTACAATCTCATTGCACAGGATGCCCCCACTCGCATGTCAACCACATGAACGAGTTGGATCACCTCGTTTGTATCTAATACAAAGCGGGCCGCATCCACAGCGTATCCAGGATTAGGTCTCCAACCCTATCCGTATACTGTAGATTGTTCGGGTCATTTATTCGAACGTGATCCTCCCTATGTGTCTACTACACACCGTTCAAGTTCTAGTTCTCTCATAATTTAATGACCCTGGAGCTTACTTTATTGGATTAAGTTTGTAAATATGCAGACACAAAGTGATGGAAAAATAACTCTTATTTATTTCAATAAGGAATGTTCCAAACAGATACGAGATTAGGACATACATCCCAACACGGACCACGAAATAGTAATCACTAGATGCAAATCCGTTGACTAGTTAGGTTTCTATTTCCATAGGATGATCTATGCAACTTGATTTCAATCCTAAGCAAGTTACGAACTCCTGTTTGCGAGGCATTGTCCTTTGAATAGTATGGGTGAGAGTGGCCTGCTGATTCAATATGCCTACCTTCTTGGGGGACAAGACCGAGCAGGCAGCTGGGGACTTAACCTACCAAGATGGAATTCACTCCTTCCTGCCTATTAGGGTAAGTAGATGAATATTCCCTTAAATGGTGTTCCGAGACTTGAACAAAGGGTCCGACCCTCTCATTGGCCCGAGACGGACTTTTGTTTATTGGTAGGACCATAAACAGGTTGTTCATTAGAGGAGCACTGAGACTTAAGGTAAAAGATGTAACCTAGGGATAAAATTGTAATTTAACCCAGCTGGCGTTACGAACATTCGTGAAGGATTGACTTGTTGTTATTGGTCGATATCCATGGACACATAAATATATCTGCAGTGAGAAGAGTACAACTGCGGGCCTTTAGTCGAGTGTTCCCGTAGTTAACGAATGTTGATTAGGAGGTTAATGAGTAATAACACACAAAATGTGTTATCCTTAGATTTAATTATTGCTAGTTTTATGATAATTTCAGAGCTTTTATGTGTGTTAATCATTGAATTTCAGGTTAAGAGCTTAAACAGGACAATTTGGATCACTCGAGATCAAATCGGGGCTTTTTGAAGCTTAAAATAACATCTAATTGAAGTAGAAGAAGCAACTCAAGCCAATTGACCTGAGGTGATGGCGTTGCAATGCCCTGCATAGCGTTACAACGCCATCCGTGCAGATTTCATGCGTTAAAGGCCCATGCAGGTAGCGTTGCAATGCTGCCTTAGGGCGTTGTAATGCTACCTCGATAAAGAGTTAACGTAAAGGACCGTGGCGAGGGCGTTGAACCGCTGCATTGCAGCATCGCAATGCCAGATCGATAGAGAGGCACACGCGTAGGGTAGCGGCGTTGCAACGCTGCCGATGCTTTCCATATATGATTACCGCCTAGCGCACAATGTTGCAACGTTGTGCCGATTTTTCTTATAAATACAACATGATCTCTTTTTGCAAAGGGAGCCGAATTTGATAGAGATTGCACCCTAATTTCAAAATACACTCTGTAAGAAGAGAAAAGAGAGCAATCCTTGGGAGCCAAAGCATTCGTGGAGGTTCGAGATCGTGACGGGAGCTCGGGGACGAGGGACCAACATCGACACGTAAGTTTATTTCCTCTTTCTTTCAGATTGTAACATCGTTCTAAGACGTTTTCTACACTTTTAGTTTTGTTTTACTGTGATTTAGAGTGGCTAAAAGATGTAGTTAGGATTTGATTCACATGTTTAAGACTTGATTGATTATGTATTGAATTATGTTTTATTCTTTATTTTTGGCAATTTGTTCTTTAATTCTTTAATCTTGTTAGTTTAAGTGTACTCGAGAGAAAAAGCTTAGATTAGAGCAAAATTGTCAAAACTCTTAGAACTCTGGCATGAGAATGACCTAGAAGTCTAAAGGAAACGCATAAAGAAGTTGCTTAATGTCATGCATACTTTTAGATTCCTATGGAGACTATAGAATTTATTGTGTGTGCGAGGCTCACTAAGAATTGAAAGATTTTCTTGAGTATCTTACTTCTTGTTTATAAATTCATCACATTAGTTTATTGCATGTGTTAAATACGTGTTAACTTGTGAAGTCATTTTCCTCCAATTCTATCATATTCGTGTCTCCACTTATTTGTTTATCTTTTATCTTTGTTTTCATCACCTATCTATGTTTTGTTACTTTATCTAAAATTGAGAATTAGTATCTTGGTAATTAATTAATCTAGAAACCCATTCTCGAGGACGATACTTGGAACTCTCAAATCACTATACTAAAACTTGACCCGTACACTTGCGGTATTGCAATATTAATTTACGCAACAAGTTTTTGGCGTTGTTGCCGGCGAATGGAGATTATTTAGATTAATTAATATTAGGAGAAAATTTGAGATTTAGACTAAAGTTTGTTTGTGTGACGACCACAACCACAGGTACTAATTATTTATCCTATTTAACGTTCTATCAACCTGTGTGTGTCTAGTTGGTTTGTAAATTTCATCAAGCTCGGTGTTAATGAGTCTTTGATTTTATTAGTATAAGGCGAAATATCCTCCTTTAGACAACTATTGATAAAAATTAAAAGAAAAAGGAAGTGGCAATGGCATTTTGGTGATTAATGTCTAAATTAGGGTGATAAATAACACTTGGTTTTTTGACCTAATTTGATAGTATTTAAGCTCCTTATCATTGAAAATTCATAAGAAAAACCCTAGCCCCTCAAGGATAATCATCTCTTCCTTCTTCCTCATACTTTGCCCTAACCAAAACCCTAACCCTAAACCTAACCATCTCCTTCTCCTCCTACGTTCGAATCAATGGCCCCCTTCACGAGTTTGCTCCCGCCGCCAAAGCTCACGTCTGAGGCGCGCGCCGTCTTGCAAGCCGTTCCAGCTGAAGCTCAACACCTCGGACGCACGCGTGGCTGTTCGGTCTCGCCGCCGCCGACTACTGGTAAGGTCCACGCCGCCACCACCTTCGAGCAAAGCCAACGGAAGCTTCATCGCCGAGACGCAGCGAGCTCGAAGCCGCACGTCGGCGCCGCCGCCACCCCTTCCGCGAGCCGTTCCACGCGCTGCGCGCGCGAAGAAGCGAACGAAGATCTCGACGCCGTCGATAGCTCGTGACCTCACCACCCGCCGCGCGCTCGCGAGCCTCGGATCGCCGTCGCGTGCTGCGCACCGGTATCCCTCCAAAGAAGCCCAACAACCGTTCGGACCGGACCAAAAAGCGGCACCGTTTCACCTCAAGTCAGCGGCCTCTTGATCGATCGATCACACCGGAATCCGACCGGCCGACCGTGGTTCGTTGTTGCGCCGCAATCAAGAAGTATTCGAGGTCAAGGTTGTGGATTAGGTGAGCCACGCGTGAAAACCCTCTTTAATTTTGGAGTGTGAATTATTTAGAATCGGTTCGCATGAAAATATTCGCATGAAATCATTGTAGGAACGAGTGAATTTTGGTATCAAGATTTCCAAATTTTGGAGCGAACAATTTAACGTTTGGTTTATTCTTCGGAGTCGAGGAAATTGGAGCAAGGTAAGAATCATAGCCGTTTTTGTACTTCGACTCTGGATATTGGATGAATTGTATAGTAGGATGACGAAATAGAAGAATTCTTGGTTTACAGGTTATTTGGAGGGGGAGTTAACTTAAGAATTAGGAGGAAAGTGTGAGATCAAAGCTCAAGGTAAGGGACCTTGTGCGAACCTTTTAATGGAATTAAGAAAGCGAATTTCATTATTTTATGTGAAATTAGTACGTTATTTTACTTAAAAAGATTTAATGATTTTACACGAGAATAATTCAAGATTTTATGTGAGAATGCTTTGATATTCGACGTGAAGATATCTCAATATTTTATGAGTATAATCTAGTATTTTATGCGAAAATATCTTTGCATGTTATGTAAGAATAATCCAGTATCTTATGTAAGGGTATTACCGTATTTTCTATGAGAATATTTCATGATTTCCTACAAAAGTATTATCTTCAAACTGCCTATAAAGAAATTATGATTTGCATGTTGTGATGATGTTTGTGGCATGTACACTATTGTTATGTTGAACGATGGGACCTCATGCATGTTATGTATGCCATGAAATGATTTGATGAAAATGTGGACATTGGTCTCCTGAGAGCATTATGTGCATGGTTAAACATGCATTAGAGACCCTATGGGTCAAATTAGTGAGAAGTGCTGTGAGGACTCAATTTATACAGGAGTGCATGAGGACTCAAACCATACAAAGTGCATGAGGATTCAAATGATTACAGAGTGCATGAGGACTCAAAATGAAATGACTCAGGATGACCAATTGGCCACTTAAAGGAAAAAGGAAGTCATGTATTATGGTCATGACGATATGAGAAAGTTTTAGGTCCCACATATGTACATTTGAGCAGGTTTAAAAGTCATGATTGCATGTGTTTGCATATCTCAAACCTCGGTAGCGAGGTCACTTCTACTGGTATTGTTTTGCAATACTCACCCTTTCTTTTTAAAAATATTTTTTTGGTAAGTAAGGCTAAGGGCGTGCGAGGTGAGTGTAGCGGAGCGCGTTGCGAGGACCATGGGAATAGACATGTCTTCCGCATATTTTTCTTTTAAAACCGATGTTGTCATTTTATGTTTTCGTAGTTTAACTTTACTTTGATTTTAAATAGGCCATGTTAAAAGCGCTTCTTTTGCGTGTTTTGAATGTTTTAATGGGATCCCTAAAGACAATTTGTTTTCAGTGGAGTTTTAAAGATCGTTTTATATCTTTTGGCCTAGAAACGCATGCATGTGTAGTAATGTCCCTAAGAGTTTAGTTATAGAAAAGTAGGGGCGTTACAGTTTGTGTTGTCTTTCCTTATTTGTTTTCTTTGTGTGTTTGTTGTTTGTTTCATTATTTGTTTTAGTTTTGTGTGTTTTGAGTATTTGTCTCCTGTTTTTGGTTGTGTTGCTTTTGTGTAAAAGTTTTGATTTGAATTACTGATTTTTCAAGTATGACTTTTCATGATTTTGATTCTCCACCATTGTATTGTCACTCTCAGGACCATAGGTATGTGCATCATGATTTTTCTGGATACCATTTGTCTAATCTTTACCATTCTGAATCTATGATTGATGAAAATTCTTTTGATGGTAATCATATAGGCACTTGGAACCAAAATGTCTCGTACCCTTACCAACCTATAGAAAACTCTTCTCTTGTGTACCTATTAATGGAATATATGTTAAAGTTGAAAATTAAAAATTTGGTTCACGATGAATTAGAAAGGTTGGATAGGTTAGAAGCTAAAGTGGTAGAGCTTTGGGAAATAGTCCATGAAAGAACTCATTATCTCAATCAACTGGTAAATTCCCTTAAGACCTTACAGGAACAATTTCTTATTCTTACCATTTAGGAGGAGCCACCTAGAAGGACTTATTCATATGATAGTGATGATGGGTTTGAGGAAAATGAAACATACAAGAAACAGGTTTATGAGGTAGACAATGGTAATACAATCACTTCCATGGAGGAATTTCAGGTGATAGAGTTCGAGGCTGAAAAGTCCTTCTCTCTTTTATCTCCAGAAATTTCCTTTAATCTTGATAACCATTTGTCCTATACTCACGAGTCTTGTTTGGATTTTTGTTCTTTTATTTCAATACACAAAAATACCAAAAATAATCTTTTTTCTGGTGTTCAGGAAAAACAGGATAGCCTTTTAGACATAGAAAGCTATATCGATTCAAGCAAGAAGGGCCCAAAGAAATGTGAGTAGTTTTACGTGCCTTGATGGCAATCATAAGTTAGCGTCTAGCTAAACACGCTAAAGAAAGCGCTTCTTAGGAGGCAACCCAAGTTTATGTTTTAGTTCTTTGTTCTACTTCCTTTCTCTTGTTAAAATGTTTGTGTGTTTTTTTTCCTTTTTTGTGTTTTCTTTTATTGTGTTTTCTTTCTTTTTATGTTTTCTTGCCTTTCCTAGTTTTGTTGTCTAAATCCTATTTTTTTTGGTACCTCTAGGTATATGCCCAAGGATAGAGCTGCAACTTGCATCGTTTTGATCCTGAGATTGAAAGGACCCGTAGGAGACTCCTAAGGCAAGGAAGAGCAGAAACTCAGATAATGACGGATCAGGAGTTAATCAACAACTTAAACCCATCAGGGAGTATTTCCAACCTATGTTTAAGTCTGAGTAGGCTGGAATTGTCCATGCTCCCATAAATGCTAACAATTTTGATTTTAAAACATGACTTATTCATATGGTTATGGAAGGTGCTTTTCGAGGACAAGCCACAGAAGATCCTAATTCACATTTGCAAAATTTTCTAGAAATTTGTGGTACAATTAAATTGAATGATATCTCTGCTGATAGTATTCGCTTATGTATTTTTCCTTTCTCTTTGCAGGGTAGAGCTAAGGAATGGCTACGGTCTCTCCCACCGGGCAGTATCACCTCTTGGGAGGAGTTGGCCCAAGCCTTCATGACCAAATTCTTTCCACCAGTGAAAGCTGCAAAGTTAAGGATAGAGATAGGAACATTCAGGCAGCCGGAGGGAGAGCAACTATTTGAGACCTGGGACCGTTATAAGGACATGCTCAGGAGAAGTCCACAACATGGTTATCCAGATTGGCTCCAGGTATAATTATTCTATAATGGACTTGCAGGTAAGACCAGGACCATTCTGGATGCCACTACTAGAGGAACTTTCATGGTAAAAACTATGTCAGAAGCACGTGCCCTCCTCGAGGAAGTGTCAACTGCCAGCTATCAATGGCCTACAGACAACGACAGATCTAAGCAAGTAGCTGGATTGTATCAATTGGATGAGGTAACTTCCCTTAAATCACATATGGCATCCCTCACTCATGCTCTGAATTATTGGGATTTTTATCCTAAACTTGTGTTTGTAAATTACTATTTGAAATTAATAAGAGTTATTTATTTCATTACTTTGTGTCTCGCAAATTTTACAAACTTTTCCAATAAACTAAGCTCCATGGTCATTGAATTTATGAGAGAACTAGAACTTGAACGATGTGTAGTGGACACACACGGAGAATCACGTTCGAGTTAATGACCCGAACGGTCTATAATATATGGATAGGGTTGGAGACCTAATCCTGGATACACTATGGATGCGCCCGCTTTGTATTAGATACAAGCGAGGTGATCGACTCGTTCATGTGGTTGACATGCGAGTGGGGGCATCTGTGCAATGAGATTGTACAAGGCCAGGACCGTGAATTATTAGACCTCACGATGTAACACCGTTGTGATGAGGGACTAATAAATTCATAGATGACCATTAGTGACTCGACACGAATCCTAAGCGTGTTACGGACTCCGGTCTGCAGGAGTCCATCCTTTGACTGAAATGCGGGTGAGGGTGGTCACGATTACTCGCCTAATATGCCTATCTTCTCGGGGGGACAGGACCAAGTAGGGAGTGGAAACTTAACTCTGCGACATGGAATTCACTCGTTCCGCATTTAGGAAACTAGAGGGGTTGTTCTCTTAAGTGTTGTCTCGGGACTTGGACACGGGCGCCCACCTTATCACTGGCCCAGAAGGGTGTTGTGTATGGTTGGACCATCACAATATGTTGTTCATTAGAGAAGCAGTGGGGACCTACGGAACAGGAAGTAGACACAGGAGTAAAACGGTAATTTGACCCAGCCGTGTCTACGAACAACCTGTGAAGGGTTGACTCATGGACATTGGTTATATCAGTGGACACGTAATATTCTGCACTGACGGGAGTGCAGCTACGGGCTATAGTGGAGTGTTACCGTAGCTAATGAATGTTGATTAATCGGATCAAAGAGTTTGATACGTTAATCTCGTATCATTGGAGCTCGTCACTGTAGGTCCATTAGGTCCCTCGGTTGGCTCAAATTGGGTTAAAAGAAGGGTTAATGTTTTGGTGTGAAATTAAAGTGTTTAATTTCACTTAGAGGCATTTATGTCATTTATATGAGATATGAATGATATAATATATAGTTTAATGTGAATGAGATTCATAATAAAGTTCGTGTTCACTGAGGAGTGTCCTCAGGTGCCCGGCTCGACTACATCGCGAAGTGTTCGTGATGCATACGATCGATGGATCAGGGCCAATGAAAAGGCCAAGGTATATATCATTGCTAACATGTCTGATGTTTTGGCAAAGAAGCATGAGCTGATGGTCACCGCTAAGGAGATCATGGAGTCCTTGTAGGAAATGTTTGGACAACAGTCCTTTCAAGTCCGACATGACTCGCTCAAATACATCTTCAACGCACGGATGAAAGAGGGTCGTGCGTCGTCGTGAACATGTTCTAGACATGATGACCCACTTTAATCTAGCGGAGATGAAGCGGGGCTTGATCGGCGAGTCGAGAGCAGTCGATTTTATCTTGGAGACTCTACGAAGAGTTTCCTTGCCAGAGTAACGTTATTATATGAACAAGATAAACTACACTTTGAGTACTCTTCTTAACGAGCTGCAAACCTTCCAGTCCTTGATGAGGATCAGGACGTTGGAAGCTGAGGCAAACGTTGCCTTTAGGTCTTATCACAGGGGTTCGACCTGCAGGACAAAAACTGTAGCTCCTTCTCACCCAAAAGGGAAAAAAGAGAAGATAAAGAAGGGTAAAACTGACCGAGTTGCCGCCAAGAAGGGCAAGAGGTCAAGGAAGTTGCAGAAAAAGGAAAGTGTTTGCACTGCAATGGGGACGACCACTGGAAGAGAAACTGTCCCAAGTTCCTAGCAGAGGAAGAATCAAGGTAAATGTGATTTACTTGTGACTCAAACTTGTTTAGTGGAGAGTAGTGACTCTGCCTGGATATTGGATTCAGGCGACACTAACCATGTTTGTTCTTCTTTTTAAGGAATTGATTCCTGGCAACAGTTGCGAGAGGGTGAGGTGACTCTACGGGTTGGATGCGGGAGCTTGTCTCTCTGTGTGTGATCGAAACACGGTGAAGCTACATTTTGGCAGGAATTACATTTTGTTAGACAATATGTATATAGTTCCAGGGTTTACTAGAAACCTCGTTTCTATTTCCTGCCTGTTAGAACAATGTATTTCCGTTTCTTTTCAAGGCAATAAAGTGTTTATTTCCCGAAATGGAAACTTAATTTGTTCAGCTTCACTTTAAAATAATCTGTATGTTTTGAAACCTAATTCGGTCAAAAGTGTTTTGAATACTGAATTGTTTAAAACTGCAGAAACGCGAACTAAGATATCGAAAGTTTCTCCTAAGGAAAATGCCCATCTTTGGCATCTACGGTTAGGCCACATTAATCTCAATAGGATTGAGAGACTAGTGAAGAGTGGACTTCTAAGCGAGTTGGAAGAAAACTATTACCCGGTGTGTGAGTCATGCTTGAAAGCAAAATGACCAAACGTTCTTTTAGTGGAAAAGGATATAGAGCCAAAGAGCCCCTTGAGCTGGTACATTCTGACCTTTGTGGTCCAATGAATGTTAAAGGACGAGGTGGTTATGAATACTTCGTGTCTTTCATAGATAATTACTCGAGGTATGGGTATATTTACCTAATGCATAAAAGTCGAAACTCTTGAAAAGTTCAAGGAGTACAAGAGTGAGGTTGAGAACACATTAGGTAAATCGCTTAAAACACTTCGATCGGATCGAGGGTGGAGTATATGGACACCGAATTCCATGACTATATGATAGAACACGGTTACGTCCCAACTCTCAAAGACTGGTATGCCCACGGCGAGAATGGTGTATCGGAAAGGAGAAAGCAGAACCTTGTTCGACATGGTTTGATCGATGATGAGTTATGCTCGTCTCCCGATTCTTTTTTTGGGGTTACGCAGGTGGAAGTATGCGGTCTATATTTTGAACAACGTTCGCCGAAGAGTGTTTGTGAAACACCTTTTAAACTCTGTAGTGGACGTAAAGGTAGTTTACATCACTTAAGAATTTGGGGATGCCCGACCCACGTGTTGGTGTCAAACCCAAAAAAGTTGGAACCCCGTTCGAAATTGTGCCTATTCGTAGGTTATCCTAAAGAGACTAGGAGTGGTCTATTTTACGATCCTAAGAAAAATAGGGTGTTTGTGTCGACAAACGCCACTATCCTAGAGGAGGACCACGTCAGGGATTATTTACCAAGGAGTAAAATTGTGTTAAACGAAATGGACAATACATCAACAAGAGTTGCTGATGGGGCTAGTACATCAACAAGTGTTGTTGATCCTAGCACGTCTAGTAAAATCCGTTCCCAAAAGTTGGGAATGCCTCGACGTGGTGGGAGGGTTGTGAGACAGCCTGATCGTTACATGGGTTTAGCTGAAACCTCAGTCTTCACTCTTGATGATGACTGCGAGGATCCATTGACCTATGATCAGGCAATGGCTGATGTTGACAAAGACGATTGGATTAAAGCTATGGACCAGGAAATGGAATCGATGTACTTTAATTTCGTCTGGGAGCTTGTGGATCAACCAGATGGGGTAAAACCTATTGGTTGCAAATGGATCTACAAGCATAAACGTGGCGTAGATGGGAAGGTGCAGATCTTCAAAGCCCGACTAATGGCAAAGGGTTTTACCCAGGTTGAACGGACTGACTATGAGCAAATCTTTTCAGCTGTTGCCATGGTAAAGTCGATCATGATCCTTCTAGCCATTGCCGCGTATTATGATTACGAGGTATGGCAGATGGACGTCAAGACAACCTTTCTGAATGGCAAACTTGATGAAACCATCTACATGGACCAGCCAAAAGGGTTCATTGCCCAAGGCTAAGAGCAAAACGTTTGCCGGCTTCATAGGTCTATTTATGGACCGAAACAAGCTTCGAGGTCTTGGAATATAAGGTTTGATAAAATCTTATGGCTTTGATCAAAATGAAGACGAGCCTTGTGTTTACAAGAAAATCGTTGACAAAACTGTCGCATTTTTAGTGTTGTATGTGGATGATATTCTTCTCATTGGGAATGAGGTATAATTTCTTACTGACGTAAAGAAATGGCTAGCTTCGCAATTCCAAATCAAAGATTTGGGAGAAGCTCAGTATGTTCTAGGTATCCAGATAGTTTGGAACCGGAAGAACCGAACGCTAGCCTTGTCTCAGGCGTCTTATATTGACAAGATGTTGTCTAGATATAAGATGCATAACTCCAAGAAGGGCTTGCTGCCTTTCAGGCATGGGGTTCACTTGTCTAAGAATCAGTGTCCTAAGACTCCTCAAGAGGTTGAGGATATGAGACGGAACCCATATGTTTCAGCTGTAGGGAGCCTGATGTATGCCATGTTGTGTACTAGGCCCGACATCATTATGCAAGAGGGATTGTCGGTGAGGTATCAATCCAATCGAGATTAGATCAGCATGCGGTAGTAAAAGCAATCCTCAAGTATCTTAGGAGAACGAGGAACTACAGCTTAGTGTATGGAAGTGGGAATATGATCCTTACGGGATACACGAATTCTGACTTTCAGACCGATAAGGATTCTAGGAAATCCACTTCGGGGTCAGCCTTCATTCTGAATGGAGGAGTTGTAGTATAGCGAAGCATCAAGCAGGAATGCATCATTGATTCCACTATGGAAGCAGAGTACGTTGTGGCATGTAAAGCTGCAAAGGAAGCTGTTTGGCTAAGGAAGTTCATGTCGGATTTGGAAGTTGTTCCAAATATGAACTTGCCGATCACACTGTTTTGTGACAACAGTGGTGCAGTAGCCGACTCTAGAGAGACTCGGAGCCATAAGAGAGGCAAACCCATTGAGCGGAAGTATCACTTGATACGGGAGATTGTGCACCGCGGAGACGTGACAGTCACGCAGATAACGTCGGAGCACAACGTAGCTGATCCATTTACAAAGCACCTCACGGCTAAGGTGTTTGAGGGTCACCTAGGAAGTCTAGGTCTTCGAGTGCTTCCTCACTAGGGCAAGTGGGAGATATGTAAATGGGTATTCAATGCCCTAGTTTATTGTATTACTTCATTGTAATTTATGTACATTTTATAAATGTATTTTCTCCACTAGCTTAATCCCAGTGGGAGTTTGTTGAGATTTTTGTCCTAAACTCGTGTTTGTAAATTACTATTTGAAATTAATAAGAGTTATTTATTTCATTACTTTGTGTCTTGCAAATTTTACAAACTTTTCCAATAAACTAAGCTCCAGGGTCATTGAATTTATGAGAGAACTAGAACTTGAACGGTGTGTAGTGGATACATAGGGAGGATCACGTTCGAGTTAATGACCCGAACGGTCTACAATATATGGATAGGGTTGGAGACCTAATCCTAGATATTATGGATGCGTCCCGCTTTGTATTAGATACAAACAAGGTGATATGACTCGTTTATGTGGTTGACATGCGAGTGGGGGCATCCTGTGCAATGAGATTGTATAAGACCGGACCGTGAATTATTAGACCTCTCGATGTAACACCGCTGATTGTGATGAGACTAATAAATTCATAGATGACCATTAGTGACTCGACCTGAATCCTGAGCGTGTTACGGACTCGTGTCTGCAGGGATCTGTCCTTTGACTAGTACGGGTGATGGTGGTCACAGTTACTCGCCCAATATGCCTATCTTCTAAGGGATAGGACCAAGTAGGGAGCTGAGAACTTAACTACGCGAGATGAAATTCACTCGTTCCCGCCTTTAGGGAAACTAGAGGGGTTGTTCCCTTAAGTGTTGTCTCCAGGGCTTGGACAACAGGCACCCACCTTCTCACTGGCCTGCGAAGGGTGTTGTGTATGGTTGGACCATCACAATATGTTGTTCATTAGAGGAATAGTGGAGACTTAAGGATCAAGAAGTAGACACATGGGTAAAATGATAATTTGACCCAGCCGTGTCTACGAACAACCTGTGAAGGGTCGACTCATGAGCATTGGTTATATCAGTGGACACGTAAATTATGCACTGACGGGAGTGCAGCTACGAGCTATAGTGGAGTGTTACCGTAGCTAATGAATTTTGATTAACCAAGTCAAAGAGTTTGATAGGTTAATCTCGTATCATTGGAGCTCGTCACTGTAGGTCCATTAGGTCCCTCGGTTGGCCTAAACTGGGTTAAAAGAAGGGTTAATGTTTTGATGTTAAATTAAAGTGTTTAATTTCACTTAGAGGCATTTATGTCATTTATATGAGATATGAATGATATAATATATAGTTTAATGTGAATGAGATTCATAATAAACTATAGCTAGGTTAGCCTAATTGATGAATTAGGGCTAATTGGAGAAATTAATTGAGAGAAATTAAATTGGATGTGATTCAATTTAATAAATCCACAATTATTGCAAATGTGATTTGTAATATGAGATATGAGATATCTTATAATATATGGTTATGCAAATCTGATTTGCATAACCTATAGTTGTTGTAAAGTGGTAATAATGTGGAGATTTCAACTCCATCATTTTGCACTACTTAAACCCTTTGCAAGAAGGGTTTCTTATCTCATTCTCTCATTTTTTGGATTTCACCAAAGAGAATAGACTTGATTTTCTCTCAAAACTCTCTCATTTTCTCTCCTCCTTAACCAAAACTCAAGTTCCCACAAACTTCCTTCTTCCAAAAGAAGAACAACCGAGACTCCGATTTGTTGTGTTAGTTATTGATCGGGAGAAGAGTTCGAGAAATTCGAGATCGTTGGGAGAACACGAAGAGTTCGTGACCGAAAAGAAAAAGTCGAAGCACGTCTACAACAAGTAAGTCTTCTACTTGCTGTTTTTCTTTCCACTTTTGAGCATGTTTAGCCTAAACTATTAGATAGTTAATTTTAGTGAAATCGGGTAGCATAACGATACCACGACGATTCGATCGTCTTCTACTGCGCGGGGATTCTCATTCCCTTCAATTGGTATCAGAGCCACTCGTTGGTTCTTCGTTGTGCACTAATTTTCATTAAAATTAGGTGGGTATATGCCTTAATTTATGTAATAAATTGTTGGTTTGCATGATGGAAAATTTCGGGTTTGGCACTTTTATATTTACAATTTTTATGTTGATGAGATCAATGTAAAGGCCTGTTGTTTTTAGACATTTTTGTTGTAAATCGAGTCTGTAAGTCCGAGTCGTTCGTGGCAAGAGTTGTTGTGAAGAAATCGGAGCGAAAACGGGCAAAAATCAACGAAGAACAGCAAGTGGAGATGTTGTTTTGTCGATGGCGTTGAGACGCTATTTTTGGGCGTCTCAACGCCATTCTTGCGGACGGAGGCCCTGCTGCAGAGCAGCGTTGCAACGCGACGACGTGGAGTACGCTGACCTTGACGCTGAACGCGGCAACCTTGCAACGCTGCCCACTGTGTTGCAACGCCGCACGCGTAGTGGGCGGTTCAAGAGGAGGTTTCGCGAGACGTGGGCAGTTGGCTTTAGTGGGGCAATTTTATTTGTTTTATTTATTATTTAAATTGTAAAATGAATTTATTTTTATTTACTTAATTTATTTTATTAAATAATATTAATATAAAAGTTATATTAATGTTATTTAATTAAATAAATTGTCCCAGGTGTCAAAAATCGGTCAATTTTTTCTATTTAATTATTTTATGCATGAGATGTATGATTTAATTAATTTCTATGTGCATAATGTATGTCATATAGATTTAAAATCTTACCTTAGGTTAAACATATTCATGCATCATTTATATTATAAGAGTTATAATATATAGTTTGCATGATAGGTTATATTACAAGTGTTCTAATATAATTAAATGCATGTTTTAATTTAATTAATATAACTGTTATATTTTTTAGATTAAAGTATGCTCATGCATTTATATTCATGAATAGTGAAAACAAAGATAGAAAATAAATGTACAATTGGAGACACGAATATGATAGAATTAAAGGAAGATGATTTCACAAGATAATTCTTTATTTAACACATGCAATGAACTAATATTATGAATTTATAAACAAGACGTGAAAATACTCAAGAGAATCTCTCGATCCGTAGTGAACCTCGCACATACGATAAATTCTAAAGTTTCCTTATGAATTTTAAAAGCATACACGACATTAAGCAACTTTTTTATGTGTTTCCCTTAGCCTTCTAGGTCACTCTCGTGCCAGACTTCTAAGAGTTTTGACAATTTTGCTCTAATCTAAGCTTTTTCTCTCGAGTCCACTTAAACCACCAAGAGTTATGAAATTAAGAATGAATTGCCAAAAATAAATAACATAACAAAGTTCAATACATAATCAAATAAATCTACAACATGCTAATCAAATTCCGACTACAACGTTTAGCTACTCAAAATAACCATAAAAACAAGCTAAAGTCATAGGAAAAGTCTTTAAACTCAATTACAAACTAAAAGAAAGAGAAATAAACTTATGTGTCAATGTCGATCCCTCGTTCCCGAGCTCCCGTCACGGTCTCGAGCCTCCACAAATGCTTTGGCTCCCAAGGAATGCTCTTTTTTCTCCCCTTAGAGTGTATATTTCGAAATTAGGGCTAAAAACTACCAAATTCGGCCCCTTGCAATGAAAACAACATGTTGTATTTATAGGGCTTTTGATGCAGCGTTACGTTGCAACGTGTGCTGCATTGCCACCACGACCCACTGCGACTATTTTGTCATATCGTTTCGCTCGGGTGTCCAAATGACCTCCGGTTTGATACGTTGGAATCGTGATTCAATGTAGAATCTCTCAGTATATTTCTTATACTCAAAATACATATATATTTTTCTTGGGTCTTCAATTAAGCACACACATGTTCCAAATTACACCAAAATAGCCTAAAAAACTCAATTCTTGCTTCTCAAGCTTAGTTTCCTGAAATTAAACATAAAATGCGATGAAAGCTTATGTTTTAAATATAAAAACTAGCTAAAATATAGAAATAAGATAACATATTTGCATGCTATCAAATACCCCCACACTTAAGCTTTTGCTAGACCCGAGCAAAACAAAATTAAACTATAAGATCTTTCTTATGCATATATCGGACTCAAGCCTCAGATATTTAGAAGGAAATTTTAACAATCACGAGAAACATTCGAACATGATACTTCAACAAGCAATTTAAAACTTTTTCTAAGTGTTCCTACATGTGTGTGTGATTAGCCTCCGTTCCTTTAATCTCTACTAAGCCCGGAACAACTTTATTAGGTTCTCCATTCAACTTTCTCCTACACCGGTTATAGTTTCTAATCCTTGAGTCTCCCCACATTCAAGAAATAAACAACTTTACTCGGCACTTAATCACTATTTTGATGTCACATTTTTTTTCTATTTTCTTCTCTTTTTTTTTTGTGCAAGGACACTAGCTTTCACACATCCACTGCAGGGACCCTTACCCAGAGCACTCGCTCAATGAGTGGCCTAACTGATGACAGTGAAGGTAGCTCTTTTTGTCCTCATGATTCTTTTTTCTTTATCAAACATAACAACAAAAACAAACGACAACTCTTTCACATAATGCACATATTATACAGATCATGCACTTCATATTGTCATTCATCCTATCCTGCAGTTTAAGTCTCAAATCAGTTCTCAGACCTATCGAGGTGACATCAAATTTCTAAACCTAATAACTTTGTTCTAAGCATTTCAAAACTACAGGAACACATGCTATGTGCATAATAGTGCCAGGAAAAGCTCAAGAAATTTTTTAAATTAACTCAAATTCATATCATGCTCTCAAGTTTCAGCAGAATCACAAAAAGTTTCAATTAAATCTCGTCCTAAGCCATCATAATCATACTTATGCATAAGATCAATCAACAATTCAACACATACTCAGGACAGTCACAACAGATAAACAAATCCACCCCTAAACTTAAACTAAACATTGTCCTCAATGTTTGCAAAATAAGCTCAAAGAAAGTAAGAAGGGTAAGAGTGAACAAATCTGTCACGAGTAATGGAGATTTTCATTTTCTTTTGAATTCCTTGGCGACCAAGTTACGTGAGATGAAGCACTGCAGAGCGGGAGCATGGGTTTCACGAGGAGACATCAACACAACCTAACAAAACAAAAACAACGAAAACTAAGAACTAAGCAAACAAATAAAACAACTAAAGAAAAAACAAAAACGTAAATGAAATGTAAAGCTTGGGTTGCCTCCCAAGAAGCGCTTTCTTTCACGTCTTTAGCTAGACTGGACCCATGGTTGGCATCAAGGCACGTAAAATTGCTCATATTTCTTCGGGCCCTTCTTGCTTGAGTCAATATAGCCTTCTAAGTCTAAAAGGCTCTCTTGTTTTTCTTGGGCACTGAAAGATAAATATTTTTGTTATTTTTGTTTGAAATAAAAGAAAAAATTCAAAACAAGACTCGTGAGTATAGGAAAAAGGGTTATCAAGATTAAAAGAAACTTTTGGAGATAAAGGGAAGGGAGACTTTTCAGCCTCAAACTCTATCACCTGGATTTCTTTTGTGGAAGTGATTGCATTACCATGTTGGGCCTCACAAAACTTTGTTTTTGGTGTGTTTGATCTCCTCCAACTCATCCTCACTATCATATGCATAAGTCCTCATAGGTTGTTCTTTCTCAGTGGCAAGAATAAGAATTTGCTCCTGTAGGGCCTTAAGGGATTCTACCAGTTGATTAAGATGATGAGTCCTTTCATGTATTATTGCTCCAAGTTCTACCACTTTAGCTTCTAACCTATCCAACCTTTCTAATTCAGCATGAAACAAATTTTTTATCCTCAACTCAAAAGTATATTCCATTAATAAATCCACAAGAGAAAAGTTTTCTATAGATTGGTTGGGGTAGAAAAAATTTTGGTTCCAAATGCCTATATGATTACCATCAAAAGAATTTTCATAAAACATGGATTCATAATGGTAAGGGTTAGACATTTGGTATCCATAAAAATCATGATTCACATACCTAGGATCCTGAGAAGTATAATACATTGGTGAAGAATTATGGTCATGAAAAGTCATACTTTAAATCACAATAATTCAAATCAAAACTTTTACACAAAATCAACACAACCAAAACAAGAGACAAAGGCTCGAACAACACACGAAACTAAATTAAGAACAAAAAAAAAATAAACAAACAAGGAGAAAAAAATAGAAAAGGAAAGAAACAAATAAGAAAAAAATAAATAAGAAAATAATAAATAAATTAGGAAAAAATAAATAAGAACAAAAAGGAAAGAACAAAAAAAGAAGAAAACAAAAAGAGGAAAAAAAAGGGAAAACAACAAATAAAGAAACAAAAACAAATAAAGAAAGAAACAAAAAATAAAAAACACAAAAGAAACAAAAAAAAGAAAAACAAAAATAAGGAAAAACAAAAAAAAAAGGAAAACAAACAAGTAAGGAAAAAAAGAAAAAAACAAATAAGGAAAAAACAAATAAGGAAAAAAATCGAAAAAACAAGTATGGAAAAAAAAAAGAAAAGAAACAAAAAAGGAAAACACACAATAGAAAAAAAAGAAAAACAACAAATAAGGAAAAAAGAACAAAAAAAATAGGAAAAAATAAGTAAAAAGACACAAAAGGAAAAAAAACAAATAAAGAAAAAAATAAAAGAAGGAAATAAAGCAAATAAGAAAAAACAAGTAAAGAAAAAATAAATAAGAAAAAAAAAGAAACAAAAAGGAAAACACACAATAGAAAAAAAAAAAAGAAAAATAACAAATAAGAAAAAAAGTAAAGAAAAACACAAAAGGAAAGTAAACAAATAAGAAAAGAAAACAAATAAGAAAAAAAATAAGAAAAAAACAAGTATGGAAACAAAACACAAAGGAAAAAAAATATGGAAAAAACAAATAAGGAAAGAAAACAAATAAGGAAAAGAAAAAAAATAAATAAGGAAAAAAACTTTAGTCTAAAATCTCGAATTTTCTCTAAATATTAATCAATCTAAAAAATCGTCATTCCCCGGCAACGACGCCAAAAACTTGTTGCTGCAAAATTTATGATATTGCAATACCGCAGTGTACGGGTCAAGTCTTAGTATAGTGATTTATGAGTCCAAGTATCGTCCTCAGGAATGAGTTTCTAGATTAATTAATTACTAAGGTACTAATTCTCAATTTTAGCTAAAGAAACATAACATGGATAGTTGAATTGAAAGTAAAAACAAGCAAACAAACAAACATGTGGAGACACGAATTGATAGAATTGTGGGAAGAGATTTTACAAGTTAATGACTCAATTAACACATGCATTAAACCAATATGATGAAATTATAAACAAGAAGAAATACTCAAGAAAATCTTTCGATTCTTAGTGAGCCTCACATATGCAATAAACTTCTTAGTCTCCATATGAACCTACGACATGCATGGCATTAAGCAATTTCTTTATGTGTTTCCCTAAGACTTCTAGGTCACTCTCGTGCCAGAATTCTAAGGGTTTTGACAATTTGCTCTAATTCAAGCTTTATCTCTCGAGTCCACTTAAACCAACAAATTAAGACGTAAAGAACGAATTGCCAAAAATAAGGACAAAACATGCTTCAAAACATGGCAAGAAAGTCATAACAAGTAAATCAAATCCAACTACAATGTTTAGCTACTCTAAATCACATGAAAATCAAACTAAACAAGTAGACAACGTCTTAGAACGCTATTACAAATTGAAAGAAAAGGAAATTAAACTTAGGTGCCGATGTCGGTCCTTCGTCTCCGAGCTCCCGTCTTCGATCTCGAACCTCCACGAATGCTTTGGCTCCCAAAATCACTCTTTTCTCTCTTCTTACAAAGTGTATTTCGAAATTAGGGTTAAACTCTACCAAATTCGGCTCTCTTTTGCAAGAATCATAAGGTTGTATTTATAGGCATCAATGGGGCAGCGTTGCAACGCTAGGGACAGCGTTGCAACGCTGTACCCTAGGCGCGTATCAAATATGAAAACTATCGGCGGCGTTGCAGCGGCGCTACCTTAACGCTAACGCGCGCTTATCATCGAAGTAGCGTTGCGACGCGCAAGGCAACGTTGCAACGCGCACCGCACCGATCTTCATAAGCGTCTTCTTATCGAGATGGCGTTGCAATTCCAAAAGGCAGCGTTGCAACGCCATCGCCTGTAGCCTTCAAAGCCTCTTGGCTACACGTTTGGCGTTGCAACGCTCTATATGGCGTTGCAACGCCATCACCTCGGATCTTAAAACTTGGTTTGATCCTTTCACTTCCATTTGATGTTCTATTTGGCTCCAAATAGTCTCGTTTTGATCTCGAATGATCCAAATTGTCTCCAATAGTTCTGTTTAAGCTCTTAACCTGAAATTGAGTGATTTAAACACATAAAATCTATGAAAGCATTACAAAACTAGCAATAATTAAGCCTAAGGATAGCACATTTTGTGTGCTATCAGTTTTTCTTTCCACTTTTGAGCATGTCTAGCCTAAACTATTAGATAGTTAATTTTAGTGAAATCGAGTAGCATAACGATACCACGACGATTCGATCGTCTTCCGCTGTTCGGGGATTCTCATTCCATTCATGAATAATATAGCTTGTAAAGGGTTCTTCGATCATTTGAATTTGAAATGTTCAAATTCAATTAGGGAATAAGATTGATGTATAGAGATACATTATAATATAAAGTTTTCATGTACATTAGAACTTTATATTATAAATTTAATTTGAATGCGATTCATATTTAATTAATTGAGAGAATTAAATGTTGTACACGAGGCCAGACATTTGCTATGTAGTGGGAATAGTCAGTAGATACCAATCCAATCCAGGGTTAGACCACTGGACAACAGTTAAAAATATCCTCAAGTATCTTAAGAGAACGAGGGACTATACGCTTGTGTATGGGACTAAGGATTTGATCCTTATGGGATACACTGATTCTGATTTTCAAACCGATAAGGATTCTCGAAAATCCACATCGGGATCAGTTTTCACCCTTAACGCCGAGCTATAGTATGGCAAAGCATCAAACAAGGATGCATCGCTGACTCCACGATGGAGGCTGAGTATGTCGTCATACGAAGCGACCAAAGAATTTGTTTGGCTAAGGAAATTGCGTTCGATTTGGAAGTTGTTCCAAATATGGAATTTTCCATCACCTTATACTGTGACAACAGTGGTGCGGTAGCCAATTCGAACGAACCTCGCAGCCATAAGCGAGGCAAGCACATCGAGAGTAAGTATCACCTGATACGAGAAATAGTGCAACGAGTAGATGTGACAGTCACGAAGATCGCTTCGGAGCACAATATTGCTGATCCGTTTACAAAGACTCTCATGGCTAAAGTGTTCGAGAGTCATCTGGAATGTCTAGGTCTACGAAATATGTACATAAGCTATTCTAGGGCAAGTGGGGATATGTAATGGGGTATATGGATGCCCTAGTTTATTGTATTTCTATCTCTGTAACCACTATTTTAGATTATGATGTACCCCACTAGAGTTTTAGTTCAAGTGGGAGTTTGTTGGGGTTTGTGCCCTAAAACTCGTAGTTTGTAATTATGTTCTAATTATTGTAATAAATTGTTATTATTTCAATAAAGTGTTATTGTTCATTATTTACGATATTGCCTTTGTTTTAACCCTAAATCCAATAAATTAAACATCCAAGGTTGTTAGATGTATCTTTAACTTAATGTAGTGTACATATAAAGGATCTTGGTTCAAGATACAGCCTAAAGGGTCTATAGTAAGGGGATAAGGTTTGGGTACCTTACCCTGGTAAAACTATGGATGTGACCCACTTTGTATATGATACCAACACTGTGATCCTAACGTGTTCGTGTAGATGACATGTGAGTGGGGATATCCTATGTAATGAGATTACATAAGACCGGACCGCGAAATAGTAACCACTAGATGTAACTCCATTGACTAGTTAGGTTTCTATTTCACTAGGATGACCTAGGCAACTTGATCTCAATCCTGACCAGGTTACAAACTTCTTTTCGCGAGTGATTATCCTTTGACTAGTATGGGTGAGAGTGGTCAGATTCGCCGACTCAATAAGCCTACCTTCTTGGGGATAAGACCGAGTGAGCGGCTGGAAACTTAACTTAGCAAGATGGAATTCACTCCTTCCCGCCTACTAGGGTAAGTAGAGGAATGTTCCCTTAAGTGGTGTCTCCAGGACTTGAACAAAGGGCCCGACCCTCTCATTCGCCTGAGAGCGACTCTATTTGTTGGTAGGACCACAAACAAATTGTTCATTAGAATAACACTGGTACTTAAGGTACAAGATATAATCTAGGGGTAAAACGGTAATTTGACCCAGCTGGTATTACGAACATTCGTGAAGGATTTATTTGCTGTTATTGGTTAATATCCGTAGACACAGAAATATATCTGCAGTGAGAAGAGTGCAGCAGCGGGACTATAGTGGAGTGTTCCCGCAGTTAACGAATGTTGATTGAGAGGTTAATGAGATTAATCGAGCAATCTCGTATCGTTGGAGCATCTGATCTGTAGGTCCATTAGGTCCACCTTCTAGCTCGTAAAGGGTTCTTAAATCATTTGAATTTGAAATGTTCCAATTCATTAGGGAATAAATTTAATGTATATAGATATGAGATAATACATAGTTTTGGATCTATATATTATAAATTTAATGTGAATATGATTCATATTAAATTATATGAGAGAATTAAATATTTGAAAGAGTTCAAATATTAAATTCAAATATGAATGTGATTCATATTTGAAAACTATAGATTATAATTTAATGTGGATAAGATGTGCATTAAAACTATAGGATAGAGGGAAAATTGATTAAATTTGATTTAATCTAAATTAAATATATGATATTTAATTTAATTTAATTAAATAAGATTTATTTAATTTATTAATTAATACGATTAATTATTAATTAAAAATAAAAAATAGGGAACGTGTCAGGAGGACACGTTCCCCCTCTCTCCCAACTCCCTAATCGATAGGGAGTGGGAGATGCCCTTTACAGAGCCTTCTTCTCCTGGTGAAAAGAGATTGATTGATGGATCATTTGAACGATTGAACTGTTAGAACAAGAATTCTTTCTCTCTCTCAATTTTCCATCTACCAAATTGTTGGAGGTTTTCTACCAAAACCTAGATCTAAGTACTCAGAGGATAGAGAGTTCTCCAAGTGGTAGTGTCTTCTTTGGAAGAGAAGAGAAGAAGCACTATTCTTTGAGTTCTTTGATTTCTTTTGGAGCAAAGAGTTGTTGTGTTGAGGAATAACTACAAAGGTAACTTTTCTTCCTCTTAGCTTAATTGTTAAACTTAGTATGTTTGCATGATTTTTCTCCATGTCTAATTAGATTAGAAATTGAATGTTTATTCTCTATTTATTTTCAATGCATTGGTTTTTGTTTCTTAAACCAAAATAAGCTTACAATTACGATTCCAAACTCGTTTCCGCTGCTCAAGAGGATTAGATCTCCATCAGTCTTCGCGCTGAGCGGCGTTGCAACGCTGCCCCTACATGAAGCCTTTGTCCGCACGCCAGGCGTTGCAACGCCATTGACTACACAACAATGGAAACTATTATTTTTTTCTCAATTTAGCTTCGTTTCTTTACAGCAACACTTTGCCATGATCGACACGGACTTACAGACTCAATTTACAATACATTTTTTCCAAAACACCGGGCCCTTACATTGAACTTTTCAATTGAAATGTAAATCTAAATGCCAAATCATGCAAACATCCATTTTTGCAAACCACATGCAATTTCTTTAAATTGAATGTTATACCCACCTTATTTTGAGCAATTTCCAACACAATTAAGAGCATGATTAGGCTCTGATATCAATTGAAGGGAATTGAATCTTGTGCGGAAGCGATTGATCGCATTTGCTCTCAATTGTGTGATGTAGAAATACTAACAAAACAGAAAATCTAAGCTAAACATACTTCTTGAAAGCATAAATAGATTAAATGATTACATTTAAACACCAATTCTTCACGTGGTTTCTCGTAGTCTACGAGCTCCTCTTCTTTACGAACAAATCCTCGAACACCGCCAAAAGACCTTTTCGGTTGTTCTCTAGGAGAGGGAGAGAGGTGGGATCTCCTTTTGGATTAGGGATGTTTGTAGAGAACTTTTTGGAGAGAACTCTTGTGTTTGCCTAAGATGCAAAACCACACAAATGGTTCAATTATAGCAAAATGCATCCAAAAGGATGCTTTTCTAGGCAATGTGGGTGGGGATAAATTCTCCACCCATTTTGCCACTAACTCCACATATTATGCATAAATCATAATATATGGTGTCAAACACCTTATTATATGAATCATATTCACATAATGTGGAGAAATTAGATTTAATTAAATCTAATTTCATCTCTCCAAAATTCTACCATTAGTTATGTCCTAATTCCATAATTAGACACAATTAAGTTCAATATGAATCATATTCACATTGAACTATATATTATATCAATCATATCACATATAATTGATATAATCCCTAAATTTGAACTTGAACATTTCAAATTCATTCCAAAACTTTATACCCTTTATTAATTCTATGTTGAGCCAACCGAGGGACCTAATGGACCTACAGATCATGAGCTCCAACGATACGAGATTGACTAATCAAACTCATTGATCCCGTCAATCAACACTCGTTAACTACGAGTCACTCCACTAAAGACTCGTAGTTGCACTCTCCTCACTATAAGACAAGTTGTGTACATTGATTTAACCAATGCCCGTGAATCAACCCTTCACAGGTCGTTCGTAGTCACTTACCATTTTACCCCTGTGACTACTTCTTGCACTTTAAGCACCACTGATCCTCTAATGAAAAAATTTATGGTCTGACCATAAACGTTATCCCTCTCTAGTCAGCAAGAGGGAGGGGCCCCGTTGTTCAAGACCTGGATTCATCTTTTAAGGGAACAACATTCGTTAACTGCAGGAACACTCCACTAAAGTCCCACAGCTGCACTCTTCTCACTGCAGATATATTTCTGTGTCCACGGATATTGACCAATAACAGCAAGTCAATCCTTGACGAATGTTCGTAACACCAACTGGGTCAAATTATCGTTTTGCCCCTTGGTTACATCTTGTGCCTTAAGTACCAGTGTTCCTCTAATGAACAATTTGTTTGTGGTCCTACCAACAAACAGAGTCCCTCTCGGGCTAATGAGAGGGTCGGACCCTTTGTTCAAGTCCAGGAGACACCACTTAAGGGAACATTCCTCTACTTACCCTAGTAGGCGAGAATGAGTGAATTCCATCTTGCTAAGTTAAGTTCCCAGCCGCTCACTCGGTCTTGTCCCCAAGAAGGTAGGCATATTGAGTCGGCGAATCTGGCCACTCTCACCCATACTAGTCAAAGGACAATTCCTCGCGAACAGGAGTTCGTAACCTGCTCAGGATTGAGATCAAGTTGCCTAGGTCATTCTAGTGAAATAGAAACCTAAATAGTCAACGGCTTTACAGCTAGAGGTTGCTATTTCGTGGTCCGGTCTTATGTAATCTCATTACATAGGATATCCCCACTCACATGTCATCTACACGAACACGTTAGGATCAAAGTGTTTGTATCAAATACAAAGTGGGCCACATCCATTGTTTTACCATGGTAAGGTACCCAAACCTTATCTCCTAACTATAGACCCTTTAGGTTGTATCTTGAACCGAGATCCTTTATATGTACACTACATTCAGTTAAAGATTCATATAACAACCTTGGATGTTTAGTTTATTGGATTTAGGGTCTAAATAAAGGCAAACTCGTAGATAACGAACAATAACTCTTTATTGAAATAATAACACTTTATTACATTAATTAGAACATAATTACAAACTACGAGTTTTAGGGCACATATCTCAACAAACTCCAACTTGAACTAAAACTCTAGTGGAGTACATCATAATCTAAAACAGTGGTTACAAGAGATAAAAATACAATAAACTAGGGCATCCATATACCCCATTACATATCTCCCACTTGCCCTAGATTAGCTATGTACATATCTCGTAGACCCACACTTTCTAGATGACCCTCAAACACTTTAGCCGTGAGAGTCTTTGTAAACGGATCAACAATATTGTGCTCCGAAGCGATCTTCGTGACTGTCACATCTCCTCGTTGCACTATTTCTCGTATCAGGTGATACTTCCTCTCGATGTGCTTACCTCACTTATGGCTGCGAGGTTCCTTCGAATTGGCTACCGCACCACTGTTGTCACAGTATAAGGTGATGAGAGATTCCATATTTGGAACAACTTCCAAATAAGTAAGGAATTTCCTTAGCCAAACAACCTCTTTAGCTGCTTCACAAGCAGCGACATACTCACTGTCCATCGTGGAGTCGGCGATGCATCCTTGCTTGATGCTTCGCCATACTATAGCTCCCCCGTTAAGGGTGAAACTGATCCCGGTGTGGATTTTCGAGAATCCTTATCGGTGTGAAAATCAGAATCAGTGTATCCAGTAAGGATCAAATCCTTAGGCCCATACACAAGCGTATAGTCCCTCGTTCTCCTAAGATACTTGAGGATATTTTTAACTGGTATCTAGTGGTCTAACCCTGGATTGGACTGGTACCTACTGACTATTCCCACTTCATAACAAATGTCCGACCTCGTGCACAGTATAACATACATTAAGCTACCTACTACAGAAGCATAGGGAATATGTCTCATATCCTCAACTTCTTGAGGTGTCTTAGGACACTGTTCCTTAGACAGATGAACTCCATGACTGAAGGGTAATAAGCCCCTCTTGGAATTCTGCATCGAATACCGAGACAACATTTTTTCGATATAAGACGCTTGAGACAATGCTAGCGTTCTGTTCTTTCGATTCGTAAAGATCTGAATCCTAAGAACATATTGCGCCTCTCCCAAATCTTTCATTTGGAATTGGGTCGCCAACCAATTTTTTATGTCAGTTAGGTATCCTACATCATTCCCAATGAGTATGATATCATCCACATAAAGTACTAATAAAGCTACTTTGTCGTTGATGATCCTCTTGTAAACACAAGGCTCATCAACGTTTTGGTCAAAACCATAAAACTTGATTGCAGTATCAAATCTTATATTCCAAGATCTGGACGCTTGTTTCAACCCATAAATGGATCGATTGAGCTTGCAAACTTTTTGCTTCTGACCTTGGGCTATGAACCCTTCGGGCTGAGACATATAGATGTTCTCGTCAAGATTACCATTCAAAAAGGCAGTCTTGACGTCCATTCGCCAGATTTCATAGTCATAAAATGCGGCTATGGACAAGAGTATCCTTATAGACTTCAGCATAGCAATAGGGGAAAATTTTCTTCATAGTCAACTCCTTCCATTTGGGTAAAACCCTTTGCTATAAGTCTAGCCTTAAAGGTCTGTACCTTTCCGGCTACATCTCTCTTTCTTTTATAGATCCATTTACACCCTATGGGTCTAACCCCTTCAGGTTGGTCTACAAGTTCCCATACTGAATTGAAGTCCATTGACTCCATTTCAAGGTCCATTGGCTTTGATCCATTGGTCCTTGTCTACGTCATTCATCGCATGTTTATAAGACAATGGATCTTCTACGCCGTCATCACGTATGACAACTTGAGTTTCAGCTAAACCGAAGTAGTGGTCAGGTTGGGAAACAACCCTCCCACTGCGCCGAGGCATTCCCAACGATTGAGAAGGACGAGACTGACTTGAGGTGTTGGTTCCTCCATC
Organism: Trichosanthes cucumerina; assembly: GCA_036507285.1. Taxonomy (NCBI): domain Eukaryota; kingdom Viridiplantae; phylum Streptophyta; class Magnoliopsida; order Cucurbitales; family Cucurbitaceae; genus Trichosanthes; species Trichosanthes cucumerina. The sequence continues at coordinate 76,232,929 of CM071836.1, forward strand.
AACTCTTGATGGAGGTCCAGCTTGATCAACAACTCTTGTTGGTACATCTGTAGCTTCATTTAGTACTAGTTTACTATGCGGTTTGTGGTTCCTCATGCGATCTTCCTCCCAGAATGTGGCGTTTGTCGATACAATCACCTTGTTTTCTTGTGGGTCGTAGAAAAGACCACCTCTCGTTTCTTTGAGATAGCCAACAAATTGGCACAATCTTGAACGAGGTTCCAGTTTCTTTGGGTTTGTCACGAGCACGTGTGCCGGACAACCGCAGATCCTGAAGTGTTGTAAACTAGGTTCACACCCCTTCCACAACTCAAAAGGTGTTTCTGAAACACTTTTTGATGGAACAGTGTTCAAGATTTGAACTGCAGTCTCAACTGCGTATCCCCAAAACGAGGTAGGCAATTGAGCATAGCTCATCATAGAACGAACCATGTCCAACAAGGTTCTATTTCTCCTTTCTAACACACCATTTTGCTGTGGTGTATTAGGTGCTGAGAGTTGAGATTTAATTCCATGTTCTATCATATAGTCCTGGAATCTCAAATCCATATACTCTCCACCTCGATCGGATCGAAGTGTTTTAATGGTTTTCCCTAATGCATTCTCTACTTCAGCCTTATACTCCTTGAACTTTTCAAGAACCTCAGACTTGTAATGCATTAGATATAGATAACCATACCTCGAATAATCATCTACGAAAGAGATGAAATATTCGTACCCTCCTCGAGCTTTAACATTCACCGGACCACAAAGAACCGAATGTACATGTTCTAAGGGCTCTATGGTTCTGTAACCTTTTCCAGTAAAAGGTTGCTTGGTCATTTTACCTTCCAAGCAAGACTTGCAAGGCGGTAAAGAATCATCTTCTAACTTGTTTAGAAGTCCATTCTTAGAGAGCCTCTCAATCCGGTTGAGATTAATATGACCAAGTCTAAGATGCCATAGATAGGTATTATTATTTGGAGAAATTTTTTGCCTTTTACTTTGAGTGTTAACATTCTTAAACATCTCATGATTTAAAATTGCTTTAGTTTGATTCGATTTAAGTACATACAAGCCGTTTTATAACTTAGCACAACAAATATTGACACCTTTCTTTGGAATGAACGCTTCATTAAATGAAAAGGTAATACAGTAGCCAAGTTCAATTAAACAAGAGATAGAAATTAAGTTCCTCTTAATTTTAGGCACTATATCTGATTTTCTAAAAATAAAAATCTATCTCTAAAAGCGACTTGGCATCTCCCATCGCACGAAGTGAGACGACGCGTCTCCCGTTTCGACCCTGAGCGTCATCTCACCCTCTTCGAGCTCCTTGAAGGAACTAGTTTCCTGAAACGAAGAGCAAACTTGATTAGTGGCTCCTGAAACAAGTATCCAGGTCAAATCATCATTTTCCACTAAACAAGTTTCAAGAATAAGTAAATCTAATTTACCTTTATTCTCTTTGAGCTCGTGAAGTATTTTTGGGCGGTTTAAGCTTCTGTGCCCATCCACGTTGCAGTGGAAACATTTTCCTTCATCTGCAACCTTGGCTTTTCCCTTACCCTTTGTCAGCAGCAGGTGCCTTCCCTTTCCCTCATATCTTCTTCTTTTGGGTCTTCTTAAACCTAGAAGATGAACCACAGGACTTAGTCCCAGAGGATGAACCCTTCTGGAACCTTCTGGAATGGGCAAACAAATTTGCCTCTCCATCAGCCTGTCCCATATTCTTCATAAGAGACTGAAAAGTTTGTAGTTCATTAAGGAGAGTAGTCAGGTTATACTCTATCTTGTTCATCACCGCATTGCTGCGGAATTGCAGAAAACTCTTCGGAAGAGATTTCGGGATGAACAATACCGACTTTTGCTCGTCAATGACCGCCGCTCGTTCATCAACCACGTTGAAGTGGACCATCGGATCGAGGCGTGTTCTCTCATCGATGACCCCTCCTTCATACGGGAGTTATAAGCGTATTTGAGGGATTTTTTTGAATCTGTCCGCATAGCTTGTCCAAACATTTCTGCGGCCGAACTCATGATCTCACGGTGAGACCATGCCCTCGTGCTTTTTGGCCATCACTTCAGAAACACTAGCCAAAATGTAGACCTTGACCTTATCATTGGCCTTTATCCAGGTCGTCGACGTCTCTTAATGATTGAGGAGGCGTTACGGCGAGGATCTCGAGGACATTCATCGGTCGATACAAACCGTAGGTCGTCAACAACGAGAATCGTCTTCAAGTTGGACTTCCACGCAGTAAAATTCTCACCAGTACGATCGCTTTTAAGTAAGGCTATTATTGAGGACGACATGCTGAAAATCCAAAATAGTTCTAATTAGTTATGCCTTTTAACCCATCATAAAACCAATCATATTTAGCAAAATTATTAAAGAACCCTAGTGTTTAAACTAAACCGAATGTTTAAATTAAACCTTTAATTTTGCAACGATACTTAAAGGGTTTAGAACAAAAGCCTCCGTCGGGCGGTCAGTCATTTCTCCCTTGAATTGAGACTTTCTCAGCCAATTCTCACTACCAGAACATCTCATGTCCCAATGGTCCTTAGCTACCGTTTGTTTGGTCAAGGACTTGTTAACTAGCTTAACTCATCCCGTAAATGTGACCCTACCATTTTCAGATCCAATAGGTTCGAGCCAACATGCTACTATTAAGAAAGACAATTGTTGGCAAATTACGTAAGAGACCCTATCCATTTTTGGAGTTCGCGGTGTTCCGATCCCTATAGTCAGGCCCTCCGTAGAGTTTGGTTGTTCGAGGACAACCTAGCAAAGCGGACTATAGAAATCTCAGTGCGACCTAATGGGAGACCAGTAGGGTGCGTTGACACACGCCCCTGCTCCCATTTACTATGGATACTTCCCTCATTCACCTTGGTATTGAACCATGCAAATACATATCGTAGGGGGACGCCCTATTGACGCCACGTAGCCGAACATGGAACTCACGGTGTGAACTCTTGAGGACGTGAGAGTAAACTGGATGCGAACATCTCGTTTTCTCCCACTGAAGCTCATAAAATTAGGGTATAGGTTTAACTTAGTTGGATTTCGGCTAAAAGAATCTATCTAAGTCTATGCCTATTATAACTATTATAACTAGGTCTTTTAATCTTATTTCTAGGTGAATAAACATTTTAATTACCTAGAGATAAAATAGAATTAAGGTTAATTCAACTCAGGCTCCGGGTCAGTTCCTAGGTAGGAGGTGTTCTGTTAACCGTCAGCTTAAGTACCCCCAACCTTAGACAAAACTTCACCGATAGAGTTCCCTTATAACTAAAATTCTAACGTCCTACTAGATTTTAAACTATTTAAAATACTACGTAAGTCTAATTTCTAATCCTATTAGAAATTAAAACTTAGGTCTAAATTTATTTTAAACGATTTAAAACTAATTTTAAATTTTAACCCAAGGTCCTATGTTTGCATGCATTTCTTTATCATAGGTTATGGTTTCTAAAACCCCTTTAATTTACAACTTTTATAAATTTAATAATTAACCTATGATAAAGAAGCTATATTATAAATCCAACAATCATTATTCAAATTGGAATTATAAAAGATTCAACTAATTGAATAATAAAATTACTTAAATAAAATAACATTTATTTTAAACTAAGTAATTTCATGCTCCATGCAGTTTATTTTCATATAATATAATTATAACACTTATAAAAAATTACTCATTAAAAATAAATTAATCATGCATCTAACCATATTCATATAACATTTCTACAAATAAAATGCATGAACATGCTTATCCTAAGGTGGGAAAAATCTAAATGACATTCATAAAGATATACAGTTGTAAAACCGGAATAATTTTGCCCCTAAAGTGCAAAAACTAAAATTACATTAATTTTATTTCATTCAAACCGGTCTAAAAAAACTTGAACTGGACTTGAACCGGACCAAAACTAACAAACCAGCTTGAACCGGCCTGCTACTGCTAGAATTGACTCACGACGTTGCAACGCCCGCTCTGTCCTATGCGCGCCTGCTATCGAGGTGGCGTTGCAACGCTGACGGGCAGCGTTGCAACGCTGCTACCCCTTGAGCGCCCGCCTCGATAGGGGACACTAGCGTTGCGACGCCATTCTTCAGCGTTGCAACGCTGATGAACGGCGTTGCAACGCTGCTGCTTCGGCAGCAACTTTCTTCTTCAAACACAACAACTTCCTTCTTCAATATCTCCTTCGATTCTCAACCGAATTGCTTGAAATTGGTCCTGAACGACTCGCAACTCAATTGCAGACTCAATAATGCATTTTTTGCCCAAAAATGCAGGGGCCTTTTACATACAAAATGATCAAATAAAAAGAAGTAAACTAAGGCCAAACACTCCTAAACAGTTTTACAACAAACCAATGCAATTCCCACCAAATCAATGCAATTTTGTTTCAACAAAACAAATCAAGCAATGCTCTGATACCAATTGATGGAGATCTGATCTCCTTGAGCAGCGGAAACGTGGTTTGGGATCGTAATTTGCTTGATTGTTTAGGTTGAATAAAAAACTAATACATTGACAAAAATACATGGAGATATACATGCAAACATACCTAAATTTAACTATTAAATTAAGAAGAGAAAGGGATTATTACCTTTGTAGTTTCGCAGAATAGCAACTCCTTGCTCCAATGTTCAGCAACTCAGGAACTTCAAAAGTTCTCTGTTTTTCACCAACAGGAACACAACCAATAAAGTAAACCCTTTATCCTCTGAATGCTTAGATCCTCCTTGGTGGGAAGGATTCCAACTTTTGGGAAGAAGAAGGGAATGAGAGAGTGAGAGAGAGAGGTTTTTCTTTTCAGCAATTCCTTAATTGCACAGAAGACAAATCTATCGATCCACCTTCTTCTCACACAAAGAAGAAGCTTTTGTGCAGAGGGATAACTTCCCCACTCCCTATCGATAGGGAGTTGTAGGGAAGTGGGGGAACGTGTCCTTCTGACACGTTCCCATTTATTTAATAATAATATTAAATAATAATTAATCTAATTAACTATTAATTAAATTAAATATTTTATATTTAATTAAGATTAAATCATATTTAATCATATCCTTCCCTCTAACCTATAGTTTTAATGCACATCTGATGCACATTAAATTTAACCTATAGTTTACAAATATGAATCACATTCACATTTGAATTTAATATTTGAACTCTTTCAAATATTTAATTCTCTCACATAATGAATCATATTCACATTAAATTTATAATATATAGTTCCAAAACTACATATTATATCGTATCCATATACAATAAATATATTCCCTAATGAATTTGAACATTTCAAATTCAAATGATCTAAGAACCCTTTACGAGCTAGAAGGTGGATCTAATGGACCAACAGATCAGAAGCTCCAACGATACGAGATTGCTCGGTTAATTTCATTAACCTCCCAATCAACATTCGTTAACTGCAGAAACACTTCACTAAAGTCCCACAACTGCACTCTTCTCACTGCAGATATATTTCTGTGTCCACCGATATTGACCAATAACAGTAAGTCAATCCTTCACGAATGTTCGTAACACCAGCTGGGTCAAATTACCGTTTTTCCCCTGGGTTACATCTTGTGCCTTAAGTACCAGTGTTTCTCTAATGAACAACTTGTTTGTGGTCCTACCAACAAACAAAGTCCCTCTCGAGCCAATGAGAGGGTCGGGCCCTTTGTTCAAGTCCCGTAGACACCACTTAAGGGAACATTCCTCTACTTACCCTAGTAGGTGGGAAGGAGTGAATTCCATCTTGCTAAGTTAAGTTCCCAGCCGCTCACTCGGTCTTGTCCCCAAGAAGGTAGGCATATTGAGTCGGCGAATCTGGCTACTCTCACCCATACTAGTCAAAGGACAATCCCTCACGAATAGGAGTTCGTAACCTGCTCAGGATTGAGATCAAGTTGTCTAGGTCATCCTAGTGAAATAGAAACCTAACTAGTCAACGGAGTTCTGACTAGAGGTTCTTTGTTTTAGTGGTCCGGTCGTATGTAATCTCATTACATAGGATATCCCCACTCACATGTCATCTACTCGAACACGTTAGGATCACAGTGTTTGCATCAAATACAAAGTGGGCCACATCCATAGTTTTACAAGGATAAGGTACCCAAACCTTATCCCCTAACTATAGACCCTTTAGGCTGTATCTCGAACCGAGATCCTTTATATGTACACTACATTCAGTTAATGATTCATATAACAACCTTGGATGTTTAGTTTATTGGATTTAGGGTCTAAATAAAGGCAACCTCGTAGATAACGAACAATAACTCTTTATTGAAATAATAACACTTTATTACATTAATTAGAACATAATTACAAACTACGAGTTTTAGGGCACATATCCCAACAATATTTATGTCCACTCGATATAACTATGATTAGTAAGTCGATCCTTCACAGGTCGTTCGTAATTACAGCTGGGTTATAAACAGTTTTACCTTAGTAATTACTTCATGTTCCTTAAGTCTCTCGATCCTCTAATGAACAATTGGTTTGTAATACAACCAACAAATTGATTCCCTCTCAAGCTAATGAGAGGGGTGGGCCCTTTGTTCAAGACCTAGAGTCAGCACTTAAGGGAGCAACCTCTCTACTAATCCCTAAAGTGGGTAGGAGTGAATTCTATCTTGCAGAAATATGTTCCCAGCTATCTACCCGGTCTTATCCCTGAAATGGGAGGCTTATTGAGTCGGCGATCTCGAGCCATTCTCACCCATGCAAATCTAGGGATAATCCCAAATAAACAGGAGTTCATAGCGCGCTCAGGATTAAGATCGAGTTACCTAGGTCATCGTATGAATATAGTCAGTTAAGATAGTACACGAAGTCATAAAGTCTAAGTGACTATTTTGGAGTCCAGTCTTATGTAAACTCATTGCGTAGGACGCCTCCACTCGCATGTCTCCACATGAACGATTCAAGATCACATCGTTTGTACTTTACAAAGTAGTCACGTCCATAGTGTCCCTAAGATAAGATACCCATCTCTATCCCTATACTATAGACCGTTGTGGCTATAACTTGAATTTGATCCACTTTTATGTCACACATAAAGTTCAAGTATATATCCTATAGCCAAAGGTTCTTATTGGATTAGGGTTATAAAATACACAATTCACATTACTCAATAATACCTTCACTAAATAAACCTCAATAACTACTTTATTGCAAAATAGAATATACATTTAGTGTACAAACAACGAGTTTTAGGACATAAAACCAAATAGAACCAATTTTTAATGTTGCGTTTATAGTAAGAGCAAAAAAGTATATGAAGTTACATTGGATTGAGAAAGAAGCAACAGACATGTGAAACAAGATAAAACTCGAAGTAGCACTTTTTTCAATTCAAAGAGGAGGAGAACCATAGATAGAGAGCCAGGCCGACTAGACCTTAGGGTCGACCATGGCTAACAGTTTGAGAGATATACATCACAATTCTCCCTCATGTGTGAATCTTGATGGAAATTCAAACTCTATAGAAAAAGAGACAAAGATAAATATTGTCTATTTTACAGAGATCATGGGCATGCAACCCCAATAAAGGTCGAGGCCGACCTGGTGAGATTAAGGTCGACCCCACCCTCATGAATCATTAGGGGGCTTTGTTTTATTTATTTTATTTTAGGTAGATTTATTTGATTTCAGAAATTCAAGCTACAAGTTGTGTTACTTAAGAAAGGGTTCAACCAAAACTACTACTTGAGTTGGGGCTACTGAGGGGATATGCCTCCCTATTAAACAAAAAGTAGATGCTACATAGAAGATATGCTTCTCTGTTGAACAAAAAGCAGAAGCTACGTAGGAGATATGCTTCTCTATTAAACAAAAGGCAAAGGCTACATAGGAGATATGCTTCTCTATCGAACAAAAAACAGAAGCTACTAAAGGAGATACGTCTCTCTATCGAACAAAAAATAGAAGCTACACAGAACAAACTCAAAGGGAGAAATTCAGTCTATCGTCGAGATCAACGAGGAGAGGCCCAGATCGACCTCATAGGCCGAGGCAGACCACCATAAGTCGAAGCTGACAACACTACAAAGATATCTAGAAGATAGAAGCAACATAATTATGAGTTAAAAGAAACACACGAAGCAGGGGGTTGAAAAAGATGGGTTGACCATGGAAACTGAGGTCAGCCAAGGCCGACCACATTGGTTGAAATACATTTTCATGATTGTAGTCGAGTTCTTTCCAAGCAATCAATGACAAGAAGAAATGAGAAACACAAGATTGATCATCAAAATTAGAGCCCAAATTTGGAGCCTACTTCAGATACAACAACTCTTGAGCACTTAGGTGCAGAGGAAGCGACCGGAAAAAGCACAAAACTCTTGAGCACTTAGGTAAAAACAAAGTACGAAACACATAAAACTCTTGAGCACTTAGGTACAAACAAACTACGAAACATGCAAAACTCTTGAGCACTTAGGTTTAGAGGAAGTGCCCCAGAAGGTTGATTGGACCACAAAGGGTTAGGTTGACTAATCTTAGCAACTCAAAAATCTAAGAAAAATCTCACAATGGGTACCTATTGAACACGACATAAAGCCATGCAAAGCGTGATGAATGAAAAACTCTGCTTAGGCTTGGAGGACGCACACCCAAAAAATTAGTTAATTCCATAAAAAGAACTTGATTAATTAATCTGAGCAACCTAAGAATCTGAACTAAGTCTCGCGATGGATTTTATGAAATGAAATGAGAAGTAGAAAACAGAGAAGCAGAGATCAAGCTGATTCGCTGGGAAAATTTCAGGATCAGAAAAACAAGATGCAAAGGCTAAGGAGAACCTATTCACGACGGACGAAACAACGCGAGCAAGGGCCTAGGTGACAAGACCAGACTTGTTGAGGTTGAGGCTGACGAGCCTAGGCCATCACCTAATCCTCAACTCCTACTTCACTACTTGTCTTATCCTCTCTCAATATCAACTCGAGATAAAGCTACATCTTTCAAGGAAACACTTACGAAAAGCGTGAAGTTACAAGACTACTAGATGGCAGGAAAACTCCTCTCATGAGAGAATATGAAGTTACATATTTGAGGGCCACCTGAAACTTATATACTCTCTCTAGGAAAACGACGTAAATCGTGAATCTGGAGAAGAACTTTAACCAAGGTCGCTTGCTTTGACGAATGCAAGCAAGGTCGCTTGCTTACTCTCTGTTGGAGGCAAGGAAGGAGGCATTGGAAAGAAGAAAGACCCCCTATTTACTCAAGAGGCATTCGGGAAGCGACTAGTCAAATCTGCATGGATCATGCAAATCATAGGCCCCTTCTCTTTTAGATGAATGGGGTGATTAAGAAGGCACTTTTCGATCTACGGTCCCTCAGAGCGAGGGGTTAGGCAGGTAGGGGGTCGCAGTGACCAGGCTCGGAAGGCTGTTTACCAAAAACACAGGTCTTCGCAAAGTCGTAAAACCCACGAGGACTAAATATGCAAATTTTTGTGAACTTGAGTAACACTAAACTCGCATTAAAGCACTTAAGCAATTTAAAACTAATTAAAATGAGCTCGACACGAGAAAAGAAGAATCGAACAACCTAAAAACGACAAACAATTAATAACAAAAGGCAAAGAGTCAAACATCAAATGATGAAAGAGCTGGAGTTTATAGAGTTTCACTACTAATTTGTGGTATTTGATGCTCTGCAATGCTATAACGTTATGCAACATTCCTGCACTATGCTCTGCAATGTTGTAGCATTGTGCAGAAATACTGTATTGTGTAGTAATGGGAATTATGAAACACTTTTCGAAAATCAATTCTAATCTCTGAATTTCAACCTAAAAATAGAGTTTAACATATGTCTATTAAAACCCAACTATCAAACACATGAATAGCTCAATTCCCCTAAGTTTACAAGCCAAAATCATATGTTTATACCTTTGAATTCTTCTCTAAATGAAGACAAGAACCTACTTATATTTCTCATGCTATTTCCATTTATTTTAACCTTTTCAGAATTAAAAAAAAACTTGTATTCTTTCCTAAGTTGATCAATCTTAAGGAGAACAAAGAGAAATAAAACACCCATGAGCAAACTACACATGTATAACATTTCATAGCAAAAGAGTTCCACAAACTAGTGTACTACTCCATAAATTCCAACCTACAACAATTAGCCCATCATTTTCTCAAAGAAGACAACAAAAAGGGCCTAGAGATTAAAGACATCTTCAAAAGAAACACACAAGTCTCAAAGAAACAATCTAAAAATTGTTTCTCCTATCAAGCTAGAAAAATCAAGAGCTCAAGAACAAGAGGAAGAAGAGGAAGAAAAACAGAGGTAAATGGCAGAAGAAGAAAGCTCCAGCAGCAGTCCGGCTTCAATCCTCCCTGTATTTGCGATAAGAATGGTTCCTCCAAGCTCTCCCCATCAATTTCTCACCTCTCCTTTTCCAAATTAGGGCATCATTATTCTTTTCATTTTTTGCTGAAAAGCCCTTCCACTTCCTTTTTTTCACCCAAAGGCCCAATAGGATAACAGAAAAACATAAAAATAGATTTTATTTGCGTCAGCAAGAGTGGGTCCCGAAATGACTTTTCTGTCCCAAAGTCAATGTTGAGCAATGCTACAGCTTCACCGCCACATTAAGCATTTTTCCTCTGCTTTTGAAGCCGATGCTACACAATGCTACAACATTAGCATGATAGTAAGCGTGTTTCTCCTAAATGGTTGCAAGACAAAGGCACACAAATAAGCTAGACAAATGGGCTAACTCAACAACCAAGCAAAGAATTAAACGCTAAACTTACTTTTACCTAAACTCAACAAACAACATACTAAAGACACGACCAAAACACGTACACGACTCAATTTTGAGTGAAAATAAGCACGTAGAATGCAAAAATAATCCCATTTGGGATTATCAGACCCCAAACTTAGCTCATTACTCATCCTCGAGCGATGCACTGACAAAAACAAACAACAAACACACAACAAGCAAGGGGCAACAGAGGCTTAGATTATCGAGCCTTCAGGTAGATTCCCACAATTCACAAACTTAAACACAAACAAGGCATGACAAAATCGCTCACAAGTTAAAGCAACCCCTGAAGTGTGTATGTGCATAGTCTTAGCTCTCTTACCTGTGTCATCTAAACCACTCTAAAGCTTAAATCATAGAACTTAGCTTAACGGGTGTCAAATGACTTAACACGGAGTCAATCCAAGAGTCTAAAGTTTATAAACAAGCTCAAAATGTAAAACCAAATGAACTCTCATTTTTTCATTTCTTAAAGAGAATACAATTCTTTCAATAAAAATACGCAACAAGGAGAACACGGGAACCTTTCTAGTCATTTGTACCTTTGATCTAAACGCCAATATTGGTGATGAAGACAACTAACAATGAGCACTATCACTAAGATAGATTGCTTTTGTATACTCATATCTACTGCCACTGTTCGACTCAAAGATAGACACAGGTGTCATGTCTAGCCATGGTTTACTAAGCCACGAGATATAGGAGTATCCCTTTCTTTTTCTTGTTTTTTTCTTTTCACAGATTTGACCTCCCCCAAACTTTGACTTTACAAACAGGAGATATTAACAACTCACTCATGATACTTTTAGATTCAATTCAAGAGACCACGTCAACTCACTCTAGCCCCTAAGCTTGCTTTAAGACAATAAAACTTTTTAGAAACACAAGCTCAGTAGTCAAGACTTAATTGCGAAGGGTTACTTTAACTCGATTACTCATTTGCAAAACCTAACATGTTATATGCAAATAAAAGGAAAGAGTCTAAAATATCATCATTAGTAACAAATAAACCACCGAAGGCACCTAACCACACCTAACACAAAGAAGGAAACAAACAACTAAAGAAGACTACTAACAAGCAAAACACCAACAAACAACTCCAATCAAACAACACAACACCAAAAATAAGACAAACAACCACAATACAAGCAACCCTTTGTCTCAACAAACACAACAAAAAACAAGTAACCACCCCCAAACTTCGAGACACGTTGTGTCCTCACACCAACCACCCTATAAAAGAGAAGAAACTAGAGACAAAGCCAAACAACAACCAAGCAACATCTAAACAGTAGCCAAGACTACAAGACAACACAAACAATCCAACAAAATAATAGTAGCCAAGAATAATAAACATAATAAAAATCTAAGCTAAAGAAAGGAGAGCTCCCCTGTTTCAATGTTGTTGCAATGTTATAGCTTTGTCACCACATCTGGGCCAAAATCAGATCTTTTTTTTTTTTTATAAATTTCCAGCTTTAATGTAAGGCTCCTCTTTCTTTTTCTTCTTCTACAACAAAATAAACACAAAAACTTCAAGTGCAACTCTTGAACATTAATTCGTTCTTTCTTTCATGAGTTTCCTCACTCTTCACCTAAAATACTTAAGAGAACCTAAAGCAACAACTTTTTAAACACTAAACTACCACAAAACCTAAGTGTAAAATGAAAGAAAAAAATAATAATAAAAAAAACGAAAGAAATGGAAAAACTTAGGTTGATTGGGTTGCTTCAGCGAGCAATTAATTAAAGTCCACAACAAAAGTTAAAAACATTTTTCATGAGACTTCGAGAGGACTTGAAGTTGCCTTCCACTCCTTTTTCCTTTTTTTTTTCCTTTATCTCTTCCTTTTATGTCTTGGAACTTTTGTTATTTGATTTTGCATTCTCTTGACTTTACTTGATTCAACGCACATCACCCACTGATTCTTCTCTCTCTCATTTGGATAACACATCCCTTGTGATGAACTTAGTGTTTCAAACTGCTTTCTTTCTATGAATGGTTGTTTATTCTCCAACCATCAGATGTACCCCTTCTCGGTTGGGATATGTGCCCTAAAACTTATGTAATTTTGATCAAATAAATAAAGAGTTATTTGTTTTGATAAAATTATATTCTCTCTTTATAAATCCAATAAACTAAACTCCAAGGTTATAATATATCTTGAACATCAGTGTAGTAGACACTATTTGGATTGTGTTCTAGAGTATAAACGAAATGATCTATGGTATAAGAATAAGGTTGGAAACCCTATTCTGGTAACACCATGGATGCAACCCACTTTGTAGTTAGTACAAATGAGGTAATCCAACTCATTCATGTGGATGACATGCGAGTGGGGGCATCCTGTATGAAGAGTTCATACAAGACTGGACTGCAAATTATTAGTCTGACCAGTATAACGCCGTTAATAGGATAAGACTGATAATTTATAGATGGTCATTAGTGACTCGACCTGAATCCTGAGCAAGTTAAGAACTCCTGTTTATAAGAGTTTGTCTTCAGACTAGTATGGGTGAGAGTGGCCTGTAGCCGACTCAATAAGCCTACCTTCTCAGAGACAGAACCTCGTAGGTAGCTGGGGACTTAACTATACAAGATGGAATTCACTCATTCCTACACTAAGGAATTGGATAGGTTGTTCCCTTAAGAACTGAGTCCAGGTCTTGAAAAACGGGGCCCCACCCTCTAAACTAGCTTAAGAGGGTATGAGTTTATGGTAGGACCATAGACTTGTTGTTCATTAGAGGATCAGTGGTGCTTAAGGAACAAAGAGGTAATCACAGGGGTAAAACGGTAATTTGACCCAACTGTGATTACGAACAACCTGTGAAGGGTCGACTCATGGGTAATGATTATATTAATGGACACAATATAATCTACAGTGAGGAGAGTGCAACTACAAGTTTATAGTGGAGTGACTTGTAGTTAATGAACATTGATTAACTGGATCAAAGAGTTTGATCAATTAATCTCACATCATTGGAGCTCATGAACTGTAGGTCCATTAGGTCCCTCCGTTGGCTCAACATGGTAATATGGAGGGTATAAAGTTAGGAATGTGATTGAAGTATCCAATTTCATATATGAGGTGTTATATCAATTATATGTGATATAATTGATATAATATATGGTTTTAATGTGAATTAGATTCACATATTAACTATATACTAATGAGAGAATGAAGGAGGGATAGGATGGTAATTTCCATCCTATCTCCCTGTAAATAGTTGCATGAGATGCAACTTTGGTTAAGGCCTTTTACAAAACCCTAGAATTCTCTCAAATTGTGTTGGGAAAGAGTTCCAAACGTAATTCCAAAAGATCTCATCCCCTCATCCTAAAGGAACCAACCTTCCTCCTTCACCTAGAGAACAACGGAGAATATCTAGTGGTGGATCTTCACAAGGTTCGCGTTGTTGTTGAGATCGTGATCATTGGATTTGGAATTCGTGAAGAAAGTAATCTTCAAAGGTAACATCTTGTTGTCCTATACTATAATAAAGCATGCTTAATCTTAGGTATTTTGTTCTTGAATGAAATCTGTACAACAAAATAAAGAACACGCGATTCACAATCGCTTCTGCTGCGGGATTCGATCCCTTCAATTCGTATCAGAGCCTAATTGTGTTGTTGATTTTGTTCAGGATTTAATCAAGAACAAAGGTGAGATTTACTGTTTTCATGTGATGAATGAACGGTTTGCAAAATTAGATGTTTTCATTTTTGGCACATAGATTTACATAATTTCGTTGAATTGATCAATGTTAGGGCCTATTGTTTTAGGCATTTTATTATGTAAATCGAGTGTGTAAGTCCGTGTCGATCGAGAAAAAGTGGTTGTTGAGAAGAACGGAGTGAAAACGAGCAAAAATAGTGGAGCGCTTGTTGTTACGTATGCGTATGGCGCAACGCTGTTCATCGCATTACAGCGCCGTGAGGCGCTTTTCAAGGCTGCGGAGGAGGTGCAGCGTTGCAATGTTCCACTTAGCGTCGCAATGCCAGTATGTGGAGACGATGGCGTAACAACGCCAGCACAGGCGTTGCAACGCTGAAGCTGTTGAGGCGCGCGACATGAAAGAGTCAGCGTTGCAACGCTGCTGGGGTAACGCTTCAACAGGCGGAAACGAACAAGGTGCAACATTGCAACGCTGCCGTCAGCGTTGCAACGCCGAATGCGTTTCAGGAGATTTCTCAACGGGCAGAAAATGTTTTTTATTTTATTTAATATAAAAGAGTTTTATATTAATATTATTTAATATTATTAATTTTAATTAATATAATTAGATTATATTAATTAAAATTAATTTTAGGGTGTCAAAAATGGTCTAATTTTGCTATTTAAATTATACAATTATTGTATAATTACTGCAATGCATAATGTATGCTATTAATTTAGATATCCCACCTTAGGTTAAGCATTTCCATGCATCATTTATAATATAAAGTGTTATATTATATAGTTTGCATGAATAATTAATATAAAGTGTTATATTAATTTTTGGACAGAATTGACATGCATATATTTTTTTCATGAGATGAATGTGTTATGCATGTTTTATTATTCACGTGATGAATGATCAAGCACAATAACATAGTATGCATGTCACCTAAGGTTAATTATTAGTTTTAAAATGTTTAGAACTTGTAATTAATAAACCTTAGGTTATCTAGTTCTAATTAGATTAGAATTAGGAACCATGTAATTTATAAACAATTATTAAAAGAGGAACTCTGTCTAAGGAAGGTTCTGTCTAGGCTGGGGTATTTAAGCTGATGGAAACGGAACACCCTTACCTGGGAACTGACCTGGAAGTGAATTTTAATCAGAGGGTTTATAAGTTATAGTAGCGTCAGCGGGTTTATTAAGGGGTTAATAAACTAGAAATCCTAGGTTAATATAAAGAGTTATATTAGCAAACTTAGGATAAAATCAATATAAGTGTTATATGGATTATCAGTATAAGAGTTATATTGATAAAATTAGGTAAAACCATTAGTCGGGTTTAGCCTAAGTCATTTTCCTATAGAGTTAAAGTATCCAGTGGGAGGAAAAGTGTATATGAAACATATTTTTCCACCTATGTTATCTCTTGGAAGTTCACACCGTGAGACTCATACTTGGCCTCGTGGCGCAAACGGGAGTGTCCCCCTTCGGATGGTGTTTGTATGAGTCAATATCAAGGTGAATGGAGAGGGTACTTATAGTGAGTGGGAGAAGGTTTAGTGAAAACAAAACCTATGGTCTCTTCTGTCGGTTCACGCCGTAAGAACACTATGGTCAGCCTGCTAGTTTGGCCTGGACCAGACAATCCCTTCGGAGGGCTTGATCATAGGGGATCGAACACAGTGGACACCCGAAAGCGATAAAGATTTCTTTAGTCTGTTTTTCAACCTAGCCCTCCCTTCGGCGGATTTTGTTGGATGAGGACTTTGGGGTCTAAAGACAAAGGGTTACACTCACAAGGTACATAAGAAGTGTATGTATCCTGACCAAATAATGGTAACTAAAGCCTATAGGAATAAGAGTTATTCTTGTATTAGGTTTTGGTCAAGAATGTCTTGATCTAAAGGAGGAGTGTTTTTTATTACCCTTCAGTGTGATACATTCTAAACCTTTGGAGTATCATTGCAAATTATTGATAACTTAGGATTCATTAGATAATTAGCTAAAACATGATTGGATTAGACAATTATAGCGAGAAGCTTATACAAGTTTTTTTTTTATAAATTTTAGCAAAATGTCTAGCTCTATTATTTCCTTACTGGGTGTAGAAAAATTAACCGGAGAGAACATGATGACTTGGAAAAACAAACTTGACACTATTTTGGTAGTGGATGATCTGAAGTTTGTGTTGACTGAGAAGTGTCCTCAGGTGCCAGGCTCGAATGCTACATGAAATGTTCGTGATACATATGATCGATAGATCAAGGCCAATGATAAGGCCAAGGTCTATATGCTGGCAAGTATGTCTGGCATATTAGCCAAGAAACACGAGGGCATTATGACCACTAAAGAAATCATGGATTCAGTGCAGGGTATGTTTGGACAACAGTCTACACAGACCCGACACAATGCCCTCAAGTATATATTCAACTCGAGGATGTCCTGGATATGATGGTACACTTTAACATCGTGGAGTCGAATGGTGCTTCTATCAATGAATCGAGCCAGGTCAGCTTCATTTTGGAAACTCTTCCAGATAGTTTCTTACAGTTTAGAAGTAATGTTGTTATGAACAAACTTACTTTTAATCTTACCTCCCTTCTAAATGAACTCCAGACCTTTCAATCTTTTATGAAAATTCAGGGATCGAAAGGTGAGGTAAATATTGCCAGTAGAAGTTATCATAGAGGTTCGACCTCTTGATCAAAAACAGCGGTTTCATCTTCTTCTAACCTGAAAGGGAAGAAGAAGAACATGAAGAAGGTTGGTAAAGGGAAACGAGCTGACAAAGTTGTCGCCCATAAGGGCAAGAAAGTCAAAGAAGTTGCAGACAAAGGAAAATGTTTCCACTACAATGAAGACAGACATTGGAAACGGAACTGTCTGAAGTACATTGCAGAAAACAAGAAGGAAGGTAAATATGATTTACTTTGCTTAGAAGCTTGTTTAGTGGATAATGATAAAACTGCTTGGATACTTGATTCAGGCGCCACTAATCATGTTTGCTCTTCTTTTAAAGGAATTGAATCCTGGCAGCAGCTACAAAAAGGAGAGATAACGCTTCGGGTTGGAAATGGAGAAGTCGTATCAACGGTAGCAATTGGCACGATGAAACTTAATTTTGGCAAGAAATATATGTTGTTAGACAATATATTAGTGATACCACGGTTTACTAGAAACCTTATTTCAATTTCTTGCCTTATAGAACAATGTATTTATGTTTCGTTTTCTTTGCATAAAGTGTTTATTTTAAAGAAATGTGTGGAAATGTGTTCAGCTTAACTAGAAAATGGGTTGTATGTTTTAAGGCCTAATTCAGTCAAAATGGTTTTGAAATCTGAATTATTTAAAACTGTAAACACACAAACTAAGAAACGTAAAATTTCTCCTACAGAAAATGCTTATCTTTGGCGTCTTAGATTGGGTCACATTAACCTCAATAGGATTGAGAGATTGGTAAAGAATGGACTTCTAAATGAGTTAGAAGAAAATACTTTACCTATATGTGAATCCAGCCTAGAAGACAAAATGACTAAAAGACCTTTTAGTGGAAAAGGTTATAGAGCCAAAAAACCTCTTGAGCTTATACATTCAGATCTTTATGGTCCGATGAATGTTAAAGCGAGAGGAAGTTATGAATATTTCATCTCTTTCATAGATGATTATTCCAGATTTAGGCATATTTACCTAAAACATCATAAGTCTGAAGCACTTGAAAAGATCAAGGAATTCAAGACTGAAGTTGAAAATCAATTAGGTAAAACAATTAAAACACTTCGATCAGATCGAGGTGGAGAGTACATGGATTTAAAATTCCAGGACTATATGATAGAACATGGAATTACATCCCAACTGTCAACACCCGGTACGTCGCAACAAGATGGTGTATCGGAAAGAAGAAATAGAACCTCGTTGGACATGGTTTCGATCAATGATGAGTTATGGCTCATCTCCCTGATTCCTTTTGGGGTTACACAATAGAGACTGCGGGATACATTTTGAACAATGTGTCATCAAAGAGTGTTTTTGAAACACCTTTTGAACTCTGGAAATGACATAAAGGTAGTTTATGTCATTTCAGAATTTGGGGTTATCCAACACATGTGCTTGTGACAAATCCAAATAAGTTAGATTCACGTTCAAAATTGTGTCTATTCGTAGGCTACCAAAAAGATACAAGAGGTGGATTATTCTATGATCCTAAGGAAGACAAGGTACTTGTGTCGACAAATGCCACTTTCTTAGAGGAGCACCACATCAGAGACCACAAACCAAGAAGTAAAACTGTGACAAATGAGTTAGACGGAACAATAACAAAGGTTGCTAATAAAGCTAGTACGTCAACAAAAGTTGTTGATACTAACCTGTCTAGTCATGAGAGTCCATCTCAACAGTTGAGTATGCCTCGACGTAGTGGGAGGGTTATAACATAACCTGACCATTACATGGGTTTATCTGAAACCCAAGTTGTTATACCAGATGACGACTGTGAGGATCCATCGACTTATAATCATGCAATGGTTGACAAAGACAAAGACAAATGGGTCATAGCCATGGACCAAGAAATGGAGTCTATGCACTTCAATTCTGTTTGGGATCTTGTAGATAAACCTGATGGGGTAAAACCTATAGGTTGTAAGTGGATCTACAAGAGAAAGTATGGTGTAGATGGAAAGGTGTAAACCTTTAAAGCTAGACTAGTAGCAAAGGGTTATACCTAGGTTGAAGGGATTAACTATGAGGAAACCTTTTCGCCTGTTGCTATGGTAAAGTCTATCCGTATCCTACTTGTCGTCGCCACATATTATGGCTATGAGGTATGGCAAATGGATGTCAAGACAACATTCTTGAATGGCAATCTTGATGAGAACATCTACATGAACCAACCCAAAGGGTTCATTGAACCAGGACAAGAGCAAAAGGTTTGCAGGCTTAAAAGGTCAATCTATGGACTGAAACAAGCCTCTAGGTCCTGGAATATAAGATTTGATGAGGCAATCAAATCTTTTGGCTTTGATCAGAATGATGATGAACCTTGTGCCTACAAGAGAATCATCAATAGTTTTGTCGCATTCCTAGTTCTATATGTGGATGATATCCAACTCATTGGGAATGATGTAGGCTATCTTACTGACATTAAGAATTGGCTAGCTACGCAGTATCAAGTGAAAGATTTGGGTGAAGCGCAGTTTGTTCTTGGGATCCAGATTGTCTGAAACCGCAAGAATAAAACACTAGCCTTGTCTCTGACATCTTACATCGACAAAGTGTTGTTGAGGTTTAAGATGCAAGACTCCAGAAAGGGTATATTGCCTTTTAGATATGAAGTTCATTTGTCTAAGGAACAGTGTCCTAGGACACCTCAAGGAGTTGAGTGTTGGGATTTTTGTCCTAATCTCGTGTTTGTAAATTACTGTTTGAAATTAATAAGAAATATTTATTTCATTACTTTGTGTCTCGCAAATTTTACAAACTTTTCCAATAAACTAAGCTCTAGGGTCATTGAATTTATGAGAGAACTAGAACTTGAACGATGTGTAGTGGACACACAGGGAAGATCACGTTCGAGTTAATGACCGAAGCGGTCTCTGATATATGGATAGGGTTGGAGACCTAATCACGGATACTTTGTGGATGCGACCGCTTTGTATTAAGATACAAACGAGGTGATCTGACTCGTTCATGTGATTGACATGCAAGTGGGGGCATCCTGTGTAATGAGATTGTACAAGACCGGACCGTAAATTATTAGACCTACTGATGTAACACCGTTGACAAAAAGGACTAATAAATTCGTAGATGACCATTAGTGACTCGACCTGAATCCTGAGCGTGTTACAGACTCCTGTCTGTTGGGGTCGGTCCTTTGACTAGTACGGATGAGGATGGTCACAGTTACTCGCCCAATATGCCTATCTTCTCAGTTTTGGGATTTTTGTCTTAATCTCGTGTTTGTAAATTACTGTTCGAAATTAATAAGAGTTATTCATTTCATCACTTTGTGTCTCGCAATATTTATAAACTTTTCCAATAAACTAGGCTTGAGGGTCATTGAATTTATGAGAGAACTAGAACTTGAACGATGTGTAGTGGACGCACAGGGAGGATCACGTTCGAGTTAATGATCCGAACGGTCTATAGTATATGGATAGGGTTGGAGACCTAATCCACGGATACTGCTTGTGGATGCGACCCGCTTTGTATTAGATACAAACGAGGTGATCTGACCCGTTCATGTGGTTGACATGCGAGTGAGGGCATCCTGTGCAATGAGATTGTACAAGACCGGACCGTGAATTATTAGACCTACTAATGTAACACCATTGATACTAAGGACTAATAATTTCGTAGATGACCATTAGTGACTCGACACGAATCACGAGCATGTTTACGGACTCACATGCGTGAAGTGCATCCTTTGACTAGTAATGCGGGTGAGGGTGGTCACGATTACTCGCCCAATATGCCTATGTTCTCGTGGTCGAGGACCAAGTAGGAGCTGGGAACTTAACTACGGGAGATGGAATTCACTCGTTCTCGCCTTTAGGGAAACTAGAGGGGGTGTTCCCTTAAGTGCTGTCTCCAGGGCTTGGACAACGGGCGCCCACCTTCTCACTGGCCCGAGAAGGATGTTGTGTAT
This sequence comes from Trichosanthes cucumerina, assembly GCA_036507285.1. Classification (NCBI taxonomy): domain Eukaryota; kingdom Viridiplantae; phylum Streptophyta; class Magnoliopsida; order Cucurbitales; family Cucurbitaceae; genus Trichosanthes; species Trichosanthes cucumerina. Next base: position 76,254,028 of record CM071836.1, read on the forward strand.
GGTTGGACCATCACAATATGTTGTTCATTAGAGGAGCAGTGGGGACTTAAGGAACAAGATGTAGACACGAGGGTAAAGCGGTAATTTGACCCGGTAGTGTCTCACAACAACTGTGTGGAGGGTCGACTCATGGGTATTGGTTATATCAGTGGACACGTAATATTCTGCATTGACTGGAGTGCAGCTACGGGCTATAGTGGTGTGTTACCGTAGCTAATGAATGTTGATTAATCGGGTCAAAAAGTTTGACAGGTTAATCTCGGATCATTAGAGTCTGTCACTGTAGGTCCATTAGGTCCCTCGGTTGGCTCAATCTGGGTTAAAAGAAGGGTTAAAGTTTTTGTATGAAATTGAAGTGTTCAATTTCACTTTAAGGGCATTTATGTCATTTATATGAGATATAGATGATATAATATATAGTTTAATGTGAATGAGATTCATAATAAACTATAGGTTAGCCTAATTGTTGAATTAGGGCTAATTGGAGAAATTAATTGAGAGAAATTAAATTGGATGTGATTCAATTTAATTAATCCACAATTATTGCAAATGAGATTTGCAATATGAGATATGAAATATCTTATATTATGTGGTTATACAAATGAGAGTTGCATAACCTTTGGTTGTGGTAAAGTGGTAATAATGTGGAGATTTTAACTCCATCATTCCACTATTTAAACCCTTTGCAAGAAGGGATTAGTGAAGCTTTTCTCATTTTTTTGGTTTTGACAAAAGAGAAAAAACTAAAATTCTCTCTACTCTCTCTCAATTCTCCTCCCTCTCCAAAACCACTAGAGTCTCACAACTCTCCTTCTTCCAAAGGAAGAACAACCGAGACACCAAGTGGTAGTGTTCGAATTCATTCGTGGGTAACGTTCGTGAGATCGAGAAGCACGAAGCGTTCATGATCTTTGGAAGAAATCTTGAAGAGAGTCTTCAACAAGTAAGTAACATAACCTTACTGTAATTTCTTCTTTTCTAGCATGTTTAACTTAGATTTAAGAGTTAGATCGTTTTAACAAAACTCGAGTAGCGTAATGATACTATGACGATTTGATCGTCTTCCGCTGCGCGGGGATTCTCATTCCCTTCACTCAGTGACAGGACCAAGTAGGGAGCTGGGAACTTAACTACGCGAGATGAAATTCACTCGTTCCCGCCTTTAGGGAAACTAGAAGGGTTGTTCCCTTAAGTGTTGTCTTCATGGCTTGGACAACGGGCGTCCACCTTCTCACTGGCCCGAGAAGGGTGTTGTGTATGGTTGGACCATCACAATATGTTGTTCATTAGAGGAGCAATGGAGACTTAAGGAACAAGAAGTAGACACAGGGGTAAAACGGTAATTTGACCCAGTCGTGTCTACGAACAACCTGTGAAGGGTCGACTCATGGGTATTGGTTATATTAGTGGACACGTAATATTCGCAGCGGGGAGTGCGGCTACGGGCTATAGTGGAGTGTTTCGTGTAGCTAATGAAGGTTGATTAACCGGGTCAAAGAGTTTGATAGGTTAATCTCGGATCATTGGAGCTCGTCACTGTAGGTCCATTAGGTCCCTCGGTTGGCTCAATCTGGGTTAAAAGAAGGGTTAATGTTTTAGTGTGAATTGAAGAGTTCAATTTCACTTAATGTCATTTATATGAGATATGAATGATATCATATATAGTTTAATGTGAATGAAATTCATAATAAACTATAGGTTAGCCTAATTGATGAATTAGGGCTAATTGGAGAAATTAATTGAGAGAAATTAAATTGAATGTGATTCAATTTAATAAATCCACAATTATACAAATGTGATTTGTAATATGAGATATGAGATATCTTATAATATATGGTTATGCAAATATGATTTGGATAACCTATAGTTGTGGTAAAGTGGTAATAATGTGGAGATTATAACTCCATCACATTCCACTATTTACCTTTGTAAGAAGAGTTTCTTATCTCATTCTCTCATTTTTTGGATTCTAACCAAAGAGAAGAGAAAATTCTCTCTCAACTCTCTCTACTCTCCTCCCTTCTCCAAAACACAAAAGTCCCACCACTTTCCTTCTTCCAAAAGAAGAACAACCGAGAAGCCATTGGTTGTGTTTGGCTTTTGTTCGAGAGAAGAATTCGTTGAGATCGAGATTTCGCGAAGTGTTCGTGATTGAAGGAAGGAACAGTGAAGAATTGTCTTCAACAAGTAAGTATCTTGTATTTTACTTATTGTTTTTCTTTCCTTTTGAGCATGTTTAGCCATAACTATTAGATAGTTAATTTTAGTGAAATTCGAGTAGCATAACGATACCACGACGATTCGATCGTCTTCCGCTGCGCGGGGTTTCTCATTCCCTTCATTGAGAACATGAGACGGATTCCTTATGCATCAGTTGTTGGGAGCCTGATGGACGTCATGTTGTGTACTAGGTCAGCCATCTGCTTTGCAGTTGGAATGGTTAAAAGGTATGAATCCAATCTAGGATCTGAACACTAGACAACGGTTAAAATGATCCTTAAGTATCATCGGAGAACAAGGAACTACATACTTGTGTATGGGGCTAAGGATTTGATCCTTACAGGATACACAGATTCTGACTTTCAGACTGATAAAGATTCTTGGAAATCTACATCAGACTCAGTATTTACTCTTAACGGAGGAGCTATAGTATGGCAAAGCGTCAAGTAGGGATGCATCGATGATTCCACCATGGAGGTCGAATATGTAGCAGCTTGTGAAGCAGCTAAAGAGGCTGTTTGGTTAAGGAAATTCATGTTAGATTTGGAAGTTGTTCCAAATATGAGTTTGCCCATCACGTTGTATCGTGATAACAGTGGTGTCGTGGCAAATTCAAGGGAACCCCGAAGTCACAAGAGGGGAAAGCATATTGAGCGAAAATATCATCTCATCCGGGAGATCGTGCATCGAGAAGACGTGATCGTCACGAAGATAGCCTTAGAGCACAACATTGTTGATCTTTTTACAAAGGCTCTCACGACTAAAGTATTTAAGAGTCACCTAGAAGGTCTAGGTTTACAAGTCTTCCCCAACTAGGGCAAGTGGGAGTATATTGTACAAAAGGTTTCAATGCCCTAGTTTATTGTATTTACATCATTGTAATGTTTAGTATTCCACAAGCTTTAGGTCAAGTGGAAGAATGTTGGGATATGTGCCCTAAAACTTATGTAATTTTGATCAAATAAATAAAGAGTCATTTTTTTTAGAAAATTATATTCTCGCTTTATAAATCCAATAAACTAAACTCTAAGGTTATAATATATCTTGAACATCAGTGTAGTAGACGATATTTGGATTGTGTTCAAGAGTATAACCTAAATGGTCTATGGTATAAGAATAAGCTTGCAAACCCTATTTTGGTAACACCATGGATGCGACCCACTTTGTAGTTAGTACAAATGAGGTAATCCAACTCATTCATGTGGATGACATGCGAGTAGAGGCATCCTGTATGAAGAGTTCATACAAGACCGAACTGTTAATTATTAGTCTGATCAGTATAACACTGTTAACAGGATAAGACTGATAATTTATAGATGGTCATTAATGACTCGACCTTAATCATGAGCAAGTTAAGAACTCCTGTTTATAGGTGTTTGTCCTTAGACTAGTATGGGTGAGAGTGGCCTGTAGCCGACTCGATAAGTCTACCTTCTCAGGGACAGAACCTCGTAGGTAGCTGGGGACTTAACTATGCAAGATAGAATTCACTCATTCCTACACTAAGGAATCAAATAGGTTGTTCCCTTAAGAACTGAGTCCAGGTCTTGAAAAACGGGGCCCCGCCCTCTAAACTAGCTTAAGAGGGTATGAGTTTATGGTAGGACCATAGACTTGTTGTTCATTAGAGGATCAGTGGTGCTTAAGGAACAAAGAGGTAATCACGAGGGTAAAGCGGTAATTTGACCCAAAGCGTGATTACTGAACAACTTTGTGAAAGGGTCGACTCATGGGTAATGATTATATCAATGAACACAATATAATCTACAGTGAGAAGAGTGCAGCTACAAGTCTATATTGGAGTGACTTGTAATTAATGAACATTGATTAACTGGATCAAAGAGTTTGATCAGTTAATCTCACATCATTGGAGCTTATGAACTGTAGGTCCATTATGTCCCTCCGTTGGCTCAACATGATAATATTGAGGGTATAAACTTACGAATGAGATTGAAGTGTTCAATTTCATAATGAGGTGTTATATCAATTATATGTGATATAATTGATGCAATATATGGTTTTAATGTGAATTAGATTCACATATTAACTATATACTAATGAGAGAATGAAGGAGGGATATGATGGTAATTTTCATCCTATCTCCCTATAAATAGTTGCATGAGATGCAACTTTGGTTAAGGCTTTTACAAAACGCTAGAAATCTCTCAAATTGTTTTGGAAAAGAGTTCCAAACATAATTCCAAAAGATCTCATTACCTCATCCTAAAGGAACCCACCTTCCTCCATCACCTAGAGAACAACGGAGAAGATCTAGTGGTGGATCTTCACAAGGTTCGGGTTGTTGCTGAGATCGTGATCATTGCAGGAGGAATTCGCAAAAAAGTAATCTTCAAAGGTAACATCTTGTTGTCTTATACTATAATAAAGCATGCTTAATCTTAGGTATGTTGTTCTTGAATGAAATCTGTACAACAAAATAAAGAACACGCGATTCACAATCGCTTCCACTGCGGGATTCGATCCCTTCATTCTCAACTTCACTTTCTTCCACAACATATTCAAAAGAGTTTTCATTCTCTAAGCTCTCATTGAAACGTTTGTTTATTTCAACATTTCCAGATGAATTCAAAACCCCAATAGCATAACATTTTTCTACATCATCAAAAGATTGCATAGTATTGAACACATTAAAGGTTACCTGTTGATCATTCATTCTCATGGTAAGCTCTCCTTTTTCAACATCAATCAATGTTCTACCAGTAGCTAAAAATGGCCTACCCAAGATAATAGGAACCTCTGCGTCAGCTTCGTAGTCCAATATGATGAAATCTGCAAGAAAGATAAAATTTATCCACCTTAACAAGAACATCTTCAATTGTTCCTTCATGATGAGTATAAGAACGATCTGCTAATTGAAGAGTGATTGTAGTGGGTATTGTTTCTCCAATTCCAAGCTTTTTAAACACGGACATATGCATCAAGTTGAAGCTTGCTCCCAAATCACATAAAACCCTTCCATTATAGGTTTTACCAATAGAGAAAGGGATAGTGAAAGTACCGGGATCCTTTAATTTAGGAGGAACCTTACTTTGAAGGATTGAGTTGCAATTTTTTGTAAGGGCCACTATTTCAAATTCTCCAAGTCTTTGTTTTTTGGTCAAAATATCTTTCATGAACTTGGCACAGTTGGGCATTTTCTTTAAGGCTTCAACAAGCAGAATATTAATGTGCAAACCCTTCAAAATATCAAGAAATCTATCAAAGTGTTTGTCTTGCTCATTCTTTTGAAATCGTTGAGGAAAAGGTGGTGGCGGTCTCGTATCCTCCTGATCAGCTTGCTTTTGTTGAGGAATTGCAACATCATTTTTCTGTTCTGCCTTCTGATGTAGTGGTCATGCTACAACATTGCACTGTTTCTGCTCACACTCCAGTGTATTTCCCTTGTCCTCACTATTATCTTGGATTGAAGTGGGCTCGTTTACCTTAAGAGTCTTATTTTTAGGCTCTTCCAATTATTTTCCACTTCTAAGTTGGATTGCATTACATGTCTCCTTGCCTTTGCTTCTTGGATTTTCAGTATCACTTGGCAAGGTGCCTTGAGCTCTATTATTCAAGGCTGAAGCTAGTTGGCCCACTTGGTTCTCTAAATATCTAAGCGATGCAACTTGACTCTTAAGAGGCTCAAAATTTTTCTGAGGATATCCTTGTCGTTGAACTCCATGAGGTATAGGAGATCTCATTTGTTGATTAGAAGGTCTGGCTCCTTGATTGCTCCATGAAAGTTTGGGTGTTTCCTCCAACCCGAGTTATATGTGTTCGAATAGGGATTGAAATTTTGTTATATCCCACATAATTTACTGACGCAGGATTGGAAGGACATACATCAAAGGTGTGGCCCTCCCCATAATAAACACAAGACACTGATATTGAAGACCCAAACAGACTTCTTGAATCCATATTCAACGATTTCAAAGTATTGTTAAGAGTAGCAATCTGTATTGCCAGATTCGCCGCACTTGCATCTTGCAACCCTGCTACCTGACGAGTTGGGTTAAGGCATGAAGTAGGCCACTGATAGTTATTCTTTTCAATCTTCTCAAGAATCTCATAAGCATCATTGTATGTCTTCGACAACAATGCTCCTCCAGCTGAGAAATCCACTACCATCCTCGTGTGGGTATTCAACCCATTATAAAAAGTTTGCATCTAAATGTCGTAGGGGATACTGTGGTTCGGGCATTTGTGTAACAACTCCTTAAATCTCTCCCAAGTTTCATACAATGATTCATCCTCCTGCTGCTGAAACGATGTGATCTCACTCATGAGCTTGGCATTCTTCGTGGGTGTAAAGTACTTTGTTAGAAATTGCTCCACCAACTCATTCCAACTCGTGATCGTTCCAGGTGGTATAACATTTAACCATTCTAGTGTTTGTCCTCTTAACGAATAAGGAAAGAGCGTCAACCTAAGAGTAACCTCACTTCTCCTCGGATTAAGAAAGACTTACATACACCCATAAACAACTGGAGATGTAGGTGAGGATCCTCCATTGGTGTACCACCAAATTGGCCTGTGTGTTGGAGCATCTGAAACATGAGCGGTTTTAGTTCAAAGTGTGGTGCCTCTATTTCTGGTGGTAGAATCCCCAGAATCAGAACTGGCACTGCATAATCCTGAATAACCTGATCTCTCTCATCTTCAACTACTCTAGCTCCCCCATTATTATCAACTCCCAATGGTGGATCAATCATACCTTCAACTATTGTTAATCCTCTTTGTTCCCTTCTTCTCCGATGAAATGTACGTTCGATCTCAGGATCAAGAGGTAACAATTTAAGATCGTGCTCCTCGTTCATATAAGAAGTTCAACACCTAGCACAATACACAAGTAACCAATCAAAATTTATATAAGTTAACTAAAACTAAAAAAACAAATAAAAGTACTCAATTTCACAAAATTCACAAACAATTAGTCCCTAACAACGACGCCAAAAACTTGTTGTACAAAAACTCACTACGCAAGATACACAATCATAGGTAACAATTAGTGAACAAGGTCGATCCCACGAGGACTAAATATGTAAATTTTTGTGAACTTGAGTAACAATAAACTCGCTTTAAAGCACTTAAGCAATTTAAAACTAACTAAAACGAGCTCGACACGAGAAAAGAAGAATCGGACAACCTAAAAGCGATAAACAATTAATAAAAAAAGGCAAAGAGTCAAAAATCAAATGATGAAAGAGTTGGAGTTTATAGAGTTTCACTACTAATTTCTGGTATCTGATGCTTTGCAATGCTATAGCATTATGCAACATTACTGCACTATGCTCTGCAATGTTGTAGCATTGTGCAACAATATTGTATTGTGTAGTAATGGGAATTATGAAATACTTTTCGAAAATCAATTCTAATCTCTGAATTTCAGCCCAAAAACAGAATTTAACATATGTCTATGAAAACCCAACTATCAAACATATGAATAGCTCAATTCCCCTAAGTTAACAAGCCAAAAGCATATGTCTATACCTTTGAATTCTTCTCTAGATCAAGACAAGAACCTACTTGTATTTCTCATGTTATTTCCATTCATTTTAACCTTTTCAGAATTAAAACGAACTTGTATTCTTTCATAATTGATCAATCTTAAGGAGAACAAAGAGAAATAAAACACCCATGAGCAAACTACACATGTATAGTATTCCATTGCAAAAGAGTTCCACAAACTAGTCTTACTACTCCATAAACTCCAACCTACAACAATTAGCCCATCATTTTCTCAAAGAAAACAACTAAAAAGAGTCTAGAGATTAAAGACATCTTCAAAAGAAACACACAAGTCTCAAAGAAACAATCTACAAATGGTTTCTCCTAAAATCAAGCTAGAAAAATCAAGAGCTCAAAAGAGGAAGAAGGGGAAGAAAAACAGAGTTAAATGGTAGAAGAAGAAAGCTCCAGCAGCAACCCGACTTTAATCCTCCCTACATTTACGATAAGAATGGTTCCTCCAAGCTCTCCCCATCGATTTTTTCTCTCTTCTCCTTTTCCAAATTAGGACATCATTATTCTTTTCTTTTTTGCTCAAAAGTCCTTCCACTTCCTTTTTTTTCACCCAAGGCCCAATAGCATAATAGAAAAACATAAAAATAGATTTTATTCGTGCCAGCAAAAGTGGATCCCGAAATGACTTTTTTGTCCCAAAGTAAATGTTGAGCAATGCTACAGCATCACCCCCACATTAAGCATTCTTCCTCTACTTTTGAAGCCGGATGCTACACAATGCTACAACATTAGCATGACAGTAAGTGTGTTTCTCCTAAATGGTTGCAAGACAAAGGCACATAAAACACACAAATAAGCTAGAAAAATGGGTTAACTCAACAACCAATCAATGAATTAAACACTTAACTTACTTTTACCTAAACTCAACAAACAACATACTAAAGACACGACCAAAACACTTACACGACTCAATTTTAAGTGAAAATAAGCACGTAGAATGCAAAAATAATCCCATTTCATGTAAAGGAAATCATGTCCATTATAAAAAGAACTAAACTTAAATACAAAACCATAGTTCAAAAACAAAGTAGAAAATGATCAAGAAAGAACTATCGTGGCATGAAAGGCTTCATTCCCGGCACCTATCACGATCTCGAGTTTCAGAAATCTCTTCCTTAAACTCTGCAAACTGCTAGTTTCCAATCCCTCAAACTCAATTTTCGACCATGGACTCCAAAAAGTCCCTCAAATTGTGGAAAAAACATCAATTTAAAGCAATCGACACGATGTTGAGATGTTAGGGCCAACGTCTCAACGTCGTGCCTTAGAGGCGCGTTTTATAAAAGGAACGCACGGTGATAACCCTCATTTATGAGGATTATTTATCTCTATACTTAGTCATTTTTTGTTAAATTTATTCAATTTTTCATGATATGGCAAGCTAAAATTATCATTTGAGAGTAAAATTTCTAAAGCTTATTAAAATGTGGGAAAAATAGGAAATGAGAGAAAAATGATTAAAAACAAGCTAATTTAGTGTGTTTTTGTGAAGGAAAAGAAGAATAGGAAAAATTGCTAAGGAAATTGCAGTTTTATTTTAACCAACAAAGTAGCCAGATAAACAAGCCAAAATACCAGACAAATTGTTGAACAAAGTGTTGACAAAGTTCTAGATTTCAGAAACACGCCTCAATTTTCGGGATTGCAATATTTTGGGAGATTCTCACTCACATTTGGAAAGAATATGGCCTAGAATCATACCCAACCAATTACCCACGAATTAAGGATGGATTCTTGGAGGAAAATCCTACTTTCATCATCTATAAAAGGCTACAAATTTAGGGTTTGAAGAGAGGCGAGCTAGAGGCCGAAAGACCATGTTCTCTCCACTTTACTTTCTATCTTTTTCTTCTCATTCTGTTTTATTACAACAGTTCGTTAATTTACTTTTCCAGCGACTTTAAGTTTATTTAGCATTTGTAAACCCTCGGTTAATCCCTCTTTACGAAAGTAGTTGAGGTGAAGATTTGCAACCCAAGTGTTGTGATCGCTGCTCTAGGCACGCAAGTGCACGTGATCAAAGTAATATCAAACTGGAGTATTCTAGAGTATCAAACCCACAGGGAACGAGTTTACAAATTAAATTGGAAACACAAGAAATGCTAGTGAAAATGCAAGGTAACCAAGTGACAAATGGTTGATTTTGGGGTTTTTAAGTTGATATAAATGAGGAAAAATCAATGAAATAAAATAAGGAAATTCAAGTGCTTTTGCACATTCGGAGAAAATGCTTTTGCAAATGTTGTAGCAATTGTGCCAGCAAATCCAAATCTAAGTAAATCGGATTCAATTCCTATTTGGTTTTGTTCCCGAATCCATGAGGAAACTAAGCAATTAAACCTACATGTCTGTGGCTAATTGAGCTTAGATGGTTTTCGCACACAACTGTTGTGGTTTGTGCCCTAAAACTCGTAGTTTGTATTTCTATTCTAATTATTTCTAATAAATCGTTATTACTTCAATAAAGCGTTATTGTTCTTTGTCTATAATATTGCCTTTACTTTAAACCCTAAATCCAATAAACTAAACATCCAAGGTTGTTAAATGAATCTTTTACTGAATGTAGTGTATATATAAAGGATCTCGGTTCGAGATACAGCCTAAAGGGTCTATAGTTAGGAGATAAGGTTTGGGTACCTTACCCTGGTAAAACTATGGATGTGGCCCACTTTGTATTTGATACAAACACTATGATCCTAATGTGTTCGTGTAGATGGCATGTGAGTGGGGTTATCCTATGTAATGAGATTACATAAGACCAGACCACGAAATAGTAACCTCTAGCTGTAACTCCTTTGACTAGTTAGGTTTCTATTTCACTAGGATGACCTAAGCAACTTGATCTCAATCACGAGCAAATTTCAGAACTTACATTCGCGAGGATTGTCCTTTGACTAGTATAGGTGAGAGTGGCCAGATTCGCCGACTAGATATGCCAACCTTCTTGGGGAGAAGATCGAGTGAGCGGCTGGGAACTTAACTTAACAAGATGGAATTCACTCCTTCTCGCCTACTAGGGTAAGTAGAGGAATGTTCCCTTAAGTGGTGTCTCCGGGACTTGAACAAAGGGCCCGACCCTCTCATTGGCACGAGAGGGACTCTGTTTTGTTGGTAGGACCACAAACAAATTGTTCATTAGAGAGCACTGGTACTTAAGGCACAAGATGTAACCCAGGGGTAAAACGGTAATTTGACCCAGCTGGTGTTACGAACATTCGTGAAGGATTGACTTACTATTATTGGTCAATATTCGTGGACATAGAAATATATCTGCAGTGAGAAGAGTGCAGCTGCGGGACTTTAGTAGAGTGTTCTCGCAGTTAACGAATGTTGATTGGGAGGTTAATGAGATTGACCGAGCAATCTCGTATCGTTGGAGTTTCTGATCTGTAGGTCCATTAGGTCCACCTTCTAGCTCGTAAAGGGTTCTTAGATCGTTTGAATTAGAAGTGTTCAAATTCATAAGAGAGTAAACTTAATGTATATTGATACGATATAATATATAGTTTAGGAACTATATATTATAAATTTAATGTGGATATGATTCATACTAAAATTATGTGAGATAATTAAATATTTGAAAGAGTTCAAATGTTAAATTCAAATGTGAATGTGATTCATATCTGAAAACTATAGGTTAAATTTAATGTGCATTAGATGTGCATTAAAACTATAGGATAGAGGGATAATTGATTAAATGTGATTTAATCTAAATTAAATATAAGGTATTTAATTTTAATTAATTAAATATGATTTAATTAATAAATTAATTAGAAAAGAAAATTAACGAAAAGACAACTTAACTTATTCCAGCTGGAAGACCACAACCATGTTCCTTCATTTTGTACCTTGGTCTTGATGATGGACGAGATTTCAGCCTTAGTTGAGGTGCTTTCATCACAACTGGACTTTCCTGCTCAAGAGATTTACGTAAGCCTTTGCAAGTAGAAATTGTACCTGCAATTTGTATGACATCCTGCAAATTGTCCTCCGTCATGCTTTCCTTTTTGCATTCTTCTTCATTTATTTGTTTCTGCAAACTGCAATAAGTGAAAATTGGGCATTTTGTCATCGGGAGCTCTTGGATGTCATTTGCTTTGAAATTGCAACTGCATAGCTCCTTTCCACTTCCATGGGTGATTCCTTCACTTCTTGAGGTGGTTCTTCTTCTTTCCCTTTTGGTTCCTCAGTGCTTTCAAGTATTGAAATGTATTGTGCTTCTACTGGGAGCTTAAGGTCTTCATGTTCCAATTCAGGTCGAAGTATCACTGCCTCGCATTGTTTTGTATCTTCTTGTTTGGAAGTCTCTATATTGTTGAACAGGATTCCTTGTGACCTGTCCTTCTACTCATTTGCAATTTGTTCCAACTGGATCTCCAAATTTCATCGACATGAATCTTGCCTTTGCACCACAACATCTTACTTAACGATATATTCCTTGATGAGTTCTTCAATAGTAGGCTCTTTTGGAATCATCTTCTCTTGTTGAAAACACTAGTACTGATGTTGGTTTGCAATGTTGGGTAAAAATCCTTAACACAAAGAACCAGGATTATAAGGACAATTCTCAAATAAATGACTTCCTTTACAATAAATACAAGAAATAGAAGGAATAGGGTTAGAAGGAGTTATGAAATTTCTCTTCGTGAAAGTCTCCATCGTGTAGCTCAATGAAGAGGCTTGTGCCCTCAATATTTCAATGACGTCTACTTCCATTTTGTAGGTTATCTTGAGAAATCAACTCCTATGTTGTGGCTTTCTCCACTTGCAATTGTTCTCTCCTTGCATGCACCAAACTCGTCTTGCAATTGTTCCTTCAAATTAGGTTCGAGTGCCAAAGATAGAAAAATTGGTACTGCAAATGCAACATCAATTTGTCCTGTAATTTCGTTCACAATTCCTATAACCGAAATAACTTGTTAAAATTTTGTTTCCCGAAAACGACACCAATCGTTGCTCTAGACACGCAAGTGCACGTGATCGAAGTAATATCAAATTGGAGTATTCCAGAGTATCGAACCCACAGAGAACGGATTTACAAGTGAAATTTAAAACACAAGAAATGCTAGTGAAAATGCAAGTAAGGTAACCAAGTGACAAAAGGTTGATTTTGGGGTTTGTAAGTTGATGTAAAAGGAAAAATCAATGAAATAAAAGAAGGGAATTCAAGTGCTTTTGCCCCTTCAGAGAAAATGTTGCTGAAAATGTTGCAGCAATTGTGCCAACAAATCCAAATCTAAGTAAATCGGGTTCAATTCCTATTCGGGTTTGCTCCCAAATCCTTTACGAAACTAAGCAATTAAACCTACATGTCTGTGGCTAATTGAGCTTAGATGGTTTTCGCACACAACCCTTTCGATTTTGGAATCTCGCCCTATGTCTAGGGTCGAAGTTTCGGGTCTTATGTCTAAGTCCTTTCCTCTCTGTTGTTTTTAGGAGTTCTGATGTTCCTTGTCCCTCTTGGTATCAAGTTTGAGTTTGTTGAACTCGACCTCGCGGTTAGCTAAGGTTGTTCAAATTAATTCACTAAAAACAAACTTCGATTCAGTTGCCAACACAACTACTTTGCTACTTTACACTAGACATCTCTCTTCTAGGGCATTCACACTTGAACCTCTAAAGAGGAAATTAGCTCATGATGAAAGGTAAAGAAAACATAATTTTAGATGCTGAAATATAAAAGAAAAACAGAAAAAGAAATAAAAAGAAAAATGATGAACCGAAAAGAAGATAAAGCATGCAAGGGCTCGGTTTTCTTCCTCTTTATTCACGAAAAAAAACAAGGAAATCGAGTTGTTGTATTAACCAAATGAAAGGGAAAAACAGAAAGAGTAAAACAAAGCCAACTGAAAAAAAAAACAGTAGCTCGAGTTAAAAGGAAGCTCTCGGGTTTATTCAAGAGAAAAAGGGTTTAAATTAAGTGTACAAAGTTACAAGACAAAGATGTAAAACAGAAACTTTATAGAAACTTAAAGTGTGAAAACAGTAAGGAAAAACAGAACTTGAATAATAACTTCTAATCTCCTTTTGTTAATCGATTCTACCCACGATTGGGTTCGAAATCTTCACCTCCAATGCTTTCGCAAGAAGGGATTAACGAGGGCTTATTACAACTAAATAAAAGAGTGCAAGCTGCTGAAAAAAAGAATGCGATAAGTTGTTGTAAAAAGTACGAAAACTGGAGAAAAAAATAGAGAAAAACTGGGAAAATTGGAGAGAATCCGAGCTTGTGAGTCTCCTCTTCGCCTCCCTTCAAACCCTCGATTTGTAGCCTTTTTATAGATGATGCAAGTAAGGGTTTTCTCCAAGAATCCATCCTTAAATCGTGTGTAATTGATTGGGTATAATTTTGGGCCATATTCTTTCCAAAAGTGAGTGAAAATCTCCAAAAATCTTGCAATCCCGATAATTGAGGTGTGTTTCTTAAATCTAGAATTTTTGCCAACAACTTTGTTTAGCATTTTGTCTGGCATTTCTGTTCAACTTTTCTAGTGAAAATGCCACTACAATTTCTCTAACATTTTTTTCTATTCTTCTTTTCATATAAAAACACATCAAATTAGTTTGTTTTCACTCATTTTTCCTTCATTTCTTATTTTTCTCATATTTTAGCAAGTTTTAAAAATTTTACTCCAAATGATAATTTTAGCTAGCTATAACATGAAAAATTGAATAAATTAGACAAAAATTGACTAAGTATAGTGCTAGATAATCTACATAAATGAGGATTATCATGTGGGTAGGAATCGATTAACATAGGGAGCTATTAGTTGTGTTTCTTTACTTTTCTGCATATCTTTCTTTTGAACAAGCTACTGTATCTTCATTGAAGTCAACATGATTTTGCACTTGGTTTCCTTACTTGTTTACTTTTCTGTTAGTGAATAAAAAGGAGCTATCCGAGAGCTTTTGCATGCAACATTAATAGTTTTTTTCCTTCGGTTCCATCTTGTTTTCGTTTCTATTTTTCCTTTATATTTCAGCAACTAAAAATATTTTTCTTTTGTTTTAATCATGAGCTAAATCGTCTTTAGGGATTCAAGTGTGAATGCTCTAGAAGAGAGATGTCTAGCTTAAAGTAGCAAGGTAATTGTGTTGGTAACCGAATCTAAGTTTATTTTTAGTGAATAAAATTTGGGCAACCCTCGCCAATCATTAGGTCTTGTCCATCAAGCTCGAACTTGATACCGAAAGGGTCAAGGAACAACGGATCTCCTAAAACAACAGAGGAAAGGACTTAGACATAAGATCCGAAACTTCGACCCTAGACATAGGGCAAGACTATAAAATCAAGAGGGTTGTGTGCGAGAACCATCTACGCTGAATTAGCCACAGACATGTAGGTTTAATTGCTTAGTTTCCTAAAGGATTTAGGAGTAAAACCGAATAGGAATTGAACCCGATTTACTTAGATTTGGAATTGTTTACACAATTGTTGCAACATTTTCAGCAGCATTTTCTCCGAAGGGGTAAAATTACTTCAATTCTCTTCTTTTAATTCATTGATTTTTCCTTTAATTTACTGTAAATCCGAGATTTCTCTTTAGAAATTCTTTAAAAAAAATAAAGAGATAAAGGAAAAAAAAAGAAATATGGCAATATTTGGAATGTTTTGAGGAAAAAAAAAAGAAAAATGAAAAGAAATGTGAGTAAAAAAAGGAAAAGAGAAGTGGAACCCATTATTGAACAAATTTTGTGAAGGAAGCTCGGGTGAAATCTGACTTTATGTTAATGATTTGTGAAGAGGAAGGTAGAGGAGAGAATTTGTTGTCAAATCTGAGAAACCTCTGCTTTCTTAGACGTGTTGATCTGTAGAGTTTGAATCAGAAGCTGAATTAGGTATGGTTGGAAAGTTTATTTAATTTCCTTTAGCATTCATGAAGAAATCGTGAGTAGAAAATGATTGAAAGTTGCTTTAAAATTCAGGACCAACTCAGGGTGTAGCAGGAAAACGATTCTGGAAGTTTTAGAAACTTAGTTTGGGGGAAGTGGCTTTCGAAGTATTTACGAGTACATCCTTTGAGAATTTTAATTTTGTTTCTTTAGTTAAGTTTTAGAGGGTTCAAAAATGAAGAGTTTGGTGTAAAGTACATCATTTTTGGCCAAGGAATGAAGAAGTTATGAGTATATGAGGTTATGGTATGAAATCTGTAGAATGCTGGAAAATAGATAGAATGATTTTTGCAATCCTAAGCTTGGAATTCATGAGTTCGAAGTTCTAATACTTGATTTTGATTTGTTTGACAGGCCAAGAGGAAATAGATCGAGTATAGTGGCCAAGGATCTAGTTCTAATGGTGTAAGTGACAAAACGAATTTCGGAAACGATTTCTATTCATGAATTTATGCTTATGGAAATACAAGACTTCCCTAGAATGAACTAGTTTAAATGCTTTATGGTTTTTTTTTTGTTGAACAAATATTTATGAGCATACATGGTTTCTAGAAATGATTTCAAGTGCTCGTTGTGAGCCTAGATTTTCCCAATGAAAATTTACATGTGAGTATATGTTTATTGATTTTCTGAAATTGAGTGGAAATGTTATAATTTGAAGCAAGCATACACTAGCAAGTATTATTTAAAGATTTTCAGTTTTCACGAACAAGCTAAGTAAGCTTGAGTTTTACGAAAAAAAGAGATAAGCATGCATGTTCAAGTATTTTCATGTGTTTTTCTGAGACTCGAATGAGTAAATGACTGAGATATTGAGTCTAAGGTTGTATAGTACCGTGTACACAAGTCATTTTCTGTTGTCGACGTTGAGTGTACTCCGTGACAACAATGCTGTCGTGAGTGTTGGGCGAGCCCCACTACAACAAAGGCGATGGGAGTGTTGGGCAGGCCCCACTACATCGTAGAGTAAACGTTGGTTGTACTGGGTGTGCCCTACACAACGTAGATTGTCATATGTTTTTAAATGGTTAATGTTCTTGATATGCCTTGCGAGATTTTAATGACATACTTGCTGGATTTCTGAAAAAGCTATTATGATTACACGTTTATATTTTAACGCTTGATTACAGATGCTTATGCTCATAGATTATCAGGTGATATGATTTACGAGTTAATAGTTTTTAAACTCAGTAACTCACTGAGCTTCATAGCTCATTCTTTCAATGTTTTCCAATTTTTCAGGTAGAGATCGAGCTCCCAGTGCCTGAAATCCTGCCATAGTCTGTCGAAAGCTCTGCGAGTTTGATATTTTATACGTCGGTGGGGTTGTACAGCAAGTCCATATATATTGTAGATAATTTGAAGGGACAGTATAGTTATTTTTGTGTATGCACTTAGAGTTGTGGTTGTGTAAACCATGGTTGGGTATGTTTTTGGTTGTAGTGCTCCCTAACTGTTACTTTCGAGTGAGGTTTAAATAGAATTGCTCCTTACGTATGTATGGTAATCTTTAAAGTTCCGTTGTGTTGTGTTTAAAGTATTTCATATACAAGTATAGTATGTTTATCAGGTAAAATAAAGTCAACATGTATCGTTAGAGAGGTGAACGATGTATGTTGGTTTCACGCCGTCTTCCGGGCTATGTTAGTGGGTAGTTCGAGAGGAGGTGTGACATTTACAACAGCTTAAAAACCCTAATTCAACCTTTTATCACTTTGGCTACCTTACTTGCATTTTCACTAGCATTTCTTAGTTTTTCGATTTAACTTGTAAACCCGTTCCCTGTGGGTTCGATACTCTGAAAAATTCTAATTTGATATTACTTCGATCACATGCACTTGCGTGTCACAATACGTCGATCACACGGCGTTGAGACATGTTGGGTTTTATGTCCTAAAACTCGTGGTTTTGTAAACCGAATATACATTCTATTTTGCAATAAAGGTGTTACTGAGGTTTATTCAGTAAAGGTGCTATTGAATAAAGTGAATTGTGTATTGTGTAACCTTAACCCAATAAAGAACCCTTGGCTATAAGATGAATACTTGAACTTTATGTGTGACATAAAAGTGGATCAAGTTCAAGTTATATCCAGAACGATCTATAATATAAGGATGAGGCTGGGTACCTTATCTTGGAGAAATTATGGGTGCGACCCACATTGTAAAGTACAAACGATGTGATCCTAAATCGTTCATGTGGAGACAAGTGAGTGGGGGCGTTCTATGCAATGAGTTTGCATAAGACTGGACCGCAAAATAGTCACTTAGACTTTATAACTCCATTTACTGTCTTAACTGACTATATTCATATGATGACCTAGGTAACTCGATCTTAATCCTGAGCGTGCTATGAACTCCTGTTTATTCGGATTATCCTTACATTTGCATGGGTGAGAATGGCCCGAGATTGTCGACTCAATAAGTCTCCCATTTCAGGGATAAGACCAGGTAGATAGCTGGAAACATAGTTCTGCAAGATGGAATTCACTCCTACCCGCTTTAAGGATTAGTAGAGAGGTTGTTCCCTTAAGTGTTGACTCTGATTCTTGAACAGAGGGCCCACCCCTCTCATTGGGCTGAGAGGGATTCGGTTTGCTAGTTGGACCACAAACCAATTGTTCATTAGATGATCAGTGGGACTTAAGGAACAAGAAGTAATTACAGGGGTAAAACGGTAAATTTTAACCCAGCTGTAATTACGAACGACTTGTGAAGGAACGACTTACTAATCATAGTTATATCGAGTGGACGGAAATATATCTACACTGAGGAAAGTGCAACCATTGGGCTTTAGTGGAGTGTCCCGGTGGTTAACGAATGTTAATTAGCTAGGCTAAAGAGTTTGATTGGTTAATCTCGTATCGTTGGAGCTCATGATCTGTAGGTCCATTAGGTCCTCTTTACTAGCACGAACTAAGCCTTGTAACATTTTGAGAGAAAAGAATTTGTTCAAATTCGAGTTTGGGAGAAATCGTTAATTATATGTGATATATTTAACGAGTCGTAACTTAATTATGAATTAAACTATGATTAAAATGAGGTTGATATATTTAAATATGATTTAAATATTAGATCGGTTTGTAGCATGAATAAGGATTCATGTTCGGAAAATCGATTGGGATCAGGCAATTTATTTAATTTAATATAATTAAATTTAATATTTGATATTAAATTGAATTAAAAATTAACTAATTAAATTATTTATTTGAATTATTTATTAATTAAATTAATTTTAATTTAAAATCAATTTAACATTGATTTTTGAATTAAAATTAACAAAGAAAAAGAGGATTTTCATGGATTTTACATGAAATCCAACTTGCCAACTTGCCCAAGCTTACTCATCTCAAAATTGGTCACCCTCTTCTTCTATCATACTCATCACACTTGACTTGTCACTCTAATGAAGCTTGATGAAGCTTTATTTAATGGTGATATGAGGTAATTTGATAGAATTTTGCAGAAAATTAAAAAATTCCCGTTTTTTGACCTTTGAGGTCTCTTCTTCCAACTTCTCTCAATCTAGGATCCCACAATCCGTTCCAAGGCCTGAGGATAGTAGGGAAGACACTAGAGGTGGTCCACGAAGTGTTCATATTGCAAATCGTCCATCAGGTGAAGAGAATTTGATCTTCAAAAGTGAATTTCTTAACTCCTAGTTTTTCCAGCTTTGAGCATGCATTTTATTTTACAAAATTGATCAACTTTGAGTGTTCAAGATCCTAAATTACTTCCACTTTCTTAATTTAGACTCTTTCAATACACTAGTGTGGAGCATCCTAACGCCACGACAATAGATGTGTGCGCGCATTTCTTCATAGTGTTGATAGACGTCATGCGCAACGTCTCAACGCCATCCTTACAGACCGCATGGCTGGTGTGTACCAGTGTTGAGACGTTATTGTGCAACGTCTCAAAACTGTTGGCTCAGTTTTTCTAACTCATTTTCTTCTTCCAAACTCTTCCTTTCCCAATTCTTGCCTTATTTTAGCCCCTTTTTTCACCTCCTTTTGATCAAATAATTCTGTTTATCTTCAAATGCTCGAATCCTACAAAAAGGATGGAAATATGCCACACAATTAATCATTTAAACCCTAAAAATCTGAAATATTTAAATATAAAATAAGCTCACAAAGTGCACTTATCAAATACCTTCAAACTTAAATATTTGCTAGTCTCGAGCAAAATCAAGAAAATAAAGATTTCTCATAGTAAGAATCTCAGCTGCTAAAGACTCAAACCTCAGGAATTTTGTCAACCAAAGAGAATATCATCAACAAAAGAACAACGATTAAAAACTGGATAATAAGATTTTAAAATTGAATAAAATCATTCCTTGAGTGGGTATGTACTAGCCTTTTCTAGTTTTATCCTTACAAGCCCAAGATAACCTTATTAAGTCCTCTATTCATCTTCCCCCTACACTGGCCCTAGGATACAAATCTTCAGTTCATTTACACAATCAGATGGTTTTATCTTTTTCATATGCTTCCCTTTCACCCCCAACCTTACACTTTATTCCACCAACACTTTTGCATGGAGGGAATCTTCTTATCATCTATGTCTTCGCTCCAACGTACTTGTCACACCCCCTCCCGAACCACTTGCTAACTTAGCCCGGGAGACGGCATGAAGCCAACAGACATTGTTACCTCTTAACAATACCTGCTGACACTACTTTACCTGAAAACAAACTATGTTCGCATATGGAACACTTTAAACTTAACACAGCGGAAACTGGACATCTATAAGACGTACATGAGGAGAAACTCTTCTTAAGTCTCTCTTGGAAACTAAAACGAGCAAGAACATCATAACCACAAACAGTCCAAACCACTAATTAAACAACCACAACCTCTAAAGCACATACGACTATAACTACATAGTTCTCTTAAAATAATTTACAAACATATGGACTTGCTAAACCACACCAGCCACGTACAAAATATCAAACTTATGAAGCTTCAGCAGACTATGGCAGGTTTTCAGGCACCGGGAGCTCGATCTCTACGAAAAAGTGGAAAAACATCTGAAAGAATGAGCTATAAAGCTCGGTGAGTGACTTGAGTTTAAAAGAAAGCTATTAACTCGTAAATCATATCACCTGACCATCTATGAGCATATGCATCTGTAATCAAGCGTTAAAAGTAATCGTGTAATCATAATAGCTTTTCATGAAAACCAGCAAGTATATCGTTAAAATCTCGTAAGGCATGTAAATGATATAAGCTCTTTTTAAAACATGTCACAATCTACGTTTGTTCTACGATGTAGTGGGGCCCGCCCAAGACTCCCATCGTCTTTGTCGTAGTGGAGCCCGCCCAAAGACTCACACGGTATTACTGTTGTCACGGAGTTCACTCAACGTCGACAATGAGAAATGACTGTGTATTGCACGGTACCATAAAGCCTCGGGCTCAATATTTCAGAAGATCACATGAAAACTTTTGAACATGCTTGCTCATCTTTTCTTTTCATAAAACTCAAGCTTACTTAGCTTGTTCATAAAACTGGAAATCTTTAAAAACATACTTGCTAAAACATACTTGCTCGAAGTCATAACATTTCTATAGACTTCGGAAATGCAATAAACATATGCTCGTGTATAAATTTCATCAAGACATTTAAGCTCATCAAGAACACTTTAAAACATTTCTAAGAAATCATGAATGCTCATAAACAAGTGTTCAAGGAAAACAATAAGCATTGAAACCATTTCGTTTTAGCAAAACCTTGCATTTCATAAGCATAATACAAGCCTATAGACCATTTTCAAGGTTCGTTTTGTCACTCACCGTGTTAGAACTAGAACCTTGGCCCGTACACTCGACCTATCTCCTCTTAGACTGCCAAACAAACCAAAACCATGTTTTAGAACCTCGAGCTCATGGTTTTTAACCTTAAAACTACAAGAAAACACTTCAACAAAAATTCCAGTATTTTCAGAATTTCTGCCTTATTTTCAGACAGCCATAACTTCTTCATTACTTAGCCAAACAGGGTGAACTTTATACCAAACTCTTCCTTTTTGAATCCTCTAAAATTAATATGAAGACATGAAATTGAAATTCCCAATAGATTGGTTCAGAAATACCTCGAAAGCCTCTTTCCCAGGAACTAACTTCTGCTATTCCAGATTCGATTTTCTGCTGCAACCCGAAACTTGACCTGCTATTTACAACATCTTCCAATCATTTTCTATTCACGATTTCTTCACAAAAGTTGTAGGAAAATCAATAAGCTTTCCAACCATACCTAATAAAGCTTCTGATTCCAACTCTACAGGTCAGTACAACCAAAACATCAGAGACTTCTCGGATTTGACAGTAAATTCTGTATTCTGTCTTCCTCTTCACAAATCAGTAGCTTAAGATCCGAATTTGCTCAAGCATCCTTCACGAATTTTGTTCCAATATGAGTTAACTTGCATGAAACAAAATCTCAACTCTTACCTCTTTCTGTGGAGCTCGAGATGAACAAAATAGCAGAACATGGCAGAGTGATTACCTTGCTGTTATACTAATTGCTTGAGTTCTCTCCCTCTCTTCTGCAAATCCAGCTCCAAAACCACCTTCTTCTTCTTCCTTTAAGCTTCTCCCACGAACCCTCAGCTCCTCTTTGATGAAAATGAGAAGAAATTTGAAGGTACTTGGTTGTTTAAAAAGAAAAACCAAGGTGGGGGTCCCACCTTCCACTTTCTTTCTTTTTTTCCTTTTCCTTTTCTTTTCTTTTCTTTTCTTTTCTTTTCTTTTCATTCCTAAACAAAACACAATATTATAACCTTTCCTTTCATTTTCTTTCTTCATTATTCTTAGAGCAAACCAAACCAAAATGGTTTATGTTTTTCCTTCCTTGTTTTCCTTTTGCCTTTCACTTCATTACTTTTCTTTTTAAAACAAGGAAAACCAAGTTTTAAGCATTCATTTCTTCCTTTCTTTTGTTGTTTGATAATAAGGAAGTTCCAAAGAAAGATCTCGGGTTTACAACTTACCTCCCCTTAAGAAATTTCGTCCTCGAAATTTAGTAGTCCTTAGGTGAAAATCGTCGGGTACTTCCTCCTCATTTGGTCCTCTAACTTCCAGGTTGTCTCCTCAACTCCGTGATGCCTCCAACGAACCTTCACAAGTGGTAACGTCTTGTTTCTTAAAACTTGTTCTTTCCTGTCGAGGATTTGAACTGCATCCTCTACGTAACTCATGTCTTCTTTCAGTTGAACTGGTTGTGCTTACAGCACATGTGTCCTTAACATGGACACATGAATAACATCATGTACTCGAGATAGTTTTGTTGGCAACTCCAGTTTGTAGGCTGTTGGCCCAACTGGTCCCCTTATTTGGTAAGGACCAATGTACCTAGGGCTTAACTTTCTTTTCTTGCTAAAGCGAAGGACACCTCTACACGGAGATAACTTCAAGAAAACTTGATCTCCGACTTGGGATTTTAAGTCCTTTCGTCGCTTATATTTGTAACTCTTCTGACGGTCTTGTGCTATCTTCAAATTCACCCTGATTACTTTAATATTATCCGTAGTAACATGTATTAACTCAGGACCAATTTAACTTCTGCTCTCCTACTTCGTTCCAACATATGGGCGTTCTACATGGTCTTCCATACAGAGCCTCAAATGGTGCCATACCAATACTCGACTGGTAGCTGTTATTGTAAGCAAATTCCATAAGTGATAGGTGTGTATCTCAACTTCCCTTAACTTGAAGGACACATGCTTGCAACATGTCTTCTAGGGTCTGGATGGTCCTCTCGGACGGACCATCAATCGAACATGAAACGTTGTACTAAAACTCGACTTTGTCCCATAGTTTTTTTTTTTTTGTAAGCTAGGCCAAAACATAGAAGTAAATCTCGGATCTCTATCTGGAATTATGGACACTGGCACTCCGTAATGACTCACAATTTTGTCAACGTATAGCTTAACAAGCTGATCAAGTGTAGACGTCGATTTTAATCGATATAAACCTTGCTGTCTTAGTGAGTCTATCGACCATTACCATATACCATCATGTCCACTTGGAGTATGATGTACAAACAACAGGAAATCCATAGCGATATGCTCTTATTTCCACTCAGAGCCACGAGTAGTGGATTAAGGAGTCCTCCCGGTCTCTGTCTAGCTGGTTTAACTTATTTGGTGATTAAACATCTATCAACATAATCAACTATCTCCCGCTTCATCTCAGGCCACCAATAAGTCCCTTTCACAGTTTTACACATCTTGGTGCTTCCTGGATGCATAGCTTAGCTGAATTGTGAGCTTCCTCTAGAATAGCATCTTAAGCTCACTAATACTCGGAACGCATAGTCTTCCTTGCCTCTCTATGGCTCCATCTGATCTCATTTTAAATTTTGCTTCTGGGCCTTGTTTGGACTTCCCAAACATTCTCTGCCATTTACTATCCTCTGGTTGTCTTCTCCCAACCTGTGCAACGAGTGAAGACCTCACCTGGAACTAAGCTAAAAGACTCCCTGAACTCTCTGCATTCACAACTGCCTTAGAATCCCTTAGAGTACTTAAAAAAAATGTTGCTCGAATACCACACAAGGCATCCCTAGGAAGTCTTGACTTCCTGCTCAAAGCATCTGCTACCACATTCGCCTTACCTGGATGGTATTCTATGGTACAATCATAATCTTTAATCCCATCTTCGTTGTCTCATATTCAGCTCCCTCTGATCAAAGATATATTTTAGACTCTTATGATCTGTGTAAATGTGACACTTTTCACCAAACAAGTAATGTCTCCAAATCTTCAATGCTAAAACAACTGCTGCTAGCTCAAGATCATGGGTAGGGTAATTACATTCATGCTTTTTCAATTGCCTTGACGCATAAGCTATTACTTTTCCTTCTTGCATGAGCACACACCCTAAATCTTTCCTTGAGGCATCACAGTAAACCACATACTCTTTTCCCGTTATAGGAAGTGTCAAAATAGGTGTTGTAACTAATCTCTTTTTCAGCTCCTGAAAACTCTGTTCACACTTATCTGACCATTCAATCTTAGCATTCTTTCTTATTAAAATTGTTAAGGGTAATACTAATCGTGAGAAGTTCTCAACAAATCATCTGCAGTATCCTGCCAAGCTTAGGAAACTACGTACCTCTGTCGCATTAGCTGGTCTCACTAAGTTGACCATAACCTTTACTTTATTTGGATCAACACTAACTCCATTTGCTGAAACAACTTACCTCAATCACTACCTGATTCAATCAAAACTCACCTTTGGTGAATTTAGCGTACAACTGTTTATCTCGTAGTGTTTGTAGAATAATACTCATGCGTTCCTCGTGGGCTTTCATCAGTCAAAGAATAAACTAGTATATCATCGGTGAATACTATCACAAACTTATCCAAATCGGTGGAAAACCTGTCCATGAGGTCCATGAAAACTGTTAGTGCATTGTTAAACCGAATGGTATTACTAAACACTCATAATGCTCGTACCTCATTCTGAATAATGTCTTAGGAATGTCTGATGCTCTAACCTTTAACTGATGATATCCTGATCTTAAATCAATCTTACCAAACACCGATGCACCTCTTAACTGGTCAAACAAGTCATCTATTCAGGGTAAAGGATACTTGTTACGTATCGTGACTTTGTTTAACTGTCTGTAATCAATGCACAATCTGAGGGTACCATCTTTCTTCTTTACGAATAACACTGGAGCTCTCCAAGGCGATACACTAGGTTTGATGTATCTCTTATCAACTAGTTCTTGTAACTGCATCTTTAGCTCCCTGATCGACTTGGAGCCATTCTATACGGCGCTTGCGAAATAGATGTTATTCATGGTAACAGTTCAATGGTGAACTCAACTTCCCTATCAGGTGGCAATCCTGATAGATCTGCTAGAAAACAACAAGAACATTTTCTTGTTTTAGCTTTTCTTCCTGCACCTCAACTACATGTGCAAGAAACGTCGTGCAACCTTTCCTCAATAACTTCTGAGCTTTGAATGCTGAAAACAAACTCGTAAGGATAGTCTTTCTTTCATCCCATAAAACCACTTCAGCTAATTCTAGTTTCTTGAAAACAACTTCCTTTATATGGCAATCTCTGGAAGCATAATGAGTGAATAAGAAATCCATTCCTAGGATTGCATCTAACACCTGCAACTTTAGTGGAAGAAGATCCACTAACATATTGAGACCTTCTACTAAGACCTCACAATTCTGCATCACTGAATTGACTAATAAAGCATCACCAATTGGAGTGTATATAACTAACCTTTTACATAAAGGTTCTAGCTTCCCATTCAACTTAGTCAAGAACATACTAAAAACAAAGAAATGTGTAGCACCTTGTTTTGGATTTATTTGATTTATGTATTGAACTTTGTTGTGTTATTTACTTTTGGCAATTTGTTCTTCAATTCATTGATCTTGTTGGTTTAAGTGGACTCGAGAGAAATAAGCTAAGATTAGAGCAAAGTTGTCAAAACTCTTAAAAATCTGGTACAAGAGTACCTTCGAATTCTCTCGGAAACATTTAAGAAGTTGCTTAATGTTGTGCATGCTTTTAAAATTCATAAGGAAACTTTAGGATTTATCGCTGTGCACGAGGCTCACCATGGGTCGAGAGATTCTTTCGAGTATTTTCACTTCTTTTTTATGAATTCATAACAATAGTTCATTGCATGTTAAATAAGGAATCAATGTGTGAAATCAATTTTCCTGTAATTCTATCATATTCGTGTCTCCAATTGTACATCTATTTTTCTTATCTTTGTTTTTGCCTATCTATCAAAGTTGTGTTGCTTTAGATAAAATTTAGAATTAGTATCTTGGTATTTAATCAATCTAGAATCCCATTCATGAGGACGATACTCTGTACTCAAATCATTATATTAAAACTTGACGTACACTTGCAGTATTGCAATATCATTTTACGCAAGTTTTTGGCACCATTGTCGGGGAATGACGATTATTCAGATTGATTAATATTAGGAGAAAATTCGAGATTTTAGATTAAAGTTTATTTTTTTCCCTTTTGTGTTTTGTTTCCTTATTTGTTTTCTTGTTTGTTTGTTTTTGTTTCTTTTTTTGTTCTTATTTTAGTTTAGTTTGTTTTTCGAGTCTTTGTCTCTTGTTTTGGTTGTGTTGATTTTTGTGTAAAAGTCTTGATTTGAATTGTTGTGATTTAAAGTATGACTTTTCATGATTTTAATTGTTCGTTAATGTACTATCCTTCTCAAGACCTAGGTATGTGAATCATGATTTTTCTAGATACCAAATGTCTAATCTTTACCATTATGAATCTATGATTTATGAAAATTCTTTTGATGGTGATCATATAGGCGCATGGAATCAAAATTTTCCTACCCACACCAATCTATAGAAAACTCTTCTCTTATGGATTTATTAATGGAATACATTTTAGAGTTTAGGGTTAAAATTTTGTTTCATGCTGAATTAGAAAGGTTGGATAGGTTAGAAGCTAAAGTGGTAGAACTTGGGGCAATAATACATGGGAGGACTCATCATCTTAATCAATTAGTAGAATCCCTTAAGGTCCTATAGGAACAAATTCTTATTCTTGTTACTGAGGAAGAGCAGCCTAGGAAGACTTATACATATGAAAGTGAGGATGAGTTGGAGGAGACTTAAACACATTAAAAACAGGTATGTGAGGTAGAGAATGGTAATACAATCACTTCCACAGAAAAAATCCAGGTGATAGAGTTCGAGGCTGAAAAGTCTCCCCTCCTTTTATCTCCAAAAATTTCTTTTAATCTTGATAGCCATTTTTCTTATACTCACGAGTCTTGTTTTGAATTTTTTTTTCTTTTATCTCTGTAAACAAAAATAACAAAAATAATTATCTTTCAGGTGCCCAAGAAAAACAAGATAGTTTTTTAGACTTAGAAGGCTATATTGGCTCAAGTAAGAAGGGCCCGAAGAAATACGAGCAATTTTACGTGCTTGATGCCAATCAAGGGTGCAGTCTAGCTAAAGACATTAAAGAAAGCGCTTATTGGGAGGCAACCCAAGCTTTACATTTCGTTTATTTCTGTTTTCTGTTTTTAGTTTGTTTTGTTTGTTTAGTTCTTAGTTTGCTTTGTTTTGTTTTGTTCTGTTAGGTTGTTGTTGATGTTTTCCCTCGTGAAACCCATGCTCCTGTTCTGCAGTACTTCATCTTACGTGATTTGGACATCCAAGGAACTTAGAAAATAATAATGATTTCCATCACTCAACAGTATCGTTCACTCTTACCCTTCGTACTCATTTTGAACTTATTTTACAAACATTAGGGACAATGTTTAGTTTAAGTTTGGGGGTGGGATGTTGTTTATCTGTTGTGATTGTCCTGAGTATGTGTTGAATTGTTGATTGATCTTATGCATGAGTATAACTATGATGGCCTAGGCTGAGATTTAATTGAAAATTTTTGTGATTCTGCTGAAACTTGAGAGCATGATATGAATCTGAGTCAATTAAAAAAAAAATTCTTGAGTCTTTCCTGCAATTTTGTGCACGTAGGCTTCATTCTTGTAGTTTTGAATGCTTAAAACAGAGTTATCAGGTTTATAAGTTTGATGTCACCTCGATAGGAGTAAGAACTGATTTGAGAGTTAAAATGCATGATAGGATGAATGATAATATGATTTATATGATCTGAAAGGTTGAGCTTAGAGAAAAAATATATCTTGGTTATCTGTGTTATTGAATTGTGCCTAAAAGAGTCGAGGACAAAAAGAGCTACCTTCAGTAAGATCAGTTAGGCCACTCATTGAGCGAGTGCTCTAAGTAAGGGTCCCTGCAGTGGATTTGTGAAAGCTAGTGTCCTTGCATATAGAAAAAAAAAAAGAAAAGAAAAGTGTGTTGAAAAACTATAGTGCTGACGAGGGTTGTTTGTTTCTTGATTGTCGGGAGACTTGAAGATTAGGACTTATGGCCAGTGTAGGAGGAAGTTGAATGGAGAACTTGATAAAGTTGTTCCGGGCTAGTAAAAATGAAAGGAATGAAGGTTAATCACACACACACGTAGGAATACTTAAAAAAGTTTTAAAATTGCTTGTTGAAGTTTCATGTTTGATTGGTTCCTGTGATTGATGAAATTTCCTTTTAAATCTTTGAGGCTTGAGTCTGATGTATGCATGAGAAAGATCTTATGTTTAATTCTATTTTTTTGTTCGGGACTAGCAAAAGTTAAATTTGGGGGTGTTTGATAGCACACAAAATGTGCTATCCTTAGGCTTATACATTGCTAGTTTTTATGATAATTTCAAAGTTTTTATGTGTTTAAATAATTTAATTTCAGGTTTAGAGCTTAAACAGTTCATTTGGAGACATCATGAATCACTTAGGTTAAAATTCAGACTTTTTAGAGCTAAAAATAACATTAATTGGAAGGAGGAATGCCAAACCAAGTCAATGGGCCCGAGAGGATGGTGTTGCAACGCCATTCTAGGCGTTGCAACGCCCAACGTTTGGCCATTTGGCATTGAATATCTGTGGTGATGGCGTTGTAACGGTGCTTTGTAGCGTTGCAACGCTAGTTCGATAAGTAAAGGGCGCGTTAGGGTACCAACAATGCAACGCTGCTCTCAGAGTTGTAACGCCGCATGATTTTTCCTTATTTGTTTCCCGCATAGGGCACATCGTTGCAACGCTAACCCTAGCGTTGCAACGTTGTGCCAAATTTCTCTACAAATACAACATGTTTTTCTCTTTGCAAGGAGAGCCGAATTTGATAGTTTTTAGCCCTAATTTCAAAATACACACTCTAAGGGGAGAAAGAAGAGCAATCCTTGGGAGCCAAAGCGTTTGTGGAGGCTCGAGATCGTAACAAGAGCTCGGGGACGAGGGACCAGCAACTACACATAAGTTTATTTCTCTTTCTTTTAGTTTGTAACTTCGTTTAAAGACGATCCTCTAACTTTAGCTTGTTTTTATGGTGATTTTGAGTAGCTAAATGTTGTAGTTGGGGTTTGATTAACATGTTTTGGATTTATTTGATTTATGTATTGAACTTTGTTGTGTTATTTACTTTTGGCAATTTATTTTTCAATTCATTGATCTTGTTGGTTTAAGTGGACTCGAGAGAAAGAAGCTTAGATTAGAGCAAAGTTGTTAAAACTCTTAGAAATCTGGTACGAGAGTAGCTTAGAATTCTCTAGGAAATATTTAAGAAGTTGCTTAATGTCGTGCATGCTTTTAAAATTCATAAGGAAACTTTAGGATTTATCATTGTGCACGAGGCTCACCATGGGTCGAGAGATTCTTTTGAGTATTTTTACTTCTTGTTGATAAATTCATAACAACAGTTCATTGCATGTTAAATAAGGAATCAATGTGTGAAATCAATTTCCCTATAATTCTATCATATTCGTGTCTCCAATTGTACATCTATTTTTCTTATCTTTGTTTTCACCTATCTATCAAAGTTGTGTTGCTTTAGATAAAATTTAGAATTAGTATCTTGGTATTTAATCAATCTAGAAACCCATTCCTGAGGACGATACTCTGTACTCAAATCACTATATTAAAACTTGACCCATACACTTGCGGTATTGCAATATCATTTTACGCAACACACTCGCTGCCCATTGACCTTGAACAATTTCCCATCTTTTCCCTGCAACTTGATTGCTCCATATGGGAAGACCTCCTTAACAATGAATGGTCCCACCCATCGTGATTTTAATTTACCTGGAAACAAACGTAAATGAGAGTTAAAAAGAAGAACTTGCTGACTAGAAGAAAAGATTTGATTCTGGATTTGTTGATCACGTCATCGTGTTGTTCTTTCTTTATATAATTTGGCATTCTCATAGGCTTGATTCCTAAATTCCTCTATCTCATTGATCTGAAGTAATCTTTAGTCGCTTGCCTTTTGAAGGTTAAAGTTCAGTGTCTTGATGGCCCAGTATACTTTATGCTCCAGCTCTACAGGCAAATGACACGCCTTGCTAAACACCAATCGGTACGGTGACGTGCCGATTGGTGTTTTGAAGGTTGTGCGATATGTCCATAATGCCCTATCTAACTTTAATGCCCAATCCTTCCTGTTAGTCTTTACAGTTTTCTCCAGGATTAATTTGATCTCCCTATTTGAGATTTCTGCTTGGCCATTAGTATGAGGATGATATGCCAACGAGATCTTATGCTTGACTTCACATCTCGCTAATATAGATTTAAACAATTTATTGCAAAAATGGGTACCCTCATCACTAATAATAGCTCGAAGGGTGCCAAATCTCATGAAAATATTCTTGTGTAAAAACTTGACAACAACACAAGCATCACTTTTCTTAGTGGCAATAGTCTCTACCCACTTAGATGCATAATCTACTGCAACCAAGATATAAAGGTAATCATACGAAGAAAGAAACATCAAATAATTCAACTTCAAAAATTGGAGTCAGAGGAAGTTCATGGTGACACGAGATGTTACCTATTCGTTGGCATCGATCACAGGTCCTCACAAAAGTATAACAATCATTAAAAAGTGCAGGCCAGTAAAAACTTGGTCGCAGTACCTTAGCAATTGTTCGAGTGGGCTCAAAATGTCCCCCATAAGGAGAGACATGACAATCATGTAATATTTTACCCACTTCCTCTCGAGGTACATACTGCCTTATAAGTTGATATGCACAGACTTTGAATAGCAGTGGATCATCCCAAAGATAAGACTTCACATCATGGAGGAATTTTTTCTTTTGCTAAGAATTCAAGTCTAGTGGCAGAACTCCACTTGCAAGAAAATTAACATAATCAACAAACCATGGTAGAGCATCCTAAACCTGATAAAGTCTATCGTCAGGAAAGTCTTCTACGATGGGAAAGGTGTGTGAAGTATCTTCTTTCTAATTCCTAGACAAGTGGTCAGCTACCATGTTTTCACATCCCTTCCTGTCCCTGATATCAAAGTCAAATTCCTGCAACAAAAGAATCCATCTGATCAGATGAGGTTTAGCATCTTTCTTATCAAACAAATATCAAAGAGTTGCATGATCAGTGTGCATAATGACTTTAGTCCCTAGCAAATAAGGCCTAAATTTATCAAATGAAAATACAATAACAAGCATTTCTTTCTCATTGGTGGTGTAATTTTGTTGTGCATTATCTAAAGTCCTTCTTGCATAATAAATGGCCGTAAAAATCTTATCCCGACGTTGGCCTAAAACTGCTCCTACAACATAGTCACTGCCATCACACATAATCTCAAATGGTTGACTCCAATCTGCAGAATTTAGGTTTTCTTTCAAGAGATTAAAAGCTACTAAACAATCATCAATAAACACAAAGGAGGAATTTTTTTCAAGCATGCTACACAGGGGTTTCACAATTTTTGAAAAATCTTTTATAAAACGTCTATAAAACCCTGCATATCCTAAGAAGCTGCGAACTCCCTTCACATTTATTGGAGGTGGTAGTTGTTCAATGGTTGAGATCTTGGCTCGATCCATTTCAAGTCCTTTCTCAGAAAACTTGTGCCCTAAGACTATACCTTCCTTGACCATAAAATGACATTTTTCCTAATTTAAAACAAGGTTACTTTCCTGGCACCTCTGCAAACACACAAGCAAGTTACACAAACAACTACAAATGAAGATCCAAAGACAAAAAATCATCCATAAAAAGCTCCATAATCTCCTCAATCATGTCATGAAATATGACCATCATGCAACGTTGGAAAGTGGCAGGTGCATTGCACAATCCAAATGGCATCCTCCTAAACGCATAAGTTCCATAAGGGTATGTGAATGTAGTCTTCTCTTGGTCCTCAGGAGCAATAGCAATTTGGTTATAACCTAAATAACCATCAAGGAAACAATAGTAAGGATAACCAGCAAGTCTATCAAGCATCTAATCAATAAAAGGAAGAGGAAAATGATCTTTTCGTGTAGCTTTATTCAACTTCCTGTAATCGATACAAACACGTCATCCAGTGACTATCCTAGTGGATATGAACTTATTCTCTTCATTTTTAATGACAATCATCCCTCCCTTTTTAGGAACAACCTGCACATGACTCACCCAAGAACTGTCAGATATAACATATATGATTCTTGCATTCAAAAGTTTGAGCACTTCAACCTTTACCACTTCCTTTATTGTTGGATTAAACCTCCTTTGGTGCTCAACTGATGGATTAAAGGTATCTTCCATATGGATTTTATGCATGACAATAGATGGATTGATACCTTTAATATCACTAATTGACCATCCTAAGGCAAACTTATGGGTTCTTAAGATTCTCAATAATTTTTCTTCATCTGCTTTGTTCAAATCAGCAAAAATAATCATAGGATAAGTAGAAGAATCTCCTAAGAAAGCATAACGTAGGTGTGCATGTAGTTTCTTCAATTTTAAAACGGGAGGTTTTATTTCTTCAACTTCATTTACACACAAAGATAATGTCCTCTCAGGTCTAGAATGAAATATTGGCAATTGATTAAGTGCATCATAACAAAAGACAACCTCATGATCTAATGATCCTAATTGTTCAATCATCAAATTCATCATGCAAGTTTCCAGAGGATCATCAAATAGAATTAAATTCCTAAATGAATCAACAGTATCATCGACAATATCAATCATATGACAAGTACTTACCTCCTTTGTCTATTTCATAGACCGAAATATGTTGAATACTACCTTTTCTTCATCGACCCTCAGAGTTAACTTACCATCCTGAACATCGATCAAAGCTCGTCCAGTAACAAGGAAAGGTCTTCCCAAGATAATAGGGACCTCAGAATCTTCTTCCATATCTAGGACAACAAAATCTGCAGGGAAGATAAACTTTTCAACTTTAACTAACAGATCCTTGATAGCACACAAAATGTGTTATCCTTAGGCTTAATTATTGCTAGTTTTATGATGATTTTAGGGCTTTTACGTATTTAATTCATTCAATTTCAGGTGACGAGCTAAAACGGAGCTCTTGGAGACAATTTGGATCACTTGGGATAAAAACGAGGCTATTTGGAGCTAAAAAGAATACCAATTGGAAGAGAAAGAATCAATCCAAGCATGAGGACCGGAGGCGATGGCGTTGTTGTATTTGTTTATAGCGTTGTAGAACGAATGTGCAACTAAGACGCGTTGAAGACCCGAGGCGATAGCGTTGGTAACGCCGCCTAGCAGCGGCGCAACGCCGCGTGTCTCGATAAGAAGGCATGCACGAGGAACGCATACGGTGCGGCGTTGTAACGCCGCCTCGCGGCGTCGCAACGCCATTCGGCAAGCAAGCGCAGCGTTAGGGTAGTAGGCGGCGTAACGCCATCGATTATTTTCTTAAGTGTGTCGGCCGCCAAGAGCACAACGCGTTGCAACGCTTGTCCCTAGCGTTGCAACGTTGTGCCGATAATGCCTATAAATACAACATGTTGTTTTCATTACAAGGGGAGCACAATTTGGTAGAGTTTTGCCCTAAATTCGAAATACACCTTGTAAGAAGAGAGAAAAAAAGTGATTTTGGGAGCCAAAGCATTCGTGGAGGTTTAAGATCGAAGACGGGAGCTCGGAGACGAACGACCGGCATCGACACCTAAGTTTATTTCTCTTTCTTTCAATTTTTAATAGCATTCTAAGATGTTTTCTACTTGTTTAGTTTGTTTTTCATGTGATTTAGAGTAGCAAAACATTGTAGTAGGATTTGATTTATTTGTTATGACTTTATTACAATATATTGAAGCATGTTTTGTTCTTATTTTTGGCCATTCGCTCTGCACTCCTTAATTCGTTGATTCAAGTGGACTCGAGAGATAAAGCTTGAATTAGAGCAAAATTGTCAAAACTCTTAGTAGTAGTCAGCACGAGAGTGACCTAGAATTCTTAGGAAACACTTAAAGAAGTTACTTAATGCCATGCATGTTGTAGGTTCGTATGGAGACTATGAATTCTATTGCATGTGTGAGGCTCACTAAGAACCGAGAGGTTTTCTTGAGTAATTTACTTCTTGTTTATAAATTCATCTCATGAGGTCAATGCATGTGTAGTTAGGTTATTAACTTGTAAAATCACTTCCTTTAATTCTATCAATTCGTGTCTCCACATGTTTGTTTGTTTGGTTATCTTATTCGTCAACACCTATCCATGTTTTGTTGCTTTAGCTAAATTTGAGAATTAGTATCTTAGTACTTAATTAATCTAGAAACCCATTCAGAGGACGATACTTGGACTCATAAATCACTATACTAACACTTGACCAGTGCATAATCTGCGGTATTGCAATATAATTTTACGCGACAAGTTTTTAAGCAGCGATTCTTAGGGAATGGCGATTATTTAGATTAATTAATATTAGGAGAAAATTTGAAATTTTAGACTAAAGCTTGTTTGTTTATCTTTCCTTAATTGTTTTGTGTGATTGTTTATTTCCTTATTTGTGTTATTTTAGTTTTGTGTGTTTTGAGTCCTTGTTTCTGTTTTGGTTGTGTTGATATAGTGTGAAGTCTTGTTGTGAAATTACTGATTTTTCAAGTATGACTTTGCATAATTTTGAGTTTCCACCATTCTATTGTCTCTCTCAGGACCCTAATTTTGTGCATCATGATTTTTCTGATTACCATGTGTCTAATTTTTACCATTCTGCACTGACATATATGAAAATTCACATGAGGGTAGTTATTTAGGCACTTGGAACCATAGTTTTTAGTACCTTAACCAACCACGGAAAAATCTTTTCTTATGGACCAATTAGTGAGAATATACCTTAGAGTTGAAATTGAAAATTTTGATCCATAGTGAATTAGAGAGGTTGGATAGGTTAGAAAGCGAAGTGGTAGGACTATGGGAAATAGTGCGGGATAGAGCTCAATATCTTAACCACTAGTAGTTTCCTTAATGCCTTACAGAACAATTTCTTATCCTTACCACTCAGGAGGTGCCACCTAGGAGGATTTGTCTAGATGTTAGTGAGGTTAGTTTGGGGGAGACTGAGGCACACCATGATCAGGTTATTGAGGAGGACACTGGTGATACACTTAGTTCCACAGGAGAGATCCAGGTGATATAGTTAGAGTCTGAGAAGTCTTCTTTCCCTTTATCCCCAGAAATTTCCTTTATTTTTTATAACCATTTGTCTTATACTCACGAGTCTTGCTTTGATTTCAGTTCCTTTCTTTTGATAAATAAAAATCCCAAAAATAATTTTCTATTTGGGGCTCAAGAAAAGCAGGATAACCTTTTAGACTTAGAAGGCTACATCGATTCGACCAAGAAGGGACCGAAGAAATATGAGCAATTTTATGTGCCCTAATTAGTCACTGTCTAGCTAAAGACGTTAAAGAAAGCGCTTGTTGGGAGGCAACCCAAGTTTTATGTTTTATGTTTTTATTTTCTGTTTTATTTGCTAGTTGCTTGTGTTTTTCTTTTGTATCTAATTTCTTTCTTTTTGTTCCTCCAGGTGTATGCTCAAGGGGAGAACTGCAGACTTGCACCCTTTTGATCCTGAGATCGAGAGGACCTGTAGGAGACTCCTAAGGGAAGGAAGAGCAGAACCTCAGGAAATGGCTGATTAGGAGCTCATCAACAACCCTAAACCTATCAGGGAGTATTTCCAACTGTGTGTTAATTTCGAAAGCGGTGGAATAGTCCATGCCCCTATCAATGCTAATAACTATGAAGCAAAAAGCAGGTGATACAAATGGTTAGGGAAGGTGCTTTCAGAGGCCTAGCCACAGAAGATCCTAACTCTCATCTTCAAAATTTTTTGGAAATATGTGGTAGAATGGTATCTCTGCTGATAGTATTCGCTTACGTCTTTTTCCTTTTTCTCTGCAGGGTAGAGCCAAAGAATGGCTAGGGTCCCTTCCCTCAGGGAGTATCACTTCCTGGGAGGAGTTGGCCCAAGCCTTCATGACCAAATTCTTTCCACCCGTTAAAGCTGCAAAGTTAAGGACTGAGATAGGAACATTAAGGCAACAAGAGGGAGAGCAGTTATTTGAGGTCTGGGAAAGGTACAAGGACATGCTCGGGAGGTGCCCACACATGGCTAGATGGTGGCTCCAGTCGCCAGTGTTTTATAATTTATAATGGACTGAGAGGTAAGACCAGGACCATTTTGGATGCTACTACTGGAGAGGCTTTCATGGCAAAGACTGTGTCAGAAGCACGTGCCCTCCTTGGGGAGGTGTCAACTGCCAGCTACTAGTGGCCTACAGACAATGACAGATCTAAGCCAGTAGCTGGATTGTATCAACTGGATGAGGTAACTTCTCTTAGATCTCATATGACATCTCTCACTCACGCCCTGAATAATTTTGCAGGATCACCACAAACAGGGATGTCCTCTCAATGCTCCCAGCCCAATGGAGAATCCACTATGGAGCAATTGCACTACCTGAACAACAGAAGCAACCACTATGGAGGCAATCAGACTCAGAATAACCTACCAACACATTACAATCCAGGTTTGAGGTATCATGAGAATTTCTCCTATGCTAACAGCAAGAATGTGTTGAATCCTCCTACAGGGCATGCTTCTACATCAGAGAGAAAACCATCTCTGAAAGACACATTGCACTCCTTCAAAGCTAAATCTAGAAGTCGGTCCAACCAGCTAGAGAATGCAGTCACCAGTCTATCTGGTATTGTGACAAGTCATGGAGCTGCAATAAAGAATATAGAGACCCAGATTGGCCAAATGAACACATCACTCCAGGCACTGCAAGCAAGGAAAGAAACACCTTGAAGGAGTATAGTCTAGCTAAAGACGTTAAACAAAGCGCTTCTTGGGAGGCAACCCAAGCTTTACTTACTTTTGTTTTTCTGTCTTTAGCTTGTTTTAGTTGTTTTTGTTGTTTTTCAATTCTTAGTTAGTTGTTGTTTTACTTCGTAGGTTGTGGAGATGCCCTTCTTCGTTGAAATCCATGCTCCCATTCAGAGGAACTCCAACACACATGTTTTGGCTATCCAAGGAACTCAGAAAGATCTCCATCACCCAGGACAGTATCGTTCACTTCTACCCTTATACTTAGCTCATGCTTATTTCTACAAACATTGGGGACAATGTTTAGTTTAAGTTTGGGGGTGGGATGTTGTTTATTTATTGTAACCGTCCTGAGTATGTGTTGAATTGGTGATTTTTCCTTTACATGAGTATGATCATGATAGCCTAGGATGAGATTTATTTGAAAATCTTTGTGATTCTGCTGAAACCTGAAAGCATGACATGAATTTGAGTGAATTTAAAAATTTTCTTGAGTTTTTCCTGCATTATATGCACATAGCCTTTGTTCCTGTAGTTTTGAAATGCTTAGAACAAAGTTATTAGGTTTAGAAGTTTGATGTCACCTTGATAGGTCTGAGAACTGATTTGAGAGTGAAACTGCAGGATAGGGTGAACGACAATATGAAGTTCATAATCTGCATAATATGTGCATTATGTGAAAGGGTTGTCGTCTGTTTTTTTGTTGTTATAGAAAAAAATTGTGAGGACAAAAAGAGCTACCTTCACTGTGATCAGTTAGGCCACTCATTGAGCGAGTGCTCTGGGTACGGGTCCCTGCAGTGGATGTGTGAAAGCTAGTGTCCTTGCACAAAAAAAAAAAAAGAAAAAGAAGAAAATAGAAAAAGTGACATCAAAAGAGTGATTAAGTGCTGAGTAGAGTTATTTAGTTCTTGAATGTGGGGACACTCAAGGATTAGTAATTAAGACCAGTGTAGGGGGAAGTTGAATGGAGAGCCTAATAAAGTTGATCCGGGCTTAGTAAAAATGAAGGGAACACAGGCTAATCACACACACAAGTAGGAACACTTAGGGAAAGTTTTAAATTGCTTGCTGAAGTGTCATGTTTGAATGATACCTGTGATTCCTAGATTTTCTCTTAAATTTTTTAGGCTTGAATCAAATGTATGTTTAAGAGCAACCGAATGTTTAACTCTATTTTTGCTCGAGACTAGCAAAAGTATAAGTTTGGGGGTATTTGATAGCACACAAAATATGTTATCCTTAGGCTTAATTATTGCTAGTTTTATGATGATTTCAGGGCTTTTACGTATTTAATTCATTCAATTTTGGTGACGAGCTAAAGCGGAGCTCTTGGAGACAATTTGGATCACTCGGGATCAAAGCGAGGCTATTTGGAGCTAAAAAGAATACCAATTGGAAGAGAAAGAACCAATCCAAGCATGAGGACCCGAGGCGATGGTGTTGTATTTGTTTATAGCGTTGCAACGCCGAATGTGCAAACCAAGACGCGTTGGCGACCCGAGCGATAAGCGTTGCAGTAAGCGCGCCGCTAGCAAAGCGCGCGCAACGCTGTCTCGATAAGAAGGCATGCACGAGGAATCGCATACGGGCGGGCGTGCTGTAACGCCTCGCAGCGTCGCAACGCCATTTCGACAAAGAGCGCAGCGTTAGGGTAGCGGCGCGCGGTAACGCCCTCGGCGTTACAACGCCATCGATTATTTCCTTAAGTGTCGGTAGCCAAGGGCACGCGCATTGCAACGCTATCCCTAGCGTTGAAACGCTGTGCCGATAATGCCTATAAATACAACATGTTGTTTTCATTACAAGGGAGCACAATTTGGTAGAGTTTTGCTCGAAATTCGAAATTCGAAATACACCTTGTAAGAAGAGAGAAAAGAAGTGATTTTGGGAGCCAAAGCATTCGTGGAGGTTCGAGATCGAAGACGGGAGCTCGGAGACGAAGGACCGACATCGACACCTAAGTTTATTTCTCTTTCTTTCAATTTGTAATAACGTTCTAAGACGTTTTCTACTTGTTTAGTTTGTTTTTCATGTGATTTAGAGTAGCTAAACATTGTAGTAGGATTTGATTTATTTGTTATGACTTTATTACAATATATTGAAGCATGTTTTGTTCTTATTTTTGGCCATTCGCTCTGCACTCCTTAATTCGTTGATTCAAGTGGACTCGAGAGATAAAGCTTGAATTAGAGCAAAATTGTCAAAAACCTTAGTAGTCTGGCACGAGAGTGACCTAGAATTCTTAGGGAAACACTTAAAGAAGTTACTTAATGCCATGCATGTTGTAGGTTCGTATGGAGACTATGAATTCTATTGCATGTGTGAGGCTCACTAAGAACCCAGAGGTTTTCTTGAGTAATTTACTTCTTGTTTATAAATTCATCTCATGAGGTCAATGCATGTGTAGTTAGGTTATTAACTTGTAAAATCACTTCCTTTAATTCTATCAATTCGTGTCTCCACATGATTGTTTGTTTGGTTAGCTTATTCGTCAACACTTATCCATGTTTTGTTGCTTTAGCTAAATTTGAGAATTAGTACCTTAGTACCTAATTAATCTAGAAACCCATTCCCGAGAACGATACTTGGACTCATAAATCACTATACTAAAACTTGACCCGTATACTGCGGTATTGCAATATAATTTTACGCGACAATCCTCTACAATACCTCTAGGATATTTAATAGAATGGTCAGCTAACTGTAGTGAAATTGTTGTAGGTTGTACTTCCCTAAGATCCAGTTTCCTATAAACAGACAGAGGCATAAGATGAATACTAGCTCCTAAATCACATAAAAGTCTCTCAACAGAAATACAACCAATATTGCAAGAAATAGTAAAACTCCCTAGATCTTTTACTTTTTGAGGTTGTTTTCTCTTAAGTATTACACTGCACTCCTCAGTGAGATTTACTGTTTCATACTTATCAAACTTTTTCTTCTTCGAAAGGATCTCTTTCATGAACTTCACATAATTTGACATTTGTTCCAAAGCATCTGCAAAAGGAATATTGATATGAACTTTCTTAAATATTTCAAGAAATTTAGCAAATTCAGAATCAACCTTTTTCTTTTGAAAACGTTGAGGATAAGGAATAGAGTTAGGAACAATAGGAATATAGAAATTAGAAGGCTTCTCTGTTAAGTTTGATGTGGTTGCTTCCTCAACTAATTCCTCTGTGTCCTCTTTGGCATCTGTATTGGGTTGGTTTTCAAGATTAAACTTTTCAGGTTCAACAAGCTCCTTACCACTCCTCAATGTCACAACTTTGCATTGTTCCCTTGGATTTACCTCTGTATCACTAGGAAACTTACCATTCCGCAATGTGTTCAGAATAGTTTCCATTTGACTGATTTGTACCTCAATATTCTTGATGGTTGCTCCCTGAGTGTTTACTGTGCTACTCAAACTGAGCAATACATTCTCCAACTGGTTACCTCGATTCCTAGATTCAGTCACAAATGACCCTACCACATCTTCCAAAGATGGCTTACCCTCTTATGTAGATGGAAAACTTGGAGAAGGTTGCAACACATTTTTCTTGTTAGCATAAGAAAAGTTTTCATGATTGCGCAAAAGGACTTAGCCATTATCCCAACCTAGTTGAAAAAGTACACCAAACCAGCAGTTATGACAGCAAACTTTAGTACTTGCCAAGTTCACTTTCTTAGAATTCCAAGGTTGGAAGATGACAAAATACCATTCCTATCCTAGATTTTTATCTTATCTATGATTTAGCATAAATAGGAGGAGTGTGTTTAGCCTTGGAGGCAAGTTTTAAAGTTGAAGGAAAAATTTTGGAGCAAAGTCGAAAGCCTCTACCCGAGAGCTCCCAACTTTTCCTTGTTGCACTTTTACAATTTTTTCTTTTTCTTCTTCTCTTTTGCTATCTCAAATCTATCATATTCAAGCTAATCATGTGGAAAAAAGGAAAATGTCGAGGTAAGAAAGCCAATGAGGTCGAGAGCCTCAAGTATCATGAAGAACCTTAAGGCCAAGCTGAAGGAATTTCACCTCTAAGTCTTCATCTTATGCCACAAGGAGTCCCAAGGAGAAATAAGGTCAGTATTGGGAGGATACGAAGCAACAACCAATTGAAGTTCCTTTTGAGTCATCTCATTCTCCAAAGAAGGGGAAGAAAAAGAAAGGCAAGGGAAAGAAGCCGCTTGAAGAAGAGCAAGTTCAAGTTCAAGTTCCATTGACTTCACCTTCACGTAAGAAAGGAGGCAAGAAGTCCAAAGCCAAAGGGAAGGAGAAAGTGTTTGAGGTTGAGCAAGAAGAGGAGGACATTTATTTCATCTCGGATCAATTCCTCAACGATAGGGCTCGAGCCAAGTTTGAAGAGCTAGCCACGA
Source organism: Trichosanthes cucumerina (assembly GCA_036507285.1). NCBI lineage: Eukaryota > Viridiplantae > Streptophyta > Magnoliopsida > Cucurbitales > Cucurbitaceae > Trichosanthes > Trichosanthes cucumerina. The sequence continues at coordinate 76,295,708 of CM071836.1, forward strand.
GACCCCTATTGATGAAGAAAGTTTTCCTTCTAACCTCTACACTTTACCACCATTTTTTAGCCAAGAACATCCACAATTTAGGCTGGAAAACTTTTGTAAGGAGCCTGAAGGAGTCGTTCCCTACATTGTAAGGAAGTTTTACGCCAATATTACATGCCTCATGATCTAACATCTATTGTTCGAGGTGTGCATGTTGATTTTAGTGTGGGGTCCATCAATGCCATGCTAAATACCCAAAGCTACACGTACGTGACCTTCAATGAGATGCTTATGACCCCAACCGAAGCACATCTCAATTCGGCCTTGAGTGTAGTGGGCGTAAATGAGCGGAGTGACGAGTAACTCGTACTGGAATGAGGACGATGTTAGCATCCTACCTTACCCCCGAGGCTCACATATGGTTTTCCTTCATTAAGCTACGCATTATGTCGACCACCCATGACTCCAAGATTTCTAGAGATCGGATTCTCCTCATCTACGCCATTCTTTCCGAGTTAAAGATTGATGTAGGAAGTCTTGTCTCTTGGAAAATTATGAAATGTTGGCAAAAGAGTGTTGGTAAGATATACTTCCCTAGCTTGATCACTTCTTTATGTATCCATTGTGGAGTACCTTACTACCCTTGGGAGGAGAAGCTCTATCCGAAAGGCACCCTTAGTGTATCTATGGATCCACAAATCCATGGCAGATCCAAGAGAGGAATGGGACTTGTTATGGGCATTGATCAACTTATTGAGCAAAGCACCACCATGTTGTCTATGATGAATCATTCCACCTCTCAATCAAGATGTAATTGGGACTACGTCAACCAAAGAGACTTTGCTTTGAAGGAGGCTATGCATGCGAATTTTGCACATCCTTATCCGGAATTTCCATAATTTTCTCGCACTACTTGTAACCATGGATCCATTCGGATGCTGAAGACCATGTGGGAGAGGAGGATTGCCTGCTTGGAGATGAAGGGGAGGAGTAGCAAAGCCAAACTCAAGGGGAGATTATTTTGTTGTGGTCGTTTTTATGCTTTTTGTGTGCTTGTTGTCATTTGTGTTTGTTCTCTGTTTATTGTTGATTATTTCAAGTTTAGTGTGTTGTCTTTACATTTCTCTTGTTGTTGTGATGAAGTAGAATGATACTTGTTGAAATTTGATGGGTTGGAGTGGTGTTTCTGATGGAGATCTGATCTCCTTGAGCAACGGAAACGCGTTTAAAAGATCGAAAAGCTTGTTTGTTTTGGTTTAATACAAATACCAATACATTGGTAAATTACAGAGAATAAGTAATGTAATTCCTAATCTAATTAGGCATGGATCTAAACATGCAAACATATGCAATTTTAATTGTTAAATTAAAAAGAAAGAGGTTTAATACCTTTGTAGATCAAACCAGCAACTCTTGCTCCAATTGCATAGCAATACAGCAATAAACAAATATCCTTTGTTCTTCTTTTTTAGCAGAAAACAACCACAAAGTAAACCTTCTATGTCTCTGGATTCAACTTAGACCAACCTTGGTGGGAAGGTATTCCAACACTTAGAAGAGAAGAGAAATTTTGAGAGAGAGAATTTTCTTACAGCAATTCACTAATTGCACCGTTCGATCAACCAACCTACATCTTCTCCATTGAGAAGAAGTACTGAAGAAAGGGTAACTCCCCACTCCCTTATCGAGAAGGGATTGGGGAGTGATGGAAACGTGTCATCGTGACACGTTCCCAATTAATTAATTAATAATTAATTAACTAATATTAAATATAATTAATCAAATTAATTATAATAATATTTATTTTAATTAAATCATATTTAATAAAATACCATATCATAAATTATGATTAAATCTAATTTAATCATTTTACCCCTTAACCTATAGTTTTAATGCACATCTAATGCACATTAAATTTTAACCTATAGTTTTTTTTTTTGAAACATGAACCTCATTCATATTAAATAATATTTGAACTCTTTCAAATATTTAATTCTCTCATATAACTTAATATGAATCATATTCACATTAAATTTATAATATATAGTTCCAAAACTTTATATTATAATGTATCTATATACATTAAATTTATTCCCTAATGAATTTGAACATTTCGAATTCAAATGATCTAAGAACCCTTTACGAGCTAGAAGGTGGACCTCATGGACCTACAGATCAGAAGCTCCAATGATACGAGATTACTCGGTTAATCTCATTAACCTCCTAATCAACATTCGTTAACTGCAGGAACACTCCACTAAAGTCTCGCAGCTGCACTCTTCTCACTGCAGATATATTTTTGTGTCCACGGATATTGACCAATAACAGCAAGTCAATCCTTCACGAATGTTCGTAACACCAACTAGGTCAAATTACTGTTTTATCTTTGGGTTACATCTTGTACCTTAAGTACCAGTGCTTCTCTAATGAACAATTTGTTTGTGGTCCTACCAACAAACAGAAGTACCTCTCGGGCCAATGAGAGGGTCAGGACCTTTGTTCAAGTCTAGGAGACACCACTTAAGGAAACATTCATCTACTTACCTTAGTAGGCGGGAAGGAGTGAATTCCATCTTTCTAAATTAAGTCCTCAGTCGCTCACTCGATCTTGTCCCGAAGAAGGTAGGCATATTCAGTCGGCGAATCTAGCCACTCTCACCCATACTAGTCAAAGGACAATCCCTCACGAACAGGAGTTCGTAACCTACTCAGGATTGAGATTAAGTTGCCTAGGTCATCCTAGTGAAATATAAACCTAGCTAGTCAACAGAGTTACATCTAGTGGTTACTATTTCGCGGTCCGGTCTTATGTAATCTCATTACAAAGGATATCCCCACTCACATATCATCTACACGAACACGTTAGGATCACAGTGTTTGTATCATATACAAAGTGGGCCACATCCATAGTTTTACCAGGTTAAGGTACCCAAACCTTATCCCCTAACTATAGACCCTTTAGGTTGTTTCTCGAACCGAGATCCTTTATATGTACACTACATTCAGTTCAAGATACATTTTACAGCCTTGGATGTTTAGTTTATTGGATTTAGGGTTAAAACAAATGGAAATCTCGTAAATAACGAACAATAACTCTTTATTGAAATAATAACACTTTATTACAATAATTAGAACAAAATTACAAACTACGAGTTTTAGGGCACAAAACCTAACAAACTCCCACTTGAACTAAAACTCTAGTGGGGTATCATAATCTAAAATAGTGGTTATAGAGATACAAATACAATAAACTAGGGCATCCATATACCCATTACATATCTCCCACTTTAGTCGTGAGAGTCTTTGTAAACGGATCAGCAATGTTGTGCTCTGAAGCGATCTTCGTGACGGTCACATCTCCTCGTTGTAATATTTCTCATATCAGGTGATACTTCCTCTCGATGTGCTTGCCTCGTTTATGGCTGCGAGGTTCCTTCGAATTGGCTACCGCACCACTATTGTCACAGTATAAGGTGATGGAAAATTCCATATTTGGAACAACTTCCAAATCAGTAAGGAATTTCCTTAGCCAAACAGCCTTTTTAGCTACTTCACAAGCAGCGACATACTCAGCCTCCATCGTGGAGTCAGCAATGCATCCCTGCTTGATGCTTTGCCATACTATAGCTCCCCCGTTAAGTGTGAAACCTGATCCCGATGTGGATTTCCTAGAATCCTTATCGGTCTAAAAATCAGAATCAGTGTATTCGGTAAGAATCAAATCCTTAGTCCCATACACAAGCGTATAGTCCCTCGTTCTCCTAAGATACTTGAGGATATTTTTAACTGTTCCAGTGGTCTAACCCTGGATTGGATTGGTACCTACTGACTATTCCCACTGCATAACAAATGTTTGGCCTCTTGCACAACATAGCATACATTAAGCTACCTACTGCAGAGGCATAGGGAATACGTCTCATATCCTCAACTTCTTAAGGTGTCTTAGGACACTATCCCATAGACAGATGAACTCCATGCCTGAAGGGTAATAAACCCCTCTTGGAATTCTGCATCGAATATCGAGCCAACATTTTGTCGATATAAGATGCTTGAGACAGAGCTAGCATTCTGTTCTTGCGATTCCTGAAAATCTGAATCCCAAGCACATACTACGCCTCTACCAAATCTTTCATTTGGAATTAGGTCGCCAGCCAATTCTTTATGTCAGTTAGGTATCCTACTTCATTCCCAATGAGTAGGATATCATCCACATAAAGTACTAAGAAAACTACTTTGTCGTTGACGATCCTCTTGTAAACACAAGGCTCATCAACGTCTTGGTCAAAGCCATAAGACTTGGTCGCAGTATCAAATCTTATGTTCCAAGATCTGGATGCTTGTTTCAACCCATAAATGGATCGATTGAGCTTGCAAACTTTTTGCTCCTAACCTTGGGTTATGAACCCTTCGGGCTGAGACATATAGATACACTCGTCAAGATTACCATTCAAAAAGGCAGTCTTGACGTCTATTTGCCAAATCTCATAATCATAAAATGCAGCTATGGACAAGAATATCCTGATAGACTTAAGCATAACAACAGGGGAAAAAGTTTCCTCATAGTCAACTCCTTCCCTTTGGGTAAAACCCTTTGGTTCAAGTGTAGCCTTGAAGGTTTGTACCTTACCGGCCGCATCTCTCTTTCTCTTATAGATCCATTTACACCCTATGGGTCTTACCCCTTCAGGTTGGTCTACAAGCTCTCACACTAAATTGAAGTACATTGACTCCATTTCAAGGTTCATGGATTTGATCCATTGGTCTTTATCTACGTCATTCATTGCCTGTTTATAGGACAATGGACCCTCTACACCGTCATCAGATATGACAACTTGAGTTTCAGCTAAACCCAAGTAGCGGTCAGGTTGGGAAACAATCCTCCCACTGCGTTGAGGCATTCCCAACGATTGAGAAGGACGAGACTGACTCGATGTGCCAGCTTCTTTATCAACTTTTGATGAAGGTCCAGCTTGATCAACAACTCTTGTTGACTCATCCGTAGCTTTACTTAATACTAACTTACTACGTGGTTTATGGCTCCTCATGTGATCTTCCTCCAAGAAAGTGGCGTTTGTCGATAAAATCACCTTGTTTTCTTATGGGTCGTAGAAAAGACCACTTCTCGTTTCTTTGGGGTAGCCAATAAATTGGCATAATCTTGAACGAGGTTCCAGTTTCTTTGGGTTTGTCACCAGCACATGTGTCGGACAACTCCAAATCCTGAAGTGTTTTAAACTAAGTTTACGCCCTTTCCATAATTCAAAAAGTGTTTCTGAAACACTCTTTGATGGAACAGTGTTCAAGATTTGAACCACAGTCTCTACTGCGTATGTAACAGTCGGTGAGTTTGTTGAAAAAAAAGAAAAAAATTAAGAGGAAAGAGTCAGGGAGGGCGAAGCCCTCCCCCTTCCTTTTCGCGCAGTAGAAGGCGAAGTGGTCGTCGGCCGACAGTCATCTTCTCTCTCTCCTGTCTCTCTCGTTTCCTCTTCTTCCCGACCTCTCTCTCTCTCTCTCTCTCTATCTCTCTCTCTCACACGTAGTTCTCTCTCACGCTTCTCTCTCTCTCTCGTCTCTCAGGCCGAACACCCTTGTCGTCGTGACCCTCGCTCGTCGTCCCTGTCTCTCGCTTGTCGCCACCTCGAAGCCAGCAGCCGGCTGAAGGGATCCGCGAGACCCATCGCACTTTTCTGACTGGTTTAGGCCGTTTTTGGCCAGTTTTTGACAAACGGAGTTCGGTTCCGTGTAGATCGGGCCACAAGGAGTCCAGATCTGGTACCTGCATCACCGTCGCCGTCGCCTGCAGAGTCACCGGTTGCCTCGTTCCTTGCAGTCGCCTCGGTCCGTCCCTTCGCTCGTTTTGGATTCCCGTTGGGTGAGTTCTACTTCGCATAAGTTTTAGGGTGTTGTGTTTCAGTTTATTAATTCTTGTTGTGCTTGTTCTTTGTTAGGCGCTATTTGGAAGTAGAAGTACCTTGGAGCATATGCCGCATCCCTCTAGTTGCTCGTTGTTGCTGGAGTATAAGTACGTAGTCATTTGGACTATACCACCCCTAAGTGTAGCGCTTAGGGGCGCATTGCATGCAATATTTGATTGGAAGTAAACATAATGTTCTGGTAGTAGCATGTTAGGATGTGATGTTCGCAGTTGTGCCTGAATCATGTTCATTGTTGTTGTTGATGTTTGTCAGTGTTGAGACTCAAACTCGTTATTTCTTTCTAGTTGTCTGTTAGTGCTATGTGACTATAACTAGTAGGGTCGATGTAAGCTTGTGCTCAGTTTCTAAATGTGTAATGTGCTATGATTGTCTGTCCCGAGCCTGGTAGTCTCGTGTTTAGTTTGAAGTAACTTGGGAAGTGTCGTTGAGCCTTAGGATAGTAGTTAGTACAACTAGCCCTAGTGTAGGCCCAAGTCTCTGTGTAACCCTTAGTAGGCTGAGACTCGAGGTTGGTGAGATGACGATGATATTATGGGATGTGATGGTCCGCCCTCCATCCAGTTGTGTGACTCGGGGTGAGATCCTTTGAGTCAGAGGGGTTGGATAGAGTCCTTCGCCCTTGTACAGGCCTGGGAATGAGCCCGTGGTCAATTGTGCGCGGTATTGCCGCCTTTGATACTTTATGCGTGTTGAGGTTGTGTGTCGTGCTTAGCTAGGTCTAAGGTTGTTCTTTTGTATTCTTTGTTCTTGGACAAAGTGGGCTGCTTACTGGGTATTTTTATACTCATCCCTCGTTTATTTCTTCTTTTGCTGCAGGTAAGGCAAACCAGTGAGATGAACACCGACGGCGAGACTCCTGTGAGGCTATGGAAGACTTGTAGGACTTAGTTAGTGGTGTTGTTTAGATGTTGCATTCGTTCCTTTTCCTTCTGTTGCACTCTACTTCTTTAGCTTGTCTTAGAATCTTAGCTTGTATTGTTCTTTATTGCTCGAATCGAAGTATGTTCTGTTATGTTTCTTTCGTATACAAAGCATGTATTGTTGTCTTGTGGTTTTCTGTTAACTCCGAGGGACTGGAGCTCAGCCTGTCGTTTCTTTGTAGTTTGCTGGAGGTTGGGTGCCCTCGTGAGTCCTATTGAAGTGTTTTTGTTTAGGTTCAGGCTTTATAAATTTCTGGTTGTCCAGGTTGCGCCGTTATGCTGCTAAATTTTTTGGGCGAGCGGTACAACTTGGATGTAATACCCCAAGTAGGAAGTGTTCAAATTACGGGGTGTTACAGTTGGTATCAGAGCCTACATTTTAGGTCTTGTATATTGCCTACATCGTAGGTGTTTAGTCCTTCATAGCCTCTCGTAAGGAGCTCGTCGGGTCATCAACAGGTTTCCTTTTACTTAGTAGGTGGTAGGAGGTTCATTGTTGAGGTTGTTATGTTTCTTCTGTGTTGTACTTCTGGAATGTTGTTGATGTTCTGTTTTCTTTTCGTTTTAGATTATGGCACGTGGTAGAGGTCGTGCAAGAGCAGCTGTTGGTGGTCGAGGTCGGGGTGGTCGTAGGGGTCGAGGTCGAAGGGCTCGAGACCAGGAACCAACCGTCGATGCACCAGAGGTTGAGCACTTCGAGCATCGGGAGGGGCTCACCCAGAATGTTCCAGTGGTCGAGGAATCAGCTGGGCAAAATGTAGGAGCCCAGGAGAGGGCAAATCTCCAAGTACCGAACGTGCAAGGACCGTCGCCAGTTACTGAACTCATGGTAGGCATTCAGCAACTAATTCAGGCGAATATAGCGAGTCAAGCTAATCAGACAGCTATGTTCACTCAGGCCATGGAAGCCTTAGCATCAGGAACCAGCGCCTGCGCAGAATCAAAGGGTTGCACCGGCTCATACGTTTGGGGCAGTGACCGAAGAAGCGGGATATCTGAAGGATTTCAAGAAGTATGACCCGCTTTCTTTTATGGGACAGTGGACCATGTAGCTGCTGAAGCATGGTTTACAGTCGTGGATGATATTCTGGGTCGAATGGGTTGTCCCGAGCAGCAGAAGGTTCAGTGCGCAGTTTATGCGCTAAGGGGAAGTGCTCTCCTATGGTGGCGGTGTTTATGCAGTCCATCGATGTCGATGTAGGACCGATAACACTGGGACCTTGATTCCAAGAGGTGTTCTACGAGAAGTACTATCCGGTTGTGCTTAGAATCAAGAAGAAAGATGAGTTCGCACAGCTAAAGCAAGGGTCGAACCAGACGGTCGAAGAGTACGAGCACGAGTTTACTGCCCTGTCTTGGTTCGCCCCTGATATGGTGGATACAGAGAATAAGAAGGTAGAGTGTTTCCTCACAGGTTTGTGAGGAGGCGTACGCGGGTCGACAGCTGCTCACGATCCCAAGACTTACGTCGCTACAGTCCTAGCGGCACCCTTTATTGATACATACCTGAGGCTGCATGGGTTCGTTGTTGGCCAGAGTTCAGGGGTAGGTCAGAGTTCTGGGTCCAGCCAGAAGAGGAAGTTTGAGCAGGCCTTTGCTATGCCAAACAGATCTGGAACTCAGGGACATCACCCCTAGCAGGCTCCAAGCAGGGGTTCATGTTACAGATGTGGAGTTCAGCACAGCGGGACCTGTCATGCAGCTAGCAGGATCTGCAATAATTGTGGGAAGTTGGGCCACTCGTCGTCTGTGTGCAAGCAGGGAGCCAGAGATCAGCGAGTCTGTTATAACTGTGGGAAGCCTGGGCACCTAGCCAAAGCCTGCACAGCAAAGAAAGACGAGTCTGGAAACCGCCAGAGAGGTGGATTCTATGCGAGTGCGAACAGGAACGCAGGAGGTTCCGGTGCTTTGGTGACAGGTACACTACCCGTTCTTGGCCACTTCGCCCTTGTTTTGTTTGATTCGGGTTTCTCGCACTCTTTTATTTCTGTTGTTTTTGTGAGGCAAACCCAGTTAGAAATAGAGCCTCTAGATTTTGACTTGGCAGTAGGTACCCCGGTGGGTAGAGAGTTAGTAGCTCGAGAAAAAGTTAAGTCTGGTCAGGTAGTGGTAACAGGTCATGTGCTAGATGTGACGTTGGTTGTGCTAGACATGAGCGACTTCAATGTAATCCTAGGCATGGATTGGTTGTCTGCGAACCATGCCAACATCAACTGTCATTACCGAGAGGTGGTGTTTCGGCCTCTGGCAGAGTCCAGTTTCAAGGGGGAATAGAGACTGGAGAAATTCCAAAGATGATTTCAGCTCTCAAGGCAAAGAAGTTGATAAGTGAAGGGGCTTGGGCCCTCTTGGCTAGTGTTGCTGATACAAGGAATAAGGGACCAGAGTTGAGTTCGGTCCCTGTTGTTCGAGAATTTGCAGATGTGTTCCCTGAAGAGTTGCCTGGTCTACCCCCGATCCGTGAGGTAGACTTCAGTATTGACCTTGAGCCCGGGACGACTCCATTGTCTAAAGCTTCCTACTGAATGGCACCAGCAGAATTGAAGGAGCTTAAGACTCAGTTGCACGAACTCCTAGATAAGGGGTTCATCCGTCCCAGTGTTTCGCCTTGGGGTGCACCAGTGTTGTTTGTGAAAAAGAAAGATGGGTCGATGCGGTTATGCATTGACTACCGAGAGCTGAACAAGGTAACAGTGAAGAACAAATACGTTTTACCAAGGATCGATGATTTGTTTGACCAACTACAGGGAGCGGCAGTGTTTTCTAAAATCGACCTGCGGTCAGGGTACCATCAACTGAGAATCAAGGACGAGGACATTCCAAAGACTGCTTTTAGGTCCAGGTACGGGCACTATGAGTTCACGATGATGTCCTTTGGGCTGACGAATGCCCCAGCAGCGTTTATGGAGCTAATGAACAGGGTGTTCAAGGAGTTCTTAGACACCTTTGTGATTGTATTCATCGACGATATTTTGGTGTACTCCAAGTCAGAGGAAGAGCATGAAGTTCATTTGACGGAAGTGTTGACAGCTTTGAGAACCAACAAGTTGCATGCAAAGTTCTCCAAGTGTGAGTTCTGGTTGTAGCGAGTAGCCTTCCTAGGACACGTGGTGTCTAAAGAAGGTGTAACAGTGGATCCCGCCGAGATTGAGGTAGTGACAGATTGGCCTCGCCCTAAGACCATTTCTGAAGTACGAAGCTTTTTGGGTTTGGCAGGTTACTACAGGAGGTTTGTCAAGGATTTCTCCAAGATAGCCACACCCTTGACTCAGTTAACCCGTAAGGGAAAGCCCTTCGTGTGGTGTGAAGCTTGTGAAGTGAGTTTTCAGGACCTCAAGCATAGGCTAGTCTCTGCACATGTGCTTGCAGTACCTGATGGCTCAAGAAGTTTTATGGTCTACAGTGATGCCTCCAAGAAAGGTTTGGGTTGTGTGTTGATGCAGAATGGACACGTGATCGCTTATGCCTCTCGTCAGTTGAAGGATTATGAGTGGAATTACCCAACCCATGATTTGGAGTTGGTTGTCGTGGTCTTCGCGCTGAAGATATGGCGACATTACTTGTATGGGGAAAAGATTCAGATGTACACAGACCACAAAAGCCTCAAATATCTTTTTACCCAGAAGGAGTTGAATATGAGGCAACACAAATGGCCGGAGTTAGTAAAGGACTATGAGGTTAAGATACTGTACTATCCAGGCAAAGCAAATGTTTTTTTTTATGCCCTTAGTAGGAAGGTGGCTCACACCTCAACCCTGGTCACGAGGCAAGTCCTTTGCATTCAGAGATGGAACGTGTAGAGATAGCAGTTATGGTGAGTCAGGTCACAACACAACTGAACCAGTTGTCGGTACGGCCGACCTTAAGGCAACGAGTCATTGAGGCTCAACAGGGAGACTCAAGTCTTGAAGACTGTTGGCATCAGGCAAGAAGTGGTGAGGAAAGCGAGTTCTACCGTGTGGGCGAGACGGTGGACTCTTGTTCGAGGAGCGGTTGTGTGTTCCTGCTGAGAGTAGTCTCAAGGAGGAGATTTTGTCTGAAGCTCATAATTCTCCTTTTTCAGTGCATCCAGGAAGCACTAAGATGTATCAAGACTTGAAATCATTCTATTGGTGGCGTGGAATGAAAAGAGATGTGGCAGAGTTTGTCAGCAGGTGTTTAGTGTATCAGCAAGTTAAAGCACCGAGGCAGAAGCCACCAGGGTTGTTGCAACCGTTGGAAGTACCTTAGTGGAAATGGGAAGAGATCTTCATGGACTTTATTTCGAGCTTGCCCCGAACAACGAATGGATTCACAGTGATATGGGTGATTGTGGATAGACTAACCAAGTTTGCTCACTTTCTTCCTGGTAAGCCAACCTATACAGTTGAGAAGTTGGCACATTTGTTTATGGAAGAGATAGTAAGGTTTCACGGAGTCCCAGTGAAGATCGTGTCTGATAAAGACCCACGGTTCACCTCGAACTTGTGGGTGAGTTTTCAGAGAGCCCTAGGGGCAAAGAGTAACTTTAGTACAGCGTTTCACCCGCAGACCGATGGCCAGACGGAAAGGGTGAATCAAATTCTGGAGGATATGCTTCGAGCATGCACGTTAGACTTCTCAGGTAGTTGGGACTCTCACCTTCACCTGATGGAGTTTGCTTATAATAATAGTTATCAGACAACTATTGGTATGGCCCCTTTCGAAGCCCTTTATGGGAGAAGGTACAGGACCCCAGTGTGTTGGGGAGAGGTTGGCGAGTGGAAGTTGTTGGGACCCGAGTTGGTCCACGTGACAAATGAGGCCATACAGAAGATCAGGACAAGGATGTTAACGGCACAAAGTAGGCAGAAGAGCTATGCTGATGTCAGGCGTCGAGAGTTGGAGTTTGTCGTTGGAGACTTGGTATTCTTGAAAGTTGCACCTATGAAGGGTGTCCTGAGGTTTGGTAAGAAAGGGAAGTTGAGCCCTAGGTTCGTTGGACCTTTCAAGATCCTGGAGCGCATTGGACCAGTGGCTTATCGATTGGCCCTACCGCCATCCCTCGCGTCAATCCATGATGTGTTTCATGTGTCTATGCTGCGAGGTTATCTACCTGATGCCTCGCACGTCGTCGACTTTGAGCCGTTGAAGTTAGACAAGGATTTGAGCTATGAGGAAAAGCCTGTTCAAATTCTTGCTCGTGATAGCAAAGTCCTGAGGAACAGAGAAATTAACCTTGTTAAGGTCCTTTGGCAGAACCATCATCTCAAGGAAGCCACTTGAGAGCGCGGGGAGGAGATGCGAGCAAGTTATCAAGAGTTGTTCGAGGGCTAGCTACTTTCGAGGACGAAAGTTCCTAAGGTGGATAGACTGTAACGACTCGGTGAGTTTGTTGAAAAAAAATGCAGAGGAAAGAGTCGGGGAGGGCAAAGTCCTCCCCCTTCCTTTTCGCGCACGGTTGTCGACCCACGCCAAGTCTTCTTCTCTCTCTCTCCTGTCTCTCTCGTTTCCTCTTCTTCTCGACCCCTCTCTCTCTCTCTCTCTCTCTCTCTCTCTCGTCTCTCAGGCCAAACACCATCGCTCGCTATCCCCCCTCTCTCTCAGCTGTCCCCGTCTCTCGCTCGTCGCCACCGCGAAGCCAGCCGCCGGCTGAAAGGATCCGCGAGACCCATCGCACTTTTCTGACTGGTTCAGGTCGTTTTCGGCCAGTTTTTGACAAACGGAGTTCGGTTCCGTGTAGATCGGGCCATGAGGAGTCCAGATCTAGTACCTGCGTCACCGCCACCATCCCCACGCGCCACCGCCGCCGTCCGCCGGTCACACACGCTGCTGCCTGTAGAGGCGCCGGTTGTCTCGTTCCGTGCAGTCGCCTCGGTCTGTCCCTTAGCTCGTTTCGAATTTCCGTTGGGTAAGTTCTACTTCGCATAAGTTTTAGGGTGTTGTGTTTCAGTTTATTAATTTTTGTTGTGCTTGTTCTTCGTTAGGGACTATTTGGAAGTAGAAGTACCTTGGAGCACACGTCGCATCCCTCTAGTTGCTCGTTGTTGCTGGAGTATAAGTAAGTAGTCATTTGGACTATACCACCCCTAAGTGTAGGGCTTAGGGGCGCTTTGCATGCAATATTTGATTGGAAGTAAACATAATGTTCTGGTAGTAGCATGTTAGGATGTGATGTTCGCAGTTGTGCCTGAATCATGTTCATTGTTGTTGACGATGTTTGTCTGTGCTGAGTCTCGAACTCGTTAGTTCTTTCTGGTTGTATGTTAGTGTTATGTGACTATAACTAGTAGGGTCGATGTAAGCTTGTGGTGAGTTTCTAAATGTGTAATGTGATATGATTGTCTGTCCCGAGCCTGGTAGTCTCGTGTTTAGTTTGGAGTAACTCGGGAAGTGTCGTTGAGCCTTAGGATAGTAGTTAGCACAACTAGCCCTAGTGTAGGCCCAAGTCTCTGCGTAACCCTTAGTAGGCTGAGACTCGAGGTTGGCGAGATGACGATGAGGTTATGGGATGTGATGGTCCGCCCTCCATCCAGTTGTGCGACTCGGGGTGAGATCCTTTGAGTCAGAGGGGTTGGATAGAGTCCTTCGCCCTAGTACATGCCCAAGTGTGCGGTAATGCCGCCTTTGATACTTTATGGGATGTGGTGGTCTGTCCCCCATCCAGTTGTGCGACTCGAGGTGTGATCCTTAGAGTCAGAGGGGTTGGATAGAGTCCTTCGCCCTTGTGCAAGCCCGGGAATAAGTCTCGTGGCCAGATGTTGCCAACCTAGTCCAGAAGCTAAGGGTAGGACAGAACTGAGGAATCTGAGTGAATAATAGGGCCAGGATGCGTGTTGAGGTTGTGTGGCGGGTTGAGTGTCGTGCTTAGCTAGGTCTAGGTTGTTCTTTTGTATTCTTTGTTCTTGGACGAAGTGGGCTGCTTACTGGGTATTTTTATACTCATCCCTCGTTTATTTCTTCTTTTGCTGCAGGTAAGGCAAACCAGTGAGATGACCACCGACGGCGAGACTCCTGTGAGGCTATGGAAGACTTGTAGGACTTAGTTAGGGGTGTTGTTTAGATGTTGCATTCGTTCATTTTCCTTCTGTTGCACTCTGCTTCTTTAGCTTGTGTTAGAATCTTAGCTTGTACTGTTCTATATTACTCGAATCGAAGTATGTTCTATTATGTTTCTTTCGAATACAAAGCATGTATTGTTGTCTTGTGGTTTTGTGTTAACTTCGAGGGACTGGAGCTCAGCCTGTCGTTTCTTTGTAGTTTGATGGGGAGGTTGGGTGCCCTCGTGAGTCCTATTGAAGTGTTTTTGTTTAGGTTCAGGCTTTATAAATTTCTGGTTGTCCAGGTTGCACCGTTACGCTGTCGGATTTTCGGTGCGAGCGGTACAACTTGCAAGTAATGCCCCAAGTAGGAAGTGTTCAAATTACGGAGTGTTACAGCGTAGCCCCAAAACGAGGCAGGCAATTGAGCATAGCTCATCATAGATCGAACCATGTCTAACAAGGTTCTATTTCTCCTTTTTGACACACCATTCTTTTGTGGTGTATTAGGTGCTGAGAGTTGAGATTTAATTCCATGCTCTATCAAATAGTCCTTGAATCTCAAATCCATATACTCTCCACCTCGATCGGATCGAAGTGTTTTAATGGTTTTCCCTAATGCATTCTCTACTTCAGCCTTATACTCTTTGAACTTTTCAAGAGCCTCAGACTTATGATGCATTAGGTATAGATAATCATACCTCGAATAATCATCTATGAAAGAGATGAAATATTCGTACCCTCCACGAGCTTTAACATTCACCGGACCACAAAGATCCGAAAGTATAAGCTCTAATGGCTCTTTGACTCTATAACCTTTTCCAGTAAAAGGTCGCTTAGTCATTTTTCTTTCCAAGCATGATTCGCAATGAGGTAAAGAATCATCTTCTATCTTGTTTAGAAGTCCATTCTTAGATAGTCTCTCAATTCGGTTGAGATTTATATGACTAAGTCTAAGTTGCCAAAGATAGGTATTATTATTTGGAGAAATCCATTGCCTTTTACTTTGAGTGTTTGCAGTTTTAAACATCTCATGATTTAAAATTGCCTTTATTTGATTCGGTTTAAGTACATTTAAGTCGTTTTCTAACTTAGCATAGCAAATATTGACACCTTTCTTTGAAATGAACGCTCCATTAAATTTGAAGGTAATACAATAGCCAAGTTTAATTAAGCAAGAGATAGATATTAAGTTCCTCTTAATCTTAGGAACTATGTACAAATTTTTTAAATATAAAAATCTCTCTAAAAAACAGCTTGGCATCTCCCACTGCACGAGCTGAGACGACGTCTCCCGTTCTGACCCTTAGCATCATCTCACCCTCTTCGAGCTCCTTGAAGGAACTAGTTTCCTGAAAAGAAGAGCAGACGTGATTAGTAGCTCCTGAATCAAGTATATAGGTAAAATCATCATTTTCCACTAAGCAAGTTTCAAGAACAAGTAAATCAAATTTACCTTTCTTCTCTTTGAGCTCAGCAAGGTACTTTGGGCAGTTTCGTTTCCAGTGTCCGTCCACGTTGCAGTGGAAATATTTTCCTTTATCTGCAACCTTGGTCTTTTCCTTGCCCTTATCAGCAGCAGGTGCCTTCCCTTTCCCTCCTATCTTCTACTTTTGGATCTTCTTAAGCCCAGAAGATGGACCACAGGACTTAGTCCTAGAGGATGAACCCTTCTGGAACCTTCTGGAATTGGCAAACAGATTTGTCTCTCCATCAGCCTGTCCCTTATTCTTCATAAGAGACTGGAAAGTTTGTAGTTCATTGAGGAGAGTAGTCAGGTTGTACTCTATCTTGTTCATCACCGCATTGCTGCGGAATTACAGGAAACTCTTCTTAAGAGATTCCAAGATGAACGACACCTAACTTTGCTCGTCTATGACCGCACCGTTCATTTCAACCACGTTGAAGTGACCATCAGATCGAGAACGTGTTCTCTCACCGACGATCCCTCCTTTATACGGGAGTTATAAATGTACTTGAGGGATTCGTGCCAAAGTTGTCCAGACGGTTGTCCAAACATGTTCTGCAACGAACTCATGATCTCACGAGCTGAGACCATCCCCTCGTGCTTTTTGGCCAGAACTTCAGAAACACTAGCCAAAATGTAGACCTTGGCCTTATCGTTGGCCTTGATCCAGTGGTCGTACGCATCCTTAACAGATTGAGGAGTGTTTTGAGCAGGGACCTGAGGACATTCCTCAGTTAGTACAAACTGAAGGTCGTCAACAACGAGAATCGTATTCAAGTTGGACTTCCACGTAGTATAGTTTTCACCAGTTAAACGTTTGCTTTCGAGTAAGGCTATAATTGAGGACGACATGCTGAAATTCCAAACGTAGTTCTAATTAGTTATGCCTTTAACCCATTATAAATCAATCAAATTTAGCAAAATAATTAAAGAACCCTAATGTTCAAATTAAACCTTTAATTTTGCAACGATACTTCAAGGGTTTAGAACAAAAGCTACCGTCGAGTGGTCAGTCACTCCTAGGGGTGAGCAAAAAATATACCGAAAATCGACTCGACCGATTGAAACTGACCTAACTAAGGGCGGTCGATCGATTTTGTGCAGGTTTCGATCGGGATCGGCTTTGTGCTACACGAAACCGACCGGTCGCCGACCGAACCGACCAGTCGCCGATCGAACCGACCGATAATCTAAATATATATATATATAATAATAATAATTAAAAAATAAAAAACTAAAAAGATTTTCTCAAAATAATTAAATAATAATTATGAATTATTAAATAATAATAAAATAATAATTATAAATATTAAATAATTAATTAAATATATATTTAAAAATATATATATATAAACCGACCAAACCGACCGACCGAATCGACCGATCGGTCGATCGATTTTGGTAAGGTTTTTAAAAAAAAACATCCCCGACCAAATCGACCGACCTTGGTCGGTTCGGGGGTCGGTTGGGGTTGAAAACGGACCCCGACCGACCAATGCTCACCCCTAGTCACTCCTCCGATGAATTGAGACTATCTCAGCTAATTCTCACTACCAGAACATCTCATGCCTCAATGATCCTTAGCTACCGTTTGTTTAGTCAAGGACTTGTTAACTAGCTTAACTTATCCCGTAAATGTGACCCTACCATTTTTCAGATCCAATAGGTCCAAGCCAACAGGCTACTATTAAGAAAGACAACTGTTGGCAAATTACCTAAGAGACCCTATCTATTTCTGGAGTTTGCGGTGTTCCGACCCCTATAGTCAGACCCTCCGTAGGATTGGCTGTTCAAGGACAACCTAGCAGACGGACTATAGAAATCTCACGGTGCGACCTAATGGACGAGACCGTAGGATACGTTGACACGCGTCCTGCTCCCATTTACTATAGATACTTCCCTCATTCACCTTGGTATTGAACCATGCAAACACTTACCGTAGGGGGACGCCCTATTGATGTCGCGTAGCCGAGCATGGAACTCACAGTGTGAACACCTCGTTTTCTCCCACTGAAGATCCTATGGTTAAGGTATAGGTTTAACTTAGTCGGATTCTGGCTAAAAGAATCTATCTAAGTCTATGCCTATTATAACTATTATAACTAGATCTTTTAACCTTATGTCTAGGTGTATAAACATTTTAATTACCTAGATATAAAATAGAACTATGGTTAATTCAACTCAAGTTCCAGGTCAGTTCCCAGGTAGGAGGTGTTAGATAACCAAGTCGACTTAAATATCTGACCTTAGACAGAACATCACTGGTAGAGTTCCCTTATAACCAAAGTCCCATGGTCCTACTATATTTTAAACTATTTAAAATACTATGTAAGACAAAACTTCTAATCCTATTAGAAATTAAACTTAGGTCTAAATTAATTTTAAACAATTTAAAACTAATTTCATTTAACCCAAGTTCCTATGGTTGCATGCAATTCTTTGTTATAGGTTATGATTTCTAAAACCCCTTTATTTATAACTTTTATAAATTTAATAATTAACCTATGACAAAGAACTATATTATAAAACCAACAAATAATTCCAAATTGGAATTATAAAAAAATTCAACTAATTGAATAATGCAAATTACTTAAATAAAATAACATTTATTTTAAACTAAGTAATTTCATGCTCCATGCAATTTATTTTCCATATAATCTAATTATAACAATTATAATGAATTACTCGTGAAAAATAGATTAATCATGCATTTCTACCATATTTATATAACACTTATACAAATAAAAATGCATGAACATGCTTATCTTAAGGTTGGAAATATTCTAAGTGACATTCATAAAGAAAAATAGCTGTAAAACTGGAAAAATTTGGCCCCTAGAGTGCAAAAATAATAAAATTACACTAATTTTATTACAAAATCAGTCCAAAACTCCTTGAATCGGGCTTAAACCGCTCGAACCGGACAAAAAATAACCTGAACCGCCCAGACCGGTCTGCTCCTTCAGGTTGGCGTCACGGCGTTGCAATGCTGAAGGGAGCGTTGCAACGCCAGCTTCATTCGTGCCCGCATCAGGCATCGGGGTAGCGTTGCAACGCTGCTGACCCCTCAATTTTCTACTTCGATAGGGAGCTTCGGTGTTGCAACGTCGTTCCTTAGCGTTGCAACGCTGATGAACGGCGTTGCAACGCTGCTGGTAGCATTGCAACACTGTTGCTTCGGCAACAGCAGATTCCTTCGAACACAACAACTTCAATCACCAATTTCTCCTTCGATACTCATCCGAATTACACGAAACTTATCCCGAACGACTCACAACTCATTTACAGACTCTATTATGCACTTTAATGCCTAAAAACGCAGGGGCTTTTACATTTAAAATGATCAAATCAAAGCAAACTAAGGCCAAAAAGTTCCTAAACAGTTTTACAGCAAACCAAAATGCAATTCACACCTATCCAATGCAAATTTGTTTCAACCAAAACATAACAAGTATTGCTCTGATATCAATTGATGGGATCCGATCTCCTTGAGCAGCGGAAATGTGTTTAAAAGATCGAAAAGCTTGTTTGTTTTGGTTTAATACAAATACCAATACATTGGTAAATTACAGAGAATAAACAACTTAATTCCTAATCTAATTAGGCATGGATCTAAACATGCAAACATATGCAATTTTAATTGTTAAATTAAAAAGAAAGAGGTTTAATACCTTTGTAGATCAAACCAGCAACTCTTAATCATATTGCACAGCAATAAGCAAATATCCTTTGTTCTTCTTTTCCAACAGAACACAACCACAAAATAAACCCTTTATGTCTCTGGATTCAACTTAAACCAACCTTGGTGAGAAGGTATTCCAACACTTGGAAGAGAAGAGAAATTATGAGAGAGAGAATTTTCTTACAACAATTCACTAATTGCACCGTTCGATCAACCAACCTACATCTTCTCCGTTGGAGAAGAAGTACTGAAGAAAAGGTAACTCCCCACTCCCCTATTGAGAAGGGATTGTGGAGTGATGGGAACGTGTCATCGTGACACGTTCCCAATTAATTAATTAATATTAAATATAATTAATCAAATTAATTATATTAATATTTATTTTAATTAAATCATATTTAATTAAATACCATATCATAAATTATGATTAAATCTCATTTAATCATTTTACCCCTTAACCTATCGTTTTAAATGCACATCTAATGCACATTAAATTTTAACCTATAGTTTTTTTTTTAAACATGAACCTCATTCATATTAAATTAATATTTGAACTCTTTCAAATATTTAATTCTCACATATAACTTAATATGAATCATATTCACATTAAATTTATAATATATAGTTTCAAAACTTTATATTATAATGTATCTATATACATTAAATTTATTCCCTAATAAATTTAACATTTTGAATTCAAATGATCTAAGAACCCTTTACGAGCTAGAAGGTGGACCTAATGGACCTACATATCAGAAGCTTCAACAATACGAGATTACTCAGTTAATCTCATTAACCTCCTAAACAACATTTGTTAACTGCAGGAACACTCCACTAAAGTCCCGCAGCTGCACTCTTCTCACTGCAGATATATTTCTGTGTCCACGGATATTGACCAATAACAGCAAGTCAATCCTTCACGAATTTGCGTAACACCAGCTGGGTCAAATTACCGTTTTACCCCTGGGTTACATCTTGTACCTTAAGTATCAGTGCTCCTCTAATGAACAATTTGTTTGTGGTCCTACCAACAAACAGAAGTCCCTCTCGGGCCAATGAGAGGGTTGGACCCTTTGTTTAAGTCCCGGAGACACCACTTAAGGAAACATTCATCTACTTACCCTAGTAGGCGGGAAGAAGTGAATTCTATCTTGCTAAGTTAAGTCCCCAGCCGCTCACTCGGTCTTGTCCCCAAGAAGGTAGGCATATTGTGTCGGCAAATCTAGCCACTCTCACCCATACTAGTCAAAGGACAATCCCTCGCGAACAGGAGTTCGTAACCTGCTCAGGATTGAGATCAAGTTGCCTAGGTAATCCTAGTGAAATAGAAACATAGCTAGTCAACGGAGTTACATCTAGTGGTTACTATTTCGGGGTCTGGTCTTATGTAATCTCATTACATAGCATATCCCCACTCACATGTCATCTACACGAACACGTTAGGATCACAGTGTTTGTATGGTATACAAAGTGGGCTAAATCCATAGTTTTACCAGGGTAAGGTACCCAAACCTTATCCTCTTACTATAGACCCTTTAGGTTGTATCACGAATCGAGATCCTTTATATGTACACTATATTCAGTTCAAGATACATTTTACAGCCTTGGATGTTTAGTTTATTAGATTTAGGGTTAAAACAAAGGGCAATCTCGTAAATAACGAACAATAACTCTTTATTGAAATAATAACACTTTATTACAATAATTAGAACAAAATTACAAACTACGAGTTTTATGGCACAAAACTCCAACAGTTTCAACCATGTATGCTTGTTGTTTCGATTGAATGAAAGAAAATTCTGCTGTTTTTTTTTTCTGCTTTGGTCGAAACTAGCATTGTTTTTCTTATTTTCTTTGTTTGAGCTTTCTTTTAAGAAGTCCAAGCTAGATCTCACATGCCTAATATGTTGAGTAAGCCCATTAAGACTTAATAACTCATTTAGCAAAGTTTAGAAGCTAGAGCTCATGACATTCTAGGCAACCTTACAATTACATAATACTTTAATGTTTGTTTCTTTATTAATTAGTGATCATTTTAAGTTTAGGGGTTTGCCTTCTAAGCCGACCACTTACCTTAATGAGGACACTGAGATTTTAAGTTGGGAGGTGAGGAAGCCTTCAAGCTTTCAAGAGAAAAATTTGTGAAGAAAAAGAATGAAAGTTATGAAAAACTTAAAAGAATTAAGAATCCACAATTCCATAAAGTTCTACTTGGCTAACAAATTAAGTGTGCGTTAAAGCTTGTGCTCGTTGTTAGATGAACTTCACTAACCATGTCATCACTTAAATCGAAGGTACTTGGTCTAAAACTCTATTTTCCCTTTGCTTAGGTGAGTTGCATCACAAATGTGACCATTTTAAGAACTATAGGAAGTCTAAAGGAAAAATGAATGAAAAGGCCTTAGAGAATTGAACTTCTCCTTTGCTTAGTTGTGTTGCATCACTAATGTGACCATGCTAAGAACTATGGAAGAGATTTTCTCTTTTAAGAGCTTTAAGAAATTGACGAGATCAATAACTCATAACTTCAAAGTGAAAAAGAATTGATTAAAATGATCAATAGTTTGGAAGCAAAGCAAACTTTGGAATAATGGTTGCTAGGAATGAAGGATTTAATGTCTAGCTAGTTGAAATTGAGAAAAGAGTGTTAAGGCTTGGTTGGGTTTTTACTAAAAGATTTGTGGAAGTGCATCTATATTGTTGAATCCTTTGAAAGCTACTCAAAGAAATCATGAAAAACAATGTTATGCATTTTGCTAATCTAGATTTGTGAAGTTTTAAGTTGAGCAAAGTTTATCATTTTCCTTAGGGAGCTAGCACTCATTGAGGATAATGAGTAGTTTAAGTTTGGGAGTTTGATAACTCTCCAATCGAGAGTTATTTAACTCTATTCTTGCTACTAAACTTTGCAATATTGTGATTGATTTGTGCTTTTTAGCTTCTTATCTTCCTAAATTATGCGTGATTGCTTGTGTTTTGATTATAACTTGATCTTATCACTACCAATGAGTGAATTTATGATATTGTGTCTTAATGGAGACATTTTGCTTGTTTAGGAAGGAAAATGATGAAAAAATGAGCTTTGGAGAAGTTGATCAAATGATCTAGAAAACTTTACTTCAACAATCTAGAAGTGGCTCTGCTTCAACAATATTGCAATGTTACGTTTGACAGTGAAAGTTACTGTAGCACCTGCACGAGATTTTTTTTAAAAAGAGCACGTGATTTGCTAACCCATCTCAATTAACTATGATTGGAAACCTTTGGGCTTTGGTTAGGGTCAACTTGGGTTAAGTTAGGGTTTAGTTAGGAGTTATTTAAGCATTGTATTGCATTGATTGAAGTGTAGGATTTGTTTTGGGTTTCATTTTCATGATTAGGGCTTGTCCAAGGAGAAGTGCACAAGAAGAGATCTTCAAGAGGAGAGTGTTTGGGCTTAGAAACTTCATTAAAGAGGGAGTTTTTACTTAAATCTATCTTTGTATTACTTCCATTGTCTTAGATTTCACTCTCTCTTGGATCTACTTTCTCGTGCATGCTTTCTTGTAGCCTAGACCTCCTAATTGTTTTGTACCTCATTTTTATCATCTAATGTATGAAGATTATGCACTCTAATGTTGAATGGTTATATAATGACCTTGTTGAGTTGATTGACTTGTTGTTGGGTGTATGTTTGATTCTTGATGTTGGAAAATGGTTGTGTTAATTGATTAATGTTGGGATTAAAATTGACAATTTTGATTTTCATCGTGTTTCTTGCTTTTGGGGAAAAGAGGAAGCCGAATTATCATTTCCATTCTAGAATAAAGCACTAAGAGCAATCTTGTATCGAAAAGGGAAAGATTAGGAATGATCTCTTATCTAGAATAGTAGCAAGAGCATATTAGGCTTGATGAATGGGAATTCACTTACTGAAAAATTAGGTAAGTTTTGGGAAAAACTATCATGAACACTTACTATGATGTCAAGAAGATTTCATAGGCTTAATAGGAAGCAATTGGCTAGATAAGCTCTCTTTAATTGGAACCTACTTATCTTAAAATGAACCTAAGCAACCCCACCGTGTTAATATTACTTTTCTTGTCATTTACTTGTTTTCCTGTACTTTCCTCGCCATTTGCCTTGCTTTCATTTACTTGCTATCCTTTATTGCTTTCTTTTATTGCTTTCCATTACTTGTTTTCCTTTACTTGTTTTCTTTACTTTTTTGTCATTTACTTTTCTTACAAAAAAAAATCCATTTATCATTTGTTTACTTTTTTGTTGGTTACCCTAAAGTTCACTGCAAAAGACTTGAACTTGATTAAAGAATCTCATTTAGTCCCGGTGGAGGCGATACTCCGTACTCAAACACCGTTTATTTTATTACTTGCTGCAATTGACTATGTATATTTGCATATTCTGTGATGTGTTGTAATTAATTTGTACCTATTTTTGCATCACCGCATATCCTGCATCAATGCATTATAGGAAAAGTTGTGTCCATGGATAAAATTATTATATGCAAGTTGATCCTTCACAAGTTATTCATAATAACAATCAGGTCAAAAGTTTGTTTTACCCCTGTAATTATATCTTGTACCTGTTGGGGTTTTATGCCCTAAA
Source organism: Trichosanthes cucumerina (assembly GCA_036507285.1). Classification (NCBI taxonomy): domain Eukaryota; kingdom Viridiplantae; phylum Streptophyta; class Magnoliopsida; order Cucurbitales; family Cucurbitaceae; genus Trichosanthes; species Trichosanthes cucumerina. Next base: position 76,319,296 of record CM071836.1, read on the forward strand.
CTCGTGTAGTTTGTAAATATCTGATCAAATCAATAAAGAATTATTATTCATCATATCTTGTGCTCTCGCATTTAAAACATAAAATCCAATAAACTAAACTTCAGGGTTATGGTTATGAGAATTTGAACAGTGTATAGCAGACACATAGGTAAGATCGTGTTCAAGTGTGTAACCAAAATGGTCTATAGTATATGGATAAGGTTGGTAACCTCAACTTGGTAACACTATATATGCGAGCCACTTTGTATTTGATACAAACGAGGTGATCCAACTCGTTCATATAGTTGACATGCGAGTGAGGGTATCCTGTGCAACGAGTTCGTAGAAGACCGGACCGCGAATTATTAGCCAACTGATGTAACACCGTTAACATAATAGGTCTAATAATTCATAGATGACCATTAGTGACTCGACCTGAATCCTGAGCGGGTTACAGACTCTTGTCTGCGGGGATTTGTCCTTAGATTAGTATGGGTGAGAGTGACCAGAGTTACCGACTCAATATATCTACTTTCTCAAGGACAAAACCTCGTGTGGAGTTGGGAACTTAACTCTGCGAGATAGAATTCACTTGTTCCCGAGCTAGAAAATTTAGATGGGTTGTTCTCTTAAGGGTTGTATCCAGGTCTTGAACAACGGGGCCCCACCCTCTCATTCGCCCTAGAGGAACTTTGTTTATGGTGGGACCATAAACGAGTTGTTCATTAGAGGATCAGTGGTACTTAAGGAGTAAGAGGTAATCACTGGGGTAAAACGATAATTTGACCCAATTGTGATTACGAACAACCTATGAAATATCGACTCATGGGCATTGGTTAAATCAATGGACACAAGTTGTCCTACAGTGAAGAGAGTGCAGCTGTGAGTCTATAGTGAAGTACTCGTAGGTAATGAATGTTGGTCAACCAGATCAAAGAGTTGATCGATTCACCTCATATCATTGGAGCTCATGAACTGTAGGTTCCATTAGGTCCTTCCCTTGGCTCAACATGGAAATATCGAAGATATAAAGTTTTGGAGCGAACTTGAAGTGTTCAATTCCGTAAATGGAGTTATATCGATTTTATGTGATATAATCGATATAATATATAGTTTATTGTGAATATGATTGATAATAAACTATGTAATATATTTTGATTAATATCCAAATATAGTTTTAGTGTGAAATTGTTTCATATTAAATATCAAAAGAAATAATTGAATTGAGAGTAAAATTGAATATGTTTCAATAATGCAATTATGCAAATATGATTTGCATAATAAAGTATAGGATACTTTATATTATGCAATTATACAAATCTGATTTGCATAATGCATAATTTATGCATTTAGTCGAAAAATGGGTGGAGGAAGTTATCTCCACCCTCACTCCCTATATAAACATGCATTTAGAGATGGATTGTTCATTTTTCTTTTAAATAGGGATTTTCATAATTCTCAAACTCTCTCAATTCTCCAATTCTCTCTCAAAAGACAAAACTCCCCCAATCCCAAAAGAGATCCCACAATCTTCTCTCTCCTAGAGAACAACGGAGAAGCCTTAGTGGAGGTGTTCAGGTTGATCGTTGAGAACGTGGTGCAAGCACAAAATTGGAGAAGGATCACAAGAAGAGGCTTCTTCAAAGGTAATTCATCTTCTTCAAATTATGCTTAGCCTAATTTTTTGTTTTGTGTATAATCCATAACCTAATTGTAGGAAAAAGAAATTTCAACGGTTCCGCTACAGGATTTGATCCCTTCAGTACCTTAGGTACCACTAATCCTCTAATGAACAATTTATTTATGAACCAACCATAAACTAAGTTTCTCTCGGACCAGTGAAATGGTGAGACCCTATTGTTCAAGTCTCAAAATCAACACTTAAGAGAACTACACATCTACTTACCCTATATGAGAAGACTGAATTCCATCTTGTGAGACTATGTTTTTAGCTCTATATTTGATCAAGTGATCTTCAAAATGGTAGGCATATTGAATCTGCTACAAAAGACACTCTCATCCATGGAAATCAAAGGACAAGCCTTTACAGGCATGAGTTCATAACTCACTCAAGATTAAGATTGAGTCGCATATGATCATCTTGATAAAATATTAATCTTCTCAATTGACGAATTTATAAAGAATTAAATATTTTGTGGTCCAGTCTTATACAAACTCATTATATAAGATACTTTCACTCACATGTCTTCATATGAACGGATTAACTATTATAAAGTAGGTCGTATCAATAATGTTACCAAGATAAGACACCCAAACTTATCCATATACTATGACCCTTTCAGTTATTTGTTGAACATGATCCTCCTGTATGTCAACCACATACTGTTCAAAATTACACTAATAACATTGAATTTTTCATATAATGGATAATATTATTTTGCAAATAAAATAACTAAAAATATTATTAGTTATGAGCCTTTAGGGCATAAATTCCAACATTGTCCTCACAGACGACACCAACTATTGATAAGGATGTACAAATAACTCGGTAACTTGAGAAATCCAAACCGTGAGGGTTAGATTGGGTTATGATTTTTTTTTTCGGTTTGGGTTGGGTTAAAATTTTGGAGAACTAAAATTTCGAGTCGATTCTTGGGTTGGCCTTTTTAGGCTTGGGTTGACTCAATTCAACCCAACTCAACCCAAAATTTATGTTTTATTTATTTATATATGTACTTATGAATGAATTATTTATTAACTTTTAATGTTTTTCTTCTACGATTGTAACGAATGTTAAGATCTTATGAACTTTAAAGTTTGATATTTGAATTTTATGTGAGTTTAGTTATTAGTTCAAGCAAAAATTATTTTAAATAATTAAGAAAATTATAATAAAAAATAAGAAATCAACCCGACAATCCAACTCAACCCAACCCAAAAATATAGGGTTGAGTTGAACACTTGATTGAGTCATTCGGGTAGCCAACCCGACCAATCTAAATTTTTGGGTTAGTCTCAGAAAATGCTTCTACCCAATGCCCATCCCATCTCATGTACACCCATAACTTTGATATCGAAATTTGGTAAGGGGGATCAACGGTAAATTTGTATTGGTAGAAACAGAATGTGCCTAAAAAAAAAAGATGAGCTAAGGGGTGGTTCAAAACTATCTCCACTCTGATGCTCAAGCCAGTATCACGTTTAGAGAGTGCTTAGAAAATAGAGGGTGGTATTGTGGCCTCCCTCTTTAATTATTGAATTGCATTATTTGTAGAAGGGTTGTGATACTATTGTTATAAAATGCGCACTACAATCGCGTTGTGATTTTTGTATCACATTAAATATAAGAAATCGATCTTTGGTCTAACCGTTACCTAGAGAAGTCGATCATGTCATTTTTTATTGATGGAATTGGTCTCATGGAGCTTGGGTCGGCCTCCAATTTCTCGAGTCGACCATTTCAACCATTCAATACAATTTACTAGAATATTCTACCAATCATAGCACAACTTTCTCACAATCACAATGACTCACAAAATCTTTTAGTTTTGTAAACACACGAACAAGATTCTCAATCATTAAGTCATCCAGCGCCACACATTTATACCTAACCCTTTTTCTTAATGTTGTTTTAACTTTTAAAAAGCTATTAAACTCATCAATGAATTAGCCATCAAAATCAATAAATAATGTGACTAATTAAAAGAAAAGAGAAATAATCCTAACATGCCTTGTTTTGATCAAGAAAAGCAAGAAATGTAATGGACCACTGACCACTCACTTGTCGGCCCATTCTCTCTTCTTACACTTTTTTATCCGGTCATCTACTAAACTCATCTATAAATTTCATAACAACATTATATAGCACAAATTTAACTTTTATTACTGTGCTAAACGAGAAACCTTTGACAGTTTCGATTTTAGATAAATTTATCCATTAATTTTAACGATAGGAAAAAGTGAAAATCTCTTTTAAAACTCGATTTCAACAAAACTCAAGGTTTATAACAAAATAGTGTTCGATTAATATACGACATCAAAAATTGAATTAATTCTTTCAAAATTAAAAAAGTCAACTCTGATATATATATATATATATATATTTTATGTGAAGCTTCATTAATTTTACATTAAAGATATGTTTTACATGGTCACGAAATATACATAGGAATATTTTTATCGATGGTTTTTAAATAAAAATTTATATGAGGGTCAAATTGTAAAATTAATCAAAGCTTAAGTTAGAATTTTATTAAATTGAAACTTCAAGTGATAAATGATATAGGATAAAAAAAAATCTATTAAATTACAAATTGGTTAGAATTTAGTCTCTAATTTCAAAAGTTTTGTCTTTATGATTTAATTAAACTTCAAAAATATTTTTTATGGTTTGATAAAACTCTACTAAATAAATTCTATGAATGTTTTTATTAGATAAACATAGAGTTATTACCAATGGCTTTTGAAGCTAGACTATGAACACAATGCTGGTTGGACTTTTTAGAAGTTTGAAGAATAATTTGAAACCACATACGTTGCACGTGTTTAGTAAAGTTTAAAATATAATTTAATTTAAAAAGTCAAAATGCATACTTTTGATCAGATATCCTACCTATGCAAGTTAAAATTTACTTCTTAACCTTTCACAATAAACATCTCATCTAATGTTTTATTTAACTCATTTAAAGTAAAAAATGAGATCACAACAATACTCTCAAATAAACAAATAAAACCCAACATTCTTTTCACCAACTCTTCAATCAATTGGCCCAAAAATCAATATGATAGCTCTTCAAGTTGTAAAGAAACAATATCTTTATATTTATATAATAGTCTCTAATGGTCTTGTCGATTGCATCTTTTAGTCCTAGACTTTTTATATACTATTGTCATCACTTTTCAAATATATTTCTAAAATGTATCTAAAAATACATTTTGAAAATTACATTTTATTAAAAATCATATTATAGTTTTTATTTCAAATTTATTGTTAATGATTATATGAACTAACCTAAGAAATTATTAAATTAGTAAAATAAAGAAAATAAAGAAAAAAAAACTTTTTCCTTCTAAATGAGATTGAAGATCAACTATTAGTAGATACTATATTATTCCTACAATTTTTATATTAAAAAAAATCATGAAATATAGTTGTTTTGGAATTTTTTTTAAAAAAAAATTATTCGCAATCGGTAAATTGAAGTATGATTGGAATTTAAATAATTCTAAATTGAAGTCTATAAAAAATTTAAATAAACTTAAATAAATTTAGTACAAGAGAAATTAAAAAGCAAAATAAAAAATAAAAGTTAATCAAACAACTTGGAATAAAATAGAAGCAATTCTTCTTTGCTATGGTTTCTTTAGAAATACATAAAATTATTTATAGGAAATACATGAAACTATTTATATGGAAGGAAATATGTTTATTCAGAATCAATCTTTTTTTAGAAATCAAAAAAAAATTAAAGAATAATTTAAAGGCTTTAAAATATGGAGAGAGTATATCAATCCATTGAAGAAATAATATAATTAAGAAAAAAAACTTTTTCAATTTATACCAATGGAATTTATAGGGAAGACATCAATTCATCAATTAAGTGAAAGTCTCTTCAATTGGCCTTGTTAAGTTATAAATAATAAGTGTCAAAATTAATTGAAATTAATGATAGTTAAATATATATATATATATATATATATATAATAAGGAAAAAATTTTCAATAGCTTGATAGTTATCGTGTGTTGAAAAAAAATTAATAATAGTAATAGTTTTAATTATTATATATGTAATAGTATCAATTATTATATATATGTGTGTGACTATAAAATATAAAAATTAGTCATGATATAAATAAAAAAAGAAAATTTTCATATGGGAATGTTATCAGATTTTTATGTGTGACTTATTACTCTAAATATCTTTGTTATTTAAAATTATTATAATTAAAATTAGTAATTATATTAATAAAAAAAGAAAATTTTCATATTTTAACATTTAAATTAAATTTATATATTTTATCATGATTAATGACATCTTTGTAAACTTAGGGGCCGTTTGGTTTAAGGTTTTATTGGATGGGAATGGGTAATAGATGTCTGAGAATAAGATGTCTGGGAATAATAAATGCCCTGGGAATAAAATAACTGTGTTTGGTTCTACATGGGAATGTTATCAGATTTTTATGTAAAAAAATGATATTTTATATTTATTTGACGAAATTAATATATAAATCTTATGTAATGTATACTTACGATCTAATAAATAATGTGCAAATTTATTTTATGATATTTATCTTATAAATTTTATATATTATTATCTATTATTAATAAAATAATAAAAATGCATTTAAAAAATAATAATTAATAAATATTTTTAATAAAAAATAAATATTAATTGATCACAAATAACTCGTAAATAATTAATTATAATGATTATCCTTATCATAAATTAATCATATTTATAATTAATTGATTAATATAATATTAAATAGTGATTTAATATTTTTATAATGAATATTTATGCTTGTTTGATGAATTTAATCTTAAAAACATTATTTTATTAACTAATCAAAATTAATGTCAACTAATAAAAATAATTATAAATATTTTTAATTAAATAATTAATTATGATTATTGAAAATAAATAAAATTATATAAATATTAATAAAGAAGAGAGAGAAAGAGAGAGATGGGTGGGTATAAAGAAAACCCATCATTCTTGAAGGGTATAGAAAACTCATCCACCATGGGAAAAAGTGATGCATAGGAATAAGTGATACCTATGTCCATGCTTACAAACATTGTTCGAAAATTAACCCTAGTTACATCACATGATTATTTTCTCAACAAAAAGAACATAAAGCTTGTAATTAATCGATATATTTTTTTTCTTTCAACAAATATATATTTTAAATAATAAAAATAATATACCAATTATAGAGGAAGAAGAACAATAAAAATAAACAATAATTACAAGCTTTAATTATTTTCTTCCGATAGATTTTCTCACTTGACAATTGATAGACAAACTTTGTAATCCAACTTCATCAAAAGAAGTTGAGTTGTAATTAGGGGTGAGCATCGGTCGGTCGGGTGGTTTCGACGACCCAACGATTCCCAAACCGACCAAGAAGGCGGTGCCTGGTTTGGTCTTTTTTAAAAAAATCCTTACCAAAACTCGAATTGAATGCCCAATTTAGTTGATTCATCGATCGGTTTGGTCGGTTTATATATATATATATAAATATTTATTTAATTAAATATTAAATTTTTATAATTATTATTTTATAATTATTTAATAATTTATAATTATTTTTAATTATTTTGAGAAAATTTTTAGTTTTTATTTTTTTAATTATTATTATTATTATTATTAATTTATTATCATTATTATATATATATATATATATAATTTTTTTTTAATTTTGGTCGGTTTTGTGAAGGGTAAAACCGACCCCGACCGACTCCTTCACAAAAACCACCGACCGCCCTCGGTTGGTCGGTTTTCTTCGCCTGGTCGTGTGTCGGTTTTCGGTCTTTTTTTGCTCACCCCTAGTTGTAATGTTGCAAGCCTTGGGTCCGGGATGTAGATACGACACATGTATCATTTGCAACTTGAATGTAATACAAACATCTAGATATGCTTCAAAATTGAAGAGTCTTTGAGAAAAATATAGAGAGAGAAGAAAAATAAAGAAAGAATGAAGTTTTAGCTATTAGTGAAAAAATGATGAAGAAACCCCATTTTATAGTGGTAGAATGTGAGAGTTACAAATATTTTTCTAATTCTAGAACTTTTAAATTTTCATTTTAATTTAAATTAGAGAAAAAAATATTTTAAGTGGTAGGAAAAACTTTTAACATTCCAATCTTTAAGATGTTATACATTTATAAATAATTAACTATTAATTAATTTATTTATCATTTATAATTAATTATCAATGGCATATTTTGTAAATATATAATATAAAGAAGGGACATAATTGTCTAATTTTTTTAAGGATGGTAGCTTTTTAATATATTATAGATGAGTTCATAATATCACATCTAAGATGAGAAGATAACTCCATTAAGTTATAAGAATGCATTAGTCAATTTGAACATAACTCATGTGGATATGACATTATATTTTTTACTAAAAGGTTAAAGGTTCGAATCTCCACAAATTATAGAATCAATGTGTATTTATTTATTTATTTGGAGTAGAATGCGCGATTTTTTTTTATTTAGCGCCAATTTTTTTTTTTAATTTTTGAAGCCAACCCATGCCTTTTCTTAATAGCTTGATTAGGATTAAGTTATATTTGAATGCCATTGAAAGCATTATTTGTTGTAGTGTAAATTTTCTTTCCAAAACTAATATCAATTTAGCAGTTTCAATTTAGCACGAAACTTTAATTTAAATCGAATCATTTTTCAATAAATTTTAATCAAAACTCAAAATTAGTCCTATCTTAAATATATAAGAGCATTTAAAATTTTATTTAATAAGTTCATACATTTAATTTTTTTTATTAAATTGCTAAATCATATAAATTTTCTAATTTTCAAATTTGTGATCCTTAAACTTAAAAAAAAAGTTTATTAGGTTACAAACTTATTAGATATTACATTGAAAATTCTAAAACTTATTAGACATAAAATTAAATGTTAAATGTCCAATCGCATACCTTTTAATGCAAAAGTCTATTAAAATAGATCAAAATTATAAAATATATATATTAATGAAACTTGAAATATTTTTCTTTTTTAGGAGAATTATAGTTTTTTTTATGTAATTAAATTTAAAATATAGTTTAAGTAAAAAATAAATTTTTTGTTGTTTATTTATTTGACTTTATACAAGAAAATTTAAATGGTAAAAATAATTATAAAATATTTCTTATTATTTATAAATTTAAATTGTTTTAGAAAATAAGAAAATATCAATTTTGACCCTAAATTTGTCATGTTGGGTAAATTTTTATCCTAAACTTTTAGTCTCATCAAATTTTACTCCAAACTTAGATAAGTATTGCAATATTAACTCAAACTTAAAAAATGTGCAATTTTAATCCTCTAATGAGCTTTCATTTGAAAGATCATTAAAAAAAGATTTTCACATGCATTCTTAGAATTCTAAAACATATGTATTGTACAAATTTGATAACATTTCAAAGAAAAATGACATTAGAGCTAAAATTTTGTTGCAATTTGTGAATTTTAGCAAAGTTTTCAATATTGAATTTATGCATTGACGGGTTAGAACCGTCATCGAAAGTTTGTCTTCGATGTCGGTTGGTAACCGACAACATAGGATCACATTCACCCGCAAATTTAAAACAATCTTTAATGACGGTTGGAAACTGATATGATATGTGAGTCTTTGATGTTGGCTTAAAACTGACATTATAGGGTTAATTTTCGAATTTTTCCTAAAAAATATGCGTGTTTTCGCCTAACCGACATTATTTACATTATGCCAATTGCCCAACCGACATTAAAGGTCGAATTTTAACCGACATCGTAAGGGTATATTTGATAACGTTTTAAAACTGACATCAAAGGTCACGATAATTTTAATGAGCCTTTAATGACGGTTGCTAACCGACATCGTAAGTGTATATTTGGTGACAGTTTAAAACTGATATCAAAGAGTAAAATTCACCCGCCTATCAACCAAAAATTTTGCGATAATTTTAAAAAGTCTTTAATGACGGTTTGTAACTGACATCGTAAGGGTATATTTGATGACGGTTTAAAACCGACATCAAAGTCGCAATAATTTTAAAGAGTATTTAATGGCGGTTTTTAACCAACATCAAAAGGGTATATTTGATGACGGTTTAAAACTAACATCCAAGGTCGCGATAATTTTAAAGAGTCTTTAATGACGGTTTGTAACCGACATCGTAAGGGTATATTTGATGACGGTTTAAAATCGACATCAAAGGTCGCAATAATTTTAAAGTGTCTTTAATGACGGTTTTTAACCAACATCGTAAGGGTATATTTGATGATGGTTTAAAACTAACATACAAGGTCGCGATAATTTTAAAGAGTCTTTAATGACGGTTTTTAACCGACATCGTAAAGGTATATTTGATGACGGTTAAAACTAACATCAAAGGTCGCGATAATTTTAAAGAGTATTTAATGACGATTTTTAACTGGCATCGTAAAGGTATATTTGATGACGGCTTAAAACTAACATCCAAGGTCGCGATAATTTTAAAGAGTCTTTAATGACGGTTATTAACCCATATCGTAAGGGTATATTTCATGACGGTTGAAAACCGACATCAAAGATCTCGATAATTTTAATGAGTCTTTAATGACAGTTGCTAACCGACATCGTAAATGTATATTTGATGATGGTTGAAAACCAACATCAAAGGGTGAAATTCACCCGCATACCAACCACAAATTTCATGATAATTTTAAAGAGTCAATCATGACAATTTATAACCGACATCGTCAAGGTATATTTGATGACAATTTAAAACCTACATCAAAGGTCGCAATAATTTTAATAAGTCTTTAATGACGATTTTTAACCGAAATCGTAAGTGTATATTTGATGACAGTTTAAAACCGACATCAAAGGTCGCGAGAGTCTTTAATAACGGTTTTTTTAACTAACATCATAAGGGTATATTTGATGACGGTTTAAAACCGACATCAAAAGTCGCAATAATTTTGAAAAGACTTTAATGTCGGTTTGAAACTGACATCGTAAGGGTATATTCGATGACGGTTTAAAACCGACATCAAATTTCATGATAATTTTAGAGAGCCTTTAATGACGATTTTTAAATCGATATCGCAAGGGTATATTCGATGACGGTTTAAAATCGACATCAAAGGTCGCAATAATTTTAGAGAGTCTTTAATGACGATTTTAAACAGACATTGTAAGGGTATATTCGATGACAGTTTAAAACTGACATCAAAGGTCACGATAATTTTGAAGAGTCATTAATGTCGGTTTGAAACTGACGTCGTAAGGGTATTTCTGATGACGGTTTAAAACCGACATCAAATTTTGCAATAATTTTAGAGAGTCTTTAATGATGGTTTTTAACTGACATCGTATGGGTATATTTGATGACGGTTTAAAACTGACATTAAAGGTCCCGATAATTTTGAAGAGTCTTTAATATCGGTTTTAAACCGACATTATAATGGTATATTTGATGACGGTTTAAAACCGACATCAAATGTTGCGATAATTTTAAAAAATCTTTAATGTCGATTTTAAACTGACATCGTAAGGGTACCTTTTGATGTCGGTTTAAAATCGACATTAAAGAGTACAATTTCGAAAATCGACATCATTTACAATATGTCAATTGCCCAACCGACATTAAAGGTCGAATTTGTTGTAGTGAGAGAAGAAAAATAAAGAAAGAATGAAGTTCTAGGTATACAGAAAAATAAAGAAAGAATGAAGTTTTAGCTATTAGTGAAAAAATGATGAAGAAACCCCATTTTATAGTAGTAGAATGTGAGAGTAACAAATATTTTTCTAATTCTAGAATTTTTAAATTTTCATTTTAATTTAAATTAGAGAAAAAAATATTTTAAGTGGTAAGAAAAACTTTTAACATTCCAACCTTTTAAGATATTATACATTTATAAATAATTAACTATTAATTTATTTATTTATCATTTATAATTAATTATCAATGAGATATTTTGTAAATATATAATATATAGAAGGGTCATAATTGTCCAATTTTTTTTAAGGATGGTAGCTTTTTAATATATTATATATGAGTTTATGATATCACATCTAGGATGAGAAGATAACTCAATTAAGTTATAAGAATGCATTAGTCAATTTGACCATAACTCAACTGGATATGACATTACACTTTTTACTAAAAGGTTAAAGGTTTGAATCTTCACAAATTATAGAATCAATGTGTATTTATTTATTTATTTGGAGTAGAATGCATAAAATGTTGAACCATGCTCATGATGAAACTCATATCAGTCTTCATTCTTGTACCTTCCTAATGTTATCATGTTTGTAGTTTTCTAGCACCGCTGATATATTTCTGTCATTTTGTTTATTTATTATCCATTTTTAATTTCTTAAAAGATCCGCAATTTTTATTCTCTTAGACTCTGCAAAAGACATAAAAGTATGTAAAAACTTTGGTCATTTTTTATTTTGATACAACATATCGACACTGGCATTAATCTAGATATGAATGGAGTGATTGATTCTAATCTTCAACAATTAAGCTCGCGATTGTGAACTTGACTCATCTTTATTAAACTTTGAATCGACTAATTAGATTAACCTTTAGGTTGAGATTTTTATGTATCGGCCCATTAATAGTTGTTTTTCAACTGAACAATAAATTTTTTTTTTTGACTTATTTTAACTAAACTTCGAGATAAACAAGTACGATAATTCTTAAACGGAAAACTAAAATCAATATCAATTAATATCAAACTTCTCTTTTCTTGGCGGAGGCATTTTTGTGCAATTACAGAAGAGATTTTAAGTGTACATAATCTATCTAATGCGATGGGTACTTTTAAACCCTTCTGAAAACCATCAACTTCCTAACATCATCTACCTCTTCCTTCCTTCCTTCCTTCTAACAACCTTGAAGAAACAATTTCCTCCAAAAAAAAAAAAAAAAAAAATCCAATCAAAGCATTGTGTAATGTAATTGAATTCGAGATCAAGCCCAAAGCGCGAGCGACGACATCAATCCTGCGCCGAGGAAAAGCGTACAATACGAAACAATTTGGAGTCTAAAATTGCAGCTCATTCTCTTGCTAAGAAAGTCGGCCGCAATCAAATCAACCAGAGCCATATACACCAAAATTCCAGCCGATAGAGAGTCCAAAATGCCTTCTGCAACCAACGCCCCGGTGCTGTTCGCGTTGTAGGTGGAGGAGATCGCAGCACCGATGGCGATCCCGACCGGTGTGGTGATGGCGAAGAAGGAAGCCATGAGGGAGGTGGAGAGGGTGCTGAACTGAGCCTGAGAGATGCAGCCTCCAAGGGCAAATCCTTCAAAGAACTGATGGAAGGACAGGGCTGCAATTAAGGGTCTTATGGTACATGGGCTGTGGGACACTCCCAGTGAAAGCCCAATTATCACTGAATGTGACACTATTCCAAGCTCCAAAATCTGCCCAAAAATAATTATTTTAGTTTACATCAGTATTGGAGAGTTTTCATTTTCAAAAATTGTCCCTTTTCCTTTTTTTTTTTTTTTTTGAGAAAAAAATTTCAAAATTGTTCTTTTGTATTATAATACATTGCCATTTATATCATTATTGTGTTTCGGTTTTATTCTCTTGTATGTTCTGTTTGATTGTTCTCAAAATTTGTCTTTTTTTTCTTTTTAATAGATTGTAGTGTATTATTTTCCATACATGGCTAGTCGTATACTGTCATCAAATAGACCCTACTTTTATTACCTTTTTGAAATTTGACTAAAATTTCAAAACTATTATTAAAATATAGACATCATTTTAAAAGAATAAAAAGAAACAAAAACAGTAGACAAGGTTTCCTTAAAAATAATTTTTTATTTAAAAACAATTCAGAATCTGATTGTCCCTAGAAATTCTCACACTTGCTTTCACCAGTATTTTTAATGATAAAATGAAAGCTTTTGAAATTTCACTATATAAAAATAAAATTATAATATAACAACTAAATAAATCCAATTTTGAAAAGGATACTAACAAGTATTTAAAGACTAAAGTACATCTTGAAAGTTTATAAACTCATTCTGTGATTTATAATAAAGACAAAATTTACAACTTTAGTCTTTAAACTTTTAAAATTATGTTTAAAAGACCCCTCAAATTAAAGAAGTGTAGAATTGAATCTAATACATATAGCTTTAAAAAACGTCTAAACTTTCATAGTTGCTATCAAAACCGGAAAAAGTGCCTAACTTTCAATTGTGTAATCATCAGGAGTAGATTTTTTAAAAAATTTAAGAATTTATTACACAGAAATTTAATAATTTAGAACCTAGTAGACAAATCACTTTCTAAAAATGAACGTGCTTACCAATTTTAAAAGGTTCAAACTTCAAACACCAAATTTATAATAAGTATTTGGAACAAATTAGGATTTGTTGACTTCAGTGAACAGAGTATTGCCGTTCCTCATAAGGGAAAAAAGAAGAAAATTTGATCGAAAAAGTTGGTCTATCAGTTCAGCGACATTGACATTTAAAAATTGGAAAGTGAGAAGAGAAAAATGGAACGTACACAAAAATTTAGAAAAAAAATAAAGTTGAGAAAAGATAGATGAATTACCTGGGAAACAACGACATGTCGTACACCGCTTTCGTCATCGTCGCCGTCGAGCCCATGAGAATGACCATGTCCATGCCCATGCCCATGATCATGGTGTGTCACGTGCCCATCACATGCCTCTTTCCCCTGCGGATGATTGTGCCGGTGGTGGGCGGCGTGGGCGTGCATTCCGACGATGTGCATCCCGCCGCCGTCCTCTTCGCCGAACACTTTCACGTTCGAATCAGCGGCAGGGAGAATGCCGGACTCCAACCCGGAATCCACCGCCGACCCGACCCGATTCGCTTCCTCTTTCGATCGAATCAGCCCCTGTTTCCGCTCGTAGTACTGAGTTCCGACGAAATCGACGAGGAGTGTCAACAACGATGCCATCATCGCGAAGAATCCAGAGAAGGGGAATTTGGACCAGGGGAATTCCGGCAAGCACGGATCGGACAGAGCGTTCGATCCATCAGGGAGCATGTGGACGAAGGCGGTGGCGAGAATCACGCCGGCAGCAAACGCCTTCGCCGCCACGAAGAGGTTGCCGTCGGATTTGAGGAACCGGCGATGTCTGCCGAACAATGGAATGGCGATTCCGATGACTCCCGATGTGAGAATCGATGCGATGGCGACTAGTTTGAAATGAAGCGCAGCCGAATCGTTTCTACAGAGTTCTAACTCGGAGACACCACAAGATGAATTGCCCATTGATTCGGATACGGTCTGTACAATGGACTCTGTTTGATTGGGAATTGGAAAACGAAAAGTACCCAAATTAGAAATCAATGATAACATTTTTCATCCAAGGAATTCTCAAAAGAAACCGAATAGCACTATAACCTAGAAATCATGAAGCAATCAATCAATCAACGAACCAACCAATTACAAGAATTCAGAAACTCTCAGCAACTATATTGAAAACTGCCTCAAATTAGGAACCCACAAAATTCTGGAACTGACCCAGTTCAAATAAAAGGGGAATAACAGAAGGAAGAGAAATTAAGGCGAAAACAAACTCAAAATGAAATTGGGGATGAAGAAATTACCAGAGAGAAATCGAGTTTTATCCCGGAAACCTTCAATACAGAGCATCTGCCACAAATCCTGAAAAGACAAAAGCCATCAGCAAAATGAAAATTTCCTGAAAACACAGAAACCGAACAGAAAAGGAAGGGGTCGGATTGAAACCTCAAAGAATAACATGAGAATAGATTATAAATGGGAAGAAGAGAAATCTGGAATCTTAAAAAGGGGAGAAAAAAAGGTGCCTGAAATGGAATCAGGCGAAGAGGAGGAGGATTGATGGACAGAAGGGTTTTCTTTTGGTCTTTTTATAAAAGAATTGCCGCAGCGAGCGATCGGAGAAGGAAAAAGGGAAAAGAAAAAGAAAAAAGACAGAAAGAAGATGGTAGTGAGAAGGAAGAAAGAATGGGCGAAGGGAAGAGAAGGGAAGAGAGAAGAGTGTCGACATAATGGGGATAAATGGAGGGCAGACGCAGAGGTATAAACTACAGTTATGACTTTTTGCTTCAGAATGAGGGCGATAGTGTCGACACTCTTTACGCCCTCTTTTTGCATTTCTAAATCTTCTTCCTTCTTTGCCCTTCCCCCCTCTCTCCTTTCTTTTCTTAATTTACTTCTCTCTCTTCCCTATTAAATTTAGGTTAAATTATAAATTTTTTATCTTTTACTTCAAAATAGTTCCATTTTGATTAGGTTTCAACTATCCTTCCACACTTTTTAAATCAAAATCCGAAATATGTAGATCTCCATGTCGATAGAAATGCTGATATGCAAATTTTATTGAAATGTTAATGGAAGTTTCAAAAAAATTTATGAAAATCGCAGAAATTATTTGAATTAGTCAATAAAACTTTGTTTGTGCTTGAATTAGACCATAATAGACCATTTTTAAGTATCACATCAAAAGCTAAGGCAATGTTTAAATATAGATATCGATTAAAATGAGCAGGAATTTGAAAAAAGATGTATAGAAATTGATTAAAAGTATTTGAATTATTTCATGAAACTTTAATTAGGACTTAATTACACTGTAATTGATTTATTTTAACATCATATACGTAAAATATATATAATATTTATATTTAGTGAGACTTTAATTATGATGATTTAATTAAACTATAATTAACCATTTCTAAATCCTAATTTTATCTAATTAGAGGACATATGACATATTTGTACGTGGAAAAACAATTGTAAATGGCTTAATATAAATGTATATGTCTAATACCAAAAAGATGACCTTAGACCATTTAATCCAAAATCTTGATAATTCTGACATAAATTATAATACTGCCCCCAAGTCGTCCTATATTGAAAATATTGAGCATAGTTGCTTACTTGAAAATGATATGACTTGTACGACCAACATATATACCCTATTTGTGGATATATCTCACAGACGATATCTTTGATTTTTCATATGGATAATAACTCTGTGGTGGAAAGTTAGGTCAGGAATTGTTATGATCAAGAGTTGAAGAACCATCATAATTTAAATAAGAATAATTACTTTGACCAGAGTTGTAACGACCCTAAATTTTTGAACGATCCTATTTAGGGAGTTAACCAAGCTACACAATTTATGTCCAAAATTTCGGCAGCATAACGACATAATTAGGAGAAATTCAAAAAATTTCTAGAACCTGATGTATTTATCAACATCAACCTTTAGCTTTCTTTTAAAAATCTATTTACTACCAATTAGTTTACTTTCAGGAGGTAAATCAACCAATACCTAGATATTGATATGCAAAATAGATTTTATCTCACTACTCATAGCTTCCTTCCAATAAGGTGCATTTGCAGATGAGACAACTTCTTGAAAAGTTTGAGGCTCACCTTCAATCATATAAGTTGTGAAAAAAGGTCCAAAGAAAGTAACTTTCTTAGCTCATTTTCTTCTTCTAGGTTCAGACTTTTTTTTTTCATCGTCTTGACCTTTCGAAGAGCTAGCCTCATAATTCCTTTTGACACTACTACTTTTGTATCTTTTCTCTTTAAAAGGAAATATATCCTCAAAGAATTCAACTTCTATAGATTCCATAATAGTATTATTGTTAATATTAGGTATTTCTGATTTAATTATTAAGAATCTATAAACAACACTATGCATTGCATAGCCTATAAAAACACAATCAATTGTCTTAGGTCCCAACTTGGTCATTTTTGGTAAAGGAACTTGTACCTTTGCCAAAGACCTCCACATTTTCAACATTATATATGAGGGTAATTTTCTATTCCACATTTCATAAGGTGACTTATCAGTCTTCTTATGTGGAATTCTATTTAGTATAAAATTTTCTATAAGCAAAGCCTCCCCCAACAAATTATGGGGTAAACCTGTGTTGGGATGTATGCCCTAATCTCGTGAAGTTTGTAATATTCATTGTTTTAATAAATAAATTTTGTTTATTATTCAAACTTTGTGTCTCACATTTTTATAAACTTAATCCAATAAACTAAGCTCCATGGTCATATCCTTTAAGAGAATTAAAACCTGAACGGTGTGCAGTTGACACACGGGGAGGATCACGTTCGAGTTAATGACCTGAACGGTCTACAGTATATGGATAGAGTTGGAAACCTTATCTTGGTGACACTGTGGATGCGACCTACTTTGTATTAGATACAAACAAGGTGATCCAGCTCATTCATGTGGTTGACATGCGAGTGGGGGCATCTTGTGCAATGAGATTGTACAAGACTGAACCGTGAATTATTAGACCTACTGATGTAACATCGTTAACAATATAGGACTAATAACTTCGTAGATGACCATTAGTGACTCGTCTTTAATCCTGAGCGTGTTACGAACTCCACATCTGCGAAGTGCGTCCTTTGACTAGTACGGGTGAGGGTGGCCTGAGTACGCCCAATATGCCTGACTTCTTGGGGACAGGACCTCGTGGGGAGCTGGGAACTTAACTACGCAAGATGAAATTTACTCGTTCCCGAACTAGAGAAACCAAAGGGGTTGTTCCTTTAAGTGCTATCTCCAAGGCTTGAACAACGAGCACCCACCCTCTCATTAGTCCGAGAGGGACATTGTTTATGATTGGACCATGCAACAAAGTTGTTCATTAGAGCAGCAGTGGGACTTAAGGAATAAGAAGTAGACACAGGGATAAAACGATAATTTGACCGAGCTGTGACTACGAACAACCTGTGAAGGGTCGACTCACGGGCATTGGTTATATCGATGGACACAACTTGTCCTACAGTGATGGGAGTGCAACTACGGGTTTTAGTGGAGTGTTACCGTAGTTAATGAATGTTGATTAACCGAGTCAAAGAGTTTGATCGGTTAATCTCGTATCATTGGAGCTCGTCATTTATAGGTCCATTAGGTCCCTCGGTTGGCTCAAATTGGACAAATAGAGGGTTTACAGTTTGGAGTGGATTTGAAGTGTTCAAATTCATTAAAAGGGTATATATGTCATTTATATGTGATATAATGGACATAATATATAGTTTGATGTGAATGAGATTCATAATAAACGATAGAATAGCCTAATTGATTAATTAATGTTGATTTGGAGAAATTGAATTGAGAGAAATTAAATTGAACATGATTCAATTTAAAATTTCACAATTATACAAATAAGATTTGTATAATAATTAAGGTATGAGATACCTTAGATTATGTGATATGCAAATATGATTTGCTTATCATATGATTGTGGTCAAATGGTGAATTGGTGGAGGTTTTAACTCCACCACTCACCCCACCAATTCACCATTTTATAGAGGTCTTATTAGAAGCCTTTCACATGGGACTTTGCCATTTTTTGTATTTTCTTCCAAGAGCAAAAGAAAATTCTCTCTCATAAGCTCTTTCTCAATTCTCATCTTTTCTCTCCAAACCCAAACCAAAAGGAGTCCCACTACTCTCCCTCTACCTCTCGAAAACAACCGAGAAGACCCTTTAGAAGTGTCTTGTCGTTCGATTCGAGGATCGAGTTTGTGGTTCGATTGGATCGAGAGAGATCGAGGAGGAAATCGAAGAAAAAGGTTCTTCAAGAGATTAGTAATTCGTTTACTCACTGTTTTTCCTTCTCAAATTGCATGCTTAGCCTAGAATTGTATGTTGATACTTTCATTTTTAAGAAAAGAGAAACACAACGAATCAACAACCTTTCACAACACTTCCGTTGCGGGAAATCCATTCCCTTCAATTGCTATCAAAGACCAACTTTGCTATTCGTGATGTGTTCTGTATTTTTCTTAAAATTAGGTGGGTAGCATTAATTTTTCATGAGATGAATGTTAATGGTTTGCATTTTGGATGTTTTCGGTTTTGGCACTTAGACTAGATTTACATTTTTCGTTGGTAAGATCAATGTAAGGGCTCTTTGTTTTTGGGCAATTTTTAATATAAATCGAGGACAACGTTGCAACGTCGTCCAAGCAAAAGAACGCGCGTTGTAGGCACAGCGTTGCGACGCCAGGCACAACGTTGGGCAACACAACGTTACAACGATGGCAACGACGTTGCAATGCTATCGCGTAGTGGGCAGTTCCAATGAGAATTTCGCGCGAGTGACTTCATGGGGCAAGAAGTGGGCGGTTTTCAGCTGTATTTATGTATTTTTATTTAATTTATTTTTTATAAATTAATTTTCTATTAATTTTATTAATTAATATTGATATAAGTGTTATATTGATATTAATTAATTTAATTAATGTCCCTAGGGTGTCAAAACCGGTCCAATTTTACTATTTATTATTTTTATGCAAGAGTTGTATGAATTTCTATGTGCATTATGTATGTCATATAGATTTAAAATCGCACCTTAGGTTAAGCATTTCGTGCATCATTTTATATTATAAGAGTTATAATATATAGTATGCATGATAGGTTATATTATAAGAGTTATAATATAATGTATAAATATAAGTGTTATATTATTTAGATTAAAAGCATTGACATGCATTTTTATACATGTGATGTATGTATGTTATAAAGTATGATTTTCATGTGATGAATGATCAAACATTATAACATAGAAATGCATGTAACCTAAGTTAATTAATTAGTTTTAAATGGTTTAGAACTTGAATTAATTAGACTTAGGTTTTCTAGTTCTAATAAATTTAGAATTAGGAAATCAAATGTAACTTAAGGATGGTGACTAATTAGTAATTCTCTCTAAGGAAGGTTCTGTCTAAGGTTGGGGTATTTTAAGCTGACGCTTTGCGAAACACCCCTAACTCGAAACCGACCTGGGAATGAATCTGGTCTGGAGATTCATAGGCTATATTTTTCATGAGTGGCGTTAATTAAGTGTTAATTAAATAAACTCACTTAGACCTAAGTTAATAATTTGATTATAGATTTAGGATAATCCAATATAAGAGTTATATTGGTAGACTTAGGTAAATATAACCGATTTATCTAGGTCAATCCCGTTAATCTAAAGTGTTGAGTGAGAGGAAATAAAGTGTATGAGATACATTTGAATTTCCATCCACAAATCTCCGTGAAGTTCACATCGTGAGATCTACAAATGGGAGCGTCCTCCTTCGGATGGTATTTGTATGAGTCAAAATTCAAGGTGAATGGAGAGAGTACTTATAGTGAGTGGGAGCGGGACCTATGAAAATGGGACCCATGGTCTCTTCTATCGATTCACACTGTGAGACGCCTATGATCCACCTGCTAGTTTGGCCTGGACCAGACAATCCCTTCGGAGGGCCTTGATCATGGGAGTAGGAACACAGTGAATTTCTGAAAGGGATACGATTTCCTTTGTTTGTTTTCCTTCGTAGTCCTCCCTTTGGCGGCTATCGTTTGGATGAAAACTCTGGAGATTTAAAGATAGAGGATTACACTCACAGGATTCATTAAAGAGTTAATGAGTCCGGACCGAAGAATGGTAACTGGATACCTATAGGAATAATAGTTATTCTGGTATTAGGGTCTGATCGAGAAAGTCTCATCCCAAAGGAGGAGTGATTCTGTCTACCCTTCGGTGGCGGTCATTCTAAACCTTTGGGATATCATTGCAATTTTTAATGACCTAGGGATCATAGAATAAAACTTTGCTAAAAAATGCTTGAATTTTTCAAAAGTTTTTGCGAGATCAAATACAAAGTTTTTCTTTTCAGCAGAATGTCGAGTTCTATTATAACCCTCTTAGCTTCCGACAAACTCGTAGGAGATAATTACCAAACGTAGAAGAACAATATAAACACGATCTTAGTTACCGATGACCTTAAGTTCGTGTTCACTAAGGAGTGTCCTCAAGTGTCGGGCCTGAAGCATCACAAAGTGTTCGTGATGTGTAGGATCGATGGACCAAGACCAATGAAAAGGCCAAGGTCTACATAATAACCAACTTGTCTGAAGTTTTGGCTAAAAAGCACGAGCTCATGGTCACCGCTAAGGAGATCATGGAGTCGTTGCAGAACATGTTTGGAAAACAGTCATTTCAGGTTACACATGACGCTCTCAAACATGTGTTCAATGCTAGGATGAAGGAGGGAACGTCTGTTAGGGAATATGTTCTCGACATGATGACCCACTTTAACTTGGCAGAAATGAACGGTGCTTCGATCGATGAGTCGAGCCAGGTCAGCTTTATTCTGGAGACTCTTTCGAAGAGTTTCATGCAGTTTCGTAGCAATGCTATTATGAACAACATTAGCTACAATCTGACCACCCTCCTCAACGAACTACAAATCTTCCAGTCCCTGATGCGAGTCAAGGGGCAGGAAGTTGAGGGAAATGTTGCCTTCAGGTCCTTTCACAAGGACTCGACCTCTGGGATAAAGTCTGTGGGTTCTTCAGGCCAGAAAAGTAAGAAAAATAAATTGAAGAAGGTTGGTAAAACTGATCGCGCTGCCGCCCAGAAGGGAAAGAAGGTCAAGGAGGTTGCAGAAAAAAGAAAGTGTTTCTACTGCAACGGGGACGACCATTGGTAGAGAAACTGCCCCAAATTCCTTTCCGATAAGAAGAAGGAAGGTAAATGTGATTTACTTGTTACTGAAACTTGTTTAGTGGAGAGTAGTTACTCTGTCTTGATACTTGATTCAGGTGCCACTAACCGTATTTGTTCTTCTTTTCAGGGAATTGGTTCACGGTAGCGACTACAGGAGGGTGAGATAACACTCAGGGTTGGATTAGGAGAAGTTGTCTCGGCTGCAGCTGTAGGCACGGTGAAACTTTTCTTCGGCGGGAAGTACATTTTATTGGATAACCTGTACATAGCTCCAGGGTTTACTAGAAACCTTGTTTCAATTTCCTGTCTTATCGAACATTGTATGCCCATTTCTTTTGAGCATAATAAAGCGTTTATTTCTCATAAAGGAAATGTGTTGTGTTCTGGTTCACTTGAGAATAATTTATATGTTTTAAAGCCTAATTCGGTTAAAAGTATTTTGAATACTGAATTGTTTAAAACAGCTGAAACACGAACTAAAAGGTTAAAAGTTTCTCCAAAAGAAAACGCTCATCTTTGGTATATAAGTTTAGGCCACATAAATCTCATACGATTGAGAGACTAGTGAAGAATGGACTTCTAAGCGAGTTAGAAGAAAATCCTTTACCGGTTTGTGAGTCATGCCTTGAAGGCAAAATGACCAAACGACCTTTTAGTGGAAAAGGTTATAGAGCCAAAGAGCCTCTGGAGCTTATACATTCAGACCTCTGTGGTCCGATGAGTGTTAAATCATGGGGAGGTTACGAATACTTCGTATCTTTTATAGATGACTATTCGAGATATGGGTACGTTTACTTGATGCATCGCAAGTCTGAAGCTCTTGAAAAGTTTGATAAGATCGAGGTGGATAGTACAGGGACACTAAATTCCAGAACTATATGATAGAACATGGAATTACATCCTAAGTCTCAGCACCTGGTATGTCACAGCAGAATGGTGTATCAGAGAGGAGAAACAAAACTCTATTGGACATGGTTCGTTCGATGATGAGCTATGCTCATCTCCTTGACTTGTTTTGAGGTTACACAGTGGAGACTGCAGTATACATTTTGAACAATGTTCCGTCGAACAGTGTTTGTGAAACACCTTTCGAACTCTGGAATGGTCGTAAAGGCAGTTTACGTTATTTGAGAATTTGGAGATGCCCGACCCATGTGTTGGTGTCAAACTCGAAGAAATTGGAACCTCGTTCGAAATTGTGCCTCTTCGTAGGTTACCCAAAAGAGACGAGAGGTGGTCTATTTTACGATCCTAAGGAAAATAGGGTGCTTGTATCGACAAACACCACATTCCTTGAGGAAGACCACATTAGGGATCATAAACCAAGGAGTAAGATTGTGTTGAACGAAATAGACAGTTCATCAGCAAGAGTTTCTGATGGTGCTAGTACATCAACAAGTGTTGTTGATCCTAGCTCCTCTAGTCAAGTACGTTCTCAAGAGTTGAGAATGACTCGACGTAGTGGGAGGGTTGTGAGACAGCCTGAACGTTACATGGGTTTGGCTGAAACCCAAGTCGTCATACCTGATGATGACTGCGAGGATCCATTGACCTATGATCAGGCAATGAATGACATTTAAAAAGATGAATAGATTAAAGTCATGGACCAGGAAATGGAGTTGATGTACTTCAATTTCGTCTGGGAGCTTGTGGGCCAACCAGATGGGGTTAAACCTATTGGTTGCAAGTGGATTTACAAGCGTAAACGTGGTGTAGATGGGAAGGTGCAGACCTTCAAAGGCAGGCTAGTGGCAAAGGGTTTTACCTAGAGAAAATGGGTTGGCTATGAGGAAACCTTTTCTCTTGTTGCTATGGTAAAGTCTATTAGGGTTCTTCTGGTCATCGTCGCATATTATGACTATGAGGTATGGCAGATGGATGTCAAGATGACCTTTCTGAATGACAATCTTGACGAGACCATCTACATGGACCAACCCAAGGGGTTCATCGCTCAAGGCCAGGAGCAAAAGGTTTGCAGGCTTCAAAGGTCTATTTATGGTCTGAAACAAGCCTCAAGGTCTTAGAACATAAGGTTTAATGAGGCTATCAAATCTTATGGCTTTAATCAGAATGTTGATGAGCCTTGTGTCTACAAGAAAATCATCAACAGTACTGTCACATTTCTTATATTGTATGTGTATGATATCCTACTCATTGGGAATGATGTAAGTTTTCTTACTGACATTAAGGAATAGTTGACTTCACAATTCCAGATGAAAGAAAGTTTTCTTATTGACATTAAGGAATGGTTGGCTTCACAATTCCAAATGAAAGATTTGGGAGAAGCACAACATGTTTTAGGTATCCAGATAGTCCGAAACCGGAAGAACAGAACGCTAGTCATGTCTCAGGCATCTTATATCGACAAGATGTTGTCGCGATATAATATACAAAACTCCAAGAAGGGCTTGCTGTCATTAAGGCGTAAGGTTCACCTGTCTAAGGAACAGTGTCCTAAGACACCTCAAGAGGTTGAGGATATGAGACAGATCCTTTATGCTTCAGCTGTAGGGAGCCTGATGTACACCATGTTGTGTACTAGGCCCGACATCTG
Source organism: Trichosanthes cucumerina (assembly GCA_036507285.1). Classification (NCBI taxonomy): domain Eukaryota; kingdom Viridiplantae; phylum Streptophyta; class Magnoliopsida; order Cucurbitales; family Cucurbitaceae; genus Trichosanthes; species Trichosanthes cucumerina. The sequence goes on from CM071836.1 coordinate 76,344,020, forward strand.
TTATACAATTAGGATTGTCAGTAGGTATCAATCCAATCCAGGATTAGATCACTGGACAACCGTAAAGGCAATCCTCAAGTATCTTAGGAGAACGAGGGACTACATGTTTGGTATCAATCCAATCCAGAGGCGTTTCGCAGAATTCAGCAACGGGCGGAAAAACGAATTTTTTATATATATTAATTATAAAAACGTTTTATATTTAACATATTTAATTTTAATTTATATAATTAGATTATATTAATTAAAATTATTTCTAGGGTACCAAAATTGGTCTATTTTTGCTATTTTAATTATGCAATTGTTGTGTAATTATTGTCATGCATAGTGTATGCTTGTATTTTAGAAATCCCACCTTAGGTTAAGTATTTTCATGCATCATTTATAATATAATTAGTTATATTATATAGTTTGCATGATTAATTAATATAAAGTTGTTATATTAATTTATGGACAACATTGACATGCATTATATTTCATGAGATGAATATGCTATGAATGTCTTATTATTCATGTGATGAATGATCAAGCACTATAACATAGTATGCATGTCACCTAAGGTTAATTATTAGTTTTAAAGTGTTTAGAACTTGGAAATAATAGACCTTAGGTTATCTAGTTCTAATTAGATTAGAATTAGGAACCAAGTAATTTATAAACTATGATTGAAAGAGGAACTCTGTCTATGGAAAGTTCTGTCTAGGTTGGGGTATTTAAGCTGACGAAAACAAAACACCCCTACTTGGGAACTGACCTGGGAGTGAAATTTAATCAGAGAGTTTTATAAATTACAGTAGCGTCAGCGGGTTTATTAAGGGGTTAATAAACTAGAAATCCTAGGTTTAATATAAGAAGTTATATTAACAAACTTAGGATAAAATCAATATAAGAGTTAATATTGATTATCGATATAAGAGTTATATTGATAGAGTTAGGTAAAACCATTAGCTGGGTTTTAGCCTAAGTAAGATTCCTATAAACTTTAAAGTATTCAGTGGGAGGAAAAAGTGTATGAGATACATATTTTTCCACCTACGCTATCTCCGGGAAGTTTCACACCGTGAGACTCATACTTGGCCTCGTGGTGCAAACGGGAGCGTCCCCCTTCGGATGGTGTTTGTATGAGTCAATATCAAGGTGAATGGAGAGGGTACTTATAGTGAGTGGGGCAGGTTTAGTGAAAACAAAACCTACGGTCTCTTTTGTCGGTTTACACCATTAGACCACTATTGTCAGCCTGCTAGTTTGGTCTGGACCAGACAATCCCTTCGGAGGGCTTGATCATAGGGGATCGAACACAGTAGTCACTCGAAAGGGATAAAGATTTCCTTAGACTATTTTTCAATCTAGTCCTCCCTTCGGCGAATTTTATTGGATGGAGACTCTGGGATCTAAAGACAAAGGGTTACACTCACGGGATACATAAGTTGTGTATGCATTCAGACCGAAAAATGGTAACTAAAACCTATAGGAATAAGAGTTATTCTGGTATTAGGTTTTGGTCAAGAGTGTCTTGATCTAGAGGAGGAGTGTTTTTATTACCCTTTGATTGTCATACATTCTAAACCTTTGGAGTATCATTGCAAATTATAAATGGCATAGGAATCATTTGATAATTAGCTAAAACATGATTGGATTAGAGTTATAGAAAGAAACTCATACAAGTTTGTTTGTAAATTTTTCAGCAAAAATGTCTAGCTCTATAATTTCCTTATTGGGTGCAGAAAAGTTAACCGGAGAGAATATGATGACATGGAAAAACAAACTCAACACTATATTGGTAGTGGATGATCCGAAGTTTGTGCTAAGCGAGGAGTGTCCTCAAAGCGTGCTCGAATGCGTCACGAAATGTTCGTGATGCATATGATCGATGGATCAAGGCCAATGATAAGGCCAAGGTCTACATCTTTGGCAAGTATGTGCGACATATTAGCCAAGAAGCATGAGGCATGATTACCGCCAAGGAAATCATGGATTCTATTGGTATGTTTGGACAACGATCCACACAGCCCGACATAATGCCCCAAGTACATATTCAACTCGAGGATGCGGAGGGTACATCCGTTAAGGATCATGTCACGGATATGATGGTGCACTTTAACATCGCAGAGTCGAATGGTGCTTCCATCGATGAATCAAGCCAGTCGACTTTATTTCGAAACCCTTCGAGATAGTTTCTGCGATTTGGAAGTAATGTTGTTATGAACAAGCTTACTTTTAATATTACCACCCATACGAATGAACTCCGGACCTTTCAATCTTTGATGAAAATTCGAGGATCGAAAGGTGAGGCAAATTTTTCAAAGATGGAGTTATCACGGAGGTTCGACCTGCAGGACAAAAGCGATGGCTTCATCTTCTTCTAACCCGAGAGGAAAGAAGAAGAAACATGAAGAAGGTTGGTAGAGGGAAGCAGATGAAAAAGTGCCGCCCGTAAGGGCAAGAAAGTCAAAGACGTTGTTGACAAAGGAAAGTGTTTCCACCGCAACGAAGACGCGAGCATTAGAAGCGATCGTCCAAGTACATTGCGGAAAAAAAGAAGGAAGGTAAATATGATTTACTTTGCCTAGAAGCTTGTTTAGTGGATAATGATAAAGCGGCTTGGATACTTGATTCAGCGCCACTAATCATGTTTGCTCTTCTTTTCAGGGAATTGATTCTGATAAAGAACTACAACAAGGAGAGATAACGCTCGGGTTGGAAATGGAGAAGTCGTCTCTTTGTAGATGTGATGAGGCACAATGAAGCTTTATTTTGGCAAGAAATATGTATTGTTGGACAATATATTAATGATACTGTGGTTTACTAGAAACCTTATTTCCATTTCTTGCCTTATAGAACAATGTATTTCTGTCTCCTTTTCTATGAATAAAGTGTTTATTTTGAAGAAAGGTTTAGAAATATGTTCAGCTTCATTAGAAAATGGATTGGCCTAATTCAGTCAAAATGGTTTTGAACACTGAATTATTTAAAACTGCAAACGCACAAACTAAGAAACGTAAAATTTCTCCTAAAGAAAATGTTCATCTTTGGCATCTAAGATTGGGTCACATTAATCTCAATAGGATTGAGAGGTTGGTAAAGAAAGGACTTCTAAACGAGTTAGAAGAAAATTCTTTGCCAGTATGTGAATCCTGCCTAGAAGGCAAAATGACTAAAAGACCTTTTAGTGGAAAAGGTTATAGAGTCAAAGACCCTCTAGAGCTTATACATTCAGACCTTTGTGGTCCGATGAATGTTAAAGTCAAGGGAGGATATGAATATTTCATCTCTTTTATAGATGATTATTCTAGATTTGAGCATATTTACCTAATGCACCACAAGTCTGAAGCACTTGAAAAATTCAAGGAATTCAAGACTGAGGTTGAAAATCAATTAGGTAAAACTATTAAAACACTTCGATCAGATCGAGGTGGAGAATACATGGATTTAAAATTCCAGAACTATATGATAGAACATGGAATTACATCCTCTCAGCTCCCGGCACACCACAGCAAAACGGTGTATCAGAAAGGAGAAATAGAACCTTGTTGGACATGGTTCGATCAATGATGAGTTATGCTCATCTCCCTAGTTCCTTTTGGGGTTACGCAGTGGAGACTGCAGTAATACATTTTGAATAATGTGCCTCCAAAAGTGTTTATGAAACACCTTTTGAACTCTGGAAAGGACGTAAAGGTAGTTTATGTCACTTCAGAATATGGGGTTGTCCAGCACATGTGCTTGTGACAAATCCAAAGAAGTTGGATTCACGTTCAAAGTTATGCCTATTCGTAGGATACCCAAAAGAAACAAGAGGTGGTTTATTCTAAGATCGTAAGGAAGATAAGGTTTTTGTGTCGACAAATGCCACTTTCTTGGAGGAGAACCACATAAGAGACCACAAACCAAAAAGCAAAGTAGTGTTGAGTGAGTTAGACGGAACAATAACAAAGGTTGCTAATAAGAACACTAGTACATCAACAAGAGTTGTTGATACTAGTTTGTCTAGTCAAGAGAGTCCATCTTAAGAGTTGAGTATGCCTCGACGTAGTGGGAGGGTTGTAATACAGCCTAACCGTTACATGGGTTTAGTTGAAACCCAAGTTGTTAAACCAGATGACAACTGCGAGGATCCATTGTCTTATAATCAAGCAATGGTTAACAAAGACAAAGACAAATGGGTCATAGCCATGGACCAAGAAATGGAGTCGATGTACAACAATTCTGTTTGGGATCTTGTAGATAAGCCTGATGGGGTAAAACCTATAGGTTGTAAGTGGATCTACAAGAGAAAACGTGGTGTAGATGGGAAGGTGCAAACCTTTGAAGCTAGACTAGTAGCAAAGGGTTACACACAGGTTGAAGGGGTTGACTATGAGAAAACCTTTTCACCTGTTGTTATGGTAAAGTTTATTCGTATCCTTCTTGCCATTGACGCATATGATGACTATGAGGTATGGCAAATGGATGTCAAGACAACCTTTTTCAATGGCAATCTTGAGGAAAACATCTACATGGACCAACCCAAAGGGTTCATTGAACCAGGACAAGAGCAAAAGGTTTGCAGGCTTAAAAGGTCAATTTATGGATTGAAACAAGCCTCTACGTCCTAGAATAAAAGATTTGATGAGGCAATCAGATCTTATGGTTTTGACCAGAATGATGATGAACCTTGTGTCTACAAGAAAATCATCAATAGTTACTGTCGCTTTCCTAATTCTCTATGTGGATGATATCCTACTCATTGGGAATGATGTAGGTTATCTTCATCGACATCAAGGAATGGCTAGCTACGCAGATTCCAAATGAAAGATTTGGGTGATGCGCAGTTTGTTCTTGGGATCCAGATTGTCCGGAACCGCAAGAATAAAACACTAGCCTTGTCTCAAGCATCTTATATAGACAAAGTGTTGTCAAGGTTTAAGATGCAAGATTCCAAAAAGGGTTTGTTGCCTTTTAGACATGGAATCCATTTGTCTAAGGAGCAGTGTGTCTAAGACACCTCAAGGAGTTGAGGATATGAGAGATGATTCTTACACATCAATTTGTTGGGAGCCCGATGTACGCCATATTATGTACTAGGCCCGACATCTGTTTTGCAGTTGGGATGGTCAGTAGATATCAATCCAATCCAGGACTTGAACACTGGACAACGGTTAAAACAATCCTTAAGTATCTTCGGAGAACAAGGAACTACATGCTTGTGTATGGGGCTACGGATTTGATCCTTACAGGATACACTGATTCTCGACGACTTTCGGTCGATAAAGATTATCGAAAATCTACATCGTGGTCGGTATTCACTCTTAACGGAGGAGTCAGTAGTATGGCGAACGTCAAGCAAGGATGCATCGATTCCATCATGGAGGCGAATATATGTAGCGACTTGTGAAGCCGCTAAGGAGGCCGTTTGGTTAAGGAAATTCATGTTAAATTTGGAAGTTGTTCCAAATATGACTTTGCCCATCACGTTGTATTGCGATAACAGTGGTGCAGTGGCAAATTCGAGGGAACCCTGAAGTCACAAGAGGGAAAAACACATAGAGCGGAAGTATCATCTCATACGGGAGATCTTGCATAGAGGAGACGTGATTGTCACGAAGATAGCCTCAGAGCACAACATTGTTGATCCTTTTACAAAGGCTCTCACGACTAAAGTATTTGAGAGTCACCTAGAAGGTCTAGGTTTACAAGTCTTTCCCAACTAGGGCAAGTGAGAGTATTTTGTACAAAGGGGTTTAAATTTCCTAGTTTATTATATTTACATTACTATAATGCTTAGTACTCCACAAGCTTTAGGTCAAGTGGGAGATTGTTGGGATTTATGCCCTAAACTTGTGTAATTTTGATCAATTAAATAAAGTGTTATTTGTTTTGATAAGATTACAGTCTTGCTTTAATAAATCCAATAAACTAAGCTCCAAGGTTATAACATTTATCTTGAAATCGAGCAGTAGTGGACACTATTTGGGTTGAGTTCAAGAATATAACCTAAATGGTCTATGGTATAAGAATAAGGTTGGAAACCTCATTCAGTAACACCATGGATGCGACCCACTTTGTAATTAGTACAAATGAGGTAATCCAACTCATTCATGTAGTTGACATGCGAGTGGGGCATCATCTGTATGAAGAGTTCATACAAGATTGGATCACAAATTATTAGTCTAACGGTGTAATAACCGTTAATGAGGATAAAACTAGTAATTTATAGATGGACATTAGTGACTCGACACTGAATCCTAAGTAAGTTAAGAACTCCCTTATAGAAGTTTGTCCTTAGACTAGTATGGGTGAGAGTGGCTGTGGCCGACTCAATAAGCCTACCTTCTCGGGGGACAGAACCTCGTAGGTAGTTTGGGAACTTAAGCTGTGCAAGATGGAATTCACTCATTCCTACACTAAGGAATTAGATAGGTTGTTCCTCAAGAACCGACTCGTGTCTTGAACAACGGGCCCCGCCCACATGTATGAGGTATGAGTCTAAGGTAGGACCTTAGACTTGTTGTTCATTAGAGGATCAGTGGTGCTTAAGGAGCAAAGAGGTAATCATAGGAGTAAAACGGTAATTTGACCCAACTGTGATTACGAACAACCTGTGAAGGGTCGACTCATGGGTAATGACTATATCAGTGGACACAATAATATCTACAATGAAGAGAGTGCAACTACAAGTCTATAGTGGAGTGACTTGTAGTTAATGAATATTGATTAACTGGATCAAAGAGTTTGATCAGTTAATCTCACATCATTGGAGCTCATGAACTGTAGGTCCATTAGATCCCTCCGTTGGCTCAACATGTTAATATTGAGGGTATAAAATTAGGAGTGAAATTGAAGTGTTCAATTTCATACCTGAGGTGTTACAACAATTATATATGATATAATTGATATAATATATAGTTTTAATGTGAATTAGATTCATATATAAACTATATACTAAAGAGAGATTAAAGAAGGGGTGGGATGGTCATTTCCATCCTATTTCTCTATATATATGGTTGCATGAGATGCAACTAGGTTAAGGTTGAAGAAGCTCTTTTGTTGTGTTGTTGGAAGAGTTCCAAAGCACACATCTCTCTCACAAAAATACCTCACCTCTCCTAAAGGGAACTCACCTTCCTCCTCACCTAGAGAACAATGGAGAAGATCGGTGGTGAGTCGTGTCTTCGCACGTTGGAGTTCTCATTCTTTGAGATCGTGACCGTGGGAGAGTGGAGCACTCGAAGAAAGGTTCTTCAAAGGTAATTTTCTTGTTGTCCATTCTGTTTTACATGCTTAATCTAGTTATATTTGTTCTTGAATTTATCGTTGTAACTAAATCAAGAGCGCGCGATTCGCAATCTCTTCCGCTGCGGGACTTCGATTCCCTTCAATGCTAGTGAGTTTACTAGGAGATTAGATTGCAAAGACTTGTTTGTTTGTAACACTTCTACTATTGTAACACCTACTCTTGATGAAGTAGATATTGATGTGTGTGAGTTAGGGAAAAAAGGCAAAAAAGGTCAAGACAAAAGCATATGAATTGTTTGAAAAAGAATCTTGTCAGAAAATGAATGAGAGAGAAAAGCATGAGATTAGTCTATGGCCTATAGAGAGAAATGAGAGAAAAGCCAATAATGTGAGCTTGTGTGAAAGAAGTTGTGAGGTTAAATCTATTTTGTTTTCAAAACAAAATATTTTTGATCTTTTATAAAGGAACTTATTTTCTAGCAGGTGAGCTCAAACCATGTTTTTCTAGTTTTTCTTTTGAGTTCTTACAGGATGCCAAAGTACTCATTGTGATGCTTGATTCAAAGTTTCCTTCAAAAGTTAATGCCAAAGCATTTATTGAGAGGCAAGACTTCAAAATTGCTTCTAAATTCATCCATGGCAACAAGCATAAGGTGTTCAAACCGGGTGATTGGGTTTGGAGACACTTTTGGAAGGATCATTGTTCATTTTACAAGAAACCTAAGCGAATTCAAGAGACATTTTACCTATGACGTCCCATGACTACAAGATTGCTCTACAAGGAGGAGGTGATGTCAATTACACTTTTAATGTTGCAGATTTCCGTTCTTTTGATGTAGGAGACCTTTTTGATTCGAGGACGAATCCTCTTGAAGAAGGAGAGGATGACATGAACCCTACAATGCCAATCAAGAATAAAGAAGAGCTTCAAAATGGAGATACATTAAATGCACTATGGCTTCATTTATGATGAACTCAAGTTGCATTGAAGGAATTAAAGTTAAATTAAATGAACTCAAGTACATCTCAAGTTCATTTAATGCAAGTCAACAATCAATTGATGAAACGACACTTCAAGCTACTTCAACATGAGGTTCATTTACTAATGGATGGTTATAAATACCTAGAAGAATGAATGCAATATTCAATCTCGGATTTATGGCTCTCTATTATGTAATTTTCAGTTTTTAAGCATATTTCATAAGTTTTAGGTTACATTTGAGTAGTAGATAGTTATGACATTAAAGTTATGGAGGTTTCAATATTAAACATGTCATTTTAGCTTATTTTAGGTTACAATTCAAAGGTTATATAAAGTCATCAAAGATGTATTGTAAGGGGGACTGAGAATCATGTTTTGAATGAAAAGTTGCATATTTTACTTCTTAAGCCATGAGCTTGTTTCTTTGCATTTATTGTGTTTAGATTTGCATGCTAGGATCATTCAAGTAGCATTGATCAAACTACTTGTGGAGGGATTTGAATCTTGAGTTTTGAAACAAGTTTTCTCTACTCTCGATCTTGATCATCAAGGTAAATCCGTTTCTATTTTCTTCCTTGGGATGAAATCATCTAGATTTGGGGTTTTAGATCTAAAGGTCTTGTTCGTCAACAAGATTGTTAGATTTAAATTCTCAAGGGTTACTTATCAGATGAGAAATTCCATATCTCCTGCTAACTCTATTCCTTCTATTTCTTGTATTTACTGTAAAGGAAGTCATATATTCGATAATTGTCTTTATAATTCTGATTCTTTATATTATGGACTTCTATCCAGATTTGCATAAATCAACATCAATACCAGTGTTTCCAACAAAGAAAGATGATTCCAAAAGAGTCTAGCATTAAAGAACTCGTGAGGGAATACAGAGCAAAGAACGATGTTGTGATGCCAAATCACACCACATCTTTACGAAATTTGGAGATCCAGGTATAACAATTTGCAAATGAATTGCAGGACAGGTCTCAAGGAATCTTGTTTGAAAAATATAGAGACTTCAAAACAAGAAGAAAAAGAACAATGTGAGGCGGTGACACTTAGAGATGAATTGGAACATAAAGACTTTGAACTCTCAGTAAAAGCACAATGCACTCCAACCCTTGAAAATAATGAGGAGCCACAAGGGAGAGCAGAGATTAAAGAAGAACCACCTCTAGAAGAGAATGACATACCAAAGGAAGTTGAAGTGAGATATTCAGTTGCAATTTCACAAAAAATGACATCCAAGGAGCTCCTGATACTAGAATGCCCAACTTTCACTTATTGCAGCCTGCAGGAAAGGCTAAATGAAGAAGAATGCAAAAAGGAAAGCATGATGGATGACAATTTGCAGGATGCCATACAAATTGCAACTACAATTTCTACTTCTAAAGGAACATATAAATCTCTTGAGCAGACAAGACCCATTATGATGAAAGCACCTCAACTAAGGTTGAAATCTCATCCATCATCAAGACCAAGGTGCAAAATAAAGGAACATGGTTGTGGTCTACCCACTAGAATATGATAGGTTTATCTTTTTTCGTTATTCTATTTTTCTTTTTATAAAAAATATAAAAAACACAAAAAAAATCCTTATTTCTTTAAATTGAGAAATAATTGGGCAAATTTTGTCTAAGGACGGATCCTGTCTAGGCTGAGGTACTTAAGCTGATCATCTAGGAACAACTCTACCTGGGGATCTACATGGGAATTTGCTTAAGAACTTCACAAATTTGAAAGAAATAAGGGGAAAACACCATTTTCAAGTTTGCGTGAACTTTTTGGCCATTTACTTTTGAGTGAAGATGAAAAAGAGAAAATGAAATCAAATGACAAATAATAGAATCGAAATTGCAAGGCAATGACACTCACGAAGAATGAGGTGAAATCAAAGGACGAGATTGCAAATGGAATGCGATTGCAAACAGAGCAAAATATCCCATGCAAATGGAAGGCAATTGCATAACACGAATAAAGTGTCCAGAATAAGAGGAGCATTGCAACTGAAATATGATGACTAAGTCTCTAATGATAAGGAAAGTTGTTCTTTGAACTTGAAACTCTGCCTCTTAAGCCTATAATAGTGTAGAATGTTGTTTGTCCTTGTTCCTTGCATTTTATCATGTTGTCTTGATTAATTTCCAAGTTGTTTGAAGTACTTCAGTATCAGCTAGGTTTGATCTCTTCTTTTTGCATGTCCCAAGTATGTTTAAAAAATGAAAATAAAAATAGAAAATTAATGAGATTTTTTCGAATATCGTTCTTGTTGATACCCTTCATGATGAAATTTTAGAGTATGCTCAGTTCATTAAATACTTAGAATTATTACGTTTATGTTTCTCAAATAAACAACTTAATGATTCCTTGCCTTTATAAAATACCCAAGTCTCAACCCACCTAAGTTTGTACACCGAATCTCCTTAGGAGAGTCTAGCTTAGATGTTTTGTAAATCACCCTTTTTACCTCCTGCGTTATACTCAGTCAATGAGGACATTGACCCGTTTAAATTTGGGGGTGAGTCATGTAATTGAAGGGAATGAAACTCTCGTAGCAGAAACGACTTGGAATGTCGTGGTGTTCGTTGTGAAAAATGTTTCTTAAAATCAAACTAAACATTTTAATTCTAGGCTAAACATGCGATTTCGAGAAGAAAAACAGAAAGTAAAAGTAACACTTACTTGTTGAAGAACACTTCTTCGCGAATTCCTTCTCCGATCTCGATCTCTTTCTTTCCAACGATCTTACGAACCAGAAAATTTGGACATCTCCAAATTGATCTTCTTGGTCGTTCTCGATCGGTTGAAAGAGAGTGGTAGAACTCTCTTTGGTTTGGTTGGAGAGATTTTCTAGAGAGAATTGAGAGAAGAGAGAACTTCTTTTTGGGTGGAAATCCAAAAATGAGAAGTAAGAATACAAACCCTTCTTGCAAAGGTCTTTATATAATGGTGAGAGGTGGAGTTAAAATCTCCACTAATTCACCATTTTACCACAACCTTATTTGCATAACACATATAATATGGTATCTCATACCTTATTATACAAATCACATTTGTATAATTGTGGAATTTTAAATTGAATCACATTCAATTTAATTTCTCTCAATTCAATTTCTCTAAATTAGCACTAATTAATCAATTAGGCTAACCTATAGTTTATTATGAATCTCATTCACATTAAACTATATATTATGTCAAACATAACTCATATAAATGACATAAATACCCTTTTAATGAATTTGAACACTTCAAATCTACACCAAACTGTAAACCCTCAATTTATCCAGTTTGAGCCAACCGAGGGACCTAATGGACCTACAGATGACGAGCTCCAATGATCCGAAATTAACCTGTTAAACTCTTTGACCTCGTTATTCAACATTCATTAGCTACGGCAACACTCCACTAAAGCCCGTAGCTGCACTCACATCACTGTAAGACAAGTTGTGTCCATTGATATAACTAATGCTCGTGAGTCGACCCTTCACAGGTTGTTTGTAGACACTGGTGGGTCAAATTACTGTTTTACTCCTGTGTCTACCTCTTGCAACTTAAGTCCCACTGGTCCTCTAATGAACAACAACGTTGTATGGTCCAATCATAAACAACATCCCTCTCGGGCCAGTGAGAGGGTGGACACCCGTTGTCCAAGCCCTGGAGACAACACTTAAGGGAACAACCCCTCTAATTTTCCTGATTCGGGACCGAGTGAATTCCATCTCGCGTAGTCAAGTTCCCAGCTCCCCACGTGGTCCTGCCCCTGAGAAGATAGGCATATTTGATGAGTAACTGTGACCACCTTCACCCGTACTAGTCTAAGGACAGACCCCCGCAGATAGGAGTCCATAACATGTTCAGGATTAAGGTCGAGTCACTATTAGTCATCTACGAAGTTATTAGCCCTATACTGTTAATGGTGTTAAATCAGTAAGTCTAATAATTCACGGTCCAGTTTTATACAATCTCATTGCACAGGATGCCCCCATTCGCATGTCAACCACATGAACGAGTTAGATCACCTCGTTTATATCTAATACAAAGCGGGTCGCATCCAAAACGTATCCAAGATTAGGTCTCCAACCCTATCCGTATACTGTAGACTGTTCGGGTCATTAACTCGAACGTGATCCTCCCTGTGTGTCACTACACACCGTTCAAGTTCTAGTTCTCTCATAATTCAATGACCTTGGAGCTTAGTTTATTGGATTAAGTTTATAAATATGCAAGACACAAAGTGGTGAAAAAATAACTCTTACTTATTTAAATAAGGAATATTACAAACATATACGAGATTAGGACATACATCCCGACAGTAATATATGTAATATTACTCGTGTAATAGTATGTTTTTGTAACACTATTGTTGTAATACTATTGTTGTAATTTTATGTTGTTGTAACAACTGCTAGGATTTTTTTTAAAAAAATGGGGTATTGCTCTTTCCAAAGGTTAACTAAGTAGCCAGAGGCAGTCATGATACCCATGATTTCCTTTGCATGAAAGGTTAATTTCAAGAAGTGAGTATGTGAAAATGGCCTTGATGTGATATGGGCTCGTAGCTTGATATTTTCACCAAAATGTGTTAGTAAGCTAGAACGAAGGCACAAATGACAAAAAGGTCCGCGCAAAAAAAAAAAAATCATCCTAGCAATGAAAATAAGTTTGGGGGTCGTTGTTAGTTGAGAAAGGTGTGTAAAATAGTTTTTTAGCAGCTAAGTGAAACTTGACTAAAGGTAATAGGATGAATTCAAGGTGAGGTTATGAGAGGAAAGTATTTTGTTTAGGAAAGAAAAGCATGGAAGTTGCATGTAGTGGAAGCATTCATGTAGAGTTAAAGTGTTATGAGCATGAGACCTCTCCTGAGAGGCGTATTTTTCAAAAGAACTATTCTTAGAATCGATTTTGGATTGTGTTTATTTTGAAATTGCTTGAGGACAAGCAATAATTCAAGTTTGGAGGTGTGATAGTTCTCATTTATGAGAATTATTTGGCTTTTAAACTTAGTTATACTTGTGTTTTTCTTCAATAATATTAGTAAAAATTTGAAATAAGTTGTGTTGTTCACATGAAGGTTATAAGAAAATCTAATAATAGAAGAAGTTGAAAGCAAAGAAAGCAAAATTTCTCACTTATTTCATTTTTGCAGATTTTTAATAGCATGCAACTGCTATGCAATTGCATAGTAGACAAATCTGAAAAAGAGATTTTTGATAACATGCAAGCTGTTATGCAATTGCGTAGTAGACATATCTGAAAAAATGCAGAAAATAGCAGAAAAATCATGATTTCTGGGATTTTTGGAGATTTTATGTTGATTTTCTTCAAAAATACAGCAAGGCAAGTTGACCCATGAAGAGGAAAATCCTAGAATTCCATTCCTATATATTTTGGAAGAAGAAGCCGTCAAAAGACAACTCGTCTTCAGAGGAGAATTCCAATTTCATTTTTGGGTTTTTGTCAACTTTTCTACAGTTTGTATTTTCATTTTTTTTTACTTCTATTTCCGTTGTATTTTCTTCTTTATCCAACCTTGAGCTTCTCTTCAATCTCTTCATCATGAATATTGATGGTGGTATTGAACTAGGAGCTCGATTTTGGAGAAAAGTTCGATTATGTTTTATGGGTTTTTAGTTCACCTCAAGTTTATGTTTTTCTTTACTTTCATTAGTTTTCTATCTTGTTCTTCAATTTCATAGCTCCCAACTCCTCTCATCAATCCGACTTCAATGAAAATTGTAAGTTGTAAAGAATAACGTTGTTCGATTGACATGAGGCCGAAGGATTTTTTCATGTAGTTCGTATACTTCAATTTCAACAATGAGTCATTTAGGATTTTTATTAGAAATTGGTCGTTAGATTTTGCATTTAATTTTGGCAATGGAATATCACTGAGTTATTTTTAGTTTGTGTTCATTCTCTTACTTTATTTCATATTTTGCACATTTACTTTATAGTTTCATTTTTATTTTTGAATACAAAACAAAGTTTGAGAAAAATTTGAGAAATTTAGGTTCTGGATACAAGTTGTTATTTATTTATTTATTTTTGTTTTGTTTCAATGGTCTCCCTTGAATTAATTTCTTTGTATTATATTCATTTTCTCATGAGGAGCTAATTTTCCTTAGGGATTCAAGATGTGAATGCCCTAGAGAAAATACATAAAGCTCCAAAGCAAAAACAATTCAACTAATTGTTAAATGGAGTTTGCTTTTGGTGAATTTAATGTGGGTAATTTTAGCCAACCATCTAGAGTTGCTTGTTGAGCTTAAGCTTAATACCGAAAGGGTTAAGTGAAGCGGATATCCCAAAAGCAATGGAGAAAATGGCTTAGACATAAGTCCTGAAACTTCGACCCTAGACATAAGGCGAGACTCCAAAAACCCTAGAGTTGTATGACAATTCACCTGAGTTAGATTAGCCATAGACTTATAGGTTTAATCACTCAGTCTCCTAAAGATACTTCAGAGAAGGTCGAATAGGAGTAGAACTTGGTTTACTCAGTTTGAAGTTGGTGAGAATCACAAGTATACTGTAATTGCGTTGCAGTTGCAGTATATGTGATTGTGTTGCAGTTGCAGTCCTTGCAATTGCATAAGAGTTGCGTTGTCTTTCCAAAAAGTGGTATAAACATTCTTGAATCCCTTAGCTTTCCATTGTTTTTAAAGCCTTTTTATTTTAGTCAAAACCACCTCACAATCATTTTATCTTTGGTTACCTTCTAATTGCAATTTTCCAACAAGTTGTGTTTTTCTCAATTGATTTTATTAAAATCTGTTCCCTTGGGCTCGATACTCTGGAATACTCCAGTTTTATATTACTTCGATCACGTGCGCTTGCGTGTAGCGTTATCAGGTTGTTAGATGGTCACTAGAGTTGTCAGGTGGTCATCAACAGTGGTTTTGGGTGGTTGGATTGTAAGGTCGAGGTGATCGTCAAAGTAGACATCAGGGTGATCGGGTTGCTAGAGTGGTCGGATAATCAGAGTGGTCACTAGATGGTCATCAGTAGTGGTTGCTAGGTAGTCAGTTTTTCAGGGTGGTTGTGAACTATGGATTTTGGGTCATCGAAGCGATCGTCAACTATGGTTGTCGGGTGGTTGGGTAGTCAAAGTGGTTGTCAGATGGCCGTTGGTGGTGGTTCGAACAAGTCGAGTCGCAGTAGTTGGGTTATCGAAGTATCAAGTTGTTGGGGTAGTTGAGTCGCGGGGGTAGTCATCAAACTAATGGATAGAGTTTCCATCGTAGTGATCATCAGAGGTAATCGTCGTGGTGGTCGGGTCGTCGAAGTAGTCGTTGTCGATAGTCCTTGAGTAGTCGTCAAAATTGTCACAAGAGTTGGTCGAGTCACTGGAGTGGCGTCAGAGTTGTCGTTGTCGGTGGTCGACAGAGTTTTCATCGAAGTTTTTATTGAAGTAATCGTTGGAAATGAAAAACGACAAATGGAAGAGTAAAACATAGTATAAACCCTATGAGGTTGCACTGTTATAACTCATGGGGTTGTATTTCAAAATCAAAAGTTTTAAATATCTTGTACCAAACATGATTTTGGATTTGGATCCCAAAACCATCACAACCTAAAACTATGGGCCAAACACCCCGTAAATTCTTGTGTGACCTTTATGGAGCTAGTAACAATAAAATAAAATAATTTTATTGTGACCATACGTCATGGTCTAAATGACATCATAATTTATTGGCTGGGATAGTGTTAAAACTTTTTCACATAATTAAAACAAAAATATTTTCCTATTATTTATTTCTAACACCATAATTCATTGCGTATGTTATGGCAAAAACTCAAATTTTCAAATCATAAATTTATAAAGGCTAAGTTATAGAAAATACCCCTAAACTATGAATTTTGTGTCAATAATACCCCAAACTTTAAAAAGTTTCAAAAATACTCTTGAACTTTAAAAAGATTCACAAATACCCTTGCCGTTAAGTTTTGGATGGAAACCGTTAAAGTTTTGTTTAAAAAATACCCTTAAACTTTTAAAAGTTTCAAAAATATCCCTGGCCTTAAAAAACTTTTAAAAAACGGATCAATAATATCTTTGATATTTAGATAGGTTCGTAAAAGACAGTTTTTACTTTTGTTTTTTTGACTTATGGATTATTTACATGTTAATCTTGATTGTTGAATTAATTCAATCATTGATATGATTGATGAAATTAATTCCTTAAAACTCATTGTTTTCCTCATCACTTATTTTATGTCTTTATTTTGTTTTGCTCTTATTCATCCTTCTATTTCTTTCTTTAAATAAGATTGAGCGATTATATTCATGGTAATTAAGTGAACTAGAATATGAATCATATAGACGGTACTCTAACATGCTTATACAATATATTAAAACTTGATCCATACACTTGCGGTATTGCATTGAATAAATTTACGCAACACAACGAATAGAAGTTATTGCACACTAGCTTCATCTAGCTAGTATTTTTCAGTAGCTAATTATATTGCTAATTGTAACTCACCTTAAATTTCCAAGTTTAATGTTATATTAATTATTACTTTAGGAAAACCAACAAGTTTAAAGCAAAAACAAAGTCACAAATGAACTTTAAATTCAAGTGTTATTCTTCATGCAATGAAAAACAAAAAAAATTGGAGAAGAAAGTGATTGGTGAGTCATTGAGGATTCATTTTTCATCCTCATAGTTTGCGTCAAACTCAAGCATTTGGGTGATTGAACTATTTAAACAAAATTGATCCCACAAAGCAAGACAATGTTAAATTATCTTTCAACTTCAAAGAGTTGGACAAATCTCTACCCATTTAGGCTTCTAAATTCATCCCAACAAGAATTTAGCCTCTTTTTTTTCTTCATCTTTGGAGATTACGAGGGAAGGTTATGGATTTTGGGTTTTTGGAGCTTATTTGGACAAATTGTTACTGCGACTTTCCAAATGCTAATAATCTGTTCATTCTCATTATTTTTCATGGAGGAAAGAATCTAAAGAGAGAGAAAGAAGTTAGTCATTTTCAAGTAAGAGCATTTTTGAAAGTTTTTGAAAGGCCAAGGATATTATTGAAATAAAACTTTAATGTTTTCCATCCAAAATTTAATAATAAGTATACTTTTTTAAAAAAATTTAAGGCCATGGGTATTTTTGAATTTTTTTTAAAGTTCAGAGACATTTTTGAAACAAAATTTTAACGGTTTCCATCCAAAACTTAATGACAAGGGTATTTTTGAACCTTTTTGAAAGTTCAATGGTATTTTGAAACTTTTTAAAGTTTAGGAACATTATTGATACAAGCCCTATAGTTTAAGGTATTTTCTAAAATTTATCTATTTATAAATCGGCAAATTAATCAACTTCTTAGGAATATTTTTTTAGTTCAAACAAGTGAGAGAGATTTTAGGCTACAACCTTAGAATTAGTTTGAAATTACTTTTCAAGTGTTTAAAGACACCTTTTTAATATTTAAAAATTCTTTTTACGCACTTGAAAAAGTTCTTCCAATTATTTTAATTTACCATTTGGTCATGGGATAATTTTCTTTTTGATTGAACAAATGAAAGAACATCATAAATATAAGAGTGAGAATTTGAATCTTCGATATTTAGGAGACACTATCAATATCTTACTAATTACATTGTGTTTGAGTTAGGTAAGATATTGTTGAACTTTTGTTATTTTTTTGTGCATCCTTTTTTTAAAAAAAGTAATGTGATTTGGAAAATACTGACAATTAAAAAAAATAATGTGATTCAAAAAATATTGACAAAATACCATACTTGTACTCAATACAAAGAAACAATTTGTTATCAAGTGAGTTTAACATTGCTTACAAGTTTAACTTTTTTTTTAAAAAAAAATTCTTAAAAACTTTTTTCATTAAAATAATTTTATTTTAACAAATTGTGTGTTTGTTACATGTTCTTAAAAATGATTTTAATCACAAATTTATTTGGTTATACAATATCAAATTGCCATAAATAAAAGGATGAAAAAAAGAACTTTAAATTTGAGGACAATTTTTCAATTTAAGGATTTTTTAACTTTTTCATTTGGATTTTGGAATTTCTTTTGATATGAAGAGTTTTTTTAAGTGATTCTAAAATGTGGAATCAAAATCACTTTAAAATCACCCATTTGACAATCACCTTAAACTAATTATTGAGAAAGTTTTTTTTAATCTAATTATTTTGAAAGTTATTATTAACCAATCTAATTATTCCAAAAAATGATTTTTCACAATCAGTTACAAAGTTAAACCAACTAATGTTTCCAAAACCTGGATAGGTAACGAACCTAACCTTCAGGTGAGGTAACCATAAAATTTGTATGATCGGAGAAGAATGTGGATTGATGAGGCTAACCCTCTACTTATGAGAACGACCTTGGCCGAAGTATTAGATTATATACGGTTCTATCTTAAAATCAATTGACAATGAGAGCAGTAAACCATATATCTTTTAAGTTGTGAGGTTTCTATCCACATTTTTAATGTGTGATCCTCAACACAAAGTAGCCCAATCTTTCCTCTTCTTCTTTGTTTCATGGCTCGATTAATCTGTATTGATCACATTTTGTCCTGCATTGGGCCCTTTCCCATATGTGGCCTCAATTTTTCCTTAGAATTTGAGTTTATTCTCTTGCTCCAAATTTCACCTATAAGACACACCCTAAGTTGCTTAGAATGAAATATCAAGAGGTTATCTATCCAAATTTTGTATATAGGTAAAGAAACGATTTTTAAGATTAAATTGATTTTTTAAATAATTAATTAATTTTCTCAAATTTATGTTCCTAAATTTAAAAACGTATCATTTACTTTTTGAGTTAGTGTAATGTGCCTAATTAATAAGCATGCTAAAAAATATGTATTTTGTTAACCATGTTAATGATTATATATACTGATTAGGAGCATAATTTAAAATGAAAGAATGTAACAAAAAATTTTAACGTCCAAAAATTAAATTTATAATTTAACACAAATAGATAGTGGAAAAGAACATTTACTTCGGCGAGCCAAAAAAATTAATAGAATTTAAGTTAACTTCTTTTAAACTATTTATTTATAATATGTCAAATCTTAGACGTAACATAAATGTTCTATTTTGATTTTCAAAATAGGTTTTCAAGCTAGAACCTATTGTTGTCTTTTAATATGCTTAGAAATAATTAAAAGTGTTTTTTTTTTTAAAAAAAAAGTTGGTAGTTGTTTGGTTAAAATTTTAAAGGGTTCCTTTGACCAATTAAAAGGGGGTTTTAAAATCTTCAAGAATCAATTATGGTTGAAAACTTCTATAAGAAAAAGAAAAATTAAAGTGGTGTTTAATGAAACATCTCACTATTTTTCTTTTAGAAGTGTTTATATAATACGGTGCACTTGAAAAAGAAAAATATTTCAAAAACATGTCAAACACACTTATTTTCAATAAAAATCTATGCATTTTATCTTTTAATATACTAACATTTTTCTCTTCCGCGTTCCAAGATGTTTAAATTATTTATTATTATTTATATTCCTTTATAATAAAACACGATATCTTTATATTATTTATTTTTATCTAACAAATATCGAAGTAGAGAATCAAATCTTGTACTTACCAGATGTCTTACCTATCGAGCTTTTCTCATATTGATAAAGAATTATAAATTAATATAAATTTATTACTTTAGATAATTTAAAGAACCAATGTTATATTATCAAAGAAAACATAACTCAATTGGTATGAGAAATGTATTAAGACCATAGATGTATTTCTGTGGTTCAAATTTTCTATTCTAATTATACTAAAAAAAAACCAATATTACTTTGATTTATGAATAAAGCGAATTTATATAGGTTGGTGTTGGTGGGTTTCAAAGTGCAATTTTGAACGGTGAAGAGAGTCCATATATTCATTTGTTGGATAAACACTAAAAATGAATAAAAAGTCCATTATTTTGTGCTCTCTTTTTTTCGAAGTATTGATTTTTGTCTGGATGCAACATTTTTTACCATCTTAGATGGTTGAATGCCGTAATCTACACTTGTGAACAAACAAAAAGAATCAAGTTTTTTTTTTTAATAAAAAAATTTGACTGAGAGAGCTATGAAAGTTAAAAAGATATCCTATTAATGATAATAATTTAATAAAAGAAAAATAGTGAAAGGTTAAAATTTTGAAATTTTGGCATTAATGTGAGCTTTGTTGAATGCATTAATGCATGTCGCTCTTATCAAAAGATGAAGGTTCTAATATCTCCACTACACGCTTGTTAGACTAAAAAATTGGCTAATAACTCATATATGAATATAATATTAATAGTATATGAATATAATATTAATAGTATTTTAAGTCATTTAAAAATGGTAAAATGTTTATTTATTTTTGTTTTAAAATATCCATTCACATTTTCATAAAATTAAGACCTCAACATTTCCTTCACCATCAACATTTTAAACCTTGAGATTATATCAAATTATTCTTTGCAGAATAAAAAAAGAAATATAAATTTTACTTTTCTTTTTATAATTAATAATTCAGTAAACACATCGTTAAGATTAATTATAAGATATTACATGCAACCAAATAATGTTGTTAATGTTGTAAAAATAGGATGAAAACCGGGTATAATTTTACCAATATTAAATACTAATATAATAATATATTTATAATAATAATATAATAATAATAATATAATAAGAATAGTATAATAATAATAATAATATTAAAATAAGTGTTTGGAAAGTGGAGGCAATATATATAATATAAATAAAGAGATAGTGGAAATTTATGAAAAATTAAATAAAGACTAAAAAGAGAAAGTGGGAGAGAATGAAGAGAATTGGAGAGAATTTCACCAATGGATGCATTTTATTTTTCCACCAAAAGCCACTATTTATAGGCAATTTGGCAAGGGATGAGTTGGTACATTTGGACACCAAGCATTGGTAAAAATTTGACACTTGGAGGACACTATGACTATGGAAATTTTGCCACTTGGCATAGGTAATATATGGCATGTGGATGAGCATTTATACTACATATTTTACAATACTCCCCCTTAAATGCTCATTTATATAATATATGCCTCATTAAAACCTTACTAGGGAAAAACCCAATGGGATAAAAACCCTAGTGAAGGAAAAAGAGTACATATTTTATATAATACATTTACTCCCCCTCATGACGACATCACTTGAGATCTCTCGAGTCTTCGCATCCCAATATCGTGAACCAATTTCTCAAATGTTGTAGTTGGTAATGCTTTTGTAAATATGTCCGCCAAGTTATCTTTCGAACAAATTTGTTGTCTCGAGATGTCACCATTTTCTTCAAGGTCATGAGTGTAGAAAAGCTTCGGAGAGATATGCTTCGTTCTATCTCCTTTGATATATCCTCCTTTGATTTGAGCTATACATGCTGTGTTGTCTTCATATAATATTGTTGGAGGATGTTTACTTGAAGACCATCCACATGTCTTACGAATGTGTTGTATCATCGATCTTAGCCATACACATTCTCGACTTGCCTCGTGAATTGCGAGAATTTCAGCATGATTCAAGAAGAAGTGGCGTGATGGTCTGTTTCACTGATCGCCATGATATAGCGGTTCCTCCATATGTAAATAGATAACCTGTCTGAGATCTAGCTTTGTGTGGATCAGATAGATAACCAGAATCTGCATAGCCAACTAGATCAAAACTAGATTTGTTAGAATAAAATAAACCCATATCAATCGTCCCTCGAAGGTATCGGAGTACATGCTTAACTCCCTTCCAATGTCTTTTTGTAGGACATGAACTGTATCTAGCTAATAAATTTACTGAAAATGCAATATCTAGTCTTGTGTTATTAGCTAGATACATAAGTGCACCAATTGCACTAAGATATGGTACTTCAGGACCAAGTAGTTTTTCATTATCATCTCGAGGTCGAAATATATCTTTCTTTACATCCAGTGAACGAACTTCCATTGGAATGTTCAATGGATGTGCTTTATCCATATAAAATCTTTTTAAGATTTTCTCTGTATAAGTTGATTGATGAACAAATATCCCATCTGCTAAATGTTCAATTTGCAAACCAAGGCAAAATTTTGTTTTTCCAAGATCTTTCATTTGAATTCTTTCTTAAGATATTCTATTGCCTTGGATAACTCTTGGGAGTTCCAATTATATTTAAGTCATCAACATATACGATTATAATAGCAAATCTCGATGAGATTTCTTTATAAAAACACACGGACATATTGGATTATTTTGATATCCTTCTTTCAATGAGATATTCACTCAAAGCGATTATACCACATTCGTCCGATTGTTTTAATCCATATAATGATCTCTATAACTTTATTGAATACAATTTCGAGAACTTGATCATATATTTTTCGTATTTTAAATCCTTCCGGATTTTCATATAAATGTCATTATCCAGAGATCCATATAAATACGCCGTGACTACATCCATTAGATGCATATCAAGATTTTCATATACTGATCAAAGCCAATCAAATATCTTAACGTTATTGCATCCACCACAGGAGAATATGTCTCCTCATAATCTATACCAGGCCTTTGCGAGAATCCTTGTGCAACAAGTCTCGCTTTATATCTTGTGACTTCATTCTTTTCATTTCTTTTCCTTACAAATACCCATTTGTATCCCACATGAGTTTAACACCTTACGGTGTTAGGACTCTGGTCCAAAACCTCACGTTTTGAAAGTGAGTTCAACTCTGCTTGGATTGCTTCTTTCCACTTCAACCAATCCTTTCTACGTTTACATTCATCGATAGATTTTGGATCAAAATCGTCACTTTCATGAATAATATCATGGGCAACATTATAAGCAAAAATGTTGTCAACAATAATATCATTTCGGTTCCATCTCTTTCCTGTTGTAACATAGTTTATAGAAATTTCATTATTATCCTCAAGCGTTTGATTTTCATCAATACTCTTTTGAGTAGTTGTATTCTGGATTTCTTCTGGAACATCCATACCTTTTATCGAATCATTTTGATTCTCAACTACTTTTCTTTTTCGAGGATTTTTATCTTTGGAACCCATTGGTCTACCACGCTTTTGGCGTGCTCCAGACTCATTATTGACAACTTGTTCCTGTGGAATATCAATTTTTGATGGAGCATTTGTTCTTTGGTATATATGATTTAGTCACCCTTTTAGCATCTCGTGAATGCATCGGTAATTGATTTGCTATATTTTGCAAATGAATTATCTTTTGAACTTCAAGTTCACATTGATCTCTTCGAGGATCTAAATGAAATAATAATGATGCATTCCACGTAATTTCTTTTTCCAACTTCTTAATTCCTCCCCCTAATGTTGGAAAATTTGTTTCATTAAAATGACAATCAACAAATCGTGCAGTAAATACATCACCCGTCAGGGGTTCAAGATATTTAATAATTGATGGAGAATCATATCCAACATATATTCCTAACCTCCTTTGAGGACCCATCTTAGTACGTTGTGGTGGAGCAATTGGAACATATCTCGCACATCCAAAAATTCTCGGATGGGATACATTTGGTCTTGGCCATAAACTAATTGCATGGGGAATATTTATTATAGGCTACCGCCTAATACGTAATAATGATGCGGCGTGTAAAGCGGCATGACCCGCACCGATGTAGGGAGTTTAGCTCTCATAAGTAATGGTCTTGCAATTAATTGCAGGCGTTTTATAAATGATTCTGCTAGACCATTTTGTGTATGAACATGAGCTACAGGATGTTCAACATTTATCCCAATTGACATACAATAATTATTAAAAGTTTGGGATGTAAATTCACCAGCATTATCAAGTCGAATTGTCTTAATTGTATAATCAGGAAATTGTGCTCTTAACTTAATTATTTGAGCAAGTAATCTTGCAAATGCAAGATTTCGACTTGATAATAAGCATACATGTGACCATCTGCTGGATGCGTCAATTAATACCATAAAATATCTAAATGGACCACTCGGTGGGTTAATGGGTCCACAAATATCACCTTGAATTCGCTCTAAAAATGTAGGTGATTCAATGCCCACTTTAGTTGGTGATGGTCTAATAATTAATTTCCCTTGAGAGCAAGCATCACATGACAACTTATTGGATTGAAGAATCTTCTGGTTCTTTAAAGGATGTCCATGTGAATTCTCAATAATTTTTCTCATCATTATCGATCTGGATGACCCGATCGATCATGCCAAACATCGAATATTTACGGATTGATGAACTTACGGTTCATTGTTGCATAACTTTCGATTACTCGTATATGAGTATAATATAATCCGGAAAAAAAAGGTGGCGATGTTTCCAATATCGTTTTCATGTGAAACAATAGATGTGATATAGAGATACTCTATATTATTTTTACGATCGATTTCAACATGATAACCATTATTACGTGTATCTTTGAAACTCAATAGATTTCTTTTGATTTGCTAGAGAACAAAGCATTATTAATTGAAAATTTTGTTCCTTTAGGCAAGATAAAACTTGCCTTTCCAAAACCTTCAATCAGTCTGCAGAACTCGATATAGTATTGATTTTTGCTTCCATTGTCAATTTAGAAAAATATTTTCTCATTTATGAGTATCGTAATGCGTAGTTGCATGTGATCTGCTAGACATAAATCCTCATTGCTCATTTTGGGTTACTCAACATATTGAAATTGTCCATATTTCTTCATTGATAAGAAAAGGAAAAACGATTACAAAAAGTTCTAAATATATATACAAAAACAAGAAACATATTATAAAAAAAGATTTAATTATATATCTTCATACAAAACATCCTCTACTTGTTTGATTGCATCAATTTTCTCTCCGGAGATTCAAAATAATCACCACATCAAAATGCACCATATTGGAGGGATCGAATACATCATCTTCTTGAATGGCAAGATTCACCTCCACATTCTTCCCTTTTCCTTTTTCCTTCAGGGAAGCTTGATAGAGATCAACAAGGTGTTTTGACGTCACGGCAGTGCGTGACGGTGGCTCGATCATTCCGCACCGGAAACATTTATGTTCATCACCTTTTGAACTCCTATCTTGTGGAGATTTTCCTTTATGATCATCGGTTCGTGTGGGTTTCTTAAAGTTATAATGCCCACCACGAAAATAAGTATTTCTTCCTCTACCGCGGTCCCGACCTCGACCACGACCACTGTGACGACCCACTCTCGCAGGTATCGATTTCCTTATTTCATTTTAGTTCAAAGAATATTTACACTCTATCGGTGCAGCGAAATTCATATCCTTCGTAGAGTAAATTATGGATTTCAAGTTTTAACACTATTTAATTAGGAGCTTATGAATTTAAGTTCTAGGTTACCACCAGAAAATAATTCGATGGCAATTTGGTATTAAGCAATTAGGTCAAAGGGGCAATGCTGGAAATTGAATGAAAAATTGGACAAATAAACCTCTTATAAAAGAAACCCTAGAAACCCTCTCTCTTGGCAAACCACACCAACCAAAAAAGAACCCCTAGAACCCCTTCTTTCTTGGCAAACCACACCACCAAAAGAAACCCTAGATCGAGCTTACACGCTACCAACTTCGCGCCTCCACCGCCCACACCTTCACCGCGGCGGAGACCATCAAGCGGAGGTGTTGCCGACCAGCCGAACTTCGCCAAGACTGCGCAGAGACGAAGCGGCTTGAACGAAGCGCAGCAGAAAACCCACGATCGGCGAAGTCACCGCCGCCCGGCCGCGTTGCAGCACCCTCCTCGCGTCGGACGTTAAATGCGCAGATCCACCCTCGACGACCGGCAAAGCAGCGCCGAAGGCCACCACCTCCGATTTGCAACCGCCGCTCTCTAACGATTCCAGCAATTGTCGGACCGGTCAAAGCAAGCGCGTCGCCTCGCCTTTTTTGAGCCACGTCGAATCCGCCATCAACAGCAACGCCGCCGCCTCGAGGTTCCTTACGTATAATCGGCCGGATCTCGTGCCTCCTCATTTTCCCAGCCGTTGAACTCGCAATCAGGTGAGCTACTCGATACGTTCCGGATTCGAAAGAGATTCACACACTGACTTGTTGGATGATAAATCGTTATTATGAAGACTGAAGTTATGGTTTGAACACAACTTTTAGGGACCACGTTTAGAGCGGAGTTGAAGGCCAAGCATCAAGGCGAACCAAGGAATATTCGGCCTACACGTTGAGCTTGAGGTAAGCGGGGCTTGAAACCTCAAGAACTTAAATTAAGTGCCTTTACGTTTATGAATTTGGAGTATGCTTGGAGAATAATTTCGGATCGTTGTGTGAATCAGGTTCTACTAAAAAGAGTACTCAAGGAGCCCGGGTTAGGTTTTGAAGTAGAATCTGAACTAAGGTAAGGGACCTTGTGCCGAACTTTTCTAAATGGGATTAAAGAAAATGAATTTCAGTATTTTACGCGAATTTAGTTTGTTATTTTTACATGAGAATATTTTAATATTTTATGTGAGAATACTTTATTATTTTATGTGAAGATATCTCAATATTTTATGTGAGCATAATTCAGTATTTTATATAAGAATATCTTTGTATCTTATGTAAGAATATTCCAGTATTTCATGTGAGAATGATATAGTACTTTATATGAGAATATTTCATGATTACATACCAGAACATTATCTTCAAACTGTTGTGAGAAAATCATGATTTGCATATCAATGATAATGTTTCATGACACGTGCACTATAGTCATGTTGAATGATGGGACCTCATGCATGTTATGTATGCCATGCAACGATTTAAAGTAAGATGTGGAAATTGGTCTCCTGAGGGCATTGTATGCATGGTCAAACATGCAATAGAGACCCTATGGGTCAAGTTTACAGGGGTCTGTGAGGGACTCAAACCATACAGGGGTCTGTGAGGGACTCAATCCATACAGGGGTCTGTGAGGGACTCAAATAATTACAGGGGTCTGTGAGGGACTCAAAATGAAATGACTCAGGATGACCAATTACCCACCTAAAGAACAAGAAAGTCATGTATTACAGTCATGTTGATACGAGAAAGTTTTAGGTCCCACATATGTACATTTTGACCAAGTTTAAAAGTCATGATTGTATGTGTTTGCATATCCCAAACCTCGGTAGCGAGGTCACTTACTGGGTATTGTATTGCAATACTCACCCTTTCTTTTAAAAATGTTTTTGAGTAAGGCCAAGGCGTGCGAGGCGAGTGTGAGGCGCGTTGTCGCGACACCATGGGAATATTCATGTTTTCCGCATATTTTCCTTCATAACTAATGTTGTCGTTTTATGATTTCGAAGTTTAAATTTACTTTCAGATTTTATGTAGGCCAAGTATAAACTGTTTCTTTTACATGTTTTGAATGTTTTAACGGGATCCCTAAAGAAAATTTGATTACAGTGGAGATTTAAAGATTGTTTTAAGTCCTTTGGCCTAATAATGCATGCATGTGTAGTAATGTCCCTAGGAGTTATAGTCATAGAAAAGTAGGGCGTTATAAAACACACGAATTCTCGACCACGATTATTAAAATTCACGGATTCACTTCAGTGGAATGGTGTTGCTCGATTGGTCGAAATTCATGATTTTTCATTAATAGCTCGTTATTTTGTTCAAACCACGAGAAGACATGAAATTAGTTCAAAATATTTTTAAAGCCTTTCTCTCGATATTACTGCTGCGCAGGAGCATATTCGAGACATGAAAAGTGGAGAATGTCTTTCTAACATATCAACATCGGTAATTTTTTCTCCGCATAATTTTAATTTTGAACTAATTACGAATAGTGTGAATTATATTCACTTATCGATTTGAAATCTTGCAACCTCAGTGCATCCAATCATAACGAGCTTTTGGAAGAATAAGCTGTTTTTGATGATCATACCTTTCTTTCAAGCCTTGCCATAGAATGTAGGGATCTTTTATTGTAAGATACTCCATTTTCAATCCCTCGTGAAGATGATGGCGAAGGAAGATCATAGCTTTGGCTTTTTCTTGATTTGATGCATCATTTCCTTCTTTAATTGTTTCTCCAAGATTCATGGAGTCTAAATGGATCTCAGCATCAAGGACCCATGACAAGTAGTTATTTCCATTAATATCCAGGCAGCAAATTCTAATTTTGCAAGATTTGCCATAGTAATACTATATACAAAGAAATTGCATTTACATTAGGAAATCAATTAGACATGCAAAATAACATTTTATTATTAAAAAAAGGCTTACCCGGAGGACTTACCTTGATGGAAAAATCGCAGAGCTTAAATTTGATAACGTGTTGTAAAAATAGGATGAAAACCAGGATATAATCTTACCAATATTAAATACTAATATAATAATATATTTATAATAATAATATAATAATAATAATATAATAATAATAATAATATTAAAATAAGTGTTTGGAAAGTGGAGGCAATATATATAATATAAATAAAGAGATAGTGGAAATTTAGGAAAATTAAATAAAGACTAAAAAGAGAATGAAGAGAATTGGAGAGAATTTCACCAATGGATGCATTTTATTTTTCCACCAAAAGCCACTATTTATAGGCAATTTGGCAAGGGATGAGTTGGTACATTTGCACACCGGTAAAAATTTGACACTTGGAGGACACTATGACTATGGAAATTTTGCCACTTGGCATAGGTAATATATGGCATGTGGATGGGCATTTATACTACATATTTTACAATAGTTAATAAATTGTTTTTTCAAATAATATAATCTACAACTCTTTTTTTTTTCTTTTAAAAGTTCTTTTAAAAAAAAATCTAAGACTTGGTTTAAAAGATTCCTTCCAAGTCTTTGTTTCATAAAAGAAAATGTTATGTGGTCCAGATATAACTGAAAGTGCATTGGCTAAATGTTGTTCAAAAGTTCTTTCAATCTGACTAATTTCAGTACATACTCTCGAATCTAGAAGGACCAAAAATGCCTGTTTTGTAGAAGAATCAAGCATTGAAATGATTTATGTCAAATCTACTATAATACTTTTTTTAGTTCAACAACATTTGGTTATGGAGATTCGAACTTCTAATTTCTTGGTCGAAAATACATATCAATTATCATTGAGTTTAGATAACCTTGACAAATATCCTTTAATATGCTTAAAGTCAAATTAAAGGATTTGATTGATAAAACTATGTACAAAAGTATTGTGTATTTGAATAGTAATTTTATGGGCTCTATTCAGTGAGTTGCAATTACAATATAAGTTAAATTACAAATTTAGTTCCTACATTCTAAACTAGAATTTAGTCCCTATGGTTTTAGAAATTAGAATTGTATCCTATGATTTGATAAAACCTCATAAATAGTGCCTACCGTTAAAAGCTACTAATAGATTGTTTGTCGTGTACTCAATTCATTAGTGGCTCATAACGGTAGGGACTATTTATGAGGGTTTTCAAACTATAGAAACGAAATTTTAACTTTTAAAATCATAAGTGCTAAATTCTAACATTCTCTAAAACTGCAGGACCAAATATGCAATTTAACCTACAATATATCTAGCTATTAGGGATAATATTTGTTGATGCACAAATCCAAGCAAAGGGAACATACATAATTTAAAGGTGAAACCAAAAGTGAATTTGTAGTTGCGAGGGGAAAGAAGTGGTCATAAAACAAAAAAACCTGCACAACAGTATGATACTTGCCATAAAGTGATGCTTAATAAAGAGAGGAAAAAGTATAGCAAACTAGTAGAGAGTGAAGACTAAGAATGAGTTACCTCAAATGGAGTTATAACAAATTATTTATAAAATGATAGTTTTTATCTTCTCCTTTACGAATTGGATTAGGTTTAGGATCGAAGTGGGTCTACGAGGAGTCTTGGGTTATGGAATCATGGAGCACACACGTTGCATGATTGCATCGACTCGGGTCGACTCAGTTGGAATTTATGCCCTAAAATTCGTAGTTTGTAATTTTGTAATTTGTTCCAATTCATTCAATAAAATGTTATTATCATTGTTCATCCAAATGTTGTTCAATTTCATATAGTTTGTCGTAAATTAACCCGAAATCTAATAAACTAACATCATAGGTTGTATTATGTGTCTTGAACTGTGTCTAGAGATATACGAGGATCAAGGTTGAAGAAACAGTCTAAAGGATCTATAAGAATAGGGATGAGGTTGGGTATCTTATCCTGGTGACACTTTAGATACGAACCATTTGGTATTTGATACAAATGTAGTGATCAAACGCGTTCGTGTAAGTGACATGTGAGTGGAGGTATCCTATATGATGAGTTCACATAAGACCAGACCGCGAGATAGTAGCCGATAGATGTAACTCCGTTAACTAATTAGGTTTCTATTTCAATAGGATAACCTAGGCAACTTGATCTTAATCCTGAGTAGGTTACGAACTCCTGTCTACGAGAGATTGTCTGTTGACTAGTATGAGTGAGAATGGCCTGAGACGCCACTTAATAAGCCTACATTCTTGGGGACAAAATCGTGTGGGCAGCTGAGGACTTAACCTAACAAGATGGAATTCACTCCTCCCAAACTTAGGGTAATTAGATGAGTGTTCCCTTAAGTGGTGCCTCCGGGACTTGAACAAAGGGCTCTACCCTCTCATTAGTCTGAGAGGGATTTCTGTTTATTGGTTGGACCATAAACAGGTTGTTTATTAGAGGGGCATTGATACTTAAGGTCATAGATGTAACCCAGGGGTAAAACGGTAATTTGACCTAACTGGTGTTACGAACACTCGTAAAGGATTGACTTGTTTTTATTGGTCTTTTATCCATGGACATAGAAAAATATCTGTAGTGAGAAGAGTGCAGTTATAGGTCTAGAGTGGAGTGTACCCGCAGTTAACGAATGTTGATTATGCAGTTAATGAGATTAACCAATTAATCTTGTATCGTTGGAGTTTCTGATCTGTAGGTCTATTAGGTCCACTTCCTAGCTTGTAAAGGGTTCTAAGATTGCTAGATCTTGATAGAATTTGAAATGTTCAAATTTACTTTGAGAATTAATTAAATGTATGGAGATACATTATAATATAAAGTTTTTATGTGCATTAAATCTTTATTATATAAATTTAATTTTGGATATGATTCAAAATTAAAATGAGAGAGAATTAAATATTTGAAAGAGTTCAAATAATGTTTTAATATGAATAGGATTCGTATTAAAAACTATAGATTAAATTTTAGTGCACATATGATGTACATTAAAACTATAGATTAAGGGAGAATGATTAAATTTAGTTTAATCATAATAACCTAAATTAAATATTTGATATTTGATTTATAAATTAATTAATTTGTGAGTTTAATTAATTTAATTTAATTTAATTTAATTTAATTAATTAAAACTATAGGTTGGGAGAGATATGCATTTAACTATGATTTAGATATAATTTAATTTAATTAAATTAGTTAATTAATATTATTTTTAACTAATTAAATAATGGGAGCGTTGATTATGAACGTTCACACTCTCTCTCTATCGCAAGTTTCTCTTCCTCTCCTCTATCGATAAAACAGAGAAGTGTTGGGAGAGAACGGTTGGGACATTTTTGCTGAATTGAACAAGTTGTTGTTCTTCCTTAAAAAGAATTTTTTTTTTCTCTAAAATTTCTAATAGTTTTGAGATATCCCACAAAATCTATATCAAAAGAACTCAGAGAATAGAAAGTTCTCCTTTTGGTGGTGTCCTATTGTTTTTCTATAAAAAAAAGTTTTCCAATTCGTGTTGCTGAGGACAATATCTGTGTAGACTTCCAGAAGCCAAAAGGTAAGAAATTCTAACCCCTTTACCTTAGAATTAATTCTAGAATGATTCTAGTTTTAAATTCATACTTTGTTGTTTATCGATATATTATTATCAATGTGCTGGTTTTTCCTTTTGCCAAATGAAAAACGAGTAAACAGATCCAATTGGGCTCCACTGTGCATAAGGTATTTCGAAACTATCAGGCTCACGATTTGGGGTTTTGGTCGTTTTCTTCATTTTTTGAAGCCCAATATTGCTATAAGCCTTGGGTTTGACCTAGTTTGGCTTGTTTGTCTTCTAATCTCCTGAGTTTGATCTAATTGTCCAAATTTACTCATAACAATATCCTTGGTGCCTATTAAAGATAAAAAGATGTGACAATATGCAATCTATTTAATGAAGATGAGATTTTCAAACAATGTTTCTCTCACTTTAAAGAATAGGTAAACAAGAAATGAGTTCATGCCTTGTAAGGTAGCTTATTGACCTATTCTTAGAGAAAACGAAGGATATGAGGAAGAAAATGAAAATTAATTTTATTTAATAATTTCTTGTTCAAAATGAAAAGATAAAAACCTATTTAAATAAAATGAATGTAGCAGTAGCCATGTTGCATAAAATTTGATATTGCAATACCGCAAGTGTACGAGTCAAGTTTTAGTATAGTGATTTAAGAGTTCCAAGTATCGTTCTCGGGAATGGATTTCTAAATTAATTAATTACCAAGATACTAATTCTCAATTTTAGCTAAAGTAACAAAACGTTGATAAATTATAATAATAAAGATAAAAAGACAAACAAACAATTGGAGACACGAATATGATAGAATTAGAGGAAATTGATTTCACAAGTTAAAACCTTATTTAACACATGCAATGAACTAATATAATGAATTTATGAACAAGAAGTGAAAATATTCAAGAGAATCTCTCGACCATTAGTTAGCCTCGCACACACGATAAATTCTAAAGTTTCCTTATGAATTTTAAAAGCATGCACGACATTAAACAACTTTTTTATGTGTTTCCCTTAGACTTCTAGGTCATTCTCATGCCAGACTTCTAAGAGTTTTGACAACTTTGCTCTAATCTAAGTTTCTTTCTCTCGAGTCCACTTAAACCAACAAGATCAAAGAATTTAAGAACGAATTGCCAAAAATAAATAACAAAACACAGTTCAATACGTAAGCAAATAAGTCTTAAATTTGCAAATCAAATCCTAGCTACAACGTTTAGCCACTCTAAATCACAACTAAACCAAACTAAAGTTATAGAAAATGTCTTTAAACGGTGTTACAATCTAAAAGAAAGAGAAAATAAACTTATGTGTCGAGGTTGGTCCCTCGTCCCCGAGCTTCCGTCACAATCTCGAATCTCAACGAATGCTTTGGTTCCAAAGGAATGTTCTTCTTTCTCCTCTTAGAGAGTGTATTTCGAAATTAGGGTGCAAAAACTATCAAATTCGGCTCCGTTAAAAGATGACAACAAGTTCTATTTATAAGGTTAATCGGCACAGCGTTGCAATGCTAGGGGCAGCGTTGCAACGCTGTGCCCTAGGCGCCAGATTAAATAAGGAAAACATCGGCGGCGTTGCAATGCTGAGGGCAGTGTTGCAACGCCGCTACCCTTGCGTACACCCTTCCTTATCGAAGCAGCGTTGCAACGCTACCTGCACGGGCCTTCAACGCATCAAAGCAACATGGATGGCGTTGCAACACTATGCAGGGCGTTACAACGCCATCACCTCGGGTCAAATGACTTGAGTTACTCCTTTTACTTCTATTTGATGTTATTTTAAGCTTAAAAAATCCTGATTTGATCCCGAGTGATCCAAAATGTCTCTAAATGCTCTGTTTAAGCTCCGAAATTTAATGATTAAAACACATAAAAGCCCTAAAATTATCATAAAACTAGCAATAAATAAGTCTAAGGATAGCACATTTTTGTGTGCTATCAAACACCCCCAAACTTAAACTTTTGCTAGTCCCGAGTAAAAACAAAATTAAACATGAGATTGTTCTTGTACATCCATTTGATTCAAGCCTCAAAGATTTAGAAGGAAATTTTGGCAATCACAGGAAACACTCAAGCATAGTACTTCAATGAGCAATTTAAAACTCTTCCTAAGTGTTCCTACGTGTGTGTGTGTGATTAGCCTATGTTCCCTTCATTTTTACTCAACCCGGATCAACTTTATTAGGTTCTCCATTCAATTTTCCCTACACTGATCATAATTACTAATCCTTGAGTCTCCCCACATTCAAGAAATAAATAACTCTACTCAACACTTAATCACTTTTTTTTTCTCTTTTTTTTTTATTTTCATCTTTTTTTTGTGCAAGGACACCAGCTTTCACACATCCACTTTAGGGACCCTTACCCAGAGCACTCGCTCAATGAGTGGCCTAACTGATCACAGTGAAGGTAACTCTTTTTGTCCTCACGATTTTCTTTTTTTTTTTTTAACAAACAAACAACAAAAATAAACTTTTTCACATAAAGCACATATTATACAGATCATGCACTTCATATTATCATTCACCTTATCCTGCAGTTTAACTCTCAAATCAGTTCTTAGACCTATCGAGGTGACACCAAACTTCTAAACCTAATAACTTTGTTCTAAGCATTTCAAAACTATAGGAACACAGGTTATGTGCATAATGGTGCAGAAAAACTCAAGAAAATTTTTAAATTAGCTCGAATTGATATCATGCTCTCAAGTTTCAGCAGAATCACAAAAATTTTCAATTGAATCTCATCCTAGGTTATCATAATCATACTTATACATAAGATCAATTAACAATTCAGTATATACTCAGGACAGTCACAACAGAATCACAACTTCCCACCCCCAAACTTAGACAAAACATTGTCCCCAATATTTGAAAAATAAGCTCAAATCAAGTAAAAAGGGTAAGAGTGAACAATACTGTCCTGAGTAATGGAGATCTTCATTTTTTAGATTTCTTGGATAGCCAAGACACGTGTGTTGGAGTTCCACAGAACGGGAGCATGGGTTTCAACGAGGGGTGGCATCAACACCAACCTAATAAAGCAAAACAAACAAACTAAAAGTAAACAAATGACTAAAACAAAAACTCAAAAGAAATAACAAAGAACTAAAACTTAAAGCTTGGGTTGTCTCCCAAGAATCACTTTCTTTAATGTCTTTAGCTAGACTGAAAATTATGATTAGCATCAAGGCACGTAAAACTGCTCGTATTTCTTCGGGCCCTTCTTGCTTGAATCGATATAGCCTTCTAAGTCTAAAAGGCTATCTTATTTTTCTTGCGCACCTGAATGAAAATTATTTTTGGTATTTTTGTTTAATGAAATAAAAGAACAAAAATCAAAATAAGACTCGTGAGTATAGGAAGAATGGTTATGAAAATTAAGAGAAACTTTTGGAGATAAAGGGAAGGAAGACTTTCCAGCCTCAGACTCTATCACCTGAATTTCTTCTGTAGAAGTGATTGCATTACCATTGTCTACCTCACAAACATGTTTCTGGTGTGTTTCAGTCTCCTCAAACTCATCCTAACTATAATATGCATAAGTCCTCCTAGGTTGCTCTTCCTCAGTGGCAAGAGTAAGAATTTGTTCTTGTAGGGCCTTAAGGGATTCTACCAGTTGATTG
Source organism: Trichosanthes cucumerina (assembly GCA_036507285.1). Taxonomy (NCBI): domain Eukaryota; kingdom Viridiplantae; phylum Streptophyta; class Magnoliopsida; order Cucurbitales; family Cucurbitaceae; genus Trichosanthes; species Trichosanthes cucumerina. The sequence continues at coordinate 76,379,532 of CM071836.1, forward strand.
AGATAATGAGTCCTTTCATGTATTATTGCTCCAAGTTCTACCACTTTAGCTTCTAACCTATCCAATCTTTCTAATTCAGCATGAAACAAATTTTTAATTCTCAGCTCTAAAGTATATTTCATTAATAAATCCACAAGAGAAGATTTTTCTATAGATTGGTTGGGATAAGAGAAATTTTTGGTTCCAAGTGCCTATATGATTACCATCAAAAGAATTTTCATAATTCATAGATTCAGAATGGTAGGGATTAGACAAATGGTATCTAAAGAAATCACGATTCACATACCTAGGGTCCTGACAAGGATTGTACATTGGCGAAAAATTAAAATCATGAAAAGTCATAATTTAAAACACAACAACTCAGGACTTTTACACAAAAATTAACACAACCAAAACAGGAGACAAAGACTCGAAAAACACACAAAACTAAATTAAGATAAATAAGGAAACAAACAGCAAACACAAAGAAAACAAATAAGGAAACAAACAACAAAAGGAAAAACAAACTTTAGTCTAAAATCTTGAATTTTCTCCTAATATCAATTAATCTAAATAATCGTCATTCCCCGACAACGACGCCAAAAACTTGTTGCGTAAAATTTGATATTGCAATACCGCAAGTGTACGGGTCAAGTTTAAGTATAGTGATTTTAGAGTTCCAAGTATTTGTTGGGATTTATGCCCTAAACTTGTGTGATTTTGATCAAATAAATAAATGGCTATTTGTTTTGATAAAATTATATTCTTGTTTTATAAATCCAATAAACTAAACTCCAAGGTTATAATATATCTTGAACATCAGTGTAGTGGACACTATTTGGATTGTGTTCAAGAATATAACCTAAATGGTCTATGATATAAGAATAAGGTTGGAAACCTTATTCTGGTAACACCATGGATGCGACCCACTTTGTAATTAGTACAAATGAGGTAATCCAACTCATTCATGTGATTGACATGCGAGTGGGGGCATCCTGTATGAAGAGTTCATACAACACCGGACTGCAAATTATTAGTCTAACTAGTGTAACACCGTTAACAGGATAAGACTGATAATTTATAGATGATCATTAGTGACTCGACCTGAATCCTGAGCAAGTTAAGAACTCCTGCTTATAGGGGTTTGTCCTTAGACTAGTATGGGTGAGAGTGGCCTGTAGCCGACTCAATAAGCCTACCTTCTCAGGGACAAAATCTCGTAGGTAGTTGGGAACTTAACTGTGCAAGATAAAATTCACTCATTCCTACACTAAGGAATTAGATAGGTTGTTCCCTTAAGAACTGACTCCAGGTCTTGAACAACGGGGCCCCGCCCTCTATGAGGGTATGAGTCTATGGTAGGACCTTAGACTTGTTGTTCATTAGAGGATCAGTGGTGCTTAAGGAACAAAAAGGTAATCACAGGGGTAAAACGGTAATTTGACCCAGTCGTGATTACGAACAACCTGTGAAGGGTCGACTCATGGGTAATGATTATATCAGTGGACACAATATAATCTACAGTGAGGAAAGTGCAGCTACAAGTCTATAGTGGAGTGACTTGTAGTTAATGAATATTGATTAACTGGATCAAAGAGTTTGATCAGTTAATCTCACATCATTGGAGCTCATGAACTGTAGGTCCATTAGGTCCCTCCGTTGGCTCAACATGGTTATATTGAGGGTATAAAGTTAGGAATGAAATTGAAGTGTTCAATTTCATATAGGAGATGTTATATCAGTTATATATGATATTATTGATATAATATATAGTTTTAATGTGAATTAGATTCACACATTAACTATATACTAAAGAGAGAGAATAAAAGAGGGATAGGATAGTAATTTTCATCCCTATCTCCTCCTATATATATATAGTTGCATAAGATGCAATTAGGTTAAGCCAATCTCAAGATTAACAAACCTAAGCCTTTATTGTGTTGTTGGAAAAGTTCCAAAACACAAACTCTCTCACAACATCTCATCACATCTAAAGGGAACCCACATTCCTCCCTCACCTAGAGAACAACGGAGAAGATCCGGTGGTAGTGTCGGTGAACATTCGGGTTCGTGTTGCCGAGATCGTAAATGTGGGAGAAGGAGCACTTGAAGAAAGAGTTCTACAAAGGTAATATCTCGTTGTCCATATTGTTATTATATGCTTAATCTAGGTAGAATTGTTCTTGAATGTAATTTTTGTAACGAAGTCAAGAACGCGCGATTCACTATCGCTTCCGCTGCGGGATTCGATTCCCTTCTATTGGTATTAGAGCCCAATTGCGTTCTTGATTTACATTCTGGATTTTTCAAGAACGAGGTGAGATTTACTTTTTTGCATGAGATGTATGAACGGTTTTCAATTTAGACGTTTTCAATTTTGGCACTTAGATTTACAATTTTCATTGAATTGTTCAATGTAAGGGCCCGGTGTTTTGGGCAATTTTAATTGTAAATCGAGTTTGTAAGTCCGTGTCGATCGAGATAAGGTGGTTGCTGAGAAGATCGGAGCAAAAACGAGCCAAAATAGTAGAGATTGTTTTCTGTTCTGTGTGCAGCGTTGCAACGCTGTTCATCAGCGTTGCAACGCCAATGAGGCAGATTTTAGACTGCAAGGAGACGCGGCGTTGCAACGCCCCTCCCAACGTCTCAACGCTTGGACGATGAGGCGATAGCGATGCAACGTCAACACGAGCGTCACAACGTTGAAGGCAAGAGGCGTTTCGCAGCGCGCTCCAACGGACAGAAACCGACAAGACGCAGCGTTGCAATGCCGAAGGTGTTTCACGCGAAGGAGCAACGGGCGAAAAATATTTTTTTATTATATATTAAATATAAAAATATTTTTAATTAAAATTATATTAATTAAAATTAAATTTAGGGTGCCAAAATTTGTCTAATATTGTTATTTAAATTATGCAATTGTTGTGTAATTATTGCCATGCATAATGTATGCTTTTAATATAGATATCCCACCTTAGGTTAAGCATTTTCATGCATCATTTATAATATAAAGAGTTATATTATATAATTTGCATGATTAATTAATATAAAGTGTTATATTAATTTATGGATAGCATTATCATGCATTATATATCATGAGATGACTATGCTATGTATATCTTATTATTCATGAGATGAATGATCAAGCACTATAACATAGTATGCATGTCACCTAAGGTTAATTATTAGTTTTAAAATGTTTAGAACTTGGAAATGATATACCTTAGGTTATCTAGTTCTAATTAGATTAGAATTAGGAACCAAGTGATTTATAAACAATGATTAAAAGAGGAACTCTGTCTAAGGAAAGTTTTGTCTAGGCTGGGGTATTTAAGCCGGTGTAAACTAAACACCCCTACACAGGAGGCGGCACGGGAGTGAAATTTAATCAGAGAAGTTTATAAATCACAGTAGCATCAACGGGTTTATTAAAGGGTTAATAAACTAGAAATCCTAGGCTTAATATAAAAGTTATATTAGCAAACTTAGGATAAAATCAATATAAGAGTTATATTGATTATCGATATAAGAGTTATATTGATACGTTTAGGTAAAACCATTAGCTGGGTTTAGCCTAAGTAAGATTCCTATAGATTTAAAGTATCTAGTGGGAGGAAAAGTGTATATGATACGTATTTTTCCACCTACGTATCTCCGGGAAGTTCACACCGTGAGACTCATACTTGGCCTCGTCCCCCTTCGGATGGTGTTTGTATGAGTCAATATCAAGGTGAATGGAGAGAGTACTTATAGTGAGTGGGAGCAGGTTTAGTGAAAACAAAACCTATGGTCTCTTGATCGGTTTACACACCAGTAAGATCACTATGGTCACCGCTAGTTTGGCTGGACTGAGACAATCCCTTCGGAGGGCTTGATCATAGGGGATCGAACACAGTAGACACCCGAAATGGATAAAGATTTTCTTAGTATGTTTTTCAATCTAGTCTCCCTTCGGCGGATTTTATTGGATGGAGACTCTGGGGTCTAAAGACAGAGGGTTACACTCACAAGGTACATAAGATGTGTATGTATCCTTACCGAAAAATGGTAACTAAAGCCTATAGGAATAAGAGTTATTCTGGCATTAGGTTTTGGTCAAGAGTGTCTTGATCCAGAGGAGGAGTGTTTTTTATTACCCTTCGGTGTCATACATTCTAAACTTTTGGAGTATCATTGCAAATTATAAATGACCTAGGAATCATTTGATAATTAGCTAAAAGATGATTGGATTAGACAATTATAGCAAGAAACTCATATAAGTTTGTTTGTAAATTTTCAGCAAAAATGTCTAGCTTTATTATTTCCTTATTGGGTGTTGAAAAATTAACCGGGGAGAACATAATGACTTGGAGGAATACACTCAACATGATGGGATGTATGTCATCATCTCGTGTAGTTTGTAATATTCCAAATTGTAAATGAATAAGAGTTATTTATTTCAACATTGTGTAATAAATAAGAGTTATTTATTTAAACTTGTGTCTCGCATTTTTCATAAATTTAATCCAATAAACTAAGCTCCAGGGTCATTGCATTATGAGAGAAGTAAGAACTTGAACGGTGTGTAGTGGACACACAGGGAGGATCACGTTCGAGTTAATGACCCGAACGATCTACAGTATATGGATAAGGTTGGAGACCTAATTCTGGATACACTGTGGATGCGGACCGCTTTGTATTAAATACAAACGAGGTGATCTGACTCATTCATGTGGTTGACATGCGAGTGGGGGCATCCTGTGCAATGAGATTGTACAAGACTGGACCGTGAATTATTAGACTTACTGATGTAACACCGTTAACAATATAGAGCTAATAAATTTGTAGATGACCATTAGTGACTCGACCTTAATCTTGAGCGTGTCACGGACTCCTGTCTGTGGGGGTTTTTCCTTTGACTAGTACGGGTGAGGGTGGCCACTGTTGCTCGCCCAATATGCCTATCTTCTTAGGGGCAGGACCACGTGGGGAGATGGGAACTTGACTACGCAAGAAGGAATTCACTCGTTCCCGACTTAGGGAAACTAGAAGCGTTGTTCCCTTAAGTGTTGTCTCTAGGGCTTGAACTGTTGGGATTTATGCCCTAAACTTGTGTAATTTTGATCAATTAAATAAAGTGTTATTTATTTTGAGAAGATTACAGTCTTGCTTTAATAAATCCAATAAACTAAACTCCAAGGTTATAACATTTATCTTGAAATCAGTGTTGTGGACACTATTTGAGTTGAGTTCAAGAATATAACCTAAATGGTCTATGGTATAAGAATAAGGTTGGAGACCTCATTCTGGTAACACCATGGATGCGACCCACTTTGTAATTAGTACAAATGAGATAATCCAACTCATTCATGTAGTTGACATGCGAGTGGAGGCATCCTGTATGAAAAGTTCATACAAGACTGGATCGCAAATTATTAGTCTAACCAGTGTAACACCGTTAACAGGATAAGACTAGTAATTTATAGATGGTCATTAGTGACTCGACCTGAATCCTAAGCAAGTTAAGAACTCCTGCTTATAGGGGTTTGTCCTTAGACTAGTATGGGTGAGAGTGGCCTGTAGCCGACTCAATAAGCCTACCTTCTTAGGGATAGAATCTCGTAGGTAGCTGGGAACTTAACTGTGCAAGATGGAATTCACTCATTCCTACACTAAGGAATTAGATAGGTTGTTCCCTTAAGAACCGACTCGTGTCTTGAACAACGGCCTCGCCTACATGAGGGTATGAGTCTAAGGTAGGACCTTAGACTTGTTGTTCATTAGAGGATCGGTGGTGCTTAAGGAGCAAAGAGGTAATCACATGGGTAAAGCGGTAATTTGACCTTTGTGATTACGAACAACCTGTGAAGGGTTGACTCATGGGTAATGACTATATCGGTGGGACATAATATCTCTAAAGTGAGGAGAGTGCGGCTACAAGTCTATAGTGGAGTGACTTGAAGTTAATGAATATTGATTAACTGGATCAAAGAGTTTGATCCGTTAATCTCAGATCATTGGAGCTCATGAACTGTAGGTCCATTAGATCCCTTCGTTGGCTCAATATGGTAATATTGAAGGTATAAAGTTAGGAGTGAAATTGAAGTGTTCAATTTCATACATGAGGTGTTATATCAATTATATATGATATAATTGATATAATATATAGTTTTAATGTGAATTAGATTCATATATAAACTATATACAAAAGAGAGAATAAAGGAGGTGTAGGATGGTCATTTCCATCCCATTCCCCTATATATATATATGGTTGCATGAGACGCAACAAGAAGAAGAAGTCATTCTAAGGAATTAGAAGCTCTCTCTTGTTGTGTTGTTGGAAGAGTTCCAAAGCACACATCTCTCTCAAAATACCTCACCTCTTCTAAAGGGAACCCACCTTCCTCCCTCACCTAGAGAACAACGGAGAAGATCTGGTGGTCGTGTCTTCGTACGTTGGAGTTCCTGTTGCTGAGATCGTGATCGTGGGAGAGAGGAGCACGTGAAGAAAGGTTCTTCAAAGGTAATTATCTTACTGTCCATTCTGTTTTACATGCTTAATCTAGTGTTTTATGTTCTTGAATTAATTGATGTAACTAAATCAAGAGCATGCGATTCGCAATCGCTTCCGCTGCGGGACTACGATTCCCTTCATGAACAACGGGGCACCACTCTCTCATTGGCCTGAGAGGGTTGTTGTTTATGGTTGGACCATGCAACGTAGTTGTTCATTAGAGGAGCAGTGGGACTTAAGGAGCAAGAGGTAGACACAGGGGTAAAACGGTAACTTGACCCAGCAGTGTCTACGAACAACCTGTGAAGGGTCGACTCATGGGTATTGGTTATATCGATGGACACAACTTGTCCTACAGTGATGAGAGTGCAGCTACGGGCTTTAGTGGAGTGTTACCGTAGCTAATGAATGTTGAATAACCGGGTCAAAGAGTTTTACAGGTTAGTCTCGGATCATTGGAGCTCGTCACGTGTAGGTCCATTAGGTCCCTCGGTTGGCTCAAATTGGAAAAATTGAGGGTTTACAGTTTTGTGTGAATTTGAAGTGTTCAAATTCATTTTTTGGGTATTTATGTCATTTATATGAGATATAGATGACATAATATATAGTTTGATGTGAATGAGATTCATAATAAACTATAGTATAGCCTAATTGATTAATTAGTGCTAATTGGAGAAATTGAATTGAGAGAAATTAAATTGAATGTAATTCAATTTATAATTCCACATTTATGCAAATGAGATTTGTATAATAAGGTATGAGATACCTTATATTATTTAATATGCAAATATGATTTGTATATCATATAGTTGTAGTAAAATGGTGAATTGGTGGAGATTTTAACACCACCACACACCATTATAAAAGGATGCATTCAAAGGCATCTCATGACTCTTCTTGCCATTTTTTGGATTTTCATCCAAAGAGAGCAAGTGTTTTCTCTCTAGAACTCTCTTGATTCTCCAAAATTCCTTCCTCACCCAAAACCAAAGGGAGTCCCACACACTCTCCCTCAACCTCCCGAGAACAACCGAGAAGACCCTTTGGAGGTGTCTCCCTGTTCGGATCGAGGATCAAGTTCGAGGAGATCGTTGGATCGAGAGAGATCGTGACCGGAGGAGGAAAGCGTTGAAGAAGATTTCTTCAACAACTAAGTAACTTGTAATTCCTTACTGTTTTCTTCTCCTATTTGCATGTTTAGCCTAGGATCTATGAGATAGATTCAATTTTAAGACACGTTTTACACAACGAATCAACGACGTTTCACAATGTCTTCCGTTGCGGGAATTCAAAATCCCTTCAATTGGTATCAGAGCCAATCGTTGCTCTTCGTTGTGTATTCTCTGAATTCTTAAAATTAGGTGGGTAGCATTAATTTTCATGAGAGGAATGTTAATGGTTTGCATTTTTGGATGTTTTCGGGTTTTGGCACTTTTTTTAATTTATATTAAAGTTGATGACATCAATATAAGGGCCCGTTGTTTTGGGCATTTTTTAATGTAAATCGAGTCTGTAAGTCTGTGTCGTTCGTGGCAAGAGTTGTCGTGAAGAAAATTGAGCAAAAACGGGTGATTTCGGTGAAAAACAGCAAAAGTTGTTTGCTGGAAGTTCATCAGCGTTGCGACGCCATCCATGCTGCTGGAGGCTGCTACAGTGCAGCGTTTCAACGCTAGCGGTAGCGTTGCAACGCCACAACGTTGAGAACGCCAGGCAAGACGCTATACCAGCGTTGCAACACAATAACAATGTTTCAACGTCGTGGCGTAGTGGTGCGTGGAGCGTGAGAATTTCGGGGGCGTGGTTCGTGGGCAGCGGTTCGAGTTCTGGCTGCTGTAACTATCGTTTTTTTATTTATTTATTTCTTTGTAAAAATTATTTTATAAATATATTTTATTTAATTATTTTAATTAATATTAATATAATTGTTATATTAATGTTAATTAATTTAATTTTATTCCCCTAGGGTGCCAAAAATCGGTCCAATAATGTTATTTAATTATTTTATGCATGAGATGTATGATTTAATTATTCTATGTGCATAATGTATGTCAATAGATTTAAAATCCCACCTTAGGTTAAACATTTTATAAGAGTTATAATATAATGTTTGCATGATTTAATTTATTTAATATAAGTGTTATATTTTTAAATTAAAAGCATGCTCATGCATTTACTTCATGTGATGAATGTATGTTATAATATAGTATTATTCATGTGATGAATGATCAAGCACTATAACATAGAAATGCATGTAACCTAAGTTAATTATTAGTTTTAAATGGTTTAGAACTTGAATAATTAGACTTAGGTTTTCTAGTTCTAATAAGATTAGAATTAGGAAATCAAATATGACCTTTGAATGGAGACTGATAAGTAACTCTGTCTAAGGAAGGTTTTGTCTAAGGCTGGGGTATTTAAGTTGACGCCATGAACACCCTACTCGAAACCGACCTAGGAGTGAATTCGGTCCGGAGATTCTTAGGTTATATTCTCGTGACTGCCGTTAATTAAGAGTTAATTAATTTACTCACATAGACCTAAGTTAATAATGTGATTATATACTTAGGCTAATCCAATATAAGAGTTATATTGGTAGACTTAGGTAAATTTTAGTCGGTTTATCTAGGTCAATCCCGATTATTTTAAAGTGTGAGTGGGAGGAAATAAAGTGTATGAGATACATTTAATTTTCTATCCACAAATCTCCGTTAAGTTCGCACCGTGAGATCCATGCTCGACCTCGTGGCGCAAATGGGAGCGTCCCCCTACGGGTGGCATTTGTATGGGTCAATATCAACGTGAATGGAGAGAGTACTTATAGTGAGTGGGAGCGGGATCTGTGAAAACAGGACCCACGGTTTCTTCTTTCGATTCACACCGTGAGACGCCTATGATCCGCCTGCTAGTTTGGCCTGGACCAGACAATCCCTACGGAGGGTCTTGATCATGGGAGTCGGAACACCGTGAATTCTCGAAAGGGATACGATTTCCTAGTTGGTTTTCCTTCTTAGTCCTCCCTGCGGCGGCTATTGTTTGGACGGATACATGGAAATTTAAAGATTGAGTGTGACACTCACGAGATTCATTAAGAGTTAATGGATTTGAAGGGAATCGAAGTCCCCACAGCGGAAGCGATTGCGAATCGCGCGCTCTTGATTTAGTTACAACGGAAAATTCAAGAACGTAAAACATAGATTAAGCACATATAATAAAATGGACAACAAGTATTTACCTTTGAAGAACCTTTCTTCAAGTGCTCCTCCTCTCTTCACGATCAAGATCAACGCAACACGAACTCGCATTTATCACCGACACCACCACCGGATCTTCTCTGTTGTTCTCTAGGTGAGGGAGGAAGGTGAGTTCCCTTTAGGAGTGGTGAGGTATTTTGTGAGAGAGATGTGTGTTTTGGAACTCTTCCAACAACACAACAAGGAGGTTAAGAATAGCTTAGAATGGTTTCCAAAATCACTTGACGTAGTTGCATCTCTTGCAACCATATATATAGGGAAATAGGATGGAAATGACCATCCTACCCCTCATTTTATCCCTCTTTAGTATATAGTTTATATATGAATCTAATTCACATTAAAACTATATATTATATCAATTATATCATATATAATTGATATAATTCCGGATGTACAAAATTGAACACTTCAATTTATCTCCTAACTTTATACCCTCAATATTACCATGTTGAGCCAACGGAGGGATCTAATGGACCAACAGATCATGAGCTCCAATGATGTGAGATTAACTGATCAAACTCTTTGATCCAGTTAATCAATATTCATTAACTACAAGTCACTCCACTATAGAGTTGTAGCTGCTGATAGCACACAAAATGTGCTATCCTTAGGCTTAATTATTGCTAGTTTTATAATGATTTCGAGGCTTTTACGTGGTTAATTTATTCAATTTCAGGTTGAGAGCTTAAACGGAGCTATTGGAGACAATTTGGATCACTCGGGATCAAAACGAGACTATTTGGAGCCAAATAGAACATCAAATGGAAGTGAAAGAATCAAACCAAGCTTTAAGACCCGAGGTGATGGCGTTGCAACGCCATATAGAGCGTTACAACGCCGAACGCGCAGCCAAGAAGCTTTGAAGGCTACAGGCGATGGCGTTGTTGCGCGCCATCTCGATTAGAAGACGCTTATGAAGGAGTGCGGTAGTAGCGTTGTAACGCCGCCTTGCAAAGCCGCAACGCCAGATCGATAAGGGCGCGCGCTTTAAGATAGCAGCGTTGCAACGCTGCCGATAGTTTCCATATTTACCATGCGTTTAGGGTACAGCGTTGCAACCCTGCCCCATGGATGCCTATAAATACAACCTTATGATTCTTGCAATGGGGAGCACAATTTGGTAGAGTTTTGCCCTAAATTCGAAATACACCTTGTAAGAGGAGAGAAAAGAGTGATTTTGGGAGCCAAAGCATTCGTGGAGGTTCGAGATCGAAGACGGGAGCTCGGGGACGAAGGACCGGCATCGACACCTAAGTTTATTTCTCTTTCTTTCAATTTGTAATAGCGTTCTAAGGCGTTTTCTACGTGTTTAGTTTGTTTTTCTTGTGATATAGAGTAGCTAAACATAGTAGTTAGGATTTGAATTACTTGTTATGACTTTCTTGTGATGTATTGAAACATGTTATGTCGTTATTTTTGGCAATTCGTTCTTTACTTTTTAATTTGTTGATTTAAGTGGACTCGAGTGATAATGCTTGAATTAGAGCAAAATTGTCAAAACCCTTGGAAGTCTGGCATGAGAGTGACCTAGAATTCTTAGGGAAACACTTAAAGAAGTTACTTAATGCCATGCATGTTGTAGGTTCGTATGGAGACTATGAGTTTATTGCATGTGTGAGGCTCACTAAGAATCGAGAGATTTTCTTGAGTATTTCACTTCTTGTTTATAATTTCATCTCATTGGTTCAATGCATGTGCTAGTTAGGTCTTTAACTTGTAAAATCATTTCCTTTAATTCTATCAATTCGTGTCTCCACATGTTTGTTTGTTTGGTTGTCTTATTCGTCAAACACCTATCCATGTTTTGTTGCTTTAGCTAAATTTGAGAATTAGTATCTTAGTACTTAATTAATCTAGAAACCCATTCAGAGGACGATACTTGGACTCATAAATCACTATACTAAAACTTGACCCGCATATCGCTGCGGTATTGCAATATAATTTTACGCAACAAGTTTTTGGCGCCGTTCTTAGGGGAATGGCGATTATTTAGATTAATTAATATTAGGAGAAAATTTGAAATTTTAGACTAAAGCTTGTTTGTTTGTCTTTCCTTAATTGTTTTGTGTGATTGTTTGTTTCCTTATTTGTGTTATTTTAGTTTTGTGTGTTTTGAGTCTTTGTCCCCTGTTTTTGGTTGTGTTGCTATTGTGTAGAAGTGTTGTCCGAATTAGTAATTTTTCAAGCATGACTTTGCATGTTTCTCCATCAATCTATTACTCCTTTCAGGACCCTAGTTTTGTGCATCATGATTTTTCTGAATACCATGTGTCTAATTTTTACCATTACATGCACTGACATATATATGAAAATTCACATGAGGGTAGTTATTTAGGCACTTGGAACCATAGTTTTTCATACCTTAACCAACCCCTTGAAAAACTTCTCTTGTGGACCAATTGATGGAATATACCTTAGAATTGAAAATTAAAAATTTGGTTCATGATGAATTCGAAAGGTTGGATAGGTTAGAAGTTGAGGTGGTAAGACTTTGGGAAATAGTGCAGGATAGATCCCGGTATCTTAATCAATTAGTAGTTTCCCTTAAGACCTTACAGGAACAACTTATATTCCTTACCACTCAGGAGATGCCACCTAGGAGGATTTGTTTAGATGTTAGTGAGGATAGTTTGGGGGGAACTGGGCACACCATGATCAGGTTAGTGAGGAGGACACTAGTGATACACTTAGTTCCACAGGAGAGATCCAGGTAATAGAGTTAGAGGCTGAGAAGTCTTCTTTTATTTTATCCCCAGAAATTTTCTTTATTTTTGATAACCATTTGTCTTACACTCACGAGTCTTGCTTTGATTTCAGTTCTTTTCTTTTGATAAATAGAAATCCCAAAAATAATTTTTAAATGGAAATTTGAAGAAAAGCAGGATAGCCTTTTAGACTTAGAAGGCTACATCGATTCGAGCAAGAAGGGCCCGAAGAAATATGAGGAATTTTATGTGCCCTGATAAGTCACCGTCTAGCTAAAGACGTTAAAGAAAGCGCTTCTTGGGAGGCAACCCAAGTTTTATGTTTTATGTCTTTATTTTTATGTTTTATTTTCTAGTTGTTGGTGTTTTTCTTTTTTTTTTTTATCTAACTTCTTTCTTTTTGTTTCTCCAGGTGTATGCCCAAAGGGAGAGCTGCAGACTTGCACCCTTTTGATCCTGAGATCGAGAGGACCTGTAGGAGACTCCTAAGGGAGGGAAGAGCAGAACCTCAAGAAATGGCTGATCAGGAGCTCATCAATAACCCTAAACCTATAAGGGAGTATTTTCAACCTGTGTTTAATTCTGAGCGAGGCTAGAATAGTCCATGCCCCATCAATGCTAATAACTTTGAACTGAAAACAGGGTGATACAAATGGTTAGGGAAGGTGCTTTCAGAGGCCTAGCCACAGAAGATCCTAACTCTCATCTTCAAATTTTTTGGAAATCTGTGGTACATTTAAGATGAATGGTATCTCGCTTGATAGTATTCGCCTTACGTCTCTTTCTTTTTTCTTTGCAGGGTAGAGCCAAAGAATGGCTAGGCTCCCTTCCCTCAGGGAGTATCACTTCCTGGGAAGAGTTGGCCCAAGTCTTCATGACCAAATTCTTTTCACCTGTTAAAGCTGCAAAGTTGAGGACTGAGATAGGAACATTCGAGCGAAGAGGGAGAGCGATTATTTGAAGCCCGGGAAAGGTACAAGGACATGCTCGGGAGGTGCCCACAATATGGCTACCTGGATCGGCTCAAGGTGCAATTTGTTTTATAATGGGTGGAAGGTAAGACCGGGACCATTACGGATGCTGCTACTTTGGAGGGGCTTTCATGGCGAAGAGGCGTGTGCGAGTAAGCACGTGCCCTCTCCGGAGGAAGTGTCAACCGTCACTACCAGTGGGCTCTACAGAAAATGACAGATCTAAGCCGAGAGTTGGATTATATCAAGCTGGGACGAGGTAACCTCTCTTAGATCTCATATGGCGTCTCTCACTCATGCCTTGAATAATTTTGCGGGATCACCACAGAGCGGGGATGTCCTCTCAATGCTCCCACCCAATGGAGAATCCACTATGGAGCAATTGCACTACTCCGAACAATAGAAGCAACCACTATAGAGGAAATCGGACTTAATAACCTACCAACACATTACAATCCAAGTTTGAGGTATCATGAGAATTTCTCTTATGCTAACAACAAGAATGTGTTGAATCCTCCTACTGAGGCATGCTTCTACATCGAGAGAGGAAACCATCTCCGGAAGACACATTGCACTCCTTCATAGTTGAATCCGAGAAATCGGTCCAACCAATTTGGAGCATGCGATACCACTTATATACGGTATAGTGACGATCATGGAGTCAGTAATCAAGAATATAGGACCCAGATTGGCCAAATGAACACATCACTCCAGGCACTGCAAGCAAGGAAAGAAACACCTTGAGGGAGTACAGTCTAGCTAAAGATGTTAAACAAAGCGCTTCTTGGGAGGCAACCCAAGTTTTACTTACTTTTGTTTTACTGTCTTTAGCTTGCTTTAGTTGTTTTTGTTGTTTTTCAACTCTTAGTTAGTTGTTGTTTTACTTCGTAGGTTGTGGAGATGCCCTTCTTCGTTGAAATTCATGCTCCCATTCAAAAGAACTCCAACACACATGCTTTAGCTATCCAAGAAACTCAGAAAAATCTCCATCACCCAGGACAGTATCGTTCACTTCTACCCTTATACTTGCCACATGCTTATTTCTACAAACATTGGGGACAATGTTTAGTTTAAGTTTGGGGGTGGGATTGTGTTTATTTGTTGTGACTGTCCTGAGTATGTGTTGGATTGTTGGCTGATCTTTTACATAAGTATGAGTATGATAGCCTAGGATGAGATATAATTGAAAATCTTTGTGATTCTGCTGAAACCTGAAAGAATGACATGAATTTGAGTTAATTTAAAAAAAATTTCTTGAGTTTTTCCTGCATTATATGCACATAGCCTTTGTTCCTGTAGTTTTGAAATGCTTAGAACAAAGTTATTAGGCTTAGAAGTTTGATGTCACCTAGATAGGTCTGAAAACTGATTTGAGAGTTAAACTGCAGGATAGGGTAAATGACAATATGAAGTGCATGATCTATATAATATGTGCATTATGTGAAAAAGTTTATTTTTGTTGTCATTTTGTAAAAAAATCGTGAGGACAAAAGAGCTACCTTCACTGTGATCAGTTAGGCCACTCATTGAGCGAGTGCTCTGGGTAAGGGTCCCTGCAGTGGATGTGTGAAAGCTAGTGTCCTTGCACAAAAAAAAAAAAGAAGAAAATAGAAAAAAAAGTGGCATCAAAAGAGTGATTAAGTGCTGAGTAAAGTTGTTTATTTTTTAATGTGGAGAGGCTCAAAGATTAGTAATTAAGACCAGTGTAGGGGGAAGTTGAATGGAGAACCTAATAAAGTTGATCCGGGCTTAGTAAAAATGAAGGGAACATAGGCTAACCACACACACACGTAGGAACACTTAGGAAAAGTTTTAAATTACTTGTTGAAGTGTTATGTTTAAGTGTTTCCTGTAATTGCAAAATTTTCTCTTAAATCTTTGAGGCTTGAATCAAATGTATGTTCAAGAACAATCTAATGTTTAACTCTGTTTTTGCTCGGGACTAGCAAAAGTTTAAGTTTGGAGGTGTTTGATAGCACACAAAATGTGCTATCCTTAGGCTTAATTATTGCAAGTTTTATAATGATTTCGGGGCTTTTACGTGGTTAATTTATTCAATTTCAGGTTAAGAGCTTAAACGGAGCTATTGGAGACAATTTGGATCACTCGGGATCAAAACGAGACTATTTGGAGCCAAATAGAACATCAAATGGAAGTGAAAGAATCAAACCAAGCTTTAAGACCCGAGGTGATGGCGTTGCAACGCCATATAGAGCGTTGCAACGCCGAACGCGCAGCCAAGAGGCTTTGAAGGCTACAGGCGATGGCGTTGCAACGCCATCTTGATTAGAAGACGCTTATGAAGACCGTGCAGGCAGCGTTGCAACGCTGCCTTGCAGCGTCGCAATGCCAGATCGATAAGGGCGCGCGCGTTAAGGTAGCAGCGTTGCAACGTTGCCGATAGTTTCCATATTTACCACGCGTTTAGGGTACAACGTTGCAAAGCTGCCCCATTGATGCCTATAAATACAACCTTATGATTCTTGCAATGAGGAGCACAATTTGGTAGAGTTTTGCCCTAAATTCGAAATACACCTTGTAAGAGGAGAGAAAAGAGTGATTTTGGGAGCCAAAGCATTCGTGGAGGTTCGAGATCGAAGACGGGAGCTCGGGGACGAAGGACCGGCATCGACACCTAAGTTTATTTCTCTTTCTTTCAATTTGTAATAGTGTTCTAAGACGTTTTCTACGTGTTTAGTTTGTTTTTCTTGTGATTTAGAGTAGCTAAACATAGTAGTTAGGATTTGAATTACTTGTTATGACTTTCTTGTGATGTATTGAAACATGTTATGTCGTTATTTTTGGCAATTCGTTCTTTACTTTTTAATTTGTTGATTTAAGTGGACTCGAGAGATAATGCTTGAATTAGAGCAAAATTGTCAAAACCCTTGGAAGTCTGGCTGAGAGTGACCTAGAATTCTTAGGGACTTAAAGAAGTTACTTAATGCCATGCATGTTGTAGGTTCGTATGGAGACTATGAGTTTATTGCATGTGTGAGGCTCACTAAGAATCGAGAGATTTTCTTGAGTATTTCACTTCTTGTTTATAATTTCATCTCATTGGTTCAATGCATGTGCTAGTTAGGTCTTTAACTTGTAAAATCACTTCCTTTAATTCTATCAATTCGTGTCTCCACATGTTTGTTTGTTTGGTTGTCTTATTCGTCAAACACCTATCCATGTTTTGTTGCTTTAGCTAAATTTGAGAATTAGTATCTTAGTACTTAATTAATCGAGAAACCCATTCCCGAGGACGATACTTGGACTCATAAATCACTATACTAAAACTTGACCCGTACACTGCGGTATTGCAATATAATTTTACGCAACAAGTTTTTGGCGTCGTTGTCGGGGAATGGCGATTATTTAGATTAATTAATATTATGAGAAAATTTGAAATTTTAGACTAAAGCTTGTTTGTTTGTCTTTCCTTAATTGTTTTGTGTGATTGTTTGTTTCCTTATTTGTGTTATTTTAGTTTTGTGTGTTTTTGAGTCTTTGTCCCCTGTTTTTTGGTTGTGTTGCTATTGTGTAGAAGTGTTGTCCGAATTAGTAATTTTTCAAGCATGACTTTGCATGTTTCTCCATCAATCTATTACTCCTCTCTGGACCCTAGTTTTGTGCATCATGATTTTTCTGAATACCATGTGTCTAATTTTTACCATTCTGTACCTGACATATATGAAAATTCACATGAGAGTAGTTATTTAGGCACTTGGAACCATAGTTTTTCATACCTTAACCAACCCCTTGAAAAAACTTCTCTTGTGGACCAATTGATGGAATATACCTTAGAATTGAAAATTAAAAATTTGGTTCATGATGAATTCGAAAGGTTGGATAGGTTAGAAGCTGAGGTGGTAAGGCTTTGGGAAATAGTGCAGGATAGATCCCGGTATCTTAATCAATTAGTAGTTTCCCTTAAGACCTTACAGGAACAATTTATATTCCTTACCACTCAGGAGATGCCACCTAGGAGGATTTGTTTAGATGTTAGTGAGGATAGTTTGGGGGCGAGGAACACCATGATCGGAGTTAGTGAGGAGGACACTGGTGATACACTTAGTTCCACAGAGAGATCCAGTGATAGAGTTAGAGGTCGAGAAGTCTTCTTTTATTTTATCCCAGAAATTTCCTTTATTTTTATAATCATTTGTCTTACACTCACGAGTCTTGCTTTGATTTCAGTTCTTTTCTTTTGATAAATAAAAATCCCAAAAATAATTTTCTGACCGGGGCTGAAGAAAAGCAGGATAGAGGGCGGGGCCTCGTTGTTCAAGACCTGGAGTCAGTTCTTAAGGGAACAACCTATCTAATTTCTCAGTAGAGGAATGAGTGAATTTCATCTTGCACAGTTAAGTTCCCAGCTACCTACGAGGATCTATCCTTGAGAAGGTAGGCTTATTGAGTCGGCTACAGGCCACTCTCACTCATAGTAGTCTAAGGACAAACCCTTATAAGCAGGAGTTCTTAACTTGCTCAGGATTCAGATCGAGTCACTAATGACCATCTATAAATTACTAGTCTTATCCTGTTAACGGTGTTATACTGGTTAGACTAATAATTTGTGATCAAGTCTTGTATGAACTCTTCATACATAATGCCCCCACTCGCATGTCAACTACATGAATAAGTTGGATTACCTCATTTGTAGTAATTACAAAGTGGGTCGCATCCATGGTGTTACCAGAATGAGGTTTCCAACCTTATTCTTATACCATAGACTATTTAGGTTATAATATTGAATTCAACCCAAATAGTGTCCACTACACTGATTTCAAGATAAACGTTATAACCTTGGAGCTTAGTTTATTGGATTTATAAAAGCAAGACTGTAATCTTATCAAAACAAATAACACTTTATTTAATTAATCAAAATTACACAAGTTTGGGGCATAAATCCCAACAATCTCCCACTTGACCTAAAGCTTGTGGAGTACTAAACATTACATTAATGTAAATACAATAAACTAGGGCATTTAAATACTTTAGTCGTGAGAGCCTTTGTAAAAGGATCAGCAATGTTGTGCTCTGAGGCTATCTTCGTGACAATCACGTCTCCTCTATGCACGATCTCCGGATGAGATGATACTTCCGCTCTATGTGCTTTCCCCTCTTGTGACTTCGTGGTTCCTCGAATTTACCATCGCACCACCATCGTTATCTCAATACAAGGTGATGGCAAAGTCATATTTGGAACAACTTCCAAATTTAGCATAAATTTCTTAACCAAACGACCTCCTTACCGCTTTCACAAGCTGCTACATATTCGCCTCCATGGTGGAATCGATGCATCCTTGCTTGATGCTTCGCCATACTCTGACTCCTCCGTTAAGAGTGAAAATCGACACGATGTAGATTTTCGAGAATCTTTATCACCGAAAGTCGAATCGTGTATCCTATAAGGATCAAATCTTTAGCCCCATACACAAGCATGTAGTTCCTTGTTCTCCGAAGATACTTAAGGATTGTTTTAACCGTTGTCCGATGTTCAAATCTCGATTGGATTGATACCTCACCGACCATCCCAATCGCAAAAAGCAGATGTCATGCCTAGTACACAACATGGCGTACATCAAAGCTTCCAACGGTGATGCGTGCGAGAATCCGCTTCATATCCTCAACTCCTTGAGGTGTCTTAGGACACTGTTCCTTAGACAAATGGATTCCATGTCTAAAAGGCAACAAGCCCTTTTTGGAATCTTGCATCTTAAACCTTGACAACACTTTATCTATGTATGATGCTTGAGACAAGGCTAGTGTTTTATTCTTGCGGTTCCGGACAATCTGGATCCCAGGAACAAACTGCGCATCACCCAAATCTTTCATTTGGAACTGCGTAGCTAGTCATTCCTTGATGTCAGTGAGATAACCTACATCATTCCCAATGAGTAGGAGGATATCATCCACATAGAGAATTAGGAAAGCGACAGAACTATTGATGATTTTCTTGTAGACACAAGGTTCATCATCATTCTGGTCAAAACCATAAGATCTGATAGCCTCATCAAATCTTATATTCCAGGACCTAGAGGCTTGTTTCAGTCCATAAATCGACCTTTTAAGCCTGCAAACTTTTTGCTCTTGTCCTAGTTTAATGAACCCTTTAGGTTGGTCCATGTAGATGGTTTCCTCAAGATTGTCATTCAAAAAGGCTGTCTTGACATCCATTTGCCATACCTCATAGTCATAATATGCGACAATGGCAAGAAGGATACGGATAGACTTTACCATAGCAACAGGTGAAAAGGTTTCCTCAAAGTCAACCCCTTCAACCTGGGTATAACCCTTTGCTACTAGTCTAGTTTTAAAGGTTTGCACCTTCCCATCTACACCACGTTTTCTCTTGTAGATCCATTTACAACCTATAGGTTTCACCCCATCAGGCTTATCTACAAGATCCCAAACAGAATTGAAGTACATCGACTCCATTTCTTGGTCCATGGCTATGACCCATTTGTCTTTGTCTTTGTCAACCTTTGCTTGATTATAAGTCAATGGATCCTCGCAGTTGTCATCTGGTATAACAACTTGGGTTTCAGCTAAACCCATGTAACGGTCAGGCTGTATCACAACCCTCCCACTACGTCGAAGCATACTCAACTCTTGAGATGGACCCTCTTGACTAGACAAACTAGTATCAACAACTCTTGTTGACGTACTAGTGTTCTTATTAGCAGCCTTTGCTATTGTTCCATCTAATTCACTCAACACTACCTTACTTTTTGGTTTGTGGTCCCTTATGTGGTCCTCCTCCAAGAAAGTGGCATTTGTCGACACAAAGACCTTATCTTCCTTAGGATCATAGAATAAACCACCTCTTGTTTCTTTTGGGTATCCTACGAATAGGCACAACTTTGAACGTGAATCCAACTTCTTTGGATTTGTCACAAGCACATGTCTTTGGATGACCCATATATTCAAGTGACATAAACTACCTTTACGTTCTTTCCAGAGTTCAAAAGGTATTTCAGAAACACTTTTGGAGGGCACACTATTCAAAATGTATACTGCAGTCTCCACTGCATAACCCCAAAAGGAACTAGGAAGATGAGCATAACTCATCATTGATCGAACCATGCCAACAAGGTTCTATTTCTCCTTTCTGATACACCATTTTGCTGTGGTGTGCCGGGAGCTGAGAGTTGAGATGTAATTCCATGTTCTATCATATAGTTCTGGAATTTTAAATTCATGTACTCTCCACCTCGATCCGATCGAAGTGTTTTAACTCTTTTACCTAATTGATTTTCAACCTCAACCTTGAATTCCTTAAACTTTTCAAGTGCTTCAGACTTGTGGTGCATTAGATAAATATGCCCATATCTGGAATAATCATCTATAAAAAAGATTAAATATTCATATCCTCCCCTGGCTTTAACATTCATCGGACCACAAAGGTCTGAATGTATAAGTTCTAGAGTATCTTTGGCTCTAACCTTTTCCACTAAAAGGTCTTTTAGTCATCTTGCCTTCTAGGCAGGATTCACATACTGGCAAAGAATTTTCTTCTAACTCGTTTAGAAGTCCTTTCTTTACCAATCTTTCAATCCTATTGCGATTAATGTGACCCAATCTTAGATGCCAAAGATGAGCATTTTCTTTAGGAGAAATTTTACGTTTCTTAGTTTTGTGCGTTTATAGGTTTTAAATAATTCAGGTGTTCAAAACCATTTTGGTGAATTAGGCCTTAAAACATACAATCCATTTTCTAATGAAGTTTGAACATATTTCTAAACCTTTCTTCAAAATAAACACTTTATTCATAGAAAAGTAAACAGAAATACATTGTTCAATAAGGCAAGAAATGGAAATGAGGTTTCTAGTAAACCCTGGTATCACTAATATATGTCCAACAATACATATTTCTTGCCAAAATAAAGCTACATTGTGCCTACTGCTACAGCTGAGACGACCTCTCCATTTCCAACCAGGAGCGTTATCTCTCCTTGTTGTAGCTGCTGCCAGGAATCAATTCCCTAAAAAGAAGAACAAACATGATTAGTAGCGCCTAAATCAAGTATCCAAGCTGTTTTATCATTATCCACTAAACAAGCTTCTAGGCAAAGTAAATCATATTTACCTTCCTTCTTCTTTTTTGCAATGTACTTCGGAAAGTTCCGTTTCCAATGCTCGTCTTCGTCACAATGGAAACACTTTCCTTTGTCAGCAACGTCTTTGACTTTCTTGCCCTTCTAGGTGGCAGCTTTGTCAGCTTGTTTCCCTTTACCAACCTTCTTCATGTTCTTCTTCTTACCTCTCAGGTTAGAAGAAGATGAAGCCACTGTTTTTGTCCCAAAGGTCGAACCTCTGTGATAACTCCTACTGGCAACATTTGTCTCACCTTTCGATCCCTGAATTTTCATCAAAGATTGAAAGGTCTGGAGTTCATTCAGAAGGGAGGTAAGATTAAAAGTAAGTTTGTTCATAACAACATTACTTCTAAACTGCAGGAAACTATCTGGAAGGGTTTCCAGAATGAAGCTGACCTGGCTCGACTCATCGATGGAAGCACCATTCGACTACGCGATGTTAAAGTGTACCATCATATCCAGGACATGATCCCGAAGAGATGTATCCTCTGGCATCCTCGAGTTGAATATGTACTTTAGGGCATTATGTCGGGCTTGTGTGGTGTTGTCCAAACATACCTGCGCATGTAATCCATGATTTCTTGGCGGTAATCATGCCCTCATGCTTCTTGGCTAATATGTCGGACATACTTGCCAAAGATGTAGACATTGGCCTTATCATTGGCCTTGATCCATCGATCATATGCATCACGAACATTTCGTGACGCATTCGAGCCTGGCACCTGAGGACACTCCTCAGTTAGCACAAACTTCAGATCATCCACTACCAAAATAGTGTTGAGTTTGTTTTCCATGTCATCATATTCTCTCCGGTTAACTTTTCCGCACCCAATAAGGAAATTATAGAGCTAGACATTTTTGCTGAAAAATTACAAACAAACTTGTATGAGTTTCTTGCTATAACTCTAATCCAATCATGTTTTAGCTAATTATCAAATGATTCCTAGGCCATTTATAATTTGCAATGATACTCCAAAGGTTTAGAATGTATGACACCGAAGGGTAATAAAAAACACTCCTCCTCTAGATCAAGACACTCTTGACCAAAACCTAACACCAAATAACTCTTATTCCTATAGGTTTTAGTTACTATTTTTCCGTCTGGATACATACACAACTTATGTACCCCGTGAGTGTAACCCTTTGTCTTTAGATCCCAGAGTCTCGATCCAATAAAATTCGCCGAAGGGAGGACTAGATTGGAAAATAGTCTAAGGAAATCTTTATCCCTTTCGGGTGTCTACTGTGTTAGATCCCATATGATCAAGCCCTACGAAGGGATTGTCTGGTCCAGGCCAAACTAGCAGGCTGACCATAGTGGTCTAACGGTGTAAACCGACAAAAGAGACCGTAGGTTTTGTTTTCACTAAATCTGCTCCCACTCACTATAAGTACTCTCTCCATTCACCTTGATATTGACTCATACAAACACCATTCGAAGGGGGACGCTCCCGTTTGCACCACGAGGCCAAGTATGAGTCTCACGGTGTGAACTTCCCGGAGCTGGCGTAGATGGAAAAATATGTATCTCATACACTTTTTCCTCCCATTGAATACTTTAAGTCTATAGGAATCTTTCTTAGCCTAAAACCCGGCTAATGGTTTTACCTAACTCTATCAACATAACTCTTATATTGATGATCAATATAACTCTTATATTGATTTTATCCTAAGTTTGTTAATATAACTTCTTATATTAAACCTAGGATTTCTAGTTTATTAACCCCTTAATAAACCCGCTGACGCTACTGTAATTTATAAGGCTCTCTGATTAAATTTCACTCCTGTGTCGAGCCTCAGGAGGGGTGTTCCGTTTCCGTCAAAGATAAAATACCCACCTAGACAGAACTTTCCTTAGACAGAGTTCCTCTTTTAATCAGAACTTTCCCAAGTCAGTTCCCAGGTAGGGGTGTTGCAACGCTGCACACAGACAGCATTGAGAATCACCATTTCTTTGCTCCTTTTTGCTCCGTTCTTCTCAGCAACCGCCTTGCCTCGATCGACACGGACTTACAGACTCGATTTACAATTAAATTTACCCAAAACACCGGGCCCTTACATTGAACATTTCAATGGAAATTATAAATCTAAGTGCCAAAAATTGAAAAACATCTAATTTCGCAAAACCCGTTCATACATATCATGCAAAAACAGTAAATCTCACCTTGTTCTTGAAAAATCAAGAACATAAATCAAGAACGCAATTGGGCTCTGATACCAATTGAAGGGAATCGAAGTCCCCACAGCGGAAGCGATTGCGAATCGCGCGCTCTTGATTTAGTTACAACGGAAAATTCAAGAACGTAAAACATAGATTAAGCACATATAATAAAATGGACAACAAGTATTTACCTTTGAAGAACTTTTCTTCAAGTGCTTCTCCTCTCTTCACGATCAAGATCAACGCAACACGAACTCGTACGAACACCGACACCACCACTGGATTTTCTCCGTTGTTCTCTAGGTGAGGGAAGAAGGTGGGTTCCCTTTAGGAGTGGTGAGGTATTTTGTGAGAGAGATGTGTGTTTTGGAACTCTTCCAACAACACAACAAGGAGGCTAGGAATAGCTTAGAATGATTTCCAAAATCACTGGACCTAGTCGCATCTCATGCAACCATATATATAGGAAAATAGGATGGAAATGACCATCCTACCCCTCCTTTTATCTCTCTTTAGTATATAGTTTATATATGAATCTAATTCACATTAAAACTATATATTATATCAATTATATCATATATAATTGATATAATTCCTCATGTATAAAATTGAACACTTCAATTTATCTCCTAACTTTATACCCTAATATTACCATGTTGAGCCAACGGAGGGATCTAATGGACCTACAGATCATGAGCTCCAATGATGTGAGATTAATCGATCAAACTCTTTGATCCAGCTTAATCAATATTCATTAACTACAAGTCACTCCACTATAGACTTATAATTTGCACTCTCTCACATTGTAGATATTATTGTGTCCACTGATATAGTTATTACCCATGAGTCGACCCTTCACAGGTTGTTCGTAATAACAGTTGGGTCAAATTACCGTTTTACTATTGTGATTACCTCTTTGCTCCTTAAGCACCACTGATCCTCTGATGAACAACAAGTCTAAGGTTCTACCTTAGACTCATACCCTCATAGAGAGCGGGGCCCCGTTGTTCAAGACCTGGAGTCAGTTCTTAAGGGAACAACCTATTTAATTCCTCAGTAGAGGAATGAGTGAATTCCATCTTGCACAGTTAAGTTCTCAGCTAACTACGAGGTTCTGTCCGTGAGAAGGTAGGCTTATTGAGTCGGCTACAGGCCACTCTCACCCATACTAGTCTAAGGACAAACCCCTATAAGCAGGAGTTCTTAACTTGCTCAAGATTCATATCGAGTCATTAATGACCATCTATAAATTACTAGTCTTATCCTGTTAACGGTTTTATACTGGTTAGACTAATAATTTACGATCCAGTCTTGTATGAACTCTTCATACAGGATGCCCCCACTCGCATGTCAACTACATGAATGAGTTGGATTGCCTCATTTGTACTAATTTCAAAGTGGGTTGCATCCATGGTGTTACTAGAATGAGGTTTCCAACCTTATTCTTATACCATAGACTATTTAGGTTATAATCTTGAATTCAACCCAAATAGTGTCCACTACACTGATTTCAAGATAAACGTTATAACCTTGGAGCTTAGTTTATTGGATTTATAAAAGAAAGACTGTAATCTTATCAAAACAAATAACACTTTATTTAATTGATCAAAATTACACAAGTTTGGGGCATAAATCCCAACAGGATTCAGACCGAAAAATGGTAACTAGATGCCTAATGGAATAAGAGTTATTCTGGTATTAGGGTCTGGTCAAGAAAGTCTCGTCCTAGAGGAGGAATGGGTTTGTCTACCCTACGATGGCGGTCATTCTAAACCTTTAGGGTATCATTGCAAATTTTGAATGACCTAGAGATCATAGGATAAAAATTTGCTAAAACCCGATTAGATTTTCAAAAGTGTTTGCGAGACTAATACAAAGTTTTTCATTTTATTTTAGCAACAAAAATGTCAAACGCTTTTAACGCTCCTTTAGCTTTCGTTAAGTTAGTCGGCGATAGTATTTCGTGAAAAAACAATATGGACACGATTTTGGTAAATGACGACCAAGAGTTCGCGCTCACTGAGGAGGGTTCTCAGGTGCTCGGTTCAACAGTCCTATTCAACGATCTACAAACCTTCCAGTCCTTGGTGCAAACTAGAGGACAAGAAGTCGAGGCAAGTGTTGTCTTAAGACCTTTTCACACGGGGTTCGACCTGCAGGATAAAGTTTGTAGACTCTTTAGCCCCTAAGGAAGAGAAGGAGAAGTTGAAGGAAGTTAAGGTTGACCACTACGCCGCCCCTAAAAGGCAAAGAAATCAAGGATGTTGTCGAAAGTGTTTCTCATCGCAACGGAACGGACACACGAAAAGGAGTTGTCCCAAGTTCCTTGATGAAAAGAAGATGACAGTAAATGTGATTTACTTGTCACGAAACTTGTTTAGTGGAGAGTAATGACTCGCTTGGATATTGGATTGCACGCCACTAACCATGTTTGCTCTTCTTTTTCAAGGATTAAGTTCTGGCGGCAATGGCACGCAAGAGGGTGAGATAACACTCGGGGTTGGATCAGAGAAGTTGTCTCAATGCACGATTAATAGGCACTGTGAAGTTGTTCCTTAGCGGGAAGTACTTATTATTGGATAATATGTACATAGTTCCTGGGTTTACGAGAAACCTAGTTTCTATTTCCTGCCTATTAAAACAAAATATTTCTGTTTCATTCAAGAGTAATAAAGCGTTTATTTCTCGAAATGGAAATTTGATTTGTTCTGCTTCGCTTGAGAGCAATTTATATGTTTTGAACCCGAATTCGGTCAAAAGTGTTTTGAACACCGAATTGTTTAAAACAGCTGAAACGCAAACTAAGAGATTAAAAGTTTCTCCAAAAGAAAGTGCCCATCTTTGGCATCTACGGTTAGGCCACATTAATCTTAATAGGATTGAGAGACTAGTGAAGAGTGAACTTCTAAGCGAGTTGGAAGAAAACTCTTTACCGGTATGTGAGTCATGCCTTGAAGGCAAAATGCCCAAACGTCCTTTTAGTGGAAAAGGATATAGAGCCAATGAGTCCCTTGAGCTTATACATTCTGACCTCTGTGGTCCGATGAATGTTAAAGCACGAGGAGGTTACGAATAGTTCGTATCTTTCATAGATGACTATTCGAGGTATGGGTACATTTACCTAATGCATAGGAAGTCTGAAACACTTGAAAAGTTCAAGGAGTTCAAGACTGAGGTTGAGAACCTGTTAGGTAAAACGATAAAAACACTTCGATCAGATCGAGGTGGAGAGTATATGGACATTGAATTCCAGGACTATATGATAGAACATGGAATTACGTCCCAACTCTTAGCACCTGGTATGCCACAGCAAAATGGTGTATCGGAGAGGAGAAACAGAACCCTGTTGGACATGGTTCGGTCGATGATGAGCTATGCTCGTCTCCTTGATTCCTTTTGGGGTTACGCAGTGGAGACCGCGGTTTACATTTTGAACACCGTTCCGACAAAAAGTGTTTGTGAAACACCTTTCGAACTCTGGCATGATCGTAAAACCAGTTTACGTCATTTCAGAATTTGGGGATGCCCGACCCATGTGTTGGTGTCAAACTCGAAGAAGGGAACCCTGTTCAAAGTTGTGCCTCTTTGTAGGTTACCCAAAAGACACTAGAGGTGGTTTCTTTTACGATCCTAAGGATAATAGGGTGCTTGTGTCGACAAACGCCACATTACTTGAGGAAGACCACATCCGGGATCACTTACCAAGGAGTAAGATTGTGTTAAATGAAATGGACAGTTCATCAGCAAGAGTTGCTGATGGTGCTAGTACATCAACAAGTGTTGTTGATCCTAACTCGTCTAGTCAAGTCCGTTCCCAAGAGTTTGGAATATCTCGACGTAGTGGGAGGGTTGTGAGACAGCCTGAACGTTACATGGGTTTAGCTGAAACCCAAATCGTCACTCCTGGTGATGACTGTGAGGATTCATTGACCTATGATCAGGCAATGGTTGACGTTGACAAAGACGAATGGATTAAAGCTATGGACCAGGAAATGGAGTCTATGTACTTCAATCCCTTCTGGGAGCTTGTGGATCAACCGGATGGGGTAAAACCTATTGGTTGCAAGTGGATCTACAAGCGTAAATGTGGCGTAGATGGGAAGGTGCAGACCTTCAAAGCTCGACTAGTGGCAAAGGGTTTTACCCAGGTGGAAGGGGTTGACTATGAGAAAACATTTTCACCTGTTGCCATGGTAAGTTCGTTCTCAATGAGGAGTGTCCTCAATTCCCTGCTCAAAACACACCTCAAACTGTTGAGGGTGCATATGACCGCTGGATCAATGCCAATGAAAAGGCAAAAGCCTATATCCTTGCTAGCATACCTAATGTTTTAGCTAGGAGGCTGGAGGGCAAGGTCTCAGCACGTGAGATCATGGATTTTGTGCTAAATTTGTCTCGACAACCGTCCAAACAAATTCGGCATGAAGCCTTAAAATTCGTTTACAACGCGCACATGAAGGAGAGAACGTCAGTGAGAGAACATGTTCTTAATCTGATTGCTCACTTCAACATAGCGGAATTAAACGGAGCGGTCATAGATGAGAATAGTCAGGTTTTGTTCATCCTAGAATCTCTTTCGAAAAGTTTTCTACAATTCTGTAGCAATGCAGTGATGAACAACATAGAATATGAGTATGATCTGACTTTTCTACTAAATGAGCTGCAGAATTATCAGTTTTTTATGGATGATAAGAGACAACATAATGGAGAGGCAAATCTGTTTGCCCATTCCAAAAGTTCTTAGGAGGGTTCATCCTCTGGAACTAAGAACTGTAACCATACTTCTGAACTTAAGAAGATACAGAAGAAGAGGAAAAAGAGCAAATAAAGAGCAATCGTCTGGCAAGGAAAAGTTGTTATTTGATAGCATGTAGTTTAAGGGTTTATTAGAAACCTTATTTCTATTTCTTGCCTTAGCGAACATTGTACTTTATTTTCTTTTCAATTGAATAAAGTGTTTATTTCTTTGGAAAAGTATTGTACTATGTGTTGCTCTTCTTGAGAATTATTTGCAATGGTTTAATTCAGTTAAAATAGTTTTAACAGTGAATTATACAAAATTGCAAGTACACGAACTAATTTCTTCTAAAGAAAATACTCATCTTTGGCATCTTAGATTGGGTCACATTAATCTCAATAGGATTGAGAGATTGGTAAAGAATAGACTTCTAAATAAGTTAGAAGAAAATACTTTACTTGTATGTGAATCCTGCCTAGAAGACAAAATGACTAAAAGACCTTTTAGTGGAAAAGGTTATAGAGCCAAATAACCTCTTGAGCTTATACATTCAGACCTTTGTGGTCCGATGAGTGTCTTCATTACTGAGCTTCGTAGCACATTCCTATATGAGGGGGATCCCAATAAATCCCTCATACGGATGAGACTGGGCCCTGTTCCACTAAGTCTATACCATAGAGGAACACTCGAATTACGTCGTATCACTGGTCTCTGTGATGTCAAACTAAAAAACAAAGATGCATATTTGGAATAAAAAGCCAGAGGAGGTTATGAATATTTCATCTCTTTTATAGATGATTATTCTAGAGGTTATTTGGCTAATAACTTTTATTTATTTCAACTTGGAATGTTACAAACATATACGAGATTAGGACATACATCCAACATTTGATGTATACTACAATGGATGTATCAAGAAGTAAAAAATGATACATTTGTATTTCAGGAACAACTTTCATCCCCCCTTGTTCTTCTGCTAAGATAGAAACCATGAAGAACTATTTAATATCTTCACCATCATAACTACCTCCCAAAGACAGTTGTTGATAAGCTTAACCTTCCTATTGAATGCTTATCGGAGGATAGATTACCAATCATCTTACGATAGACATCGCATTAGGCAATTGAATTTCTTCTGCCTCATTTACAAGAATGACTTATGATGTCGTGAAAGGACGGGGATGGATAAAAATACATTTGCAATCCTATATAGTATGCCTAGGACAACTGGTGTAGTGCAATCAACTTAATGTGGAAATGGTTGCATCTCTTGGGTAGGGTCGTCTGACTACCTTCTCCTGTTATCTTTCACAGAACTTAGGAACCCTGGCCATTATCAACCATAGTTTTTGAATTATTTTTATGAACATTATTATTTTATTATTTCTATTTTTTGTGGGACATGCAAATAGGCATTTGATAGCATACTAATTTTTTGTATGTTAATATTTCACGTAAAGTAATGTTAGCTTCTATACACTTTGAATTTTTTGGTTTCTATTTTTTTTATTTTTTTTTTTTTTGTGCATCATGCAAATAGGCAATTGATAGGCTACCAATATTTTTGTCAATATTCCACGTATACAGGAAAGTAATGTTGGCTTCTATACTCATTGATTAATTGTCACATTGACTATCAATAAATCGAAAGTAATGGGTCATTTGATTTCTATTAATTATGTATCATTTAGAAGAGAATTCAATTTGTAAGAAAAGAAAGATAAGGAACGAAGTTTCTTAAAAAAACGGTCAAATTGAAACATTACTCTTGTGAATATTCCACTCATTCATTCCACTAAAGTAAAAATATATTGTCATTTTGAAGTTGACATCTAAATTCAGGGTTGGAAAGTTGAGAAAATATGTGTTTCTAGATAAATGGTTGGAAAAAAAAATAAAGAAAAAACGATCAACTAAAAATTAGTATATTTTGGATTAAAAAAAAATTGTAGTTGATACCCATGTCCAATTCAACTCAACTCTGCAACAGACTTCCTAACTCAACTCTATATCCTAAATACAAGTTTCTTAATTCTACTCAGTTCATCGCCTCAAACACAGACTTCTTGAACTCACTGACAACCCAACTCTGTCAAACTCAACTCAACTCTATGCATTCACGTTCCTTAAATATTCTCGAACATGCTTATAAATTTTTCTGCAAAACAAACATGATTATCAAAAGATGTCAAATATCTATATTCCCAATGATCTAAAATTTCGAGCATTTGAAGATGTTGAACACCCTAATTCTCTAAAAACAAACTGTCCCTAAATGCGATGAGAATACTTTTTAAAGAATACTTCAAACAAAAACTTATTATAAGGTTAAAATTGCAATACTTTTTAAAACTAGCCGTCTATAAAAGTGTTTCCCAACTTCCTCTTTCGGTAACTCTTTTTATTAATGGATTATAGATATTTTCTAGTGTTCATGTAGTTATGAAATTTGATAGCTTATAATGGTCATTAAGAGAGACAACAAAAGAATTGTTGTAACTATAAGATTTTCATTAATGAAAGAAAATGAATAGAAAAATTATCTTGATTGGTACATTAATTTTTAAGAGACGGGATTAGTCTAAAGTCATGGTTTGTCTAAATAAAAATATAAAAATATTCTAAAGTTGGGATAATCAAAACATTAACGACTTAACTAAAATAAAATAAATCAAATGATTTGGAACTGTAATTATTTATTGATCCAAGGAGATTTGAATGATTAACAGGCGCGGGATGTGTTTTTTCCATAATTCTTTTATAGATATCAACTAAAATTTATGCAATTTGAAAATCGGTAAACGATAATGATATGTAAAAAAAAAAAAAATGTAATTCAATTACATTAGGAAAGAAAAAGGAGAAAAAGTCTATGATCAATAATATAATATATAGAAGTAAAATGTCAAGAAATTAGAATGACCTTCAATTAATAGCAATTGTTGCACTAAATCCTAGTGCAACAATTGGATATTATCAAGAAATCTGATATACCACACTTGAAAATAGAGTTTATAAATCTGAAACACATATGGTAAAAGATTAGTTAAGCGAGCGAGAGATTTTGAGTAGATTGTGAGAGAGATTTTAGGGGTAGTCAGATGAAAGTGAAAAATTTATTTGAATGATTTTAATGGTTAAGGTTACTGTTTTTTTTAATGAAAAAAATTGTGGAAACCATTTATAAGGGGGAGATAGTAGAAGAAAATTTAAAAAAAAATGAAATAAATAATGAAATCAAAGGGTATATTTGAAATTATAAAATTTGCATTTGAACATAATATTAAAAAATGATTCTCCAAGGCCCCGCTTGATAATTTTGTTTTTAGTTTTTAGTTTTTGAAATTTAAACCTAAACATACTATATCTACTAATGAATTTATATGTCTTCTTATCTACTTTGTATCTATGTTTTCAAAAACCAAACCAAATTTTAAAAACTAAAAAAAGTAATTTTCAAAAACTTGACTTTGTTTTTAGAATTTGGTTGAGAGTTCAAATGTTTACTTAAGGGAGATGATCTCTATTGTAGAGAAATTAGGTGAAAATAAACTTAACTTTCAAAAACTAAAAACCAAAAACAAAATGGTTATCAAACGGGTCCAAATAAGCCACATATAAAGATAATATGATATATGATATGATTTAGGGGTAAGATTGGTAAGACATAACTAAGTTGGTTAAAAAGAGAAACATATTAGTGAAGAGGAAGAAGAGGTGAATGTCAAAATGAGAAATAGTGTAGATTCAATTCAACCACGTGTCTTAGGCCATCAACACACTTGAACTCTGCTTGATGTTCCTGTTCTAGAAAATTAACCGTTCCCCATGAAAAGAAATAACTGGCAAGAATAATACACAAAGCCAGGAAATATATAACTCTTACTACTCTACAAGTACAATGCAGTCTTCCAATAATCTGAATCATGCATTGATGAAATTAATCGGAGTGTTTTAGCCATGACCATTGACCAATGCCTCCACATTCATCTTTCTTCCACTCCAATAATCTATGCTTTCATTTTTAACCGATCGCGCTTTCAACATCATCCCGCCATAATCTATGCAAATTCCAGTGATTTCTGTTCAATGCAGAAGTGCCTCTCTTGACATCTATGTCATGAAATATCTAATCTTCAACCTCCGTGTTGAAAACGAAACTGGGAAACATTGTCGTTATTTCTCTGAAAGATTGAACCGCATTAAAAACTAAATATAGTTAGCTTCTTTCTTCTTCTTTTTTTTTTTTTTTTGACAAGCTAACGAAATCTTTTATTGAAATAATGAAAAGAGACTACTAAGGCTAAAAATACAACTCCACAAGGGAGAATAATAAAAGTCAAAAATGCACATAAAGCAGTCTAATGACGACAAGCACTAAAGGCAATTACAAAGAATTAATAAAATTCTACCAATTATGATTAATATCACAATAAGAATGACCGGCAAAAGATTTGGAAATATCGCACTAGGAAGAGACTTTAAGCTGAATAGAATCAAATCAAACACCGGGGCTTGAATATTTCTCTTCGAAAATCCTCTAATTTCTTTCAAACCATATCTCATAGAATATGGGTTTAACAGCGCAGCGTTGCGCGAAAGAAGAGAGACTCTGATATTTAAAGAAGATCCAATCATAAACTGTGAGACATTGTCTCTATAGCTATTAGAGAAAACCAAACTGACGAAGAATAAATTAAAAAACTTAAACCATAATCCCTTCACAAAACCACATTCAAAAAAGATGTGAGCCAATCAGCCAATAACTCCCCATTCTGATGACAAAGCAAAATAACTCCCCATTCTGATGACAAAGCAAACAAATAGATGGAAGAAGCTTGAACGACGACACTTTCCTTTGCAACACATCCGACATATTCAAATGCCCTTTCAAAAAGATCCAACTAAGAATACTAACGCACTTTGGACAAACAGATTTCCAAAAAACTTTGAGCAAATCCATATCCTTAGATCAACATTATTGTTACCAAGAAATTTCGCCAGAGAATGAACTGAAAAAATGCCAGAAGGTTCAATGGCCCAAGATCTATCGCCCGCCTGTTGAGAATTCCTGAAAAATTCTGATATTCCTTAATTTCTACATCTTTCATCAATCTTCTGAAGACGAAACTCCACGGATTTGAGGATGGATCCCAATGATCTGAGACCCAACCATCTCAGCTCGAAGAGAGTGCAGACAGCAGAGGGAAACTAACTTTTAGAGGAGCCTCCCTACCTAAATATCCTCCCAAAACCTAATTCTATGAACATTTCCCAACTTAAAACGAGCTATATGGCTAACTTGAGCCCATTTCTTCGAAATATTCAACCATGGATAATGAATTCCATTAACTTGATTTAATTCCTCATCAGATGATGAAGAGCCATCAAGAGTCCATTCATCTTCCATAACCTTATAAATTCGGTCTAGTTCCACTAAATTGGAAAAATCTTTGAAAAATAAAGAACCATGGAGTGAAGCTGGGATTTCAAATGAAACTAAATCGCCAAAAGATAACGGAGGACCCCAGAACTTAGTCCTAGACTTCAATGGAGACGGGTAGAAAGCCGCATAAATTTGATTTGACCTTTTCAATGAAATTCGAAGTATTCGAATCAATTTCTTCCAGATCTCCTACCTGCTGGCCAATAGCCTCAAAAATTACCCTTGTCAAAAACCTAAGAGGCAAATTTCGAACAGAAATCCAGCCTCCGTAACTCTCAAAAAACTTAGGCAGACTAAACAATCGATCTGACCAGCTTTGAATCTTCAAGTGAAAGCCCTTTATCAACAGCCATTTTCCAAGTTTAAACGATGAAAGATCATACTCGCCTTCATCAATTAAAACCAACGCTTTATCTTCCAAGAACGGGTTGGTTTGAATCTTGATTTGAAAAAGAGATTCCATCAAAGCCTTGATCCCACGGAATATGAGCAAACAAATGAAAAATAACCAGCCGCTTTTCGAAGTCCACCTTCACCACCCGCAGGGCTTTCGAATCCAGAAAGAAGGAATGCACTGAGAAGGTTTCAATCTCAGGAAATCAATAGCACCAGATGAAGAATTCCCCGGATTCCCTGCATCGAAAATCGTCTTACCAATCAAACGAGGCTCTTCCACTTTCAATTGATCTACAAGAAAATTTGAAATCATCTCTTTGAATACTAGCCATCCTTTCTTCATAGCTCCTAAAGCGATACGATGAGATTTCAATCTCAGGAATTTTGGCACTTTGCACACAATTCTCCACAAAGAAAGAATTGTCCTCAGCCTATACGGAAGTCATCACCATCGATACAACAGCTATGCCTTTCCATACTCAATAACCCTTATTGGAAGACCCCAAGATCAATCTCACTTTGGATGCAAAAGCCAGAGGTTAGCAAACACAGACACCGACGAAGAATCGGGAGTAAAATCAAAGAAAACGATAGAAGAGTCAACGGAATTGATCCTCGGAGAACTAGGGTTCTGTTAGGTATCTAGAACCTTGCACCTGGAAAAACACAAAAATAGCCAAACACCCAAACAAGCCTCGGAAAACACTGTTCTATTGATAATCTCTGCAATAGGCTGTCACAGGTTCGCAAAAGAAAGGTTTTCGGGGAGAGGAGAGAGAACAGGGAGAAGGGGGGCATGTCGTTTTTCCGTTTCTAAATAAAGTTAGTTTGTTTTCTTTTTATAAAATCGTTGAAGTAGTGGATAACGAATAACGAATAAGGACCTATTTCGAATGACTTTCCAAGTGCCTAAAAACACTTTTTTAAGTACTTGAAAAAAACATTCCAAACAGGCCCCCAAGTTTCAGAAGCATACAAGATTTTGCTTACTTCAAATAAGGAAGAGTCATATTCTTCAAGATAGATGGATGTTTCTTTACAAAGGCCTTCCACTCTTCCTTGCTGATTCTTCCATCCTCATCGGTATCAGCATCAGCAAATGTCTGCAAGTACTACAAGCATTAGAAACTTCAAAGAGTTCGTAAAAGAAATAAGGCAAAAGGTTTCAACTCATACCTTGTCAAGAATTGCATCGAGAAGTTCATCTGACAACCTCGTGTCAGATTCCATTAAGATTGCAATAAGCATTTGCTTAACCTGAATCCAGCAAAATTTCTAGTAAGCCAGAAGCCCAAATGCCTCCAACAAAACAACTATCTTCTATCTCTCGAAACTCAGCTTAGTTAGACCAACAATCATAAAGCATGGATTACTTAAATAATACTCACTTCTTCACGTTCGATGAACCCGGTTTGCCTCAAATCATACAGCTTAAACACAACTATAAGAAATCATACATAGGCAAAGATCAATATGTATACAAGATGATAGAAACCAAACAAACTTTCTCTTCTACACTTACAATCAATCTTCTCCTCCATAGGTGCATAGGGATGGAAGATGCTAAGAGCATGGACAAATTCATCAAATTCAATCACTCCATTTTTCTTTTCATCAAAAAGATAAAAAACCTATGCAGATGCATAAGTAGTAAAATGTCAAGTAAAAGAGCAATAATTTAGGCTTCCATTGATAACCATTCGGTTTTTGGTTTTTGAAAATAAAACTTGTTTTTTTCCCAATTTCTTTACAATGGGTTTCATCTTTCTTAAGGAAAGATTTGAATTCTTAGCCAAATTTCAACAACAAAATCAAGTTATCAAAAAACTATTTTTTTTAGTTTTCAAAACTTGGCTTGAATTTTGAAAATACATGTAAAAAGTAGATAACAAACCAAGGAAACCCATAGGTGGAAGTAGTATTTATAAGCTTAATTTTCAAAAACCAAATGGTTATCAAACGAGCCCTTAAAGATCAGAAAAATTATAAGGTAAATCAAATTGCTAATGAAAAATTCTTTTGACACAAAAAAAAAACTTTTTTTTCTCATTTGGTGGGTGGATGGAAGAGAGACTTTTAATTGTGAAAATATATTTAGGACCTCTGACCCAATTTTAGTAATTTTGTACATTCAATGTACTCTACGGTGGGGAATACAAAGAGTTTGAACATAGTCAAAATTCAAATAAGAGAGGTGCTAATACTGCCATTATACTTTCTGTAGGATCATACTTTTATTCTTCAAACAGTAAAAAACAAGGCATCATAGTTAAACCTAAGAACGTTAGGAACATGATCTCCTTTGATGTCACATTAACTAGCTGATACTTGGTCATTATCATATAGAGA
Organism: Trichosanthes cucumerina; assembly: GCA_036507285.1. Classification (NCBI taxonomy): domain Eukaryota; kingdom Viridiplantae; phylum Streptophyta; class Magnoliopsida; order Cucurbitales; family Cucurbitaceae; genus Trichosanthes; species Trichosanthes cucumerina. The sequence goes on from CM071836.1 coordinate 76,416,114, forward strand.
TGTCATACTCATACATTTCGCTAATAAGTATCGTTTCTCAAAGTTGGTTTTTTTAAAAAATGTTTTGAACCTTCCCTAAAGTTTACAAGAATGTTGCAACCTTCAAACTTATCAGCAACTTCTGTAAATAGTTTTGCTCAAATTGCCTTTTCCTATACCACTAATGCTATGTGATATGAACACAACTGAACCTCACATATAAGAGCGTACCTCCATGCCTCAGTATCCTGATTCTATTCTAAGTTTAATATGTGATGACATGTTTGGGAGTAATTTTGAATGTCACCTTTTGTAAATAAGTTATGAACAAATCATTTAAAACCAAACATTAAAAGGATTGTAAATCACTGTTTGTTAATCAGTTATAAACAAAACATTTTCGCTAAAATGTTACTTTATGTGATTTCACTTTCTGCTACTCCAAGTTAACCTTTCTACCAGCAATAAATCACACATAAGAATTAATCGAATATATAAATTCCATCACAAAAAATTTATTCATGGAAATATAAAGATTAAGGAACCTTAATGGAAACGGTGACAAACATTAAACAAAACATATAAGTTGATGATGACAGTGACTTGTATTCAGTCATCAACATCCACTCAAACGCTCGACATATATATTCATTCGTGCTCATGTAGCACAGAATCTATAAACTCAGGCAAGTTGGTTGTTTTTCATTCGGTGTTGCACCCTTGAATATGTGTCTTGTGCCCATGCTATAATGTAAATAATCTTAATGAAGAAAAATGGTTTCATACATTTATTTTATTGCATTTACCCGATCCAGAAAGAGGTTCTCGCCATACGGACTTCTGAGAAGTGCCAACTGAAGCTCCTCCTACAGCATGAAACCAGACATAGTATAAGAGTCCAAGAAGGTTGTTCTAATTGGCATGAAGCTCCCTCTCCAGTGAAATGGACTATACCTTATCTCATTTCAAAACTCACATGGGACAGAAACAAAATACAAACATTTGAACATACATAAACGTGTATTTAGAACTATGCAATCTGTAACTTGTAAGCTCGATCACACTTCTATAACATGTTTCAGAACTTTAAGGGGGGCGGATGAACTTAAAGGGGCAAATTTTCTATGCTATGGTAGTATAGGTAGTACTCTCAATTTACATCAGCATCATTTAAGAATGATGAGGGATACAGTAGCATTAAAAGCATTATTTATAAAGCAAATTTTATAATTTTTTTTAGTTCAACAACATTTGGGGATGAGAGATTTCGAACCTGACCTCTTGGCCATAAACTCATACATCATGACAGTTGAACTATATTTTTGCTGGCTAATGGAAAATTCATAATGTAAACGGAAGAAGTACATACTACGAGTTAAAGAAGGAAAAAATGTTACAGCCCACATCAACAGAAAAAAGTTTGGGTTTTATTTTTTTCCTTTTCACGTGGTGTTGAGATGGGTTGTACAATACTTGAGTGCAGTCCAAGCTACACCCTGGAATGCTGCGGTGTATTCATTGAAAGAAGTGCAGATAGTGCAGGTGGGTTCTCAAATAAGTCAAAAGAATCCATGGAATATATGAGAAAATCAAAAGAAGAAGCCAGAAACCTCATAGCCACTACCTTGTGAATCAATCCATCATCAATGATCGAACTACTCAGCTTCTTGAAAAGCTCATACAACGCTTCCACTTCATTGGTAGAAACTGCACAACACCAGACCATAGGTAAAACTTAAACCCCACTTCGAAGTCCGAACAAGAAACCAGATTATTTCACCAGTCTAGTCTCCTAGATTGAAAAAAAAAATACCCAAGGAAAGAGAGAAACCCTTACATCTGGTCTCACTAGCAAGCCGGGAAAGTTCATTGCAACGACGGCGACTCTTCTCACTCTCATGGCGACAATCAAAGCACCTGGTCATCGCCAGAATCAAAGCCTCTACAACCGCAATGAAAGGTATAAATGCCGCGCAGATCCGTTCGCTGACCGTGAAGAAACTTGAGCTCTGTTCAATAACAAAACCAGAAAGAACCCAAAACCCAACTTGATCTTAAATCAATGCTAGTTTCAAATATGCCAATGAAAGAGTTGGAAGCGTCGAGGTCGAGCATTTACCGAGAAATCCATGGCCGTCAATACTCAATCTCCAGAACAAATTACGAATGCCTAAACCCCATCATCTCCTTCCTCCCATGTTTCCGTTCTGAAAACAGAAATCGCAGCGAAATCCACCCCATCTCTATCTTGTTTTCTCTCTGATTTACGTGTCGATAAAGTAGAATAGAAGAGAGAGAAATGGAGGAAAACCCAGATGGGTCCTTGGATTAGGACTTCCCTCACGTTTAGTTGCAGCGCGGGTGCGGTTTGTCACGGTCGCACCTCTTAAAAAGTGCTCTCGACACGATCGCGCCAAGCACTTCGCTCGCCGCCACGAGCAAGTCACCAACTCAAATTCGGATCGCCGCGCACAATGGCGCCTATATCGCAACCTCCACCCCGTTCTTGAGAAAAAGTTTTAGAAGACGGTCGAGAGAATTGGAAAAACATTTTAGAAAGCGTTTGTGAGAGTTTAGAAAGTTAGTTATACAAATTAATAAAGAATAATAAAGAAAACCACACTTATCTAAAGCATATAACTCTTGGTAGGGAGAATTGATGAATGTTCGCATCCCCATATAGTACATTCTAGGAATTTTGGCTATATGACCCTTTGCACGTCATTTTGGCGAGGAGTCATACGCTCACAAAAATACATGGAAATGAAATAACAATGCTAAAGCAAAAGCATACATGAAAACATAATGAAAAAGGATGGGGACGGCCATGCGGCCATGGGCAACACGCCTTGGACAAGCATGACCGTGACATTTCTCCCCACTTAATTGGTTGACGCCTCGTCAACCGACAGCACTCTTCGAGCGGGATGGTCACGGGCTGGCAGGTCTTCAAGTCTTCAACTCGGTCCCAACGGACTCTGCTCTCCCACGCTTCCTTCCACATCCGCAAGAAGCGCCGCACCTTTCTCATATGGGATGGCGTCGACTCGCCCTTCCCGCCTAGGACCTCAAAAGAGTTCTTGATTTGATCGGCGGGCTTGTCACGTCGCTCGCCTTCATACCACGTTGTGATTGCTTCTTCCAAGCCCCAGGGTAGTCCGACTTCGGCATTACGGGCTTCGCCGCTTTGGCTTCAATTCTTGGAGGGGCGTCTCTCGATCGTGTGTCCTCGACTTCGCGCTTTCGGCGCGCTTTTGTGTGCACTCTTGCACTTGAATCATTCTCTCATCCCCTCTTCTCGGGGTGTATTTTCGACCGCCACTTCTCTCGCGTCGCGATGAAATTGCTACTCGTGGCACTCGCCACGACATTCACTTGGGCCCGCTCTCGGTGCAAGGCCGATATTACTCGCGCGCGCCGATGAGGGTCGCTTCAACTTCGCGGGCACTACGGCGGGATTTCCTCCCGTGATTACTAGACAACTCGCTAGAGGGCGCAGTGGTATGACTTTGTGTTGAAGAAGGAACTCCATTCCCAACACAACATCGAAGTCGCCCATCCCGACGATTTAAAAGGTCTATGCGACCACCCCGGTCTCCCATCTTGACCGAGACGCCTTCGCAATTCTCGAAATAGGTAGGGTCGCTTTGAACCACAGCTTTCATCCTTCCGGATCTCGGCTCCACGACAAGTTCAATCGCCTCGCCTCGTCTCTCGGAGACGAAGTTATGGGTGGCTCCCGAATCAACCATAGTACTCTTTGGTTGCTTTGTTGTTGACATGTGCGCCAACGCATACGAGGCCCCTTACTTTGGATGGGCCCTTTGTCTCTCCCCACTCTTCCGAAGGGGTCGACAGAATCTTATGGCGCCAATGCGCGGATTCTCTAGAGTCTTCGCCTCTTATCTGAACTCAATTTCCGTATCGTCGACTTCTTTTCCTTTCTTTGCTTCATAGGACGCTTGAAGGGCCTTGAGAGCTACTTTACTCGGGCAAATCACTCACTCGGTGAGGCCCGGCCACAAAGAACGCACCGATAGTAGTTGTTCTTGTTATGTGGTCTCGTCACGAATTTCCATTCCTCGGTGGGGACTTCTGTTATCCCTTCCTCGAACTTCTAGGCCTATCCTCCCCACTCTTGGGAGAGTTAGTTAGCCGATAAGGTCGATCATCTCCCGTGGGGAGGTTTTTTGCTCGGCCTTGCCTCTTGAGACTCTTTCGCCATTCATCGTCGCGCGCCACGTGTCAAAGCGAATGTTCGTTCAAGCAAAGCATATGCTTCGGTCAAGTGTTGCACTCATTGCTTTCGTACAACTTAGTCTCCGGCCCATGGTTGTAACCCTTCGACAAAGGAGAAGATCTTGTCTTTCTCACTCATATCTCGGATGTCCAACATCAACCCCAAAACTGTTTGACATATTCGCGGATGGCCCCTTTATGTCTCAACTCTCGAAGCTTGCGCCTTGCTATTATCTCAACATTTCAGGGAAGAATTGCGAGCGCAATTCTTGTTTCAGCGTCTCCCATGTGTTAATGGTACATCTGCCTTCTTGGATGTCCATATAACGGGTCCTCCACCATAGTTTGGCATCGTCTTCCAGATGCATCGTTGCTAAGGTGACTCTTTCTTCATCAGTCACCGTATCTGTTGCTCGAAAGTATTGCTCCATATCGAAGATGAAGTTTTCCAACACTTTCGCATCTCGAACCCCACAGAAGGGTTTCGGCTCGGGGATCTTCTTCTTCCCCGACTTGGTCGCGCCCCAGGTGAGGCTTGACTTCCCATCGCAATCATGGTGAGATTTAGCTTTGCGGCCATCTCACCTATCTCGCCCCTACAGATCTTAAGGGCATCTCTCACATCAACAGAAAAATCAGAAAACATCTGACCCAACTCTTTGTGGGAACTGTCCAGACCATCGACACGTTCCTCAATTTGGGTGACGCCGCCCGACGAGCTAGCACCACGCTCGAAGTTTTCACATCGGTTTACCCTGTCCTCGAGGGTCTCAACTCTCCCCATCAATTCATAGACGGGCATTCCATCGATGCGTCCAGCAATCGCATCAATCGCGTCGGCCTTGGCCGCAATCTCTTCCAGTCGAGATTCCAAGAACCGAATACTATCAGGGACTTCCGTCAAGAGAAGCAATTACTCCTCGATCTCGGCCAACCGCTCTTTGTCCGACTTGTTTAATTTGTTTGCAGGCATGATCACTGTGTCTTGCCTTCCCGAAGCCAACTAGGCTCTGATACCAACTGTCACGGTCGCACCTCTTAAAGGGTCTTGACACGACCGTGCGGCACTTGCTCTCGCTCACGAGCAAGTCAGCCAACTCAAATTTGGATCGCCGGCGGCACAACGGGCCTATATCGCAACCTCCACCCCCGTTCTTGAGAAAAGGTTTTAGAAAACGGGGTTAGAGAGAATTTGGGAAAACATTTTAGAAAGCGTTTGTGAGAGTTTAGAAAGTTAGTTATACAGCTGATAAGCAATAATAAAGAAAGCCACACTTATCTAGCATATAACTCTTGGTAGGGAGAATTGATGAATGTTCGCATCCCCCTATAGTACATTTTAGGAATTTTGGCTATGACTTCTTGACGTCATTTTGGCGAGGAGTCATACGCCCACAAAAATACATGGAAATGAAATAACAATGCTAAAGCAAAAGCATACATGAAAACTAATGAAAAATGATGGGGACAGTCATGCGGCCATGGACAACACGCCTTGGACAAGCATGACCGTGACACGGTTCTCATCATCTAAAACGGGGGGGGCCTGTCTTGAAGATGCGATGCGACAGATTATACCATTTCTATCAACTGCCGGCCCACCGGAAAAAGAAGAAAATGGTGCGCTTTCGTTGGTGATAGAAAACAAATTTCCATCCAAGACTAATTAAAGTCTCATCAGTTGGGTTGGGATCGATCTACTCCTGTTTTTTTGTTTTAAAAAAGCTTTAACGACGTGGAGAGATAAGCTTCGAATGTACTGAAAAACTATTCCATTCTCAACCTCATAATCATATCGATAATCGAAAATAAACTAACATCGTCAGTTTAGTAAATTTCTAAATAATTTTCTTCCTTCAAGGGAAGATTGGAACTTCCGAGATTCTAATCCATTATATTAATACATGAATTAAGCTGATAAACAATAAGCCTAAACCTTACTTTTTCTCTCTTGAACACGTCAACACACACAAAGTATAGAGGTAAGAGTATGGAAGAGACAATGTTGGTGAGAATCCTTGAACACTTTAAAAAGTTACCATTCCAATTCTTGTGTTTGTTTTAAAAAGTTACAAATTTGGTATCTATTAACAAATCTTTAATCTATACACCGTTGAAATTCTTTAATACAGAGTTTTAGCTATATGTTAAGAGATTTGTTGAATGAATGGTTCGGATATAAATTGTAATAAAAAAGAAATGAATGATATACATTGATTAAAACATTTACTTATGAAAGAGGCAAGAGTCATGATAGAAGTATATAGACAAAAATTGAAAAACACAAAGAACTTACAAGTCAAATTATAGTCTAAATTTTCATGATATCAAATAAGATATTTAAGGGTCTGTTTGGTATTCAATCCAGATTCTATTTTATGTTTTCAGATTCACTGAATTCAGTAAATATGTGTTTGACAGATGTGTTTTCGAAAACTATTTTCGAATTCTGGGATCCAAATAGTAGAAATTCTGAAAACAACATTTTTATGTTTTAATTGTATCTCGATTTTGAATTTAAAATTTTAAAATATAAAATTATATTAAACAAAGATAAAAATCTTAATAAATATAATATTTCATATTATAAACTCAATTTACTTTTGTTAAATTAAAATATGTATAATAATATATTATAATTACATAATATTTAAAATGATAATTCTATAAAAGGTATAAAATCATGTTCATAAATTAATTAATAATGATTTATATTCAATTTAATAATTAGTTTTGTAACTATAACTAAGTTTATAATCTATAAATATGTTATAAGACACATTTTAAATAACTGTTTAGAATGGAATCAAATTTCTAAATCTACTACCAAACACATATCTGAAAACATGAAATACAACTCTGTTTTCATTAAATCACTTGTTGTTTTCAAATTTATGTTTTCAGATTGCTTACCAAACAAATCCTAAAATTACAACATTTTTCAAATAATAAACATGTTTTAAATGATTTTTAAAAGAAGTTATTCTAAATTTTTTTTGTTTTTAAAATTAGGGTTGTACATAAGCCGAGTTGGGTTGGGGGAGTTTTTGGACCAAATTCCTTCAATCCAACTAACCCTATTCATGAGAGTAACTCAACCCAATATTTTCGGGTTGGGTTGGGTCACCAGGTTATTTTTTTATTTTTTATAATTTTTAATTATTTAAAATATGTTTTTCTTGAATTAATAACTAAAATCACATAAAATTCAAATATCGAACTTTAAAAATCATAACATCTTGACATTTGTTAAAATCTAGAAGAAAAACATAAAATATTCACGAATAAGTCATTTATAAGTATAAATGTAATTAAAATAAAATAAAATATATAAATTTTGGATTGGATTGAGTCATCTAAAGCCTAAAAAATCCAATACGAAAATGGATCTAAACTTTTCAATTCTCTAAATTTTTAATCTAATCTAAATAAAAAAAAAAATATATTGAATAGTTCGAATTGGTCGGATTAACGATTATTTAAAATAAAATTGAAGTGAGAATTTGAACCCCCACATCCAAAAAGTAGATATCTTACTCGAGGCTCTTTTTAATCTCAAATCTCGCTTTTAAATTTAACAAAGTTAGCGAAAGTCCCATGGTACAATGATTGATTATTTTAAAAATAAAGTTGGTTGGGTCCAGATGTCGTCCAATGTCCTAGATTGAATTGAACTATGGCCACTGGCTGGATGAGAAAAGACATTTAACTGATATTTAATCAATGATACATCAATAATGTCCACTATTTTATTTTAATCTGGTTGCTTTTTTTTATTTTTTATTTTTATTATTTTTTTGAATAGTTATTATTACCTTTGTTAGATTATTAGATTTTGGTTTAAGGAAAGACTCGCTCAGTTTTCTAGCTTAAAAGAAAACATTAATTAAATCTCTCTGGGACAACTTTGATTTGTTTTAAACTCTTTTTATATTTGCTGTTCAAAGTTACATCAATTTTGCCAACATAATATAACTGGTATAAAGTTTATATTGTTGACGGTTATGTTTCAATACTCTACTTCACATACTTTAAAAAGAAAAATTGTATCCTCGTACACTTGTAATTTTTATCTTCTAATAAGTTTTTGTTTTAAAATTCATTAAAAAAAAGTTTTCTCATGTATTTTGAATGAATTATAAGACATGTGTATGATAAAAAATTGATAAGATTTCAAATAAAAGTGACATTAGAGTTAAGCTTTTATCAAAACTCAAGTTATTTAATAGTTAATTTGTATACTAATCAAACTTAAATTTGTACAAAACTTGATATTATTAAAATTAATGATAAATTACTTTTTATTAAAATTAATGTGCGAGTTAACGGAAATTAAATAGAGGATTTAAATTACAAATTTAACTAAATTTATATAGTGAAAATAAATTTCTATCTTGCCATACAAAGGCACTAAACTAAGTCAATAGCAATTGATGTCTTATGAGATTGCTATCAAACTTTCATTTTGTTTGTATCTCATAGAGCTTCTAACTCTTCAGGTAGGACTTTGTAATGCCTTAAATTTCTTAGGGTCACTGGCATGAATAACCAAAAGAAAAAAAAAGACTTAAAATTGCAGTTATGTCTACTATTGGTTCAATTTGTAAGAATAGCATAAAAAATAGCTCATTTCGAACGGATCACACGAAAAGTCAAAAATACCCCCACAAGTATATCAGTAGTTTATCAATAATATACTGCTAATATAACTAATATAAAATCTATCACTGATAAAACTAGTTATATACTTATATGAAGAGTAATAAGCATGTGTACATGTGATATATACATAATATTGAGTATATCACTCATACATTGTTGATATACTTTTTTTTTTTTTTTGGCATGTTTTTCAATATAAAGTTTGTAAGTAGTCTATCAGTAATATCATTGATGCAATAATGATATTACTAACATAAAGTATGTAATTGATGTACTCCTAATATATTTATAGGAAGTTTATCAAAAGTATATCAGTAATTCACCTATAAGATATATATAATATAGAGTATACTATTCATATATTACTGATATGTTTTATTTTCTAGTTCTTTACTTTATGAACGATTTATATTTACAAATTTTTAGTCAATAAACTTGTTTAATTGATACATTTGACTAGTAGTAATAAGAAATTCATATTTAATATATCAGATATACTTCCTAAATTGAAGTATATCAAGTATATCTATAATTATACTATTGATATACTCAATGTTAGGTATCAACGACACGAACATAACTAAAATGAAGTGTATCAATGATATACCAAATATGTGAAATATCCATAATGTGCTATCGATATATATATATATATATATATATATATATATCACTGATACATTGTTGATATACTATTTCTTGATTGTTCTTCCATATTTGACTTTATATTTTTATTTGATTTTGATCTTATTCATCTTTGTCTTTCTTTCTCTAAATAAAATTGAGCGACTGTATTGGTGGTAATGAAGTGAACTAGAATATCAGTTTTGTGGATAATACTGACATCATTACACTATATTAAAACTTTACCCATACACTTATGGCATTGCATTGAATAATTTTATGCAACGCCAACGTAGAGAAAGTCATTGTACGCTAACCTAACTAGCGAGCATTTTTCATATGGTTGTTCTGTTAGTTGTACCACACCTTACATTTACAAGTTTAATGCTACATTAACAATTGATAAAGGGAAACTTAGAATTTTAAACCAAACACAGAGTCACAAATGAACTTTAAATTTGAGTGTTATTCTTGATGCAATGAAATACAACAAATCTAGAGATGAAAGTAGTAGGTGGATCATCGAGAATTTATATTTCATCCCCACACTTTGATGTCAAATTCAAGAATTTGGGTAGCTTTATTTTAAATGAATTCAAGCTAGTAGTTGATAACACAAAGTGACAACGAAAAACTATCCTTTAACTTTGAAGAATTGAACTAATTCCTACCCGAATCTGCTTATTTAGGGTTTTCAAATTCATATCACAACAACAATTTAACCTTTTTTTTAGAGTTACAAGGGAGGTTATGGTCATGGATTTTAGAGTTTTGGAGCTTATTTGGTCAAATTGTTACTACGATCTTTCAAATGCTAATAATTTCATTCTCATTAATTTTCATGGAGGAAGAATCGATCTGTAAAAAGAGGAGGAAGAAGAAACATTATCCCGTAAGAGTATTTTTGAATTTTTTTAGAAGGTCAAGGGTATTATTGAAATAGTACTTTTCTATCCAAAACTTAACATTAAAGGCATTTTTAATGTTTTTGAAACGTCATAGTATTTTTAAAAACTTTTGAAAGTTTAGGGGTATTATTGAAATAAAACTCAAATGTTTTCCATCCAAAACTTAACAATAAGGTATTTTTTAACGTTTTTGAAATATCAAGAATATTTTTTTAAAACTTCTTAAAGTTTATAGATATTGTATTGAAACAAAACTCGGGGTATTTTCTATAATTTAGCTAAAAAATATATTAATTTAAATAAAATATCCATAAAAATGTGTACACTCCTCTTAAATATTTTGAAAAGTAAACTTTAATAAAAAAATCTACATTATAATTTAAATTTTTTTTATCGAAATTGGTTAATAGTAATAATAATTTAAGATGAGAAAAGACACAATATAAACATATTCCCAAAATTTATATAGAAAAACTAATAGAGACTAATTTTTTAGGAAAAATTTACAATAAATTTAGAGTATGGACCCAATTTTAAGCTTTATTGTAAGTACATGCACTAAAATTGGACATTTAAAAGTACATAGACCAAAATGAAATAAAACTCGAAATATATTGACTAAAATGGTATTTTAACCTAATTTAAATAAAAATATCTAGACCTTTACACTTCTCTAGACTATTATGAAAAATATCCTTAATTAATTATATTTTAATGGAAAAAATCAATTTTGACTTTAATACTTGGCGGGTTATATCAATTTTAATTCAGAACTTTTAATTTCATCAATTTAAACCTTAGACTTGGTAGATTGTATCAATTTTAACCCTAAACTTTCAATTTCATCAATTTAAATCTCAAACTTGAATAAGTGGATCAATTTTATACTCTCGATTAAGTTTTCGTTTCAATCACCATTAGAAAGGTTTCCCACACATGTCTTTTGCTCTATGATATATATTTGTTTGTTATTTTAAAAAATACCAAAAATAATTAAATCATTTCATATCAAGTCGTCACCATCATGAAAACCACGAACTCAACTCTTAAAAGTAGGATTGTGAAAACAAATAGACTCTTAGAAATTTGTTTGCAGCGCGAGTTCAAATCGAAGCTTCGGGAATCGAAGCTCGAGGGGTTGTCTTTGGAGGTTCAAGCTTGGCAATCAAAAAACTGTGTTTGGGGGGCCAGTGTTCAGAAGCCTGAGAATCATAAAATTGTGTTTGGGGAACAGGATTCTGAAGCCTGGGAATCAGAAAACTATGGGAATCAGAAGCCTGGGAATCATAAAACTGTGTTTGGGGAACATGATTCTGAAGCCTGGGAATCAGAAAACTGTAGGAATCAGAAAACTGTATTTGGGGAGCAGTTTTTTGAAGCACGAGAATCAGAAAGTTGCACTTGGAGTACAGTTTTAATAACTCAAATTTTGTACCATTTTCTTTTAGATAATTTATTCCATTCAATTTTTATAGTGAACCTTACTTCAATTGTAGCTTCAAACCATGGATAACTTTAATTACTTTATAGCATAGAGAACACTATTCAAGTACCACTTCAATTAAACTTTCAATTTTTTGAAATTGAAGAAGTTCACATTCATACAAAAAGGAACAATAATATAGAAATTAGTTCATGCATACATTAACACAATCCAAAAGTTTGATATACTACCGAAAGTACAGAATAAGTTAAAATCAACATAAGGGTCCAACCAAAGATAGATTAATGGAGGATCATGCCTCCCTTCCCAAGATACGCATGCAACATTTGTATTTCCATTCAGCTGGGTAGTCGAGGAATGAGTGGAATTTGGATATATCGCCCAGCGAGTCTCAACAATCGTAAACAATCATCCATATCTATACCAGGGATAGCTTGAAGTTCTGCATATAGTCGTTTGCGTCGAGTCGACTCCAGTTCATCCTTCTCTTTAGGCCACAAGGCAATTCTCTCTAGTTGTGTTGACGCCCAATGCATCTCTGTACGAAATACGTCAATAATGTCCCCTTGTTTCACTTTGCGTCTCTTCGACCCACTTGATGGTCCCCGCCCATCGTTCTCGGATATAGGTGTGGCGGACATATCCTCGTCGGATGTCGGGTCATATGAAGGTCCTCGATGCGGTCAATCACGACCCACCTTCATATGATGACGACATCCGGCGAGGATATGTCTGCCACACCTATATCCGAGAACGATAAGGCGATGATCATGCTGGGTCAAGAGACGCAAAGTGAAACAAGGGGACATTATTGACATATTTCGCATGAGAGATGCGTTGGCGCCAACACAACTAGAGAGAATTGCCTTGTTGCCTCAAAGAGAGAAGGATGAACTGAGTCGACCCGACGCAAACGATCAGATGCGTAACTTCAAGCTATCCCTGATATAGATATGGATGATTGTTTACAGATTGCTGAGACTCTGTTGGCCGATATATCCAAATTCCACTCATTCCTCGACTACCCAGCTGAATGGAAATATAAATGTTGCATGCGTATCTTGGGAAGGGAGGCATGATCCTCCATTAATCTATCTTTGGTTGGATCCTTATGTTGATTTTAACTTATTCTCTGACTTTCTGAGAGTATATCAAACTTTTGGTTTGTGTTAATGTATGCATGAACTAATTTCTATATTATTGTTCCTTTTTGTATGAATGTGAACAATTTCAAAAAATTGAAAGTTTAATTGATGTGGTACTTGAATAGTGTTCTCTATGTTATAAAGTAATTAAAGTTATCCATGGTTCAAAGCTACAATTGACGTAAGGTTCACTATAAAAATTGAATGAAATAAATTATCTAAAAGAAAATGGGAAAAATTTGAGTTATTAAGCTGTACTCTAATGCAACTTTTCGATTCTCATGCTTCAAAACTGCTCCCAAACATGCTTTTTTTCGATTCTGTGCTTCAGTAATCTGTTCCCAAACACGGTTTTATGATTCTCAAAGCTTCGATTCCCACGATTTTACGATTCCGAGTGCTTTAAATCTGTTCCCAAACACAGTTTTATGATTCCCAGACTTTCAACACCGCCCCAAACACGCTTTTTGATTCCTGTGCTTGAACCCCAAAGACTGAAACCCCTCAAGCTTCGATTTGAATGCGCTCCCAAACAACCCCTTATGTTCTCCCTTATCTTTAGTGTCGATACCAACGACAACCAGTGTGAAGAAGGTTCAGGCAGTGATGTCATTGAAGACAGCGACAACTGACAGTTTCGTCAACTTCAGTGGTGAAGAGTTTGAGCTCGACTAAAATGCAGAAGAGAACAAGGAAGACAGTGATGGACAAAGTGGCGCTCATGAACACAATGAATTGGTCGTAGTCGAACTTGACGGTCCTGTGACAGTCTTATGAAGGATTAAGTGACATCAAAATTAGGGAGGAAGGGACCAAACCAATATTGTAATAAGAATCGAATTCCGACAACGGAAACGTATGAACATATTTGCTTTGTATTTTGCAGAAATTATAAATCACACAAAAACTAAGAATTAAGCATGAAATAAATGAGACCTACAACATACCTTTGTAGATCGTTCTTTTTAGTAATTCGTTATTCTTTGCAACGTTAGCCTCCAAATCTGTTGAGACACCTCCACTTGATCTTTCCTATTATCCTCAAGACAAGAATTGGTTTGTGGGAGCCTTTTGTTTTTGGAAGAATTCTAAAGAGAAAATGTGAATTCCCTAAAGAGAAAAGAGAGACTGAGAGAATATGGAGGTTAAGCTCACAAAGTGGCTCGGATTTTTCCAAGTGTTGCCAACATGCATCTATATGCATGTATATATAGTGAATAGGGGTGGAGGTAACTTCCTCCATCCATATATTCTACCATTACTTTGTAACATACAAATTAAATTTATATTTTTTTTATTTAATTAAATATCATATATTTAATTAAATTCATTTCTCTCCTATAACCTATAGTTTTAATATGAACACAATTCATATTAATATTTGAATCTAATTCAAATATATTATACAGTTCTATTATGAATCTTATTCATAATTAATTTTGAACCTTATTCAAAATTAACTTTATATTAAATCAATTATATCTTATATAATTTGTAACATCTGGTTAAATCAGGTACATTAATTTGTATGTGGTTTAAATTTGAAATTTTTGGATAATCGGATCAGAATTAGGATTTTAAGAGATTTTAGAGAAAAGTATTTAGAATTCTAAAAAGGATTAGGATTTGCCCTAATCTTAGCTTTTCTTAATTCAGTTTGATTGCCACCTAAGGGTTACACTTTCAAAACCCTCTCCTTGCTCGTTGAGTTTTTGTTGGTCTTGCAATTTTAATCGCAGTAAAATCGTTTGAGTAAAACTTTTCTTTTTCTTTTCTTTATTTTCCTTTTCCTTATCCTTTCTTTATTTTCCCTCATTCTCTCTCCCTTCGTGGATCGACCTCCTTTCTCCTTCGTTTCAGTCGCATCGCCCCAACTCACCAAAAAGTCTCGATCGCCAGCGGCTCCTCCTCCGATCAGCCGTGCAACCGTCTGTAGACCCAACCATCACCCTTTCTTCTCCTTCGTCTCCTTGTTGCACCTCCACACAATTGTTCGCCATCGTCACATACCGCACGCACGCGCAACTCCTCCTCCAGCCAACTGCAACCCACGAAGCCGCCACCCAACTCGCCGGTCGTCTACAAGCTTGGAGATTACGCGATTTGGAAGTTCTCCCAAACCGCAAGGTTTCGTCCGATCGGTTCACTGAGATTTCAGTCGTTTCTCGTCATTTAGAGGTTGGTTTCAGATAGATCGACCAACAGACATTCCAGATCTGTGTTTCATGCGTTGCCACTCGCTAGAGGTCACCGCCGCTCGCTGGAACCCGCCCCCGTCGCTCGCCAAAATCAGTACAACCAATCAGTTTTTTCTTCTCGAGCTCGTTCTAGGCCTCCATTGTGGTAATTCAGTTGTTTATGGCAAGTTAGTTCTTTTAACTATTTTAGGATCGTAGTTTTAAGTCTTTTGCTTGTTTACTAGGGACTCAATCGTATTAAGGAAGTTGCTTTGAACATGTGTTGGATTCTCGAACCTTCAAACATCCAGATAAGTAGTCTTTTGGATTAAAGCCAAGCTTCTAAGTGAAAGAGCAAGGCGATCAACTTTTAATTTTTGTGTATTCTTGAGATGTCCCTATCACTAGACTTTAGTTTAGTTATCTAAGTATTTATGAAACTTGTGTAGCATGTTTTATGAACTTTGAACTTATAATGTTTACGTAATTGATTATCTCGAGCCTTTTTATCTTGTATCGATCGTATTTATCTTGTATCTATGGATTATGTGTCTTATTATGCCAGGTGAGGGTTGAATGATCGAGTTTGTACCTAACATTCCTAGAAAATGAATGGTTGAGCTAAAGCTTGGTTAGATTAAGAACCTAGATGGATTTGGTACCCTTGGAATGGGTCGAGGACGTTAGGGATGCCTAGATAGAACCCCTAGTTACCTTATGAATAAAGCCTGAGAACCAGTACTTACTAAACCGTGAGTTGCGCCTGAGTGAGTCGGAACCTCTGGATTGATGATATTTCGATAGTGGTCCTGGGGTATGTCCCCATTCAGGGAGTGGTTTTTTTCATTGTCTCGTGCTAGCTTAGGGGTGGATCTAAAAGAGTCTATATTAAGAAAGTAGAAGCAATTTCGGATCTTGAACACTCTAAGTTGGTCAATTTTACAAAACAAAAAACATGCTCAAATCTGGAAAAACATAGAATAAGAACTCATACCTTTGTAGCTCAAAATTCTCCTAAACCGTGGGCAATCTTTAAGTAAAAAATAGTTGTGGACCACCTCTAGTGTCTTCCCTACTATCCTCAGGCCTTGGAACTGATTTTGGGATCCAAAGTTGAGAGAATTTGAAGAGAGAAGGAGAATGGTTCAAAACTAAGAACAAATGGAATTTTCTGCAAAATTCTCTTCTATCACCTCAAATTTCCATCATATAAAGCTTCAATTGTTGGGATTTATGCCCTAAACTTATGTAATCTTGATAAATTAAATAAAGTGTTATTTGTTTTGATAAGATTACAGTCTTGCTTTTATAAATCCAATAAACTAAGCTCCAAGGTTATAACGCTTATCTTGAAATCAGTGTAGTGGACACTAATTGGGTTGAATTCAAGATTATAACCTAAATAGTCTATGGTATAAGAATATGGTTGGAAACCTCATTCTGGTAACACCATGGATGCGACCCACTTTGTAATTAGTACAAATGAGGTAATCCAACTCATTCATGTAGTTGACATGCGAGTGAGGGCATCCTGTATGAAGAGTTCATACAAGATGGATCATGAAATTATTAGTCGACCAGATATAACACCGTTAATGAGGATAAGACTAGTAATTTATAGATGGTCATTAGTGACTTGACACGAATCTGAGCAAGTTAAGAACTCCCGCTTATAGGGGTTTGTCCTCAGACTAGTATGGGTGAGAGTGGCACATGTGGCCGACTCAATAAGCCTACCTTCTCAGGGACAAAACCTCGTAGGTAGCTGGGAACTTAACTGTGCAAGATGAAATTCACTCATTCCTCTACTGAGGAATTAGATAGGTTGTTCCCTTAAGAACTGACTCCAGGTCTTAAACAACGGGGCCCCGCCCTCTACGAGGGTATGAGTCTAAGGTAGAACCTTAGACTTGTTGTTCATTAGAGGATCGGTGGTGCTTAAGGAGCAAAAGAGGTAATCACTGGGGTAAAGCGATAATTTGACCCAAGCGTGATTACGAACAACCTGTGAAGGGTCGACTCATGGGCAATGACTATATCGGTGGACACAATAATATCTGAGTGAGGAGAGTGCACTACAAGTCTATAGTGGAGTGACTTGTAGTTAATGAATATTGATTAACTAGATCAAAGAGTTTGATCAGTTAATCTCACATCATTGGAGCTCATGATCTGTAGGTCCATTAGATCCCTCCGTTGGCTCAACATGGTAATATTGAGGGTATAAAGTTAGGAGTGAAATTGAAGTGTTCAATTTCATACATGAGGAGTTATATCAATTATATATGATATGATTGATATAATATATAGTTTTAATGTGAATTAGATTCATATATAAACTATGTACTAAAGAGAGATTAAAGGAGGGGTAGAATAGTCATTTCCATCCTATTCCTCTATATATATAGTTGCATGAGATGCAACTAGGTTAAGATATCTAAGTGTATTCCTAGCCTCCTAGTTGTGTTGTTGGAAGAGTTCCGAAACACAAATCTCTCTCACAAAATTCCTCACTACTTCTAAAGGGAACCCACCTTCCTCCCTCTCCTAGAGAACAACGGAGAAGATCCGGTGGTGGTGTCGGTGTTCGTACGAGTTCTTGTTGCTGAGATCGTGACCGTGGAGAGAGGAGCACTTGAAGAAAGGTTCTTCAAAGGTATATACTTGCTGTCCATATTCTTATTATATGCTTAATCCATGTTTTATATTCTTGAAATTTTCATTGTAACTAAATCAAGAGCGCGCAATTCGCAATTCGCAATCGCTTCCGCTGCGGGGACTTCGATTCCCTTCAATAAGTTTTGGGAAGATGACAACAAATGTGTGATGAGGATATTTGAGTAGGTGGTGTTCAATTTTAGTGATTTTTCCAAAGCAAGAAGGTTATTCACTAAATGATGTACTTAGTCCATTTTAAATTTAAAAATGAATTTGAATTTCTCATTTCATTTTAATACAAAATTAATATCAAATTAATTTTAAATTAAAATCAATTTTAATTTAATTATTTATTTTAAATAATTATTTAATTTAATATCAAATATCAAATTAAATAATTGGACCAATCCCGATTTCTTAAATCAAACATGAATCCCTATTCATGTTATAAACCGAACCAATATTTAAATCATATTTAAATACGTTTACCTCTTCTTTATCATAGTTTAATTCATAATTAAACTATGATTCGTTAAATATATCGCATATAATTAACGCTTTCTCCCAAAAACGAATTTGAACAATTCAAATTCTTTTCTCTCAAAATGTTACAAGGCTTAGTCCGAGCTAGTAAGGGGACCTAATGGACCTACAGATCATGAGCTCCAACGATACGAGATTAACTGGTTAATCTCTTTAGCCTAGCTAATCAACATTCGTTAACCATCGGGACACTCCACTAAAGCCTAGTGGTTACACTCTCCTCACTGTAGATATATTTCTGTCCACTCGATATAACCATGATTAGTAAGTTGATCCTTCACAGATCGTTCATAATTACAACTAGGTCAAATATACCGTTTTATCCCTGTAATTACTTCTTGTTCCTTAAGTCCCATTGATCCTCTAATGAACAATTGGTTTATGGTCCAACCAACAAACTAAATCTCTCTCGGGTCAATGAGAAGGGCGGGCTCTTTTATTCAAGACCTAGAGTCAGCACTTAAGGGAACAACCTCTCTACTAATCGCTAAAGCGGGTAGGAGTGAATTCCATCTTGCAGAACTATGTTCCTAGCTATCTACCCGATCTTATCCCTGAAGTGGGAGACTTATTGAGTCGGCAATCTCGGACCACTCTCACCCATGCAAAACTAAGGATAATCCAAATAAACAGGAGTTCATGGCACGCTCAGGATTAAGATCGAGTTACTTAGGTCATCGTATGAATATAGTTAGTTAAGACAGTAAACGGAGTTATAAAGTCTAAGTGACACCCGAGATAAGGAGAGGTACATAAATGAACCTGGAAAAGGCTTAAAAGAAGTGATAACTACTACCTATACAAACAAGGTGCACCTTCCTGAGAATTTTCCTAAGGAGCATGTGAGTGAGGACAAAACATGCTAAAAGAACCCGTGTTGGTTAGTGAGGAAAGTCTTCACTCTCGCAAGCGGCTCAAGGATGGTATGGATGATATGGTGATGTGGCCAGGTCGTAGGGGATCCTAGGCCTGGTTTGGTTACAAATGGTATCAGAGAGGAAACTCTCCCAGTAAGATGTGGATCGGGGACGAACCAAAGCGGAAGCTGGTGGGCATGTGACACCCGAGATAAGGAAAGGTACATGAATAAACTTGAGAAAGGCTTAAAAGAATAGCTACTATCTATACCAACCAGGTGCACCTTCTTTTTCGGTGGCTCAATCATAGGAACTCCAAAGTTAAACGTGCTTAGCTTGGAGCAATCGTATGTTGGGTGACCTCCTGAGAATTTTCCTGGGGAGCATGTGAGTGAGGACAAAACATGCTAAAAGGACCCGTATTGGTTTGTGGGGAAAGTCTTCACTCTCGCAACTGGCTCAAGGATGGTATGGATGATATGGTGACGTGGCTAGGTCGCAGGGGATCCTGGACCTGGGACGTTACATAATTAATATACATATACATTCCCATGATAATTTGAACATTTCAAATTTCTTCCAAAACATACAATTCTTGTTTAGCCCATGGTGAGCTAGCAAGGGATCTAATGGACCTATAGATTAGAAATTCCAATGATTCGAGATTAACCAATTAAACTCTTTAATTGAATTAATCAACATTTATTAACTATAAGTCACTCCACTAAAGACCTGTAGTTGCACTCTTCTCACTATAGGAGCCCGTAAGCCAATCCTTCACGAGTCGTTCGTAATTACAGTGGGTCCAATTACCGTTTTATCCCGATAATTACACTTACTCTTTATGTACCACTGATCCTCTAATGAACAACATGCTTATGGTTCAACAATAAACAAAGTCCCTCTCAAGCAAGTAAGAGGGTGGGACCCGTTGTTCAAGATCGAGAGTTATCACTTAAGAGAACAACTCCTCTACTTTCCCTAAATTCGAGAAGGAGTGAATTACATCTTGTGAAGTTACGTTTCCAACTCCCCATTCCATTTTATCCCTAAAATGGTAGGAATATTGAGTCGACAACTCGTATCACTCTCACCCATACAAATCAAGGGACAATCCCTTATAGGAAGGAGTCCATAACCACTCAAGATTAAGGTCGAGTTACTAATGTCAGCTTGTTTCTCTCCTTGAGACTTCTTCATATTGCCTACTTTCTGTGTCAAAATTGAAGGGATTTGGAATTCCCACAACGGAAGACGTTGTGAAACGTTGTTGATTCGTTGTGTAATTCTTATCTTAAAATTGAACATATCTCATAGATCCTAGGCTAAACATGCATAAAAGAGAAGAAAAACAGTAAGGATCTCGGTACTTACTTGTTGAAGAACACCTCTGCAATGCTTTCCTCCTCCGATCACGATCTCTCGCGAACGGACGAACTCTACGATCTCGATCCTCGAACCGAACGACAAGACACCTCCAAAGGGTCTTCTCGGTTGTTCTCGGGAGGTTGAGGGAGAGTAGATGGGACTCCCTTTGGCTTTTGGGCAAGGAGAGATTGAGAGAATTTAGAGAGAGTTGAGAGAGAATGCTTTGCTCTCTTTGGATCAAAATCCAAAAAATGGCAAGAGTTTCACCAAAGGCTTATTGCAAAGCCTTTAAATACCATTGTGTGATAGAGTTAAAACCTCCACCAAATTACAATTTTACCACAACCATATGATATGCAAATCATATTTGTATATCACATAATATAAGGTATCTCATACCTCATTATACAAATCTCATTTGCATAATTCTGGATTTTTAAATTGAATCACATTAAATTTAATTTCTCTCAATTCAATTTCTCCAATTAGCACTAATTAATCAATTAGGCTATACTATAGTTTATTATGAATCTCATTCACATCAAACTATATATTATGTCATCTATATCTCATATAAATGACATAAATACCCAAATAATGAATTTGAACACTTAAAATTCACACCAAACTGTAAACCCTCAATTTGTCCAATTTATGCTAACCGAGGGACCCAATTGACCTACAGATGACGAGCTCCAATGATCCGAGACTAACCTGTCAAACTCTTTGACCCAGTTATTCAACATTCATTAGCTACGGTAACACTCCACTAAAATCCGTAGCTGCACTCTCATCACTGTAGGACAAGTTGTGTCCATCAATATAACCAATACCCATGAGTCGACCCTTCAATGGTTGTTCGTAGACACTGCTGGGTCAAAATACCATTTTACCCCCATGTCTACCTCTTGCTCCTTAAGTCCCAGTGCTCCTCTAATCAACAACTACGTTGCATGATTCTACCATAAACAACAACCCTCTCAGGCTAGTGAGAGGGTGGGACCCCGTTGTTCAGGCCCTGAAGACAACACTTAAGGGAACAACCCCTCTAGTTTCCCTAAGTCGGGAACGAGTGAATTCTTTCTTGCGTAGTCAAGTTCCTAACTCCCCATGTGGTCATGTCCTTGAGAAGATAGGCATATTGGGCGAGTAACAGTGGCCACCCTCACCCGTACTAGTCAAAGGACAAACCCCCACAGACTGGAGTTCGTAACACGCTCAGGATTAAGGTCGAGTCACTAATGGTCATCTATAAAATTATTAGCTCTATACTGTTAACAGTGTTACATTAGTACGTCTAATAATTCACGGTCCGGTCTTGTACAATCTCATTGCACAGGATGCCCCCACTCGCATGTCAACTACATGAACGAGCTGGATCACCTCGTTTGTATCTAATACAAAGCGGGCCACATCCACAGTGTATCTAGGATTAGGTCTCCAACCCTATCCATATACTGTAGACTGTTCGGGTCATTAACTCGAACGTGATCCTCCCTGTGTGTCCACTACACACCGTTCAAGTTCTAGTTCTCTCATAATACAATGACCCTGGAGCTTAGTTTATTGGATTAAGTTTATGAAATATGCGAGACACATCAAATAAATAACTCTTATTTATTTACAACTTGGAATATTACAAACTACACGAGATAAGGACATACATCCCAACAAACTCCCACTTGGACTATGCTAGTGGAGTACATAATACATTTCTCAAATGCACAGTATAGTAATACAATAAAAGTAATACAATAAACTAGGGCATTAATACCCCTTTACAATACTCCCACTTGCCCTAGTCAGGAAACACTCGAAAACCTAGACCCTCTAGGTGACCCTCAAACACCTTAGCCGTGAGAGCCTTTGTAAATGGATCAGCAATGTTGTGCTCTGAAGCTATATGCGTGACTGTCATGTCTCCGCGGGGCACAATCTCCCGTATCAGATGATACTTACGCTCAATGTGCTTGCCCCTTTTATGACTCCGAGGTTCTCTCGAGTTGGCTACTGCACCACTGTTGTCACAAAACAACGTGATCGACAAGTTCATATTTGGAATAACTTCCAAATCTAACGTGAACTTCCTAAGCCAAACAACTTCCTTTGCAGCTTCACAAGCCGCAACATACTCGACTTCCATCTTTGAATCAGCAATGCATCCCTGCTTGATGCTTCGCCACACTACAACTCCTCCATTCAGAATGAAGGTTAACCCTAAAGTGGATTTCCTAGTATCCTTATCGGCCAGAAAGTCAGAATCTGTGTATCCCATGTTGTAGTTCCTCGTTCTCCTTAGATACTTGAGGATTGCCTTTACGACCGTCCAGTGATCTAATCCTGGATTGGATTGATACCTACTAACAATCCCAACTGCATAACAGATGTCGGGCCTAGTACACAACATGGCATACATCAGGCTCCCTACAACTGAAGCATAGGGGGTTCGTCTCAACCTCTTGAGGCGTCTTAGGACATTGATCCTTAGACAAGTGAACTCCATGTCTGAAAGGAAACAAACCCTTCTTGGAGTTCTGCATCTTATATCTAGACAACATCTTGTCAATATAAGACGACTGAGACATGGCTAGCGTTCTGTTCTTCTGGTTCCGGAGTATCTGGATACCTAGAACATACTATGGCTCTCCCAAATCTTTCATTTGGAATTGCGAAGCCAACCATTCCTTAATGTCAGTAAGAAATCCTACCTCATTCCCAATGAGTAGGATATCATCCACATACAATATTAGAAATGTGACAGTACTGTTAACGATTTTCTTGTAGACACAAGGCTCGTCAACATTTTGATCAGAACCATAAGATTTGATCGCCTCATCAAACCTTATATTCCAAGACCTCGAGGCTTGTTTCAGTCTATAAATAGACCTTTGAAGCCGACAAACCTTTTGCTCTTGGCCTTGGGCAATGAACCCCTTGGGCTGGTCCATGTAGATGGTCTCGTCAAGGTTGCCATTTAGAAAGACGGTCTTGACATCCATCTACCATACCTGATAGTCATAATATGCGGCAATGGCCAGAAGGATTCTAATCGACTTTACCATGGCAACATGTGAAAAGGTTTCCTCATAGTCAACCCCTTCCACCTAGGTAAAACCCTTTGCCACTAGTCTAGCTTTGAAGGTCTGCACCTTCCCATCTATGCCACGTTTACGCTTGTAGATCCACTTGCAACCAATAGGTTTAACCCCATCCGGTTGGTCCACAAGCTCCCAGACGGAATTGAAGTACATCGACTCCATTTCCTAGTCTATAGCTTTAATCCATTCGTCTTTGTCAACGTCTACCATTGCCTGATCATAGGTCAATGGATCCTCGCAATCATCATTAGGGGTGACGACTTGGGTTTCAGCTAAACCCATGTAACGTTCACGCTGTCTCACAACCCTCCCACTACGTCGAGACATTCCTAACTCTTGGGAACGGACTTGACTAGACGAGCTAGGATCAACAACACTTGTTGACGTATTAGCAACATCAACAACTCTTACTGATGAACTGCCCATTTCATTCAACACAACCTTACTCCTTTGTAAGTGATCCCTGATGTGATATTCCTCAAGGAAAGTGCCGTTTGTCGACACAAGCACCCTATTATCCTTATGATCATAAAAAAGACCACCCTTAGTCTCTTTTGGGTAACCTACAAAGAGGCACAACTTTGAAAGGGTTCCAACTTCTTGGGTTTGACACCAACACATGGGTCGAGCATCCCCAAGTGCGAAATAGCGTAAAGCGGTTTTTACGACCATGCGAGTTCGAAAGGTGTTTCACAAACACTATTCGACCAGGCTGTGTTCAAAATGTAAACCGCGATCTCTCGCTGCGTAACCCAAAAAGAATCGGGAGACGAGCATAGCTCATCATCGGCCAAGCATGTCCAACAAGGTTCTGTTTCTTTTTCCGATACACCATTCTGTTTGTGGCATACAGTCTTTGAGAGTTGGGACGTAATTCCATGTTCTAACATATAGTCCTGGAATTCAGTGTTCATATACTCTCCACCTCGATCCGATCGAAGTGTTTTAATCGTTTTACCTTACAGGTTCTCAACCTAAGTCTTGAACTCCTTGAACTTTTCAAGAGTTTCAGACTTCCTATGCATTAGGTAAATGTACCCATACCTCGAATAGTCATCTATGAAAGATACGAAGTATTCGTAACCTACTCGTGCTTTAACATTCATCGGACCACAGAGGTCAGAATGTATAAGCTCAAGGGGCTTCTTGGCTCTATATCCTTTTCCACTAAAAGGACGTTTGGTCATTTTGCTTTCAAGGCATGACTCACTCACCGGTAAAGAGTTTTCTTCCAACTCGCTTAGAAGTCCACTCTTCACAAGTCTCTCAATCCTATTGAGATTTATGTGGCCTAACCTTAGATGCCAAAGATGGACACTATCTTTTGGAGAAACTCTTAATCTCTTAGTTCGCGTTTCTACTGTTTTAAACAATTAAGTGTTCAAAACACTTTTGACCGAATTAGGGGTTCAAAACATACAAATTACTCTCAAGCGAAGCATAACAAATCAAATTTCCATTTTGAGAAATAAACGCTTTATTACTCTTGAAAGAAACGGTAATATTTTGTTCTAATAGGCAGGAAATGGAAACTAAGTTTCTAGTAAACCCTGAAACTATGTACATATTATCCAATAATTACTTCCCATGAAAGAACTTCACTTCAGTGCCTATTTCTTCGCATTGAGACAACTTTTAGGATCGAACCACGAGTGTTATCTCACCCTCTTTGCATTGCATTGCCAGAACTTAATCCTTGAAAAGAAGAGCAAACGTGGTTAGTGGTGCACGAATCCAATATCCGCATGAGTCACTACTCTCCACTAAACAAGTTTCTGTGACAAGTAAATCACATTTACCTGTCATCTTCTTTTCGTCAAGGAACTTGGGACAACTCTTTTTCAGGTGTCCGTCCCCGTTGCAGTAGAAACACTTTCTCGCAACTTCCTTCTCTTTGCCTTTTAGGGTGGCAGCGCGGTCAACCCTAACCTCTTTCAACTTCTCCTTCTTCCCTTTCAGGCCTGAATCTACAAATTTTGTCCCAGAGGTCGAACTCCTGAGAAAAGGACTAAAGGCAACACTTGCCTTAGCTTCCTGTCCCCTGGTTTGCACCAAGGACTGAAAGGTTTGTAGATGGTCGAGTAGGACTGGTGGACCGGGCACCTGAGGACCCTCCTTAGTGAGCGCGAACTCTAGGTCGTCATTTACCAAAATCGTGTTAATATTATTTTTTCATGAAAAATTATTGCCGACTAACTTAACGGAAGCTAAAGGAGCGTTAAAAGCGTTTGACATTTTATTGCTGAAAAAATGGAAAAAACTTTGTATTAGTCTCGCAAAAACTTTTGAAAATCAAATAAGGTTTTAGCAAATTTTTATCCTATGATCCCTAGGTCATTCAAAAATTGCAATGATACTTCAAAAGTTTAGAATGACCGCCACCGTAGGGTAGACAAACCCACTCCTTCTCTAGGACGAGACTTTCCCGACAAGACCCTAATACCAGAATAACTCTTATTCCATTAGGCATCCAGTTACCATTTTTCGGTCTAAATCCATTAACTCTTAATGAATCCTGTGAGTTTCACCCTCAATCTTTAAATTTTCAAGTATCCATCCAAACAATAGCCGCCGTAGAGAGGACTAAGAAGGAAAACGAACAAGGAAATCGTATCCATTTCGGAAATTCACGGTGTTCCGACTCCCATGATCAAGGCCTTCCGTAGGGATTGTCTGGTCCAGGCCAAACTAGCAGACAGATCATAGGCGTCTCACGGTGTGAA
Source organism: Trichosanthes cucumerina (assembly GCA_036507285.1). Taxonomy (NCBI): domain Eukaryota; kingdom Viridiplantae; phylum Streptophyta; class Magnoliopsida; order Cucurbitales; family Cucurbitaceae; genus Trichosanthes; species Trichosanthes cucumerina. The sequence continues at coordinate 76,442,539 of CM071836.1, forward strand.
TCGAAAGAAGAGACCGTGGGTCCCGTTTTCACAGGTTCCGCTCCCACTCACTATAAGTACTCTCTCAATTCACGTTGAATATTGACTCATACAAATGACACCCGTAGGGGGACACTCTCATTTGCGCCATGAGGCCGAGTATAGATCGCACGGTGCGAACTTAACGGAGATTTGTGGATGAAAAATTAAATGTATCTCATACACTTTATTTCCTCCCACTCAACACTTTAAATTATTCGAGATTCACCTAGATAAACCGACTAAAATTTACCTAAGTCTACCAATATAACTCTTATATTAAATTAGCCTAAGTCTATAATCACATTATTAACTTAGGCCTATGTGAGTAAATTAATTAACTCTTAATTAACGACACTCACAAGAATATAACCTATGAATCTCCAGATCGAATTCACTCCCAAGTCAGTTCCCAGGTAGGGGTATTCCGCAAAGCGTCAGCTTAAACACCCTAGCCTTAGACAGAACCTTCCTTAGAAAGAGTTACTTATCAATCTCCATTCAAAGGTCATATTTGATTTCCTAATTCTAATCTTATTAGAACTAGAAAACCTAAGTCTAATTATTCAAGTTCTAAAAATTTTAAAACTAATAATTAACTTAGGTTACATGCATTTCTATGTTATAGTGCTTGATCATTCATCACATGAATTAAATGCATGAGCATGATTTTAATCTAAAAATATAACACTTATATTTAAATAAATTAAAACATGCATACTTTATATTATAACTCTTATAATATAAACATATCATGCATACTATATATTATAACTCTTATAATATAAATATGATGCATGAATTGTTTAACCTAAGGTGAGATTTTAAATCTATATGGCATACTATATGCACATAGAAAAATATTTCATACATCTCATGCATAAAATAAATAAATAGCATTATTGGACCGATTTTTTGGCACCCTAGGGACATAAAATTAAATTAATTAACATTAATATAATATTTATATTAATATTAATTAAAATAATTAATAAAATACATTTAATAAAGGGGCAATTGGGCTGGTAGCAAAGACGCCCAATATAATTGGCTATATAGCAAATGACTCAATCTATTTGCAAATATAGCAAAAATTTGAAAAGAGGAATTGAAATTACTAAAACACCCCACGCCAGCCATTGATATCAGTGATATCACTGATAGGATGCTATCAGTGATATCACTGATAGAAGTCTGTTTATTTAATAACTAATTTTTTTCTTATAGTTTTGATAAACTACTATTGTGATATCTATCAGCGATAGAAGTGATAGACTTCATCGGTGATAGTTGTCGATAGACTTCTACCACGATTTGTCATCTATTACCTATTACTCATAACTTTTCTATTATCTATTAGACTTCTTGTTCCTATTCGACTTCTATCACCGTCTATCATCGATAGAAGTGATGACTACTATCATCTTTGTTAATGATTGATAAAAGTTAATGAAAAGAAGTGATAGACTACTATCATCGATGAAGTGATAGGCTTACATCGGTGATAGTTGTCCGATAGACTTCTACCTATCTATTACCTATTATTCATAACTTTTCTATTAGACTTCTTGTTCTTCATGATTATTAACTTCTTTCTTCTATCCGACTTCTATCAGTGATAGATGTCTATCACTAATAGAAGTGATAGACTTCTATTAGTGGTAGTTGTCTATCACTATCACTGATAGTTGTCTATCTGTTAGCTATTACTGTTTGTTGTGTGGTCTTCAAATTTTCTCATTAGATGCCAAAGTTCTTGTGTTCATAGTATTGATATTAAACTTTTGAAACAATCACAAACCTTGTATTGATAGTATGAATAGTATGATAACAACAATATTGAGTTTTATCTTGAAAAAATATATCTAAAACCAATTGTCAAAAATTACATCATGGTAAAAATGGTGGAAATTTACATGTCCTACGATTGTGATCAACACGATGACAATGACTAAATTTTGTGTGACTTCTTGCTTCACCAGTCGACGGAATCCTTTACTTTTGGGGTCTTCCTGCTTGACGTTTAACAATTGGAGGTAATGTATTCTTGCCAACATCTATCGAACTCCATTTAGAATGATTCCCAATTGGTCGGATTACACCTCCATAAGTTGTCACTCCCATCACTAATTGCACAAGAGGAGTCATCAAAACAAGCATCAGTAATATGAGCAACTAAAGGATATCTTGTATTTTGATCTTTCACTAAAGTTAAAAACCAAGCAACATCTTTATCTTCTTGAATTTTAACCACATCCTGAGAACCATTCATCCCATAACCTAATAACATCGACAATTCTATAGAAGAAATAGAACTATCCATTCGAACTTCTTTTGCAATCAGATTAATAAAATCATCAAAACACATCATCTCATCAACCAAAATTCCAATGGTCTTGTAATTCTCTTCGAAATTTTTCTCATTCCATTGTCCACTATAAAAAATAACTATTGGAAGCTTCATCATAGGTCCTGCGAAAAGTAATAACAACATTAACAACATTAAGTAATATAGAAACCGATCACCACAATAGTCACTCGTATATCATTGATCAATGATATCACTGATATCACTGATAGTATTGATATCTATTGATCACTAATATCATTGATATCATATCTATTGATCAATGATATCACTAATATCATTGATATCTAGAAAACAGTGATAGATATCACTGATATCACTGAACTGATATCACTGATATCATTGATATCTACTGATCACTGATATCACTATCATATATATTGATCAATGATATCATTGATATCTAGAAAACAATGATAGATATCACTGATGTCACTGATGTCATGTGTATATCGCTGATGACAACTAGCATATCTAGAAAAGAAAACAATCACCAAAATCAGACTTGCGACTCCAAAACATTGCAGAAAAACAGTGATATAACAAAATGAACAGAAGAAATACCCACGAAAAAAGCTCCGGTTGGTTGAAAAACTCTAATACCCACGAAAAGAGCTCCAACAAGAGATCGAATTGGAAGATACTCGAGAGGCTTACGACTCCTATCACTGATAGATATCGATCACCAAACACAAAATCTCTTTCATTTTGTAATTTAGAGCATAATAAGAGCGTAAACTTCACAGAAAAACACAGCATAAACCGAAACCCAAAAACATAACCAAAATGTATACAAAAAAAAAATGAAGAACCAAAGAAACCAAAGCCCTAAAATGAAAGATCATATCCAACAAATCTAAATAAGGATTTCTGGCGATTTCTTGCAAAAGAAGAAGAAAACCAGAAGAGAGAAAACCTAAATTTCATCGTATAGTTGTAAAAGAAGAAAACTTAATCGAAATAATACTTGTAAAGAAGGTACACATGATTTGCTTGCGAAGAAGGTAGGTCTGTAATCGAAATTTACATGATTGAAAACCATAGGATTTAAAACTTGTGAAGAAGGTATTTGCGATTACTTAACTGCTTGTGAAGAAAATACGTTTGAATGGAATCGATGAAATGAAAACTTGATTGCTTGCGAAAATCAGAGAAGAACGAAAGGAGGAGTTGAATACCAGAGAGAAAATATTTGATTGAAGAAAGAGGAAAATCTGATCAAATGAGGAAATACATGTGAATTATGGGTAACAAGGGTAAAATTGGAATTATAAAACCATTTTCAAAATATTTGTCATATTTGCAATTCTTTTTAAATCTTACTATATCTGCAAATATTAAACCCAATCTTGCTACCCATTACATATTCTCTTTAATAAATACATTTTACAAAAGAAAATAAATTAAAATAAAAAACGTGCAACTTCTAGGTCTCGAACTGCCGCACATGCCCCTCAACTGCCACTCACGCACGTCTCGCGCACCGCCCGCTGGAACTGTCCAGTACGCGGCAGCGTTGCACTACGCGTTCTCAACGCCCGAGCGTTGCAACTCCACGCCTGGCGTTGCAACGATGTGCCTGCAGCGCACCTGGATCAACATGGACATCGTTGAGACGCCGATGAACAGTGTCTTAACGTCGTCGACAGAACAACAAATACCTTTGTTGTTCTTCGTTGTTTTTTGCCCGTTTTCGCTCCAATTTCTTTACAGCATCTCATGCCATGAACGACACGGACTTACAGACTCGATTTACATAAAAAATTGCCCAAACACCGGGCCCTTACATTGATCTCATCAACTTTGAATGTAAATCTAACTAATTGCCAAAAACCGAAAACATCCAAAATGCAAACCATTAACAATCATCTCATGAAATTTAATGCTACCCACCTAATTTTAAGAATTCATAAAATACACAACGAAGAGGAACGATTGGCTCTGATACCAATTGAAGGGATTCGGAATTCCCGCAGCGGAAGACGTTGTGAAACGTCGTTGATTCGTTGTGTAATTCTTATCTTAAAATTGAATCTATCTCATAGATCCTAGGCTAAACATGCATAAAAGAGAAGAAAAACAGTAGGGATCTCGATACTTATTGAAGAACACTTATTCAATGCTTTCCTCCTCCGATCACGATCTCTCTCGAACGAACAAACTCTACGATCTCGATCCCCGAATCGAACGGTAAGACACCTCCAAAGGGTCTTCTCGGTTATTCTCGGGAGGTTGAGGGAGAGTACATGGGACTCCCTTTGGCTTTTGGGCAAGGAGAGATTGAGAGAATTTAGAGAGAATTTAGAGAGAGTTGAGAGAGAATGCTTTGCACTCTTTGGATTAAAATCCAAAAAATAGCAAGAGCTTCACCAAAGGCTTCTTGCAAAGCCTTTAAATACCATTGTGTGATGGAGTTAAAACCTCTACCAAATTACAATTTTACCACAACCATATGATATACAAATCATATTTGCATATCACATAATATAAGGTATCTCATACTTTATTATACAAATCTCATTTGCATAATTGTGGGTTTTTAAATTAAATCACATTCAATTTAATTTCTCTCAATTCAATTTATCCAATTAGCACTAATTAATCAATTAGGCTATACTATAGTTTATTATGAATCTCATTCACATCAAACTATATATTATGTCATCTATATCTCATATAAATGACATAAATACCCAAATAATGAATTTGAACACTTCAATTTCACACCAAACTGTAAACCCTCAATTTGTCCAATTTGATCCAACCGAAGGACCTAATGGACCAACAGATGACGAGCTCCAATGATCTGAGACTAACCTGTCAAACTTTTTGACCGGGTTATTCAACATTCATTAGCTACGGTAACACTCCACTAAAGCCCGTAGCTGCACTCTCATCACTGTAGGACAAGTTGTGTCCATCGATATAACCAATACCCATGAGTCGACCCTTCACAGGTTGTTCGTAGACACTGCTGGGTCAAAATACCATTTTACCACTGTGTCTACCTCTTGCTCCTTAAGTCCCACTGCTCTTCTAATGAACAACTACATTGCATGGTCCTACCATAAACAACAACCCTCTTAGGCTAGTGAGAGGGTGGGGCCCCGTTGTTCAAGCTCTGGAGACAACACTTAAGGGAACAACCCCTCTAGTTTCCCTAAGTCGGGAACGAGTGAATTCCTTCTTGCGTAGTCAAGTTCTCAGCTCCACATGTGGTTCTGTCCCTGAGAAGATAGGCATATCGGGCGAGTAATAGTGACCACCCTCACCCGTACTAGTCAAAGGTCAGACCCCCGCAGTCAGGAGTCCGTAACACACTCAAGATTAAGGTCGAGTCACTAATGGTCATCTACGAAATTATTAGCTCTATACTGTTAACGGTGTTACATCAGTACGTCAAATAATTCAAGGTCCAGTCTTTTACAATCTCATTGCACAGGATGCCCCCACTCGCATGTCAACTACATGAACGAGCTGAATCACCTCGTTTGTATCTAATACAAAATAGGCCGCATCCACAGTGTATCCAGGATTAGGTCTCAAACCCTATCCATATACTGTAGACCGTTCGGGTCATTAACTCGAACGTGATCCTCCCTGTGTGTCCACTACACACCGTTCAAGTTCTAGTTCTCTCATAATACAATGACCCTGGAGCTTCGTTTATTGGATTAAGTTTATGAAATATGCGAGACACAAAGTTCAAATAAATAACTCTTATTTATTTACAACTTGGAATATTACAAACTACACGAGATGATGATATACATCCCAACAAAATTTTTTTGAATGTTATTCATTAAAGTTTTCATCATGTCTTCAAGAGACATACTTGATGATGAACCTTGTTGTTGTGAAATTGCATGTCGTTGCCTGTTAAAGTTCTAAGGAGGTTGCCTTTGTTGGTTATTTTGATTTCCATAACTGAAGTTTGGATGATCCCTCCATACAAGATTGTAAGTGTTAGAGTAGAGATCATACTTCCTCTGGTTCTGGCCTTGATATCCTAGGTTATCTAAGTGAAATAATGATCTCTTCATTTAACTATGTTACAAAGAGAGATATTATTTCATGGCCCGGTCTTATACAAACTCATTGTATAGGATACCCTCCCCCTCCCCCCCGACATGTCTTTACATGAACAAATTAGATCAATTCATTTGTATCTAATACAAAGTGGGTCGTATCCATAATATTACCAGGATAAGGTACCCAACCTTATCCATACACTATAGATCCTTTAGGTTATTGCTTGAACATGATCCACCAGTATGTCCACTACATACTGTTCAAGTTACATAAATAATCTTTGATGTTTGTTTATTTGATTTAAGTATAAGCAAGTCTAGAAAATTGATAAAATAACTCTTATTTTATTAAATAAATAAATTCTATTTAAAAATCCACGAGTTTATGGCGTAAATTCAAACAATCTTCCACTTGACCTTAAAGCTACTTGGATGTACATTATAATACAACAAAGTATCATACAAATATAATAAACTACGACATCAACATACCCAGTAACTCCCACTTGCCCTATCCAAGACGATACATATCTCATAGACCTAGACCTTCTAGATGACTCTCAAACACTTTAGTCATGAGAGCCTTTGTAAAAGGATTAACAATGTTGTGCTCCGAAGCTATCTTCGTGATGATCACGTCTCCTCTATGCACAATCTCTTGTATCAAGTGGTACTTTCTCTCTATATGCTTGCCTTTCTTATGGATTCTAGGTTCTCTTGAGTTTGGCACTGCATTACTATTATCACAATAAAGGGTGATGGGCAAAGTCATATTTGGAACAACTTCCAAATTGGTCAAGAACTTTCTAAGACAAACAACTTCTTTAGCAGCTTCACAAGCGACTACATATTCGACCTCCATTGTAGAGTCTGTGATGCATTTTTGCTTAGTGCTCTGTCAAACTATAGCTCCTCCATTCAGAGTGACACTGAGCCTGATGTGGATTTCCTAAAATTCTAATCAGTCAGAAAGTCGGAGTCAGTATCCTGTAAGATAAATATCCAACATCTGCATAACAAATTAGATTAAAGTTCGATTTGTTCGAATAAAATAAACTCATATCAATTGTCTTTCGAAGATAACAACTTACATGTTTAACTCCATTCCAATGCCTTTTTTGTGGAAGAACTATATCTAGCTAATAAATTTACTAAAAATGTTATGTAGGTCGTGTAATATAAGCAAGATACATAAGTGCACCTATCACACTAAGATATGGTACTTTAGGACCAAGTAGTTTTTCATTATCTTCTCAAGGCCGCAATATGCTATTTTTCATTTTCAGTGATCAAACTATCATTGAAATATTCAATGGGTTTGTTTTGTCCATATAAAACTTTTTAAAATATTTTCTACATCAATTGACTAATGAATGAATATCACAACTGCTAAATGTTCAATTTGCGGACCAAAGCAAAACTTTGTTTTTCCAAGATCTTTCATTTCAAAATTTTTCTTAAGATATTCTATTGTCTTTGGAATCTCTTCAAGAGTTCCAATTATATTCAAATCATCAACATATACAATAATAATTACAAATCCTTACTGTGATTTTTTTTTTATAAAAATACATGGACAAACAGGGTCATTTTCATAACCTTTTTGCAACAAATATTCACTAAGAAAATTATACCACATTCATCTAGATTGTTTTAATCCATACAAGGATGTCTGTAATTTGATTGAATATAATTCCCTAGCATCTTAATTATATGATTCTGGTATCTTTAATTCTTCAAGAATTTACATATAAATATCATTATCTAGAGATTCATATAAATATGTTGTGACTACATCTATTAGATGAAATGTCAAGCTTTTCATATATAGTCATGTCAATTAAATATCTCAATGTTATTGCATCCATCACAGGAGAATATATGTTGTCATAATTAATATCAGGTCTTTGCGAGAATCCTTGTGCAACAAGTCTTGCTTTATATCTTGTGACCTGATAATCCCATGAAATGGGATTCTTTTGGCATATTCTCTTGCTAGTTTTCACTCAATTTTGAGTTGTGTGCGTTTTTTAGGTTGTGTCTTTAGTGAGTTTTGTGTCGAGCTTGTTGGAAGTCGAATTTGGTGTTAGTTGGTTGTGTTCTTGTTGTTTTGTTTTTTTTAGCTTATTTGTGTGTTGTTGTGCCCTTAGCTTTGCAACTCTTGAGGAGAAGAGTGCTTGTTGTGATGCTAATGCTACAACATTAACTCCAAACCAGAAGAGAAGAAAGCCCGTTGAGACACTAATGCTACAACATTGCTCAGCATTGACGCAGATGCTACAACATTGATCAACATTGACTTAGGGGTAGAAAAATCAATTTGGGACCCACCAATCATGATGACGCAACAGATTGTAATTTTTCTATTTACTACCTTCCTTTTAGGCTTTTTGTGGAAAAAAAGGAGTTAGGGGGCTTTGTGGATAAAAAAGAAAAGAAAAAGAGTTTGCCCTAATTGGAAAAAAGATGAGAAAATTTATTGGGGGCTTTTTGGCAAGGAGATCTTGAAGGGAATAAAACTCTCGCAGCAAAAAAATGACTTTGAATCGTCGTAGTTTCGTTGTGAAAACATTTCTTAAAATCAATTCTATCCTATAGAAATTAGGCTAAACATGCATAAGAAGGAAAAACCAGTAAGGAGATGTACTTACTTGTTGAAGAACCTTTCTTCACGATTTCCTTCTCTGGTCACGAACTCTTCGCATTCTCGATCTCCACGTTCTCGAACTCATTGAACCTCAAACAATCGGACACCTCCAAAAGGACTTCTTGGTTGTTCTCCTTAGGTAGAAGGAGAGTGGTGGGACTCCTTTGGTGAAGGGGAAAAGAGAAATTTTTTAGAGAAGATGAGAGAATTTGAGAGATGAGAGAATTTGAAAGTTGCAATTTGGTGAGATTCTAAAAAATGAATCAACTCTTACCAAAAGCCTTCTTGCAAAGGTTTTATATAATGGTGATAGGTGAAGTTGAAATCTTTACATATTTACCATTTTACCACAACCATATGTTATGGAAATCATATTTTGCATAACCACATATACTAAGATATCTCATACCATATAATACAAATCACATTTGTATAATTGTGGATTTTAAATTGAATCACATTCAATTTAATTTCTCTCAATCCAATTTCTCCAAATTAGCCCTAATTAAGCTATTAGGCTAACCTATAGTTTATTATGAATCTCATTCACATTAAACTATATAATATGTCAATTATATCTCATATAAATGACATAAATACCCTTTTAATGAATTTGAACACTTCAAATCCACACCAAACTGTAATCCCTCTATGTATCCAGTTTGAGCCAACCGATGGACCTAATGGACCTACAGGTGACGAGCTCCAATACCCATGAGTCAGCCCTTCACAGGTTGTTCTTAGACACTACTAAGTCAAATTACCGTTTTACTCCTGTGTCTACCTCTTGCTCCTTAAGTCCCCACTGCTCCTCTAATAAACAACAACGTTGTATGGTCCAACCATAAACAACTCCCCTCTCGGGCCAGTGAGAGGGTGGGCGCCTGTTGTCCAAGCCTTGGAGACATCACTTAAGGGAACAACCCCTCTAGTTTCCCTAAAGTCGGGAACGAGTGAATTTCATCTTGCGTAGTCAAGTTCCCAGACTCCCACGTGGTCCCGCCCCACGAGAAGATAGGCATATTGGGTGAGTAATCGTGACCACCCTCACCCGCAGTACTAGTCAAAGGCGGACTTCGCAGATAGAAGTCCGTAACACGCTCAAGATTAAGGTCGAGTCACTAATGGTCATCTACGAAGTTATTAGTCCTATACTGTCAACGGTGTTACATCAGTAGGTCTAATAATTCATGGTCCGGTCTTATACAATCTCATTGCACAGGATTCTCCCACTCGCAAGTCAACCACGTGAACGAGTTGAATCACCTCGTTTGTATCTAATACAAAGCGGGCCACATCCACAACGTATCCAGGATTAGGTCTCCAACCCTATCCATATACTGTAGACCGTTTGGGTCATTAACTCGAACGTGATCTTCCCTGTGTGTCCACTACACACCGCTCAAGTTCTTGTTCTCTCATAAATCAATGACCTTGGAGCTTCGTTTATTGGACAAAGTTTGTAAATATGCGAGACATAAAGTGATGAAAGAAATAACTCTTATTTATTTCAATTAGTAATGTTACAAACAAATACGAGATTAGGACATACATCCCAACAAACTTCCACTTGGACTAAGCTAGTGGAGTACAAAATACATTTCTCAAATGTACAATACAATTACAATAAACTATGGCATTGAATACCCTTTACAATACTCCCACTTGCCCTAGTCAGGAAGCACTCGAAGACCTAGACTCTATAAGTGACCCTCAAACACCTTAGCCGTGAGGGCCTTTGTAAATGGATCCGCAATGTTGTGCTCCGACGCTATCTGCGTGACTGTCACGTCTTCGCAGTGCACAATCTCCTGTATCAGGTGATACTTCCGCTCAATGTGCTTGCCCTCTTATGACTCCGAGGTTCTCTTGAGTTGGCTACTACAACACTGTTGTCACAAAACAACATGATCGACAAGTTCATATTTGGAACAACTTCCAAATCCGTCATGAACTTCTTAAGCTAAACAACTTCCTTTGCAGCTTCACAAGCCGCAACATACTCGGCTTCAATCGACTCCATTTCCGATTGATCCACAAGCTCCCAGACATAATTGAAGTACATCGACTCTATTTCCTGGTCCATAGCTTTAATCCATTCGTCTTTATCAACATATGCCATTGCCTGATCATAGGTCAATGGATCATCGCAGTCATCATCAGGGGTGACGACTTGAGTTTCAGCTAAACCCATGTAACGTTCAGGTTGTTTCATAGTCCTCCCACTATGTCGAGGCATTCTCAACTCTTGAGAACGAACTTGATTAGACGAGCTAGGATCAACAACACTTATTGACGTACTAGCCCCATCAGCAACTCTTGCTGATGTACTGTCCATTTCGTTTAACACAATTTTGCTTCTAGGTAAATGATCCCTGACGTGGTCTTCCTCAAGGAAAGTGGCTTTTGCCAACACAAACACCCTATTTTCCTTAGGATCATAAAACAGACCACCCCTAGTCTCTTTTGGGTAACCTACAAAGAGGCACAATTTTGAACGGGGTTCTCACTTTTTCGGGTTTGACATCAACACATGGGTCGGACATCCCCAAATTCTGAAATGGTGTAAACTGCCTTTACGTCCATTCCAGAGTTCGAAAGGTGTTTCACAAACACTTTTCGACGGAACGTTGTTCAAAATATACACTACAGTCTCCACTGCATAACCCGAAAAAGAATCAGGGAGACGAGCATAGCTCATCATCGATCGAACCATGTCCAACAGGGTTCTGTTTCTCCTCTCCGATACACCATTCGGCTGTGGCATACCAGGTGCTGAGAGTTAGGACGTAATTCCATGTTCTATCATATAGTCCTGGAATTTAGTGTCCATATACTCTCCACCTCGATCCGATCGAAGTGTTTTTATTGTTTTACCTAACAGGTTCTCAACCTCAGTCTTGTACTCCTTGAACTTTTCAAGAGTTTCAGACTTCCTATGCATTAGGTAACTATACCCATACCTTGAATAGTCATCTATAAAAGATACAAAGTATTCGTAACCACCTTGTGCTTTAACATTCATCGGACCATAGAGGTCAGAATGTATAAGCTCAAGGGGCTCTTTGGCTCTATATCCTTTTCCACTAAAAGGGTGTTTGGTCATTTTGCCTTCAAGGCATGACTCACATACCGATAAAGAGTTTTCTTCCAACTCGCTTAGAAGTCCACTCTTCACTAGTCTCTCAATCCTATTGAGATTAATGTGGCCTAACCTTAGATGCCAAAGATGGACATTTATTAAGGAGAAAGTTTCACTCTCTTAGTTCGTGTTTCTGCCGTTTTAAATAATTTAGTATTCAAAACAATTTTGACCGAATTAGGTTTCAAAACGTATAGATTATTCTCAAGCAAAGCTGGACACAATAAGTTGCCTTTGAAAGAAATAAACACTTTATTTGATTCAAAAGAAACTGTAATACAATGTTCAATTAAGCAGGAAATAGGAACAAGGTTTCTAGTAAACCCTGACACTATGTACAAATTATATAATAATAAGTACTTCCCGCCAAAATAAAGTTTCACTGTGTCGACCGCTGCAACATGAAGGGAATCGAATCCCGCAGTGGAAGCGATTGTGAATCGCGCGTTCTTAATTTCATTACGTGGATTAAAATTAAGAACAATTCTATCTAAGTTAAGCATATAATAACAAGATGGGCAGTAAGATCTTACCTTTGAAGAACTCTTTCTTCAAGTGCTCCTTCTCCCACAATCACGATCTCAACAACACGAACCCGAATGATCACAGACACTACCACCGGATCTTCTCCGTTGTTCTCTAGGTGAGGGAGGAAGGTGGGTTCCTTTAGGATGAGGTGAGATGTTTGTAAGATTGTAGTTGGAACTTTTCCAACACAATGTGGGAGAATACTCTAGGGTTTCTCAAAAAGATTGGATTGCATTGACCTAGTTGCATCTCATGCATCTATATATATAGGGAAATAGGATAGAAATTACCATCCTATCCCTCTTTTATTCTCCCACTATTTATATGGTTTATATGTAAATCTAATTCACATTAAAACCATATATTATATCAATTATATCACATATACCCTCAATGTTACCATGTTGAGCCAACGGAGGGACCTAATGGACCTACAGTTCATGAGCTCCAATGATATGAGATTAACTGATCAAACTCTTTGATCCAGTTAATCAATATTCATTAACTACAAATCATTCCACTATAGACTTGTAGCTGCACTCTCCTCACTGTAGATTATATTGTGTCCATTGATATAATCATTACCCATGAGTCGACCCTTCACAGGTTGTTCGTAATCACAGTTGGGTCGAATTACCATTTTATCCCTATGATTACCTCTTTGTTCCTTAAGCACCACTGATCCTCTAATGAACAACAAGTCTAAGGTCCTACCATAGACTCATACCCTCATAGAGGGCGGGGCCCCGTTGTTCAAGACTTGGAGTCAGTTCTTAAGGGAACAACCTATCTAATTCCTTAGTGTAGGAATGGGTGAATTCCATCTAGCACAGTTAAGTCCCCAGCTACCTACGAGATTCTGTCCTTGAGAAGGTAGGCTTATTGAGTCGGCTACAGGCCACTCTCACCCATACTAGTCTAAGGACAAACCGCTATAAGCGGGAGTTCTTAACTTACTCAGGATTCAGATCGAGTCACTAATGACCATTTATAAATTATCAGTCTTATCCTGTTAACGGTGTTATACTGGTTAGACTAAAATTTGCAGTCCGATCTTGTATGAACTCTTCACACAGGATACCTCCACTCGCATGTCAACCACATGAGTGAGTTTGATTACCTCATTTGTACTAATTACAAAGTGGGCCACATCCATGGTGTTACCAGAATGAGGTTTCCAACCTTATTCTTATACCATAGACTATTTAGGTTATATTCTTGAACACAATCCAAATAGTGTCGACTACACTGATGTTCAAGGTATATTATAACCTTGGAGCTTAGTTTATTGGATTTATAATGCAAGAATATAAGTTTATCAAAACAAATAGCTCTTTATTTATTTGATCAAAATTACACAAGTTTAGGGCATAAATCCCAACAATCTCCCACTTGACCTAAAGCTTGTGAGTAATAAAACATTACAGTAATTTAAATACAATAAACTAAGGCATTTAAAACCTTTGTACAAAATACTCCCACTTGCCCTAGTTGGGGAAGACTTGTAAACCTAGACCTTCTAGGTGACTCTCAAATACTTTAGCCGTGAGAGTTTTTGTAAAAGGATCAGCAACGTTGTGCTCTGAGGCTATCTTCGTGACAATCACATCTCCTTGATGCACGATCTCCCAGATGAGATGATATTTTCGCTCAATGTGCTTTCCCCTCATATGACTTTGGGGTTCTCTCGAATTTTCCACTACACCACAGTTATCACAATACTGCGTGATGGGCAAAGTCATATTTGGAACAACTTCAAAATTTAGCATGAATTTCCTTAACCAAACGACCTCTTTAGCTGCTTCACAAGCTGCTACATATTCGACATCCATGGTGGAATCAGCGATGCATCCTTGCTTGATGCTTCGCCATACTACAACTCCTCCGTTAAGAGTAAATACTGACCCTGATGTAGATTTCTAAGAATCTTTATCAGTCTGAAAGTCAGAATCCGTGTATCCTGTAAGGATCAAATCCTTAGCCCCATACATAAGCATGTAGTTCCTTGTTCTGCGTAGATACTTAAGGATTGTTTTAACCGCTGTCCAATGTTCAAGTCTTGGATTGGATTGATACCTACTGACTATTCCAACTGCAAAACAGATGTCAGGCCTAGTACACAACATGACGTACATCAAGCTCCCAACAGCTAATGCATAAGGAATCCGTCTCATATCCTCAACTCCTTGAGGTGTCTTAGGACACTGTTCTTTAGACAAATGGACATCTAGTCTAAATGGCAATAAACCCTTTTTGGAGTCTTGCATCTTAAACCTCGACAACACATTGTCTATGTAAGATGTTTGAGACAAGGCTAGTGTTTTATTCTTGCGGTTCCGGACAATCTGGATCCCAAGAACAAACTGTGCATCACCCAAATCTTTCATTTGGAATTGTGTAGCTAGTCAATTCTTAATGTCAGTAAAATATCCTATATCATTCCCAATGAGTAGGATATCATCCACATATAGAACTAAGAATGCGACAGAACTATTGATGATTTTCTTGTAGACACAAGGTTCATCATCATTCTGGTCAAAACTATAAGATTTGATTGCCTCATCAAATATTATATTCCAGGACCTAGAGGCTTGTTTCAGTCCATAAATTGACCTTTTAAGCCTGCAAAACTTTTGTTCTTGTCCTGGTTCAATGAACCCTTTGGGTTGGTTCATGTAGATGTTTTCCTCAAGATTGCCATTCAAAAAGGCTGTCTTGACATCCATTTGCCATACCTCATAGTCATAATATGCGACAATGGCAAGTAAGATACGGATCTGATTTATTTATAGCAATGGTGAAAAGGTTTCCTCATAGTCAACCCCTTCAACCTGGGTATAACCCTTTGCTACTAGTCTAGCTTTAAAGGTTTGCACCTTCCCATCTACACCACACTTTCTCTTGTAGATCCACTTAAAACCTATAGGTTTTACCCCATAAGGTTTATCTACAAGATCCCAAACAGAATTGAAGTGCATAGACTCCATTTCTTGGTCCATGGCTATGACCCATTTGTCTTTGTCTTTGTCAACCATTGCTTGACTATAAGTCGATGGATCCTCACAGTCGTTATCTGGTATAAAAACTTGGGTTTCAGATAAACCCATGTAACGGTCAGGTTGTGTTATAACCCTCCCACTACGTTGAGGCATACTGAACTCTTGAGATGGACTCTCTTGACTAGACAATCTAATATCAACAACTCTTGTTGACGTACTAGTTTTATTAGCAACCTTTGCTATTGTTCCGTTTAACTCACTCAACACAATTTTACTTCTTGGTTTGTGGTCCCTTATGTGGTACTCCTCTAAGAAAGTGGCATTTGTCGACACAAAAACCTTATCTTCCTTAGGATCATAGAATAAACCACCTCTTGTTTCTTTTAGGTAGCCTACGAATAAGCATAATTTTGAACGTGTTGGGATTTGTGCCCTAAAACTCGTAGTTTGTAATTATGTTCTAATTATTGTAATAAAGTGTTATTATTTCAATAAAGTGTTATTATTCGTTATCTACGAGTTTGCCTTTATTTAAACCTTAAATCCAATAAACTAAACATCCAAGGCTGTTAAATGAATCTCTAACTGAATGTAATGTACATAAAAAGGATCTCGGTTCGAGATACAACCTAAAGGGTCTATAGTTAGGGGATAAGGTTTGGGTACCTTACCCTGGTTAAACTATGGATGTGGCCATCTTTGTATTTGATACAAACACTGTGATCCTAACGTGTTCGTGTAGATGACATGTGAGTTGGGTTATCCTATGTAATGAGATTACATAAGACTGGACCACGAAATAGTAACCTCTAGCTGTAACTCCGTTGACTAGTTAGGTTTCTATTTCACTAGGATGACCTAGGCAACTTGATCTCAATCTTGAGCAGGTTACGAACTCCTGTTCGCGAGGGATTGTCCTTTGACTAGTATGGGTGAGAGTGGCCAGATTCGCTGACTCAATATGCCTACCTTCTTGGGGACAAGACCAAGTGAGCGGCTGGGAACTTAACTTAGGAAGATGGAATTCACTCCTTCCCGCCTACTAGGGTAAGTAGAGGAATATTCCCTTAAGTGGTGTCTCCGGGACTTGAACAAAGGGCCCGACCCTCTCATTGGCCCGAGAGGGACTATGTTTGTTGGTAGAACCACAAACAAATTGTTCATTAGAGGAGCACTGGTACTTAAGGAACAAGATGTAAACCTGTGGGTAAAGCGGTAATTTGACCCACTGGTGTTATTACGAACATTCGTGAAGGATTGACTTGTCATATTGGTCAATATCCATGGACACGTAAATATATATCTGCGGTGAGAAAGAGTGCGGCTATGGGACTTTAGTGGAGTGTTCCCACGATTAACGAATGTTGATTGGGAGGTTAATGAGATTAATCGAGCAATCTCGTATCGTTGGAGCTTCTGATCTGTAGGTCCATTAGGTCCACCTTCTAGCTCGTAAAGGGTTCTTAGATCATTTGAATTTGAAATGTTCAAATTCATTAGGGAATAAACTTAATGTATATTGATACGATATAATATATAGTTTTGGAACTATATATTATAAGTTTAATGTGAATATGATTCATATTAAATTATATGAGAGAATTGAATATTTGAAAGAGTTCAAATAATTATATTAAATGTGGATGTGATTCACATTTGCAAACTATAGGATAAAATTTAATGTGCACTGGTTGTACATTAAAACTATAGGTTAAAGGGGTAATATGATTAAATGAGATTTAATCCAAATTAAATATATGATATTTAATTTGTATTATTTAAATATGATTTAAATGAATAATTAAATTAAATTTTATTATATTATTATTATTATTTTAATAATAATAAATGAGGGAACGTGTCACTCAGACACGTTCCCCACTACCCCTCCCCTTCTCCCTATCGACAGTTTAACAGGGAGAAGGGGGTTGCTCAATGGATGATAGATCGATCAATCAAAATTGGAGAATTGCAGAAGAAAAAGTTTTCTCTCTCTCTCTCAATTCGAGAATTCCCAAAACGTTCATCCAAAAGTTGGAATCCTTCCCACAAAGGAAAGATCTAAGCATTCAGAGGATAGAGGGTTTACTCTTTTGGTGGTGTTCTGTAAAATAGAGAAACAAAAGCTTCTTGGGTTGCTGTACTGATTGGAGCAAGGAGTTGCTGCTGAGGAAAACTACAAATGTAATTTCTTCTTCTTCCCTTTAGTTTAATAGTTAAACTAAACATATGTTTGCATGTATGCAATTAATCCATGTCTAATAGGATTAGAATTTCATGCTTGTTCTGTATTTTTGTCAATGTACTGTTTTTTGTTTCAATTAAAACAATCAAGCAATTAACGATCCCAAACACGTTTCCGCTGCTCAAGGAGATCCGATCTACATCAGAACGTGGATCCAACTTATTTGGATTTGTCACAAGCACATGTGTTGGACAACCCCAAATTCTGAAATGACATAAACTACCTTTACGTCCTTTTCAGAGTTTAAAATGTGTTTCAGAAACACTTATTGATGGCACATTGTTCAAAATGTATACTGCAGTCTCTACTGCGTAACCCCAAAAGGAACTAGGGAGATGAGCATAACTCATCATTGATCGAACCATATCAACGCGGTTCTATTTCTCCTTTTCGATACACCGTTTTGTTGTGACGTACCGGGAGCTGAGAGTTGGGATGTAATTCCATGTTCTATCATATAGTTCTGGAATTTTAAATCCATATACTCTCCACCTCGATCTGATCGAAGTGTTTTAATTGTTTTACCCAATTGATTTTCAACTTCAGTCTTGAATTCCTTGAACTTTTCAAGTGCTTCAGACTTATGTTGTATTAGGTAAATATGACCAAATCTAGAATAATCATCTACAAAGGAGATGAAATATTCATAACCTCCTCTGGCTTTAACACTCATTGGACCACAAAGGTCTGAATGTATAAGCTCAAGAGGTTCTTTGGCTCTATAACATTTTCCACTAAAAGGTCTTTTAGTCATTTTTCCTTCTAAGCAGGATTCACATACAGGTAAAACATTTTCTTCTAACTCATTTAGAAGTCCATTCTTTACCAATCTCTTAATCCTATTGAGGTTAATGTGACTCAATCTAAGATGCCAAAGATGAACATTTTCTTTAGGAGAAATTAGTTCGTATTTTTGCTATAATTCAGTGTTTAAAGCTATTTTAACTGAATTAACAATTTGCAAATAATTCTCAAGAAGAGCAACACATATAGTTCAATACTTTTCCAAAGAAATAAACACTTTATTCAATTGAAAAGAAATTGAAGTACAATGTTCGCTAAGTAATAACACACAAAAAATGTGCTATCCTTAGACTTAATTATTGCAAATTTTATGATAATTTCAGGGTTTTTACGTGTTTAAATCACTCAATTTCAGGATAAGAGCTTAAACAGGACATTTGGAGACATTTTGGATCACTCGGGATCGAAAAGAGGCTATTTGGAGCTAAAAATAACATCATTCAGAAGAAGAAAGATCAATCCAAGCTTGAAGACCCGAGGTGATGGCGTTGCAACGCCATGCAGAGCGTTGCAACACCATGCTTGCTGTTTCGAAGCATTGAAGACTCCAGGCGATAGTGTTGCAACGCTGGCTTAGAGTGTTGCAACGCTATCTCGATAAGAAGATGCGCATGAAGGCCGGGCAGGTAGCGTTGCAACGCTGTCTTGCACCGTCGCAATGATACTTTGATAGAGGAACGCATACGCTAAGGTAGCGGCATTGCAACGCTGCCCTCGGCGTTGTAACGCTGCCGACTGTTTCCTTATTTACCACGCATTTAGGGTACAACGTTACAACACTGTCCCTAGCATTGCAACACTGTACCGATTGAGCCTATATATAGAACCTTATGTTTTCATTACAAGGGAATCGAAATTGATAGACAATCCACCATATTTTCGAAACACACTTTGTAAGAAGAGAGAAAAGAGCATTTTTGGGAGCCAAAGCATCCGTGGAGGTTCGAGATCGAAGACGGGAGCTCGAAGACGAAGGACCGACATCGACACATAAGTTTAATTTCCTTTTCTTTCAAATTTTAATAGCGTTCTAAGATGTTTTGTACATGTTTAGCTTGATTTTCATGTGATTTAGAGTAGATAAATATTGTAGTTAGGATTTGATTTACTTGTTGAGACTTTCTTGCTGTGTATTGAAGCATGTTTTGTTCTTATTTTTGGCAATTCGTTCTTTAACTATAAAATTTGTTGGTTTAAGTGGACTCGAGAGATAAAACTTGAATTAGAGCAAAGTTGTCAAAACCCTTAGAATTCTGGCATGAGAATGACCTAGAAATCTTAGGGAAACACAAAAAGAAGTTGCTTAATGCCGTGCATGTCGTAGGTTCATATGGAGACTATGGAGTTTATTGCATGTGCGAGGCTCACTAAGAATCGAGATATTTTCTTGAGTATTTTACTTCTTGTTTATAAATTCATCTCATTGGTTCATTGCATGTGTTAGTTAAGTCTTTACTTGTAAAATCACTTTCCTCAAACTATCAATTCGTGTCTCCACATGTTTGTTTGTCGCTTGTCTTTATTTTCAATCACCTATCCATGTTATGTTTCTTTAGCTAAAATTGAGAATTAGTATCTTAGTAATTAATTAATCTAGAAACCAATTCCCGAGGACGATACTTTGACTCTTAAATCACTATACTAAAACTTGACCCGTACACTGCAGTATTACATATTCATAATTATACGCAACACTAAGGCAAGAAATAGAAATAAGGTTTCCAATAAACCCTGTAACTGCATACATGTTATCAAATAACAGTCTTTCTTGCCAGATGATTGCTCTTTATTTGCTCTTTTTCCTTTTCTTCTGTATCTTCTTAAGTTCAGAAGTATGACTGCAGTTCTTAGTTTCAGAAGGTGAACCCTTCTTAGAACTTTTAGAATGGACAAACAGATTTGTCTCTCCATTTTTTTTGTCTCTTATCATCCATAAGAAACTGATAGTTTTGCAGCTTAGTTAGCAGAGAAGTCAAATCATACTCTATGTTGTTCATCGTTGCATTGCTGCAGAATTGCAGAAAACTCTTCGGAAGAGATTCAAGGATGAACGAAACCTGACTTTTCTCATCTATGACCGCCCCGTTTAATTCCACTATGTTGAAGTTAGCTATCAGATTGAGAACATGTTCTCTTACTGACGTTCCCTCCTCCATGTGCGCGTTGTAAACGTATTTTAGGGCTTGATTTGGTGGGAAATGCATTTTGTTTGTTGCAAAACTTGTTTAGGAATGTTTTGGCCTTAGTTTACTTTGATTTTGATCAAATTGTATGTAAAGGCCCTTGCGTTTTTGGGAAAAAAGTGCATAATTGAGTCTGTAATTGAGTTACGAGTCGTTCGGGACCAGTTTCATTCAATTTGGTCGAGAATCGAAGGAGAAATTGAAGAACGAACCTGCTGTGTTCGTGAGTTTCACCGCCGCCGGCGAAAGAAGAAGCGTGGTAATGCTACGAGCGTTGTAACGCCGAAGAACGGCGCCGCAACGCCGCCGCGGCCTCCCTATTCACGCGGCGCCATTCGGGTCGGCGGCGTTAACGCCGCGCCTCGGCGTTGCAATGCCATCCCAATACCAGTAGCGCAAGAGGCGGCGAAGCGGGCGTGGTAACGCTAGTGTATCGTTACGCTGCAACGCCGTGGGGCATTCCAGCAGCTACAGACCGGTTCGACTGGTTTAGTGGTTATGGTCCGGTTCGAGCGGTTCAAGGCCGGTTCAGTATTTTTGGACCGGTTTCATGAAATAAAGTAATGTAATTTATTTTTTTTTGTACTTTAGGGGCCAAATTATTCCGGTTTTACAGTTTTGTATCTTTCTGAATGTCATTTAGATAATTCCGACCTTAGGATAAGCATGTTCATGCATTTTATTTATATAAATTTTATATGAATATGGTTGAATGCATGATTAATTTATTTTTTCATGAGTAATTAATTATCAGTGTTATAATTAGATTATATGGAAAATAAATTGCATGGAGCATGAAATTACTTAGTTTAAAATAAATGTTATTTTGTTTAAGTAATTTTATAACTCAAATAGTTGAATTCCTTTTATAATTCCAATTTGAATATAGATGGTTGGATTTATAATATAGTTTCTTTCATAGGTTAATTATTAAAATTTATAAAAGTTATAAATCAAAGGGGTTTTAGAAACCATAACCTATAATAAAGAAATGCATGCAAATATAGGAACTTGGGTTAAAATTTAAAATAATTTTAAATTGTTTAAAATTAATTTAGACCTAAGTTTTAATTTTGAATAGGATTGGAAATTGGTCTTACGTAGTATTTTAAATAGTTTAAAATATAGTAGGACTTTAGGACTTTGGTTATAAGGGAACTCTACCGGTGAAGTTCTGTCTAAGGCTGGGCGTACTTAAGCTGACGGTTAACGGAACACCTCCTACCTGGAAACTGACCCAGAACTTGAGTTGAATTAACCTTAGTTCTAATTTTATCTCTAGGTAATTAAAATGTTTATTCACCTAGACATAAGGTTTTAAGACCTAGTTATAATAGTTATAATAGGCATAGACTTAGATAGATTCTTTTAGCCAGAATCCAACTAAGTTAAATCTATACCCTAATTTTAGGAACTTCAGTGGGAGAAAACGAGATGTTCGCATCGATTTTACTCTCACGTCCTCAAGAGTTCACACCGTGAGTTCCATGCTCGGCTACGCAGTGTCAATAGGGCGTCCCCCTACGGTATGTGTTTGCATGGTTCAATACCAAGGTGAATGAGGGAAGTATCCATAGTAAATGGGAGCAGGAGCGTGTCAACGTATCCTACGGTCTCCTCCATTAGGTCGCACCGTGAGATTTCTATAGTCCGCTTGCTAGGTTGTCCTGGAACAACCAAACCCTACGGAGGGCCTGACTATAGGGATTGGAACACCGCGAACTCCAGAAATGGATAGGGTCTCTTAGGTTGTTTGCCAACAGTTGTCTTTCTTAATAGTAGCCTGTTGGCTCGGGCCTATTGGATCTAAAAATGGTAGGGTCACATTTACGGGATGAGTTAAGTTAGTTAACAAATCTTTGACCAAACAAACGGTAGCTAAGGACCATTGGGACATGAGATGTTCTGGTAGTGAGAATTGGCTGAGAAAGTCTCAGTTCAAGGGAGGAATGACTGACCGCCCGACAGAGGCTTTTGTTCTAAACCCTTGAAGTATCATTGCAAAATTAAAGGTTTAATTTAAACAGTGGTTTTAGTTTAAACAATAGGGTTCTTTAATAATTTTGCTAAATATGATTGGTTTTTACAATGGGTTTAAAAGGCATAACTAATTAGAACTATTTTGGATTTTCAGCATGTCGTCTTCAATAATAGCCTTACTTAAAAGCGCGTAGTTTAAGCGGTGAGAATTTTACTACGTGGAAGTCCAACTTGAATACGATTCTCATTGTTGACGACCTACGCTTTTAATTTGTCGAGGAATGTCCTCAGATCCCTGCTCGTAACGCTCCTCAATCTGTTAAGGAGGCGTACGACCGCTGGATCAAGGCCAATGACAAGGTCAAGGTTTACATTTTGGCTAGTGTTTCTGAAGTTCTGGATAAAAAGCACGAGGGCATGGTCTCAGCTCGTGAGATCATGAGTTCGCTGCAGGAAATATTTGGACAACCGTCTGGACAGATTCGGCACGAATCCCTCAAATACGTTTATAACTCCCGTATGATGGAGGGGTCATCGGTGAGAGAACACGTTCTTGATCTGATGGTCCACTTCAATGTGGCTGAGATGAACGGAGCGGTCATTGACGAGCAAAGTCAGGTATCGTTCATCCTGGAATCTCTTCCGAAGAGTTTCCTGCAATTTCGTAGCAATGCGGTGATGATCAAGATAAAGTATAACCTGACTACTCTCCTTAATGAACTACAGACTTTTCAGTCTCTTATGAAGAATAAGGGGGACAGTCGATGGAGAGGCAAATCTGTTTTGCCCATTCCGAAGGTTCCGAATGGTTCATCCTCGGGATTAAGTCTCAGAGCTCATCTTCTCGGGTTTAAGAAGACCCAAAAGAAGAAAATAGGAGGGAAAGGGAAGGCACACCTGACGACAAGGGCAAGGGAAAAGCCAAGGTTGCAGATAAAGGAAAATGTTTCCATCGCAACGTGGATGGGCATTGGAAGCTTAAAGCGCCCAAAGTACCTTCTTTGAGCTCAAAGAGAAGAAAGGTAAATTAGATTTACTTGTTCTTGAAACTTGTTTAGTGGAAAATGATGATTTTACTGGATACTTGATTCAGAGCCACTAATCATGTTTGCTCTTCATTTCAGGAAACTAGTTCCTTCAAAGAGCTCGAAGAGAGGTGTAGATGACGCTCGTGGTCGGAACAGAGGCGTCGTCTCACTTCGTGCGATGGGAGATGCCAAGCTATTTTTAGGAGATAGATTTCTTTTATTAAAAATCGTATATAGTTCCTAAGCTTAAAAGGAACTTAATTTCTATCTCTTGTTTAATAGAACTTGGATATTGTATTTCTTTTTCGATTAATGAAGCGTTCATTTTGAAAAAGGGTGTCAATATTTGTTCTGCTAAATTGAAAAATGGCTTGTATGTACTGAAACCGAACAAAACTAAAGTAATTTTAAATCATGAGATGTTTAAAAATGCTAGTACTCAAAATAAAAGGCAAAGAATTTCTCCAAATAATAATACCTATCTATGGCATCTTAGACTTGGTCATATTAATCTCAACCGGATTGAGAGACTTTCTAAGAATGGACTTCTAAATAAGTTAGAAGATGATTCTTTACCTCCTTGCGAATCATGCTTGGAAGGTAAAATGACCAAGCGACCTTTTACAGGAAAAGGTTATAGAGCCATAGAATCCTTAGAACTTATACATTCGGATCTTTGTGGTCCGGTGAATGTTAAAGCTCGAGGAGGGTATGAATATTTCATCTCTTTCATAGATGAATATTCGAGGTATGGTTATCTATACCTAATGCATCACAAGTCCAAGCTCTTGAAAAGTTCAAAAGAGTATATAAGGTCAAGTAGAGAATGCATTAGGAAAAACCATTAAAACACTTCGATCCGATCGAGGTGGAGAGTATATGGATTTGAGATTCCAGGACTATATGATAGAACATGAAATTAAATCTCAACTCTCAGCACCTAAAACACCACAGCAAAATGGTGTGTCAGAAAGGAGAAACAGAACCTTGTTGGACATGGTTCGTTCTATGATGAGCTATGCTCAGTTGTCTGCCTCATTTTGGGGATACGCAGTAGAGACTGCAGTTCAAATCTTGAACAGTGTTCCATCAAAGAGTGTTTCAGAAACATCTTTTGAACTGTGGAAGAGGCGTAAACCTAGTTTACAACACTTCAGGATTTGGGGTTGTCTTGCACACGTGCTCGTGACAAATCCAAAGAAATTGGAACCTCGTTCAAAATTGTGCCAATTTGTTGGCTATCCCAAAGAAACGAGAGGTGGTCTTTTCTACGACCCACAAGAAAACAAGGTGATTGTATCGACAAACGCCACGTTCTTAGAGGAAGATCACATGAGGAACCACGAACCGCGTAGTAAACTAGTACTAAATGAAGCTACTCATGAACCAACAAGAGTTGTTGATCAAGCTGGACCTTCATCAAGAGTTGATGGAGGAGCCAGCACCTCAAGTCAGTCTCGTCCTTCTCAATCGTTGGGAATGCCTCGACGTAGTGGGAGGGTTGTTTCCCAACCTGACCGCTACTTGGGTTTAGTTGAAACTCAAGTTGTCATTCCTGATGATGGTGTAGAAGATCCATTGTCTTTTAAACAGGCAATGAATGAAGTAGACAAGGACCAATGGGTCAAAGCCATGGACCTTGAAATGGAGTCAATGGACTTCAATTCAGTATGGGAGCTTGTAGACCAACCTGAAGGGGTTAGACCCATAGGGTATAAATGGATCTATAAGAGAAAGAGAGATGCAGCCGGAAAGGTACAGACCATTAAGGCTAGGCTTGTAGCTAAGGGTTTTACCCAAATGGAAGGAGTTGACTATGAAGAAACTTTTTCCCCTGTTGCTATGCTGAAGTTTATAAGGATACTCTTGTCCATAGCCGCGTTTTATGATTATGAAATTTGGCAAATGGACGCCAAGATCGCTTTTTGAATGGTAATCTTGACGAGCATCTATATGTCTCACCAAGGGTTCATAGTCCAAGGTCGGGAGAAAAAGTTTGCAAGCTTAATCGATCCATTTATGGATTGAAACAAGCGTCAAGATCTTGGAATATAAGATTTGATACTGCGATCAAGTCTTACGACTTTGACCAAAACGTTGATGAGCCTTGTGTTTACAAGAGGATCATCAACGACAAAGTAGCTTTGTTAGTACTTTATGTTGATGATATCCTACTCATTGGGAATGATGTAGGATACCTCACTGACATAAAGAATTGGCTGGCGACCCAATTTCAAATGAAAGATTTGGGAGAGGTGCAGTATGTTCTTGGGATTCAGATCTTTAGGAATCGCAAGAAAAGAACGCTAGCACTGTCTCAAGCGTCTTATATCGACAAAATGTTGTCCAGATATTCGATGCAGAATTCCAAGAGGGGCTTATTACCCTTCAGGCACGAAGTTTATCTGTCTAGGGAATAGTGTCCCAAGACACCTCAAGAAGTTGAGGATATGAGACATATTCCCTATGCCTCTGCAGTAGGTAGCTTAATGTATGCTATGCTGTGCACGAGGCCGAACATTTGTTATGCAGTGGGAATAGTTAGTAGGTACCAGTCCAATCCAGGGTTAGACCACTGGACAACAGTTAAAAATATCCTCAAGTATCTAAGGAGAACGAGGGACTATATGCTTGTGTATGGGTCTAAGGATTTGATCCTTACTGGATAAACTGATTCTGATTTTCAAACCGATAAGGATTCTCGGAAATCCACATCGGGATCAGTTTTCATCCTTAACGGGGAAGCTATAGTATGGCGAAGCATCAAGCAAGGATGCATCGCTGACTCCACAATGGAGGCTGAGTATGTCGCCGCTGTGAAGAAGCGGCTAAAGAGGTCGCTTTGCTAAGGAAATTCCTTAATGATTTGGAAGTTGTTCCAAATATGGAATCTTCCATCACCTTATATTGTGACAACAGTGAGTGCGGTAGTGTAATTCGAAGGAACCTCATGACCATAAGCGAGGTAAGCACATCGAGAGGAAGTATCACCGATACGAGAAATAGTGCAACGAGGAGATGTGACAGTCACGAAGATCGCTTCAGAGCACAATATTGCTGATCCGTTTACAAAGACACTCACGGCTAAAGTGTTCGATGGTCATCTGGAGAGTCTGGGTCTACGAGATATGTACATAGGCTAATCTAGGGCAAGTGGGAGATATGTAATGGGGTATATGGATACCCTAGTTTATTGTATTTCTATCTCTTGTAACCACTGTTTTAGATTATGATGTACCCCACTAGAGTTTTAGTTCAAGTGGGAGTTTGTTGGGATTTGTGCCCTAAAACTCGTAGTTTGTAATTATGTTCTAATTATTGTAATAAAATGTTATTATTTCAATAAAGTGTTATTGTTCGTTATCTACGAGTTTGCCTTTATTTAAACCCTAAATCCAATAAACTAAACATCCAAGACTGCTAAATGAATCTCTAACTGAATGTAATGTACATAAAAAGGATCTCGGTTCGAGATACAACCTAAAGGGTCTATAGTTAGGGGATAAGGTTTGGGTACCTTACCCTGGTTAAACTATGGATGTGGCCCACTTTGTATTTGATACAAACACTGTGATCCTAACGTGTTCGTGTAGATGACATGTGAGTTGGGATATCCTATGTAATGAGATTACATAAGATCGGACCACGAAATAGTAACCTCTAGCTGTAACTCCGTTGACTAGTTAGGTTTCTATTTCACTAGGATGACCTAGGCAACTTGATCTCAATCTCGAGCGGTGTTACGAACTCTGCATTCATGAGGGATTGTCCTTTGACTAGTATGGGTGAGAGTGGCCAGATTCGCCGACTCAATATGCCTACCTTCTTGGGGACAAGACCGAGTGAGCAGCTGGGAACTTAACTTAGCAAGATGGAATTCACTCCTTCCCGCCTACTAGGGAAAATAGAGGAATGTTCCCTTAAGTGGTGTCTCCGGGACTTGAACAAAGGGCCCGACCCTCTCATTGGCCCTAGAGGGACTATGTTTGTTGGTAGGACCACAAACAAATTGTTCATTAGAGGAGCACTGGTACTTAAGGCACAAGATGTAACCCAGGGGTAAAACGGTAGTTTGACCCAACTGGTGTTACAAACATTCGTGAAGGATTGACTTGCGGGTATTGGTCAATATCCATGGACACAGAAATATATCTACAGTGAGAAGAGTGCAGCTGTGGGACTTTAGTGGAGTGTTCCCGTTGTTAACGAATGTTGATTGGGAGGTTAATGAGATTAACCGAGCAATCTCGTATTGTTGGAGCTTCTGATCTGTAGGTCCATTAGGTCCACCTTCTAGCTCGTAAAGGGTTTTTAGATCATTTGAATTTGAAATGTTCAAATTCATTAGGGAATAAACTTAATGTATATTGATACGATATAATATATAGTTTTGGAACTATATATTATAAATTTAATGTGAATATGATTCATATTAAATTATATGAGAGAATTGAATATTTGAAAGAGTTCAAATAATTATATTAAATGTGGATGTGATTCACATTTGCAAACTATAGGATAAAATTTAATGTGCACTGGTTGTACATTAAAACTATAGGTTAAAGGGGTAATATGATTAAATGAGATTTAATCCTAATTAAATATATGATATTTAATTTGTATTATTTAAATATGATTTAAATGAATAATTAAATTTGATTTAATTATATTATTATTATTATTATTTTAATAATAATAAATGAGGGAACGTGTCACTCAGAGACGTTCCCCACTACCCCTCCCCTTCTCTCTATCGACAATTTAACAGGAAGAAGGGGGTTGCTCAATGGATGATAGATCGATCAATCAAAATTGGAGAATTGCAGAAGAAAAAGTTCTCTCTCTCTCTCAATTCTAGAATTCCCAAAAAGTTCATCCAAAAGTTGGAATCCTTCCCACAAAGGAAAGATCTAAGCATTCAGAGGATAGAGGGTTTACTCTTTTGGTGGTGTTCTGTAAAACAGAGAAACAAAAGCTTCTTGGGTTGTTGTACTGATTGAAGCAAGGAGTTGCTGCTGAGGAAAACTATAAAGGTAATTTCTTCTTCTTCCCTTTAGTTTAATAGTTAAACTAAACGTATGTTTGCATGTATGCCATTAATCCATGTCTAATAGGATTAGAATTTCATGCTTGTTCTGTAATTTTGTCAATGTACTGTTTTTTGTTTCAATTAAAACAATCAAGCAATTAACGATCCCAAACACGTTTCCGCTGCTCAAGGAGATCCGATCTCCATCAGGACGTGGATCTAACTTATTTGGATTTGTCACAAGCACATGTGCTGGACAACCCCAAATTCTAAAATGACATAAACTACCTTTACGTCCTTTCCAGAGTTCAAAAGGTGTTTCAGAAACACTTTTTGATGGCACATTGTTCAAAATGTATACTGCAGTCTCTACTGCGTAACCCCAAAAGGAACTAGGGAGATGAGCATAACTCATCATTGATCGAACCATGTCCAACAAGGTTCTATTTCTCCTTTTGCGATACACCGTTTTGTTGTGACGTACCGAGAGCTGAGAGTTGGGATGTAATTCCATGTTCTATCATATAGTTCTGGAATTTTAAATCCATGTACTCTCCACCTCGATCTGATCGAAGTGTTTTAATTGTTTTACCCAATTGATTTTCAATTTCAGTCTTGAATTCATTGAACTTTTCAAGTGCTTCAGACTTATGTTGTATTAGGTAAATATGCCCAAATCTAGAATAATCATCTACAAAGGAGATGAAATATTCATAACCTCCTCTGGCTTTAACACTCATCGGACCACAAAGGTCTGAATGTATAAGCTCAAGAGGTTCTTTGGCTCTATAACATTTTCCACTAAAAGGTCTTTTAGTCATTTTTCCTTCTAAGCAGGATTCACATACAGGTAAAGCATTTTCTTCTAACTCATTTAGAAGTCCATTCTTTACCAATCTCTCAATCCTATTGAGGTTAATGTGACCCAATCTAAGATGCCAAAGATGAGCATTTTCTTTAGGAGAAATTAGTTTGTGTTTTTGCTATAATTCAGTGTTTAAAACTATTTTAGCTGAATTAACACTTTGCAAATAATTCTCAAGAAGAGCAACACATATAGTTCAATACTTTTCCAAAGAAATAAACACTTTATTCAATTGAAAAGAAATTGAAGTACAATGTTCGCTAAGTAATAACACACAAAATGTGCTATCCTTAGACTTAATTACTGCTAATTTTATGATAATTTCAGGGGTTTTACGTGTTTAAATCACTCAATTTCAGGATAAGAGCTTAAACAGGACATTTGGAGACATTTTGGATCACTCGGGATCGAAACGAGGCTATTTGGAGCTAAAAAAAACATCATTCAGAAGAAGAAAGATCAATCCAAGCTTGAAGACCCGAGGTGATGGCGTTGCAACGCCATGCAGAGCGTTGCAACGCCATGCTTGCTGTTTCGAAGCATTGAAGACTCCAGGCGATAGTGTTGCAACACTGCCTTAGAGTGTTGCAACGTTATCTCGATAAGAAGATGCGCATGAAGGCCGTGCAGGTAGCGTTGCAACGCTGTCTTGCACCGTCGCAATGCTACTTTGATAGAGGAACGCACGCGCTAAGGTAGCGACGTTGCAATGCTGCCGACTGTTTCCTTATTTACCACGCATTTAGGGTACAACGTTGCAATGCTGTCCCTAGCGTTGCAACACTGTACCGATTGAGCCTATATATAGAACCTTATGTTTTCATTACAAGGGAACCGAAATTGATAGACAATCCACCCTATTTTCGAAACACACTTTGTAAAAAGAGAGAAAAGAGCATTTTTGGGAGCCAAAGCATCCGTGGAGGTTCGAGATCGAAGACGGGAGCTCGAAGACGAAGGACCGACATCGACACATAAGTTTAATTTCCTTTTCTTTCAAATTTTAATAGCGTTCTAAGATGTTTTGTACATGTTTAGCTTAATTTTCATGTGATTTAGAGTAGATAAATATTGTAGTTAGGATTTGATTTACTTGTTGAGACTTTCTTGCTGTGTATTGAAGCATGTTTTGTTCTTATTTTTGGCAATTCGTTCTTTAACTCTAAAATTTGTTGGTTTAAGTGGACTCGAGAGATAAAACTTGAATTAGAGCAAAGTTGTCAAAACCCTTAGAATTCTGGCATGAGAATAACCTAGAAATCTTAGGGAAACACAAAAAGAAGTTGCTTAATGTCGTGCATGTCGTAGGTTCATATGGAGACTATGGAGTTTATTGCATGTGCGAGGCTCACTAAGAATCGAGAGATTTTCTTGAGTATTTTACTTCTTGTTTATAAATTCATCTCATTGGTTCATTGCATGTGTTAGTTAAGTCTTTACTTGTAAAATCACTTTCCTCAAACTATCAATTCGTGTCTCCACATGTTTGTTTGTCGCTTGTCTTTATTTACAATCACCTATCCATGTTATGTTTCTTTAGCTAAAATTGAGAATTAGTATCTTAGTAATTAATTAATCTTGAAACCCATTCCCGAAGACGATACTTGGACTCTTAAATCACTATACTAAAACTTGACCTGTATACTGCGGTATTACATATTCATAATTATACGCAACACTAAGGCAAGAAATAGAAATAAGGTTTCCAATAAACCCTGTAACTACATATATGTTATCAAATAACAGTCTTTCTTGCCAGATTATTGCTCTTTATTTGCTCTTTTTCCTTTTCTTCTGTATCTTCTTAAGTTCAGAAGTATGACTGCAGTTCTTAGTTCCAGAAGGTGAACCCTTCTTAGAACTTTTAGAATGGGCAAACAGATTTGTCTCTCCATTTTGTTGTCTCTTATCATCCATAAGAAACTGATAGTTCTGCAGCTCATTTAGCAGAGAAGTCAGATCATACTCTATGTTGTTCATCGCTGCATTGCTGCAGAATTACAGAAAACTCTTCGGAAGAGATTCAAGGATGAACGAAACCTGACTTTTCTCATCTATGACCGCCCCGTTTAATTCCACTATGTTGAAGTGAGCTATCAGATTGAGAACATGTTCTCTTACTGACATTCTCTCCTCCATGTGCGCGTTGTAAACGTATTTTAGGGCTTCATGCCGAATTTGTTTGGACAGTTGTCTAGACAAATTTAGCACAAAATCCATGATCTCTCGAGCTGAGACCTTGCCCTCCAGCCTCCTTGCTAAAACATCAGGTATGCTAGCTAGGATATAGGCTTTTGCCTTTTCATTGGCATTGATCCAACGGTCATATGCATCCCCAACAGATTGAGGTGTGTTTTGAGCAAAAAATTGAGGGCACTCCTCATTGAGAACGAACTTAAGATCATGTGCTACCAAGACAATGTTGAGTGTATTCCTCCAAGTCATTATGTTTTCTCCGGTTAATTTTTCCACACCCAGTAAGGAAATAATTGAGCTAGACATTTTGCTGAAAATTTACAAATAAAACTTGTATAAGTTTCTTGCTATAACTGTCTAATCCAATCATGTTTTAGCTAATTATTAAATGATTCTTAGGTCATTTATAATTTGCAATGATACTCAAAAGGTTTAGAATGTATGACACCGAAGGGTAATAAAAAACACTCCTCCCCTGGATCAAGACACTCTTGACCAAAACCTAATGCCAGATTAACTCTTATTCCTATAGGCTTTAGTTACCATTTTTCGGTCAGGATACATACACATCTTATGTACCTTGTGAGTGTAACTCTCTGTCTTTAGATCCCAGAGTCCCCATCCAATAAAATCCACCGAAGGGAGGACTAGATTGAAAAACAGACTAAAGAAATTTTTATCCCTTTCGGGTGTCTACTATGTTCGATCCCCTATGATCAAGCCCTCTGAAGGAATTGTCTGGTCCAGGCCAAACTAGCAGGCTGACCATAGTGATCTTACGGTGTAAACCGACAGAAGAGACCATAGGTTTTGTTTTCACTAAACCTACTCCCACTCACTATAAGTACCCTCTCCATTCACCTTGATATTGACTCAAACAAACACCATCCAAAGGGGGACGCTCCCGTTTGCGCCACGAGGCCAAGTATGAGTCTCACGGTGTGAACTTCCTGGAGATACGTAGGTGGAAAAATATGTATCATATACACTTTTCCTCCAAATGGATACTTTAAATCTATAGGAATCTTACTTAGGCTAAAACTCGGCTAATGGTTTTACCTAAAGTTATCAATATAACTCTTATATTGATTTTATCCTAAGTTTGCTAATATAACTCTTTATATAGCCTAGGATTTCTAGTTTATTAACCTTTTAATAAACCCGCTGACGCTACTATAATTTATAAACTCTTTGATTAAATTTCACTCCTGTGTCGGTTCCAGGTAGGGGTGTTAGTTTTAAATCGACTTAAATACCCTAAAACCAGACAGAACCTTCCCGAGACAGAGTTCCTCTTTTAATCATTGTTTATAAATTACTTGGTTCCTAATTCTAATCTAATTAGAACTAGATAACCTAAGTTATATTATTTCCAAGTTCTAAACATTTTAAAACTAATAGTTAACCTTAGGT
Organism: Trichosanthes cucumerina; assembly: GCA_036507285.1. Lineage (NCBI taxonomy): Eukaryota > Viridiplantae > Streptophyta > Magnoliopsida > Cucurbitales > Cucurbitaceae > Trichosanthes > Trichosanthes cucumerina. The sequence goes on from CM071836.1 coordinate 76,476,015, forward strand.
GACATGCATACTATGACATACATAGCATAATCATCTTATGAAATATAATGCATGTCAATGTTATCCATAAATTAATATAACACTTTATATTAATTAATCATGCAAACTATATAATATAACTCTTTATATTATAAATGATGCATGGAAATGCTTAACCTAAGGTGAGATATCTAAATTAAAACCATACATTATGTATGGCAATAATTACACAACAATTGCATAATTTAAATACCAAAATTAGACCAATTTTGGCACCCTAAAAATAATTTTAATTAATATAATCTAATCATATTAATTAAAATCAAATAAAAATAAATATAATTAAATGTAAAACGTTTTTATATTTAATATATATAATTAAAAACATTTTTTCGCCCGTTTGAAGAAGTCCTGAAACGCCTTCGTCGTTGCAACGCTGATGGCAACGTTGCAACGCAACGACTTGTCCGTTTCTGCCTGTTGGAGCGCGTTGTGAAACGCCGCGTTGTAACGCGAAGGCAAAGCGGCGTAACGCGCGCCTCGATCGCGCGCCTCGCCAAGAAAGCGCAATGATGCAACGCCAATGAACAGCGTTGCAACGTTGCACACAGACAACATGGTGAAATCTCCATTTCTTGCTCGTTTTCGCTCCGATCTTCTCGACAACCACTTTGCTTCGATCGACACGGACTTACAGACTAGATTTACAATTAAAATTGCCCAAAACACCGGGCCCTTACATTGAACGATTCAATGAAAAATTGTAAATCTAAGTGCCAAAATTGAAAACGTCTAAATTGCAAATCGTTCATACATCACATGCAAAACAATAAATGCCACCTCATTCTTGAAAAATCCAGAACGTAAATTTAGAACGCAATTGGGCTCTGGTACCAATTGAAGAGAATCGAATCCCACATCGGAAGCGATTGTGAATCGCGCGTTCTTAATTTCATTACGTGGATTAAAATCAAGAACAATTCTATCTAAGTTAAGCATATAATAACAAGATGGGCACCAAGATATTACCTTTGAAGAACTCTTTCTTTAAGTGCTCCTTCTCCCACAATCACAATCTCAGCAACATGAACCTGAATAATCACAGATACTACCACTGGATCTTCTCCGTTGTTCTCCAGGTGAGGGAGGAAGGTGGGTTCTTTTAGGATGAGGTGAGATGTTTGTGAGATTGTAGTTGGAACTCTTCCAACACAATGTGGGAGAATACTCTAGGGTTTCTCAAAACGATTGGATTGCATTGACCTAGTTGCATCTCATGCAACTATATATATAGGGAAATAGGATGGAAATTACCATCCTATCCCTCTTTTATTCTCCCACTATTATATGGTTTATATGTGAATCTAATTCACATTAAAACCATATATTATATCAATTATATCACATATAACTGATATAACACCTCATATATGAAATTGAACACTTCAATTTTATTCCTAACTTTATACCCTCAATGTCACCATGTTGAGCCAACGAAGGGACCTAATGGACCTACAGTTCATGAGCTCCAATGATATGAGATTAACTGATCAAACTCTTTGATCCAGTTAATCAATATTCATTAACTACAAGTCACTCCACTATAGACTTGTAGCTGCACTCTCCTCACTATAGATTATATTGTGTCCATTGATATAATCATTACCCATGAGTTGACCCTTAACAGGTTGTTCATAATCACAGCTGGGTCAAATTACCGTTTTACCCCTGTGATTACCTCTTTGTTCCTTAAGCACTACTGATCCTCTAATGAACAACAAGTTTAATGTCCTACCATAGACTCATACCCTCATAGAGGGCAGGGCCCCGTTGTTCAAGACCTGGAGTAAGTTCTTAAGGGAACAACCTATCTAATTCCTTAGTATAGGAATGAGTGAATTCCATCTAGCACAGTTAAGTGCCCAGCTACCTACGAGATTCTGCCCCTAAGAAGGTAGGCTTATTGAGTCGACTAGAGTCCACTCTCACCCATACTAGTCTAAGGACAAACTTATAAGCAGGGGTTCTTAACTTACTCATGATTCAGGTCGAGTCACTAATGACCATCTATAAATTATCAGTCTTATCCTGTTAACGGTGTTATACTGGTTAGACTAATAATTTGCAGTCCGGTCTTGTATGAACTCTTCATACATGATGCCCCCACTCGCATGTCAACCATATGAATGAGTTGGATTACCTCATTTGAACTAATTACAAAGTGGGTCGCATCCATGGTGTTACCAGAATGAGGTTTCCAACCTTATTCTTATACCATAGACCATTTAGGTTATATTGTTGAACACAATCCAAATAGTGTCCATTACACTGATGTTCAAGGTATATTATAACCTTGGAGCTTAGTTTATTGGATTTATAAAGCAAGAATATAATTTTATCAAAACAAATAACTCTTTATTTATTTGATCAAAATTACACAAGTTTAGGGCATAAATCCCAACACAACAGAGACAACCTCCCCGGATCCAACTCGTAGTGTTTTCTCACCCTCTCGCAGCTACTGCCAGGAACTAATTCCCTGAAAAGAAGAACAGGTTTCTGTAACCAGTAAATCACATTTACCTTCTTTCTTCCTGTCGCAAGAAACTTGAGACAGTTACGCTTCCAATGGTCGTCCCCATTGCAGTGGAAACACTTTCCTTTCTCTGCAACTTCCTTGATCTTTTTGCCCTTTTGGGCGGCAGCACGGTCAGCTTTACCCTTCTTCATCTTCTTCTTCTTCCCTTTCGGGCCTAAAGAGGCTATAGATTTAGTCCCAGAGGTCGAACCTCTGTGAAAGAACCTGAAGGCAACATTTGCCTCAGCTTCCGGTGTCCTTATCCTCATCAAGGGCTGGAAGTTCTGTAGTTCATTTAGAAGGGTTGTCAGAGTGTAGCTAATTTTGTTCATAACATCATTGCTACGAAACTGAAGGAAACTCTTCGGAAGAGTCTTGTTGCGTAAATTTTGCAAGATCGCAAGTGTACAGGTCAAGTTTTAATATAGTGAATTTGAGTACGAGTATCATCCACAGGATTGGGTATTTAATTCAATTAATTCCTATCAATAACACCACTCAATTTTATCTAGAAAATTAGACTTAAAGTGAGGTGAAACACAAAATCAAAGAGTGAAAATTGAGAACAATCAGGAGAGACGAATATCTTAGGGACTAGATTTCACCAATTAATTAACTACTTTATTGAGATCATGCTAATGGGTTATTGCACTGTTTTTATAAACCAAGAAACTAAGATAACAAATAACCTCTCTCGAGGCAAGTGAATCTCATGCAAGATATAGAATTAAACATCTCTGTTCAACCTAAAAATCAAACATGGCACTAAGTTCAATTATTATGGGTTTCTAATAGTACTTTAATCATTCTCATGTCAAAATAACTATCAGTCATGCAATTGAGATCAGATCTAAAATATCTTTCTCAAGAATAAAATCAGACCTAAGAACAAATAAACCGTGATCAAGAGTCTATAAGCATTATGGATGCAATTGCATGAACAAAAGCATTACAATAAACCAAAGGCAGTCAATTCAACAAAATAACATAATTAAAAGGCTACATCTATCCCTAAGATAACAAGTTTAGCTACTCATGTCCACTATAAATCCTACTAAACTCAAATACAAAATCATAGTTCAACAATAAAAGTGAAAAGAACGAAGAAAGAACTCTCGTGGCGTGAACGACAACGATCCCGACACCTATCACGAACCCCGAGCTCCAGAAAAGTCTTCTCCTTGAAATCTCTCCAAAATCTTCTTACAATCTCTCACAATAATGTTTAAACAATGGTGTCAAAATCTCTCCAAAAAGGCCTCCTATTTGCAAGAAGCATTCTTTCCTTTTTATATTAATGGCACGACGTTGCAACGCTGGGCATGGCGTTGCAACGCTGTACCCTAGCGAATAAATCATAAATGTAAAATATCAGGCAGCGTTGCAACGCTGAGGGAAGCGTTGCAACGCTGCTACCCTCGCGCGCGTTTGCTAATTGAAGTAGCGTTGCAACGGTGAGGACAACGTTGCAACGATGCTACCCTCGCGTGCCTTCTGCTTATCGAAGTAGCGTTGCAACGCTGCAAGGCAACATTGCAACGCCATCGCCACGGATCTTCCAGGCGTAGCTGCTGCGTGTTGGGCGTTGCAATGTTGCAAAGCAGCGTTGCAACGCTATCGACATGAATTCCTATGGTTGAATAGCTGCACACAGAGCGTTGCAACGCCCTGATTGGCGTTGCAACGCCATCTCCACGGATTTGATGGCTTGGTTTGGCCTTCCTTCTTCCATTTAGTGTCAATTTTAGCTCCCTTAGGCAATCTTTGACTCATTTTTCACCCATAATTCTCCATCCATCCTTATTTGGCTCTTTAACCTGAAATTCAACAAATTAATTACGTGAAAGCCCTGAAATTATCACAAAACGAACATAATTTAAGATTACTGATAGCACATTTTGTGTGCTATCAAACACCCCCAAACTAAAACAATTACTAATCCTCGAGAAAAAATAAGAAAAAGAAGGATCATATCAGAGTAAGTTTCATACTACAGACTCAAACCTCAGGAATTGTATGAATCGAAGAATAAACTCATAAAAAAGGTAACATTGATTAAAAACTACATAATAAGATTTTAAAATTAAATCAAATTATTCCTTGAGTGAGTGTGTGATAGCCTTTTCCAGTTTAGTCCTTATAAGCCCAAGATAACCTTATTGAGTCCCCTGTTCATTTTCCCTCTACACTGGCCCTAGGCTCCAAATCTTCAGCTCATTTACATAATCAGAAAATTTTTACCTTTTATTGTTGTTTTTCTTTCACCCCTAAACTTAAACTTTATTTTACTAACAACATATTTATTATTATTTTTTTGGAGGGAATCCTTCAGTCGTCTATGCCTTCGCTCCAACATATTAACACTTTGTGGTGAAAATAGCTGACTACGAGCACAGATACCATACAGATTGTCAAAGACTACTCGCATCCTAAGTTTAATCCTTCAAAAGACAAGTATTGGTCACAATACTTAGGATGTTGGAGTATCCTCTTATTTATCACTTTTTATTTTATTTTATGTTATTTTTTATTTTTGAGTGGAAAAACTTTAAAAAAGTATAATTTTCAATTAAGCAAACTTGCTCTTTCATTAGCTCCTAAGCCTATCGAGGTGACAACGATCTTCTGGACAAAATAAACTTGCCCTAAGCATTCAGGACTTTTCCGAGATTGGCTAAGTGCAATTAGGTTCCAGGAATTCTCTAATCAATTTTAAACATCCTAAAATTGGAATTTAATCAAGTTCTCTTGGCTGATGAACATTATTCACAATTCTTAATTAGATTTCATCAGTGGTTATCATAGTTAAAGTAGGAAAAACTTACAATGAGTAATTCATTCCATTAACCTGAAATCGATCAAATGCACCAAAAACACACAGCAGAAAAGAATATGATAGAAGATGGAATGGAGTCAGATAAATCTCATGCAGTAAACAGTAATTGAAAGTCATACAATTACCCCCAAACTTGAGAACAACATTGTCCTCAATGTGCAAATACAGATAAGAAACTAACATCCAAATCAGCTAAAGAAACAATGGGGGAGAAAAAAGAACTGTACTGCCCTGAACATGAAAAAGTCTCATTCCTCATCCAAAGAGGTGTAAGGAGGCATAGGGCCCGGGAATGAAGGATCTGAGCCATGAATGTGCTGGAGGCAGTCATAAAGATGGCGGTGAGATGCCTCACTGTACTGTAAATGTCTCATGATCCGACGCTCCTCCCTACGACTTTGAGTCTCATGCTGGTCGAACCGCTGCTCGAGTCTAGCCATGGCCTGAACCAGATCCTAGTACTCATGTGGAGCAGGGCGCTGTGGTGACTCATGCTGCCCCTCCTCTCCCATCACACCCTCGACTGCGTCAAGGAAAAATTCTGGCTCGTCTGCTTGCATCCCCGCAAGTACTCCTTGATCATGATCCCGAAGTCCCATGATGTAGTTTTTATCCATCACCCCTTGGGGTGAATCAACTCCTCCTCGGATGTCCAGGTGACTCCGGCAAGACGACAGAGGGTAGTGATGAGAGAGGGATGGCGTAGTCCGCCCGTGGTCGTGCCTCGTCGCACGTGCCTGATGTATCGACTGATGACTTTGCCTACATCAATCGTCTTTCCAGTGACAATGGCGTACAAGAGGATGGCGCGATCTTTTGTCACGTCACTCATGTGTGTAACCGGCTGGAATCTAGCAGCACGATAAAGCGCGTACACACTCTGCCTGGACACGGTGAGGTTCGTTGTCTGGAGTTTGGAGACCTCGCCTCTCCTTGTAACCCATTGGGTCCCGGGCCGTGCTAACGTAGCAAGTACCTGTGCAGGGTCGAACTGTGTCCTGACATGGATAGTGTACTCATCAGGCTCATAATCAAGTAAGTAAAAATACCTGTTAATGGACACAACGTCAAACGGGATGCGTTTCCCTCGCACGGTGGTATGGTAAGCCTCCAGAGGCATGTTGGCATAAAATTCCCTCACAAGGGGGACCACGCCCGCCTCGGGTTGTTGCACTAACAACTCTCAATGTCGCTGCTGAATGGTAGTGTAGATGTCCTGGTGATGGGAGTCATCAGAAGCAATGCCCCGCTCAGGAACCAGAGCGCGATGCACTACATAGCTCTGGTAGCGACTCACAGCTTCAGCATCCACGAACTGTTGTCTATCATATTCGGAACTAGAGTCGGCGGCTGTCTTTGCCCTTTTTGGTGCCATATGTGATCAGTGTAAAAGAAAGAACTAGACAAGGGCAAGTAACAAAGTTAGTGCAAAATAAAAGGAAAACAAGGAGATGCCCTATGGATGATGCATGAAGTATAAATAAAAATAAACTTTGAAGTTCACTACCCAAGGATGATGTACATGGGGGAGAAAGATAAGAACCCAATGACTCTCGCCACCTATCAATCATGAATAAAAAGTGCAACTACAACACAAGAAGACCATATATAAAAGTGGACCTCTTCATCATAGGCATACGAGGAGCAATGGAAAAATAAGCATAGACCCAAAGACAATCCGAGCAAAACAATTATACATGCCCCATCCAACAATAAGAATAAGCTCCCAATTAGCAAGTGAAGACATCCAAAGGACCAAATTGACATACTAATTCAACTCCAAGGTCAACCAACTCATCTCATGGTCATGTAGGAAAAGTAGTCCAAAGAGAAAGCACAAACACAACGAAAGAGCAAGGATGAGTCTTACCAAAATCAAAATGCACCTAATGATCAAGAACTTGTCTTACCAAAATTAATGAGCAAAAATACAACCACACAACCAAATCATGTAGTTATCAAAATGCACAACTAAGGAGAAGAGACTTATGTTACCAAAATCAATGATTTCAATACCCCAAACTTAAGATTCAAGCCTTAAAGAGTAATAATGCCCAAAGATGGAAAAAGAATTGAAATCCAACATCAAGTTACTATGAAAAACACATCTAGGGAACTTCCATTAAACTACCCAAAACCTCTAATCTAAACAATAAACTATGAAAATTCATCTAAGCCCAAGATTCATCACCCTAAACCATAATATAGCAAAACAAACCACCAATCTTAGGCCTAATTACAGAAACAACACAAAAATTGGAAAGAAAAGGATAGAGACATAGTTACCCACGATTGCCTTCAAATGGGTATGAATTTTGCCCCAAAATGCCCAATCTAGCACAAAATAGGAAGAATAATGAGTGGGGAAAGGTTAAAGTGAACACTCTTGAGGAAATAGTGAGGGAGATTGAAAGAAAGAAGAGAGAAAAGAGAGGAGAAGAGAGAAAATGTGGGTTGTTCGGTGAAATCTGGAAATTTAAAATTCCAGATTTTGCGATAGCGTTGCAACGCTGTCCTCACGGGTCGCGTGACTGAAAAAGCGCACAACGTTGCAACGCTGCGCCTAGCGTTGCAACGCTAGTGCAAGGGTTGCAACGCTTGGATAAGCGTTGCGACGCCGTTTCGAGACCTTTTTTTTTTTTAAAACCTGAAAACAGAAAACAAAAAAAAATGTCAACCAACTAATAGGTGATAAAATAATAAATAAAATAAGATAAAGTAATATAATAAAATAAAATAAAATAAAATTGAAATAACTAAATTAAAATACAACGGGTTGCCTCCCGTTCAGAGCTTTCTTTAACGTCTTTTAGCTAGACCATTTTTTTTTATTTTTTTTATTTTTTTCTTCTTTTACATCTGAAATCAAAAAGAACAACAAAGATTAAATAACCAAAGAAAGCAGAAATAATCACAGGATACGTAGATAAATCTCCTAAGAAAGTGTAATGAAGGTGTGCAAGTAATTGTTTCAACTCTAGAACAGGAGGTTTTGTTTCTTCTACCTTAGTGACATGCAGTTGTGAAAATTGTTCATATTGAAGTTTAGGCAATTGATTCAGTGATTCATTACAATAAGTAACTTCATGATCCAAAATTTCTAACTGATCTACCGTTGAATTTGTCATACAAGTCTCTAAGAGGTCAACAGATAAAACTAGCTCTCTAGGTGTATTCACAGTATTATCCAGAATATCGATCATGTCACAGGTACTTACCTCATTATGGTACTTAAAGGATCGAAAAATGTCAAATACCAGCTTGTCCTCACCAACCCTTAGAGTTAACTTACCATCCTGCACATCTATCAATGCTCTTCCAGTGGCCAAAAAGGTCGCCCCAAAATAATTGAGATCTCAGAATCTTCCTCCATATCCAGGACCACAAAATCTGCAGGGAAAATGAATTGTTCAACCTTTACCAACACATCCTCTACAATACCTCTGGGACATTTGATAGAACGGTCCACCAACTGTAGTGAGATGGTTGTAGGTTGCACCTCCCCAAGACCTAGTTTTCTGTAAACAGATAAAGGTATCAAATTAATACTAGCCCCTAGATCACATAAAGCTCTATCAACAAAAATACTACCAATTTTGCAAGGAATGGTAAAACTCCCTAGATCTTTCAATTTTTGTGGTAGCTTCCTTTGGAGTACAACACTGTATTCTTCAGTGAGATTGACTGTCTCATATTTGTCAAACTTCTTCTTTCTGGACAGGACTTCCTTCATGAACTTTGCATATTTGGGCATTTGTTCCAAGGCATCTGCAAAAGGAATGTTAATGTGCAGTTTCTTAAACATATCAAGAAATTTAACAAAATCAGAATCAGTCTTTTTCTTTTGAAAGCGCTGAGGATAAGGAATAGAGTTAGGAACAATAGGAATAGAGAAATCAGAAATCTTCTCTGTTTGTTTCGATGTGCTCGCTTCCTCTACCACTTCCTCTGTATCCTTCTTGACATTAGAATTGAGTTGCTCTTCAGAATTTACCTTTTCAGTTTCAGCAAGCTCCTTACCACTTCTTAGAGTCACAACTTTGCACTGTTCCCTAGGATTCACCTAAGTGTCACTAGGAAATTTACCTTTCTGCAGCGTGTTTAGAGTGGTTGCCATCTGACTAATCTGTACCTCTATGTTCTTAATGGCTGCTCCATGTGAGTTCACTGTGTTGCTCAAACTTAGCACTACATTTTCCAACTTGTTGGTTCGATCCCTGGATTCAGTGATGAATGAACTCATCATGTCCTCCAGAGATGGGTTTGCCCTCAGTTGTAGATGTAGATTGATAACCTGGAGGAGGCTGCAAAATATTCTTCTGATTAGCATAAGAAAAATTTTCATGATTGCGCAGACCTGGATGATAATGAGTGGACAACTGATTTTGATTCTGATTTCCATGGTACCCATAACCTCTGTTTTTCACATATTGAGCCTGCTCCGGTTCCAGATCTTCACCACCTGCAAGTTTGTTAGCAGGTGCAACTGCAAGTTTGTTAGCAGGTGCAACTGCAACTATGGATTCACTGTTACCTGTACCTGCAAGTTTATTCAACGCACTAGTTAGGGAAGCCATATGGAACTTGATGGAACTTACCTCATCTATCTCGTACATCCCTGCCACAGGTTTGGCAGTTGATCTTTCAGAATGCCAATTATAACTTGTGGCAACCATCTCCTCAAGCAAAGTACGAGCATCCTCTGCAGATTTAGAAAATATTGACCCTCCAGCGGCTGCATCCAAAAGAGATTTATTATTACCAGATAATCCATTATAAAATAATTGAATTTGCAACCAGTCAGGATAACCATGTTGTGGGCATTCTCTAAGTAAATCTTTGTATCTTTCCCAAGCCTCAAACATTTGTTCTCCATCCTGCTGTCTGAAAGTGTCAATCTCAGTGCGCAACCTCGTAGTCTTGGCAGGTGGGAAGTATTTAGCCAAGAATATCTGAGCTAATTCCTCCCAAGTACTAATACTACCTGTGGGCAACGACTCCAACCAGAATTTTGCCTTATCCTGCAGAGAAAAAGGAAACAATCGTAAGCGAATAGCATCAGGAGATACACCATTAATTTTTACCGTGCCACATATTTCAGCAAATGATCTAAGATGCAGATTGGGATCCTCAGTGGCATGTCCTCTGAAGGCATTTTCTCGAACAATCTGGATGACACCCGTCTTTATCTCAAAATTATTAGCCTGAATTGGAGCATAAATGATTCCAGATTGGTTTCCAGCAAAAGTGGGCTGAAAGTGCTCCCTAATGGGCTTATACTCTCCCTGTTGCTCCTCCATGATTCTGTCCTTGTCCTTAGTCTCCTTAAGCTTCCTTCTGAAAGTTCTGTCAACTTCAGGATAAAAAAGAACTAGATCAATTTTTGAGTTACTTCGCATGCAACACACAACACATAAAAACAGAAAATTTAAAACAAAAAGAAGAATAATAAACTAAAAAAAACACAAAAATCAACACAAAATCAAAAGAAAAAAAAAACAAAAACAACAATAAAAAAGAAAACAAACTCTGGATTATGACCAATTGACTTCTTAATAGTATCAAAAGAATTAAATAAACGCCAATCCCCGGCAACGACGCCAAAAACTTGTTGCGTAAATTTTGCAAGACCGCAAGTGTACGGGTCAAGTTTTAATATAGTGAATTTGAATACGAGTATCATCCACAGGATTGGGTATTTAATTCAATTAATTCTTATCAATAACACCACTCAATTTTATCTAGAAAATTAGACTTAAAGTGAGGTGAAACACAAAATCAAAGAGTGAAAATTGAGAACAATCAGGAGAGACGAATATCTTAGGGACTAGATTTCACCAATTAATTAACTGCTTTATTGAGATCATGCTCATGAGTTATTGCACTGCTTTTATAAACCAAGAAACTAAGATAACAAATAACCTCTCTCGAGGCAAGTGAATCTCATGCAAGATATAGAATTAAACATCTCTGTTCAACCTAAAAATCAAACATGGCACTAAGTTCAATTCTTATGGGTTTCTAATAGTACTTTAATCATTCTCATGTCAAAATAACTATCAGTCATGCAATTGAGATCAGATCTAAAATATCTTTCTCAAGAATAAAATCAGACCTAAGAACAAATAAACCGTGATCAAGAGTCTATAAGCATTAAGGATGCAATTGCATGAATAAAAGCATTACAATAAACCAAAGGCAGTCAATTCAACAAAATAACATAATTAAAAGGCTACATCTATCCCTAAGATAACAAGTTTAGCTACTCATGTCCACTATAAATCCTACTAAACTCAAATACAAAATCATAGTTCAACAATAAAAGTGAAAAGAATGAAGAAAGAACTCTCGTGGCGTGAACGGCAACGATCCCGACACATATCACGAACCCCGAGCTCCAGAAAAGTCTTCTCCTTGAAATCTCTCCAAAATCTTCTTACAATCTCTCACAATAATGTTTAAACAATGGTGTCAAAATCTCTCCAAAAAGGCCTCCTCTTTGCAAGAAGCATTCTTTCCTTTTTATATTAATGGCACAGCGTTGCAACGCCGTGCCCTAGCGAATAAATCATAAATGGAAAATATCAGGAAGCGTTGCAACGCTGAGGGAAGCGTTGCAATGCTGCTACCCTCGCGCGCGTTTGCTAATCGAAGTAGCGTTGCAACGCTGAGGATAGCGTTGCAACGCTGCTACCCTCGCGTGCCTTCTGCTTATCGAAGTAGCGTTGCAACGCTGCAAGGCAGTGTTGCAATGCCATCGCCACGGATCTTCAAGACGTAGCTGCTGCGTGTTGGACGTTGCAACACTGCAAAGCAGCGTTGCAACGCTATCAGCATGGATTCTTATGGTTGAATAGCTGCACACAGAGCGTTGCAATGCCCTGAATGGCATTGCAACGCCATCTCCACGGATTTGATGGCTTGGTTTGGCATTCCTTCTTCCATTTAACATCAATTTTAGCTCCCTTAGGCAATCTTTGGCTTATTTTTCACCCATAATTCTCCATCCATGTCACACCCCCTCCCGAACCACATGCTAACTTAGCCGGAGGCGGCATGAAGCCAACAGACATTGTTACCTCTTAACAATACGCCGACATTACTTTACCGAAACAAACTATGTTCGCATATGGAACACTTTAAACTTAACACACAGCGGAATCGGACATCTATAAGACGTACATGAGGAGAAACTCCTCTTAAGTCTCTCTTGGAAACTAAGATGAGCTAGAACATCAGAACCACAAACAGTCAAACCACTAATTAAGCAACCACAACCTCTAAGGCACATACGACTATAACTACATAGTTCTCTTAAAATAATTTCTAGACATATGGACTTGCTAAACCACACCGACCACGTACAAAATATCAAACATGTGAAGCTTCAGCAGACTATGGCGGGTGTTCTCGTGCACCGGAGCTCGATCTCTGCACGAAAAGTGGGAAAACACTTTGGAAGAATGAGCTATGAAGCTCGATGAGTGACTTGAGTTTAAAAGAAAGCTATTAACTCGTAAATCATATCACCGCCATCTATGAGCATATGCATCCGTAATCAAGCGTTAAAAGTAATCGTGTAATCATTATAGCTTTTCATGAAAACAAGCAAGACACCGTTAAAATCTCGTAAGGCATGTAAATGATATAAACTCTTTTTAAAACATGTCACAATCCACGTTGTGTAGGGCACGCCAAAGATACACCAACGTTTATTCTACGATGTAGTGGGGCCCGCCCAAAGACTCCCATCGTCTTTGTCGTAGTGGGGCCCGCCCAAAGACTCACGAAAGCGCCGTTGTCACGGAGTACACTCAACGCCGACAACGAATAAGACCCGTGTGCACACTGTACTACATAGCCTCGGGCTCAATATCTCTCGAGAAGATCACATGAAAACATTTGAACATGCCACTTATCTTTTCTTTCATAAAACTCAAGCTTACTTAGCTTGTTCATAAAACTAGAAATCTTTAAAACATACTTGCTAGTACATGCTTGCTTGAAATCATCACATTTTCATAAGTTTTGGCAACCATTGGACATATGCTCATGTATAAACTTTATAAAGACTTTTAGGCTCATCATGAACACTTTAAAACATTTCTAAGAAATTATGAATGCTCATAAACAAGTGTTCAAGAAAACAATAAACATTTAAATCATTTCGTTTTAGCAAAACCTTGCATTTCATAAGCATAATACAAGCCTATAAACCATTTTCAAGGTTCATTTTGTCACTCACAGTGCTTGAACTAGAATCTTAGCCCGTACACTCGACCTATTTGCTCTTGGCCTGTCAAACAAACCAAATTCATGTATTAGAACCTCGAGCTCATGGTTTTTAACCCTAAAACTATAAGAAAACACACTTTCAAAAATTCCAGCATTTTCAGATTTTCTGCCCTGTTTTCAGACAGCCATAACTTCTTCATTACTTATCCAAAAAGAATGTACTTTATACCAAACTCTTCCTTTTGGAACCCTCTAAAACTCTTATGAAGACATGAAAATGAGATTCCTAACGTATTGGTTAGAAATTACCTCAGAAGCTTAACCCCTAAATTGATTCTGCTGCTGTTCCAGATTTCACTTCCTGCTGCAACCCGAATCGTAACCTGAAGATTACAACATCTTCCAATCATTTTCTTCTCACGATTTCTTCACAAAACGTGTAGGAAATTGAATAAGCTTTCGAACCATACCAATTAGAGCTTCTAACTCCAAGTATACAGATCAGAACAACCAAAACATCAGAGACCTCTCGGATTTGACAGCAAATTTCTGTCTTCTGCCTTCCTCTTAACAAAACAGCAACTTAACATCAGAATTGGCTCGAGCTTCCTTCACGAATTTTGTTCCAATATGAGTTAACTTTCATGAAACAAAAGCTCAACTCTTACCTCTTCTTGTGGTGTTCGAGATGAACAGAAAATCAGAGCTTGTCTGAGTTGATTTCCTTGCTGTAAAAATGAATTCCCTTGAGTTTTCCTCTTTCCTTCTGCAACTCCAGCCCAAAATCACCAAAAATGGCTTCCTTCTTCTTCCTTTCTCCTTCAACCACGAAATTTCAGCTTGGTTTGTGATGAAAGAGAAGAAAATGGAGAGAAACTCTTTTAAAAAAAGTCAATCGGTGGAAAGAGGTTGTTTTGTCTTTTCCCTTTTTTCTCTTTTCTTTTCCTTTTCTTTTCTTTCCTTTATCCCTTCCTTCCATTTCTTTTCTTTTCTTTTCTTTTCTTAACAAAACAAAGCAAACTTAGTATATTAAACATTGTTTCATTTCCTTTTCTTCTTTTGTCTTAAAAGCAATCCAAACCAAAATGGTTTAAACTTTCCTTCCTTGTTTTCCTTTTGCCTTTCACTTCATTTCTTTCCTTTTTAAAACAAGGAAAACCAAGTTTTAAGCATTCATTTCTTCCTTTCTTTTGTTGTTTGATAATAAGGAGGTTCCAAAGAAAGATCTCGGGTTTACAACTTACCTCCCCCTTATGAAATTTCGTCCTCGAAATTGAGTAGTCTTTAAGTGAAAATCATTGGGTACTTCCTCCTCATTAGATCCTCTAACTCCCAGGTTGCCTCCTCCACTCCGTGATGTCTCCAACGAACCTTCACGAGTGAGATCGTCTTGTTTCTTAAAACTTGTTCTTTCTGTCGAGGATTTGAAGCGCATCCTCTACGTAACTCATGTCTTCTTTCAACTCAATTGGTTGTGCTTGCAACACATGTGTCGGATCGGAATATACTTCCTCAACATGGACACATGAGATACATCATGTACTTGAGATAGTTCCGTTGGCAACTCCAGTTTGTAGGTTGGTAGCCCAACTCGTTTCATTACTTGATAAGGATCAATATATCTGGATCTTAGCTTACCTTTCTTTCCAAAACTTGATCTCCGACTTGGAATTCTAAGTCCTTTTCTTCGCTTAAGCGCATAACTCTTACGACGGTCTTTTGCTACCTTCAAATTCTCTCTCGATTACGTTAATATTGTTTGTCATAACTTGCACCAACTCAGACCGATTAGCTTTAGTCCTTCTAGTTCATTCCAATATACGAAGCGTTCTACGGTCTTTTATCTAGAGCCTCAAATGGTGCCATGTCAAAACTAGACCGATAAAACTCACTTTGTCCCCATAGTTTTTTTTCACAAATTTGTCGACGTATAGCTTAACAAGTTGATCAAGTCTGACGTCGATTTTAATCGGTATAAACCTTGTTGTCTTAGTGAGTCTATCGATCATTATCATATACCATAATGTCCACTGGGAGTAAGATGTTCAAGCAACAGGAAATCCATAGCGATATGCTCTTATTTCCACTCCGACACGAGTAGTGGATTAAGGAGTCCTTTTTGCTTTCGTCTAATCTGGTTTAACTTGGTCGGATGTGATTAAACATCTATCACATAATCAACTATCTCCCGCTTCATCCCTGTGTCACCAATAAGTTCCCTTCAAAGTTTTGTACATCTTGGTGCTTCACGGATGCATAGCGTAGTTTCAAGCTGTGAGCTTCCTCTAGAATAGCATCTTTAAGCTCACTAAATTTTGGAACACATAGTCTTCCTTGCCTTTTTATGGCTCCGTCTGATCTCATCTTAAACTCTACTTCTGGGTCATGTTTGGACTTCCCAAACATTTTCGCAAGTTACTATCCTCTGGTTGTCTTCTCACAACCTCTCTGCTCATGAGTGAAGACTCGACTGAATCGAGCTAAAAGACTCTCGAACTCTCTGCATTCACAACCGCCTTAGAATCCCTTAGAGTTCTTAAAAATGTTGCTCGAATACCACACAAGGCATCCCTAGGAAGTCTTGACTTCATCGCTTTCAAAGCATCTGCTACCACATTCGCCTTCCCTGGATGGTATTCTATAGTACAATCATAATCTTTAATCGATTCTAACCATCTTCTCTGTCTCATATTCAGACTCCCTCGATCAAAGATATACTTTAGACTCTTATGATGCTGTGGTAGATGTGACACCTTTCACCAAACAAGTAATGTCTCCGGATCTTGATTGCTAAAACAAGCTCTTTGCCACTCGAGATCATGGGTAGGGTAATTACATTCGTGCTTTTTCAATTGCCTTAACGCATAAGTTATTACTTTTCCTTCTTGCATCAGTACACACCCTAAATCTTTCCTTGGGGCATCACAGTAAACCGCATACTCTTTTCCCGTTATAGGAAGTGTCAGCTCCTAAAAACTCTGTTCACACATATCTGACCATTCAATCTTAGCATTCTTTCTTGTTATAATCAAAGGGTAATACTAATCGTGAGAAGTTCTCAACAAATCATCTGCAGTATCTCCGCCAAGCTTAGAAACTACGCACTGCATGTGCGTACTATTTGGTCTCACTAAGTTGACCATAACTTTTACTTTATGTGGACCCATACCAACTCCATTTGTTGAAACAACTTACCTCAAACACTACTACGATTCAATCAAAACTCACCTTTGGTGAATTTAGCGTACAACTGTTTATCTCGTAGTGTTTGTAGAATAATACTCATGCGTTCCTCGTGGGCTTTCCTATCAACCGAATAAACTAGTATATCATCAATAATTACTATTACAAAGTATCCAAATACTGGTGGAAAACCTGTCCATGGGGTCCATGAAAACTGCTAGTGCATTGTTAAACCGAATGGCATTACTAAACACTCGTAATGCTCTGCACCTCATTATGAATAACGTCTTAGGAATGTCTGATTCTCTAACCTTTAACTTATGATATCCTGATCTTAAATTAATCTTACGAAACATCGATGCACCTCTTAACTGGTCAAACAAGTCATTTATTCAGGGTAAAGGATACTTATTACGTATCGTGACTTTGTTTAATCGTCTATACTCAATGCATAATCTACGGGTACCATCTTTCTTTTTCTGAGATAACATCTGGAGCTCTCCGAGGCGATACACTAGGTCCGATGTATCCCTTATCAACTAGTCCTTGTAACTGCATCTTTAGCTCCCTGATCTCACTTGGAGCCATTCTATACGGCGCTTGCGAAATAGGTGTTATTCATGGTAACAGTTCAATAGTGAACTCCACTTCCCCTATCGGTGGCAATCACGATAGATCGCTAGAAAAACATCAAGAAGTTCGTTCATAACAAGAACATTATCCGGTTTAAGCTTTTCCTCCCTGCCTCTACTACATGTGCAAGAAACGTCATGCAACCTTTCCTCAATAACTTTTAACCTTTTAATCTGAAATTAAACTCGAAGGGATAATCTTTCTTTCATCCCATAAATCCACTTAAGCTAATCCTGGTTTCTTGAAAACAACTTCTTTTATATGGCAATCTCTGGAAGCATAATGAGTAAATAGGAAATCCATCTTTAAGATTGCATCTCACACCTGCAACTCTAGTGGAAGAAGATCCACTAACAAATTGAGACCTTTTACTAAGACCTCACAATTCCGCATCACTGAATTGACTAATAAAGCATCACCAACTGGAGTGTATATAACTAACCTTTTACATAAAGGTTCTAACTTTCCATTCAACTTAGTCAAGAACATACTAAAGCAAAGAAATGTGTAGCACCTTGTTCTATTAAAACAGGTACAGGTACATTTCAAATAGTAATTGTGCCAATAATCATATCTGGTGCATCCTCAGCTTCTTGCTGAGTCATAACCTAGACTTTTCCGTGTTGCCTAGGCCTCCCTACAACTCTCTTTAGTCTAACACCACTGGTGCCCCCTCTCTCATGACTCATCGAAACTCTCATTTGCTCAATTAGCTGGGACTCAACTCCCTAGTCCTCTGCAGACGGTTTGTCCATAGCTGTGGGGCAGTCCCCTCTTGACATGTCCTGGTTGTCGGCATTGGTAGCATGTACCAACACTCACAAGACAATGATCTTGATGATTCTTACAACAGATCACACATGGAGTTTTCCTTGTTATCACGGCACTAGACTCTTGCCTCCATGCAACTTGCACGCCAAACAAACAAACTAACTAGGTTTACTTTAACTCGCCTCGATAGGCACTACCCACAATAAATGCGCCTCGATGCACGGCTACTTGGCTACTAGCTTGCTCCTTAAAGTCATATTGACTTGAAACATTTACTCCAAGTGTGAACCTCCGCCGCTCACGACCTTGAAAGCGCTTGTTGTCGAAGCCTTCACAACTAGGCTTCACTATCGATCGCACCTCTCGCTTATACTCTGCTCAACACGTAGAGCGCGTCTCTACCGGTGGGAGAAATCAATCCACTTAGCAATGGTTTTGTGGCGGGGTGCACGTGATCTCGTGTCGTAACCCTCTTTCAATTCGTCGACACACTGCCGCTCTTAGATGCCACAATCACATCAACATACCGCGACAACTCGGTATATCTTCTCTCATACTCAGCCACTGAAAGTGTATCTTGTTTTAGTTCTAACAAAATTCATCCTTCTCTGCCTCTCGGTACGTGCTAGGGTAATATTTATTTTTAAATATACTTCTAAAAGTTTGCCAGTGTGAAGTACGTGCATCACTACAAGCTGGCTAACATCGATCTCCATCATCCTTACGCTTTCTTTAGTAGCAAGAATGTGGCCAACTTAACATTCCGCTCCTCGAGCAACTCATAACATCAAAACATTTATCAAGCTTATTTAGCCAAACCTCAACTTCAATTTGGATCTTTGGAACCTCAAACATCTGTGGCTCCTAATTCTTTTAGGTGATCTATTCTATATGTCTTATCGGATTACTTAACCCCGCTCCCTATGGCTTACCTACCTCCTCTGTGAGGAATTAGCATGTCGCTTAACTCGCCCCCATCCGAACTCTCGGGGCACTAGATCTCTCTACCGGGATTGATCTTGGGTAGGATCCTCGCGCCCCGCCCGATCTTTGCTCGCATCGTCGCTAGTACGTGGTGGCATGACTTCTATAACATATTAACATACTAGACATGTAATGAGTACTCAACCCAAATGCACAATTCTAGACTTGTGTTCAAATTCTAGTCTGATTGGACTTACTCTTGTCCTTACTTGGACCATGCTCTCGCTAGTTTTATTGAACTAACTCAATAACTTGCTATTTACTTTTGAGTTTCTTCTAGAGCTAACTTGCTCTGTCTCATTCCCATGGAGCTAATCGCTCGATACCAAGTTGTCACACCCTCCCGAACCACATGCTAACTTAGGCGGGAGGCGGCATGAAGCCAAATGACATTGTTACCTCTTAACAATACCTGCTTTGACATTACTTTACACCGAAACAAACTATGTTCGCATATGGAACACTTTAAACTTAACACAATGGAATCGGACATCTATAAGACGTACATGAGGAGAAACTCCTCTTAAGTCTCTCTTGGAAACTAAGATGAGCTAGAACATCGAGAACCACAAAAAAGTCAAACCACTAATTAAGCAACCACAACCTCTAAGGCACATACGACTATAACTACATAGTTCTCTTAAAATAATTTCTGAGACATATGGACTTGCTAAACCACACGACCACGTACAAAATATCAAACATGTGAAGCTTCAGCAGACTATGGCGGAGTTCTCGTGCACCGGAGCTCGATCTCTCACCGAAAAGTGGGAAAAACATCGGAAGAATGAGCTATGAAGCTCGATGAGTGACTTGAGTTTAAAAGAAAGCTATTAACTCGTAAATCATATCACCGCCATCTATGAGCATATGCATCCGTAATCAAGCGTTAAAAGTAATCGTGTAATCATTATAGCTTTTCATGAAAACAAGCAAGACAATTAAAATCTCGTAAGGCATGTAAATGATATAAACTCTTTTTAAAACATGTCACAATCTACGTTGTGTAGGGCACGCCCAAAGACACCAACGTTTATTCTACGATGTAGTGGGGCCCGCCCAAAGACTCCCATCGTCTTTTGTCGTAGTGGGGCCCGCCCAAAGACTCACGGCAATACTGTTGTCACACGAGTACACTCAACGTCGACAACGAGAATAAGACTGTGTGCACACGGTACTACATAGCCTCGGGCTCAATATCTCAGAAGATCACATGAAAACATTTGAACATGCCAGCTTATCTTTTCTTTCATAAAACTCAAGCTTACTTAGCTTGTTCATAAAACTAGAAATCTTTAAAACATACTTGCTAGTACATGCTTGCTTGAAATCATCACATTTTCATAAGTTTTGGCAACCATTGGACATATGCTCATGTATAAACTTTATAAAGACTTTTAGGCTCATCATGAACACTTTAAAACATTTCTAAGAAATTATGAATGCTCATAAACAAGTGTTCAAGAAAACAATAAACATCTAAATCATTTCGTTTTAGCAAAACCTTGCATTTCATAAGCATAATACAAGCCTATAAACCATTTTCAAGGTTCATTTTGTCACTCACAGTGCTTGAACTAGAATCTTAGCCCGTACACTCGACCTATTTGCTCTTGGCCTGTCAAACAAACCAAATTCATGTATTAGAACCTCGAGCTCATGGTTTTTAACCCTAAAACTATAAGAAAACACACTTTCAAAAATTCCAGCATTTTCAGATTTTCTGCCCTGTTTTCAGACAGCCATAACTTCTTCATTACTTATCCAAAAAGAATGTACTTTATACCAAACTCTTCCTTTTTCAACCCTCTAAAACTCTTATGAAGACATGAAAATGAGATTCCTAACGTATTGGTTAGAAATTACCTCAGACGCTTAACCCCTAAATTGATTCTGCTGCTGTTCCAGATTTCACTTCCTGCTGCAACCCGAATCTTAACCTGAAGCTTACAACATCTTCCAATCATTTTCTTCTCACGATTCCTTCACAAAACGTGTAGGAAAGTGAATAAGCTTTCGAACCATACCAATTAGAGCTTCTAACTCCAAGTATACAGATCAGAACAACCAAAACATCAGAGACCTCTCGGATTTGACAGCAAATTTCTGTCTTCTCGCCTTCCTCTTAACAAAACAGCAACTTAACATCAGAATTGGCTCGAGAGCTTCCTTCACGAATTTTGTTCCAATATGAGTTAACTTTCATGAAACAAAAGCTCAACTCTTACCTCTTCTTGTGGTGTTCGAGATGAACAGAAAATCAGAGCTTGTGCGAGTTGATTTCCTTCTTTGTAAAAATGAATTCCCTTGAGTTTTCCTCTTTCCTTCTCGCAACTCCAGCCCAAAATCACCAAAAATGGCTTCCTTCTTCTTCCTTTCTCCTTCAACCACGAAATTTCAGCTTGGTTTGTGATGAAAGAGAAGAAAATGGAGAGAAACTCTTTTTAAAAAAAGTCAATCGGTGGAAAGAGGTTGTTTTGTCTTTTTCCCCTTTTTCTCTTTTTCTTTTTCCTTTTCTTTTTCTTTCCTTTATCCCTTCCTTCCATTTCTTTTCTTTTCTTTTCTTTTCTTAACAAAACAAAGCAAACTTAGTATATTAAACATTGTTTCATTTCCTTTTCTTCTTTTGTCTTAAAAGCAATCCAAACCAAAATGGTTTAAACTTTCCTTCCTTGTTTTCCTTTTGCCTTTCACTTCATTTCTTTCCTTTTTAAAACAAGGAAAACCAAGTTTTAAGCATTCATTTCTTCCTTTCTTTTGTTGTTTGATAATAAGGAGGTTCCAAAGAAAGATCTCGGGTTTACAATCCATCCTTATTTTTCTCTTTAACCTGAAATTCAACAAATTAATTACGTGAAAGCCTTAAAATTATCACAAAACTAACATAATTTAAGCCTACTGATAGCACATTTTGTGTGCTATCAAACACCCCCAGAATAAAGCTGACCTGGCTAGACTCATCGATCGGAGCCCCGTTCATCTCAACCAGATTAAAGTGGGTCATCATGTCCATAACATGTTCAAGGACAGATGCCCCTTCTTTCATCTGCGCGTTGAAGACGTGTTTGAGTGAATCATGCTAGACTTGAAAGGACTGTTGTCCAAACATTTCCTGCAAGGATTCCATGATCTCCTTGGTGGTGATCATCAACTCATGCTTCTTTGCCAAGACTTCAGATAAGCTGACAATGATATAGACGTTGGCCTTTTCATTGGCCTTGATCCATCGATAGTACCCATCACGAACACTTCGTGATGCGGCCGAGCCCGACACCTGAGGACACTCCTCAGTGAGCACGAACTTTAGGTCGTCAGTTACTAGAATTATGTTGATATTTTTTTTCCACGTTTGGTAGTTACCTCCCACTAGTTTGTCGGAAGCTAACAAGGCTATAAATGAGCTAGATATTTTGCTGAAAACAAGTAAAAACTTTGTGTCAGTCTTGCAAAAAACTTTTGAAAATCCAATCAAGTTTTAGCAAAATTTTATCCTATGATCCCTAGGTCATTAAAATTGCAATGATACCCCAAAGGTTTAGAATGACCGCCACCGAAGGGTGAACAGAAACACTTCTCCTCTGAGACGAGACTTTCTCGACCAAACCCTAATACCAGAATAACTCCTATTCCATTAGGCGTCCAGTTACCATTTTTCGGTCTGAATCCATTAACTCTTAATGAATCCCGTGAGTGTCATCCTCAATCTTTAAATTTCCAAGTATCCGTCCAAACAATAGCCATCAAAGGGTGAACCAAGAAGGACAACCAACAAGAAAATTGTATTCCTTTCGGGAATTCACGGTGTTCCGACTCCCATGATCAAGGCCCTCCGAAGGGATTGTCTGGTCCATGCCAAACTAGCAGGCGGATCATAGACGTCTCACGGTGTGAATCGAAAGAAGAGACCGTGGGGCCCGTTTACACAGTTTCCATTCACACTCACTATAAGTACTCTCTCCATTCACGTTGATATTGACCCATACAAATACCATCCAAAGGGGACACTCCCATTTGCGCCATGAGGCCGAGATGGATCTCACGGTGTGAACTTTAACGAAAATTTGTGGTTGGAAAATCAAATGTATCTTATACACTTTATTTTCTCCCACTCTGCACTTTAAATTGATCGGGATTGACCTAGATAAATCGACTAATATTTTACCTAAGTCTACCAATATAACTCTTATATTGGATTAGCTTAAGTCTATAATCACATTATTAACTTAGGTCTATGTGAGTAAATTAATCAACTTTTAATTAACGACACTCACGAAAATATAACCTATGAATCTCCGGACCAAATTCACATCCGAGGTCGGTTCCCAGGTAGTGGTGTTCCGCAAAGCGTCATCTTAAATACCCCTGCCTTAGTCAGAACCTCCCTTAGACAGAGTTACTTATCAGTCACCATTCATAAGTCATATTTGATTTCCTAATTCTAATCTTATTAGAACTAGAAAACCTAAGTCTAATTATTCAAGTTCTAAACATTTTAAAACTAATAATTAACTTAGGTTACATGCATTCTATGTCATAGTGCTTGATCATTCATCACATGAATAATAAACTATAACATACATTCATCACATGAATTAAATGCATGTGCATGCTTTTAATCTAAGAAATATAACACTTATATTAAATAAATTAAAACATGCAAACCTTATATTAGAACTCTTATAATATAATCCTATCATGCATACTATATATCATAACTCTTATAATATAAATATGATGCATGAAATGTTTAACCTAAGGTGGAATTTTAATTTATATGACATACATTATGCACATAGAATAAATAATTTCATACATCTCATGCATAAAATAAATAAATAGCAAAAAGTGGACCGATTTTGACACTTTAGGGACATTAATTGAATTAATTAACATTAATATAACTTTTATATTAATATTAATTAATTAAATTAATTTCTAAAATACATTTTACAAATTAAATAAATAAATAATAAAATAAAAAACTAAAATTAACGCCCCACGAAGCTGCAGTTGCTCCACCATGCCACTCTCTCGTGCGAATCGTCTGTAAACAGCCCACTACGCTCGTAGTGTTGTCCTCAGTGCGCCCAACGCCTCAGTGTTGCAACGCTACACCCAGCGTTGCAACGTTAACCTGCAGATCAGCTTGGTACCGCACGAACAACGTTGAGACACCGAAGAACAACGTCTCAATGCTGTCGACAGAACAACAAACTCCTTTGATGTTTTTCTCGTTTTTCGCTCGATTTCGCTCCGATTTCTTCACAACAACTCTTGCCATACAAGACACGGACTTACAGACTCGATTTATTTTCTAATTGCCCAAAAAACATAGGCCTTCATATTGATCTTAACAACAAAAAATAAATCTAAAACAAGTGCCAAAATCGAAAACATCCATTTTTGCAAAACCACAATTCATCACATGAATTAAAACTTTACCCACCTAATTTTAAGAAAACCATTTGCACAACGAAGAAGCCAACGTTTGGCTCTGATACCAATTGAAGGGAATAAAACTCCCACAGCGGATAAACGACTTTGAATCATCGTGGTTCGTTGTGAAAACATTTCTAAAATCAATTCTATCCTATAGAAATTAGGCTAAACATGCATAAGAAGGAAAAACCAGTAAGGAGATGTACTTGTTGAAGAACCTTTCTTCACGATTTCATTCTTCGGTCACGAACTCTTCACGTTCTCGATCTCCACGTTCTCGAAATCACCGAATCTCGAACAATTGGACACCTCCGAAAGGACTTCTCGGTTGTTCTCCTTAGGTAGAAGGAGAGTGGTGAGACTCCTTTGGTGAAGGGGAAGAGAGAAATTTTTTAGAGAAGAAGAGAGAATTTGAGAGTTGCAATTTGGTGAGATTCTAAAAAATGAATCAACTCTTACCAAAAGCTTTCTTGCAAAGGCTTTAAATAATGGTGATAGATGGAGTTGAAATCTCCACCTATTTACCATTTTACCACAACCATAGTTATGCAAATCATATTTGCATAATAAGATATCTCATACCTTAAAATACAAATCACATTTGTATAATTGTAGATTTTAAATTGAATCACATTCAATTTAATTTCTCTCAATCCAATTTCTCCAAATTAGCCATAATTAAGTAACTAGGCTAACCTATAGTTTATTATGAATCTCATTCACATTAAACTATATAATATGTCAATTATATATCTCATATAAGTAACATAAATACCCTTTTAATGAATTTGAACACTTCAAATCCACACCAAACTGTAAACACTCTATGTATCCAGTTTGAGCCAACCGAAGGACCTAATGCACCTACAGGTGACAAGCTCCAATGATCCGAGACTAACCTGACAAACTCTTTGACCTGGTTAATCAACATTCATTAGCTACGGTAACACTCCACTAAAGCCTGTAGCTGCACTTCCATCATTGT
Organism: Trichosanthes cucumerina; assembly: GCA_036507285.1. Taxonomy (NCBI): domain Eukaryota; kingdom Viridiplantae; phylum Streptophyta; class Magnoliopsida; order Cucurbitales; family Cucurbitaceae; genus Trichosanthes; species Trichosanthes cucumerina. Next base: position 76,501,638 of record CM071836.1, read on the forward strand.
AGGACAAGTTGTGTCCATTGATATAACGTAACCAATACCCATGAGTCGACCCTTCACAGGTTGTTTGTAGACACTCCTAGGTCAAATTACCATTTTACCCCTATGTCTACCTCTTGCTCCTTAAGTCCCCACTGCTCCTCTAATGAACAACAACGTTGTATGGTCCAACCATAAATAACTTCCCTCTCGGGCCAGTGAGAGGGTGGGCGTTTGTTGTCCAAGCCCTAGAGACAACACTTAAGGGAACAACCCCTCTAGTTTCCCTAAAGTCGGGAACGAGTGAATTCCATCTCGCGTTGTCAAGTTCCCAGCTCCCCACGTGGTCCTGTCCCTGAGAAGATAGGCATATTGAGTGAGTAACTGTGACCACCCTCAGCCATACTAGTCAAAGACAGACCCAGCAGACAGGAGTCCGTAACACGCTCAAGATTAAGGTCGAGTCACTAATGGTCATCTACGAAGTTATTAGTCCTATACTGTCAACGGTGTTACATCAGTAGGTCTAATAATTCATGGTCCGGTCTTATACAATCTCATTGCACAGGATTCTCCCACTCGCAAGTCAACCACGTGAACGAGTTGAATCACCTCGTTTGTATCTAATACAAAGCGGGCCACATCCACAACGTATCCAGGATTAGGTCTCCAACCCTATCCATATACTGTAGACCGTTTGGGTCATTAACTTGAACGTGATCTTCCCTGTGTGTCCACTACACACCGCTCAAGTTCTTGTTCTCTCATAAATCAATGACCTTGGAGCTTCGTTTATTGGACAAAGTTTGTAAATATGCGAGACATAAAGTGATGAAAGAAATAACTCTTATTTATTTCAATTAGTAATGTTACAAACAAATACGAGATTAGGACATACATCCCAACAATCTATCACAAAAACCTAGAGGAGAAGGGAGAGAAGACCGAAACGGAGGGGCAACAAGGAGTCTTCACCTTCGTTTGATCCATCTTCTTCTTTCTCATTTTTCTTCTTCTTGTACCTTGTTTTTAAGCTTTCTTGTTAGTAGGGGTTATCTAAGTTGACTCTAGCTAGGTTGTTATTTTTTTGAATCTTGTCTAAACTTTAGATGTATTTAATCTTTAGACTCTTCTTAGTTATTTTCTTTGAGAAAATTATGGGCTAACTGCTGTAAGTTGGAATTTATGGAGTTGTATCTCTAATTTTTGGAACTCTTTTGCTTGGGAATGTTATAAAAGTGTAGTTTGCTTGTGGGTTTTTAATGTTTGTTGTTCTTATTGAGATTGATCAACTTAAGATTGAACATAAGTTTGTTTTAATACTGAAAAGGTTAAAATGAATGGAAATAGCATGAGCAATGCAAGTAAATTATTGTCTTAATTTAGAGTGGAATTCAAAGGTATAAACATATGCTTTTGGCTTGTAAACTTAGGGGAATCGAGTTATCCATGTGTTTGAAAGTTGGATTTTCATAGACATATGTTAAACTTTGTTTTTGGGCTGAAATTCGAGGATTAGAATTGATTTTCGAAAGTTGTTCCATAATTCCTGTTACTACACAGTGTAGTAATGCTACACAATGCTATAACATTACACAACTTTATCTTTTGAACTTCTAGTTCACATTGATATGTTTGGGGATCGATATGAGAAAATGACGATGCATTCCATTTAATTTCATTTTACAGCTTCTTAATACCTCCACCTAATGTTGGAAAACTTGTCTCGTTAAAATAACAAACAACAAATTGTGCAGTAAATACATCACTCGTCAGTGGTTTGAGATACCTAATAATTGATGAAGAATCAAATCGAATACATATTCCTAATCTCCTTTAGGGACCCTGATAGCATGTAATTATGATATCTTATTCTCTATTATTTATGCTAGTTTTGTGTTGATTTTATGAACATTTATGCCCATCTCTCTTAATTTTGTAGAAAATCGAGCTTGAAGAGCAAAATTGAGTGTTCGTGAATATTTTGGTAAAGTTTTGAACCTTTTTTAAAAACTTAATTGAAGTTTCAAGAAATATAGAGATTGTTGGGATTTTTGTCCTAATCTCGTGTTTGTAAATTACTGTTTGAAATTAATAAAAGTTATTCATTTCATTACTTTGTGTCTCGCAATATTTACAAACTTTTCCAATAAACTAAGCTCCAGGGTCATTGAATTTATGAGAGAACTAGAACTTGAACGGTGTGTAGTGGACACACAGGGAGGATCACGTTCGAGTTAATGACCCGAACGGTCTATAGTATATGGATAAGGTTGGAGACCTAATCCTGCATACACTGTGGATGCGACCCGCTTTGTATTAGATACAAACGAGGTGATCTGACTCGTTCATGTGGTTGACATGCAAGTGGGGGCATCTGTGCAATGAGATTGTACAAGACCGAAGCAGTGAATTATTAGACCATCGATGTAACACCGCTGGATGTGAAGGACTAATAACTTCAGAGATGACCATTAATGACTCGACCGAATCTTGAGGGTGTTACGGACTCACATGCTGCGGGGTCCGTCCTTTGACTAATCTTGGTGAGGGTGGTCACGATTACTCGCCCAATATTCCTATCTTCTCAGGGACAGGACCAAGTAGGGAGCTGGGAACTAAACTACGCGAGATAGAATTCACTCGTTCCCGCCTTTAGGGAAACTTGAAGGGTTGTTCCCTTAAGTGCTGTCTCCAGGGCTTGGACAACGGCGCCCACCTTCTCACCGCCCGAGAAGGGTGTTGTGTATGGTTGGACCATCACAATATGTTGTTCATTAAGGGAGCGAGAGGGACTTAAGGAACAAGAGGTAGACACCACGGGGTAAAGCGGTAATTTGACCCACCGGTGTGTCTCACGAACAACCCGTGAAGGGTTGACTCATGGGCATTGGTTATATCGGTGGACACGTAATATTCTCGTGATCGACGGGAGTGCGACTACGGGCTATAGTGCGTTGTTACCGTAGCTAATGAATGTTGATTAACCGGGTCAAAGAGTTTGTGAGTTAATCTCGGATCATTGGAGTCACATCACTTCGTAGGTCCATTAGGCCCCTCGGTTGGCTCAATCTGGGTTAAAAGAAGGGTTAATATTTTGGTATGAAATTGAAGTGTTCAATTTCACTTAAAGGGCATTTATGTCATTTATATGAGATATGAATGATATAATATATAGTTTAATGTGAATGAGATTCATGATAAACTATAGGTTAGCCTAATTGTTGAATTAGGGCTAATTGGAGAAATTAATTGAGAGAAATTAAATTGGATGTGATTCAATTTAATTAATCCATAATTATTGCAAATGTGATTTGCAATATGAAATATGAGATATCTTATATTATGTGGTTATGCAAATGAGATTTGCATAACCTATGGTTGTGGTAAAGTGGTAAAAATGTGGAGATTTCAACTCCATCATTTCCACTATTTAAACCCTTTGCAAGAAGGGATTAGTAAGCAAGTCTCTCATTTTTTTATTTTCATCAAAGAGAAGAGATCAAGAATTCTCTCTACTCTCTCAACTCTCCTCCCTCTCCAAAACACTAGAGTCCCACAACTTTCCTTCTTCCAAAGGAAGAACAACCGAGAAGGCTGTTGGTGGTGTTCGATTTTAGTACGAGAGAAGTATTCGTTGAGATCGAGAAGCACGAAGCGTTCGTGATAGAGGAAGGAACTTTGAAGATCTGTCTACAACAAGTAAGTAAACATCTTCTCGCTGTAATTTCTTCCTCTTTTGTATGTTTAACTTAGATCTAAGAGTTAGATCGTTTTAACAAAAATCAAGTAGCATAATGATACCTTGACGATTCGATCGTCTTCCGCTGCGCGGGGATTTTCATTCCCTTCTGAGATGTAATTTGAGAATAAGACACATTCTAGGAGATTCTACATCAACTCACGATTCAAACGCATCAAATCGGAGGTCATTTGGATACCTGAGTGAAGAGATATAGCAAAAATAGTTGGGACTGTCTGCTAGGCAGCGCCTAGGCACCCAAAACCGGTGTTGTTGCGTAAAATGATATTGCAATACCTGGGTCAAGTTTTAATATAGTGATTTTGAGTTCAGAGTGTCGTCCTCAGGAATGGTTTTCTAGATTGATTAATTACCAAGATACTGATTCTTAATTTTATCTAAAGCAACAAAAATTGGAAATAAGGTGAAAATAAAGATGGAAAAGTAAATATACAAGCGGAGACACGAATATGATAGAATTGTTAAAGGGATTGATTTCACAAATTAATTTCTTAATTAGCACATGTAAATGAATATGGTTGTGAGATTATAACAAGAACTAAAGATATTCAAAAGAATCTCTCAAGAACTAATGATTCTCATGCATAACAATAAATCATAAAGTTACCTTATGAATTTTAAAAGCATGCATGGCATTAAACAACTTCTTAAAACGTTTCCCAAAGAACCCGAATCACTTTCGTGCCCAGAATTACTAAGGCTTTTGGCAACTTTGCTCTAATCTAAGTCTATTCTATCAAATCAACTTAAACCAACAAATCATGCTAAACTTGGCCAAAGAAAAGCAAGTAATTTAAGAAAGAATTGCCAAAAATAAACCAACACAAATATAAGTTCAATACATACTTAAATAAGTTCAAAACATGCTAATCAATCCCCTAACTACGACAATTAGCTACTCATAATCACTATCAAAACAAGCTAATATCATACTAGAGTCTATAACAAAACTACAAACAAAAAGGAAGAAGAAAGAAAACTTATCGGTGAAGATGTCGGTCCCTCGTTCTCGAGCTCCCGTCACGATCTCGAGCCTCCTCTCACGTGTTTGGCCCCCGAAGAATAGTATTCTGCTCCTTTTTTAGTGTAAGAGTCGAAAATAGGTCTAAAATTCTATACAATTCGACTCCTTTACAATGGGTACAACATGTTCTATTTATATTACAAATATGCATGGTGTTGCAACCCTGAGGGCAGCGTTGCAACCTCGTGCCCTAAGCGGCAAAACATTTAAGGAAATAGTCTGCGGTAATGCAACGCTGAGGGCAGCGTTGCAACGCCGCTACCCTAACTCATGCGTGCCTTATCGATACGACATTGCGACGCTGCAAAGCAACGTTGCAACGCCGTCTTCACGACTTCATTATGCCAAAATTTTTCAACATCGGCGTTGCAAAGCCATCACCTCGGGTCAATATGCTAGATTTGGTCCTTCTCCTTCACTTGTGCTTTTTAGCTCCAGGCCTCGAATTGAACCCGAGTACTCCAAAATATCTCCAAATGGTCTATCTAAGCTCTTAACTTGAAATTAGATGAATTAAATACGTGAAAGCCCTGAAATTATCATAAAAACTTGCAAATTATAAGCCTAAGGATAACACATTTTGTATGCTATCAAACACCTCCAAACTTAAACTTTTGCTAGTCCCGAGCAAAAATAAAATTAAGCATAAGATCTTTCTTATGCATACATCAGACTATAGCCTCAGGGATTTAAAAGGAAATTTCAGCAATCACGGGAAACAATCAAACATGATACTTCAACAAGCAATTTAAAACTTTTCCCAAGTGTTCCTACGTGTGTGTATGATTAGCCTCTGTTCCTTTCATCTCTACTAAGCTCGGAACAACTTTATTAGGTTCTCCATTCAACTTTTCCTTGCACTGGTCATAATTTATAATCCTTGAGTCTCCTCATATTCAAGAAATAAACAACTTTACTCAACACTTAATCACTTTTTTTATGTCACTTTTTCTATTTTCTTCTTTTTTTGTGTGTGTAAGGACACTAGCTTTCACACATCCACTGCAGGGACCCTTACCCAGAGCACTCGCTCAATGAGTGGCCTAACTGATCACAGTGAAGGTAGCTCTTTTTGCCCTCATGATGTTTTTCTTTAGCAAACAAAACAACAGAAACAAAACAGACAAACATTTGTTTTTACATAATGCACATATTTTACAGATCATCCACTTCATATTGTCATTCACCCTATCTTGCAGTTTAAGTCTCAAATCAGTCCTTATACTTATCGAGGTAACATCAAACTTCTAAACCTAATAACTTTGTTCTAAACATTCAAAACTACAGGAACACAAGCTATGTGCACAATATTGCAGGAAAAGCTCAAGAATTTTTTTAAATTAACTCAGATTCATATCATGCTCTCAGGTTTCAGCAGAATTACAAAAAAATTAAATTAAATCTCATCCTAGGCCATCCTAATTATACTTATGCATAAGATCAATCAATAATTTAGCACATACTCAGGACAATCACAACAGATAAATAGCACATCCCACCCCCAAACTTAAAATAAACATTGTCCCCAATGTTTGCAAATTAAGCTCAAAGAAAGTAAGAATGGTAAGAGTGAACAATACTGTCCTAAGTAATGGAGATCTACATTTTTCTTTTGAATTCCTTGGACGACTAAGTCACGAGAGATAAAGGACTGCAGAATGGGAGCATGGATTTACGAAGGAAGACATCAACAACAACCTAACAAAGCAAAACAACGAAAACTAAGAACTAAACAAACTAAAGATAAAACATAAACCTGAATGAATGGAAATAAAAGCATGAGTTGCCTCCCAAGAAGCGTTTTTTTAACGTACTTAGCTAGACTGGATCCATGGTCGGTATCAAGGCACATAAAATTGCTCATATTTCTTTGGGCCCTTCTTGCTTGAGTCGATATAACCTTCTAAGTCTAAAACACTCTCTTGTTTTTCTTGGGCACTTGAAAGATAAATATTTTTGTTATTTTTGTTTCCTGAAATAAAAGAACAAAATTCAAAACAAGACTCGTGAGTATAGGAAAAAGGTTTATCAAGATTAAAAGAAACTTTTGGAGATAAAGGGAGGGGGAGACGTTTCAGCCTCGAACCCTATCACCTGAATTTCTTCTGCGGAAGTGATTGTATTATCATTCTCTACCTCACAAACCTGTTTTTGGTTTGTTTCAGTCTCCTCCAACTCATCCTCACTATCATATGCATAATTCCTCCTAGGATGCTCTTCCTCAGTGGCAATGATAAGAATTTGCTCATGTAGGGTCTTAAGGGATTCAACCATTTGATTAAGATGATGAGTTATTCCATTTATTGTTGCCCAAGTTCCAACACTTTAGTTTCCAACCTATCCCACCTTTTTAATTCAACATGACACAAATTTTTAACCCTTAACTCTAAAGTGTACTCAGTTAATAAATCCACAAGAGAAGAGTTTTCTATAGATTGGTTGGGGTAGGAGAAATTTTGGGTCCAAGTGTCTATATGATTACCATCAAAAGAATTTTCATAAATCATAGATTCAGAATAGTAAGGATTAGACATTTGGTATCAAGAGAAATTATCATTCATATACTTAGGGTCGTGAGAGGAATAGTGTATTGGCGAATACTTAAAATTATGAAAAGTCATACTTTAAATTGAAGGGAATTGAATCTCGTGCAGAAGCGATTGATCGCATTTGCTCTCAATTGTGTGACGTAGAAACAGTCAAAAATAGAAAATCTAAGCTAAGCATACATATTGAAAATATAAATGGATTAGATGATTACTTTTGAAGACCGATTCTTCACGTGGTTCCACGTCATCTACGAGCTCCTATTCTCTACGAACGAATCCTCGAACACCGCCAAAAGACCTTATCAGTTGTTCTCTAGGAGAGGGAGAGAGATGAGATCTCCTTTTGGATTAGGGAGGTTTTGAGAGAGAGCTTGAGAGAACTCTTGTGATTGGCTTAGATGCAAAACTACACAAATGGTTCAAGTGTTCCAAAATGCATCCAAAAGGATGCTTTTATAAGTAATATGGGTGGAAACAAATTCTCTACCCATTTTGCCACTAACTCTACATATTATGCATAAATGCATAATATAAGGTGTCAAACACCTTATTATATGAATCTTATTCACATAATGTGGAGAAATTGGATTTAATTAAATCCAATTTCATCTCTCCCAAAATTCTACCATAAGTTATGTCATATTCCCATAATTAGACATAATTAAGTTTAATATGAATCATATTCACATTGAACTATACATTATATCAATCATATCACATATAATTGATATAATCCCTAAATTGAACTTGAATATTTCAAATTCATTTCAAAACTTTATACCCTCTATGTAGCGGAAACGTGATACCAATTGATGGGGATCCGATCCCCTTGAGCAGCGGAAACATGTTTTAAAGAACGAAATTGCTTGATTGTTTTTTGTTGAAAAAAAAAATACCAGTACATTGGCAATAAAATATAGATAAGCATACAATTCCTAATCTAATTAGGCATGAAAATTAAACATGCAAACATATGTAGTGAATTAGTTAAATTAAAGGAAAAAATAACAATTACCTTTGTAGTTCAAGTCACAACAATTCCTTGCTCCTTTTACACAACAACACAACAACACAAAAAGGTCTTCTCTGTTTTTCTTTTCCAACAGTACACAACCAAAATGGTAAACCTTCTATGTCTTTGGATTCAACTTAGACCAACCTTGGTAGGAAGGTGTTCCAACACTTGGAAGAGGTAGAAGAGGGAATTGATTGAGGTTGAGAGAGAATTTTCCAATCAAAAATTTATTGATCGATCAAACAAAGTCTCTCAATTGAGAGGTTTAAAGAAGAGGAACTCTTCTCCCACTCGCTATCGATAGGGAGTAAGTGGAGAAGAGGGGAATGTGTCCTCCTGACACGTTCCCATTAATTAATTAATTATTAATTAATTAATTATTAAATTAATTAAATCAAATTTAATTAATTATTAAACTAATTAAATCAAATTTAATTAATTATTTAATTAAATATCATATATTTAATTTAGATCAAATCATATTTAATCTATTTCTCTTCTAACCTATAGTTTTAATGCACATCTCATGCACATTAAATTTTAACCTATAGTTTTTAAATATGAATCACATTCACATTTAAATTAATATTTGAACTCTTTCAAATATATAATTCTCTCATATAATTTAATATGAATCATATTCACATTAAATTTATAATATAAAGTTCTAAAACTTTATATTATAATGTATCCATATACATAAATATATATTCGCTAATGAATTTGAAACTAATGGACCTACAGATTAGAAACTCCAACGATACGAGATTGCTCTATTAATCTCATTAACCTCCCAATCAACATTCGTTAACTGCGGGAACACTCCACTAAAGTTCTGCAGCTACACTCTTCTCACTGCAGATATATTTTTGTGTCCATGGATATTGACCAATAATAGCAAGTCAATCCTTCACGAATGTTCGTAACACCAGCTGGGTCAAATTACCGTTTTACCCCTGGGTTACATCTTGTGCCTTAAGTACCAATGCTCCTCTAATGAACAATTTGTTTGTGGTCCTACCAACAAACAGAAGTCCCTCTAGGGCGAATGAGAGGGTCAGACCCTTTGTTCAAGTCCCAGAGACACCACTTAAGAGAACATTCATCTACTTACCCTAGTAGTCGCGAATGAGTGAATTCCATCTTGTTAGGCTAAGTCCCCAACTGCTCACTCGGTCTTGTCCCCAAGAAGGTAGACATATTGAGTCGACGATTCTGGCCAATCTCACCTATACTAGTCAAAGGACAATCCCTCGCAAACAGGAGTTCGTAACCTGCTCAGGATTGAGATCAAGTTGGCTAGGTCATCCTAGTGAAATAGAAACCTAGCTAGTCAACGGAGTTACATCTAGTGGTTACTATTTCGCGGTCTGGTCTTATGTAATCTCAATACATAGGATATCCACACTCACATGTCATCTACACGAACACGTTAGGATCACAGTGTTTGTATCATATACAAAGTGGACCACATCCATAGTGTTACCAGGGTAAGGTACCCAAACCTTATCCTCTTACTATAGACCCTTTAGGCTGTATCTCGAACCGAGATCCTTTATATGTACACTACATTCAGTTCAAGATACATTTTACAACCTTGGATGTTTAGTTTACCTTGGATGTTTAGTTTATTGGATTTAGGGTTAAAATAAGGGCGATATCGTAAATAACGAACAATAACTCTTTATTACAATAATTAGAATAAAATTACAAACTACGAGTTTTAGGGCACAAACCCCCAACAAACTCTCACTTGAACTAAAACTCTAGTGGGGTACATCATAATCTAAAACAGTGGTTACAGAGATACAAATACAATAAAATAGGGCATCTATATACCCATTACATATCTCTCACTTGCCCTAGATTAACCTATGTACATATCTCGTAGACCTAGACTTTCTTGATGACCCTCGAACACTTTAGCTGTGAGAGTCTTCGTAAACGGATCAACAATGTTGTGCTCCGAAGCGATGTTCGTGACTGTTACATCTCCTCGTTGCACTATTTCTCGTATCAGGTGATACTTGCTCTCGATGTGCTTGCCTCGGTTATGGCTGCGAGGTTCTTCGAATTGGCTATCGCACCACTGTTGTCACAGTATAAGGTGATGGGAAATTTCATATTTGGAACAACTTCCAAATTAGTAAGGAATTTTCTTAGCCAAACAACCTCTTTAGCTGCTTCACAAGCAGCGACATACTCAACCTCCATCATGGAGTCAGCGATGTATCCCTGCTCAATGCTTCGCCATACTATAGCTCCTCCGTTTAAGGGTGAAAACTGATCCCGATGTAGATTTCCTAGAATCCTTATCGGTCTGAAAATCAGAATCAGTGTATCCAGTAAGGATCAAATCCTTAGTCCCATACACAAGTGTATAGTCCCTCAATCTCCTCAGATATTTGAGCATATTTTTAGCTGCGGTCCAGTGGTCTAACCCTGGATTGGATTGGTACCTACTGACTATTCCCACTGCATAACAAATACCTGGCCTCATGCACAACATAGCATACATTAAGCTACCTACTGCAGAGGCATAGGGAATACGTCTCATATCCTCAACTTTTTGAGGTGTCTTATGACACTGTTCCTTAGACAGATGAACTTCATGTCTAAAGGGTAATAAGCCCCTCTTGGAATTCTGCATCGAATATTGGGCCAACATTTTGTCGATATAAGATGCTTGAGACAGAGCTAGCGTTTTGTTCTTGCGATTCCTGAAAATATGAATCCCAAGAACATATTGTGCCTCTCCCAAATCTTTCATTTGGAATTGGGTTGCCAACCAACTCTTTATGTCAGTTAGGTATCCTACATCATTCCCAATGAGTAGGATATCATCCACATAAAGTACTAAGAAAGCTACTTTGTCGTTGATGATTCTCTTGTAAACACAAGACTCATTAACGTTTTGGTCAAAGCCATAAGACTTGATCGCCGTATCAAATCTTATGTTCCAAGATTTGGATGCTTGTTTCAACCCATAAATGGATCGATTGAGCTTGCAAACTTTTTGCTCCTGACCTTGGGTTATGAACCCTTCGGGCTCAGACATATAGATGCTCTCGTCAAGATTACCATTCAAAAAGGTAGTCTTGACATCCATTTGCAAAATCTCATAATCATAAAATGTGGCTATGAACAAGAGTATCCTAATAGATTTAAGCATAGCAACAGGGGAAAAAGTTTCCTCGTAGTCAACTCCTTCCCTTTGGGTAAAACCCTTTGCTACAAGTCTAGCCTTAAAGGTCTGTACCTTTCCAGTTGCATCTCTCTTTCTGTTGGTCTACAAGTTCCCATACTGAATTGAAGTACATTGACTTCATTTCAAAGTCCATGGCTTTGATCCATTGGTCCTTATCAACGTCATTCATTGCCTGTTTATAGGACAATGGATTCTGTACACCGTCATCAGGTATGACAACTTGAGTTTCAGCTAAACCCAAGTAGCGATCAGGTTGGGAAACAACCCTCCCACTGCGTCAGGCATTCTCAACGATTAAAAAGGACGAGACTGACTTGATGTGTTGGCTTCTTCATCAACTCTTAATGAAGGTCCAACTTGATCAACAACTCTTGTTGACTCATCTGTCGCTTCATTTAGTACTAGTTTACTACGTGGTTTATGGTTCCTCATATGATCTTCCTCCAAGAAAATGGTGTTTGTCGATACAATCACCTTGTTTTCTTGTGGGTCGTAGAAAAGACCACCTCTCGTTTCTTTGGGATAACCAACAAATTGACATAATCTTGAATGAGGTTCCAATTTCTTTGGGTTTGTCGCCAGTACGTGTGTCGGACAACCCCAAATCCTAAAGTGTTGTAAACTAGGTTTACGCCCATTCCATAATTTAAAAGGTGTTTCGGAAACACTCTTTGATGGAACAATGTTCAAGATTTGAACCGCAGTCTCTACTGTGTAACCCCAAAATGAGGCAGGTAATTGAGCATAACTCATCATAGATCGAACCATGTCTAAAAAGGTTCTATTTCTCCTTTCTGACACACCATTTGCTGGAATCTCAAATCCATATACTCTCCACCTCGACCGGATCGAAGTTTTTTAATGGTTTTCCCTAATGCATTCTCCACTTCAGCCTTATACTCTTTGAACTTTTCAAGAGCCTCAGACTTATGATGCATTAGGTATCGATAACCATACCTCGAATAATCATCTATGAAAGAGATGAAATATTCGTACCCTACTTGAGCTTTAACATTCACCGGACCACAAAGATCCGAATGTATAAGCTCCAAGGGTTCTTTGTCTCTATAATCTTTTCCAGTAAAAGGTCGCTTAGTTATCTTACCTTCCAAGCAAGATTCGCAAGGAAGTAAAGAATCATCTTCTAACTTGTTTACAAGTCCATTCTTAGTTAATCTCTCAATACGGTTGAGATTTATATGACCAAGTCTAAGGTGCCAAAGATAGGTTTTATTAGGAGAAATTCTTTGGTGCAGCTGCTACAGCAAGGAGGGATAACGCTCCGGGATGGAAATGGAGAAGTCGTCTCAGTTGTAGCAGTAGGCACGATGAAGCTTTATTTTGGCAAGAAATATGTATTGTTGGACAATATATTAGTTATACCAGGGTTTATTAGAAACCTTATTTCCATTTCCTACCTCATAGAACAGTGTATTTTTGTTTCCTTCTCAATGAATAAAGTGTTTATTTTGAAGAAAAGTATAGAAATATGTTTAGCTTCATTAGAAAATGGATTGTATGTTTTAAGGCCTAATTCAGTCAAAATGGTTTTGAACACTGAATTATTTAAAACTGTAAACGCACAAACTAAGAAACGTAAAATTTCTCCTAAAGAAAATGCTCACCTTTGGCATCTTAGGTTGGGTAACATTAATCTCAATAAGATTGAGAGATTGGTAAAAAACGGACTTCTAAACGAGTTAGAAGAAAACTCTTTTCCTGTATGTGAATCCTGCCTAGAAGGCAAAATGACTAAAAGATCTTTTAGTGGAAAAGGTTATAGAGCCAAAGATCCTCTAGAGCTTATACATTCAGACCTGTGTGGTCCGATGAATGTTAAACCCAAGGGAGGATATGAATATTTTATCTCTTTTATAGATGATTATTCTAGATTTGGGCATATTTACATAATGCACCACAAGTCTGAAGCACTTGAAAAGTTCAAGGAATTCAAGACTGAGGTTGAAAATCAATTAGGTAAAACTATTAAAACACTTCGATCGAATCGAGGTGGAGAGTACATGGATTTAAAATTCCAGAACTATATGATAGAACATGGAATTACATCCCAACTCTCAGCTCCCGACACACCACAGCAAAATGGTGTATCGAAAGGAGAAATAGAACCTTGTTGGACATGGTTCGATCAATGATGAGTTATGCTCATCTCCGTAGTTCCTTTTGGGGTTACGAAGTGGAGACTGTAGTATACATTTTGAATAGTGTGTCGTCCAAAAGTGTTTCTGAAACACCTTATGAACTTTGAAAGGACGTAAAGGTAGTTTATGTCATTTCAGAATTTGGGGTTGTCCAGCACATGTGCTTATGACAAATCCAAAGAAGTTGGATTCACGTTCAAAATTGTGCCTATTCGTAGGCTACCCAAAAGAAACAAGAGGTGGTTTAGTCTATGATCCTAAGGAAGATAAGGTTTTTGTGTCAAAAATGCCATTTTCTTAGAGGAGGACCACATAAGGGACCACAAACCAAAAAGTAAAGTAGTGTTGAGTGAGTTAGACGGAACAATAGCAAAGGTTGCTAATAAGAACACTAGTACGTCAACAAGAGTTGTTGATACTTTTTTGTCTAGTCAAGAGAGTCCATCTCAAGAGTTGAGTATGCCTCGACGTAGTGGGAGGGTTATGTCTGACTGACCGTTACATGGGTTTAGCTGAAACCCAAGTTGTTATACCAGATGACAACTGCGAGGATCCTTTGACTTATAATCAAGCAATGGTTGACAAAGACAAAGACAAATGGGTCATAGCCATGGACCAAGAAATGGAGTCTATGTACTTCAATTCTTTTTGGGATCTTGTAGATAAGCCAGATGGGGTAAAACCTATAGGTTGTAAGTGGATCTACAAGAGAAAGCGTGGTGTAGATGGGAAGGTGCAAACCTTTAAAGCTAGAGTAGTAGCAAAGGGTTATATCCAGGTTGAAGGGGTTGACTATGAGGAGACGTTTTCACCTGTTGCTATGGTAAAGTCTGTCTGTATCCTTCTTGCCACTGCCACATATTATGACTATGAGGTATGGCAAATGGATGTCAAGACAACCTTTTTGAATGGCAATCTTGAGGAAAACATCTACATGGACCAACCCAAAGGGTTCATTGAACCAGGACAAGATCAAAAGATTTGCAGGCTTAAAAGGTCAATTTATGGACTGAAACAAGCCTCTAGGTCCTCGAATATAAGATTTGATGAGGCAATCAGATCTTATGGTTTTGACCAGAATGATGATGAACCTTGTGTCTACAAGAAAATCATCAATAGTTCTGTCACATTCTTAATTCTCTATGTGGATGATATCCTACTCGTTGGGAATGATGTAGGTTATCTTACTGACATCAAGGAATGGCTAGCGACGCAGTTCCAAATGAAAGATTTGGGTGATGCGCAGTTTGTTCTTTGGATCAAGATGTCCGGAACCGCAAGAATAAAATACTAGCCTTGTCTCAAGCATCTTACATAGACAAAGTGTTGTCAAGATTTAAGATGCAAGATTCCAAAAAGGGTTTGTTGCCTTTTATACATGGAATCCTTTTGTCTAAGGAACAGTGTCCTAAGACACCTCAAAGAGTTGAGGATATGAGACGGATTCCTTATGCATCAGTTGTTGGGAGCCTGATGTACGCCATGATGTGTACAAGGCCTGACATCTGTTTTGCAGTTGGAATGGTCAGTAGGTATCAATCAAATCCAGGACTTGAACACTGGAAAACGGTTAAAACAATCCTTAAGTATCTTCGGAGAACAAGGAACTACATGCTTGTGTATGAGGTTAAGGATCTGATCCTTACAGGATACACGGATTCTGACTTTTAGACTGATAAATATTCTCGGAAATCTACATTAGGGTCAGTATTCACTCTTAACGGAGGAGCTGTAGTATGGCGAAGCGTCAAGCAAGGATGCATCGCTGATTCCACCATGGAGGCCAAATATGTAGCGACTTGTGAAGGCGGCTAAAGAGGTCGTTTGGTTAAGGAAATTCATGCTAAATTTGGAAGTCGTTCCAAATATGACTTTGCCTATCACTCTGTATTGCGATAACAGTTGTGCAGTGAAAAATTCGAGGGAACCCCGAAGTCACAAGAGGGGAAAAGCACATTGAGCGGAAATATCAACTCATCCGGGAGATCGTGCATAGAGGAGACGTGATTGTCACGAAGATAGCCTTAGAGCACAACATTGCTGATCCTTTTACAAAGGCTCTCATGGCTAAAGTTTTTTAGAGTCACCTAGAAGGTCTAGGTTTACAAGTCTTCCCCAACTAGGGCAAGTGGGAGTATTTTGTACAAAGGGGTTTAAATGCCCTAGTTTATTGTATTTACATTACTGTAATGTTTTTGTACTGGGAGATTGTTGGGATTTATGCGCTAAACTTGTTTGGGAGAGAGGGGGAACGTGTCTTCCTGACACGTTCCTTATTTAATTTAATCACATTAATTAAATAATCAAAATATAAATTAAATATCTTATATTTAATTTACATTAAAACACATTTAATGAATTATCCCTCTATCCTATAGTTTAATGCACATCTAATGTACATTAAATTTAACCTATAGTTTTTAAATATGAATCACATTCACATTTTAATATAATATTTGAACTCTTTCAAATATTCAACTCTCTCTTATAATTTAATATGAATCACATTCACATTAAATTTATAATATATAGTTCCAAAACTACATATTATAATGTATCAACATACATTAAGTTTATTCCTTAATGAATTTGAACATTTCAAATTCAAATGATCTAAGAACCCTTTACGAGCTAGAAGGTGGACCTAATGGACCTACAGATCAGAAGCTCCAACGATACAAGACTGCTCGGTTAATCTCATTTACCTCCCAATCAACATTCGTTGACTGCGGGAACACTCCACTAAAGTCCCACAGCTGCACTCTTCTCATTGTAGATATATTTCTGTGTCCATGGATATTGACCAATAACAGCAA
Source organism: Trichosanthes cucumerina (assembly GCA_036507285.1). Classification (NCBI taxonomy): domain Eukaryota; kingdom Viridiplantae; phylum Streptophyta; class Magnoliopsida; order Cucurbitales; family Cucurbitaceae; genus Trichosanthes; species Trichosanthes cucumerina. The sequence continues at coordinate 76,518,148 of CM071836.1, forward strand.
GTCAATCCTTCACGAATGTTCGTAACACCAGCTGGGTCAAATTACCGTTTTACCCCTGGGTTACATCTTGTGCCTTAAGTACCAGTGTTCCTCTAATGAACAATTTGTTTGTGGTCCTACCACAAAACAGAGTCCCTCTTGGACCAATGAGAGGGTCGGGCCCTTTGTTCAAGTCCCGGAGATACCACTTAAGGGAACATTTCTCTACTTACCCTAGTAGGCGGGAAGAAGTGAATTCCATCTTGCTAAGTTAAGTTCCCAGCCGCTCACTCGGTCTTGTCCCCAAGAAGGTAGGCTTATTGAGTCGGTGAATCTGGCCACTCTCACCATACTAGTCAAAGGACAATCCCTCGCGAACAGGAGTTCGTAACCTGCTCAGGATTAAGATCAAGTTGCCTAGGTCATCCTAGTGAAATAGAAATCTAACTAGTCAACGGAGTTAAAGCTAGAGATTACTATTTCGTGGTCCGGTCTTATGTAATCTCATTACATAGGATATCCCCACTCACATGTCATCTACACGAACATGTTAGGATCACAGTGTTTGTATCAAATACAAAGTGGGCCACATCCATAGTTTAACCAGGGTAAGGTACCCAAACCTTATCCCTTAACTATAGACCCTTTAGGTTGTATCTCGAACCGAGATCCTTTTTATGTACATTACATTGAGTTAGAGATTCATTTAACAGCCTTGGATGTTTAGTTTATTGGATTTAGGGTTTAAATAAAGGCAAACTCGTAGATAACGAACAATAATACTTTATTACATTAATTAGAACATAATTACAAACTACGAGCTTTAGGGCACAAATCCCAACAAACTCCCACTTGAACTAAAATTCTAGTGGGGTACATCATAATCTAAAACAGTGTTAAAAGAGATAGAAATATAATAAACTAGGGCATCCATATACCCCATTACATATCTCCCACTTGCCCTAGATTAGCTTATGTACATATCTCGTAGACCCATACTTTCCAGATGACCCTCGAACACTTTAGCCGTGAGAGTCTTTGTAAACGGATCAGCAATATTGTGCTCGGCGATCTTCGTGGATCATCACATCTCCTCGTTGCACTATTTCTCGTATCGTGATACTTCCTCTCGATGTGCTTTCTCGCTTATGGTCTGCGAGGTTCCTTCGAATTGGCTACCGCACCACTGTTGTCACAGTATAAGGTGATGGGAGATTCCATATTTGGAACAACTTCCAAATCGGTAAGGAATTTCCTTAGCCAAACAGCCTCCTTAGCTCCTTCACAAGCAGCGACATACTCAGCCTCCATTGTGGAGTCAGCGATGCATCCTTGCTTGATGCTTCGCCATACTATAGCTCCCCGTTAATGGTGGCCGATCCCGATATGGATTTCGAGAATCCTTATCGGTGCGAAAAATCGAATCGGTGTATCCAGTAAGGATCAGATCCTTAAACCCATACACAAGCATATAGTCCCTCGTTCTCCTTAGATACTTGAGGATATTTTTAACTGTTGTCCAGTGGTCTAACCCTGGATTGGACTGGTAGCTACAGAAAGGTGAGATAACACTCTGAGTTGGAAATGGAGAAGTCGTCTCTCATTGTGTAGCAAATGTAGGCACGATGAAGCTTTATTTTGGCAAGAAATATATGTTGTTGGACAATATATTAGTGATACCAGGGTTTACTAGAAACCTTATTTCAATTTCTTGCCTTATAGAACAATGTATTTTTGTTTCCTTCTCTATGAATAAAGTGTTTATTTTGAAGAAAGGTATAGAAATATGTTTAGCTTCATTAGAAAATGGGTTGTATGTTTTAAGGCCTAATTCAGTCAAAATGGTTTTGAACACTGAATTATTTAAAACTACAAACGCACAAACTAAGAAACGTAAAATTTCTTCTAAAGAAAATGCTCATCTTTGACATCTAAGATTGGGTCACATTAATCTCAATAGGATTGAGAGATTGGTAAACAATGGACTTCTAAATGGGTTAGAAGAAAATACTTTACCTGTATGTAAATCCTACCTAGAAGGCAAAATGACTAAAAGACCTTTTAGTGGAAAAGGTTATAGAGCCAAAGACCCTCTTTAGCTTATACATTCAGACCTTTGTGGTCCGATGAATGTTAAAGCCAGTGGAGGATATGAATATTTCATCTCTTTTATAGATGATTATTCTAGATTTGGGCATATTTACCTAATGCACCACAAGTCTGAATCACTTGAAAAGTTCAAGGAATTCAAGACTGAGGTTGAAAATAAATTAGGTAAAACTATCAAAACACTTCGATCGGATCGAGGTGGAGAGTACATGGATTTAAAATTCCAGAACTATATAATAGAACATGGAATTACATCCCAACTCTCAGCTCCCGGTACACCACAGCAAAATGGTATATTGGAAAAGAGAAATAGAACCTTGTTGGACATGGTTCGATCAATGATGAGTTATGCTTATCTCCCTAGTTCATTTTAGGGTTACGCAGTAGAGACTGCAGTATACATTTTGAATAATGTGCCCTAGAAAAGTGTTTCTAAAACACATTTTAAACTTTGGAAAGGACGTAAAGTTAGTTTATGTCATTTCAGAATTTGGGGATGTCCAACATATGTGCTTGTGACAAATCCAAAGAAGTTGGATTCACGTTCAAAATTGTGCCTATTCGTAGGCTACCCAAAAGAAACAAGAGGTGGTTTATTCTATGATCATAAGGAAGATAAGGTTTTTTGTGTCGACAAATGCCACTTTCTTAGAGGAGGACCACATAAGGGACCACAAACAAAGAAGTAAAATTGTGTTGAGTGTGTTAGACGGAACAATAGCAAAGGTTGCTAATAAAACTAGTACGTCAACAAGAGTTGTTGATACTAGCTTGTCTAGTCAAGAGATCCCATCTCAAGAGTTGAGTATGCATCGACGTAGTGGGAGGGTTATAACACAACCTGACCGTTACCTGGGTTTATTTGAAACCCAAGTTGTTATACCATTACAACTGCGAGGATCCATTGACTTTTAATCAAGCGATGGTTGACAAAGACAAAGACAAATGGGTCATAGCCATGGACCAAGAAATGAAGTCTATGTACTTCAATTATGTTTGGGATCTTGTAGATAAGCCTGATGAGGTAAAACCTATAGGTTGTAATTGGATCTACAAGAGAAAGCGTGGTGTAGATGGGAAGATGCAAACCTTTAAAGCTAGACTAGTAGCAAAAGGTTATACCCAGGTTGAAGGGGTTGACTATGAGGAAACCTTTTCACCTGTTGCTATGGTAAAGTCTATCCGTATCCTACTTGCCATTGACATATATTATGACTATGAGGTATGGCAAATGGATGTCAAGACAGCCTTTTTAAATGGCAATCTTGAGGAAAACATCTACATGGACTAACCCAAAGGGTTCATTGAACCAGGACAATAGCAAAAGGTTTGCAGGCTTAAAAGGTCAATTTATGGACTGAAACAAGCCTCTAGGTCCTAGAATATAAGATTTGATGAGGCAATCAAATCTTATGGTTTTGACCAGAATGATGATGAAACTTGTGTCTACAAAAAAATCATCAATAGTTCTATTGCATTCCTAATTCTCAATGTGGATGATATCCTACTCATTGGGAATGATGTAGGTTATCTTACTGACATTAAGGATTGGTTAGCTACGCAATTCCAGATGAAAGATTTGGGTGATGCACAGTTTGTTCTTGGGATCCAGATTGTTCGGAACCGCAAGAATAAAACACTAGCCTTGTCTCAAACATCTTACATAGACAAAGTGTTGTCAAGGTTTAAGATGCAAGACTCCAAAAAGGGTTTGTTGCCTTTTAGACATGAAGTCCATTTGTCTAATGAACAGTGTCCTAAGACACCTCAAGGAGCTGAGGATATGAGACAGATTTCTTATGCGTCAGCTGTTGGGAGCCTGATGTACGCCATGTTGTGTACTAGGCCTGACATCTGTTTTGCAGTTGGAATAGTCAGTAGGTATCCATCCAATCCAGGACTTAACACTGGACTGCGGTTAAAACAATCCTTAAGTATCTTCGGAGAACAAGGAACTACATGCTTGTGTATGGGGCTAAGGATTTGATCCTTACAGGATACACAGATTCTGACTTTCAGAATGATGAAGATTCTCGGAAATCTACATCAGTGTCAGTATTTACTCTTAACGGAGGAGTTGAAGTATGGCATAGTGTCAAGCAAGGATGCATCGCAGATTCCACCATGGAGGTCGAATATGTAGCAGCTTATGAAGCAGCTAAAGAGGTCGTTTGGTTAAGCAAATTCATGTTAAATTTGGAAGTTATTCCAAATATGACTTTGCCAATCACGATGTATTACGATAACAGTGGTGCAGTGGCAAATTCGAGGGAACCCCGAAGTCACAAGAGGGGAAAGAACATTGAGCGGAAGTATCATCTCATCCCGGTGATCGTGCATAGAGGAGACATGATTGTCACGAATATAGCCTCAGAGCACAACGTTGTTGATCCTTTTACAAAGACTCTCACGGTAAAAGTATTTGAGAGTCACCTAGAAGGTCTAGGTTTACAAGCCTTCCCCAGCTAGGGCAAGTGGGAGTATTTTGTACAAAGGGTTTAAATGCCCTAGTTTATTGTATTTACATCACTGTAATAGTACTCCACAAGCTTTAGGTCAAGTGGGAGATTGTTGGGATGTATGCCCTAAAACTTGTGTAATTTTGATCAAAGAAATAAAGAGTTATTTGTTTTGATAAAATTACAGTCTTGTTTTATAAATCTAATAAACTAAGCTTCAAGGCTATAATATATATCTTGAACATCAGTGTAGTGAACACTACTTGGATTGTGTTCAAGAATATAACCTAAATGGTCTATGGTATAAGAATAAGGTTGGAAACCTCATTCCGGTAACACCATGGATGCGACCCACTTTGTAATTAGTACAAATGAGGTAATCCAACTCATTCATGTAGCTGACATGCGGGTGGGGGCATCCTGTATGAAGAGTTCATACAAGACCAAACTGCAAATTATTAGTCTAACTAGTGTAACACTGTTAATAGGATAAGACTAGTAATTTATAGATGGTCATTAGTGACTCGACCTGAATCCTGAGCGAGTTAAGAACTCCTGCTTATAGGGGTTTGTCCTTAGACTAGTATGGGTGAGAGTGGCCTGTAGCCAACTCAATAAGCCTACCTTCTCAGTAACAGAACCTCGTAGGTAGTTGGGAACTTAACTGTGCAAGATGGAATTCACTCATTCCTACACTAAGGAATTAGATAGGTTGTTCCCTTAAGAACTGACTCCTGGTCTTGAACAACGGGGCCCTGCCCTCTATTAGGGTATGAGTCTATGGTAGGACCTTAGACTTGTTGTTCATTAGAGTATCAGTGGTGTTTAAGGAACAAAGAGGTAATCACAGGGGTAAAACGGTAATTTGACCCAGCTGTGATCACGAACAACCTGTGAAGGGTCGACTCATGGGTAATGACTATATCAATGGACACAATATAATCTACTGTGAGGAGAATGCAGCTACAAGTCTATAGTGGAGTGACTTGTAGTTAATGAATATTGATTAACTGGATCAAAGAGTTTGATCAGTTAATTTCACATCATTGGAGCTCATGAACTGTAAGTCCTTTAGGTCCCTCCGTTGGCTCAACATGGTAATATTGAGGGTATAAAGTTAGGAATGAAATTGAAGTGTTCAATTTCATACATGAGGTGTTATATCAATTATATATGATATAATTGATATAATATATAGTTTTAATGTGAATTAGATTCACATATAAACCATATACTAATGAGAGAATAAAGGAATGGTAGGATGGTCATTTCCATCCTATTTCCCTATATATATGGTTGCATGAGATGCAACTAGGTTAAGGAATTTGGAGCCTTTGTTGTGTTGTTGGAAAAGTTCCAAAACACAAACCTCTCTCTCACAACATCTCATCTCACCTAAAGGGAACCCACATTCCTCCCTCACCTAGAGAACAACGGAGAAGATCCAGTGGTCGTGCCTTCATCCGTTCGTGTTCCAGTTGCTGAGATCGTGATCATGGGAGAAATGAGCACTTGAAGAAAAGTTCTTCAAAGGTATATTTCTTGTTGTCCATATTCTGTTTTTATGCTTAATCTATTTATTTTAGTTCTTGAATGTAATCGTTGTAACAAAATTAAGAACGCGCGATTCACAATCGCTTCCGCTGCGGGATTCGATTCCCTTCAAATGACAGGGTAGGCGCCTGTTGTCCAAGCCCTGAAGACAACACTTAAGGGAACAACCTCTCTAGTTTCCCTAATTCGGGAACGAGTGAATTCCATCTCACGTAGTCAAGTTTCCAGCTCCCCACGTGGTCCTGCCCCTGAGAAGATAGGCATATTGGGTGAGTAATTGTGACCACTCTCACCCGTACTAGTCAAAGAACATACCCCCGCAGACGGGAGTCCTTAACACGCTTAGGATTAAGGTCGAGTCACTATTGCTCATCTACAAAGTTATTAGTCCTCTATTGTTAACAATGTTACATCAGTAAATCTAATAATTCACGGTTCAGTCTTGTACAATCTCATTACACATGATGCCTCCACTCGCATGTCAACCACATGAACGAGCTGGATCACCTCATTTGTATCTAATACAAACTGGGTCGCATCCACAGTGTATCAAGGATTAGGTCTCCAACCCTATCCATATACTGTAGACCATTCGGGTCATTAACTCAAACATGATCCTCCCTGTGTATCCACTACACACAGTTCAAGTTCTAGTTCTCTCATAATTCAATAACCTTGGAGCTTAGTTAATTGGATTTAATTTATAAATATGCGAGACACAAAGTGATGAAAAAATAACTCTTATTTATTTCAATAAGGAATATTACAAATTTACACGAGATTAGGACATAAATCTCAACACACAAGTCACCCAATAAATCAGCAGGAGTGACATCACAGTAGGTGAGGCAGGTGACCACCACTGCAGGGCTACTTAGGTCACCCAATAAATTAGGTGCATAGTATAGCAGAAGTGACATTACTGTAAGTGTGGAATTGGCGCATCGTTGAACAGAAGCATTTTAACAACAATTCAAGGGCATTAACAATAATACATACATGTATTCAAACAAAGAATAGACAAAGTAAGAATAATTATGACAAAAGATCTACAACATAATATCAAATATTCAACAAGGGCATCGCTAAATAGAATACATGTATTCAGAAAAATGATAAACGTGCATGTACCTCTTAGATGGTGAACTGAGATCGATTGTGTAGGGAAGCAGCTACAAGACAAAATTGTTCCCTAAAAAAAACGTGTAAAATACAGTATATAAACTTGAATTACCAAGATACCATAAAGTGTATGGTGAAGTTATTTCTACACTTAATCACCGTCAAGTTATATATCTAGTTTTAAAAGGAAGAGCAAACCAAAAAGAGACAAAAACACACGTGGGAAGACGAAACTCAACACAAACAACAAAGTATGTGTATATATATGTATATTGCAAGTTACGGATACATATATATGTATAGAGGCAACAATATTTTTCTTTTGAATATATATATACATATATAATATCCCTCATTCATGTTCATGTAGGGGCGGCAACAACTTAAAAAAGAAAAAAAAAAGGTTCGCATGCTCGATATTGGATTCCAAAAGCAAAAAAAAAAAAAAAAAAAAAAAAAAAAAACAGAAAAATGTGTGCTTTGGCATATATATATATACGTACTAGTGTTTTACCACTTGTATTTTTAAATTTTTTAATTTTCAATGATTTAAATAAAATGTTAATCTTATCTAGCTAGTAATTTTTTTTTTACACATTATATCTTATTTGAATATAATATTAGATACAACTAACTTGATTGTTATTTTAAAATTTTAATTTCAAACGTAGTAAGAAGTTGAAAATATTATAAAGTTACACAAAACACAAAAATAATATAATTAAAACTCAACTTAGATTCAAATATAATATTACATAGATTAAGATATGTCTCTATTTCTAAAAAACCTAAAAGTTGTGTTTAAATTATGGAGTGATTTTTTAAAAAATTAATAATTTTATATTAATAGAAATATCCAATAATTTATTAGTCAAGTTTTCAAATGATAAACCAATTTGTTATAATGATATATTTTAATTGATTTATTTTTTTAAAAAAATTGTGTAAGATTATTCTATAAGTAACTTGGTCAAATAAAATTTAAAATTACAAAAGTTTATGCTTTTAGTAGGATTGATTAATTAATCATATCAACCTATGTAATTACAAATAAATTATTTCATGGTGATTATAAAAATTTAATTTGTAATTTTTTGTTAATTGATTAAATTGATTGAAAAATTTAAATTTTTGCACAAAGATAATTAATTTATTCGGTTATAAATTAAATGATATTTTTTATTTATTTAAATTAATTAAATAAATAGAATATATATTTTAATAATGTTAATTAAATTTTATATTTATCTCAAATCCTTACAAACTCATTAAAGAATATTAAAATTTCAAGTAGAGTGAGAAAAATTAAATGGAATACTTACAATTTCAAATCTATAGAAATTGAATGAAATTATAATACTTATAATCATTTTAGATGTTTAAAAACTTACTAAATAAAGTTAGAATTTAAAAGGTAAATAATAAAATTAAATTGAATATTTAGAATTTCAAATTTATGGAGATGGTACAAAATGTGTGTAATATTTTATTGAGATTATTAATTATATTTTGTTAAATTTTATTTATTTTTAAATTTATATAAATACTTTAAATTGAATAACTAATTCTAAAGAACTTAAATATTTATGGAGTTGTATATTTGATTTTTTTTACTATAAATTAATGCAAATAATATTATGTGAAATTATTTGTTTGTTTATTGTTAATTATTTGTTTGTCTGTTTATTAAATGTAAATTTATTATTAGTTTGTGGACTTTACTTCTCTAAGTTGAGGGAGTTAATTCTTCATTTTAATTTCAATTTTTACATTAAGGATAGTTTGAGTATTCTATTAAAAAAAGCAAGTTTTTTTAGTACAACAAATGAGATGAAAGAGATTTAATCGAGTGTTGTACATGCCAATTATCGATGTGTTAATCTTAAACAAGAAAAAAACATGGTTTAATATTGTTTAAACAAAGTTTATTTTTAAAAATATTTTATATTTATTTATATTTAAATATCACATTTGTATTAAAATCAAATAGCAAATAATATATTCTTGTTAGCTAATTTTTATTTTTTGTACTCGGTTAATATTTAAATTTTTACTTAAGTTATTGTTGAATAGTATATATGGTGAATATATTATACATTTTTTTCATATTCAAATAATATTTTTTTAAAATAAATAAAATAATAATTTATGTATTAGTTGGGAAGAACATATTTATTTAGTTATATTTGTTTTAAAAAAGAATATTTATTCTGTTATAGTTAATATGGTTGAATACAATAAAAATTATAAATTAATGTAAAATATTTATTTTTTGTTGTATTTAATATAAAAAAAATATAAGAAAAAATAAAAAATAATGTTAGATCGAAATAAAATTAGCCTATTAAAAATAATAAATAATAAAAAATAAATACTATAAAAAATATTATTATCATATATATATACCTACAAAATAGATCTGATAGTAATGGAAATGGAAAAAAAATAATACGATCAATTTTAGATTATAAGTGAAGAATATGATTAAAAAAATTTATATGTAACTTTCAATATATTTTTCTTTAAACTATTATCAGAATAATAGGAAACAATTCAATAAATATATTAAATTATAAAATAACTTGAAACTTATCTCTAAAGTACTAAAAATAATCTTAAAAATAAAAAATAAAATTGAATATAAGAATTAAAATAATATAAAAATACTAATACAAGAAAATTGATGCATAAAAATCCTTGAAAATAAATAACAAATAACAATTTTTTTAAGAAGAAAGTATAAACCATAAAACAAAGAAACAAATGACATATTCTTCTGCACCTGAAATACTCATGAATGAAAATAACCCACTACCGATCTCATCTGCCACTAAGTTCTATCTCTACAAAACAAAGACCAAATAATAATTTAATTAAAAGAATTTTAACATGTAAAGTGTTTAGAAAAACTAACAAATATTAATTAAAATAACTTGAAAATGACTATAAGAGAAATTGATACCTATGTTTTGAGAGCATTTTGATGAAGAATTTCTATGTCTCATTAGTGTTTAACACTACTTAGAAACTTAAAGACTCGATTCAAGAGAAAGAACAACAAACTAAGAAGAGACTCAAATCTTTGTAGAAACATGGTAGGAAATAGTTATTTATATAGTTATAGTTACGAGTTTTAGAAGATTTTAAAACTCTTGAAATTTTATCATTAAATTAAATTAAATATAATTAAATAGAAATACCCACTAACTATAGAATTAATTTACATAAATTAAATGAAGGAAGTTTTTTATATTCTAACCTTTCATATTCAAACTTTTCTATATTTTTATACTTTCATTTTAAAAAATTATTTTCTTAATTTAAATGTTAATTATGCATCAAAAATTAGATTTTTGTTTTTAAAAATTTTGTTATGTATAATTTATTTTTAAAATTTATTTTCATTTTTAATTTATTGTACGTTTATATAAAATTTCATTAAATAATTGCTAATAAAGTAGGTGCAAAATTAATTAATTTACGTTTTCCAATTCCTTAACATTTATTCTTTTATGAAAAGATTCAGTATATTTTTTTAAAAAAAATTAAAGCTCCAATACATTTAAGTTATTAATTATTTTGAAAAATATTTAAATATTTAGACAAATTGCACTTGTCACAGCCTTTATTATTAATAATTAATGCTAGTGGTATGTTTGTAAATTTAGAAATTAGAGTATGTAAAATGATTTAATTATATGAGGAAAAAATGTAGGTTGTATTTGTATGTGAGTGGAAGAGTTTTTCTTTTTTTAAATATGAAAACCTATTTATCATATCTGTATGCATTTTAAGTGGGTGAGAGAGTATTAGAATGGATGGAAGAATATGAGAGGAAAGAAAAATTAAGAGATCTAGAGATTAGTAAGAAAGAGAAATTTGTTATAAAAAAAAAAAGTAAGAAAGAGAAATTTAAAAATAATTTAATTAAATTATTTTTGAATTAAATTAAGTATAATTATCATTAAAAAATAAATTAAATATAATTAAAGTTAATGACTTGATAAAAAAAAGAGAGGTTTGTTTTTATTTCAACTATTTAAATGTCATTATTTATAATTATTAATTATTAGGTAATTAATTATGATGACATGATTTGTAATTATAAAATTTCATAAAGGTAATTTAGTTCAAAAAACTTTTTCAAAGATAGTAGTTTTTTAATATATTATCGATAAGTCTCACAACAGTAGCGGATTAAAAGAATTTGCAAAACTAACTTTCACTCACCAAAGGCTCACGAAGGATTTAATGGAAGACTAATTCTCGAATTCAAGACCTGCACAAACAAGAAAGTGTATGAGTATTTGAAATTGAAAAAAGAAAAAGAAAAAAATTGAAGTGAGAAATTTTTAATACCTAAAACATATGGGTGGAATGACTTATGTTTTGACTTATGTAATCTGTACGATTTATAAAAGGAGGAAATCTTCACTTATCACATTTTGGAATCTCTACGTCTATTAAGGGAAAAATTTCCTCAAAGGAAATCTTAGCTATCAAACAAGATTTACAAGCCAAATTCCAAAACTGGCAAACTAAATTTTGGAAATTTCCTACCATTTTTACTATGAAAAATATCTACTTCTAAATTTATGTGTGGGAGATTTTGATCTAATGAGAATGTTTCTACAAATTGGATAAAGATTTCTCTATAAATTGGATAAAGATTTACTTCCAAATTAGAGAAAATTTTAGCCAAATACAAGAATAAAATTTTGGCTAAAATGAAAGATTTTGACAAATATGTTGGATGTCGAAGTTTTGGCTACTCAACTCAAAATTTAGGCATACTCCAAATTTTCTACCGAATCAAAAATTTGAGTGAATCTCAAATTCAAATTTCATATTCAAATTTTATACCAAATTCAAGCCAAGTTACATATAATTTTGGCTAAATTTCTCAAATCAAAATTTGGGCATACTCTAAATTTTCTCCCAAATGAGAATTGGAGTAAGTCTAAAATTCAAATTTCATTCCAAATTCAAGCTAAAATCCATATAATTTTGGTAAAAATTCTCAAATCAAAATTTGGGCATATTCCAAATTTCTCCAAAATTAAATTCAAGTTCAAAGTTCATTCCAAATTCAAGTCAAAATTTAGAGAGTTCTAAAATTTATCAACGAAAATCAAAATCATCCTATATTTTGAATTCAACGACTTAAAGGTTTCCACAAATTGATCATCTATTCATCAACTACAGATCGAAGATTCAATCTTCTTGCGAGCTCTCAGATCAAAGCCCACATTTCGAGAGAAACCATCAGAGGATTATACATTAAAGATTGTAATAATTCACAAATATCAATAAAATCAAGTTCATTCCACGAATTAAATTTCTGCGAAAATCTCGTGTGAACAATGGTAAACGTAGGGACTTGCACCAGTTTTCTTTTTCATGGATTTCTCCTTCTTATTTGGGCAACATCATGGAACAAATGAGGTAATTTCGTTTTTTAAAACTCCTATTTTAAAAAAGCGCCCTTTATTAATTCAAAATTAAAAAAAAAAAAGAAAGAAAAATCGTCCACATTCCATATCTATATTTTCATTTTTTAAAATTTTAGTAATTATTGTCATATTAGGGAAAATGGTTTAATAGTAAACGAATGTTGACTTTTGCGTAAAAACTAAGGCAAATTGACTAAATGTGTAAAAATGGTTAGCTTTAGACTATAATTGAAATTGGGTCTCCTAATTGGGTTATCCATGCTGAAAACCCTTTTTTTATTCCCAAACACTTATTTTTATCTCCAACTCCACGTATTCTTGCATTTCTTTTTGTCTTTTAGATCATCTTTTCCCCCTCTCTCAATCTTTTCATCTTTTTTTCCCTCCAATTACCAACACATCCACTTTTCTTCTTTTTCTTTTTTCCCTTCTCTCTTCTCTCTTATTTCTTCTTTCTAATTCTTTTCTCCTATCTTCTAGCCTTCTACTACCTCTCTCTCACTTCCCAACTCGCTCTCTTCTCTATATAGCCCATGGCAACACTAGTTTGCGACAGGTAAGTCTCCACCCTCTCTCTTTCGTTCTCTTCCATTTTTTGTAATTGACAACCACACCTTCCATCTCTCACTAGCGGTCGTTTTTCTCCCAAGGCTTGATATGTAGCTCGTTCACCGTAGATACTGTTGGATTTTATGTACTAAAACTCGTAGTTTGTAATTGATAAACATTTTTTCGTATTTCTTCTTCGATAAAATTGTTATTGAATTAGTATACCATAATCTTGAATCCAATAAACTAAGGTCCCGAGGCTATTTAATGTAGACTTGAACTTTATGTGATGACATAAAACATGGATCAAGTTCGAGTATATAGCCTAAAATGGTCTATAGTATAGGGATAAGGTTGGGCGCCTTATTCTGGGGACACTATGGATGCAGCCTACTTTGTAGTTAATACAAACGATGTGATCCTGAATCGTTCATATAGATATATGTAAGTGGGGGCATCCTATGCAATCAGTTTGTATAAGACTGGACCATGACTTAGTCACTTTTACTTTATAACACTGTTTACTGTATAAAACTGACTAATTCAATTTTGATGACCTAGGTAACTCGATCTCAATCCTGAGCTAACTATGAACTCCTGTTTATTTGGGATTATCCTTAGATCTACATAGGTGAGAGAAGCTCAATAGCGCTGGCTCAATAAGCCTCCCATTTCAGGGGTAAGACCGGGTAGATAGTTGGGGACATAGGGTGCAAGACGGAATTCACTCTTACCCGACTCTAGGGATAGTAAATAGGTTGTTCCCTTAAGTGTTGACTTCGAAACTAGAACAAGGGGCTCCACCCTCTCACTAGGCTGAGAAGGACTAGATTTGTTGGTTGGACCACAAATGAATTGTTCTATAGAGGTTTAGTGAGACTTAAGGAACAAGAAGTGTTCTCGGGGGTAAAACAATTTTTTGACCCAGCCGAGACCACGAACAACCTGTGAAGGATTGACTTACTGGTTACGGTTATATCAGGTGGACAGAAATATATCTACAGTTAGGGGAGTGCAACTACGGGACTTTAGTGGAATGACCCGTTAGTTAACAAATGTTGATTAATTAGGTTAAAGAGTTTGCCAATTAATCTCAGATTGTTGGAGCCTATGATCTGTAGGTCCATTAGGTCCCCCTACTAGCTCATATGGATTAAACTTAGAACAGTATGATGGATTAATTCGAATTGTTTGAATTAGGAAAGGAGTTTTAAACCGACAAGTATATGTGATATAACTATCAGTTTTTTATGACACAATATATTGAAATGTGATTTTGATTTCAAAAATATGAATGTGGATTCATGTTTGGAAGGTCAAAATTAGTCAAGAGGGTCAAAACCGTAAAAAGTCAAATGGTTGACTTTTTCGGCTCTGGAAAAGTCAAAGTTTGACTTTGACCAAATGAAAAAGACCATTTTACCCTTGACTAGAGTTAGTGGAATTATCCGAGTTTTTCTTGGACAATCTCACTAACTTAAATGGATTATGTGTTAACATTATAGAATGACACATAGCCCACTTTAGTTAGTGTTTTGTGAGGTGTTGCATTTTGGTGAGCCTTGGCATGCATTTGATGCATGTAATTTCTTTATAAATAGGTTTGTTTTCAAAACAAAGAGTTCCTTTTGCTGAATTTTGAGGTTTCTTAGAAGAAGTCTCACCAAAACATATTTCTTCTCCTTTCCTCACTTAATACTTTGAACCTCTCATTCTTCCTTTTCAATCCTTCATTCACCGAGTCCCACAACCCGGTTCTGAGTCCAGAGGATAGCAAGGAAGCCCTAGTGGTGGTCCGGTTGTGTTCGGTTTTTTCTTTGGCAAGGACGAGAGAAGAAATTGAGCTACAAAGGTTGTATATTCTTCCCTTTTTTAGTTTACCGTTTTTTGTATGTTGGCATGTTAATTTCTATTAAGTTAGATGCAATTAGAGTATCATTAGATCCCTTTTTCCGATGCGTATGTCTCGTGTTCCATCATGTGGTATCAGAGCATGCTTTAATTTCACTCAATTGCATATGGTGGGTTGTTATTTTTCATGTGATGAAATTGTTGGAAGCTAAAATTGGCTCACTGTTTTGGCATCGTTTAGGCTTTAATTTCTTGTTATAATTTGTAATTTGCTCAAGGGTTTTGGGAGTCAATAGAGTTGAAATTAGGTTGTAATTGAAGATACAACGAGCGTTATGCTTCACAAAAAAAGCGCCTTTGTGCTATTTTTTGGAGCGATTTTTCAGCATTGTCCGTGTGTGTTGTTCTTTCTTTGTTTTCAAAATTTGGTTAGTAGGTTCAAGTGTTCGAGATTGGTTGGAGCTTGTTTTCAAATTATTATTGTAATAATTTAGTTAGTTGCTTGTTTAGGTGCCAAAACGGGTCCAATTTTATGCTTTGTTTTCTTTATGCAGTATGAATGTGTTTAATTGTTTAAATCTTTATTGTGCATAAAATATGCCATGTAGATTTAAATGCCCACCATAGGTTAACATGCACATGCATTAAAAGTATGTTATAATGGTTATAATATATATAGTATGCATGTTGGATTTCATGAATTAATGTAAAAGTTATATATAATTCATGATTTCTCTAAGTAACTTAATATGGTAATTGATTAATTAAAATTTTAATTAATTAATTTAATTTGTTTAATTTAATTTGATTAAATTAAGTAAATTAAATCCATATTAAAGTTTTCATTATATAATTGTTATGTAATGAATGTGGAATGTATGTTATAGATTTGTCAATTCTTTTTATAAGTGTGATAAAATCAATTAGACTTTTTAAATCTATAACAAAGATAAGATGCATGCTCACTTAGGTTAACCATCGATAATCTCTTCTTCATAGAAATTAGGTCGATATCTTGTAAAATCGAAGTTACAAGAAAACTCACCTGACAAGATCTTGGCAAAAAGTCAGATAAGATGACTAAGGTTGAAAGGTTTTTAAGTTGACGGTTCACGGAACACCTTCTACCTGGAGATCGAGTCGGCGTCTGAGTTAGTTAAATCGGTTTTATGAGCATGCGTGAGCAGTGTGAGGTAATAAAATTTGTTTATCACCTAGACATCGTAGGTTAAAATCCAGTATAAATGTTATACTCGGATGTTTCGCCTATACTTAGGATATGTTTTAGTTAGCCGAAATATATTGTTAAGTAATTTATATCCTAACCGTCTAGAACACTTTAGCTAGAGAGAAGTAATGTACTTTTAACTCTAGCGTCCCTAAGAATTCACACCGTGAGATTCATGCTTGGCTTTGGGTCGCCCTGGGAGTGGATTCTATTCGGAGAGTGTTTGCATGAGTCAATATCAAGGTGAATAGGGGAAGTCGTTCATAGTAAGTGGGAGAAGGAAGTATGTCAACGCATCCTACGGTCTCTTCCATTAGGTCGCACCGTGAGATTCCTATAATGCACCTGCATGTCTGTCCTGGAGCGACCTTACCAATCGGAGGGTTGTATTATAGGATTCGGAACACCGCGAACTCCAAAAATAGATAGGGTCTCTTAGATCCGTTTTCATTCTTGTCTTTCCAATTTCGGGAGCATAATGATCCTAATCTTTGAGGTCTGAAAATGGAAGGTTACACTTACAAGAATTACTAAGTGTTAGCAAATTCTCGACCAAATGAGCGATAACTAAGTTACTATAGGAATAAGAGTTATTCTGGTGATAGTATTTAGTCAAGATAGTATTGGTTCAACGGAGGAATGGTCGGTCACCCCTCGGTGAAGGTTATTCTAAACCGTTGAAATATCGTTGCAAACATAATAATGATGGGTACATTATTTTTTGCTAAACTTGATTGGATTATAAAGGTTAATATTTTTTACTAAAAATGATATGTTTTTTTTCAGCATGACAAGCTCTTTAGTTCAACTATTAGCTTCCGAAAAACTTAACGGCAACAACTATACAACATGGAAAACAAATCTGAATACAATACTAGTAATAGATGACTTGAGATTTATCTTAACTGAGGAATGTCCTCAGGCCCCTGCCTCAAATACTAACCGAACTAGTTGGGAAGCTTATGATCGATGGGTTAAGACTAACGATAAAGCCCGTGTCTATATTCTTGCCAGCATGACTGATGTATTGGCTAAGAAATACGAATCTTTAGGCACAGCTAAGGCTATCATGGATTCGTTAAAAGAGATGTTCGGGCAACCGTCATCGGTTCTAAGACACGAGGCTATTAAGTACATTTACAACAAGCGTATGAAGGAAGGGACCTCTGTTAGATTACATGTCCTGGACATGATGGTCCACTTCAATATTGTTGAAGTAAATGGCGGCGCCATCATCGACGAGGCAAATCAGGTTAGCTTTATAATGGAGTCTCTTCCGAAGAGCTTCATACCATTTTAGACGAATGCTTCTCTGAATAAAATAGAGTTTAATCTGACAACCCTTCTTAACGAGCTCCAACGTTTTCAAACTCTTACAAAAGCTAAGGGGAAAGAGGTAGAGGCAAATGTTGTCACCACCAAAAAGTTTTAAGAGGATCGTCCTCTAAAACTAAAGTTGGACCTTCAAAGAACAAGAATGTTCAAATGAAAAAGAAGGGCAAGGGGAAGGCTCCCATGACAAACAAGGGAAAGAAAGTTGTAGAAAAAGAAAAATGTTTTCACTGCGACCAAAGCAGGCCTTTGGAAGAGGAACCGCCTCAAGTACCTGCCGAGAAAAAGCAGATAAAGAAGCACAAGGTAAATATGATTTACTAGTTGTTGAAACATGTTTAGTGGAGTATGATACCTCAACCTGGATATTGGATTCAGGGGCCACTAATCATATTTGTTTCTCTTTTTAGGAAACTAGTTCCTGAAAAAAGCTAAAAGAAGGCGAGATCACCCTCAAGGTTGGAACAGGAGAGGTTGTCTCGGCCGATGCAGTGGGAGACTTGAAGTTGTATTTCGATGATAGATATATCATACTTAAAGATGTTGTGTATGCTCCTAAAATGAAACGGAACTTAATATCTATCACGTGTATGTTAGAACAAATGTATAAAATATCCTTTGAAATCAATGAAGCGTTCATTTTCAGAAAAGGTATTCAAATTTGTTCTGCTATACTAGAAAACAACTTATATAAGTTAAGACCAACTAAAGCAAAATTTGTCTTAAATACTGAGATGTTTAGAACAGCCGAAACTCAGAATAAAAGACAAAAAGTTTCTTCTAATGCCTATTTATGGCACTTAAGACGTGGTCACATAAATCTCAATAGGATTGGGAGATTGGTTAAGAATGGACTCCTAAATTAGTTAGAAGACAATTCTTTACCTCCATGTGAGTCTTGTCTTGAGGGAAAAATGACTAAGAGATCTTTTACTAGAAAAGGTCTCAGAGCAAAAATACCCTTAGAGCTCGTACATTCGGACCTCTGTGGACCGATGAATGTCAAAACTCGAGGTGGGTATGAATATTTCATCAGTTTCATTGATGATTATTCAAGGTATGGTCATATTTACCTAATGCATCACAAGTCTTATTCTTTTGAAAAGTTCAAAGAATATAAGACTGAGGTTGAGAACCAGTTAGGTAAAACGATTAAGACACTTCGATCAGATCGAGGTGGGGAGTACATGGACTTAAGATTCCAAGACTATATGATAGAACATGGAATCAAGTCACAACTCTCTGCACCTAATATGCCTCAGCAGAACGGAGTATCTG
Source organism: Trichosanthes cucumerina (assembly GCA_036507285.1). NCBI lineage: Eukaryota > Viridiplantae > Streptophyta > Magnoliopsida > Cucurbitales > Cucurbitaceae > Trichosanthes > Trichosanthes cucumerina. The sequence goes on from CM071836.1 coordinate 76,537,062, forward strand.
AAAGAAGAAACAAAACCTTGTTGGACATGGTTCGCTCAATGATGAGTTTTGCTATGTTACCTAATTCCTTTTGGGGACATGCATTAGAAACTACTGTCTATATTTTAAACAACGTTCCCTCTAAAAGTGTGTTAGACACACCTTATGAGTTATGGAAAGGGCGTAAAGGTAGTTTACGTCACATTAGGATCTGGGGATGCCCAGCGCACGTGTTGGTGCAAAATCCTAAAAAATTAGAACGTCATTCAAAGTTATGTCTATTTGTAGGTTACCCAAAAGAAACAAAAGGTGGTCTATTTTATGATCCTCAAGAGAATAAGGTTTTTGTGTCGACAAATGCAACATTCTTAGAGGAAGACCACATCAGAAGTCATCAACCTCGTAGTAGACTAGTATTAAATGAACTTTCCAAAGACGCTACAGATAAAGTTAGTTCATCTACTAAAGTAGTAGATAAAACTAGTACATCTGGTCAGTCACAACCTTCTCAAGAGTTGAAAATACCTCGACGTAGTGGGAGGGTTGTTCATCAGCCTGACCGTTACTTGGGTTTAACTGAAACTCAAGTCGTCATACCTGATGACGGCATAGAGGATCCATCGACCTATAAACAGGCCATGAAAGATGTAGACCGTGACCAGTGGGTCAAAGCCATGGACCTCGAAATGGAGTCTATGTACTTCAATTCTGTCTGGGTACTTGTAGATCAACCAAATGACGTAAAACCAATTGGTTGTAAGTGGATCTACAAGAGAAAACGAGACCAAGCCGGTAAAGTACAGACTTTTAAGGCTCGACTTGTGACAAAGGGTTATTCCCATATAGAATGAGTGGACTATGAAGAAACTTTTTCTCCCGTTGCCATGCTTAAGTCGATTAGAATACTCTTGTCCATCGCCACTTTTTATGACTATGAAATTTGACAGATGGATGTCAAGACTGCCTTTCTAAACGGCGATCTTGAGGAGAGTATCTATATGGCTCAACCAGAGAGGTTTATTGCACAGGGTCAAGAACAAAAAGTTTGTCGGCTTCAGAAATCCATTTATGGGTTGAAACAAGCTTCTAGATCTTGAAATATAAGATTTGATACTGCGATCAAATCTTATGGTTTTGAACAGAATGTTGACGAGCCTTGTGTGTACAAGAAGATCGTCAATTCTACTATAGCGTTCTTAGTTTTATATGTTGACGACATTCTACTCATTGGGAATGATGTAGGTTACTTGACTGACATCAAGAAATGGCTAGCTACACAATTCCAAATGAAAGATTTGGGAGATGCACAATATGTTCTAGGGATTCAAATTGTTCAAAACCGCAAGAACAGAACACTAGCCATGTCTCAAGCAACTTATATAGACAAAATGTTGTCTAGGTATAAGATGCAGAATTCCAAAAGAGGTTTGTTACCTTACAGATATGGAATTCATTTGTCAAAGGAACAATGCCCTAAGACACCTCAAGAGGTTGAGGACATGAGACGCATTCCCTATGCTTTCGCAGTTGGGAGTCTGATGTATGCAATGTTATGTACTAGACCTGACATATGCTACGCAGTAGGGATAGTCAGTAGGTATCAGTCCAATCCTGGATATGATCATTGGACTGTCGTTAAGAACATCCTCAAGTATCTTAGGAGAACGAGGAACTGTCGTGTATGGTGCTAAGGATTTGATCCTTACTGGATACACTAACTCTGATTTCCAGACCGATAAAGATGCAAGAAAATCCACATCTGGATCAGTGTTCATTCCGAATGGAGAGCGATGAGTATAGAGAAGTGTGAAGCAAAATCGTATTGCGCAGACTCCACAATGGAAGCGAGAGTACGAATGCATGTGAAGCAAAGAAAGGAAGCAGTATGGTTGAGGAAATTCTTGAAAGATTTGGAAGTTGTTCCAAATATGCATCTGTCTATCACCCTATATTGTGATAATAGTGGTGCAGTTGCAAACTCAAGAGAACCGATAAGCCATAAGCGCGACAAGCATATTGAGCGCAAATACCATCTCATCCGGGAGATTGTACATCGTGGAGACGTTATAGTAACCCACATATCTTTTGAGCAAAACATTGTTGATCCTTTTACAAAGACCCTCACGGCTAAAGTATTTGAAGGTCACCTACAGTTTCTAGGTCTACGAAGCTAGTAAACTAGGACAAGTGGGAGAATATTTGGGCATGTGCCCTAGTTTATTATATTCATATGTTTATTGTACTCATATGTTTCTCACTTAAATTCAACATTGGGTTATTCAACTAGGAGTTTTAGTCTAAGTGGAAGTTTGTTGGATTTTATGTCCTAAAACTCGTAGTTTGTAATTGATAAACATTTTTTCGTGTTTCTTCTTCGATAAAATTGTTATTGAATTAGCATACCATAATCTTGAATCCAATAAACTAAGGTCCCGAGGCTATTTAATGTAAACTTGAACTTTATGCGATGACATAAAACATGGATCAAGTTCAAGTATATAGCCTAAAATGGTCTATAATATAGGGATAATGTTGGGCGCCTTATTCTGGGGACACTATGGATGCGGCCTACTTTATAGTTAATACAAACGATGTGATCCTGAATCGTTCATATAGAGATATGTAAGTGGGGGCATCCTATGCAATGAGTTTGTATAAGACTGGACCACGACTTAGTCACTTTTACTTTATAACATCGTTTACTGTATAAAACTGACTAATTCATGACCTAGGTAACTCGATCTCCATCCTGAGCTAACTATGAACTCCTGTTTATTCGGGATTATCCTTAGATCTGCATGGGTGAGAGCAGCTCAACAACGTTGGCTCAATAAGCCTCCCATTTCAGGGGTAAGACCGGGTAGATAGCTGGGGACATAGGGTGCAAGACGGAATTGACTCCTACCCGACTCTAGGGATAGTAGATAGGTGCCCCACCCTCTCACTAGGCTGAGAGAGACTAGATTTGTTGGTTGGACCACAAATGAATTGTTCTATAGAGGTTTAGTGGGATTTAAGGAACAAGAAGTGTTCTCGGGGGTAAAACGATTTTTTGACGCAGCCGAGACCACGAACAACCTGTGAAGGATTAACTTACTGGTTACGGTTATATCAGGTGGACAGAAATATATCTACAGTGAGGGGAGTGCAACTACGGGACTTTAGTGGAATGACCCGTTAGTTAACAAATGTTGATTAATTAGGTTAAAGAGTTTGACCGATTAATCTCATATTGTTGGAGCCCATGATCTGTAGGTCCATTAGGTCCCCCTGCTAGCTCATATGGATTAAACTTAGAACAGTATGATGGATTAATTCGAATTGTTCGAATTAGGAAAGAAATTTTAAACCGACAAATATATGTGATATAGCTATCGGTTTTTTATGACACAATATATTGAAATGTGATTTCGATTTCAAAAATATGAATGTGGATTCATGTTTGGAAGGTCAAAATTAGTCAAGAGGGTCAAAACTGTAAAAAGTCAAATGGTTGATTTTTTCGGCTCGAGAAAAGTCAAAGTTTGACTTTGACCAAATGGAAAAGACCATTTTACCCTTGACTATAGTTAGTGGAATTATCCGAGTTTTTCTTGGACAATCCCACTAACTTAAATGAATTATGTGTTAACATTATAGAATGACACATAGCCCACTTTAGTTAGTGTTTTGTGAGGTGTTGCATTTTGGTGAGCCTTGGCATGCATTTGATGCATGTAATTTCCTTATAAATAGGTTTGTTTTCAAAACAAAGAGTTCCTTTTGCTGAATTTTGAGGTTTCTTAAAAGAAGTCTCACCAAAACATATTTCTTCTCCTTTCCTCACTTAATACTTTGAACCTCCCATTCTTCCTTTTCAATCCTTCATTCACCGGGTCCCACAACCCGGTTCTGAGTCCAGAGGATAGCGGGGAAGCCCTAGTGGTGATCCGGTTGTGTTCGATTTTTGCTTTGGCAAGGAGGAGAGAAGAAATTGAGCTACAAAAGTTGTATATTCTTCCATTTTTTAGTTTACCGTTTTTTGTATGTTGGCATGTTAATTTCTATTAAGTTAGATGCAATTAGAGTGTCATTAGATCCCTTTTTCCGTTGCGTATGTCTCGTGTTCCATCAGATACTTTAAAAAAAAGGTTAAAAACTGAAACCGAACTAAGTAATCTAAGATGAATTTGTTCGATTTTGAACCAAAACTGAAGAAGATTTCAGTTTACTCGATTTGACTACTTCAAGAACCGAGAGGCTCGGTTCGGTCTTTGAGTTTCGATCAAAACTGGATCGAAACCAAACCATGCACATTCCCAAACTAAATAATTTTGCGCCCCAAAATCCCCCTAAGTGTTTTTCAAAAATGCATTTTTAATTTGAGCATTTTTTTAATAAAAATCAATTAGAGTTAAAACACTTATATGTTTGGTTACATTTTCTAAAAAATGCTTTTTATACACAAGTTTCAAGTTTGTTTAGTTTTCTCTACACTCAAAATGTTTCTACTAATGTCAAAATAGTATAAAGAACGACTATTAACACACTAGAAACTAATAAGTTCAAATTTATATTTAAAACACTATGGCCACCCGTTGACTACTGCTGGAGGAGGTCGCTGATGACCATGGTGGAACTTAAAGGTGGAGAGGAGAGGAAAAGATGAGAGAGATTTGGGAAGGATAGCATGAGGGTATTTTAGTCATTTTATACATCATGAAATTTGGGAAGGATTTCAAGTTAAACACCTCATAACCCTTTTTCTAAAATCTATGGAGTTAAACACCTAAAAAAAAAAATCCCAAAATTTAGTTTCAATTGTTTCACTCAAAATAACTTATTTCTCAAACTAAAGTCATTTTGAGTGGTTATCAAACACTAATAAGATTTGTCAAATCTTATTAAAATAATTTTTTTTTTCAAAAATAAACACTTGAAAAGATAATACAAACGAGCACTAACTTGAATTAGATTGAGTGTATTTTTTCCAAACCTAATTGGGTTGATTTAGTTCTTGGGTTCATTATAGCCTTGACCCAACCTAACCCACAGTATATGTAATTATAAATTTATTTCTTCTTCAAGAGTTTATTTCTATTTCTATCCAAATTAATTCTAAATTAAAATTGAAATTCTAGTGCTTGAGTGAATAGTTTAAAATTTTAGATAGTCGACCTTTTTAAATACTCTCAGTTAAAGGCATATTTGAAAATTACGTTGTGTTGTTGCAAAAATCCGGACATGATAACTCACCTGACCTTCACGTGACAACTGCTGTGAATTTGTTTGAAGGGGGAAAACGTGGTCTACAAAAGAAGAAAGATCTGAACACTGGTGTGGTGCTTGCCACACAAGCTCCGATGCTTAAGTTAGAGAGTGTTTAGATGAGTTTAGCAAAGGTTTCTAGAGTGGAGAAGAAGTTACCTTTCCTCTGATAAGAGGAATATTTATCGGTCTTTATAGGGTATCAACCCTAATCCATCATGAAACAGGAAAAGGAGAGTGTCATCTTCCGATGTGGATCCAGGGCCCAGAAGAGGAAGAAGAAGACGGATCGATCCATCAGAGAGGTCGGCCTCAACCTCGATTGGGTCGTGGTCGTGGTCGGCCTCGACCCAATTGGGCTCGGCCTCGGCTGGGTTGTGGTCGGCCTCGGCTAGCGTGGTCGACCTTGGCTTCGGCTGGCGTGGTCGGCCTTGGCCTCGACCTTGGACAGGCGAGCCCAATCTTCACCTACTACTCAGTTTGAAGGCCCAGTTTCTTCTACCTTTTGCATGGTCTCGGTCTTTTTTTGTGTGTTTGTTTTTTTGTTTCCTCTGTATTCCAAATTTGTCCTTATGGTCCAATTTCACCCATAACACGTTGCTATACTTAAAAATTATAATACGTGAAATTTGATTGAATTCCAATCGAATTGAATCAATCAAATCCAATCCAAAATTTATGGGATGATTTGAGTTGGGTTTGTAAACAAGAGTTATTTAGGCTAAAGGAATTTACAATTCGAATTATTAGGTTGCATCCATAATATCACAAAACCTAACCCCATCAATACCCCAAAGGTGACTTTTTCCTTAGGAGGAGGAGAGGAAAAAACTTCATTTTAACATTGTATACGTATAATCCATCCATTTTAAAAGCTAAGAGAGATAAATTAGAGACTAAAAAAATTTTAGGGTCTGTTTGATAGAAGATTTGGATTCAATTTTATGCTTTTAAAAACAAGAGATAAGATGGATACCTCCTTTATGTTGTATCTGGGTGTTCTCCAACTCACCTTGATAAAAACAAGTGTAAACTAAATGTCAAAATTAAACAACATTTTAACACCATAAAATTTATTAATAATTAATATAATCAATTTATATTAATTATTAATTAATTAGAACAGAACTAAAAAGTAATTAAAAAAATAGAACTTCGCGTGCATGGTCTAAAAAATCGATGAAGTTATGTTTCGTAAGCCAAAATTTGAAAATAGAATAAAAAAATATTAACTCAAAAAACCCAAATTTTGAAAACAAGTTTTTATTGTTATCAACTTATTTAGATTCAATTCTCACCATTTTAAAAATACGGGATCCACAATTTTGAAATTACGGGATTAAGTGAAATGCAAGACTATTTTTTTTCTTCTCGTTATGTATGCTTCATTTTGTAGCATTCACTTCTTTGCTCTAAGGTTCTACAATATTTTCTTCTCCATAAGAAGATATGCTCCTTTTTTTTAGTTTGATCTTTTCTTCTATTAGCTTTATCTTTTCTTCTTTTCTTCTTTTAATATTTTCGGTATAGAATCACATTTTCTTTTCTTAGAATTTTTTTTTCCTCCTTCTCTAAGGAAAAAATGTATAAAAAAAAATCAAACTATGAGAAGATAAGAATGACATAAGAAAAAAGAAAAGTTATGGAGTGAGTCTCGTATTTGTTGGTTTATTTGAGATTTTTTTATTATAGGGTTCGTCTCTGTTGTTATAGGATTAGTCTCTGTTGTTCTAACGTTTTTCTTTTTTTATTTTGTTGGATTTGAGATTTTTTTAGATTTGTTTTAGAGTATTAGATTTAGATTTATCTATTTCCTATTTAGTTTTAAGCAAATAATTATTTTGACATAAAGAATTATTTGGTATTTTTGCTCCCAAAAAGACTTCCAAAAAGGTTCTCTGTAATATTAATATGGGATGTGGTTTCCTAAAATGAAATAGAATTTGAATTGTTTTTTTTTCCTTTTTTGAAGATTTGTTTTGGAGCGATGGATTTTGATTTTTCTATTCTAAATTTTTAACTTAGTTGTATTTTGAGCATCTAAAAAGACTCCCAAAAGTGTTTATTCAATTCTAATCTTGTAATATCATAGTAATTTAAGAAGAGAGGTCTTAATTAGAGTGAATTGAAATTTGTTAGATGATATGTTTAGGGGTTGGATTTTTGTTTTTTGTTTTTTAAGGGTTAACTACATAAATGGGTCTTATTAGGGACTTATTTTACAAAATTGTCTAAAAAGTATAAATTTACTATTTTATCCTTCGCTATTACTAATACAACAAATAAATTTTTTTTAAAAAAATGATATGTTGGTTATGGAAAAAAGCTTTTTATAATCACTCTTTCCTTCTATGTTTCTTCTTGCTTTCATCTTTATTATCTGAGAATTTGAGAAAAAATAATCCTACTCTCCCTTTTCCATATGTGTGTCATAGAAAATCAATTGCCCTATGATTAAATGTCTTGAACATTTGCAATAACAAAGAAGGACGAAGTATTTTTTTTTTTTTTGTAGTCGTCGCCGCCACATCATCCATTGCCCTGCCCACAACCTCCTCCACCTCCATCGTCGAGGATTTGTAGAACTGCAGTCGCTTGCCATATGTCTAGGTTCATCTATAAATCCTGTTGGTTGCAAATACGGTGCTACAAAAATACATTGGTCCATCATCCATATATGTGTCTCTTGCAAACCCTGCAAGATAATATGTATTAGATATGATGATGATTGAATTAAAGGTACATAATATTTACTAGGTATATATGTATATATTGTTTGGTATATATTAAATAAATCCGGTTGTTTTTTATTGAAAAAAATTCAAGATGACATAAAAATGAGGAAACATATAGATGCCCATTTATCATATTACCAAAAAGTTGAGATACCAATTGTGTATATTGAGTTTGAACAATAAATATGACTAATTATATTTTTACTCAAACATGATGTAAAGGATATAGATGAAATGCACGTGGATGAAACTAATATTGTGTATATATTTATATAGATGAAATGCACGTGGTTTGATCAATAAATATTAGGTAAATTTATTATAATCAGTAAACAACATAAAATTTATATGAAAAATAAATATTGTGTATATATTCATAAATAAGCAAATAAATATTGGTATGAAAAATAAAGTTTGGGTTTATATATAGTTTAGAAACACTTATTAAACAAATAGTGACGTGAACAATAAATAGATTTATTATGTATATTTTTACTTTTTTCCTCCAATAGATGATTTTGAAAATATTATGTGGGAGTAACATCAATATGGTTTTTAGGGTTGTATCATTATGTTTTATACCGTGTATATATATTTACTAAATGTACGAGAATATTTAATAATATGAAGTAAATAATTTGTATACAACATTTTTTGGAAAATACATATATAACCATAAAATATTTGTAAAGGACGTGATGGTGATGGCGAATAAATATACCAAACTATATATTTTAAAATTACTAAATATACAGACTATATATGAAAAAATACGGTGGAATACATATTTCACTAAAGATAAATACAATATAAAAAATATCGGGTATATATATTACATATGTAGCAATTACAAACTACAGTAAATTCTACTAGATTAGGATTTAATATGATATAAATTCATTCCATAAAAAAACATATGTTATCAAATGCGTTAAAGGAAATAACAATGAATGTAAAAATATAAAAGGTTTAAGAATAAAGTAAAACATATATGTGGAATATAAAATCAAAATCGGCTACGACTTTAAAAAAAATGAAGCTAATTTATATTTTGTATATAGGATTAATTAATTTATTTATTATGTTATTGACCTTCCTAAATTAGAATTACTTCATTAATAAATTGTAATGACCCTACTTTTCAAACTCACTTTATCTAGGGTCGCTACTAAACATGCATGCATTTGAGACCATAAATAACATTAACTATGTAAAACATGATAATGAAAATCACTTTAATTTGGGATCCCAGAAAATAAAACATTTAAATACCATGAATGATGGTCTCAGTTTCAAAATCTCTATGCTACTTAAGCGGAAAACAAAATCACCTAAAATACTTTCTAAAACAAGAATGTGGAAATCATGACTTGGTTCCCATGGCTTTTGTAGCGCGTCCCCGTCACTCGCCTGGTATGCCCTCGCCTTTACCTGAAAACATTTAAAAAACAAAAGGAACAACAATAATGTAAATGGGTGAATATTATAATAATACTCAGTAAGTGGGGGTCGGGAAATGCAAACACATGCAACATGACTTTTAAACATGACTTTTAAAGTCATAAAACCTTTTTTAGTTGGACCTAAAACTTTCTTTCATAAAATCAGGACTTTTCTCTTCGACTTTAAGTGGTCAATTGAATCAATCTGAGTCTTTTCATGTTGAGTCCCTTACAGACCCCTATAAGTTTTGAGTTCCTCATAGACCCCTATAAGTTTGAGTCCCTCACAGACTCCTATAAGTTTGACTCATAGGGTCTCTAATGCATGTTTCAATATGCATAAATCCTCAGGAGACCAATTGTCACAGCTTTCATAAGCATGTTCATATACATACAATATGCATGAGGTCCCATTCTTCAATCGCATATACATATATATTCATAATGAAGCAACAATCATATCAATCATATAATCATAAATGCATTCACCATTAAAATACGTATTCAACACAATAGCATAAGTAGAAATCCCAATATACGTAAATATAAATAACTGTGTCAAAACTTCTTTTTAAATACCTCAAAATCAGTTCTGTTCGGGTCCTCTCAAACCCTTAAATCATCTGGAATCCTCTCAAATTCCAAGATAAAGTTCCTTTCTAAATCTTTTGAAAATCATTTACTCAGGGTCCTCTCAAACCCTTAAATCTCCTAGAATCCTCTCAAATTTCAAGGTGAAATCCTTTTCTAAATTCTTTGAAAATCATTTTCTCAGGGTCCTCTCAAACCCTTAAATCTCCTGGAATCCTCTCAAATTCCAAGATAAAATCCTTTTCTAAAATTTTTGGATATCATTTATTGAAATACGTCCTTGATATTCATCTTTGGACAATCTTTAAAACATATTTTAAATACATCTTTAAAAATGTTCCCTTTTCAAAATACTTTGTAAGAAATCCCTTACCTTAGTCTTAGCTTGAAACTCCTAAATTTTCGTCTCTAACTCAAGGCTCCTCTGAATCGTGCTTGATACTTGAGTTCCCTAAATTCAATCCATTTTCCTAATTAAACACATATAAATAAACTTATTTTCGAATCCAATAATAGTTAGGCTAAATTACCACAAACGGAGTGTCAAATCACGCTCGGAGGGTCGAACTAATCGAACTGGACAACTTCGAAGTTGATCGTTGACTGTTGACTGTTGACCATTGACCGACAGTGTGCTGACGGCACGTGGAGGTCAGATCTGGGATGTCCACTTGTCGATCTACTCGGAACCGGTCCTAAAACTTTGAAAATCGATCAAAAGAAGCGTGAACCAGTAGAACCATTAGAACTCGAACTGGCGGTTGTTTCTACGCGAAGCGTTCGACAGAGCAGTTACTGGTATTTACTAAACTGATTCCTTTTTGGTTGAACCTCAAAATTCCTTTTTAAGGTTTATTGTACCAGTTACTAGTATTTACTTCAAGGCATGACTCGATCGTTTCGTCTGATCATCGGTTCCATAACTTTATCACCTTTCCAAGAGGCATGACTTCACTAAGGATAGAGTTAGTAACCTTGTTAGGTAGTTCAAGGTAAAAGTCTCAAATAATCCTTTCCAACTTATACATATAACATAACATTGAAATTAGTGGTGAAGTTCATCAAACTGATCCCAAAAGACTCGTGCACAAATGACACTACAAAAGTCAAACTACTCAAGTATCTGAAATTCAAGTATTTAAACCCCTTATATACTCAAAACTAAAATTTTGGCTTTAGTCTTCCACTTCATGCTCGTCTTTATTAAAGGTCATTTACCTTATGGTGCCATCTTTTAAAACTTCATACATGACCTATCCTCATCAATATCTTAGTTGTCTCTATTCACATCACTCGTCAAGGCTAAGATCTTAGCGTTTCGAAGTATCTTGAAAACTTAAGTTCGAACTGAAAACCATCCTTTATTTTCCCGTTTAAGCTTGAGGTTCTTATTTCCAAACAACTCTGGTTTCCTTCATCACTGTTGCGTATAATTATTTTGCAATACCGCAATGTACGGGTCAAGTTTTAGTATAGTGATTTAAGAGTCCAAGTATCGCCCTCGGGAATGGGTTTCTAGATTAATTAATTATCAAGATACTAATTTTCAATTTTAGCTAAAGTAACATAACATGGATAGGTGATTGGAACAAGAATTAAAGACAAACTAACACGTGGAGACACGAATTGATAGATTTAGAGGAAATTGACTTCACAAGTTAATGACTTAATTAACACATGCAATGAACCAATGTGATGAATTTATAAACAAGAAGTAAGATACTCAAGAAAATCTCTCGGTTCTTAGTGAGCCTCACACATGCAATAGATTCTATAGTCTCCATATGAACCTACAACATGCACGACATTAAGTAACTTCTTTATGTGTTTCCCTTAGACTCTTAGGTCATTCCCATGCCAGACTCCTAAGGGTTTTGACAATTTTGCTCTAATTTAAGTTTTATCTCTCGAATCCACTTAAACCAACAATATCAAAAGTTAAAGAGCGAATTGCCAAAAATAAGAACAAAACATGCTTCAATACATAGCAAATAAGTCTTAACAAGTAACTCAAATCCTAACACCACAATTAGCTACTCTAAATCACAAGAAAACCAAACTAAAAGTGTAGAAAATGTCATAAACGGAGTTACAATCTGAAAGAAAAGGAAATTAAACTTATGTGTCAATGTCGATCCTTCGTCTCCGAGCTCCCATCTTCGATCTCGAACCTCCACGAATGCGTTGGCTCCCAAGAATGTTCTCTTTTCTCTTCTTACAGAGGGTATTTCGAAAATAGGGTCAAAGGTCTATCAAATTCAGCTCCCTTGTAATGAAAACAACATGTTCCATTTATAGGGTCAATCGGTACAGCGTTGCAACGCTGTACCCTAAACGCGTATCAATTATGGAAAATATCGATGGTGTTGCCGTCTTCGATCTCGAACCTCCACGAATGCGTTGGCTCCCAAGAATGCTCTATTTTCTCTTCTTACAAAGGGTATTTCGAAAATAGGGTCAAAGGTCTATCAAATTCGGCTCCCTTGTAATGAAAACAACATGTTCCATTTATAGGCTCAATCGGTACAGCGTTGCAATGTTGTACCCTAAACGTGTATCAATTATGGAAACTATCGATGGTGTTGCAACGCTGAGGGCAGTGTTGAAACACCGCTACCCTAACGCGCGCACCTCTCTATCGAAGCACCGTTGCAACGCCCTCTGCACGACCTTCCTATGTGTCTTTTGTTGGGGTTTTGTGCCCTAAAACTCGTAGTTTGTATTTTTGTTCTAATTATTGTAATAAACTGTTATTACTTCAATAAAGCATTATTGTTCATTTTCTACGAAATTACCTTTGTTTTAACCCTAAATCCAATAAACTAAACATCCAAGACTGTAAAATGTATCTTTAACTGAATGTAGTGTACATATAAAGGATCTCGGTTCGAGATACAGCCTAAATGGTCTATAGTTAGGGGATAAGGTTTGGGTACCTTACCCTAGTAAAACTATGGATGTGGCCCACTTTGTATATGATACAAACACTGTGATCCTAACGTGTTCGTGTAGATGACATGTGAGTGGGGATATCCTATGTAATGAGATTACATAAGACCGGACCACGAAATAGTAACCTCTAGATGTAACTCCGTTGAATAGTTAGGTTTCTATTTCACTAGGATGACCTAAGCAACTTGATCTCAATCCTGAGCAGGTTACGAACTCCTTTTTGCGAGGGATTGTCCTTTGACTAGTATGGATGAGAGTGGCCAGATTCGCCGACTAAATATGCCTACCTTCTTGGGGACAAGACCGAGTGAGCAACTGGGGACTTAGCCTAGCAAGATGGAATTCACTCCTTCCCGCCTACTAGGGTAAGTAGAGGAATGTTCCCTTAACTGGTGTCTCCGGGACTTGAACAAAGGCCCGACCCTCTCATTGGCTCTAGAGGGACTCTGTTTGTTAGTAGGACCACAAACAAATTATTCATTAGAGGAGCACTGGTACTTAAGGTACAAGATGTAACCCAGGGGTAAAACGGTATTTTGACCCAGCTGGTGTTACGAACATTCGTGAAGGATTGACTTGTTGTTATTGGTCAATATCCGTGACACGTAAAATATATATGCAAAGTGAGAATAGTGCAAATTGCATGGACTTTAGTGGAGTGTTCATGATTATCGAATGTTGATTAGAAGGTTGAGATTAACCTTCTAATCAACATTCGTTAACTGCGGGAGATTAACCGAGTAATCTCGTATCGTTGGAGCTTCTGATCTGTAGGTCCATTAGGTCCACCTTCTAGCTCGTAAAGGGTTCTTAGATCATTTGAATTTGAAATGTTCAAATTCATTAGGGAATAAATTTAATGTATATAGATACGATATAATATATAGTTTTGGAACTATATATTATAAATTTAATGTGAATATGATTCATATTAAATTATATGAGAGAATTAAATATTTGAAAGAGTTCAGATATTAAATTCAAATGTGAATGTGATTCATATTTGAAAACTATAGGTTAAATTTTAATGTGCATGAGATGTACATTAAACTGTAGGATAAAGGGTAAAATGATTAAATGTGATTTAATCATTTAATTAATTTAATATAATTAATTAATTATTTTATTAATTAATTGTTAATTAATTAATTAGGGAACGTGTCACTACTCCCCAACTCCCCCTCGATAGGGAGTGGGGAGTTACCCACTAATCAATTGAATGGTTTTGAATTGAAACACTTAGAAGAATTCTCTCTCTCTCTCAATTCCCAAATACTCCAATTGTTGGATCCTTCCCACCTAAGGAAGATCTAAGTAGTACTCAGAGAATAGAAGGTTCTCCAAGTGGTTGTGTTCTGTTGGAGGAAACAAAGAAGGTTGGTTGTTGAGTTGTTGTGTAAAACTTGAAACAAGGAGTTGTTGCTGAGAAAAACTACAAAGGTAATTATGTTTCTTACTTTTAGTTTAACAACTTCACAGCATGTTTGTATGCATGATTTCCATGTCTAATTAGATTAGAAAAGCATGTTTATTCTGTTTTACATCAATGTACTGGTTTTTGCTTTTCAACCAAAATAAGCTTGCAATTACGATTCCAAACTCGTTTCCGCTGCTCAAGGGGATTAGATCTCCATCATCTTCCTATCGAGACAGCGTTGCGACGCTGCAAAGCATCGTTGCAACGCTATCGGTAGTGTTCTTCAATGCTTCAAAGCTGCACGTTCGGCGTTGCAACGCTTTGCATGGTGTTGCAACGCCATCACCTCGGGTCTTCAAGCTTGGATTGATCCTTTCACTTCCAATTGATGTTATTTTAAGCTCCAAATAGCCTCGTTTCGATCTCAAGTGATCCAAAATGTTTCCAAATGTCCTGATTGAGCTCTTTACCTGAAATTCAATGATTTAGACACATCAAAGCCCTGAAATTATCATAAAGCGAGCAATAATTAAGCCTAAGGATAACACATTTTGTGTGCTATCAAACACCCCCAAACTTAAACTCTTGCTAGTCCCGAGCAAAAACAGAATTAAACATTAGATTGTTCTTATACATACATTTGATTCAAGCCTCAAAGATTTAAGAGAAAATCTAGTAATCACAAGAAACATTCAAACATAACACTTCAGCAAGCAATTTAAAACTTTTCCTAAGTGTTCCTACGTGTGTGTGTGATTAGCCTATGTTCCCTTCATTTTTACTAAGCCAAGATCAACTTTATTAGGTTTTCCATTCAACTTCCTTCTACACTGGTCATAATTACTAATCTTTGAGTTTCCCCACATTCAAGCAATAAACAACTCTACTCCGCACTTAATCACTTTTTTTATCACTTTTTTCTATTTTCTTCTTTTTTTTTTGTGCAATGACACTAGCTTTCACACATCCACTACAGGGACCCTTACCCAGAGTACTCGCTCAATGAATGGCCTAACTGATCACAGTGAAGGTAGCTCTTTTTGCCCTCACGAAGTTTTTTCTTTAGCAGACAAACAACAAAAACAAACTATTTCACATATTATACATATCATGCACTTCATATTGTCATTCACTCTATCTTGCAGTTTAACTCTCAAATCAGTTCTTAGACCTATCGAGATCTTTCTGAGTTCCTTGGATAGCCAAAACATGTGTGATGGAGTTCCTCAGAACGGGAGCATGGATTTTAACGAAGGCAGACATCATCACAACCTACAAAGTAAAACAAACAGACTAGGAAGTAAACAACTAAAACAAACTAAAGCAAGCTAAAGACAGAAAAATAAAAAATAAGTAAAGCTTGGGTTGCCTCCCAAGAAACGCTTTGTTTAACGTCTTTAGCTAGAGTGTACTCCCTCAAGGTGTTTCTTTTCTATCCTGCAGCGCTCGGAGTGATGTGTTCATCTGGCCAATCTGGGTTTCAATATTCTTTATTGCAGCTCCATGACTAGTCACTATACCAGATAGACTAGTGACTGCATTCTCCAGCTGGTTGGACCGACTTCTGGATTCAGCTATGAAGGAGTGCAATGTCTCTTCCAAAGATGGTTTGCTCCCTGATGTAGAAGCATACCCTGTAGGAGGATTCAACACATTTTTATTGTTAGCATAAGAGAAATTTTCATGATACCTCAAACCTTGATTATAATGTGTTGGGAGGTTATTCTGAGTCTGGCTTCCTCCATAGTTGTTGCTTCTGTTGTTCAGGTAGTGTAGTTGCTCTAAAGTGGATTCTTCATTGGGTTGGGAGCATTGAGAGGGAACCATTGTTTGGGGTGATCCTGCAAAATTATTCAGAGCATGAGTGGGAGATGCCATATGAGATCTAAGGGAAGTTACCTCATCCAGTTGATACAATCCAGCTACTGACTTAGATCTGTCATTGTCTATAGGCCACTGGTAGCTGGCAGTTGACACTTCTTCGAGGAGGGCACGTGCTTCTTGCACAGTCTTCGCCATGAAAGCCCCTCCAGCAGTGGCATCCAGAATGGTCCTGGTATTACCTTCCAGTCCATTATAAAACAGTTGTACCTGGAGCCAATCTGGGTAGTCATGCTGTGGGCACATCCTGAACATGTCCTTGTACCTTTCCCAGGCCTCAACTAGTCGCTCTCTCTCCTGCTGCCTGAATGTTCCTATCTCCGTCCTTAACTTTGCAGCTTTCACAGGTGGAAAGAATTTGGTCATGAAGGCTTGGGCCAACTCTTCCCAAGAAGTGATATTGCCTGAGGGAAGGGACCCTAGCCATTCTTTAGCTCTACCCCTGCAAGGAGAAAGGAAAGAGGCGTAAGCGAATATTATCAGCAGAGATACTATTCATTTTAATTGTGCCATAGATTTCTAATAAATTCTGCAAGTGTGAGTTAGGATCTTCTGTGGCTAATCCTCTAAAAGCACCTTCCCTAACCATCTGTATAAGCCCTGTCTTAAGTTCAAAATTGTTAGAATTTATGGGGGCATAGACTATTCCAGCCTGCTCAGAATCAAACACAGGTTGGAAATACTCCCTGATGGATTTAGGGTTATTGATGAGTTCCTGATCAGCCATTGCCTGAGGTTCTGCTCTTCCTTCCCTTAGGAGTCTTCTACAGGTCCTCTCGATCTCAGGATCAAAAGGGTGCAAGTCTGCAACTTTCCCCTTGGGCATACACCTGGAGGTACCAAAAAGAAAAAAAATTAGATAAACAACTAGGAAAGAAAAGAAAACATAAAAAGAAGAAAAATACAAAAAACAAAGACATGAAACATAACACTTGGGTTGCCTCCCAAGAAGCGCTTTCTTTAACGTCTTTAGCTAGACGGTGACTTATCAGGGCACATAAAACTGCTCAAATTTCTTTGGGCTCTTCTTGCTTGAATCGATATAGCCTTCTAAGTCTAAAAGGTTATCCTGCTTTTCATGGGCACCAGAGAGAAAATTATTTTTAGAATTTTTGTTTATCAACATAAAAGAACAAAAATCAAAACAAGACTCGTGAGTGTAGAACAATTGACTTTGAATATTAAAGGAAATTTCTGGAGACAAAAGGGGGAAGGACTTCTCAGCCTCTACCTCTATCACCTGAATTTCCCTTGTGGAAATAATTATATCACCAATGTCTACCTCACTAACCTGATTATGGTGTGTCTCCGTCTCCCCCAAACTATCCTCACTATCGTATGAACAAGTCCTCCTAGGGTGCACATTCTCAGTGGTAAGGATAAGAAATTGTTCTTGTAAGGTCTTAAAGGAAATTACTAGCTGATTAAGATACTGAGCCCTATCCTGTACTATCTTCCAAAGTCCTACCACCTCAACTTCTAACCTATCTAACCTCTCTAATTCATTATGAACCAAATTTTTAATTTTCAACTCTGAGGTATATTCCATTAATTGGTCCATAAGAGAAGATTTTTCTATGGGTTGGTCAGGGTACAAACAATTATGGTCCCAAGTGCCTAAATAACTACCATCTCGTGAATTTTCATCAATTTTAGGTACAGAATGGTAAAAATTATCTACATGGTATTCAGAGAAATCATGATGCATATACCTAGGGTCCTGAGAGGGACAATAGAAAGATGGAGAATAAAATCATTCAAAGTCATAATTGAAAAATTAGTAATTCAGATCAAGACTTTTACACAATAGAAACACAACCAAAAACAAGGGCAAAGACTAAAAAACACACAAAACTAAAATACGACAAAAAGGAAACAAACAAACAATGAAATAAAACACACAAACACACTTTAGTCTAAAATCTAAAATTTTCTCCTAATATTAATTAATCTAAATAATCGTCATTCCGCGGCAACGGCGCCAAAAACTTGTTGCGTATAATTATTTTGCAATACCGCACTGTACGGGTCAAATTTTAGTATAGTGATTTAAGAGTCCAAGTATCGTCCTCGGGAATGGGTTTCTATATTAATTAATTATCAAGATACTAATTTTCAATTTTAGCTAAAGTAACATAACATGGATAGGTGATTGGAACAAGAATTAAAGACAAACTAACACGTGGAGACACGAATTGATAGATTTAGAGGAAATTGACTTCACAAGTTAATGACTTAATTAACACACGCAATGAACCAATGTGATGAATTTATAAACAAGAAGTAAGATACTCAAGAAAACCTCTCGGTTCTTAGTGAGCCTCGCACATGCAATAGATTCTATAGTCTCCATATGAACCTACAACATGCACGACATTAAGAAACTTCTTTATGTGTTTCCCTTAGACTTCTAGGTCATTCTCATGCCAGACTCCTAAGGGTTTTGACAATTTTGCTCTAATTTAAGTTTTATCTCTCGAGTCCGCTTAAACCAACAATATCAAAAGTTAAAGAACGAATTGCCAAAAATAAGAACAAAACATGCTTCAATACATAGCAAATAAGTCTTAACAAGTAACTCAAATTCTAACTACCACAATTAGCTACTCTAAATCACAAGAAAACCAAACTAAAAGTGTAGAAAACGTCTTAAACGGAGTTACAATCTGAAAGAAAAGGAAATTAAACTTATGTGTCGATGTCGGTCCTTCATCTCCGAGCTCCCGTCTTCGATCTCGAACCTCCACGAACGCGTTGGCTCCCAAGAATGCTCTCTTTTCTCTTCTTACAGAGGGTATTTCGAAAATAGAGTCAAAGGTCTATCAAATTTGGCTCTCTTGTAATGAAAACAACATGTTCTATTTATAGGCTCAATTGGTACATCGTTGCAACGCTAGGGATAGCGTTGCAACGCTGTACCCTAAACGCGTATCAATTATGGAAAATATCGATGGCGTTGCAACGCTGTACCCTAAACGCGTATCAATTATGAAAAATATCGATGGCGTTGCAACGCTGAGGGCAGTGTTGCAACGCCGTTACCCTAACACGCGCGCCTCTTTATCGAAGTAGCATTGTAACGCTATCGGCAGTGTTCTTCAATGTTTCAAAGCTGCACGTTCGGCGTTGCATCGCCATCACCTCGGTTCTTCAAGCTTAGATTGATCCTTTCACTTCCAATTGATGTTATTTTAAGCTCCAAATAGCCTCGTTTCGATCCCGAGTAATCCAAAATGTTTCCAAATGTCCTATTAATTGAGCTCTTTACCTGAAATTCAATGATTTAGACACATCAAAATCCTGAAATTATCATAAAACTAGCCATAATTAAGCCTAAGGATAACACATTTTGTGTGTTATCAATCACGTATCAAAAGAACGAACCTTTTAAAGAAAGTTCTTCATAATACCACTTGTACTCTATTTTTAACCTTTCCTCTGCCTATGGTACGACACAACAGTCATTCATATTATCTCTTCAAAAATCTCATCCAAAAGACATAAACTCCTATATCAAGTATCCCTTTGAAAAACAAACTTCAATCTTTGATAACTCTCATTTTCCTTACCTTTCAACTCTTTAAATGCTAAGTTCATATATTCGCTTTGAGGCGAAAGAACTTTTCTTTATCACTTTAAAGGTTAAGCACTTCATAGGAGCATACACACTACACCTCAAAACGTTTCCATCTCCCTGGTCATCAAGTGACCATTTGAAACCAAACCTTAGTCTTTTAAAAATCTATTTTTCTCTTTACTTTTCAACTCCTTACCATCTTGTCCAAGTGTTCACTTGTGTTGGGATTTTTGTCATAATCTCGTGTTTGTAAATTACTGTTTGAAATTAATAAGAGTTATTTATTTCATCACTTTGTGTCTCGCAATATTTATAAACTTTTCCAATAAACTAAGCTCCAAAGTCATCGAATTTATGAGAGAACTACAACTTGAACGGTGTGTCGTGGACACACAGGGAGGATCACGTTCGAGTTAATGACCCGAACGGTCTACAGTATATGGATAGGGTTGGAGACCTAATCCTGGATACACTGTGGATGCGACCTGCTTTGTATTAGATACAAACGAAGTGATCTGACTCGTTCATGTGGTTGACATGCGAGTGGGGGCATCCTGTGCAATGAGATTGTACAAGACCGGACCGTGAATTATTAGACCTACTGATGTAACACCGTTGACAGTAAGGACTAATAACTTCGTAGATGACCATTAGTGACTCGACCTAAATCTGAGCGTGTTACGGACTCATGTCTGCAGGGGTTTGTACTTTGACTAGTACGGGTGAGGGTGGTCACAGTTACTCGCCCAATATGCCTATCTTCTCAGGGACAGGACCAAGTAAGGAGCTGGGAACTTAACTACGCGAGATGGAATTCACTCGCTCCCGCCTTTAGGAAACTAGAGGGTTGTTCCCTTAAGTGTTGTCTCCGTGGCTTGGACAACGAGCCCCACCTTCTCACCGCCCGAGAAGGGTGTTTTGTATGGTTGGACCATCACAATATGTTGTTCATTAGAGGAGCAAAGTGGGGACTTAAGGAACAAGAGGTAGACACTGGGGTAAACGGTAATTTGACCCACTCGTGTCTGACGAACACTGTGAAGGGTCGACTCATGGGCATTGGTTATATTAGTGGACACGTAATATTCTGCACTGACAGGAGTGCAGCTACGGGCTATAGTGGAGTGTTACCGTAGCTAATGAATGTTGATTAACCGGGTCAAAGAGTTTGACAAGTTAATCTCGAATCATTGGAGCCCGTCACTGTAGGTCCATTAGGTCCCTCGGTTGGCTCAATCTTGGTTAAAAGAAGGGTCAATGTTTTGGTATGAAATTGAAGTGTTCAATTTCACTTTAAGGACATTTATGTCATTTATATGAGATATGAATGATATAATATATAGTTTAATGTGAATGAGATTCATAATAAACTATAGGTTAGCCTAATTGTTGAATTAGGACTAATTGGAGAAATTAATTGAGAGAAATTAAATTGGATGTGATTCAATTTAATTAATCTACATTTATTGCAAATTAGATTTGCAATATGAGATATGAGATATCTTATATTATGTGGTTATGCAAATGAGATTTGCATAACCTATGGTTGTGGTAAAGTGGTAATAATGTGGAGATATTAACTCCATCATTTCCACTATTTAATCCCTTCTTGTAAGAAGGAATTCAAGCTTTCACTCTCATTTTTTGGATTTCACCCAAAAGAAGAGTTTTCTCTCAACCTTTTTCTCTCAATTCTCCTCCTTTTTCCAAAACAAAAGTCCCACCACTTTCCTTCTTCCTAAGAAAGAACAACCGAGAAGGTCGTTGGTGGTATTCGTTTTGTACGAGAGAAGCGATCGTTGAGAAGCACGAAGTGTTCGTGACCGAGGAAGAAACCTTGAAGTTTTTGTCTACAACAAGTAAGTAAACTTCTCCTTCATCGCTTTTTCTTCCTCTTTGCATGTTTAGCCTAGATCTAAGAGTTAGATCATTTTAACAAGATCAAGTAGCATAATGATACCTTGACGATTCGATCGTCTTTCGCTGCGCGGGGATTTTCATTCCCTTCAATTGGTATCAGAGACAGGTTTCAGTGGTTCTTTGTTATGCACTGTTTTTGTTAAAATAGGTGGGTAAATTGCCTTAATTTATGTGATAAATTGTTTGTTTGCAAAATTGATGTTTCGGTTTTTGGCACTAGAATAGATTTACAATTTATGTTGATGAGATCAATGTAAGGGCCCGTTGTTTTTGGGCATTTTGTTGTAAATCGAGTCTGTAAGTCTGAGTCGTTCGTGGCAAGAGTTGTTGTGAAGAAATCGGAGCGGAAAAGGGCGAAAATCCACGAAGAACAACAAAGGAGTTTACTGTTATGTCGATGGCGTTGAGACGCTGTTCTTGGGCGTCTCAACGCCATTCTTGCGGACGGAGGCCCTGCTGCAGAGCAGCGTTGCAACGCCACGGCGTGGAGCACGTTGTCCTTGACACTGGATGCGGCAGCGTTGCAACGCTACCCACGACGTTGCAACGCCACACGCGTAGTGGGCGGTTGCAGCTACAGTTTCGCGAGAAGTGGGAGCTTGATGATTAGTGGGGTAGTTCGGTTTTTTAATTATTTTATTTATTTGTAAAATGTATTTAATTCATTTATTTAATTATTTTATTAAATAATGTTAATATAAATGTTATATTAATGTTATTTAATTAAATAATTGCCCCTAGGTGCCAAAAATTGGTCCATTTTTGCTATTTAATTATTTTATGCATGAGATGTATGATTTAGTTAAATTCTATGTGCATATTGTATATCATATAGATTTAAAATCTCACCTTAGGTTAAACATTTTCATGCATCATTTATATTATAAGAGTTATAATATATAGTTTGCATGATAGGTTATATTATAAGAGTTATAATATAATTAAATGCATGTTTAATTTAATTAATATAAGTGTTATATTTTTTAGATTATAGTATGCTCATGCATTTATATTCATGAGATGAATTATATTATGTTATAGTATATAGTTATTCATGTGATAAATGATCAAGCACTATAACATAGAAATGCATGCAACCTAAGTTAATTATTAGTTTTAAAGAGTTTAGAACTTGAATAATTAGACTTAGGTTTTCTTTTTTCTAATGAGATTAGAAATTAGGAAATCAAAGTTTAGTCTATGAATGAAGACTGATTAGTAACTCTGTCTAAGGAAGGTTTTGTCTAAGGTTGGGGTATTTAAGTTGACGCCTGTGGAACACCCCTACATGGAAACCGACCTGGGAGTGAATTCGGTCTGGAGATTCTTAGATTATACTTATCGTGAGTGCCGCTAATTAAAAGTGTTTTAATTTACTCACATAGACCTAAGTAATAATGTGATTATAAACTTAGGTTAATGTCATATAAGAGTTATATTGGTAGACTTAAGTAAATTTCAGCCGGTTTATCTAGGTCAATCCCTATTAAAATTAAAATGTTGAGTGGGAGGAAATAAAGTGTATGAGATACATTTGTTTTTCCAACCACAAATCTCCGTTAAGTCCGCACCGTGAGATCCATACTCTGCCTCGTGGCGCAAATGGGAGCGTCCCCCTTCAGGTGGCATTTGTATAGGTCAATATCATCGTGGATGGAGAGAGTACTTATAGTGAGTGGGAGCGGGACTTGTGAAAACGAGACCCACGGTCTCTTCTTTCAATTCACACCGTGAGACGCCTATGATCCGCCTGCTAGTTTGGCTTGGACCAGCAATCCCTTCGGAGGGCCTGATCATGGGAGTCGGAACACCGTGAATTCCCGAAAGGGATACAGTTTCCTGGTTGGTTTTCCTTCTTGGTTCACCCTTCGGTGGCTTTTGTTTGGACGGATGCTTGGAAACTTAAAGATTGAGGGTGACACTCACAGAATTCGTTAAGTGTTAATGAATTCGACCGAACAATGGTAATTGGACGCCTAATGGAATAAGAGTTATTCTGGGATTAGGGTCTGATCGAGAAAGTCTCGTCCTAGAAGAGGAGTGTTCTGTTCACTCTTCGGTGGCGGTCATTCTAAACTTTTAGGGTATCATTGCAAACTTTGAATGACTTAGGGATCATGAAACAATTTTGCTAAACCTAGATTGGATTTCAAAAGTTTTTTGCGAGACTAACACAAAGTTTTCTTAATTTTTTCAGCTTAAAACATGTCTAGCGCAATAATAGCTCTACTCGCATCCGATAAATTAGTGGGAGATAATTACCAAAGTTGGAAAAACAACATAAACACAATTTTGGTAACTGACGACATTAAGTTCGTGTTGTCTGAGGAGTGTCCTTAGATGTCGGGCTCGACAGCGTCGCGAAGTGTTCGTGATGAATACGATCGGTGGATCAGGGCCAACGAAAAGGCCAAGGTCTACATCATTGCCACATGTCTGATGTTTTGGCAAAGAAGCATGAGTTGATGGTCACCGCCAAGAAGATCATGGAGTCCTTGCAGGAAATGTTTGGACAACAGTCCTTTCAGGTCCGACATGACTCGCTCAAATACGCGTCTTCAACGCACGGATGAAAGAGGGACGCTCGTCGCGTGAACATGTTCTAGACATGATGACCCACTTTAACTGGGCCGAGATGAACGGGGCTTCGATCGACGAGTCGAGCCAAGTCGCTTTTATTCTTGAGACTCTTCCGAAGAGTTTCCTTGGGCCAGTTTCGTAGCAATGATGTTATGAACAAAATTAGCTACACTCTGACTACCCTCCTCAATGAGCTACAAAATTTCCAGTCCTTGAACAGGGTCAAGGAATCGAGGCAAATGTTTCCACTGTGTCTTATCACGGGGGTTCGACTGCGGGACGAAACTCGTTGCTCCTTCACGCCCGAAAGGGAAGAAGAGGATGAAGAGGGTAAATCGACTAAGCCGCGCCCACAAGGGCAAGAAGGTCGAGGACGTTGCGAGAGAAGGAAAGTGTTTCCACCGCAATGGGGCGGACATCTGGAAGAGGAACCGCCCCAAATTCTCGCCGAGAGGAAGAATCAAGGTAAATGTGATTTACTTGTGATCAAACTTGTTTAGTGGAGAGTAGTGACTTTGCCTGGGTATTGGATTTGGGCGCCACTAACCATGTTTGTTCTTCTTTTCAGGAGATTGATTCCTAGCACCGCGCTGGAGAGGGTGAGGTGACTCTGCGGGTTGGATCCGAGGAGCTTGTCTCGCCGCAATGTGATCAAAGACGGTGAAGCTACATTTTGGCGGAACTACATTTTGTTGGACAATTTGTACATAGTTCCAGGGTTTACTAGAAACCTAGTTTCTATTTCCTGCCTTTTAGAACAATGTATTTCCGTTTCATTTCATGGTAATAAAGCGTTTATTTCCAGGAATGGTAATCTTATCTATTCTGCTTCACTTGAGCATAATCTGTATGTTTTGAAACCTAATTCGGTCAAAAGTGTTTGGAATATCAATTGTTAAAAAAGCAGTAAACACGAACTAAGAAAGCGAAAGTTTCTCCTAAAGAAAATGCCCATCTTTGGCATCTATGGTTAGGCCACATTAATCTCAATAGGATTGAGAAACTAGTGAAGAGTGGACTTCTAAACGAGTTGGAAGAAAACTCTTTGTCGGTGTGTGAGTCATGCCTTGAGGGCAAGATGACCAAACGTCCTTTTAGTGGAAAAGGATATAGAGCCAAAGAGCCTCTTAAGTTAGGACATTTCGACCCTCGTGGTCCGGATGAATGTTAAAACTGGGGCGGTTATGAGTACTTCGTGTCTTTCATAGACGATTACTCGAGGTATGGGTATATTTACCTAATGCACAAGAAGTCTGAAAGCCTTGAAAAGTTCAAGGAGTACAAGACTGAGGTTGAGAACCTCTTAGGTAAATCGCTTAAAACACTTCGATCGGATCGAGGTGGAGAGTATATGGACACCGAATTCCGTGACTATATAATAGAACACGGAATTACGCCCCAACTCTCGTAACTCGTATGCCACGTTGAGAATAATGTATCGGAGAGGAGAAACAGAACCTTGTTGGACATGGTTGGCCGATGATGAGCTATGCTCGTCTCCCCGATTCTTTTTGGGGTTACGCAGGTGGAGTCTCGCGGTCTATATTTTGAACAACGTCCGTCAAGAGTGTTTGTGAAACACCATTCGAGCTTTGGAGTGGACGTAAAGGCGCTTTACATCACTTCAGAATTTGGGGATGCCCGACCCACGTGTTGGTGTCAAACCCGAAAAAGTTGGAATCCCGTTCGAAATTGTGCCTATTCGTAGGTTACCCTAAAGAGACTAGGGGTGGTCTGTTTTACGATCCTAAGGAAAATAAGGTGCTTGTGTCGACAAACGCCACTTTCCTAAAAGAAGACCACGTCAGGGATCATTTGCCAAGGAGTAAAATTGTGTTAAATGAAATGGACAGTACATCAGCAAGAGTTGTTGATGGGGCTAGTACGTTAACAAGTGTTGTTGATCCTAGCACGTCTAGTCAAATCCGTTCTCAAGAGTTGGGAATGCCTCGACGTAGTGGGAGGGTTGTGAGACAGCCTGATCGCTACATGGGTTTAGCTGAAACCTCAGTTGTCGCTCCTGATGATGACTGTGTTGGGATTTGTGCCCTAAAACTCGTAGTTTGTAATTATGTTCTAATTAATGTAATAAAGAGTTATTATTTCAATAAAGTGTTATTGTTTGTTATCTACGAGTTTTCCTTTATTTAAACCCTAAATCCAATAAACTAAACCTCCAAGGCTGTTGAATGAATCTTTAACTGAATGTAATGTACATAAAAAGGATCTCGGTTCGAGATACAGCCTAAAGGGTCTATAGTTAGGGGATAAGGTTTGGGTACCTTACCCTAGTTAAACTATGGATGTGGCCCACTTTGTATTTGATACAAACACTGTGATCCTAACGTATTCGTGTAGATGACATGTGAGTGGGGATATCCAATGTAATGAGATTACATAAGACCGGACCACGAAATAGTAACCTCTAGTCAGAATCTCAGTTGACTAGTTAGGTTTCTATTTCACTAGGATGACCTAGGCAACTTGATCTCAATCTCGAAAGCAGTTACGAACTCCCGTTCGCGAGGGATTGTCCTTTGACTAGTATGGGTGAGAGTGGCCAGTTTCGCCGACTCAATATGCCTACCTTCTTGGGGACAAGACCGAGAGAGCGACTGGGAACTTAACTTAGCGAGATGGAATTCACTCCTTCCCACCTACTAGGGTAAGTAGAGGAATGTTCCCTTAAGTGGTGTCTCCGGGTCTTGAACAAAGGGCCCGACCCTCTCATTGGCCCGAGAGGGACTCTGTTTGTTGGTAGGACCACAAACAAATTGTTCATTAGAGGAGCATTGGTACTTAAGGCACAAGATGTAACCTAGGGGTAAAACGGTAATTTGACCCAGCTGGTGTTACGAACATTCGTGAAGGATTGACTTGCTGTTATTGGTCAATATCCGTGGACACAGAAATATATCTGCAGTGAGAAGAGTGCAGCTGTGGGACTTTAGTGGAGTGTTCCCGCAATTAACGAATGTTGATTGGGAGGTTAATGAGATTAATCGAGCAATCTCGTATCGTTGGAGCTTCTGATCTGTAGGTCCATTAGGTCCACCTTCTAGCTCGTGAAGGGTTCTTAGATCTTTAGAATTTGAAATGTTCAAATTCATAAGGGAATATATTTAATGTATTTAGATACGATATAATATATAGTTTTGGAACTATATATTATAAATTTAATGTGAATATGATTCATATTAAATTATATGTGAGAGAATTAAATATTTGAAAGAGTTCAAATATTAAATTCAAATGTGAATGTGATTCATATTTGAAAACTATAGATTATAATTTAATGTACATAAGATGTGCATTAAAACTATAGGTTAGAGAGAAAATTGATTAAATGTGATTTAATCTAAATTAAATATATGATATTTAATTTAATTTAATTAAATAAGATTTAATTGATTTATTAATACGATTAATTATTAAAAAATAGGGAACGTGTCAGCCATCTCTCCCAACTCCCTAATCGATAGGGAGTGGGAGATGCCCTCTATAGGGTCTTCTTCTCCAAGTGAGAAGAAGACAATTGATCGATGCTGAATTTTTGCGATTGAGAATTGCACTCACACAGTAGAATTCTCTCTCTGACTCTCCCATTCTCAATTCTATCCAAAAGTTGGAATCCTTCCCACCAAGGAGGATCTAAGTAGAACACAAAGATATAGGAGGTGATCTCTGGTGGTTGTGTTCTTACTGGAAGAAAACAGAGAAGTCCTTGTACGATTGTTTTTGTTGTACAACCTTTGGAGCAACAAGTTGCTGGAGAAAGTCTACAAAGGTATCAATTCTTCTTCCCTTTAGTTTAATAGTTAAACTTAATATATGTTTGTATGTATGCATTTAATCCATGCCTAATAGGATTAGAAAGTATATTCTTGTTCTGTATTTTTGGGTCAATGTACTAGTTTTTGTTTCAATTAAAACAATCAAGTACATTAACAATTCCAATCACGTTTCCGCTGCTCAAGGAGATCAGATCTCTATCAGACTGTGAGGATCCATTGACCTATGATCAGACAATGGTTGATGTTGACAAAGACGAATGGATTAAAGCTATGGACCAGGAAATGGAGTCTATGTACTTCAATTCTGTTTGGGAGCTTGTGGATCAACCGGATGAGGTAAAACCTATTGGTTGCAAATGGATCTACAAGCGTAAACGTGGTGTAGATGAGAAGGTGCAGACCTTCAAAACCCGACTAGTGGCAAAGGGTTTTACCCAGGTTGAAGGGGTTGACTATGAGGAGACCTTTTCACCTATTGGCATAGTAAAGTCGATCAGGATCCTTCTGGCCATTGTCGCGTATTATGACTACGAGGTATGGCAGATGGACGTCAAAACAACCTTTCTGAATGGCAAACTTGATGAGACCATCTACATGGACCAGCCCAAAGGGTTCATTGCCCAAGGCCAAGAGCAAAAGGTTTGTCGGCTTCATAGATCCATTTATGGGCTGAAACAAGCTTCGAGGTCTTGGAATATAAGGTTTGATGAGGCGATCAAATCTTATGGCTTTGATCAAAATGTCGACGAGCCTTGTGTCTAGAAGAAAATCGTTGACAAAATTGTCGCATTTTTGGTGTTGTATGTGGACGATATCCTTCTCATTGGGAATGAGGTAGAATTTCTTACTGACATTAAGAAGTTGCTAGCTTCGCAATTCCAAATGAAAGATTTGGGAGAAGCTCAGTATGTTCTAGATATCCAGATAGTTCAGAACCGGAAGAACAAAACGCTAGCCTTGTCTCAGGCATCTTATATTGACAAGATGTTGTCTAGATATAAGATGCAGAACTCCAAGAAGGGCTTGCTACCTTTCAGGCATGGGGTTCACTTGTCTAAGGATCAGTGTCCTAAGACTTCTCAAGATGTTGAGGATATGAGACGGATTCCATATGCTTCGGCTGTAGGGAGCCTGATGTATGTCATGTTGTGTACTAGGCCCGACATCTGTTATGCAGTAGGAATTGTCAGTAGATATCAATCCAATCCAGGATTAGATCACTAGACAGCCGTAAAGGCAATCCTCAAGTATCTTAGGAGAACGAGGAACTACATCTTAGTGTATGGCAGTGGGGATTTGATCTTACGGGATACACAGATTTCGACTTTTCGGACCGATAAGGATTCTAGGAAATCCACTTCGGGGTCACCGCTCGAATGGAGGAGTTGTAGTTTAGCGAAGCATCAGCGAGGATGCATCGCCGATTCCACTATGGAAGCGGAGTATGTTGCGGCTTGAAGAAGCAAAGCGAAGCTGTTTGGCTTAGGAAGTTCATGACGGATTTGGAAGTTGTTCCAAATATGAACTTGCCGATCACACTGTTCTGTGATAACAGTGGTGCAGTAGCCAACTCACGTGAGCCTAGGAGCCATAAGAGAGGCAAACACCTTAAGCGCAAGTATCATCTGATACGGGAGATTGTGCACCATGGAGACGTGACAGTCACGCAAATAGCATCGGAGCACAACGTAGCTGATCCATTTACAAAGCCCCTCACGGCTAAGTTGTTTGAGGTCACCTGAGAGTTCAGGTCTTTGGGAGCTTCCGACTAGGGCAAGTGGGAGATGTGTAAACGGGTATTCAATGCCCTAGTTTATTATATTACTTCATTGTAATTTATGTACATTTTAAATGTATTTTCTCCACTAGCTTAGTCCAAGTGGGAGTTTGTTGGGATTTTTGTCCTAATCTCGTGTTTGTAAATTACTGTTTGAAATTAATAAGAGTTATTTATTTCATCACTTTGTGTCTCGCAATATGTATAAACTTTTCCAATAAACTAAGCTCCAGAGTCATCGAATTTATGAGAGAACTACAACTTTGAACAAGTGTGTAGTGGACACACAAGGAGGATCACGCTCGAGTTAATGACCGAACGGTCTACGATATATGGATAGGGTTGGAGACCTAATCACGGATACACACTGTGAATGCGCCCGCTTTGTATTAGATACAAACGAGGTGATCTCGACTCGTTCATGTGGTTGACATACGAGTGGGGGCATCCTGTGCAATGAGATTGTACAAGACCGAACCGTGAATTATTAGACCCACCGATGTAACACCATTGTGATGAAGAAGGGACTAATAACTTCGTAGATGACCATTAATGACTCGACCTAAATCCTAAGCGTGTTACGGACTCCTGTCTGCGGGGGTTTGTCCTTTGACTAGTACGGGTGAGGATGATCACAGTTACTCGCCCAATATGCCTATCTTCTCAAGGACAGGACAAAGTAGCGAGCTGGGAACTTAACTACGCGAGATGGAATTCACTCGTGCCCGCCTTTAGGGAAACTAGAGGGGTTGTTCCCTTAAGTGTTGTCTCTAGGGCTTGAACAACGGGCGCCCACCTTCTCACTGGCCCGAGAAGGGTGTTGTGTATGGTTGGACCATCACAATATGTTGTTCATTAGAGGAGCAAAGTGGGGACTTAAGGAACAAGAGGTAGACACAGTGGGTAAAAGCGGTAATTTGACCCAGCAAAGTGTCTCACGAAACACTGTGCGTGAAGGTCGACTCATGGGCATTGGTTATATCGGTGGACACGTAATATTCTGCACTGACGGGAGTGCAGCTACGGGCTATAGTGGAGTGTTACCGTAGCTAATGAATGTTGATTAACCGGGTCAAAGAGTTTAACAAGTTAATCTCGATTCATTGGAGCCCGTCACTGTAGGTCTATTAGGTCCCTCGGTTGGCTCAATCTGGGTTAAAAGAAGGGTCAATATTTTGGTATGAAATTGAAGTGTTCAATTTCACTTTAAGGGCATTTATGTCATTTATATGAGATATGAATGAAATAATATATAGTTTAATGTGAATGAGATTCATAATAAACTATAGATTTGCCTAATGGTTGAATTAGGGCTAATTGGAGAAATTAATTGAGAGAAATTAAATTGGATGTGATTCAATTTAATTAATCCACATTTATTGCAAATGAGATTGGCAATATGAGATATGAGATATCTTATATTATGTGGTTATGCAAATGAGATTTGCATAACCTATGGTTGTGGTAAAGTGGTAATAATGTGGAGATTTTAACTCCATCATTTCCACTATTTAATCCCTTCTTGCAAGAAGGAATTCAAGTTTTCACTCTCATTTTTTGGATTTCACCCAAAAGAAGAGTTTTCTCTCAATCTTTTTCTCTCAATTCTCCTCCTTTTTCCAAAACAAAAGTCCCACCACTTTCCTTCTTCCTAAGGAAGAACAACCGAGAAGGTCGTTGGTGGTGTTTGTTTTGTACGAGAGAAGCGATCGTTGAGAAGCACGAAGTGTTCGTGACCGAGGAAGAAACCTTGAAGTTTTTGTCTACAACAAGTAAGTAAACTTCTCCTTACTGTTTTTCTTCCTCTTTTGCATGTTTAGCCTAGATCTAAGAGTTAGATTATTTTAACAAGATCAAATAGCATAATGATACCTTGACGATTCGATCGTCTTCCGCTACGCGGGGATTTTCATTCCCTTCAACTTGAATGTGATGAAATTTTCTTAACACCATAGGGTTGAGTACTTTAGAATAACATCTACTACATCTCATAACTTTTCCATCTCTTTTGTCATGAAACCTTAACATTCAGACTTTGAACACGAATATTTTACTTAGCACATCTAGACTTTGAACTTTTCAAGAAACCATATTCATCTATCAAGGTTTTACTTAAGGAACTTAGTTGCTTAATGTTCCTTGAAAGACTTTCACCTCGTAAGGTCTACTTTTTCCCTCCTTTGTCCAAACCGACTCTTTTAATAACGCGCAAGTAAGTGTCTCATCTTGACAAAGTTTTTCTCATGCCTTAACATTCTTAACTCAGACATTTCCTTTCTATCCTCAAACACTAGAGATCATACATTCGTTTTTTCTTAACTTAACAAAATGCATCATGTTCATCTTTCAAAGTTTACTTGGAGAACTTGACTGCTCAGGAATCGACTGCTTTCACCTCTCAGGACTTACTCTTCCCTCCTTTTTGTCTAAGTCAACCCTTTCAAAATACCAGTGTCTCATGCTTACAAAACTATCTTTAGGTATCAACCTTTTTAACTCAGCTCTTTCTTTTCTACCACTAACAGTAGGATCAGACACATTCTTTTTCCTCAGCGTAGAAACACAACATTTTCGCATCATGCATACATATAGCTTCACATATAGGCATTTTCTTTCTATAAACAAGCAGTAGAAATCACATATT
The DNA here is from genome assembly GCA_036507285.1 of Trichosanthes cucumerina. NCBI lineage: Eukaryota > Viridiplantae > Streptophyta > Magnoliopsida > Cucurbitales > Cucurbitaceae > Trichosanthes > Trichosanthes cucumerina. Next base: position 76,569,598 of record CM071836.1, read on the forward strand.
TTCATTCTTTCGTAGCTTAGAAATACAACATGCTCGATTCTTATATACACATACTTTACATATAAATATACATACTTTTCTTTTCATGAATAAAACAAAAATTTATTTCAAAGGCATACTTGGCGATGACTGGGAGTTGCTCCTTAGCCATGGGATACTTGTTGCTTACGATGTAAGCGAGTCTACAGAACCCATAACCTTAGGCTCTGATACCAACTGTAACGACCCTACTTTTCAAACTCACTTTATCTAAGGTCGCTACTAAACATGCATGCATTTCAGGCAATAAATAACATTAAATAAGTAAAACTTGATAATGAAAATCACTTTAATTTTGGATCCTAGAAAATAAAACATTTAAATACCATGAATGATTGCCTCAGTTTCGAAATCTCTATACTACTTAAGCGAAAAACAAAATCACTTAAAATACTTTATAAAACAAGAATACGGAAATCATGACTTCGTTTCCATGGCTTTCGTAGCGCGTCCCCGTCACTCGCCTGGTATGCCCTCGCCTTTACCTGAAAACATGTTAAAAACAAAAGGAACAACACAAAGGTAAAGGGGGTGAGTATTATAATAATACTCAGTAAGTGGGGGTAGGGAAATGCAAACACATGCAACATGACTTTTAAAGTCATAAAACCTTCTTTAGTGGGACCTAAAACTTTCTTTCATAAAATTACGACTTTTCTCTTAGGCTTTAAGTGGTCAATTGAATTAACCTGAGTCTTTTCATGTTGAGTCCCTCACAGACCCCTATAGGTTTTGAGTCCCTCACAGACCACTATAAGTTTGAGTCCCTCACAGACTCCTATAAGTTTTACCCATAGGGTCTCTAATGCATGTTTGTGTGACGACCACAGCCACAGGTACTAATTATTTATTTTATTTAACGTTCTATCCGCCTGCGTGTCAAGTCGGATTAGTAAATTTTCATCAGGCTCGGTGAGAGTGAGTCATTGATTTTACTTAGTTTAAAGCCAAATATTCTCCTTTAGATTATTATTTATTAAAATTAAAAGAAAAGGAAGAGGCAATGGCACTTTGGTTATTAATGTTTAAATGAGGGTTACATTTGGCAATTGGAATTTAACCTAATTTGGTAGTATATAGTCTCCTTAAGTGTAATCACAAACAAGAAAACCCTAACCCTAGTTCACTATCATCTTCTCCTTCTCCTTGTATTTTTGCCCTAACCTAAAACCCTAAATTCTTTGTGCTGTTGCTCTACCGACCACTTCAAGCCCTAGACGTTGCCTTCGCCGCCGGTGAATCACGAACAGAGACTCCAACCGCACATCTGCCTCTTCAGCCACTCGCGCCGGCGAAAACCCACGAGCACAGACGAACGCCGAACCTCGAGCCGACCCACAAACGTCGCCCGATCGAATACGCCACGCGCGCGCGCCACTGCAGCACTCGAACTCCTAGCCGTGACCTCGATCCGCCGTGCTTTGCGCGCCGAGATCGCACGCCGCCGCCGTAAACTCGTTCGTCGGCCTGCTCGCAAGCTCCGTTCGCGCCTCACGCACGAAGAGCTCGCGGAGCTAAGCGCACTCGCCCCATCCAACCAGCCGCGCCACGCTCTGCACCGAAACTCTCCGGCCGCGGCCGTCCGTTTCACGAGCCGTCCACCGGCCCGTGACCTCGTCCAGCCGGCCGCCGCAAGAAGTTGAAGCTTCAGCCGTCCGTCAATCCGCGAGCACCTGCAGCAGACCTCGCCGGACTTCACGCACGCCGGCCACCGTTTCGCAGCCGCTGAGATTTCAACCGGTGAGCGTTTCTGTTAAATTCGGTTTGGAGAGAGAGCTACACGTAACCTATTGGAAATTTAGACATTAAATTGAGAACGTAACCCCTGTTTCAACGCTAATTGTAGGGACCAAGTTGGAGCGAAATTGAGGGTCAAACGTCAAGACGAACTAAGGAGTGTTAAGTATTCGCATTAAACTCGAGGTAAGCGGGGCATGGAACCTTAATAACGTAATTTAAGTACCTTATGATTATGGATTTAGTGAATACTTGGAGAATGAACTTGGAATTGTGTTGTGAATCAGGTTCCACTAAAGAAGAGTAATCAAGGAGCTCGGGTTAGGTTTTGGAGTAGAATTCGAACTAAGGTAAGGGACCTTGTGCCGAATCTTTTTAAATGGGATTAAAGAAAACGAATTTCAATATTTTATGTGAAATTGGTACGTATTTTTTACTTAAAAGATTTAATGATTTTACACGAGAATATTCCAAGATTTTATGTGAGAATGCCTTGATATTCTATGTGAAGATATCTCAATATTTTATGTGAGTATAATCTAGTATTTTATGCGAGAATATCTTTGTATTTTATGTAAGAATATTTCAAGATTTCATGTGAGGATATTACAAGATTATTATCTATGAGAATATTGCATGATTATATACGTGAGTATTATACCCTATCGATGTGAAAAATCATGATTTGCATATCAATGATATGGTTGTGGCATGTACACTATAGTTATGAGGAATGATGGGACCTCATGCATGTTATGTATGTCATGAAATGATTTGATGAAAAATGTGGACATTGATCTCCTGAGTGCATTATGTGCATGGTCAAACATGCATTAGAGACCCTATGGGTCAAATTACAGGGGTCTGTGAGGGACTCAATTTTATACTGAGGGTGCGTGAGGGACTCAAACCATACAGGGTCCATGAGAGGACTCAAATGATTACAGGAGTGCTGTGAGAGGACTCAAAACGAAATGACTCGGGATGACCAATTGGCCACTTAAATAAAAAGGAAGTCATGGATTAAAAGACGACGACGATATGAGAAAGTTTTAGGTCCCGATATATGTACATTTCGAAAAAGTTTAAAAGTCATGATTGTATGTGTATGCATATCCCAAACCTCGGTAGCGAGGTCACTTACTGGGTATTATTTTGCAATACTCACCATTTATTTTAAAAATGTTTTTCAGGTAAGGCCAAGGACGTGCAGGGCGAGTGACGGAGGCGCGTTGCTAGAACCATGGGAATAGACATGTTTTCCGCACATTTCTTTTATAAATCGATGTTGTCCCTTTATGTTTTGAAGTTTAAATTTACCTTACTGATTTAAATAGGCCATGTTTAAACCGCTCCTTTTATCTGCTTTTGAATGTTTTGATTTGGGATCCCTAAAGACAAATTATTTTCATTGGAGGTTTAAAGATCATTTTATCTCTTTTGGCCTATAAATGCATGCATGTGTAGTAATGTCCCTAAGAGTTTAGTCATAGAAAAGTAGGGGCGTTACATGTTTGGTATCGAGCCCCAGGTTTAAGGGTTTCGTAGACTTGCTTCTGCAGTAAGCACGAGTAGTTCCCATGGTTGAACAACGCGCGTTGGCCACCGCCAGCACGCTCGTATTTTATTAATTAAGCAAATGATTATGATGTAATTTTGTATTATGAATGTAAATGAATTTAAACCCCAAGGGTGATCCTATCTTATAGTTAGAAAGTAATGAAACCGAAAGTTAGAAACTCTCTCTCAGATTGTAAGATCGACAAAATGCCACCTAGAGGTCGTGGGAGAGGTAGAGGACGTGGTAGGGTCGGAGGGCAAGAGAAAACGTTGACACACTGCCGTAACTACCACCGAACAGAGGAAATTACCTCACCCGCGTGCGGATCTCCCCAGGACCACCAAATCGCCGGAGGAGAATGCACTGCGATCGCTCCGATGGCGGATCAAGGAAACCCTAATGTCATGACTATGATGGTAGAGGCCATGCGAGACTGCGGTGCGAGCACTGATAGCCACTCACCGCCCAAGCAAGTCGGGGCGGAATGATGCAACCACGAGTCTCGATATCCGAAGGACTTCAGAAATATGATCCCGATCGTTTGATGGGACTTCTAGTGACCCCACCGTGGTTGAATTATGGTTGTCCTCCATTGAGACCATTTTCGATCGATGAATTGCCCCGAGGACCGAGAGGGTGTTCGTGTTACCTTCATGCCGAGGATGACGCTTATTTATGGTGGGAGTCCGCCCAGGAACCATTGTCGCCAATGAGAAACGACACACGGAATGCTTAAGGAAGCATTCAGCGGAAATTTTACCCTGCGCACTCGTTACATGGTGAAACAAGCGCAATTCTTACAACTTAGCGAGCAGGAGGCAAAGTGGAGGTATATGAGAGAGAATTCACCCGTTTGTCACGCTTTGCCCCCGAGCTAGTAGACACAGAGGCGAAGAAAACAGAGCGTTTCATTATGGGACTAGATGAAAATGTTCGAGGCTTCATACAGCACTAGCACCTCCCGATTATGCCTCCGCAGTGAGAGAGTGGGCGAATTGATTTGGGTGCAGCGCGCATCGCACAGCAGTAGTGGTTAACCCGGGCACCCCATGGCAAATCATAAGAGGAAATGGGACCACCCTAATTCAAGCTCGCGGCGTCCCAGCGACACCGCATAGACCGAGAAACTTTCGTGCGTGTTCAGTCGAAACCACCGGTCACGGGGCGAGAACTAACGGTGGAGATAAGCCACAATGCAAAGGCGTAGTAGCGGCATTGGGGTAAGTGTTTGGCCCGGTCCGAGTGTGCTTGGATGTGGGAAAGAAGGGCACAGAGCTAATAATTTGCCGAGTCAAGCGGCGCTAGCCAACCTCAAAGTTATCAATAGTGGGATCACTTTGTGAAGCCTATAATACATCAAGGAAGAGCTTATGCAAGCACCGGTAAAAACATCTATGGCTCGGACTCGGTGGTTACTGTGTACACTTCCATTACTTGGGCACCTTGCCTTTGTATTATTTGATTCTGGTTCTACACACTCTTTTATTTCTGCATCCTTCGTAAGTCAAGCTGAGTTAGAATTAGAACAGTTACAGTATGCTCTGTCTGTCTCCACTCCTGCGGGGATAAATTTATTAGCCACTATGAAAGTCAAGGATGGTAGTGTGACCATCGCAGACCATGAGTTAGCAGTGAATCTAGTAGTCTTAGACATGTTTGACTTTGATGTGATATTGGGCATGGACTGGTTAGCGCAGAACCATGCTTGCATTGATTGCTGCCGGGAAGGAAGGAGTGTTTACTTTACCGACCAGCACCAACCCGGCTGAGTTCAGAGGCACGTTAGCAGGAAGTAGGCCTAAGGTAATTACTGCCCTTAAGGCCAGGAAGTTATTACATCGGGGAGCTTGGGGCGTCTTAGCGTGCATACTAGACGCAAGGTGTACGGAGATTTCCGTGTCATCGGTACCAGTGGTGAATGAATTTCCAGACGTCTTCCCCGAGGACCTCCCCGGAATACCTCCGGTCAGAGAGGTAGACTTTAACATCGGATTGGAATTGGGGGCGACCCGATATCCAAGGCACCATCTGAGAATGGCACCGCAGAGTTGAAAGAATCGAAACTACGATTACAAGACTTCATCGGACAAGGGGTTTATACGCCATAGCGTTTCGCCTTGGGGAGCACCAGTGTTGTTCGTGAAAAAGAAAGACGGGTCCATGCGCCTGTGTATAGATTACAGGGAGTTGAATAAAGTTACGATCAAGAATAAATACCCTCTTCCTAGAATAGATGATTTGTTCGACCGATTCAGATGAGCAATGATGTTTTCCAAGATCGATCCGAGATCAAAGCTACCATCGATTGAGAATCGGTGAAGAGGATATTCCCTAAGACAAAGATTGAGATCACGTTATGGGCATTACGAGTTCACAGTGATGCCGTTTGGTTTGACCAACGCTCCTGCCGCTTTCATGGACTTGATGAACCGTTTATTCAAAGAGTTTCTAGATACGTTCGTGATTGTATTTATCGACGATATACTGATATACTCCAGGTGTGATGAAGATCATGAAAGGCACCTGAGAAAAGTTTTACTCACGCTGAGAGAGAACAAGTTATATGCAAAATTTTCCAAGTGTGAATTTCGCTCGAGCGGTATCCTTTTTAGGGCATGTGGTGTCCGTTTCGAGTCTCCGTTGACCCATGAAAGTAGAGGCCGTCACACGGTGGCCTCGCCCACCACCGCTTATGCAGGTACGTAGTTTTCTAGGTCTTGCAGGTTACTATAGACGTTTCGTGCAGGACTTCGCCAAGATAGCCATGCCCATGACTCAGCTGACGCGCAAAGGTAACCCATTTGTGTGGGATGACAATTGTGAGGCGAGTTTCCAGGAACTCAAGTGTAGGTTGGTGTCAGCTCCGATTCTTACAGTCCCGAGGGAACAGGGAGCTTCGTGGTTTCTGGTGATGCTTCTAAGAAAGGTTTGGGTGTGGTTCTAATGCAGACGGTAAAGTAATAGCCTATGCATCCCGACAATTAAAGACGCATGAGAGGAATTATCCAACTCATGACTTGGAACTAGCAATGATGGTCTTTGCATTAAAGATCCGGAGACACTACCAGATGATGCAGAAAATTGCATTTTACAGATCATAAAAAAGTCAAGTATCTGCTCACCCGAAGGAATTGAACATGAGGCAACGCAGATGGTTGGAATTAGTGAAGGATTACGATATTGACATTCAATACCATCCCAGAAGGCTAATGTCGTGGCCGATGCCCTCGATAGGAAGCCAAAGATGCATACTTCAAAGACGAGTTCGCGTGAGAGAGCGAGTTACAGCAGAGTTTGCTCGAGTGAAATTGCAAGACTAGTAGGAAAGACCACGGCTCGCTTAGCTCGATTAACGGTACAACCAACTTTGAGACAACGTATCGTTGAGGCTCAACAGTGGACCTCGATTAGTAGAGAAGCTTACGCAGTAACTACGAGCGAGTTGGATGAGTTTTCACTACCCACAGATGGAGGATTACTATTTCAGGGTCGATTATGTGTGCCAGACGACGACAAACTGAAAACTGAAATCTTGAGTGAAGCCCATAACTCGCCATTCTCTATGCACCCTGGTAGCACCAAGATGTATCGAGATCCAAGCGATCGTTCGGTGGTGTAACATGAAATGCGACGTGGCGAGTTTGTTAGCAAGTGCACTCGACTTGTCGGCAGTGAAGGCACTAGAGCAGAGGCCCGCAGGATCATCTGCAGCCTTTACATGTACCCCAGTGGAAATGGGAGGAGATCTCTATGGACTTCATAGTCGGTTTGCCTAGAACCTTACGAGGCTACTCAGTAATTTGGGTCATTGTGGACAGATTAACCAAGTCAGCACATTTCATACCAGGGAAACCCACCTATTCTACGGATAAGTGGGCGCAGCTTTACCTGGAAGAGATAGTCGCTTTGCATGGGATTCCGGCCAAGATTATTTGAGACGAGGATCCACGTTTCACCTCCAACTTTTGGAGGAGTTTACGTAAAGCGTTAGGTTCACGAGTTGAATTTTAAAATGCGACTTTTCATCCACGCACGGATGGGCGCATGGCGTAACGTTTAAACCGGATATTAGAAGACATGTTGCGAGCTTGCACCTTAGACTTTTACGGGTAGTTGGGACACTCATTTGCATTTGATGGAGTTTGCTTACAATAACGATTACCGATCGACCATCGGAATGGCTCCATTTGAAGCTCTCTATGGAAAGCGTTGCGTAACTCCCGCTCGGGAGGAGGTTGGCGAACGCCGATTATTGGGTCCGCAGTTAGTACAGTCACTAATGAGGCAATACAAAAGATTAGGCGCGAATGCACCGCCCAAAGCAGCACAAAAGAGTTATGCCGATTCGAGGCGGAGGGACCTAGAATTCGAAGTTGGGGACCACGTATTTCTTAAAGTTGCCCCAATGAAAGGAATTCTAAGGTTTGGCCGAAAAGGGAAGTTGAGTCCGCGCTTCATCGGACCATTCGAGATTTTAGAGAGGGTTGGTGCGGTGGCCTACAGACTAGCACTGCCGCCTTCCCTATCAGCAGTTCATAACGTGTTCCATGTCTCCATGTTGAGAAAATACGTTCCAGACCCGACTCACGTCATAGACTTCGAACCATTACAGTTAGCGGAAGATTTGAGTTATGGCGAACGACCTGTACGGATTATCGCAAGAGATCGAAAGACCCTCCGTAACCGTGAGATCAACTTGGTTAAGGTGTTGTGGCAAAACCACCGTGCGGAAGAAGCTACCTGGGAGCGAGAAGAAGAAGTGCGAGCTAAATATCCACAACTATTTCAAGAATAGGAACTTTCGAGGACGAAAGTTCTTAAGGAGGGAAGATTGTGACGCGACCACGACCCACGGTACTAATTATTTATTTTATTTAACGTTCTATCCGCCTGCGTGTCAAGTCGGATTAGTAAATTTTCATCAGGCTCGGTGAGAGTGAGTCATTGATTTTACTTAGTTTAAAGTCAAATATTCTCCTTTAGATTATTATTTATTAAAATTAAAAGAAAAGGAAGAGGCAATGGCACTTTGGTTATTAATGTTTAAATGAGGGTTACATTTGGCAATTGGAATTTAACCTAATTTGGTAGTATATAGTCTCCTTAAGTGTAATCACAAACAAGAAAACCCTAACCCTAGTTCACTATCATCTTCTCCTTCTCCTTGTATTTTTGCCCTAACCTAAAACCCTAAATTCTTTGTGCTGTTGCTCTACCGACCACTTCAAGCCCTAGACGTTGCCTTCGCCGCCGGTGAATCACGAACAGAGACTCCAACCGCACATCTGCCTCTTCAGCCACTCGCGCCGGCGAAAACCCACGAGCACAGACGAACGCCGAACCTCGAGCCGACCCACAAACGTCTGCCTTCAGTCGAATACGCCGCCGGCCACGCCACCTGCAGACCAGAACTCCTAGCCGTGACCTCGATCGCAGCCGCCGCCGCCGAGGCGCGCGCGCGCGCGGTAAAACTCGCTCGGTCGGCCGTTCGCAAGCTCCGTTCGCAGCCCACGTACGAAGAGCTCGCCGGAGCTTAGCGCACTCGCCCCATCCAACCAGCCGCCGCTCACGTCTGCAGCCGAAACTCTCCAGCCGCTCGTCCGTTCACGAGCTTCGTTCCAGCCGTCCGTGACCTCGTCCAGCCGGCCGCCGCAAGAAGTTGAAGCTTCAGCCGTCTGTCAATCCGCGAGCACCTGCAGCAGACCTCGCCGGACTTCACGCACGCCGGCCACCGTTTCGCAGCCGCTGAGATTTCAACCGGTGAGCGTTTCTGTTAAATTCGGTTTGGAGAGAGAGCTACACGTAACCTATTGGAAATTTAGACATTAAATTGAGAACGTAACCCCCTGTTTCGAACGCTAATTGTAGGGACCAAGTTGGAGCGAAATTGAGGGTCAAACGTCAAGACGAACTAAGGAGTGTTAACTATTCGCATTAAACTCGAGGTAAGCGGGGCATGGAACCTTAATAACGTAATTTAAGTACCTTATGATTATGGATTTAGTGAATACTTGGAGAATGAACTTGGAATTGTGTTGTGAATCAGGTTCCACTAAAGAAGAGTAATCAAGGAGCTCGGGTTAGGTTTTGGAGTAGAATTCGAACTAAGGTAAGGGACCTTGTGCCGAATCTTTTTAAATGGGATTAAAGAAAACGAATTTCAATATTTTATGTGAAATTGGTACGTTATTTTACTTAAAAAGATTTAATGATTTTACACGAGAATATTCCAAGATTTTATGTGAGAATGCCTTGATATTCTATGTGAAGATATCTCAATATTTTATGTGAGTATAATCTAGTATTTTATGCGAGAATATCTTTGTATTTTATGTAAGAATATTCCGATTATTTCATGTGAGGATATTTAAGAGTATTATCTATGAGAATATTGCATGATTATATACGTGAGTATTATACCCTATCTGATGTGAAAAATCATGATTTGCATATCAATGATATGGTTGTGGCATGTACACTATAGTTATGAGGAATGATGGGACCTCATGCATGTTATGTATGTCATGAAATGATTTGATGAAAAATGTGGACATTGATCTCCTGAGTGCATTATGTGCATGGTCAAACATGCATTAGAGACCCTATGGGTCAAATTACAGAAGTCCGTGAGGGACTCAATTTTATCTGAGGGTGCGTGAAGGACTCAAACCATACAGTGAGTGCGTGAGGACTCAAATGATTACAGGGGTCTGTGAGGGACTCAAAACGAAATGACTCAGGATGACCAATTGGCCACTTAAATAAAAAGGAAGTCATGGATTAAAGACCTGACGATATGAGAAAGTTTTAGGTCCCGCATATGTACATTTCGAACAAGTTTAAAAGTCATTATTGTATGTGTATGCATATCCCAAACCTCGGTAGCGAGGTCACTTACTGGGTATTGTTTTGCAATACTCACCCTTTCTTTTAAAAATGTTTTTCAGGTAAGGCCAAGGACGTGCAGGGCGAGTGACGGAGGCGCGTTGCTAGAACCATGGGAATAGACATGTTTTCCGCACATTTCTTTTATAACTGATGTTGTCCCTTTATGTTTTCGAAGTTTAAATTTACCTTACAGATTTAAATAGGCCATGTTTAAACTGCTCCTTTTATCTGTTTTGAATGTTTTGATTTGGGATCCCTAAAGACAAATTATTTTCATTGGAGGTTTAAAGATCGTTTTATCTCTTTTGGCCTATAAATGCATGCATGTGTAGTAATGTCCCTAAGAGTTTAGTCATAGAAAAGTAGGGGCGTTACAGTTTGACCATTTATAAATCCTTAGGAGACCAATTGCCATAACCTTCATAAACATGTTCATATGCATACAATATGCATGAGGTCCCATTCTTCAATCACATATACATATATATTCATAATGATGCAACGATCATATCAATCATATAATCATAAATGCAATCACCATTAAAATACGTATTTCGCACAATAGCATTAGTAGAAATCTCAATATACGTAAATATAAATAACTGTGTCAAAACTTCTTTTTAAATACTTCAAAATTAATTCTGTTCGGGTCCTCTCAAACCCTTAAATCATCTAGAATCCTCTCAAATTCCAAGATGAAGTTCTTTTCTAAATCTTTTGAAAATCATTTACTTAGGGTCCTCTCAAACCCTTAAATCTCCTGGAATCCTCTCAAATTCCAAGGTGAAATCCTTTTCTAAATTCTTTGAAAATCATTTTCTCATGGTCCTCTCAAACCCTTAAATCTCATAGAATCCTCTCAAATTCCAAGATAAAATCCTTTTCTAAATTAAATCTTTTGGAGAAAATCTCCAGATATCATTTATTGAAATACGTCCTTGAAATTCATCTTTGGGCAATCTTTAAAACATATTTTAAATACATCTTTAAAAATGTTCCCTTTTCAAAATACTTTGTAAGAAATCTCTTACCTTAGCCTTAGCTTGAAACTCCTAAAGTTTCGTCTCTAACTCAAGGCTCCTCTGAATCGTGCTTGATACTTGAGTTCCCTAAATTCAATCCATTTTCCTAATTAAACACATATAAATAAACTTATTTTCGAATTCAATAATAGTTAGGCTAAATTACCACAAACGGAGTGTCAAATCACGCTCGGAGGGTCGAACTAATCGAACTGGACAACTTCGAAATTGATCGTTGACTGTTGACCATTGATCGTTGACCGACGACGTTGACTATTGATCGACGACGTTGATCGTTGACCGTTGACTGACGACGTGGAGGTCAGATTTGGGATGCCCACTTGCCGATCTACTCGGAACTAGTCCTAAAACTTTGAAAACCGATCAAAAGAAGTGTGAACCATTAGAACTCCAACTGGCGGTTGTTTCTACGAGAAGCGTTCGGTAGAGCAGTGATCAACGACGTTGGCTGCGACTCTGAGTTATACTCGACGTTACGCGTCCTCTGTGAAGCCTCGACGTGTTTTCATGGTGACAGCGTGTTCCAGCTTCGTCCGGCGAGTCTACAACGCACGGTGGAGAAGCGTTTTCCGACGATGCTCACGTGTGGAGCTTCAGATCTGCACGCGACTTTCGATCGACGGCGAGTTGAGGTGATGCTTAGTTGCACTGTTCGACGAAGACAGCTCCAGCGAGATGCTGGTGAAGTCAAGGTCTCGTGGAGCTTAGGAAAGAATGAGGAGGTTGCCTCAAATTTCACATCCTAATAAGACAAAGATGTCTCTTTTTTTCCAAACCCTAAATCACTCTAATTACCAAAATGCCCTCCAATCTTCCAAAATTTACCCCTAAACCTTTAATCAAGCAAATACCCAACTTAACTTGTATATAATTATTCCTATATATATTCACTTAAATTTGTTAAAACTTAAATCAAATTAAGAAACTCCAAAGCCTGGTTAATTTAATTCTCATTAAATCAACCCAAAACACAACCTAAGGGTATTTGAAATTTCAGGGGCGTTACATAAATAATAAAATAAAATTATATATATATATAATTTCTTTACATTTAATAGAAGTAAGGGTGTTTTGGAAAGATAAAATAGCATTTAATTGGTAAAAATCCTCATTTGTAATTTTAGATAAATGAAGACATTTTTGAAATTGAGATATCTTAATGAACTATTTGCTAGAATTACTACTTTTTTAAAGATTTGTTTTGGAGTGTTGAATTTTAATTGCCTTCTATTCAATTTTTTAGTTGTGCCCAAAAAGGACTCTATTTGATTTTAAAATTATTAATATGAAAATGGTATCTTGAAACTTTATGAAATATATGTGTTAAATTTCTGAGAGAGTTTTGATAGTATCTTGAGTGATTTTGTTTTTAAGATTTGTTTTGGAGAATGGACTTTTTTTTTTCAGTAATTCAAAAATGGGATTGAGTTAGTTTTTGTTTAGGAGATTTATTTTGGGGTTAGATTAGATTTTTCTATTATTATATTAAACAATATTTAATATCCTTCAATAATTATCAAAAAAAAAAAATCTAGGAAAAGAAAATATATAGAAACCATTATGGAAATTCTTTTTTGTTTTTGTTTTTAATTTTAAATTTGATTTCCTTCCCATAAAACGACTAGTTTTTTTTTACTATACATTTGTATTATTATGTGTTAATGTTTACATCTAATGTGTATATAAAAAAATTTAGATGGCTCAAAGTCATGATGACTGATGAGTGTGATGAAATGACTCAATAGCCTACTCTAATTGAGACATATTTCATCCATTTATTATATGAGGAGGCAAAAAAGGATTGCAAATCTCAACTTTACATAAGAAAGCTTGGTCAACTATATACAATGATATATTTACAAAGTTTAGCAAGAGGTATAATGTGCCAAAGTTTGTAAAAAAATATAATAGATTAAGGAAGTTACATCGTGAGTTTTTTACACTACTACAATAAAATGGAGTAGGATTGATATGAACCAAGGAATCTCAATCAAGTCACATTAAATGAAGTCAAGTTTCATGAAAGTTGAACATAAGTTTCATTTAATGAACTCAAGTGCAACTCATTCTTCATTAAAGAACAATCAAGCATCATTTATGGAACAATGGCTTCAAGATACTTCAAGAAGAGCTTCATTTACTCTTAGATAGTTACAAAGAGTTACAAAGTCAACAAAGAGACTTTAATCTCGGTTTTTAGCTATATTGATGTAATTTCGATTGTAAACATTTCATTTATGAGTTTTTAGGTTACTTTTGAGTAATGGGTGTTATGGCATTCATGTACTTAGGAGTTATAACCCTTAAATCGCAAATAATTTACCTTTAGGTTTTAATTTTGAAGTCTATAAATAGCCACACATGTAATCCATAGAGGAGAAGAAGAAAGATTTGAAAATGTAATGAAAATGAGCCTTTGAGCTTTATTATAGCCTAGAGTGATTTCTTCGCAATTCTATGTAGATTAGGTTGCATGCTTAGAATCATTCAAGCTTGACTTGATCAATCTTGCTTGTGGAGTGATTTGAATCTCATACAAGTTTCTTGCCTTGAGATGTTTGATCAACAAGATAATTTGATTTTACTTTTCTTGAGTTGATTTTCAAAATTTTTTTTGGAGTCATTGAAATTGAGTTCTAAATGTGTTGTTAGAGCAAGGTTGTTAGATCCAATTGTCAAAGGTTACTTAACATTTTTTTACATTAGAATCTCTGGCTTCTTTGATTTCATTTTGATTTGGCTTTTTTGGGTTTTAGAACTAAAAGTCTTGTTCCACAACAAGGTTGTTGTTTCAATTCCTCTTTAATTTCTTATCAAGGATGATTGGGTACCTCCTAACTCTGATGAAGAGAGAGACTTAGAGAGGAAATTTGTTTCATATGCGACCCATATTGAGTTAAGTGTTGATGATGATGAAACGAGATCCATGGAGATTGGAGTGAGATGTCTACTCAATCATCTAAATGTTATTCAATTGGCCCATCATTGGATAGTCGTGCTCATAAGACTGCACGAACTTCTCGACAAGCCATTTCAGATGATGCTTTAAAAGTATGGACTAAGTCGATGTTGTAGAAGTCTGAAGTTAGGTCTTCTCAAAAATGTGAACTAAAAGTCATTGTATCTAATGTTGAAAAGTATAGCATTGAGGAGTGAATGACCAAGTTAGGCTCTATTTCTGGACTGCCTAGCACTGCTTATGTGAAAGCATGTTAAAAGTATGCTTTATATGAGTGGAAAGCAATGTTCATGATCATGTCAGAGGAAAATAAAACAATGTTAGGTGTTGTGACGACCACAACCACAGGTACTGACTGTTTATCATATTTAACATTCGATCAATCTTTAGGTGGGGTCAGACTAGTAAATTTTAGCATGCTCGGTGGGTTTGAACTATGAATTTCATATGATTTTAAGTGATTTGCTTCTCTTAAGAGGATTATATTTACATGTGAATAAATAAAGGAAGAGGAAGTGACAATGGCATTTTAGTAAATAATGCCTAAGTAAGTGTTAAGTGTGATTTTGGAAATTGACCTAGCTTGTTATTATTTATTCTTAATTAACCTTGCAAACACAATGAAAACCCTAACCCTAGGCTTCATCTCCTTCCTCCCCTTGCCCTAGCCGAAAAACCCTTCCCCTTGCTGCATTCTTCCGCCGGCCGCATCAAGAGGCAGCCGCCCTCGTTTTCTGTCACGGTCGAAGTTCACGTAAGGGGAAGCGCCGCCGTCGATCACGTTGAAGACCTCGCCGCCGGAGCCTCGAACACTCCACGCTTCGGTTCCTCGTTTTGGGTTGTAGGTCTCCTTTCGCCGGTCGTCCGTCGCCCTTCAACCGCCTTGCCCGATCGCGGTGAGGAAGCCCTGGCCCGTCGGGATCGCTCGCACTCGCGAGGACCACCGCCGTGTACGAGCCCCTCGATCGCCGTCGCCGAGCCTGCGCAGCGCCGAAGCCCCGATCACGCACGTCCAGCCATTCGCGAGCTCCACGTCGCCAGCCGCCGCTGCTGCTACTGCTTGTGGATCGCGCCGCCGCCGGCTGTTCGTGAACGTCGCCGTCCAGCTCTGCCTCCGATTGCAGCGCCGACCAGCACCATTTCACAGCCGCTGAGATTTCAACCGGTGAGCGATTTTGTTAAGTTCGGTTTGAGAGAGAGATACACGTGACCTATTGGATATTTAAACGTTAAATTGAGAATGTAATCCACTGTTTCGAACACGACTTGTAGGGACCAAGTTAGAGCGGAGTTGAAGGCTAAACATCCAAGGGATTTAAGAACTTCTAGGCCTATACGTTGAGATTGAGGTAAGCGGGGCATGAAGCCTTAAGAACGTAAATTAGGTACCTTTACATTATGGATTCGGTGTATGCTTGGAGAATAATTTCGGTTTTGTTGTGCGAATCAGGTTCTACTTAAGAAGAGTACGCAAGGAGCTCGGGTTAGGTTTTGGAATAGAATCTGAACTAAAGTAAGGGATCTTGTGTCGAATCTTTTAAATGGGATTAAAGAAAACGAATTTCACTATTTTATGAAAAATTAGTTCGTTATTTTACTTAAAAAGATTTAATAATTTTACGCGAGAATATTTCAAGATGTTATGTGAGAATGCTTTAATATTCTATGTGAAGATATCACAATATTTTATGTGAGTATAATCTAGTATTTTATGTGAGAATATCCTTGTATTTTAAGTAAGTATATTCCAGTATATCAGGTGGAGTTATTACAGTACTTTATATGAGAATATTTCATGATTACATGCAAGAATGTTATTTCTAAATTGTTGTGAAAAGTCATGATTTGCATATCAATGACAATGTTTGTGGCATGTACACTATAGTTATGTTGAATGATGGGACCTCATGCATGTTATGTATGCCATAAAATGATTTGTGAAAAATGTGGAAATTGGTCTCCAGAGTACATTGTATGCATGGTCAAACATGCATTAGAGACCCTATGGGTCAAGTTTACTGAGGGTGCGTGAGGGACTCAATCTATACAGGGTGCGTGAGGGACTCAAACCATACAGGGTGTCAGTGAGGGACTCAAATAATTACAGGGTCCGTGAGGGACTCAAAATGAAATGACTCGGGATGACCAATTGACCACTTAAAGAAAAGGAAGTCACGGACTATAGTCATGATGATATGAGAAGGTTTTAGGTCCCGCATATGTACATTTTGAACGAGTTTAAAAGTCATGATTGTATGTGTTTGCATATCCCAAACCTCTCGTAGCGAGGTCACTTACTGGTATTGTTTTGCAATACTCACCCTTTCTTTTCAAAATGTTTTTCAGGTAAGGCCAAGCACGTGCAGGGCGAGTGACGGAGGCGCGTTGTCGGAACCATGGGAAATGTCATGTTTTCCGCATATTTTCTTTAATAACTGATGTTGTCATTTTATGATTTTTGAAGTTAAGTTTAAATTTCCGGATTTTTAAGTAGGCCATGTTTAAACCATTTCTTTTGCACGTTTTGAATGTTTTGTTTTGGGATCCCTAAAGATGATTTAATAGCAGTGGTGATTTAAAGATTGTTTTAAATCCTTTGGCCTAAGAATGCATGCATGAGTAGTAATGTCCCTAGGACTTATAGTCAAAGAAAAGTAGGGGCGTTACAGGTGTAGACTTCTCTTCATAATTTTTAAGATGCTTAGCTAGATCTTTTGGTAAGAAATTATGAATAACAAGTACACTTTTTTGTGTTTTTTTTTACAAATGCTACCTAAAAGCTAGCTTTTGTTTCGTAGCTCATATGGAACTTTTGTATGTTGAAGTATGAAAATGACTTATGTCTTAAACTATATATAAATGGAATATATGATAGTCATTTGTTACTTTGAAATTATTTTTTGTCTATCTATTTTATTAGGTACTATGACACAAAATAGCGATAATGATAGTGACTCATCGACATCTTCTAATGAGATGGTTGGTCAAATGCTTATAGTCACTACAATTGTCAATCAATATAAATGTGAAATTCCTAAACACCCCATGACATACATCTTTCATTAAATGGTCCTAAATATATGTTGAAGTTGTTGAATAGGCATCCTGATAGAATTTTTTAATTTCTTTTAGAATGGATAACAATACATTTAGAGATTTATGTGAGAGATTAAGACAAACAAATTATTTAGTGAATGATAAAATGATTAGCATTGAAGAAGCAGTTGGAATGTTCTTACTCACAATATGTCATAGCACACGTAATAAGATTCTAGCTTAATGATTTCAACACTCTAAAGAGATTGTGTCTCAACAATTCTCTAGAGTTTTAAGAGTTATGTGTATGTTGAGGTGTGATGTTATACAAGGTCCAAATATGATGGAAACTCCACATGAAATTTTGAATAATCTCAAGTTTAATCCATGATTCAAGGTATGTGTATTAACAATATTTTGTTTTTTTAGTTTATTGTTTTCAATTTCTTTTTCTCCTCTTTAGACTGTATTGGAGCAATTGATGGCAATCACGTAAGTGTGTCGGCCCCTCCATCGAAACAAACACCATATCGTGGAAGAAGGGTTATTGTAACACAAAATATTATGTGTGCATGTTTATTCATTATGTTATTCACCTGTGTCTACACTTGTTGGGAAGATACTCCTAATGATTCTAGAGTATTGTTGGATGTTTTTGGTAGGGAAGAGAATAATTTTCCCTTGCCACCTGAAGGTTAGAATTTTTTTAAAAAAAAAAATGAATGTACAACATACTCATAGTGAGAGAAAAATATTGTCGGGTGGATTCTAACTATACAAATATGTCTCGTTTCTTAGCTCCATATCATAGTGAGAGATATCATTTAAGAAATTATAGAGGAAGAGGAAGGCATCCACGAGCACCATAAGAATTTTTTTATTATAAATACTCTTCATTATGCAATGTGATTGAACATTACTTTGGTATACTAAAGGCTCGATTCCCCATCTTAAAATTGATGCAAAACTACCCAATTAGAAAGCAACGTAGAATTTCAACTGCTTGTTGTGCAATACAAAATTTTATTAGAATGATTTCAACTAGAGATACCTCAATTGAAGAATATCAAGTTGTTGACTTAGAAGTACATGAGGAAGAAAGCTTGGGTGGAAAACAAGAATTTCTTGATATGAACTTAAGAAAAGATATGGCAAAAATGGTTGCAGTGGGTTGTCTAGCCGCAAGGGTAGCGTTGAGACGTTGTCCCTAGCGTCTCAACGCTACGAAAAATGCAAAAAGACGTCGTTTTGTGCAACACAACATTGTGATGTTGTCTCTAGCGTCTCAAGTTGTGATGATTTCCTATATATACATCTTTTTTATGTCATTCGAATGGGGGAGTCATTTTTAGAATTTCACCCTAAATTCGATTTCTACAGTACTAAGGGGGCTGGAAGACTGTTTTGAAGGGCCACAAATGATAGTTGAGGCTCGAGATTGTGACGGGGCTTGGACACGAGGACCGACACTAACAACTAGAGTTTTTTTCTTCCTTTTCTCTTAGATTTGTAGTTTGATTTATAGACCTTAAACACTGATTTAGCATGTTTTTAGTGATGATGAGCAGCTAATTTCGTAGTAAGGGAATTGATGTAGTCATGTTTATATTATTTTAGCAATAAATTCAGACTTGGTTGTGCTAAATTATTTTTGGTAATTTATGCTTAATGCTTGTATTTCTCTGGCCAAGAATTGCATGTTTGATTGGTTTAATTTTTATTTGAGAAAATAGTTTTTAAACTAGAATAGGATTACCAAGACTCTTAGTAAATTCTTGTACGAGAGTGAAGGGTTCATTAAGAGACAATTAAAAGAAGTTACTTAATGTCTTGTATGCTATTAAAATCTAGATGGAGACATTAGGTTTATAGTTATGCTTGAGGTTAATTGAACCTGAGAGAGTCTTTTGATTAAATTTACCTTCTTGCTTATAATTTCACAACCAAAACTAAATTAATGAGCTAAGATAATAAATCATCCAATGAAACCAATTCCCTAGCATTCCTCTCATACATTTATTTACATTTTTTTAAAAAAAATCATAATTTCATCTCAATTGAAAATTAGAAGGTTTCTTTAGATAAAACTGAGAGTGAATATTCTAGTAATCAACTAATCTAGAAAACCATTCTTGATGATGATACTTGGAACTCAAAATCACTACATTAAAACTTGACACTATAGACTTGCAGTTTTGCATGGTTACAAAAATGTGCAACAATGACAAAAATGAATTTGTGCAGTATGTATTAAATATTTTCTTCTTTTTGTTACATTAAATATCATGAACTTTAAGAATATTGTGTCGTGGTTGATATATTACACTAATGTTATGTAGAAAATTATATTGTGTCTATAATAATAGATCATGACTATTGAATTTATAATAGTATATGAGGAATTTCTTTTTTATGAAAATAAAACAATAATATAAATTATCATTAGTTGTATGATGTCTTTAATCATTAATTACATACAATTTACCATGTAAAATATGATATTAATAAATTTTGAAATCCAACCAAACGCTATATTTCATTTTCATTTTTCTGGATACATTACCAAACAAATTTTCAACAAAATCTTGAATTGAGATATAATTTTTTTATTCAGCTACCAAAGACATATTTGAAAACAGTGAAGACATATAATACAATTCTTGTTTTCAAATTCATGTTTTTGGATCACAACCAAATAAGACTGTTTTTCCTATATATTGGAAAGTTCATGAAATATTTTAATATCATATGATTTGAAATCTAAGAAACAACTTTAATTTATTCATCTTGTTTGAAATGAAAAACATTTAGAATGAATGTAATTAACGCATCGTTTGATAACCATTTGGTGAATTTTAAAAATTATATACACTACTTCTATCTATGAGTTTCTTTGTTTTGTTTATCTATTTTTGACTTATATCTTCAAAATCCTAACTAGGTTTTGAAAATTTAAATAAATAAATTTTTTTTAAAGAAAAACCACATTTGATAACATGGTTTTTCAAAATTAAACCTATAAATACTACTTTCAAGTTTCACCTATGAGTTTCATTATTTTGTTATCTACTTTGTACATGTATTTCTAAAAATCAAGCCAAGTTTTGAAAACTAAAAAGTGTTTTAAAAAACTTATTTTTTGTAATTTGGAACCTTACTAGGAAAACCCCAAATGAAAAAAAAAAAAAAAAAAACCCTAATGAAGGAAAAAAATACATATTTTATATAGTTTAATATAATACATTCACTCTCCCTCTCATGGAGGCATCACTTGAGATCTCTGAGTCGTTGCATTCCAATACCGTGCACCAATTTTTCAAAGGTTGCAATTGGTAAT
This sequence comes from Trichosanthes cucumerina, assembly GCA_036507285.1. Classification (NCBI taxonomy): domain Eukaryota; kingdom Viridiplantae; phylum Streptophyta; class Magnoliopsida; order Cucurbitales; family Cucurbitaceae; genus Trichosanthes; species Trichosanthes cucumerina. Next base: position 76,590,198 of record CM071836.1, read on the forward strand.
CCTTTTATAAATAAGTCTTTGTTCTCTCTCCTTTGATCTATCCTCCCTTGATTTGGGCTATGCAGGTTGTGTTGTCTTCGTATAATATTGTTGGAAGATGTTTACTAGAAGACAAGCCACATGTTTCACAAATATATTGAGTGATCGATCTTAGCCATACACATTATCGGTGTGTTTCATGAATTGCAAGGATTTCAACATGATTTGAATAAGTGGGCGTTATGGTTTGTTTCACTAATCGCCATAATATAGTGGTACCTCCACATGCGAATAAATAACCTATTTGAGATCTAGTTTTGTGTGGATCAGATAAATATATTCAAAATCTGCATAACCACCTAGATCAAAATTGAATTTCTTAGAATAAAACAACCACATATCAATCGTTCCTCGGAGATAACGAAGTATATGTTTAATTTCATTTCAGTGTTTTTTTGTTGGACAAGAACTATATTTTGCTAATAAATTTACTGAAAATGCAATATTTGGTCTTGTATTATTAGCAAGATACATAAGTCCACCAATTGTACAAAGATATGCTACTTCAGAACCAAGTAGTTCTTCATTATCATTTTGAGGTCGAAATATATCTTTTTTTACATCCAGTGAACGAACTTCCATTGGAATGTTCAATGGGTGTGCTTTGTTCATATAGAACATTTTCAAAATTTTCTCTGTATAAGTTGACTGATGAACAAATATCTCATCTGTTAAAATGTTCAATTTGCAAACCAAGGAAAAATTTTGTTTTCCCAAGATCTTTCATCTCAAATTCTTTCTTAAGATATTATATTGTCTTTGATAGTTCTTCAGGAGTTCCAATTATGTTTAAGTCATCAGCATATACAGTTACAATAACAAATCCTGACGGAGATTTTTTTATAAAAACACACAGACATATTGGATTATTTTGATAACCTTCTTTCAACAAGTATCTATTTAAGCGATTATACCACATTCGTCCCTATTATTTTAATCCATATAGTGATCTTTGTAACTTTATTGAATACAATTCCCGAGAATATGTTTCTGTCATTTTAAATCCTTCAGAGACTTTCATATAAATGTCATTATCTAGAGATCCATATAAATATCTCGTGACTACATCCAACAACTGCATGTCAAGCTTCTCATATACAGTCGGGTCAATTAGATAATCAATATCAGGTGTTTGCGAGAATCCTTGTGCAACAAGTCTCGCTTTATATCTTGTGACCTCATTCTTTTCATTTTTTTTTTCCTTATAAATACTCATTTGTATCCAACAGGTTTGACACCTTCTGGTGTCCGGACTACTGGTCCAAAAACCTCGCGTTTTGAAGGTGAGTTTAGTTCTACCTGGGTTGCTTTTTTCCATTTAAACCAATCATTTCTATGTTGACATTATTCGATAGATTTTGGATCATAATCATCATCTTCATGAATAATATCATAAGCAACATTGTAAGAAAAAATGTTGTCAACAACTATATCCTTTTGGTTCCATTTTTTTCTTATTATAACATAGTTTGTAGAAATTTCATTATTATCTTCAAGTATTGGACTTTCATCAATGTTATTATGAGTACTTGTATTCGCATTCGGGATTTCTTCTGGAGCATTCATGTCCTTCATTGGATCTTTTTTATTATTAACTACTTTTCTTTTCCAACGATTTTTATCTTTGAAACCCATTGGTCTACCACTCTTCTAGCGAATCCCGGACTCATTACTGACAACTTGTTGTGTTGTGGTTGAAGAGATTGGAATCCCGATGCGGAAGCGATTGATCGTCTTTGTTCTTGATTATGTTCACATAGAAATTGACAAAAAAAAAACAGAAAACTAAAGGCTAAGTCTAACTATGAAAGCATACTAGATTAGGGATTACCTTTGAAGACACAATTCTCCTCGTAATCCACTTGTCGTCTACAATCTTCACGTTCTCAACGATCGAACACCTCCAATGAGTCTTCTCGGTTGTTCTCTAGGAGAGGGAGAGAAGTGGGAACTCTTTTTTGGAAGAGGAATGTTGTAGAGAGAATTTGAAAGAGAAAATATTTTGCTAGAGTGCAAAACTCGCCAAAATGACTTAAGTCCTCAATTTGCATCCTAATGGATGCTTATATAGTCAATGTTTGTGGAGACAAATTCTCCACCCATTATGCCACTATTTCCACTTATTATGCATTATGCAAAATCAATTTGTTTTAAATACATAATATAAGGTATCAAATACCTTGTTATGTAAATCATATTTACATAAAGTGGAAATTAAATTGAATCATATTCAATTTACATATCTCTCAAATTGATTTCTCTAATTATGCCCTCAAATTGATTTCTCTAATTATGCCTTACTTCCATAATTAGACAATAATATAGTTTATTATGAATAATATTCACATTAAACTACATTCTATATCCATTACATCATATATAATTGATATAATTCCCTAAATTGAATTTGAACACTTCAAATTCATTCCATGTAACCCCCCAGACCCAAGATCTCCTGTGACCTGGTTGCGTCACACTATCCTCACAAACCAACACGAGGTCCTTTCAGCATGGTTTGTCCTCACTCACATGCTCCCTAGGAAAATTTCCAAGAGGTCAACCAACATAAGATTGCTCCAAGCCAAGCACGCTTAACTGTGGAGTTCATATGATTGAGCCACCGAAAAGGAAGGTGCACCTTGTTGGTATAGGTAGTAGCTATCAATTCTTTTAAGTCTTTCCGAACTATACTTTCATCTTTCTCAATCATACTATCATATCCTCAGGGTCCCTCTTATTCAGATGTGGTCCTGGTTCATTCATCTGGCATAAAAGTAACTAATATTGTTTTCTCTATTTCTGTTTCATTTTTTACTTCAATGGAGTTGTCTACTTTCAATAGAATTTAAATCAATATCGTCATTTAAGTCAATATCATCTACAAGAATTATAATAAACGATTTTATAAAAAATATATGAAGCAAAAAGTGTAATTTATATGTTCAATGACGGAAAAACTTGCTCATATGTAGATGTTTCGAGTTAGTCATTGCTTCAACAACAAAATTATCAACTAAATTTAAAATTTAATAATAATAATAGTACTATATATATATATACACATACATACATACATATACATACGGACACACATTATCAAAGTTTTATAAAGAAACAATGAACTAAAAAGAATTAAAAAAAAAACTTAAACATAAGACATAGCATACTAAAAGACTTCTTTTAAGTAGGGAAGAATATAACCAAATATTTCTATATTCAAGAAATAAGTGAAACATATAGAATTGTGTTACAAATAAAGAGAAAAAGAAAAAAAAAAAGAAAAAAATTGATAAAAATAGTTGGAGTGCAACCGAAGAAAGATAAAAAAGATGAAGGTGTTGACTAAGTTCTATTTTTTCGTTAAGAAAATAAATTTTAATTAGTGTAAAAAAATAGAAACAAATGGTTAAATGAGATCAAAAGAGTGATGTCAAATTGACATGTAGTCTTATTTTGTTTAACCAAAGAGAGAGAATGAAGTTTGGAGATTAAATAAGGAAAGAGAAATAAGTTAATTAAGGGAGAGAAAAATAAGTTATACTATTAATTTATATTAAATTTTAACAATAAAATAAAATGCCAAGTGACAATTATGTATTGGAAGAGGTATGAAGTCCTCCCAACTACCATAGGACTAGAATTTTTTTCTGATGAATTGGTACATTTAGACACTAATCAATAGTAGATTTGAGACACATGGAGGACATATGTCCATTAGGGGATAGGTTACATGTTCTAAAGGGAAAATGACTCATGGAGGGCATATGGGCAATTGGACTTTTGACACATGGTTATAGGAGAAATGAGCATCTATTTTTTTTTTAATTCTCACAATACTATGATAATTTTAAATAAGTAATTTACCTCCAACTTCTATAAAATCCTCCCAAATTCGACAACTAATTCTTGTTTGTTGTAAAAATAGGATGAAAATCGGGTATAATTTTACCAATATTAAAATACTAATATAATAATATATTTATATTAATAATATAATGAGAATAATATAATAATAATATTAAAATAAGTGTTTGGAAAGTGGGGGCAATATATATAATATAAATAAAGAGATAGTGGAAATTTATGGAAAATTAAATAAAGACTAAAAAGAGAAAGTGGGAGAGAATGAAGAGAATTGGAGAGAATTTCACCAATGGATATTTTTTATTTTTCCACCAAAAGCCACTATTTATAGGCAATTTAGAAAGGGTGTGTTGGTACAATTGGACACCAAGCATTGGTAAGGGATGGACACATGGAAGACACTATGGCTATGGAGGCTTTGCCATTTGGCATGAGTATTGAAGGGCACATTGCATGGGCATCTATTATGTGTAATATTTACAATACTCCCCCTTAGATGCCCATTTATAAAAAATATGCCTCGTTAAAACCTTACTAGGGAAAAACCCAATGGGATAAAAACTCTAGTAAAGGAAAAAGAGTACATATTTTATATAATACATTTACTCCCCCTCATGACGACATCACTTGAGATCTCTGAGTCTTCGCATCCCAATACTGTGAACCAATTTCTCAAATGTTGTAGTTGGTAATGCTTTTGTAAATATGTCCGCCAAGTTATCCTTGAACAAATCTGTTTGTATCTTGAGATCTCGCCATTTTCTTCAAGGTCATGAGTGTAGAAAAGCTTCGGAGAGATATGCTTCGTTCTATCTCCTTTGATATATCCTCCTTTGACTTGAGCTATACATGTTGTGTTGTCTTCGTATAATATTGTTGGAAGGAGTTTGCTCGAAGACAAGCCACATGTCTCACGAATGTGTTGTGTCATTGATCTCAGTCATACACATTCTCGACTTGCTTCGTGAATTGCGAGAATTTCAGCATGATTCGAAGAAGTGGTCGTGATGGTCTGTTTCACTGATCGCCATGATATAGCGGTTCCTCCACATGTAAATAGATAACCTGTCTGAGATCTAGCTTTGTGTGGATCAGATAGATAATCAGAATCTGCATAGCCAACTAGATCAAAACTAGATTTGTTAGAATAAAATAAACTCATATCAATCGTCCCTCGAAGGTATCGGAGTACATGCTTAACTCTGTTCCAATGTCTTTTTGTAGGACATGAACTATATCTAGCTAATAAATTTACTGAAAATGCAATATCTGGTTTTGTGTTATTAGCTAGATACATAAGTGCACCAATTGCACTAAGATATGATACTTCAGGACCAAGAAGTTCTTCATTATCATCTCGAGGTCGAAATATATCTTTCTTTACATCCAGTGAACGAACTTCCATTGGAATGTTCAATGGATGTGCTTTATCCATATAAAATCTTTTTAAGATTTTCTCTGTATAAGTTGATTGATGAACAAATATCCCATCTGCTAAATGTTCAATTTGCAAACCAAGGCAAAATTTTGTTTTTCCAAGATCTTTCATCTCGAATTCTTTCTTAAGATATTCTATTGCCTTGGATAACTCTTTGGGAGTTCCAATTATATTTAAGTCATTAACATATCTGATTATAATAGCAAATCTCGATGAGATTTCTTTATAAAAACACACGGACATATTGGATTATTTTGATATACTTCTTTCATGAGATATTCACTCAAAGCGATTATACCACATTCGTCCCCGATTGTTTTAATCCATATAATGATCTCAGTAACTTTATCGAATACAATTCCGAGAACTTGATTCATATGTTTCGGTATTTTAAATCCTTCCGGATTTTCATATAAATGTCATTATCCGAGAGATCCATATAAATACGCCGTGACTACATCCATTAGATGCATATCAAGTTTTTCATATCTGATCAAAGCAATCAAATATCTTAACGTTATTGCATCCACCACGGAGGAGAATATGTCTCCTCATAATCTATACTGGGCCTTTGCGAGAATCCTTGTGCAACAAGTCTCGCTTTATATCTTGTGACATCATTCTTTTCATTTCTTTTCCTTACAAATACCCATTTGTATCCCACAGTTTAACACTCTCGGTGTTAGGACTCATTGGTCCAAAACCTCACGTTTTGAAAATGAGCTCAACTCGCTTGGATTGCTTCTTTCCATTTCACCAATCCTTTCTCGTTTACATTCATCGATAGATTTTGGATCAAAATCGTCACTTTCATGAATAATATCGTGAGCAATATTATAAGCAAAAATGTTGTCAACAATAATATCATTTCGGTTCCATCTCTTTCCTGTTGTAACATAGTTTATAGAAATTTCATTATTATCCTCAAGCGTTTGATTTTCATCAATACTCTTTTGAGTAGTTGTATTCTGGATTTCTTCTGGAACATCCATACCTTTCATTGAATCATTTTGATTCTCAACTACTTTTCTTTTCCGAGGATTTTTATCTTTGGAACCTATTGGTCTACCACGCTCAGCGCGTCTCGGACTCATTATTGATAACTTGTTCTGTGGAATATCAATTTTTGATGGAGCATTTCTTTCTTTGGTATATATGATTTAGTCACCCTTTTAGCATCTATGAATGCATCTGGTAATTGATTTGCTATATTTTGCAAATGAATTATCTTTTGAACTTCAAGTTCACATTGTTCTCTTCGAGGATCTAAATGAGATAATAATGATGCATTCCACGTAATTTCTTTTTCCAACTTCTTAATTCCTCCCCCTAATGTTGGAAAATTTGTTTCATTAAAATGACAATCAAACAAATCGTGCAAGATAAATACATCACCCGTCGAGTTCAAGATATTTAATAATTGATGGGGAATCATATCCAACATATATTCCTAACCTCCTTTGAGGACCCATCTTAGTACGTTGTGGTGGAACAATTGGAACATATCTTCGCACATCCAAAAATTCTTAGATGGGATACATTTGGTCACTTGGCCATAAGCTAATTGCATGGGGAATATTTATTATAGGCTCTTGACCTAATACGTAATAATGATGCGTGTAAAGCGGCATGACCCTGGGCCGATGTAGGGAGTTTAGCTCTCATAAGTAATGGTCTTGCAATTAATTGCAGGCGTTTTATAAATGATTCTACTAGACCATTTTGTGTATGAACATGAGCTACAGGATGTTCAACATTTATCCCAATTGACATACAATAATTATTAAAAGTTTGGGATGTAAATTCACCAGCATTATCAAGTCGAATTGTCTTAATTGTATAATCGAGGAAATTGTGCTCTTAACTTAATTATTTGAGCAAGCAATCTTGCAAATGCAAGATTTCGACTTGATAATAAGCATGCGTGTGACCATCTCTTTGGATGCGTCAATTAATACCATAAAATATCTAAATGGACCACTTGGTGGGTTAATAGGTCCACAAATATCACCTTGAATTCGCTCTAAAAATGCAAAGTGCGATTCAATCTCTACTTTAAGTGGTGATGGTTTAATAATTAATTTCCTTGAGAGAGCAAGCATCACATGACAACTCATTGGATTGAAGAATCTTACGGTTCTTTAAAGGATGTCCATGTGAATTCTCAATAATTTTCCTCATCATTATCGATCTGGATGACCCGATCGATCATGCCAAACACTAAATATTTTCGGATTCATGAACTTCGGTTCATTGTTGCATAACTTTCGATTACTCGTATATGAGTATAATATAATCGAGAAGAAAAAGCGCGCGATGTGTTCCAATATCGTTTTTCATGTGAAATAATAGATGTGATATAGAGATACTCTATATTATTTTTACGATCGGTTTCAACATGATAATCATTATTACGTATATCTTTGAAACTCAATAGATTTCTTTTTGATTTGCTAGAGAACAAAGCATTATTAATTGAAAATTTTGTTCCTTTAGGCAAGATAAAACTTGCTTTTCTAAAACCTTCAATCAGGTCTGCAGAACCTGATATAGTATTGATTTTTGCTTCGGCATTGTCAATTTAGAAAATATTTTACTGTTTATGAGTATCGTAATGCGTAGTTGCGCGATCTGCTAGACATAAATCCTCATTGCTCATTTTCGGGTTACTCAACATATTGAAATTGTCCATATTTCTTCATTGATAAGAAAAGAAAAACGATTACAAAAAGTCCTAAATATATATACAAAAACAAGAAAAGGAAAAAAAAAATACTATAATTACAAGCAAAGATTTAATTATATATCTTCATTCAAAACATCCTCTACTTGTTTGATTGCATCAATTTTCTCTCGGGAGATTCAAAATAATCACCACATCAAGATGCACCATATTGGAGAGATCAAACACATCATCTTCTTGAATGGCAAGATTCACCTCCACATTCTTCCCTTTTCCCTTTTCCTTCGGGGAAGCTTGATAGAGATCAACAAGGTGTTTTGATGTACGGCAGTGCGTGACCGAGTGCCAGTCATTCCATGACGGAAACATTTATGTTCATCACCTTTTGAACTTTTATCTTGTGGAGCTTTTCCTTTATGATCATCAGTTCGTATGGGTTTCTTAAAATTATAATGTCCACCACGAAAATAGGTATTTCTTCCTCTACCGTGGTCCCGACCTCGACCACGACCACGACCACGACCTCGACCACGATTATTAAAATTCACAGCATTCACTTCAGGGAATGGTGTTGCTCCAGTTGGTCGAGATTCATGATTTTTCATTAATAGCTCGTTATTTTGTTCAGCCATGAGAAAACATGAAATTAGTTCGGAATATTTTTTAAAGCCTTTCTCTCGATATTGCTGCTGCAGGAGCATATTCGACACATGAAAAGTGGAAAATGTCTTCTCTAACATATCAACATCAATAATTTTTTCTTCGCATAATTTTAATTTTGAACTAATTCTGAATAGTGCGGAATTATATTCACTTACTGATTTGAAATCTTGCAACCTCAGGTGCATCCAATCATAATGAGCTTTTGGAAGAATAACTGTTTTTTGATGATCATACCTTTCTTTCAAGCCTTGCCATAGAATGTAGGGATCTTTTATTGTAAGATACTCCATTTTCAATCCCTCGTGAAGATGATGGCGAAGGAAGATCATAGCTTTGGCTTTTTCTTGATTTGATGCATCATTTCCTTCTTTAATTGTTTCTCCAAGATTCATGGAGTCTAAATGGATCTCAAAGATCGGACCCATGACAAGTAGTTATTTCCATTAATATCAGGTATGCAAATTCTAATTTTGCAAGATTTGCCATAGTAATACTATATATAAAGAAATTGCATTTAGATTAGGAAATCAATTAGAAATGCAAAATAACATTTTATTATTAAAAAAATGGCTTTACGGAGGACTTACCTTGAGTGGAAAAATCGGCAGAGCTTCGTGCTGATAACGTGTTGTAAAAATAGGATGAAAACCGGGTATGATTTTACCAATATTAAAATACTAATATAATAATATATTTATAATAATAATATAATGAGAATAATATAATAATAATAATAATAATAATATTAAAATAAGTGTTTGGAAAGTGGGGGCAATATATATAATATAAATAAAGAGATAGTGGAAATTTATAGAAAATTAAATAAAGACTAAAAAGAGAAAGTGGGAGAGAATGAAGAGAATTGGAGAGAATTTCACTAATGGATATTTTTTATTTTTCCACCAAAAACCACTATTTATAGGCAATTTGGAAAGGGTGTGTTGGTACAATTGGACACCAAGCATTGGTAAGAGATGGACACATGGAGGGACATTTATGACTTTATGGAGAACATTTTGCATTTGGCATGAGTATTGAAGGGCACATTGTATAGGCATCTATTATGTGTAATATTTACAATATTGTTTCTTTTCTTTTTTTTTTCCCCTAAAAATCACATAGGATAACAAACAATAAAATTCATTTCAAATCTACTCCCATTGAGCAGTTGTGTCCCTATTTCCTTATCGGTTGTGCCCTTGATGTTTGTGGTCCAGTCCCACCAGTTTCATTAAAAGGGCCGAGCCCACCCGGTGTCAAACAGGCCCACAGCAAGGAGCCGATAACAGGCCCAAGCCCAAATAATCCGGGTTTGGGAGCCTAACCGACATCATTGAATGCTACTCTTGTATAGATGAGAATGTCGTTTTATAGAAATCCCAAGCGCACGTGGGTGGGCCCCATCCCCACTGGATCTCCACTGTCTCCCCCTTTGACATTTCGACACTACCTCTCAATAAATATATTCTCCATTTCAAATTTTAATTATAGACTTAAATCCTATTTTACTGCCTAATAATTTCTTTTACATGCCACCTAGTTTCTGTTTATTGTTTTTGGATTTACTAAATCAAAAGTATTAAAGTGAATCGCTTGTTTGGTGAATTTTAATTTTGAAACAATTCTTTTACCGTGTGATTTTAAATAGTGAAAATTCAGAAAAACATTGTGTATTTTTAGCATATTTAAGTTTAGATTTGAAATTTTGAACTTTAGTTAGTTTTTAAATTTTTAATTTTTTTTTAGAAAAACTAACGAATATATTAAACACAAAATTAAGACTCTATTTGATAATCATTTAGACCCCGTTTGATATCCATTTTGTTTTTAATTTTTTTTTTTTGAAAATTAAGCTTATTTTCATCTAACTTATCTATAATAGAGATCACCTCTTTAAGGAAATATTTGAATTTTTAGTCAAATTCTAAAAACAAAATCAAGTTTTTGAAACTATTTTTTTTAGTTTTCAAAAGTTAACTTGGTTTTCAAAATATAGGTACAAAATAGATTAAAAAAAAACATATAAACCCATGAGTAGAATAGTATTTTTAGGCTTCAATTTCAAAAACTAAAAACAAAAAATCAAATGGTTATCAAACGGAGCCTTAGTTTTTTGTTTTTGAAAATTATACTTGTTTTTTCATAATTTCTCTTTATCTTTTCTATAATGATTTCCATCTTTCTTGGGGTACTATTTAAGTTTCTTGTCAAATTTCACAAACAAGTTTTTGAAAACTGTTTTTTTAGTTTTTAAAACTTAACTTAGTTTTCGAAAATATAGATACAAAATAGATAAGAAAATATAAAAACCTATCGATAGAAGTAACATTTTTAAGCTTAGTTTTTACAAAATCAAAATTTAAAAACCAAGTGGTTATCAAACGAGATCTAGAATGTTAAGGTTTCAATAGACATAAATTTCAAATTTATATCAATAGATCAATTAATTTTTAAAAAAAACTGAATTTAACAAATACCTATTTCATACAAAATTGAAAATTAAGATATCTATTAGATACGAAATTGAAAGTTTAGGGACCTATTAGGAGTCGTTTGGTTTAAGGTTTTATTGGATGAGAATGGGTAATAGATGCCTGAGAATAAGATGTCTGAGAATAATAAATGTCTGGGAATATGATAACTGTGTTTGGTTGTACATGAGAATGTTATCAGATTTTTATGTAAAAAAATGATACTTTATATTTATTTGACGAAATTAATATATAAATATTATGTAATATATACTTAGATCTAATAAATAATGTGAAAATTTATTTTATGATATTTATCTTATAAATTTTATATATTATTATCTATTATTAATAAAATAATAAAAATGCATTTAAAAAATAATAATTAATTAATATTTTTAATAAAAAATTAATTATTAATTGATCACAAATAACTCGTGAATAATTAATTATAATGATTATCTTTACCATAAATTAATAATATTTATAATTAATTGATTAATATAATATTAATTAGTGATTTAATACTTTTATAATAAATTTTATAATGAATGTTTATGCTTGTTTGATGAAATTAATCTTAAAAATATTATTTTATTAATTAATCAAAATTAATGTCAACTAATAAAAATAAATAAATTAATTATAAATATTTTTAATTAAATAATTAATTATGATTATTGAAAATAAATAAATAAATAAAAATGTATAAATATTAATAAAGAATAGAGATATTAATAAAGAAGAAAGAGAAAGAGAGAGATTGATGGGTATAAAAAAAATCTATCATTCTTTCAGGAAACCCATCCACCATAGAAAAAATTGATGCATGAGAATAAGTGATACCTATGTCCATGCTTACAAACCTTGTTCCAAACAAAGAGATTTAAAACTCTTACCCATTCTCATCCACAAAACCTTGCACCAAATGGCCCCTTAGACACTTTTGAAAATTTATAGACTAAAAAGACACAAAACTCAAAGTTTAAGAACTAAACTTATAATTTAACCTATAAATTATATGGTATTATAAAATAATAATTAAACAATATTTATAACATAAATTGTGTTGATTATACAAAAACATAAATTTTGTTAATAAATTCATTGATAAATAATTGAGATTCAACTAAATATTTTATCAATAATACCACTGATTTTATTATTTATAATTATAAATATATTACTAAATACAATTTGATAACTTTTAAAATTGTGTCCCAATTTCTAAATTTGTTTCTAATACATATTTAAAAACACTAATAAAATATATACATTTATCTTTATTTTTTCATGCAAAATTTACTTACTAAACATTACTCCATTTGAACCTATGTGTTTAATGATCTATTTAAAACAATTTAAAATATCGAGATTAGATCAACACTATCGAAAAAGTTTAAAGATTTTATGGTACACACAGATTCGATTCTAATTATTAGATCATAACCTTGGATTTTTTAAAATTGTGCCAATAAAATCATCTCTCTTAAAAAAATATTTAATTTCTCAACCAACTTTCGAAAACAAAATAAATTTTTAAAAATTATTTTTCTAACTTTTAAAACTTAGTTTAGTTTTTTAAAATGGAGGTAAAAAGTAGATAACAAATAAGGAAACATATTAATGGAAATAATATTTATAAACTTAATTTTTAAGAACTAAATGCAAACATATATGGGTGGAAATTTTGAATTTCAAACTTCAAAAAAGAAACATGTCTTACTATACCACGTTGCCTTATAAATGTCGTTTAATTCAATTAATGTTTAAAATAAAATGTCTGTTACAGTTTTATTAATGGGTCGTTGGATAAAATTGCAAAGAGACAATTTCATATTTTGTCTGATTACATCTAAATAAATCTATCGATTATCTTAATTTGTAATTATTTTTTAAAAACATATAAAATGGTTATTGCAAAAATCCAAGACTGCATAATATATAAAATGGTTATTACAAAAATCCAAAAGACAAGTCACATGCAGTGCAAGTGCAATAGACCCTCATCTCTCCATCATTATTATTATTTTTTTTATTATTTTTTTTGAAAAATATTATTTATTATTTATTATTTATTTTTTTGAGTTCTTGTTTTCAACATTTAATGCATACACATTATAGTTAGGGTTAACATTTGAAGTGTCTACTGTCAACATGAGTTTTGTTGTTGTCAAATTTTGGACAGGAGAACGCACCTGACCTCCACGTGACAACAACGGTAAATTTGTAATTTCTGGGGAAGAACGTAGCCTGCAAGACAAGAAAAACCTGGACACCAGTGTGGTGTAAACCACACAAATTCCGATGTTTAAGTCAGAGAGGATTTTTGAGAGAATTAGGGAAGAGTTTATGTTTAGGTGACTAGAATTAACTTACCTCTTTCTCTTCTCTTGGGAGAGCTTAAATAGCTTTCTTCTAGGGTTTTTCTGGGTTTCCGTTGCCTACTAGGCAAAGAAAAGATCGATAGTGGGCTCAATGTAAGCTTGTGGGTCGCGTGGGATCGATGCAAGGCCCAGGGGTCGACCTTGCATTTGGTCGGCCTCGGCTGAGGCCGATCCCGGGCTTGGGCTTCGGCCCATACCTAAATCCATCTTCGTCTCACTGGGCGAGGGTAGAGCCCAAATGAGGGGGGCTCTACCCTGGTTGGCCTCGACATCCACGCGCTTGGGCTAAGCCCAAGCGCACATTCTCGTCCTTTCTCATCTTGATTTTGTCCCTGTTCGATTTTGGCCCGCTATGACTTCATATTGGGCTTTTAATACCATTTGGCCCTTTGCTACAACCATTCATCCAACTCATTCTCGTTGGTCCAATTTCACCCACAACATTAGCCCCCACTCCCTAGTTAGGGTTCGAGATTAGGAACTTGTGAATTAATCGTTTGGAGCTTGACTTGGGAGTACCCTATTGAAATTCTTCGAGTTACTGTTGGCATTCCGTGGATGTTCATTCTGATGGATATATTATGTCCCCTAGTGTGTAAATTTTTCCTGGTATCTTAATGAAGATTTCAGGATCTCGTCATGCTTACCTTGCATTTCGATTCTCCTGGCCAAATTTCTTCGGAGTCATTTTTTGACATTTCGAGGGTTTCCCCGAATTCTCCCAAGTTTATGTTGTCCATCCGTATGAGGATATTCAGTCTTACTAGGGGTCAATTTCTCCGTTTTCCAATGGGATTTCAGGTCACCGTCCTGCTTATTTCGCATTTCGAATGTTCCCTTTCCCCTTGGATTTTTATTCTAATGCGCTTACCATGCGCCTAAGACTATCCCTCACGTGGGAGTTTAGAGCTCCAAGGTGTTCCTTGGATCATTCCAAGATTGTTTTTTTCTTGGGGTTTAGGTTCTCATCCCGATTCACGACTCGTGTTGCTCTCTTGGAGAGATATTTGGCAACTCAATAGCCATGTAGCTTAGTGCTTTCCGCAAAGCTTTCCAAACGTACGTTACTTCATTTTGGATAGAGATTCAATGGAAGGAAGAAGATTATTGACTGGGGAGAGTGAGATTAGAGGGAAAGAACACTTGGGCATGTTTTACACGTGCCCGATCCGACGCACCAGTCCAGTTCAAGCGATTCGTCTGGTCGGCCTCGTCCGAATCGCCCTGGTCGGCCTCGGTCGAACCGGGGTCAAGGCCGAGGCCTACAAAATAGGCCTGGCGCGCGCGCCGGGCGTAGGCCTGCAACTTCTGGCGCGCACAGGAGGGATCTGCCATGCGCGACCCTCCTCGGCCTCGACACCCTTCACATCACCTTTTTTTTTTTTATTTGAATCCCAAATTTGAATTTGAAATCTAGATTTCCCTCCATTTTCTCTTTTCCTCTATGTATAAATAGGTCTTCAATTCACTCAACTTCTCACACCATTCTTCTTCTACTTTTTTCTCTTTAAGGTAGTTTTACTCTTCCATTTTTTCTTTTCCTTTTTGCTTAGAATGGATGGTGAATGGTCCTCCACTTCTCATGAGATTAGTGAGTCTTCTTTTGACGAGAAGTCTCATAGTACAAGTTATTATAAGGCTCCATCGTCTTCTAATCACCTAGCCAGTGAGTATTCAGTACATCTTGAGGCAATATCATCCTTGGCGACCGAGGCTCAACTTGAGCGATTGCGGTACAAGTATGATATTCCCTTCGATATACAATTGAGGGTTCCTAGGCCTGATGATCGTATAGAAGATCCTCCTCTTGGAGAAGTTGCCTTTTACTTTACGATGTTTAAATTTGGTGTGTGTCTTCCTTTACCTTTATTTCTGCAAAGCTTTCTGGTGTTGGTTGGTTTGGCTCCTGCTCAAATTGTGCCAAATAGTTGGGGTCACCTTATAGGCTGTTATGTGTTATGGACAACATATGGTGATGGCAGTCCGCTTACCCCTCATGTTTTCATGTCTCTTTACATACTAAGTCGTAATCCTTCCTTTGGTAGCTTCTTTTATTATTTGAGTTCTTCATGTGGGAAACTGATCGATGGATCCAGTTCGGTCCATGGTTGGAAAAATAAATGGTTTCTAGTTAGCGGGAATTGGTTAGCCTGTGGGCCTTAAAATTCTGTCTATGCAGTTTCCACTAAGTTTAGGGATTATGGTGAGTTTCTTTCTTTATCATATCCTTTCTTTTTAGAAACTACATTCACACATTCTAACTAACCATACGGTATTTTTTCCTTTTCAATTACTGTAGAGTTCCAACGTCCTGCTGTTGTTCGGGCTTTTGTGAGGGTTGTGAAAAGCTTAGGAGCTTCATCCCGTCTCGGTTTTTCTCTTGTGGGTCAAGAGAACCTCAATAGAATTGGCTTTGCTCCGCCCTCCCTTTCAGAAGGTTGCATCTCACTACGCCCTCTCTTTAAAACTTTTATGCATAGGGGAAGTTGGCCTCGGTCGGTCTGGTCGGCCTCGGTCGGTCTGGTCGACCAGTCCCTCTGCTCCGCTTCCTCTGTCTCTGCTTTTGTTTCTATATTGTTGGACTTATGTGACTACCGATCATACTATTTCTGTTTTCAGATATGCCTCCACGAATTTTCTCCTTGTTTGAGGCTAACAAACAGAAGAGGAGGAAAAAAGCCTCTAGTGGAGTCGGGCCTTCGCAGGCAGAAGGAACAAACCCCTCTATGGGTGGTGCTTCGACGTTTCATCCTTCGCATCCTTCTCGTCAGCCTTCGGGAGTGAGTACTCGTCAGACTAGGAGGGACATTCCTTCTCATTTTGAGGAAGAGGCTCCTTCTGCACTTTCTCATTCCATCTTCCTGAGGGTTACTCTTCTACAAGCAACGACATGGAGCTCCTAGAGCAAAGCTTTGCACTTTGGAGGGGAATTGGCCAAGACCACCCTTTGGGTTTCAGTGAATCTGATCCTAGAGCGGGAGTTGTAGAAGGAATCCGAGATCTTCGCCATGTGTGTTTCTCCATTCACATGCTTTCTTTGCTTCTTTTTCTTGTCTCCTCACTACTAACTCTATTGTTGATTCTTTTCTAGGGCTTTGATCGCCTTACCATGTCCATGATTGCAATGGCTGAGAAAATCACCTCTTCAACCAACCAGTGTTCCCAGAGTTGAGTTGGTTCAAGCTCAGGCAAGTGTAAACCAAGCTAATCGCCTCTTGGCTGAAGTCAGAATAGAGCTTGATTCCACCAAAATTGAGCTTGATTCTACCAAAATTGAGCTCGAATCGATCCGTGCTCAATTGAACGAAGCCAAAGCTCATTTAGCCAATGTTGAATACTTGGCAAGAGAATTTAGGAAGACTGAAAAGTTCATCACTATGCAGGATGAGATCTTTGAATCTGGACATGAATGGACCATGAGACGCTTCTCCAAACATCATGAGGGTGTAAGTTGTGGGGTAAACTGTGAGGTAATTCAAGAAGATTATGCTTCTTTCAAGAATGATCCTCTTGCTTTCCACGACTCAGATGATTTAAATGCTAGTGGAGGAACTAACATGAATGAGGACTGACTCCTTATGTATTTCCTTTTATTTATTTCTTTATCTCAATGTAAGACTCTTTGTTCGTAAGGTTAATGAGAATGTATTTCCTATTTATCATCCATGTTTCTCTTGACTATACTTTTCCTTTAAAGAGGTAAACTCCGATGAACAGAATTACATAGCCTTACTTAATTGAGATAAAGTAATAAATGTGGTTCTCACTTACGCATGTTTACCATAAACCAAAATAAGTTACTCACTTGGGATCATCAAGGGGTCAGGTGTGTAGTTTTATTTTTGCCTGATTGGCTTTGGCTTGACCTGGTCGGCCTCGACCAAGTGTGGTCGGCCTCGGCCAAGTCTGGTCGGCCTCAGCTTAGTCTGGCCCTAGTTGTTCTGAGTCATGTATGAACTTGCACCTTTCAGGTTTGGAGCCTTCGTCTTCTTTTTATTATAACAGTCAGCTTCTTTTTGTAGCTTCTGCTTTTTTAAGTAGAGAAACATATCTCTTTTGTAGCTTCTGCTTTTTGTTTAATAGGGAAGCATATCCCCTTGGTAGCCCCCACTCAAGTGATTTTTTTTTTAAACAATCATGCTTGAGTTACGCTTGTAGCTTGAAAGAAATGATTTTATTCTTAAGGAAGAATTAATTCATACATAAGTTTATGACATGAAATTAAACCTATCTAATAATGAAAATAAAGAAGGTAAAAGTCCCCTAGTAATTCATCGGGGCGTGGTCGGCCTCGACCAAGCTGAGGCTATGGTCTTCTTCTCGAGTTAACTTCTTAGTCTCCTTCAATGTTGTGAAGTAACATTCTCTTGAAGTTTTTTGTTCTCCTTTGACAATTCCAACTCCATTTAGGGTAGGAAACTTCAGCAATTGATGATATGTGGAAGTTATTGCTTTTAGCTGATGGAGTGTTGGCCTTCCAAGGATTGCATTGTAAGCTGACGTGCGTTCGACTATTAAGAAGTTAATCATCTTGGTAGTTGCATTTAGCCCTTCCCCAAAGGTGATGGGGAGTTCGATGCTACCTTCAGGATTAACTCTTTCTCCCCCAAATCCAACCAGGGGAGTTAGATTCTCCCTCAGAAGTCCTCTCTCTAGTTTCATTTCTTCGGCCCAGACCCAAATATATCTTCGTGTCACTGGGCGAGGGTAGAGCCCAAATGAGGGGGGCTCTACCCTGGTCGGCCTCGACCTATGCCGAGGCCGACCACGCGCTTGGGCTAGAGCCCAAGCGCGCCTTCTCGTCCTTTCTCATCTTGATTCTATCCCTGTTCGATTTTGACCCGCTATGACTTCATATTGGACTTTTAATCTCATTTGGCCCTTTGCTACAACCATTCGTCCAACTCATTCTCGTTGGTCCAATTTCACCCACAACAAGTTCAATTGACAATAAAGTATGTACTCACAATTAAGATATTAGAGATTCAAATCCTCTACTCCACATATTATATAAAAAAAATATTTTAAGTGTCTATTGCATCTAATTAAATGGTTATATCTATATTTTCAAAAAGAAAAATGCATCTTATTTTTGAATTGTTGAAACAAACACAATTTATTTTATTTATTTTTAATTACTTACCATACTATTAGTATTATAATATCATAAAAGCGTCAACATTTGTTGATCCCTACAATATTAGTATAGCTTAGTGGTAATTAACACTTACTGCTTTCGTTGAGGTTAGAGGCTCAAATCCCAATACTCTATGATCGAGTGAAACTGGTGGGATAAAAAATATTTCAACCCAATGCAAATACATATTGTCAATGCAAATAATAAAATTAGAAGCACTCCAAAGTATCGGTCCCAAAGGAAACAAATTTTAACAAAAATTAAAAATAACAAGATTGTGCTCAAAGTGCAATTTTGGTAACAAATTTTCAAAAGTTGAGAGGGTTGTACTGCTAGAAAATAAAATAAAATCAAATCAAGATCACGAAAAGAGGGATGGTGAGGTTATCGAGGCCTACCAAAATTAAATTGATTTCCTAATCTAACTTGTAGAAATAATAGACTAGATCGATTTCCTAAAGGAGTCAAAAAAATTATTTTTCCAAAATTAAATTCTAATAGAAACAAATAGGGTGATTTTGAAATTTGTTTTTTTTATGAAAGAAAATTAAATTAAATTAAAAAACAGGGAGGGCGGACATTTAGAAAGGATGAAGATATCAAATCTTACCAAGTCCAATCCACAGGTACGGTTTAACTCAATTGCAACATAGATCATAGACATTCAAATCGTTTAACTTAGTTAAGCAAATACTTGGTCAACTTACTAGGAAATCCTAAAAAGTAACAAATTCTCTAAATTCATTAACTTGACAAACGCCACAGTTAATGCTAATTATCCTAATAATTTGGCACCATGTCGTTATCAAATAATTAGGATAAAAGCATTATGTACTTTGAAAGGACCAAGACACCTAATTAGATTAAGTAACCTTAAACTAATTAACATTCTTCTTTAATTTCCTAGAGTTTACATGCCAGCTACGAAAATATGGAAACCCATAAATCACACACAAGTAATAATTCTATTACTACAGGGCCAAGTGACATGACAATTACAGATCATGCATCAAGAATAGCATGAAAACATGTAAAAACAATCGAGGCGTCAATTCAATCAAAATCACATGCTCATAAATTGAAGACGGAAAATTAAAGAATATTTGCTAGTAAATTAAAAAAAATTAAAGAAAACAAAAGCCTCACTACATTGCAATTAGTTGTACTGACCTATGAATTGGAATAAAGGGTTTAGTCGTACATCGTCACAATAATCTTAAAAGCTTCCATGATTCCAATTGATACAACTCAAAGACTACAAAGAACACACTCATAAAACTCTCTAAAAACATGTCTCTCTCGTGCAAAAGTGGTGAATGATTCAACTCTAAAGAGAAAAAAAATGCTTAGATCGAGCAGGGAAGCATCTAGACACTCCATTGAAAATAAGGAAAAGTTATTGTGACAAACCTATGCAGTGTCTAGATGCTTGGAGTTCTCGACGTTCACAACGTCTTGGCCAGCCTCTCCGTAGTGTCGAACGAGCCTTTGGTGTCTTCATTGTGCCACCGTCTAAACACTTGGAGTAGCGTCTAGACGTTATTCCTACAGGTCTTCAAGTTGGATACTCATTAGCGTCTAGACGTTTGAAGTAACGTCTAGATGCTCTGCAGGCAGTTTCTTTGACTTGGGCATTAACTTTTCCTTTGTTTTAATGTCGATATTGACTTGATTTTTCCTCTTTTAAACCTTGATTTTTCTAAAGCCTTCTGAGATGTTTCTGAAAGAGTCTAATTAAGAAACCAGAATCAATTTCAGATCTTGAACACTCTAAGTTGATCAATTTTATAAAATAAAAAAACATGCTCAAATCTGGAAAAACAGAGAATAAGAACTCATATCTTTGTAACTCAAAATTCTCCTAATCCGTGGGCAATTTCTTGTCACAAACACTTTGTAGACAAGCTTTAGTGTCTTCCCTACTATCCTCAGGCCTTGGAACAGATTGTGTGATCTTTGATAGAGAGAATTTGAAGAGAGATGGGAGAAAGGTCTAAAAAACGTGAATAAGAAAAATTCTGATAAATCCTATTTAATCCATTGGTTTCTTCTTCAATTAAAGAAACCAAAAGCTTCTTCAAGCTAGGAGAAGATGACAACAAGAATATGAGAAGGATTAAACAAGAAGAAGGTGCTCAATTATGGTGAATTTGACATTAAAAAAAGCTTGTTCACCCTTTTGAGTTTGGTCCAATTGAAACTTCAAAATTCAATTTGAATTTTCATTTAATTTTAATTCAAAAATTAATATAAAATTAATTTTAAATTAAAATCAATTTATTAATTTAATTAATTAATTTTAAATAATTATTTAATTTAATATCAAATATCAAATTAAATAATTGGACCAATCTCGATTTCCTAAATCGACCGTTCGAACATGAATTCCTATTCATGTTTTGAATCGAACCAATATTTAAATCATATTTAAATACGTCCACCTCTTCTTTATCATAGTTTAATTCATAATTAATCTATGACATGTTAAGTATATCACATAAAATTAACGTTTTTTCCCAAAACTAAATTTGAACAATTCAAATTCTTTTCTCTCAAATGTTACAAGGCTTAGTCCAAATTAGTAAGGGGACCTAATGGACCTACAGATCATGAGTTCCAACGATACGAGATTAACCAGTCAAACTCTTTAGCCTAGCTAATTAACATTCGTTAACCACCGGGACACTCCACTAAAGCCCAATGGCTGCACTCTCCTCACTGTAGATATATTTTTGTCCACTCGATATAACCATAATTAGTAAGTTGATCTTTCACAGGTCGTTCGCAATTATAGCTAGGTCAAAATTACCGTTTTACCCATGTAATTACTTCTTGTTCCTTAAGTCTCACTGATCCTCTAATGAACAATTGATTTGTGGTCCAACCAACAAACCGAATCCCTCTCGGGCCAATGAGAGGGATGAGCTCTTTATTCAAGACCCGGAGTCAACACTTAAGGGAATAACCTCTCTACTAATCCTTAAAACGGGTAGGAGTGAATTCCATCTTGTAGAACTATGTTCCCAACTATCTACCTGGTCTTATCCCTGAAATGGGAGGCTTATTGAGTCGGCAATCTCAGGCCACTCACACCCATGCAAATCTAAGGATAATCCGAATAAACAGGAGCTCATGGCACGCTCAGGATTAAGATCGAGTTACCTAGGTTATCGTATGAATATAGTCAGTTAAGACAGTAAACGGAGTTATAAAGTCTAAGTGACTATTTCTCGGTCTAGTCTTATGCAAACTCATTGCATAGGGCGCCCCCATTCACATGTCTCCACATGAACGATTCAGGTTCACATCGTTTGTATTTTACAAAGTGGGTCGCACCCATAGTGTCCCCAGAGTAAGGTACCCAACCATATCCCTATACTATAGACCGTTCTAGCTATAACTTGAACCTGATCCACTTTTATATCACACATAAAGTTCAAATATACATCCTATAGTCATGGGTTCTTTATTGAATTAGGGTTTCAAAATATACAATTCACTTTATTCAATAACACCTTTATTTGAATAAATCTCAATAACATCTTTATTGCAAAATAGAATATACATTCAGTTTGCAAACCCACGAGTTTTAGGACATAAAACCCAATAGTTTCAAGTTATTCAATCCCTATAAAATAGAAAAATAAACATGTGAGGCCAACAAAACTAGCATGAAATAAGTAATTAAAATAACACTATTATAGTGTTATCAAGGGATCTAAGTATGATCATGCCATCTGGTAAGAATTGCAACTCAGTTGCAATTACAATCGCGCCTTAACACAAAGTAATTGCAAACTGAATCGTCTCCTATTCAATTTTGATTCAAAATCCTTAAAAGACTGAGTGATTGGATCGATATGTCTATGACCAATCATACTTAGATAATTTTAGATTACATTCGAGTGGTTTTGAGGGTTTTTCCTATGTCTAAGATCAAGTATTACTTATGTATAAGCTTTTTATCCCATTGCTTTTGCGAGATTCGACTTCCTCTAACCCTTTTAGTATTAAATTTAGACTTGAAAGCAATCCTAGTTGATCAATTCAAGTTTACTAAAAATAAATTAATCAACAAATGCAAACAATATTTGTGCTAAGTTGGATTGCTTTTACATATAAGCTTCACATTATCACTTATAGGGCATTCATACACTTGAATCCATTAAAGAAATTTAGCTCATGATATAATAGAAAATTAAAAGACATGGAATTAAAGGAAACTTCATACTTAAAAGAAATAAAATGCAAGTAGAGAAGAAAATATTACAACTTGAAGCAAAACTCAAATCAAATACAGGAAATTGATTTCAATGATATTAAAGGAACTTGAGATCTTCCTTTGTTCCAAATCTTGACTATAAACTAACTTGCGAGTTTGGGCTCTGGGTTCTCTCTCAAGCTTTGAGATGAGCACTCGAGAGCAAAGGGGAAACATCTTGGTTGCGTTAGGTGATCGAGTGGAATTTGTTAAGGGAGGTGAAGGGATGAACTTTCCATCTCGCAGTAGAAACATTGGTTCGTCTTTGATTTATTTAGAACTAAACACGAAAATACATAAAAGTTAAGTAAAACCTACCTTGAAAATATGGAGAATATTTTGATTGGTATTTATCTTCTCCAGTTCCAAGACTTTCACAAAGTCTTCCTTGCTTTGACTCGAACACAGGATCATGGCTTGTGGGAGCCTCTTGAAGGAATGAGAGAGTAAAAATTTTATAGAGAATTCTCCAATTTTCTAATGAAAAGAGCTTGTCTTATAGCTCAACCCAAGGGTCCTATTTATAGAGTCCAAGGAAAACTCTTTGCCATAATTAAAATCTTATATTATAATATCAAATATATTAAAATATATCTTATACTTATTTGATTCTCATTCAAATCTCTTACGATATTTATTTATTTGAATCTTATTCAAATTCTATAAATAACTTTTATTAAATATATCAAATACAATAAGTATATTTCCTCTTTTGTATTTAATATATCTAATTAAATATGAATTTGAACATTTCAAATATTTCTTTCAACTAAATTGATCTTTTAGTGTTAATATGAGCTAGTAATGGGACCTTATAGGCCTATAGATTATAAGCTTCAATGATACAAAATTAATTAATTAAACTCTTAAATTAATTAATTTTCATTCATTAACTCTAGGGTCACTCCATTATAGACCTAGAGTTGTACTCTTATGCACTGTAAAACAAGTTATTATTGGGGTTTGTGCCCTAAAACTCGTAGTTTGTAATTATGTTCTAATTATTGTAATGAAGTGTTATTATTTCAATAAAGAGTTATTTTTTGTTATTTATGATATTGCCCTTGTATTAATCCTAAATCTAATAAACTAAACATCCAAGGCTGTAAAATGTATCTTGAACTGAATGTAATGTACATATAAAGGATCTCGGTTCGAGACACATCCTAAATGGTCTATAGTAAGGGGATAAGGTTTGGGTACCTTACCCTGGTAACACTATGAATGTGGCCCACTTTGTATATGATACAAACACTGTGATCCTAACGTGTTCGTGTAGATGACATGTGAGTGGGGATATCCTATGTAATGAGATTACATAAGATCGGACCGCGAAATAGTAACCACTAGGTGTAACTCCGTTGACTAGTTAGGTTTCTATTTCACTAGGATGACCTTGGCAACTTGATCTCAATCCTGAGCAGGTTACGAACTCTTGTTCGCGAGAGATTGTCCTTTAACTAGTATGGGTGAGAGTGGCCAGATTCGCCGACTCAATATGCCTACCTTCTTGGGGACAAGACCGAGTGAGCAACTGGGGACTTAGCCTAGCAAGATGGAATCCACTCCTTCTCGCCTATTAGGGTAAGTAGATGAATGTTCCCTTAAGTGGTGTCTCCGGGACTTAAACAAAGGGTCTGACCCTCTCATTTACCCCAGAGAGACTTCTATTTATTGGTAGGACCACAAACAAATTGTTCATTAGAGGAGCACTGGTACTTAAGGTACAAGATGTAACCGGGCTAAAATGGTAATTCGACCCAACTGGTGTTACGAACATTCGTGAAGGATTCACTTGCTGTTATTGGTCAATATCCATGGACACAAAAATATATATGCACTGAGAAGAGTGCAGCTGCGGGACTTTAGTAGAGTGTTCCCGCAGTTAACGAATGTTGACTAGGAGGTTAATGAGATTAACCGAGTAATCTCGTATCGTTGGAGCTTCTGATCTGTAGGTCCATTAGGTCCACCTTTTAGCTCGTAAAGGGTTCTTTGATCGTTTAAATTTGAAATGTTCAAATTCATTAGGGAATAAATTTAATGTATATAGATACGATATAATATAAAGTTTTGGAATTATATATTTTAAATTTAATGTGAATATGATTCATATTAAATTATTTGAGAGAATTAAATATTTGAAAGAGTTCAAATATTATTTTAAATATGAATGAGATTCATATTTGAAATCTATAAGTTAAAATTTAATGTGCATAAGATGTGCATTAAAACTATAGGATAGAGGGATAATTGATTAAATGTGATTTAATTTATGTTAAATATGTGATATTTAATTATGATTAATTAAATATGATTTAATTAATTATATTATATTATTTAATTTATATTTTCATTATTTATTAAATAATATAATTAAAAATAAAAAAAAGGAGAACGTGTCAGGAGGACACGTTCCCCATATCTCCCAACTCGCTAATCGATAGGGAGTGGAGAGTTGCCCTCTGTAGTAATTCTTCTTCTCCAATTGGGAGAAGAGAAGTGTTGATCGATCTGTGATTTTGTGATTAGCTCTCTCAAAAAAATTCTCTTGAATTCCCTTCTCATTTCTCTCCACTTGTTGGCTTCTTCCCACAAAGGAGAAGATCTAAGTAGATACTCAGAGGATAGGAGGTTAACATAGTGGTGTTGTCCTGTTGGAGAATACAGAGAAGAAACTTTCCAGTTGTTGTTGTGTTGTTGTGTAATTATAAAGCAAGGAGTTGCTGAATTGACTTGATCTACAAAGGTAATCTAAACTTTTTCCTTTAGTTTAGTTTATTTTACAACATGTTTTCATGATTAGTTCCATGCCTAATTAGATTAGGAAATGTATGTTTATTCTTTGTTTTTCCCAATGTACTGGTATTTGTTTTCAACCAAAAATAAACTAGCAAAATCGATTTCAAACCACGTTTCTGCTGCTCAAGGAGATCCGATCTCCATCAATTGGTATCAGAGCAATGCTTGTTTTGTTTTGGTTTGAAACAAATTTGCATTGGTTAGGTGGGAAATGCATTTTGGTTTGCTGTAAAACTGTTTAGGAATTTTTTGGCTTTAGTTTCTTTTGATTTGATCAAATTAAATGTAAAGCCCCCTGCGTTTTGGGCAATTAAGTGCATAATTGAGTCTGTAATCGAGTTGTGAGTCGTTTGGGACCAGTTTCGTGCAATTTGGATGAGTATCAAAGGAGTAATTGGTGATTGAAGCTGCTGTGTTCGAAGGAAAATGTTGTTGCCGAAGCAACAGTGTAGTAACGCCGTTCATCAGTGTTGCAACGCTGAGGAACGACGTCGCAATGTCGAGGTTCCCTATCGATG
Source organism: Trichosanthes cucumerina (assembly GCA_036507285.1). Lineage (NCBI taxonomy): Eukaryota > Viridiplantae > Streptophyta > Magnoliopsida > Cucurbitales > Cucurbitaceae > Trichosanthes > Trichosanthes cucumerina. The sequence continues at coordinate 76,616,461 of CM071836.1, forward strand.
CGGAAGCTCCAGGGGTCAGCACGTTGCAATGCTATCCCGATGTCAGGCGCGCGCGGATGAAGCTGGCGTTGCAACGCTCCCCTTAGCGTTGCAATGCCGTGACGCCAACCTGAAGCTGCAGACAGGTTTGGGCGGTTCAGGTGGTTTTTTTGGTCCGGTTCAAGCGGTTTGAGCCCGGTTCAAGGAGTTTGGACCGATTTTGTAATAAGATCAGTGTAATTTTATTATTTTTGCACTTTAGGGGACAAATTATTCCGGTTTTACAACTATTTTTCTTTATGAATGTCATTTAGAATTTTTTTCACCTTAGGATAAGCATGTTCATGCATTTTATTTGTATAATTGTTACATAAATATGGTAGAAATGCATGATCTAATTTATTTTTCATAAGTATTTATTTATAATTGTTATAATTAGATAATATGGAAAATAAATTGCATGGAGCATGAAATTACTTAGTTTAAAATAAATGTTATTTTTTTAAGTAATTTAATTATTCAATTAGTTGAATAATTTTTTTTTATAATTCCAATTTGATTTTATAATGTAGTTCCTTGTCATAGGTTAATTATTAAAATTTATAAAAATTATAAATTAAAGGGGTTTTAGAAACCATAACCTATAACAAAGAATTACATGCAAACATAGGAACTTGGGTTAAAATTAAATTAGTTTTAAATTGTTTAAAATTAATTTAGACCTAAGTTTTATATTCTAACAAGATTAGAAGTTTGTCTTACATAGTATTTTAAATAGTTTAAAATATAGTAGGACAATAGAACTATGGTTATAAGAGAACTCTCTTTGGTGATTTTCATCTAAGATTGGGGGTACTTAAGGTCGACTAGTTAACTAACACCTTCTCTACCGGGAACCGAACCTTGAGCTTGAGTTGAATTAACCATAGTCCTGTTTTATATCTAGATAATTAAAATGTTTATTCACCTAGACATAAGGTTAAAAGACCTAGTTATAATAGTTATAATAGGCATAGACTTAGATAGATTTTTTTAGCCAGAATCCGACTAAGTTAAACCTACACCCTAACCTTAGGAAGTTCAGTGGGAGAAAACGAGATGTTCGCATCGAGTTTACTTTCACGTCCTGAAGAGTTCACACCGTGAGTTCCATGCTCGGCTACGTGGCGTCAAAGGGCATCCCCCTACGGTAAGTGTTTGCATGGTTCAATACTAAGGTGAATGAGGGAAGTATCCATAGTAAATGGGAGCAGGACGCGTATCAACGTATCCTACGGTCTCCTCCATTAGGTCGACCGTGAGATTTCTATAGTCTGCCTGCTAGGTTGTGCTGGAACAGTCAATCCCTACGGAGAGTCTGACTATAGGGATCGGAACACCGCAAACTCCAGAAATGGATAGGGTCTCTTAGGTAATTTGCCAACAGTTGTCTTTCTTAATAGTAGCCTGTTGGCTCGGACCTATTGGATCTGAAAATGGTAGAGTCACATTTACGGGATAAGTTAAGCTAGTTAACAAGTCCTTGACCAAACAAATGGTAGCTAAGGATCATTGGGACATGAGATGTTTTGGTTGTGAAATTGGCTGAGATAGTCTCAATTCAGGGGAGGAGTAACTGACCACCCAACGATGGCTTTTGTTCTAAACCCTTGAAGTATCATTGCAAAATTAAAGGTTTAATTTAAACACTAGGGTTCTTTAATAATTTTGCTAAAATTGTTTGGTTTATAATGGGTTAAAGGCATAACTAATTAGAACTACTTTTGAAATTTCAGCATGTCGCCCTCCATTATAGCCTTACTAAAAAGCGAACGTTTAACTGGTGAAAACTATACTACGTGGAAGTCCAACCTGAATACGATTCTTGTTGTTGACGACCTTCGGTTTGTACTGATTGAGGAATGTCCTCAGGTCTCTGCTCAAAACGCTTCTCAATCTGTTAAGGATGCGTATGATTGCTGGATCAAGGCCAATGATAAGGCCAAGGTTTACATTTTGACTAGTGTTTCTGAAGTTCTAGCCAAAAAGCACGAAGACATGGTCTCCCTCGTGAGATCATGAGTTCGTTGCAGAATATGTTTGGGCAACCGTCTGGACAGCTTCGGCACGAATCCCTCAAGTACGTTTATAACTCCCGTATGAATGAGGGGTCGTCGGTGAGAGAACACGTTCTCAATCTGATGGTCCACTTCAACGTGGCTGAGATGAACGATGTAGTCATAGATGAGCAAAGTCAGGTCTCGTTCATCCTGGAATCTCTTCCGAAGAGTTTTCTGCAATTCCACAACAATGCGGTGATGAATAAGATAGAGTATAACCTGACTACTCTCCTTAATGAACTACAAACTTTCCAGTCTCTTATGAAGAATAAAGGACAAACTGATGGAGAGGCAAATCTGTTTGCCCATTCCAAAAGGTTCTAGAAGGGTTCATCCTCTAGGACTAAGTCTTGTGGTTCATCTTCTGGGCTTAAGAAGACCCAAAAGAAGAAGCTAGGAGGGAAAGGGAATGCACATGTTGCTGATAAAGGCAAGGAAAAAGCCAAGGTTGCAGACAAAATAAAGTGTTTCCACTGCAACATGGACGGGCACTGGAAGCGAAACTGCCCAAAGTACCTTACTGAGCTCAAAGAGAAGAAAGGTAAATTCGATTTACTTGTTCTTGAAACTTGCTTAGTGGAAAATGATGATTTTACCTGGATACTTGATTCAGGAGCCACTAATCACGTTTGCTCTTCTTTTCAGGAAACTAGTTCCTTCAAGGAGCTCGAACAGGGTGGGATGACGCTCAGGGTCGGAACGGGAGACGTCGTCTCTGCTCGTGCAGTAGGAGTTGCCAAGCTGTGTTTTAGAGATAGATTTATCTTTTTAGAAAATCTGTACATAGTTCCCAAGATTAAGAGGAACTTAATTTCTATCTCTTGTTTAATTGAACTTGACTATTGTATTACTTTTTCTTTTAATAAAGCGTTCATTTTGAAGAAAGGTGTCAATATTTGTTCTGCTAAGTTAGAAAACGGCTTGTGTGTACTTAAACTGAATCAAACAAAGGCGATTTTAAATCATGAGATGCTTAAACCTCCTAATACTCAAAGTAAAAGGCAAAGAATTTCTCATAATAATACCTATCTTTGTCATCTTAGACTTGGTCATATAAATCTCAACCGGATTGAGAGACTATCTAAGAATGGACTTCTAAACAAGTTAGAAGATGATTCTTTACCTCCTTGCGAATCTTGCTTGGAAGGTAAAATGACTAAGCGACCTTTTACAAGAAAAGGTTATAGAGCCATAGAGCCCTTAGAACTTATACATTCGGATCTTTGTGGTCCGGTGAATGTTAAAGCTCGAGGAGGGTACGAATATTTCATCTCTTTCATTGATGATTATTCGAGGTATGGTTATCTATACATAATGCATCATAAGTCTGAGGCTCTTGAAAAGTTCAAAGAGTATAACGCTAAAGTAGAGAATGCATTAGGGAAAACCATTAAAACACTTCGATCCGATAGAGGTGGAGAGTATATGGATTTGAGATTCCATGACTATTTGATAGAACATTGAATTAAATCTCAACTCTCAGCACCTAATACACCACAACAAAATGGTGTGTCAGAAAGGAGAAATAGAACCTTGTTGGACATGGTTCGATCTATGATGAGCTATGCTCAATTGCCTGCCTCGTTTTGGGGATACGCTGTAGAGACTGCAGTTCAAATCTTGAACACTGTTCCATCAAAGAGTGTTTCAGAAACACCTTTTGAATTGTGGAAGGGGCGTAAACCTAGTTTACAACACTTCAAGATTTGGGGTTGTCCGACACACGTGCTGGTGACAAATCCAAAGAAATTGGATCCTCGTTCAAGATTATACCAATTTGTTGGGTATCCCAAAGAAACGAGAGGTGGTTTTTTCTATGACCCACAAAAAAATAAGGTGATTGTATCGACAAACACCATTTTCTTGGAGGAAGATCACATGAGGAACCATAAACCACGTAGTAAACTAGTACTAAATAAAGCTACAGATGAACCAACAAGAGTTGTTGATCAAGCTGGACCTTCATCAAGAGTTGATGAAGAAGCCAACACATCAAGTCAGTCTCGCCCTTCTCAATCGTTGGGAATGCCTCGACGCAATGGGAGGGTTGTTTCCCAACCTGACCGCTACTTGGATTTAGCTGAAACTCAAGTCGTTATACCTGATGACGGCGTAGAAGATCCATTGTCTTATAGACAGGCAATGAATGACGTAGACAAGGACCAATGGATCAAAGCCATGAATCTTGAAATGGAGTCAATGTACTTCAATTCAGTATGGGAACTTGTAGACCAACCTGAAGGGGTAAGACCCATAGGGTGTAAATGGATCTATAAGAGAAAGAGAGATGAAACCGGAAAGGTACAAACCTTTAAGGCTAAACTTGTAGCAAAGGGTTTTACCCAAAGGAAAGGAGTTGACAATGAGAAAACTTTTTCTCCTGTTGCTATGCTTAAGTCTATCAGGATACTCTTGTCCATAGCCACATTTTATGATTATGAAATTTGGCAAATGGACGTTAAGACTACATTTTTTAATGATAATCTTGACGAGAGCATCTACATGTCTCAACCCGAAGGATTCATAACCCAAGGTCAGGAGCAAAAAGTTTGCAAGCTTAATCGATCCATTTATAGGTAGAAATAAGCATCCAGATCTTGGAACATAAGATTTGATACTGCGATCAAGTCTTATGGCTTTGACCAAAATGTTGATGAGCCTTGTGTTTACAAGAGGATCATCAACAACAAAGTAGCTTTCTTAGTGCTTTATGTGGATGATATCCTACTCATTGGGAATGATGTAGGATACCTTACTAACATAAAGAATTGGTTGGCGACCAAATTCCAAATGAAAGATTTGGGAGAGGCGCAGTATGTTCTTGGGATTTAGATTTTCAGGAATCGCAAGAACAAAACGCTAGCTCTGTCTCAAACATCTTATATCGACAAAATGTTGGCCCGATGTTCGATGTAGAATTCCAAGAGGGGCTTATTACCCTTCAGGCATGAAGTTCATGTGTTTAAGAAACAGTGTCCTAAGACACCTCAAGAGGTTGAGGATATGAGACGTATTCCGTATGCCTCTACAGTAGGTAGCTTAATGTATGCTATGTTGTGCACGAGGCCAGACATTTGTTATGCAGTGGGAATAGTCAGTAGGTACCAATCCAATATAGGGTTAGACTACTGGACCGCAGTTAAAAATATCCTCGAGTATCTTAAGAGAACAAGGGACTATACGCTTGTGTATGAGACTAAGGATTTGATCCTTACTGGATATACTGATTCTGATTTTCAGACCGATAAGGATTCTAAGAAATCCACATCGAGATCAGCTTTCACCCTTAACGGGGGAGCTATAGTATGGCGAAGCATCAAGCAAGGATGCATCGCAGACTCCACGATGGAGGTTGAGTATGTCACTGCTTGTGAAGCAGTTAAGGAGGCTGTTTGGCTAAGGAAGTTCCTTACTGATTTGGAAGTTGTTCAAAATATGGAATTTCCCATCACCTTATACTGTGACAACAGTGGTGCGGTAGCCAATTCGAAGGAACCTCGCAGCGATAAGCGAGGCAAGTACATTAAAAGGAAGTATCACCTGATTCGAGAAATTGTGCAACGAAGAGATGTGACAGTCACGAAGATCACTTCGGAGCACAACATTGTTGATCCGTTTACAAAGACTCACACGACTAAAGTGTTCGAGGGTCATCTGGAAAGTCTAGGTCTACGAGATATGTACATAGGCTAATCTAGGGCAAGTGGGAGATATGTAATGGGGTATATGGATGCCCTAGTTTATTGTATTTGTATCTCTGTAACCACTGTTTTAGATTGTAATGTACCCCACTAGAGTTTTAGTTCAAGTGGGAGTTTGTTGGGGTTTGTGGCCTAAAACTCATAGTTTCTAATTATGTTCTAATTATTGTAATAAAGTGTTATTATTTCAATAAAGAGTTATTGTTCGTTATTTACGATATTGCTCTTGTATTAACCCTAAATCCAATAAACTAAACATCCAAGGTTGTAAAATGTATCTTGAACTGAATGTAATGTACATATAAAGGATCTCGGTTCGAGACATAGTCTAAAGGGTCTATAGTAAGGGGATAAGGTTTGGGTACCTTACCCTAGTAACACTATGGATGTGGCCCACTTTGTATATGATGCTAACACTGTGATCCTAACGTGTTCGGGTAGATGGCATGTGAGTGGGGATATCCTATGTAATGAGGTTACATAAGACCGGACCGCGAAATAGTAACCACTAGGTGTAACTCCGCTGACTAGTTAGGTTTCTATTTCACTAGGATGACCTAGGCAACTTGATCTCAATCCTAAGCAGGTTACGAACTCCTGTTCGCGAGGGATTGTCCTTTGACTATTATGGGTGAGACTGGCTAGATTCGTCGACTTAATATGCCTACCTTCTTGGGGACAAGACCGAGTGAGCAGCCGGGGACTTAGCCTAACAAGATGGAATTCACTTCTTCCCGCTTATTAGGGTAAGTAGATGAATGTTCCCTTAAGTGGTGTCTCCGGGACTTGAACAAAGGGCCCACCCCTCTCATTGGCCTGAGAGGGACTTCTGTTTGTTGGTAGGATCACAAACAAATTGTTTATTAGAGGAACACTGGTATTTAAGATACAAGATGTAACCCAGGGGTAAAACGGTAATTTGACCCAACTGGTGTTACGAACATTCGTGAAGGATTGACTTGCTGTTATTGGTCAATATCCGTGGACACATAAATATATCTACAGTGAGAGGAGTGTAGTTGCGGGACTTTAGTGGAGTGTTCCCGCAGTTAACAAATGTTGATTAGGAGGTTAATGAGATTAACCGAGTAATCTCGTATCGTTGGAGCTTCTGATATGTATGTCCATTAGGTCCACCTTCTAGCTCATAAAGGGTTCTTAGATCGTTTGAATTTGAAATGTTCAAATTCATTAGGGAATAAATTTAATGTATATAGATACGATATAATATAAAGTTTTGGAACTATATATTATAAATTTAATGTGAATATGATTCATATTAAATTATTTGAGAGAATTAAATATTTGAAAGAGTTCAAATATTATTTTAAATATGAATGAGATTCATATTTGAAATCTATAAGTTAAAGTTTAATGTGCATAAGATGTGCATTAAAACTATAGGATAGAGGGATAATTGATTAAATATGATTTAATCTATGTTAAATATATGATATTTAATTATGATTAATTAATTATGATTTAATTAATTATATTATATTATTTAATTTATATTTTGATTATTTATTAAATAATATAATTAAAATAAAAAAAAGGAGAACGTGTCAGGAGGACACCTTCCCCATGTCTCCCAACTCCCTAATCGATAGGGAGTGGGGAGTTGCCCTCTAGAGTGATTCTTCTTCTCCAATTGGGAGAAGAGAAGTGTTGATCGATCTGTGATTTTGTGATTAGCTCTCTCAAAAAAATTCTCTCTTGAATTCCCTTCTCATTTCTCTCCAATTGTTGGCTCCTTCCCACAAAAGAGAAGATCTAAGTAGATACTCAGAGGATAGGAGGTTAACATCGTGGTGTTGTCCTATTGGAGAATACAGAGAAGAAACTTTCCAGTTGTTGTTGTGTTGTTGTGCAGTTATAAAGCAAAGAGTTGCTGAATTGACTTGATCTACAAAGGTAATCTAAACTTTTTCCTTTAGTTTAGTTTATTTTACATGTTTGCATGATTAGTTCCATGCCTAATTAGATTAGGAAATGTATGCTTATTTTCTATTTTTTCTCAATGTACTGGTATTTGTTTTCAACCAAAAACAAACTAGCAAAATCGATTTCAAACCATGTTTCCGCTGCTCAAGGAGATCCAATCTCCATCAGTTATGTCTATAGATATAATCACTACATGCAAGTGGATCCTTCACAAGTTGTTTATAATTATAATTGGATCAAAAGTTTGTTTTACCCTTGTAATTACATCTTGCACCTTAAGTACCACTGCTTCTCTAATGAACAATTTATTTATAATCCAACCATAAACTAAGTCCCTTTTGAGGCAGTGAGAGGGTGGAGCCCCATTGTTCAAGTCTCGAAATCAACACTTAAGGGAACTACTCATCTACTTTACCTATTTGGGAATGAGTGAATTCCATCTTGTAAGATTATGTTCCCAACTCCCTATTTGGTCAAGTCCTTAAAATAGTAGGCTTATTGAATCGACTACAAAAGCCCCTCTCATCCATACAAATCAAAGGACAAGCCCTCACATGTAAGAGTTCATAATTCACTCAGGATTAAGATTGAGTCGCATATGATCATCCTGATGAAATATTAATCTTCTCAGTTAACGGATTTATAAAGAGAGATTAAATATTTGTGGTCCAGTTTTATACAAACTCATTGTATAAGATACTCCCACTCACATATCTCCACATGAATGATTTGGATCAAATCATTTGTAACTATTACAAAGTAGGTCGTATCAATAGTGTTACCAGATACATACACCTAACCTTATCCAAATACTATGACCCTTTAGGTTATTTCTTGAACACGATCCTCTCGTATGTGAACCACATATTGTTCAAGATTACATTAATAACCTTGGATTTTTCATATAATTGATATATATTATATTGCAAATAAAATAAATATTAATTATTAAATAAAACAGTAATTACGAGGTTTTAGGACATAAATCCTAACAGGAGGAGACTAGCTCCTTGTGGAAGAAGGATGGAGGACAGAGCTTTTAGTAGGAGACTCCCAAACCACAAGCTAGAAGAAGAGGACAAAGGAGGAGTAGTGGAAGTAGATAACGATGAGATAGAGGAATTTGAGAGAAAAGGCCATCACGATATAACTTGTAAGATCCTAACAACAAAAGTCATAAATGTAGAGGTGTTCAAAGCGATTGTGAATATGATCTAGGATTAGAAGGTAGTATCAAGATAAAAGCGGGGGTAGAAACATCTTTAAGTTCTCATTTAGAAGCAGAAAGGAGAAAAATTGTATAATCTCTAATGCCCCATGGAGTTTTAACAGGGGGTTGATTTTGTTGAAGAACTCTGCAAAACTCTCAATCTAAGAGCTTTGGAATTCGGGTACACTTATTTTTGGGCTAATTTTCATGATTTGCTAAGAGTGTTCTTTAATAGGAAAAAAGCAGAGGCATTGGGCAATTCCATAAGGATATTCGAAGGAGTAGAATCAGACGAAGGTGGAAAATGTGGAGGGTAAACTCTGAGAGTTCACATGAAGGTGAATGTGACAAAACCCTTGAGGAGAGGCTGGAGAACTACAAAGTTGCGAGTGCGGTCGATGGGGGAGGAAGTCCAAGTAAGCTATGAAAGGTTACCGGATTTCTGCTTTCAATGTGGTAGATTGGGGCACCTAGTAAAAGACTGTGATGAAGAGGAGGGTGGTATAAAGAAAATTACCAGTTTGGGGAATGGATAAAAGTCCAACAACAATCCAGGGGTGGAAGAGGCTAAGGGACGAAGGAAAATAACATATTAAATGGGAGAAAGAGAGGAAGAGATGGCTGCATACATAATTTTTTGGGTTGGAAAAAAGAGGAAATCTCAGAGGAGGAGTATGAGAAGGAAATAAGAGAGTGCAGAAAGGAAACAAGCAAAGTAGGGACGGTAAATCGAACCGGTGAAGTGAACTTTGATGACCAGAATAAGCAAACAATGGTTAAAAGAAATGATGAAGCCAACAAGAAAACAACACAGGCGACAAAACATACATATCATAGGAACAATGAATAGTCAAGAGCAGATGGCATGAGGTATGATCTCTAGAAACAATGGGACCTAGAAGTTAGCCGTTAAAAAGCATTTGAAAGGAAAAGAGAAAACTACGACAGTGCAACATGTTGGGTCTGATAATGGGTTGGATGAAACTGGGCTTACTTTAGGGAGAAAGAAAAATGGAGGAATTTTTATGAATGAACCCATGGTGGAGCAAAGTTGTATGAAGGCAGTGAATGACAGTATTGGGTCTACACTGAAGGATGAAAATGTATATGATAACTCTTAGAAATAAGAGTTATTGACTATTAATTTGGAATGATTTTTCATGAATTATTTTGTTTTATATATGAAACTCCTTAACTTTGATGTTTTTTGCCCTAATATTGATTTTGAGACAGAGCATAATTACTTTAATTAATAAGCTTAATGTTTCTTAATTAGGGTTGGAATTAAGGAAGATGCTCGGAGATTGATAATCCCATGAAATGGGAGTTAATTATCATATTTTCGCTCTTAAACCTTGCTAAAAATTGAGTAACATGCATTCCATTGTCAGTTTTGGGCTCTTATTTGGTTATTAGTTAAGCATGTTGGTGTATTGAAAAATCTTTCTGTTTGTCTATGATGCTTATTGAATTATCTTCCATTTGGACAGGTTTTTCAGTTTATGAAGTTGAGCTAAAGAAAATGTGGGTTGTTGAACCAATTGGTTGGGTTGGTTGTTCAATGTTGTTGTCAATGCTACAACATTGTGCAATACAATGCCAATGTTATTGTGAATGTTACAGCATTGTGCAGCACAATGCCAATGTGGTGGCCAATGCTACAACATTGAAATCAACATCTGGAAGCAGATTTCTCCGCCTTTTTAATGATGATGTCAACATTTGAGTCACTATTTATTAAAAATAAGCCAATGGTGAGTTGCCACGTATATTGGGTGTTCCAAATCAACCCTTTCTCAGAAAGAAAAGAGAAGTTTTATGGTGAAAAAGGGGAGACCAAAAAGAAGAGAAACCCACGGTTTTTGAAGAAAGAGAAGGAGATTTTGCTGCTTTGAATTGTTGTTTCTCTCTCAAAGAAGAAGATTCATCCTCCTCTACACTTTCTTCCTCATTTTCTTGTTGATTTTTCATTCTTATTGTTGATTTTTGTTTTGCTCTAAGTTTCTTAAGCTTGTAACTAGGTTAGCATACTCTTGAAGCCATTTTGGTATAAATCTTAGTTAAATCTCTCATTATGCTATTTATTTCTTATTGAGGTTTATTTTTAATTTTACAATTATGGGCTAAGTATTTTAGGGCTGGAATTTGTGGTTGGAGGTGGTTTGTTTGAACTTTTTTTATTCAATGCATATTTTTAAGGTTATATTTTCATTTGTGATATTTTTTGCAAGTCTTATTTGAGTTTGATCACTTTAAGTAAGGCATTAACTCGTTTTTAATATTGAAAGGGTTAGGAATGGGTGGATTAACACAAACGGAGCAAGTGACTTCTCAAGGGGAGAAGTTGTAGCGTGTAGACATGCATTCTAAACTTGTGATTTTAGGGAATTGAGTTCTTTTTAATGTCCGTTAGCATTGAGTTTTTTTCATAGACATATATGATAGCACACATAATGTGTTATTATTAGGCTTATATTATGCTAGTTTTTATGATAATTTCAGGGCTTTCACGTGTTTAAATCATTGAATTTCAGGTTAAGAGCATTAATAGAACAATTGGAGAGATTTTGGAGTATTTTGGTTCAAATCAAGACTAATAGAGCTAAAAAATGGCACCAAGTGGAAGTAGCAAGCCAAATCCAGCATGTTGACCTGAGCCCAAGGCGTTGCAATGCTATACTCGTGGGTTTTCAAACCAGAAGGCTTGTGGTGACGGCGTTGCAACACTGCTTTGCAGCGTGACAACGCCGGTTTGATAAGAAGAAGTGTGTGTGTTGGTGCAGCATTGCAACGTTGTGCACAGCGTTGCAATGCCGCAAGAATTTCCTTTTAATAATTTGACGCCTAGGGCACGACGTGCAACACTGCCCCTAGGGTTGCAACGTCGTGCCAATAGTGGTTATAAATACATCATATTGCACACATTGTAAGGGGGCTCGAATTGTATAGAATTTTAGACCTATTTTCGACCCATACACTCTAAAAGGAGCAGAAGACTATTCTTTGGGGGCCAAGCACGAGAGTGGAGGCTTGAGATCGTGACGGGAGCTCGGAGACGAGGACTGACATCGACACCGATGAGTTTTCTTTCTCTTTCTCTTTAGTTTGTAGTTTCGTTTATGGACTCTACTATGACATTAGCATGCTTTTGGTAGTGATTATGAGTAGCTCATTGTCATAGTTAGGGGTTTGACGTAGCTTGTTATGAACTTATTTTAAGTACGGTATTGAACTTTGATTGTGTTACTTTATTTTTGGTAATTCTTACTTAATGCTTACTTTTCTTTGGCCAAGTTTAGCATATTTTTATTGGTATAAGTTGATTTCGAGAGAATAGGCTTAGATAAGATTAAATCACTTTGTACTTAAATCACTATATTAAGATTAAATCACTGCATAATATGATATTGCAATACCGCAAGTGTACGTGTCAAGTTTTAATAGTGATTTGGCTACAGAGTATCGTCCCCAGGAATGAGTTTTCTAGATTAATTAATTACCAAGATACTTATTCTTAATTTTAGCTAAAGCAACAAAACTTTGATAGATAGTGAAAACAAAGATAGAAAATAAATGTGCAATTGTAAACACGAATATGATAGAATTAAAGGAAGTTGATTTCACAAGTTAAGTCTTTATGTAACACATGCAAGGAACTAATATTATGAATCTATAAACAAGAAGTGAAAATACTCAAAAGAATCTCCCGATCTATAGCGAGCCTCGCACACACAATAAATTCTAAAGTTTCCTTATGAATTTTAAAAGCATGCACTGTTGGAGTTTGCGCCCTAAAACTCGTAGTTTGTAATTTTTGTTCTAATTATTATAATAAAGAGTTATTATTTCAATAAAGAGTTATTGTTCGTTATTTACGATATTGTCCTTGTTTTAAACCAAAATCCAATAAACTAACATCCAAGACTGTAAAATGTCTCTTGAACTGAATGTAGTGTACATATAAAGGATCTCGGTTCGAGATACAAGCTAAAGGGTCTATAGTAAGGGGATAAGGCTTGGGTACCTTACCCTGGTAATACTATAGATGTGACCCACTTTGTATATGATAAAAACACTATGATCCTAACGTGTTCGTGTAGATGACATGTGAGTGGGGATATCCTATGTAATGAGATTAGATAAGACCGGACCGCGAAATAGTAACCACTAGATGTAACTCCGTTGACTAGCTAGGTTTCTATTTCACTAGGATGACCTAGGCAACTTGATCTCAATCCTGAACAGGTTACGAACTCCTGTTTGCGAGAGATTTTCCTTTGATTAGTATGGGTGAGAGTGGCCAGATTCACCGACTCAATATGCCTACCTTCTTGGGGACAAGACCGAGTGAGCGGCTGCAGATTTAACTTAGCAAGATGGAATTCACTCCTTCCCGCCAACTAGGGTAAGTAGATGAATGTTCCCTTAAGTGGTGTCTCCGGGACTTGAACAAAGGGTTCGACCCTCTCATTGACCCGAGAGGGACTTCTGTTTGTTAGTAGGACCACAAACAAAGTGTTCATTAGAGGAGTACTGGTACTTAAGGTACAAGATGTAACCCAAGGGTAAAACGGTAATTTGACCCAGCTGGTGTTACGAACATTCGTGAAGGATTGACTTGCTGTTATTGGTTGATATCCGTGGACACAGAAATATATTTGCAGTGAGAAGAGTGCAGCTGTGGGATTTTAGTGGATTGTTCCCGTAGTTAACGAATGGTGATTAGGAGGTTAATGAGATTAACCGAATAATTTCGTATCGTTGGAGCTTCTGATCTGTAGGTCCATTAAATCCACCTGCTAGCTCGTAAAGGGTTCTTAGATCATTTGAATTCGAACATTTCGAATTCAATTAGGGAATAAACGTTAATGTATATAGATACATTATAATATAAAGTTTAGGAACTATATATTATAAATTTAATGTGAATATGATTCATATTAAATTATATGAGAGAATTAAGTATTTGAAAGTGTTCAAATATTAATTTAAATGCGAATGAGATTCATATTTGAAAACCATAGGTTAAAATTTAATGTGCGTAAGATGTGCACTAAAACTATATGTTAGAGGGAAAATTGATTAAATGCGACTTAATCCAAATTAAATATATGATATTTAATTTGATTTAATTAAATGTGATTTAAATTGATAATTATATAATTAAATATGATTTAATTAGATTATATTATTAATTAGATTTAATTTAATTATTTTATTAAATTAAGGGAACGTGTCATCCAGACACGTTCCCACTACCCCTCTTCTTCTCCCTATCGATAGTCATACAAGGAGAAGAAAGATCAATGTTTTTTTTTATCGATCATTTTTCTGTGCAATTTGTGGAATTGCTCTCTTAACTCTCTCTCTCAATTTCCTTTCCTCCTTCCAAATTGTTGGAATCCTTCCCACCAAAGATTGATCAAAAGAACTCAGAGAATAGAAGGTTTCCTCGTGGTGTTGTCATGTTGGAGAAGAAAGAACAAAGTTTTTCCTTGTTGTTGTGTTGCTGTGCAATTGGAGCAAGGGTTGTTGGATTGATAAACTACAAAGGTAAATGATTTCTTACTTTTAGTTTAAGAATTACACAACATGTTTGTATGCTTAGAATCCATGCTCTAATTAGATTAGATTTAATTGCTTGTCTCTATTTTTTTAACCAATGTAATGGTATTTGAAGTAAACCAAAACAAACGAGCAATTACGATTTTAATCATGTTTCTGCTGCTCAAGGGGATCTGATTCCCATCAATTGGTATCAGAGCAATGCTTGTTTTGTTTTGGTTGAAACAAATTTGCATTGGATAGGTGGGAATTGCATTTGGTTTGCTGTAAAACTGTTTATGAAAATTTTGGCCTTAATTTCATTTTTTGCTTTGATCAAATTAAGTGTAAAGGCCCCTGCATTTTGGGCAATTAAGTGCATTATCGAGTATGTATTAGTGTTACGAGTCATTCGAGACTGATTTCATGCAATTCGGATGAGTATCGGGGGAGAAATCACCATTGGTTGCTGCAGAAGCAACAGTGTTGCACCGCTGAGAAACGGCGTCGCAAGGCCGAAGCCCCTATCGATACGGAATTGCAAGGGGTCAACAACGTTGCAACGCTGCCACTTAGCGTTGCAACGCTACCCCGATGCCAGGCGCGCATGCGAGATGAGGCGGCATTACAACGCTTTCCTCAACGTTGCAACGTCGTGACGACAACCTGAAGGTGCAGACCAGTTAAGAAGCAGTTCGGGTCGAGTTTGGTCCCGTTCGAGTGGTCTGAGCCCGGTTCAAGGAGTTTTGGACCGATTTTGTAATAAAATTAGTGTAATTTTATTATTTTTGCACTTTAGGGGCCAAATTTTTCCAGTTTTACGACTATTTTCTTTATGAATGTCATTTAGAATATTTCCCACCTTAGGATAAGCATGTTCATGCATTTTTTTTATTTGTATAAGTGTTATATAAATATGGTAGAAATGCATGATTTAATTTATTTTTCATTAGTAATTAACTATAATTGTTATAATTAGATTATATGGAAAATAAAGTTCATAGAGCATGAAATTACTTAGTTTAAAATAAATGTTATTTTATTTAAGTAATTTTCTTTATTCAATTAGATGAATGTCATTTATAATTCCAATTTGAAATCGTTTGTTGGTTTTAATAATATAGTTTCTTGTCATAGGTTAATTATTAAAATTTATAAAAATTATAAAAAGGGGGTGTAGAAACCATAACCTATAACAAAGAGCTGCATGCAACCATAGGAACTTGGGTTAAATTAAATTAGTTTTAAATTGTTTAAAATTAATTTAGTCCTAAGTTTAATTTCTAATAGGATTAGAAGTTAGTCTTACATAGTATTTTAAATAGTTTAAAATATAGTAGGACAATAAGACATTGGTTATAAGGGAACTCACAGGTGATGTTCACATCTAAGGTCAGGGTACTTAAGTCGACGGTTAATGGAACACCTCCTGCACGGAGGAACCGACTGAAACTTGAGTTGAATTAACCATAGTCCTGTGTTATATCTAGGTAATTAAAATGTTTTTTCACCTAGACATAAGGTTAAAAGACCTAGTTATAATAGGCATAGACTTAGATAGATTCTATTAGCCAGAATCCGACTAAGTTAAACCTGTACCATAACCTTAGGAGCTTCAGTGGGAGAAAATGAGGTGTTCGCATCGAGTTTACTCTCACGTCCTCAAGAGTTCACACCGTGAGTTCCATGCTCGGCTACGTGGCGTCAATAGGGCGTCCCCCTACGGTAAGTGTTTGCATGGTTCAATACTAAGGTGAATGAGGGAAGTATCCATAGTAAATGGGAGCAGGACGCGTGTCAACATATCCTACAATCTCCTCCATTAGGTCGCACCATGATATTTCTATAGTCCGCCTGCTAGGTTGTTCTGGAACAGCCAATCCCTACGGAGGGTCTGACTATAGGGGTCGGAACATCGCGAACTCCAGAAATGGATAGGGTCTCTAAGGTAATTTGCCAACAGTTGTCTTTCTTAATAGTATCCTGTTGGCTCGGACCTATCGGATCTGAAAATGGTAGGGTCACATTTACGGGATAAGTTAAGCTAGTTAATAAGTCCTTGACCAAACAAACGGTAGCTAAGAATCATTGGGACATGAGATGTTCTAGTAGTGAGAATTAGTTGAGATAGTCTCAATTCAGGGGAGGAGTGACTGACCACCCGACGATGGCTTTTGTTCTAAACCCTTGAAGTATCGTTGCAAAATTAAAGGTTTAATTTAAACACTAGGGTTCTTTAATAATTTTGCTAAATTTGATTGGTTTGTAATGGGTTAAAGGCATAACTAATTAGAACTACCTTTTAAATTTCAGCATGTCGTCCTCAACTATAGATTTACTCAAAAGTGAACGTTTAACTGGCTAGAATTATACTACGTGGAAGTCCAACCTGAATACGATTCTAGTTGTTGACGACTTACGATTTGTACTGACGGAGGAATGTCCTCAAGTCCCTGCTCAAAACGCTCCTCAAGCTGTTAAGGATGTGTATGATCGCTGGACCAAGGCCAAGGTCTACATTTTGTCTAGTGTTTCTGAAGTTCTGGCCAAAAAGCATGAGGGCATGATCTCAACTCGTGAGATGATGAGTTCGTTGCATAATATGTTTGGACAACCATCTGGACAACTTCGACACGAATCCCTCAAGTACGTTTATAACTCTCGTATGAAGAAGGGATCGTGAGTGAGAGAACATGTTCTCGATCTGATGGTCTACTTCAACGTGGCAAAAATGAACGACGCAGTCATAGACGAGCAAAGTCAGGTGTCGTTCATCCTGAAATCTCTTTCGAAGAGTTTCCTGCAATTCCGCAGCAATGCGGTGATGAACAAGATAGAGTACAACCTGACTACTTTTCTCAATGAACTGCAGACTTTCCAGTCTCTTATGAAGAATAAGAGGTAGGCTGATGGAGAGGCAAATTTGTTTGCCCATTCCAGAAGGGTTCATCCTCTGGAACTAAGTGTTGTGGTCCATCTTCTGGGCTTAAGAAGACCCAAAAAAAGAAGATAAGAAGGAAAAGGAAAGACATCTGTTGCTGATAAGGGCAAGGGAAAGGCCAAGGTTGCAGACAAAGGAAAGTGTTTCCACTGCAACATGGACGGGCAATGGAAGCAAAACTGCCCAAAGTACCTTGCTGAGCTCAAAGAGAAGAAAGGTAAATTCGATTTACTTGTTCTTGAAACTTGTTTAGTGGAAAATGATGATTTTACCTGGATACTTGATTCATGAGCCACTAACCATGTTTGCTCTTCGTTACATGAAACTAGTTCCTTCAAGGAGCTCAAAGAGGGTGAGATGACGCTCAGGGTTGGAACAGGAGACGTCGTCTCAGCTCGTGCAGTGGAAGATGTCAAGCTATTTTTTAGAGATAGATTCCTATTTTTAGAAAATTTATACATAGTTCCCAAGATTAAGAGGAACTTGATATTTATCTCTTGTCTAATTGAATGTGGATATTGTATTTCTTTTTCAATTAATGAAGCGTTCATTTCGAAAAAAGGTGTCGATATTTGTTTTGCTAGATTAGAAAACGGCTTGTATGTATTTAAACCGAATCAAACTAAAGCAATTTTGAATCATGAGATGTTTAAAACTGTGAATACTCAAAGTAAAAGGCAAAGAATTTCTCCAAATAATAATACCTATCTTTAGCATCTTAGATTTGGTCATATAAATCTCAACCGGATTGAGAGACTATCAAAGAATGGACTTCTAAATAAGTTAGAAGATGATTCTCTACCTCCTTGCGAATCATGCTTGGAAGGTAAAATGACTAAGCGGCCTTTTTTCTGGAAAAGGTTATAGAGCCAAAGAACCCGTAGAGCTTATACATTCGGATCTTTGTGACGGTGAATGTTAAAGCTCGTGGAGGGTACGAATATATTTCATCTCTTTCATAGATGATTATTCGAGGTATGGTTATCTATACCTAATGCATCATAAGTTTGAGGCTCTTGAAAAGTTCAAAGAGTATAAGGCTAAATTAGAGAATGCATAGGGAAATCCATTAACACTGCGATCCGATCGAGGTGGAGAGTACATGGATCTAAGATTCCAGGACTATTTGATAGAACATGGAACCCAATCTCAACTCTCGGCACCTAATACACCTCAGCAGAATGGTGTATCTGAAAGGAGAAATAGAACCCTGTTAGACATGGTTCGATCTATGATGAGCTATGCTCTATTTCTTGCCTCGTTTTGGGGATACGCAGTAGAGACTGCAGTTCAAATCTTGAACACTGTTCCATCAAAGAGTGTTTTAGAAAAACCTTTTGAATTATGGAAGGGGCCTAAACCTAGTTTACAACACTTCAGGATTTGGGTTTGTCTGACACACGTGCTGGTGACAAACCCAAAGAAATTGGTACCTCGTTCAAGATTATGCCAATTTGTTGGCTATCCCGAAGAAACGAGAGGTGGTATTTTCTACGACCCACAAGAAAACAAGGTGATTGTATCGATAAAAGCCACTTTCTTGGTGGAAGATCACATGAGAAACCATAAATCATGTAGTAAGTTAGTATTAAATGAAGCTACAGATGAGTCAACAAGAGTTGTTGATCAAGCTGGACCTTCATCAAGAGTTGATAAAGAAGCCGACACATCGAGTCAGTCTCATCCTTCTCAATCGTTGGGAATACCTCAACGCAGTGGAAGGGTTGTTTTCCAACCTGACCGCTACTTGGGTTTAGCTGAAACTCAAGTTGTCATACCTGATGACGGTGCAGAGGGTCCATTGTCCTATAAACAGGCAATGAATGATGTAGATAAGGACCAATGGATCAAAGTCATGGACCTTGAAACAAAGTCAATGTACCTCAATTCAGTTTGGGAACTTGTAGACCAACCTGAAGGGGTAAGACCCATAGGGTGCAAACGGATCTATAAGAGAAAGAGAGATGCAGCCGAAAAGGTATAGATCTTTAAGGCTAGACTTGTAGCAAAAGGTTTTACCCAAAGGGAAGGAATTGACTATGAGGAAACGTTTTCCCCTATTGCTATGCTTAAGTCTATAAGGATACTCTTGTTCATTACCGCTTTTTATGATTATGAAATTTAGCAAATGGTCGTCAAGACTGCCTTGTGTTTACAAGAGGATCATCAACAACAAAGTAGTTTTCTTAGTACTTTATGTGGATGATATCCTACTCATTGGGAATGATGTAGGATACCTAACTGACTTAAAGAAGTGGTTGACGACTCAATTCCAAATGAATGATTTAGGAGAGGCGCAGTATGTTCTTGGGATTCAAATTTTCAAGGATCGCAAGAATAGAACGCTAGCTCTGTCTCAAGCATCTTATATCGACAAAATGTTGGCTCGATATTCGATGCAGAATTCAAAGAGGGGCTTATTACCCTTCAGGCATGGAGTTCATCTGTCTAAGGAACAATGTCCAAAGACACCTCAAGAAGTTGAGGATATGAGACGTATTCCCTATGCCTCTGCAGTAGGTAGCTTAATGTATGCTATGCTGTGCACGAGACCAGACAATTGTTATGCAGTGGGAATAGTCAGTAGGTACCAATCTAATCCAGGTGTTGCGTAAAATGATATTGCAATACCGCAAGTGTACGGGTCAAGTTTTTGTATAGTGATTTGAGAGTTCCAAGTATCGTCCTCGGAAATGGGTTTCTAGATTAATTAATTACCAAGATACTAATTCTCAATTTTAGCTAAAGTAACATAACATGGATAGATGGTGAAAACAAAGATAAAGATAGACCAACAAGTGGAGACACGAATATGATAGAATTGGAGGAGATTGACTTCACAAATTAATAACTTATTTGACACATGCAAAGAACTAATGTGATGAATTTATAAACAAGAAGTAAGATACTCAAGAAAATCTCTCGATTCTTAGTGAACCTCACACACAAAATAAATTCTATAGTCCCCATATGAATTCAAAAGCATGCACGACATTAAGCAACTTCTTTATGTGTTTCCCTTAGACTTCTAGGTCATTCTCATGCCAGACTTCTA
The DNA here is from genome assembly GCA_036507285.1 of Trichosanthes cucumerina. NCBI lineage: Eukaryota > Viridiplantae > Streptophyta > Magnoliopsida > Cucurbitales > Cucurbitaceae > Trichosanthes > Trichosanthes cucumerina. The sequence goes on from CM071836.1 coordinate 76,636,934, forward strand.
AGAGTTTTGACAACTTGCTCTAATCTAAGCCTTTTCTCTCGAGTCCACTTAAACCAACAAGATTAAAGAATTCAAGAACGAATTGCCAAAAATAAAGAACAAAACATAATTGAATACATAATCAAACAAGTTTTAAACAAGTGAATCAAATCCTAGCTACAACGTTAAACCAAGCTAAAGTTATAGAAAACGTCTTAAAACGATGTTACAATCTAAAAGAAAGAGGAAATAAACTTATGTGTCGATGTCGGTCCCTCGTCCCTGAGCTCCCGTCACGATCTCAAACCTCCACGAATGCTTTGGCTTTCCAAGAATGCTCACCTTTCTCTTCTTACAGAGTGTATTTCGAAATTAGGGTGCAATCTCTATCAATTTCGGCTCCCTTTGCAAGAAGACACAATGTTCTATTTATAAGAGAAATTGGTACAACGTTGCAACGTTGTGCCCTAGGCACGTATCATATATGGAAATTGTGGACAACGTTGCAACTCTATGGACGGCGTTGCAACGCTGCTACCTTAACGCGCGCGTCCTTATCGATCTGGCGTTGCAACGCCCTCGCCACGACTCTTCACGTTGATCTTCTTATCGAGATAGCGTTGCGACGCTGCAAGGCAGCGTTGCAACGCTATCGTCATGGCTCTTCTATGCTTTAAAACAACAAGTTGGGTGTTGCAACGCTCTGCATGGCGTTGCAACGCCATCACTTCGAGTCTACTAGCTTGGGTTGGTCCTTCTACTTCCAATTGATAATATTTTTAGCTCTAAAAAGCCTCGTTTCGATCCCGAGTGATCCAAAATATCTCCAATTGTCCTGTTTAAGCTCTTAACCTGGAATTCAATGATTAACACACATAAAAGCCTTGAATTTATCATATAACTAGCAATAATTAAGCCTAAGGATAACACATTTTGTGTGATATCAAATACCCCCAAACTTAAACTTTTGCTAGTCCCGAGCAAAAACAGAATTAAACATGGGATTGTTCTTACACATACATCTGACTAAAGCCTCAAAGATTTAAAAGAAAATTTTGGCAGTCATAGGAAACACTCAAACATAATACTTCAGCAAGAAAATTAAAACTCTTCCTAAGTGTTCCTACGTGTGTTTGTGATTAGCCTATGTTCCCTTCATTTTTACTAAGCCCGGATGAACTTTATTAGGTTCTCCATTCAACTTCCCCCTACATTGGTCATAATTACTAATCCTTGTGCCTCCCCACATTCAAGAAATAGATAACTCTACTTAGCGCTTAATCATTTTTTATCACATTTTTCTATTTTCTTCTTTTTTTGTGCAAGGACACTAGCTTTCACACATCCACTGCAGGGACTCTTACCCAGAGAACTCGCTCAATGAGTGGCCTAACTAATCACAGTGAAGGTAGCTCTTTTTGCCCTCACGAATTTTTTTTCTTCAACAAACAAACAACAAAAACAAACTTTTTCACATAAAGCACATAGTATACAAATCATGAACTTCATATTGTCATTTACCCTATCCTGCAGTTTAACTCTCAAATCAGTTCTTAGACTATCGAGGTGACATCGAACTTCTAAACCTAATAACTTTGTTCTAAGCAATTCAAAACTACAGGAACACATGCTATGTGCATAATAGTGCAGGAAAAACTCAAGAAAATTTTTAAATTGACTCAAATTCATATCATGCTCTCAAGTTTCAGCAGAATCACAAAAATTTTCAATTAATTCTCATCCTAGGCTATCATGATCATACTTATGCAAAAGATCAATCAACAATTCAACATATACTCAGGGATAGTCACAACATATCAATAACATCCCACCCCCAAACTTAAACTAAACATTGTCCCCAATGTTTGCAAAATAAGCTCAAATAGTAAGAAGGGTAAGAGTGAACAATATTGTCTTGAGTAATGGAGATCTTCAGTTTCTTTTCTGGATTCCTTGGATAGCCAAGACATGTGAGTTGAAGTTCGACTGAACGGGAGCATGGGTTTCAACGAGGGAAGACATCATCACAACCTAACAAAAACAAATAAACTAATAAGTGAACAATAAAACAAAACACTAAAAACAGAAAATAGAAATAACAAAACTGTAAAGCTTGGGTTGCCTCCCAAGAAGCGCTTTCTTTAACGTCTTTAGCTAGACTGTACTCCCTCAAGGTGTCTCTTTCCTATCTTGCAGCGTTCGAATTGATACATTCATCTGGTTGATCTGGGTCTCAATATTTTTTATGGCAGCTTCATGACTAGTCACTATGCCAGTTAGACTGGTGACTGCATTCTCCAACTCGTTGAACCTATTTCTAGATTCAACTATAAAGGAGTACACTGTCTCTTCCAGAGATGGTTTCCTCTAAGATGTAGAAGCATACCCTTTAGGAGGATTCAACACATTTTTATTGTCAGCATAAGAGAAGTTTTTGTGATACCTCAAACCTGGATTATAATGTGTTGGAAGGGTACTCTGAGTCTGGCTTCCTCCGTAAGTGTTGCTTCTGTTGTTCAGATAATGTATTTGCTCCAAAGTAGATTCTCCATTGGGTTTGGAGCATTGAGAGGGTACCACTGTTTGGGGTGATCCTGCAAAATTATTCAGAGCATGAGTGAGGGATGCCATATGAGATTTAAGGGAAGTTACCTCATCCAATTGATACAATCCTGCTACTGGTTTAGATATGTCGTTGTGTGTGGGCCATAGGCAGTTGGCAGTTGACACTTCCTCGAGGAGGGCACGTGCCTCTGTCACAGTCTTTGCCATGAAAGCCCCTCTAGCAGTGGCATCCAGAATGGTCCTGGTCTTACCTGTAAGTCCATTATAGAATAATTGTACCTGGAGCCAATCTGGGTAACCATGCTGTGCACATCTCCTGAGCATGTCCTTATAATGGTCTCAGGCCTCAAATAGTTGCTCTCCCTCTTGCTGCCTGAATGTTTCTATCTCTGTCCTTAACTTTGCAGCTTTCACTGGTGGAAAGAATTTGGTCATGAAGGCTTGGGCCAACTCCTCCTAAGAGGTGATATTGTCTGGTGGGAGAGACCTTAGCCATTCCCTAGCTCTACACTACAAAGAGAAAGGAAAAAGACGTAAGCGAATACTATCAGCAGAAATACCATTCAATTTAATTGTACCACAGATTTCTAAAAAATTTTGCAAATGTGAATTAGGATCTTCTGTGGCTTGTCCTCGAAAAGCACCTTCCCTAACCATCTGAATAAGCCCTATTTTAAGTTCAAAATTGTTAGTATTTATGGGAGCATGGATAATTCCAACATGCTCATGAAGGGAATCGAGTCCCGCAGCGGAAGCGATTGTGAATCGTGTGCTCTTGATTTAGTTACAACGATTTTATTTAAGAACAAAAATGACTAGATTAAGCATGTAAACATAATGGACAACAAGAAATATTACCTTTGAAGAACCTTTCTTCAAGTGCTCCTCCTCTCTCACGATCAAGATCTCAGCAACACGAACCACGAACGGAATAGAACACGACCACTGGATGTTCTCCGTTGTTCTCTAGGTGAGGAAGGAATGTGGGTTCCCTTTAGGAGATATGAGATGTTGTGAGAGAGATGTTTGTGTTCTGGAACCTTTCCAACAACACAACAAAAGCTTGGAACCACCTAACCTAGTTGCATCTCATGCAACTATATATATAGGGAAATAGGATGGAAATGACCATCCTACCCCTCCTTTATTCTCTCTTTAGTATATGGTTTATATATGAATCTAATTCACATTAAAACTATATATTATATCAATTATATCATATATAATTGATATAACACCTCATGTATGAAATTGAACACTTCAATTTCATTCCTAACTTTATACCCTCAATATTACCATGTTGAGCAACGGAGGGACCTAATGGACCTACAGTTCATGAGCTCCAATGATGTGAGATTAACTGATCAAACTCTTTGGTCCAGTTAATCAATATTCATTAACTACAAGTCACTCCACGATAGACTTGTATTTTGCACTATCCTCACTTTGTAGATAATATTGTGTCCATCGATATAGTCATTACCCATGAGTCGACCCTTCACGGGTTTTTCATAATCACGGTGGGTCAAATTACCGTTTTACCCACGTGATTACCTCTTTGCTCCTTAAGCACCACCGATCCTCTAATGAACAACAAGTCTAAGGTCCTACCTTAGACTCATACCCCTCATAGAGGGGGGCCCCGTTGTTCAAGACACGGAGTCGGTTCTTAAGGGAACAACCTATCTAATTCCTTAGTGTAGAAATGAGTGAATTCCATCTTGCAGATTAAGTTTCCGACTATCTACGAAGTTACTTTCTCGAGAAGGTAGGCTTATTGAGTCGCTCTGCCAGGCCACTCTCACCCATACTAGTCTAAGGACAAACCCCTATAAGCGCGGAGTTCTTAACTTGCTCGAATTGAGTCGAGTCACTAATGACCATCTATAAATTACTAGTCTTATCCACATTAGCGGTGTTACCTTTGGTTAGACTAATAATTTCTTGATCCGGTCTTGTATGAACTCTTCATACAGGATGCCTCCACTCGCATGTCAACTACATGAATGAGTTGGATTACCTCATTTGTACTAATTACAAAATGGGTCGCATCCATGGTGTTTCCAGAATGAGGTTTCCAACCTTATTCTTATACCATAGACCATTTAGGTTATATTCTTGAACACAATCCAAATAGTGTCCACTACACTGATGTTCAATATATATGTTATAACCTTGGAGCTTAGTTTATTGGATTTATAAAGCAAGACTGTAATTCTATCAAAACAAATAACCCTTTATTTAATTGATCAAAATTACACAAGTTTAGGGCATAAATCCCAACAGCTCAGAATTAAACACAGGTTGGAAATACTCCCTGATAGGTTTAGGGTTGTTGATTAACTCCTGATCTGCCATTATCTGAGTTTCTGCTCTTCCTTACCTTAGGAGTCTCCTACAGGTCCTTTCAATCTCAGGACCAAAAGGGTGCAAGTCTGTAGCTCTATCTTTGGGCATACACCTGGAGGTATCAAAAATAAAGAAATTAGACAAAAAAAACTAGGAAAGGAAAGAAAACATAAAAAGAAAGAAAACACAATAAAGAAAATCATGAAAAAAACACACAAACACGTTAAGAAGAGAAAGGAAATAAAACAGAGAACTAAAACATAAACTTGGGTTGCCTCCCAAGAAGCGCTTTCTTTAACGTCTTTAGCTAGACTGTGGCTTATTAAGGCACGTAAAACTGCTCATATTTCTTCGGACCCTTCTTGCTTGAATCGATATAGCTTTCTAAGTCTAAAAGACTATCTTGTTTTTCCTGGGCACCTGAAGGGAAATTATTTTTGTTATTTTTGTGTATTGAAATAAAAGAACAAAAATCAAAACAAGACTCGTGAGTATAGGACAAATGGTTATCAAGATTACAGGAAATTTCTGGAGATAAAAAGGAAAAGAGATTTTCAGCCTCGAACTCTATCACCTGAGTTTCCTCCATAGAAATGATTGTATTACCATTGTCTACCTCACAAACATGTTTCTGGTGTGTTTCAGTCTCCTTCAACCCATCCTCACTATCATATGAATAAGTCCTTCTAGGTGGCTCCTCCTCAGTGGCAAGAATAAGAAACTGTTCCTATAAGGCCTTAAGGGAATTTACCAGTTGATTGAGATAAAGAGTTCTTTCATGTACTATTTCCCAAAACTCTACCACTTTAGCCTCTAACCTATCCAACCTTTCTAATTCATCATGAACCAAATTTTTAATTTTCAACTCTAACGTATATTCCATTAATAGGTCCACAAGAGAAGAGTTTTCTATAGGTTGGTCAGGGTACGAGACATTTTAGTTCCAAGTGCCTATATGATTACTATCAAAAGAATTTTCATCAATCATAGATTCAAAATGGTAAGGATTAGACAAATGGTATCCAGAAAGATCATGATGCACATACCTACCTGAGATGGACAATACATTGGTGGAGAATTAAAATCGTGAAAAGTCACACTTGAAAAATCAGTAATTCAAATCAAGACTTTTACACAATAGCAAAACAACCAAAAACAGGAGACAAAAACTCAAAAACACACAAAACTAAATTAAAACAAATAAGGAAACAAACAACAAACACACAAAGAAAGAATAAGGAAAGAAAACACAAAAAGAAAAAATAAACTTTAGTCTAAAATCTCAAATTTTCTCCTAATATTAATTAATCTAAATAATCGCAATTCCCCGGCAACGACGCCAAAAACTTGTTGCGTAAAATGATATTGCAATACCGCAAGTGTACGGGTCAAGTTTTAGTATAGTGATTTGAGAGTTCCAAGTATCGTCCTCGGGAATAGGTTTCTAGATTAATTAATTACCAAGATGTTAATTCTCAATTTTAGCTAAAGTAACATAACATGGATACATGGTGAAAACAAAGTTAAAGATAGACCAACAAGTGGTGACACGAATATGATAGATTGGAGAAGATTGACTTCACAAGTTAATAACTTATTTGAAACATGCAAAGAACTAATGTGATGAATTTATAAACAAAAAGTAAGATACTTAAGAAAATCTCTCGATTCTTAGTGAGCCTCGCACACACAATAAATTCTATAGTCTCCATATGAATTCAAAAGCATGCACGACATTAAGCAACTTCTTTATGTGTTTCCCTTAGACTTCTAGATCATTCTCATGTCAGGCTTCTAAGAGTTTTGACAACTTTGCTCTAATCTAAGTTTTTTCTCTCGAGTCCACTTAAACCAACAAGATTAAAGAATTCAAGAACGAATTGCCAAAAGTAAAGAACAAAACATAATTCAATACATAATCAAACAAGTCTTAAACAAGTGAATCAAATCCTAGCTACAACATTTAGCCACTCTAAATCACAATAAAACCAAGCTAAAGTTATAGAAAACGTCTTATACGGTGTTACAATATGAAAGAAAGAGGAAATAAACTTATGTGTCCATGTTGGTCCCTCGTCCCCGAGCTCCCGTCACGATCTCGAACCTCCACGAATGCTTTGGCTTCCCAAGAATACTCAATTTTCTCTTCTTACAAAGTGTATTTCGAAATTAGGGTGCAATCTCTATCAATTTCGGCTCCCTTTGCAAGAAGATACAATGTTCTATTTATAAGAGAAATTGGTACAGCGTTGCAACGTTGTGCCCTAGGCGCGTATCATATATGGAAATTGTCGACAGCGTTGCAACGCTAGGGACAGTGTTGCAACGCTGCTAACTTAACGTGCACGTCCTTATCGATCTGGCGTTGCACCGCTAGTAAGCAGCGTTGCAACACCCTCGCCACGGCTCTTCACGCTGATCTTCTTATCGAGATAGCGTTGTGACGCTGCAAGGAAGCGTTGCAACGCTATCGTCATGGCTCTTCTATGCTTTAAAAAAACAAGCTAGACGTTGCAACGCCATCACTTCGGGTCTATTAGCTTTGGTTGGTCATTCTACTTCCAATTGATAATATTTTTAGCTCCAAAAAGCCTCGTTTCGATCCCGAGTGATCCAAAATGTCTTCAATTATCCTGTTTAAGCTCTTAACTTGGAATTCAATGATTAACACACATAAAAGCCTTGAGTTTATTATAAAACTAGCAATAATTAAGCCTAAGGATAGCACATTTTGTGTGCTATCACCAGGGTTAGACCACTGGACCGCAGTTAAAAATATCCTCAAGTAGCTTAGGAGAACGAGGGATTATACGCTTCTGTATGGGACTAAGGATTTGATCCTTACTGGATATACTGATTCTGATTTTCAGACCGATAAGGATTCTAAGAAATCTACATCGGGATCAATTTTCACCCTTAACGGGGGAGCTATAGTATGGCGAAGCATCAAGTAAGGATGCATCGTAGACTCCACGATGGATGTTGAGTATGTCGATGCTTGTAAAACAGTTAAGGAGGTTGTTTGGCTAAGGAAGTTCCTTACTGATTTGGAAGTTGTTCCAAATATGGAATTTCTCATCACCTTATACTGTGACAACAGTGGTGCGGTAGCCAATTCAAAGGAACCTCGCAACCATAAGCGAGGCAAGCACATCGAGAGGAAGTATCACTTGATACGAGAAATAGTACAACGAGAAGATGTGACAGTCACGAAGATTGATTCGGATCACAACATTGTTGATTCGTTTACAAAGACTCTTAGCGCTAAAGTGTTTGAGGGTCATCTGGAAAGTCTAGGTCTACGAGATATGTACATAGGCTAATCTAGGGCAAGTGGGAGATATGTAATGGGTATATGGATGCCCTAGTTTATTGTATTTGTATCTCTGTAACAACTGTTTTAGATTGTGATGTACCCCACTAGAGTTTTAGTTCAAGTGGGAGTTTGTTGAGGTTTGTGCCCTAAAACTCGTAGTTTGTAACTTTTGTTCTAATTATTGTAATAAAGAGTTATTATTTCAATAAGTTATTGTTCGTTATTTACGATATTGCCCTTGTTTTAACCCAAAATCCAATAAACTAACATCCAAGGTTGTATGTCTCTTGAAATGAATGTAGTGTACATATAAAAGATCTCGGTTCGAGATACAACCTAAAGGGTCTATAGTAAGGGGATAAGGTTTGGGTACCTTACCGTGGTAACACTATGGATGTGGCCCACTTTGTATATGATTGAAACACTGTGATCCTAACGTGTTCGTGCAGATGACATGTGAGTGGGGATATCCTATGTAATGAGATTACATAAGATCGGACCGCGAAATAGTAACTACTAGATGTAACTCCGTTGACTAGCTAGGTTTCTATTTCACTAGGATGACCTAGGCAACTTGATCTCAATCCTAACCAGGTTACGAACTTCTGTTTGCGAGAGATTGTCTTTTGACTAGTATGGGTGAGAGTGACCAGATTCGCCGACTCAATATGCCTACCTTCTTGGGGACAAGACCGAGTGAGTGGCTGGGGACTTAACTTAGCAAGATGGAATTCACTCCTTCCCGCCTACTAGGGTAAGTAAATGAATGTTCCCTTAAGTGGTGTCTTCGGGATTTGAACAAAGGGTCTAACCCTCTCATTGGCTCGATAGGGACTTTTGTTTGTTGGTAGGACCACAAACAAATTGTTCATTAGAGGAGCACTGATACTTAAGGTACAAGATGTAACCCAGGGGTAAAACGGTAATTTGATCCAGCTGGTGTTACGAACATTCGTGAAGGATTGACTTGTTGTTATTGGTCAATATCCATGGACACATAAATATATCTGCAGTGAGAAGAGTGCAGCTGTGGGACTTTAGTGGAGTGTTCCCGCAGTTAACGAAGGTTGAGTGGGAGGTTAATGAGATTAACCGATCAATTTCGTATCGTTGGAGCTTCTGATCTGTAACTCCATTAGGTCCACCTTCTAGCTCGTAAAGGGTTCTTAGCTCATTTGAATTTGAAATGTTCAAATTTAATTAGGGAATAAACGTTAATGTATATAGATACATTATAAAATAAAGTTTTGGAATTATATATTATAAATTTAATGTGAATATGATTCATATTAAATTATATGAGAGAATTAAGTATTTGAAAGAGTTCAAATATTTATTTAAATGTGAATGAGATTCATATTTGTAAACCATAGGTTAAAATTTAATGTGCATAAGATGTGCACTAAAACTACAGGTTAGAGGGAAAAATTGATTAAATGCGATTTAATCCAAATTAAATATTTGATATTTAATTTGATTTAATTAAATGTGATTTAAATTGATAATTATATAATTAAATATGATTTAATTATATTATATTATTAATTAGATTTAATTTAATTATTTTATTAATTAAATTAAGGGAATGTGTCATCCAGACACGTTCCCACTACCTCTCTTCTTCTCCCTATCGCTAGTTATACAGGAAGAAGAGAGATCAATGTGAAGGGAATGAGAGTCCCAGCGCAGCTGAAGACGATCGAATCGTCGTGGTATCGTTGTGCAATTCGATTTCGTTAAAATGAAACTATCACATAGTATAGGTTAAACATGCATACTAAGAAAGAAAAACTAGCAAGTTATAGTTACTTACTTGTTGAAGACGGTCTTCAAGCTTTCCTTTCCGTAGATCACGAACTCTTCGTGCTCTCCTCAACGATCTCGATCTCCTCACACGAACAACGTACCGGATACCTCTACTTGCTTTCTCGGTTGTTCTACCTTACGTAGAAGGAGGATGGTGGGATCCTACTTTGGTTTAGGGAGGAAATTTTGTGAGAGAACTTTGAGAGAGAATTGTTGTTTCTTTTGGTGAGAAATCCAAAAATGAGCAAAACCTTAATGAACTTTTCTTGCAAATGGGTTTAAATAATGGAGATAGGTGGAGTTAAAATCTCCACCTATTTACCATTTTACCACAACCATAGGTTATGCAAATCATATTTGCATAACCACATATAATAAGATATCTCATATCTCATTTTACAAATCACATTTGTATTATTGTGGATTTTTAAATTGAATCACATTCAATTTAATTTCTCTCAATCTAATTTTCTCCAAGTTAGCCCTAATTCAACAACTAGGCTAACCTATAGTTTATTATGAATCTCATTCACATTAAACTATATAATATATCATTCATATCTCATATAAATGACATAATTACCCTTTAGTGAACTTGAACACTTCAAATTCACACCAAAAATGTAAACCTTCTATTAATCCAGTTTGAGCTAACCGAGGGACCTAATCGACCGACCTCGATGGTGAGCTCCATGATGCGAGATTAACTGTCAAACTCTTTGACCCGGTTAATCAACATTCATTAGCTACGGTAACACTCTACTAAAGCCCGTAGTTGCACTCCTGTCAGTGTAAGACAAGTTGTGTCCACTGATATAACTAATGCCCATGAGTCGACCCTTCACAGGTTGTTTGTAGACACTACTGGGTCAAATTACCATTTTACCCCTATGTCTACTTCTTGTTCCTTAAGTCCCCACTGCTCCTTTAATGAACAACAACGTTTTAATGGTCCAACCATACACAACACCCTTCTCGGGCCAGTGAGAAGGTGGGCGCCCGTTGTCCAAGCCCTAGAGACATCACTTAAGGGAACAACCCCTCTAGTTTCCCTAAAGGCGGAAACGAGTGAATTCCATCTCGCACAATTATGTTCCCAGCTCCCCACGTGGTCCTATCCCTGAGAAGATAGGCATATTGAGCGAGTAACAGTGACCACCCTCACCCGTACTAGTCAAAGGACAGACACTCGCAGACAGGAGTCCGTAACACGCTCAGGATTCAGGTCGAGTCACTCATGGTCATCTACAAAGTTATTAGTCCATACTGTCAACGGTGTTACATAAGTAGGTCTAATAATTCACGGTCTGGTCTTATACAACTCATTACACATGATGCCCCCACTCGCATGTCAACCACATGAATAAGTAAGATCACCTCGTTTGTATCTAATACAAAGCGGGTTGCATCCACAGCGTATCCAGGATTAGGTCTCCACCCCTATCCATATACTGTGAACCGTTCGGGTCGTTAACTTGAACTTGATCCTCCTTGCGTGTCCACTACACACCGTTCAAGTTCTAGTTCTCTCATATATTCAATGACCCTGGAGCTTAGTTTATTGGACAAAGTTTGTAAAATTTGCAAGACACAAAATGATGAAATGAATAACTCTTATTAATTTCAAATGGTAATTTACAAACTAAACGAGATTAGGACATACATCCTAACACAATGTTTTATTTTATCGATCATTTTTCTGTGCAATTTGTGGAATTGCTCTCTTAACTCTCTCTCTCAATTTTCCTTCCTCCTTCCAAATTGTTGGAATCCTCTCCACCAAGGATTGATCAAAAGAACTCAGAGGATAGAAGGTTTTCCTCGTGGTGTTGTCCTGTTGGAGAAGAAAGAACAAAGTTTTTCCTTGTTGTTGTGTTGTTGTGCAATTGGAGCAAGGGTTGTTGATTGATAAACTATAAACGTAAATGATTTCTTACTTTTAGTTTAAGAATTACACAACATGTTTGTATGCTTAGAATCCATGCTCTAATTAGATTAGATTTAATTGCTTGTCTCTATTTTTTTAACCAATGTAATGGCATTTGAAGTAAACCAAAACAAACGAGCAATTACGATTTTAATAACGTTTTTGCTGCTTAAGGGGATCTGATTCCCATCATGCACGACATTAAGCAACTTTTTTATATGTTTCCCAAAGAACTCTAAGCCATTCTCATGCCAGATTTCTAAGGATTTTGACAAATTTGCTCTAATCTAAGTTTTTTTCTCTCGAGTCCACTTAAACCAACAAGATCGATGAAATTAAGAACGAATTACCAAAAATAAATAACATAACAAAGTTCAATACATAAATTAAACAAATTCAAAACATGCTAATTAAATCCTAACTACAACGTTTAGCCACTCAAAATCACCATTAAAAAAGCTAAAGTCATAGGATCGTCTTTAAACAGAGTTACAATCTAAAAGAAAGAGAAATAAACTTATGTATCGATGTCGGTCCCTCGTCCTCGAGCTCCCGTCACGATCTCGAGCCTCCACAAACGCTTTGGCTCCCAAGGAATGCTTTTCCTTCTCCTCTTAGAGAGTGTATTTCAAAATTAGGGTGTGAAATCTATCAAATTCGGCGCCCTTTGCAAAGAGCATAATATTTATAATGCAATCGACACAACGTTGCAACGCTAGGGACAACATTGCAATCGGCACAATGTTGCAACACTAGGGACAATGTTGCAATCTTGTGCCCTAGGCGCAGAATAAATAAGGAAGTTGTCGGCGGCGTTGCAATGTTGGAGTCAGCGTTTCAACGTTGCTACCCTAGCGCGTGCGCCTTCTATCGATCTGGCGTTGCGACGCTGCAAAGCAGCGTTGCAACGCCACCTTCACCGTTCTTCTAAGCATAAAATCTGCAATCAAGGGCGTTGCAACACCATCACTTCGGGTCAACTAGCTTGGAATGGTCTTTCTACTTCCGCTTGATGTTATTTTTAGCTCCAAAAAGCCTCGATTTTAACCCGAGTAATACATGATATCTCCAAATGTCCTGTTTAAGCTCTCTACCTAGAATTAGATGATTAAAAAACATAAAAGCCCTAAAATTATCATGAAAACTAGCAAATTATAAGTCTAAAAATAGCACATTTTGTGTCAAACACCTCCAAACTTGAACTTTTGCTAATCCCGAGCAAAAACAAAATTAAACATAAGATCTTTCTTATACATACATCTGACTCAAGCCTCAGAGATTGAAAAGGAAATTCTGACAATCACAGGAAACATTCAAACACGATACTTCAACAAGCAATTTAAAATTTTTCCTAGTGTTCCAACTTGTGTGTGTGATTAGCCTACGTTCCTTTCATCTTTGCTAAGCCCGGATCAACTTTATTAGGTTTTTCATTCAACTTCCCTCTACATTGGTCATGATTATTAATCCTTGAGTCTCCCCACATTCAAGAAATAAACAACTTTACTCAACACTTAATCATTTTTTTTTATTTATGTCACTTTTTCTGTTTTCTTCTTCTTTTTTTTGTGCAAGTACACTAGCTTTCACACATCCACTGCAGCGATCCTTACCCAGAGCACTCGCTGAATGAGTGGCCTAACTGATCACAGTGAAGGTAGCTCTTTTTGTCCTCACGATTTGTTTTCTTTTACCAACAAAACAAACCCAACAAAACAAACTTTTTCACATAATGCACAAATTTTACAGATCATGCACTTCATGTTGTCATTCACCCTATCTTGCAGTTTAACTCTCAAATCAGTTCTCAGATCTATCGAGGTGACATCAAACTTCTAAACCTAATAATTTTGTTCTAAGCATTTCAAAACTACAGGAATACAGGCTATGTGCATAATAGTGCAGGAAAAACTCAAGAAAATTTTTAAATTAACTCGAATTCATATCATGCTCTCAAGTTTCAGCAGAATCACAAGAATTTTTCAATTAAATCTCATCCTAGGTCATCCTAATCATACTTATGCATAAGATTAATCAGCAATTCAACGCATACTCAGGACAGTCACAACAGATAAACACATCCCACCCCCAAACTTAAACTAAACATTGCCTTCAATGTTTTCAAATAAGCTCACGAAGTAATAAGGGTAAGAGTGAACAATACTGTCCTAAGTAATGGAGATCATTATTATTATTTTTTCTGAGTCCATGGATGGCCAAATCACCTGAGCTGAAGTACTCTAGAACAGGAGCATGGGTTTTGCGAAGGAAGATATCAACAACAACCTAACAAAACAAAACAAACTAAAAATAGGAAATAGAAATAAAAGAAATGTAAAGCTTGGGTTGCCTCCCAAGAAGCGTTTTCTTTAACGTTTTTAGCTAGACTGTAACTTATGACTGGCATCAAGGCACGTAAAACTGCTTGTATTTCTTCGGATCCTTCTTCCTTGAGTCAATATAGTCTTCTAAGTCTAAAAGACTATCTTGTTTTTCTTGGGCACCTGAAAGATAAATATTTTTGTTATTTTTGTTTATCAAAATAAAAGAACAAAATTCAAAACAAGACTCGTGAATATAGGAAAAATGGTTATCAAGATTAAAAGAAACTTTTGGAGATAAAAGGAGGGGAGACTTTTCAGCCTCGAACACTATCACCTGGATTTCTTCTGTGGAAGTGATTACATTACCATTCTCTACCTCACAGACCTGTTTTTGGTGTGTTTCAGTCTCCTCCAACTCATCCTCACTATCATATGCATAAGTCCTCCTAGGTTGCTCCTCCTTAGTGGCAAGAATAAGAATTTGTTCCTGTAGGGCCTTAAGGGATTCTACCAGTTGATTAAGGTGATGAGTCCTTGCATGAATTATCGCCCCAAGTTCTACCACTTTAGCTTCTAACCTATCAAATCCTCAACTCTAAAGTATATTCCATTAATAAATTCGCAAAAGAAGAGTTTTCTATAGGTTGTGTTGGATTTTATGTTCTAAAACTCGTAGTTTGTAATCGATAAACTTTTTTCGTGATTCTTTTTGGATAAAATTGTTATTGAATTATTATACTATAATCGTGAATCCAATAAACTAAGGCCCCGAGGTTTTTTAATGTAGATTTGAACTTTATGTGATGACATAAATCATGGATCAAGTTCGAGTATATAGCCTAAAATGGTCTATAGTATAGGGATAAGGTTGGGCGCTTTATTCTTGGGACACTATGGATGCGACCTACTTTGTAGTTAGTACAAACGATGTGATCCTAAATCGTTCATATAGAGATATGTAAGTAGGGGCATCCTATGCAATGAGTTTGTATAAGACTGGACCATGACTTAGTCACTTTTGCTTTATAACACCGCTTACTGTATAAAACTGACTAATTCAATTTTGATGACCTAGGTAACTCGATCTCAATCTTGAGCTAACTATGAACTCCTGTTTATTTGGGATTATCCTTAGATCTTCATGGGTGAGAGCAGCTCAACAGCGTTGACTCAATAAGCCTCCCATTTCAGGGGTAAGATCGGGTAGATAGCTGGGGACATAGGGTGCAAGACGAAGTTCACTCCTACCCGACTCTAGGGATAGTAGATGGGTTGTTCCCTTAAGTGTTGACTTCGAAAATAGAGCAAGGGGACCCACCCTCTCACTAGGCTGAGAGTGACTAAATTTGTTGGTTGGACCACAAATTAATTGTTCTCTAGAAGTTTAGTGGGACTTAAGAAACAAGAAGTGTTCTCGGGGGTAAAATGGTATTTTGACCCAGCCGAGACCACGAACAACTTGTGAAGGATTGACTTACTGGTTATGGTTATATCAGGTGGACAGAAATATATTTATAGTGAGGGGAGTGCAACTACGGGACTTTAGTGGAATGACCCGTTAGTTAACAAAAGTTGATTAATTAGGTTAAAGAGTTTGATCGGTCAATCTCGGATTGTTGGAGCTCATGATCTGTAGGTTCATTAGGTCCCCCTGCTAGCTCATATGGATTAAACTTAAAACAGTATGATGGATTAATTCGAATTGTTCGAATTAGGAAAGGAGTTTTAAACCGACAAGTATATGTGATATTGCTATCGATTTTTTATGACACAATATATTCAAATATGATTTGAAATTCAAAAATATGAATGCGAATTCATGTTCGGGAGGTCAAAATTAGTCAAGAGGGTCAAAATCGTAAAAAGTCAAAGGGTTGACTTTTTGGCTCGAGAAAAGTCAAAGTTTGACTTTGACCAAATGGAAAATACTATTTTACCCTTGACTAGAGTTAGTGGAATTATCCAAGTTTTTGTTGGACAATCCCACTAAGTTAAGTGGACTATGTGTAAACATTATAGAATGACACATAACCCACTTTAGTTAGTGTTTTGTGAGGTGTTGCATTTTGGTGAGCTTTGACATGCATTTGATGCATGTAATTGCTTTCTAAATAGGTTTGCTTTCAAAACAAAAGTGTTCCTTTCTTTGCTGAATTTTTTGAGTTTTTTCAAAGAAAGTCTCACCAAAATTCCTTCCTTTCCTTTCCTCACATAAAGCTTTGAACCTCTCATTCTTCCTTTCCAATCCTTCATTCACCAGGTCCCACAACCCGGTTCTGAGTCCAGAGGATAGCGGAGAAGTTCTAGTGGTGGTCCGGTTTGTGTTCGATTTATGTTGGTTTGTGCTTTGGCAAGGAGATCGTGAAAAAATCAAGCTACAAAGGTTGTAGTTTCTTCCCTTTTTAGTTCACTTTTTTTTTTGGTTTGTTTGCATGTTAATTTCTATTAAGTTAGATGCAATTAGAGTATAATTAAATCCTTTTTCCGCTGCGTATGTCTTGTGTTCCATCATGTGGTATCAGAGCATGCTTTAGTTTCACTCAATTGCATATGGTGTGTTGTTATTTTTCATGTGATGAAATTGTTGGAAGCTAAAATTGGTTCACTTTTTTAGCATCTTTTAGGCTTTAATTCCTTGTTATAAGTTGTAATTTGCTCAAGGGTTTTGAGCCTTAATGTGTGCCCAAGGAGTCTGTAAAATTTGGGAGTCAATAGAGTTGAAATTAAGTTGTAATTGGAGTTTCAACCGACGTTGCGCACTGCCGAAAAAAAACTGCACTGTGCTGTTTTTTTGGAGTCATTTTTCAGCCGTTGTCCGTGTGAAGTTGCTGTCATTTTCAAGCTGGTTCGGGCTGGTTCGAAGTGTTCGAGATTGGTTCAGAGCTGGTTTTCAAATTATTATTGTAATAATTTAGTTAATTGCTTGTTTAGGATGCCAAAATGGGTCCAATTTTATGTTTTGTTTTCTTTATGCATTATGAATGTGTTTAATTGTTTAAATCTTTATTGTGCATAAAGTATGTCATGTAGATTTAAATTTCCATTATAGGTTAACATGCACATGCATTGAAAGTATGTTATAATAGTTATAATATATATAGTATGCATGTTGGATTTCATGAATTAATGTAAAAGTTATATATAATTCATGATTTCTTTAAGTAACTTAATATGGTAATTTATTAATTAAATGTTTAATTAATTAATTTAAGTAAATTAAATCTACATTAATTTTTCATTATATAATTGTTATGTAATGAATGTGGAATGTATGTTATAAGTTTGTCAATTCTTTTTATAAGTGTTATAAAATCAATTAGACTCCTTAAATCTATAACAAAGATAAGATACATGCTCACTTAGGTTAACCATCGACAATCCCTTTTTCTTAGAAATTAGGTCGATATCTTGTAAAATCGAAGTTACAAGAAAAATCACCCGGCAAGATCTTGGCAAAAAGTCAAATAAGATGACTAAGGTTGAAAGGTTTTTAAGTTGACAGTTCACGGAACACCTTCTACCTGGAGATCGAGTCGGCGTCTGAGTTAGGTTAAATCGGTTTTATGAGCATGCGTGAGCGGTGTGAGGTAATAAAATTTGTTTATCACCTACACATCGTAGGTTAAAATCCAGTATAAAAGTTATACTTGGATGTTTCGCCTAGACTTAGGATATGTTTTAGTTAGCCGAAATATATTGCTAAGTAATTTATACCTTAACCGTCTAGAACACTTCAACTGGAGAGAAGTAATGTACTTTTAACTCTAGCGTCCCTAAGAGTTCACACCGTGAGATTCATGCTTGGCTTTGGGTCGCCCTAGGAGTGGACTCCATTCGGAGAGTGTTTGCATGAGTCAATATCAAGGTGAATAGGGGAAGTTGTTCATAGTAAGTGGGAGAAGGAAGTGTGTCAACACATCCTACGGTCTCTTCCATTAGGTCGCACTGTGAGATTCCTATAATGCACCTGCATGTCTGCCCTGGAGCGACCTTACCAATCGGAGTGTTGTATTATAGGATTCGGAACACCGCGAACTCTAAAAATAGATAGGGTCTCTCAGGTCTGTTTTCATTCTTGTCTTTCCAATTTCGGGAGCATAATGATCCTGATCTTTGATGTCTGAAAATGGAAGGTTACACTTACAAGAATTACTAAGTGTTAGCAAATTCTCGATCCAAGGAGCGATAACTAAGTTACTATAGGAATAAGAGTTATTCTGGTGATAGTATTTAGTCAAGATCGTCTTGGTTCAACGGAGGAATGGTCGGTCACCCCTCAGTAAAGGTTATTCTAAACCGTTGAAATATCGTTGCAAACATAATAATGATTGGTACATTATTTTTTGCTAAACTTGATTGGATTGTAAAGGTTAATATTTTTTACTAAAAATGATATTTTTTTTTCAGCATGTCTAGCTCTTTAGTTCAACTATTAGCTTCCGAAAAACTTAACGATGACAACTACACAACATGAAAAACAAATCTGAATACAATACTAGTAATAGATGACCTGAGATTTGTCTTAACTGAGGAATGTCCTTCGGCCCCTGCCTCAAATGTTAACCGAACTAGTTGGGAAGCTTATGATCGATGGGTTAAGGCTAACGATAAAGCCTGTGTCTATATTCTAGCCAGCATGACTGATGTATTGGCGAAGAAATACGAATCCTTGGGCACAGCTAAGGTTATCATGGATTCGTTAAAAGAGATGTTCGGGCAACCGTCATCGGTTCTAAGACACGATGCTATTAAGTACATTTACAACAAGCGTATGAAGGAAGGGACCTCTGTTAGAGAACATGTCCTGGACATGATGGTCCACTTCAATATTGCTGAAGTAAATGGTGGCACCATCGACGAGGAAAATCAGGTTAGCTTTATTATGGAGTCTCTTCCTAAGAGCTTCATACCATTTCAGACGAATGCTTCTCTAAATAAAATAGAGTTTAATCTAACAACCCTTCTTAACGAGCTCCAACGTTTTCAAACTCTTACAAAAACTAAGAGGAAAGAGGTGGAGGCAAATGTTGTCACCACAAGGAAAGTTTTAAGAGGATCGTCCTCTAAAACTAAAGTTGGACCTTCAAGAACAAGAATGTTCAAATGAAAAAGAAGGGCAAGGGGAAGGCTCCATGACAAACAAGGGAAAGAAAGTTGCGAGAAAAAGGAAAATGTTTTCACTTTGCAACCAAAAGCGGCACTAGAAGAGGAGGCTCTGAAGTACCTTCTTTGAGAAAAAGTAGATAAAGAAGCACAAGGTAAATATTGGATATTGGATTCAGGGGCCACTAATTATATTTGCTTCTCTTTTCAGGAAACTAGTTCCTGGAAAAAGCTAGAAGAAGGTGAGATCACCCTCAAGGTTTGAACAAGAGAGGTTGTCTCGACCGTTGCAGTGGGAGACTTGAAGTTGTATTTCGATGATAGATATATCATACTTAAAAATGTTTTGTATGCTCCTAAAATGAAACGGAATTTAATATCTATCACATGTATATTAGAACAAATGTATAAAAATATCCTTTGAAATCAATGAAGCGTTCATTTTTAGAAAAGGTATTCACATTTGTTTTGCTATACTAGAAAAAATTTATATAAGTTAAGACCAACTAAAGCAAAATTTGTCTTAAATACTGAGATGTTTAGAACAGCCGAAACTCAGAATAAAAGACAAAAAGTTTCTTCTAATGCCTATCTATGGCACTTAAGACTTGGTCACATAAATCTCAATAAGATTGGGAGATTGGTTAAGAATGGACTCCTAAATCAGTTAGAAGACAATTCTTTACCTCCATGTGAGTCTTGTCTTGAGGGAAAAATGACTAAGAGATCTTTTACTTGAAAAGGTCTCAGAGCAACAATACCCTTAGAGCTCATACATTCATACCTCTGTGGACTGATGAATGTCAAAGCTCGAGGTGGGTATGAATATTTCATCAGTTTCATTGATGATTATTCAAGGTATGGTCATATTTACCTAATGCATCACAAGTCTGATTCTTTTCAAAAGTTCAACGAATATAAGACTAAGGTTAAGAACCAGTTAGGTAAAACGATTAAGACACTTCGATCAGATCGAGGTGGGGAGTACATGGACTTAAGATTCCAAGACTATATGATAGAACATGGAATCAAGTTACAACTCTCTGCACCTAATATGTCTCAGCAGAACGGTGTATCTGAATGAAGAAACAGAACCTTGTTGGACATGGTTCGCTCAATGATGAGATTTGCTAAGTTACTTGATTCCTTTTAGGGACATGCATTAGAAACTGTTGTCTATATTTTGAATAACGTTCCCTCTAAAAGTGTTTTAGAAACACCTTATGAGCTATGGAAAGGTCGTAAAGGCAGTTTACGTCACTTTAGGATCTGGGGAAAATGAGACCAAGCCGGTAAAGTACAAACTTTTAAGGCTCGACTTGTGACAAAGGGTTATTCTTAGAGAGAATGAATGGATTATGAAGAAACTTTTTCTCCCGTTGCCATGCTTAAGTCGATTAGAATACTCTTATCCATCGCCACTTTTTATGACTATGAAATTTGACAGATGGATATCAAGACAACCTTTCTAAACGGCGATCTTGAGGAGAGTATCTATATGGCTCAACCAGAGGGGTTTATTGCACAAGGTCAAGAATAAAAAGTTTGTCAGCTTCAGAAATCCATTTATGGGTTGAAACAAGCTTCTAGATCTTGGAATATAAGATTTGATGCGATCAAATCTAATAGTTTTGAACAGAATGTTGACGAGCCTTGTGTGTACAAGAAGATCGTCAATTCTACTATAGCGTTCTTAGTTTTATATGTTGACGATATTCTACTCATTGGGAATGATGTAGGTTACTTGACTGACATCAGGAAATGGCTAGCTACACAATTCCAAATGAAAGATTTGGGAGATGCGCAATATGCTCTAGGGATTCAAATTGTTCGAAACCGCAAGAACAGAACACTAGTCATGTCTCAAGCAACTAATATAGACAAAATGTTGTCTAGGTATAAGATGCAGGATTCCAAAAGAGGTATGTTACCTTACAGATATGGAATTCATTTGTCAAAGGAACAATGCCCTAAGACACCTCAAGAGGTTGAGGACATGAGACGCATTCCCTATGCTTCCGCAGTTGGGAGTCTGATGTATGCAATCTTATGTATTAGACTTGACATATGCTACGCAGTAGGGATAGTCAGTAGGTATAAGTCCAATCCTGGATATGATCATTGGACTACCGTTAAGAATATCCTCAAGTATCTTAGGAGAACGAGGAACTACATGCTCGTGTATAGTGCTAAGGATTTGGTCCTTACTGGATACACTGACTCTGGTTTCCAGACTGATAAAGATGCAAGAAAATCCACATCGGGATCAGTGTTCATTCTGAATGGAGGAGCAGTAGTATGGAGAAGTGTGAAGCAAAACTGTATTGTAGACTCCATAATGGAAGCTGAGTGCGTAGCTGCATGTGAAGCAGCAAAGGAAGTAGTATGGTTGAGGAAATTCTTGAAAGATTTGGAAGTTGTTCCAAATATGCAGCTGCTTATCACCCTATATTGTGATAACAGTGGTGCAGTTGCAAATTCAAGAGAACCTAGAAGCTCACATTGTTGTTCCTTTTACAAAGACCCTCACGGCTAAAGTATTTAAAGGTCACCTACAGTCTCTAGGTCTACGAAGTTAGTAAACTAGGACGAGTGGGAGAACTTTTGGGTATATGCCCTAGTTCATTATAATCATATGCTTATTGTACTCATATGTTTCTCACTCAAATTCAACATTCTGATATTCCACTAGGAGTTTTAGTCTAAGTGAGAGTTTGTTGGATTTTATGTCCTAAAACTCATAGTTTGTAATTGGTAAACTTTTTTCATGTTTGTTTTTCGATAAAATTGTTATTGAATTAGTATACTATAATCTTGAATCCAATAAACTAAGGCCCCGAGGTTGTTTAATGTAGACTTGAACTTTATGTGATGACATAAATCATCGATCAAGTTCGAGTATATAGCCTAAAATGGTCTATAGTATAGGGATAAGGTTGGGTGCCTTATTCTGGGGACACTATGCATGCGGCCTACTTTGTAGTTAGTACAAACGATGTGATCCTAAATCGTTCATATAGAGATATGTAAGTAGGGGCATCCTATGCAATGAGTTTGTATAAGACTGGACCACGACTTAGTCACTTTTGCTTTATAACACCGTTTATTGTATAAAACTAACTAATTCAATTTTGATGACCTAGGTAACTCGATCTCAATCCTGAGCTAACTATGAACTCCTATTTATTCGGGATTATCCTTAGATCTGCATGGGTGAGAGAGCATTTCAAAGATCTTTGGCTCAATAAGCCTCTCATTTCAGGGGTAAGACTGGATAGATATCTAGGAATATAGGGTGCAAGACGAAATTCACTCCTACCCGACTCTAGGGATAGTAGATAGGTTGTTCCCTTAAATGCTGACTTCGGAACTAGAACAAGGGGCCCTACCATGTCACTAGGCTGAGAGGGACTAAATTTGTTGGTTGGACCACAAATCAATTGTTCTCTAGAGGTTTAGTGGGACTTAAGGAACAATAAGTGTTCTCGGGGGTAAAACGGTATTTTGACCCAGTCGAGATCACGAACAACCTGTGAAGGATTGACTTACTGGTTACGGTTATATCAGGTGGACAAAAATATATCTATAGTGAGCGGAGTGCAACTACGGGACTTTAGTAGAATGGCCCGTTGTTAACAAAAGTTGATTAATTAGGTTAAAGAGTTTGACCGGTTAATCTCGGATTGTTGGAGCCCATGATCTGTAGGTCCATTAAGTCCCCCTGCTAGCTCATATGGATTAAACTTAGAACAGTATGATGGATTAATTCGAATTGTTCGAATTAGGAAATGAGTTTTAAACCGACAAGTATATGTGATATAGCTATCGATTTTTTATGACACAATATATTCAAATATGATTTGAATTTCAAAAATATGAATGTGGATTCATGTTCGGGAGGTCAAAATTAGTCAAGAGGGTCAAAATCATAAAAAGTCAAAGGGTTGACTTTTTGGCTCGGAAAAAGTCAAAATTTGACTTTGACCAAATGGAAAATACTATTTTACCCTTGACTAGAGTAAGTGGAATTATCCAAGTTTTTGTTGGACAATCCCACTAACTTAAGTGGACTATGTGTAAACATTATAGAATGACACATAACCCACTTTAGTTAGTGTTTTGTGAGGTGTTGCATTTTGGTGAACTTTGACATACATTTGATGCATGTAATTGCTTTATAAATAAGTTTGCTTTCAAAACAAAGGGTTCCTTTCTTTGCTGAATTTTTTGAGTTTTTTCAAAGAAAGTCTCATCAAAATTTCTTCTTTTCCTTTCCTCACATAAAGCTTTGAACCTCTCATTCTTCCTTTTCAATCGTTCATTCACCATGTCCCACAACTCGGTTCTGAGTCCAGAGGATAGCGGGGAAGCTCTAGTGGTGGTCCGATTTGTGTTCGGTTTTAGCAAGGAGATCGTGAAGAAATTAAGCTACAAAGGTTGTACTTTCTTCCCTTTTTAGTTCACTTTTTTTTTCGCTTGTTTGCATGTTAATTTCTATTAAGTTAGATGCAATTAGAGTGTCATTAGATCCTTTTTCCGTTGCGTATGTCTCATGTTCTATCAGGTTGGTCAGGGTGGGAGAAATTCTGGTTCCAAACGCCTATATGATCCCCATCAACAGAATTTTCATAAATCATAGATTCAGAATGGTAAGGAATAGACATTTGGTATCCAGAAAAATCATGATTCACATACCTAGGGTCCTGAGAAGGATAGTACGTTGGCGGAGAATCAAAATCATGAAAAGTCATACTTTAAATCACAAGAATTCAAATCTAGACTTTTATACAAAAACCAACACAACCAAAAAAGGAGACAAGACTCGACAAACACACAAAACCAAATTAAGACAAATAAGGAAACAAACAACAAACACACAAAGAGAAACAAAAAACACAAAAGGAAAAAAAAACTTTAGTCTAAAATCTTGAATTTTCTCCTAATATTAATCAATCTAAATAATCGTCATTCCCCGACAATAGCGCCAAAAACATGTTGCGTAATATGATATTGCAATACCGCAAGTGTGCGGGTCAAGTTTTAACTCAGGACTGAGTTTTCTAGATTAATTAATTACCAAGATACTTATTCTTAATTTTAGCTAAAGCAACAAAACTTTGATAGATAGTGAAAACAAAAATAGAAAATAAATGTACAATTGGAGACACGAATATGATAGAATTAAAGGAAGTTGATTTCACAAGTTAAGTCTTTATGTAACACATGCAAGGAACTAATATTATGAATTTATAAACAAGAAGTGAAAATACTCAAAAGAATCTCCCGATCCACAGTGAGCCTCGCACACATGATAAATTCTAAAGTTTTCTTATGAATTTTAAAAGCATGCACGACATTAAGCTACTTCTTTATATGTTTCCCAAAGAACTCTAAGTCATTCTCATGCCAGATTTCTAAGGATTTTGACAATTTTGCTCTAATCTAATTTCTTTCTCTCGAGTCCACTTAAACCAACAAGATCGATGAAATTAAGAACGAATTACCAAAAATAAATACATAACAAAGTTCAATACATAAATTAAACAAATTCAAAACATGCTAATTAAATCCTAACCACAACGTTTAGCCACTCAAAATCACCATAAAAACAAGCTAAAGTCATAGGATCGTCTTTAAACAGAGTTACAATCTAAAAGAAAAAGAAATAAACTTATGTGTCGATGTCGGTTCCTCGTCCTCAAGCTCCCGTCACGATCTCGAGCCTCCATAAACGCTTTGGCTCCCAAGGAATGCTTTTCTTTCTCCTCTTAGAGAGTGTATTTCGAAATTAGGGTGTGAAATTTATCAAATTCGGCGCCCTTTGCAAAGAGCACAAGAGGTTATATTTATAATGCAATCGACACAACGTTGCAATGCTAGGGACAACATTGCAACGTTGTGCCCTAGGTGCAGAATAAATAAGGAAACTGTCGGCGGCGTTGCAACGCTGAGGTCAGCGTTGCAATGCTGCTAAAACGTGTGCGCCTTCTATCGATCTGGTGTTGCGACGCTGCAAAGCAGCATTGCAACGCCACCTTCACGGTTCTTCTAAGCATAAAATTTGCAATCATTGTGTTGCGATGCCTTGCAGGGCGTTGCAACGCCATCACTTCGGGTCAACTAACTTGGAATAGTCCTTCTACTTCTACTTGATGTTATTTTTAGATCCAAAAAACCTCAATTTGAACCCGAGTAATCCATGATATCTCCAAATATCATGTTTAAGCTCTCTACCTGGAATTAGATGATTAAAACACATAAAAGCCCTGAAATTATCATGAAAACTAGCAAATTATAAGTCTAAGAATAGCACATTTTGTGTGCTATCAGTCTCCTTTACTTTATTGATTACTTTGGTGCTTGTTTCTAATCGTTTTGTACGTTTCGTTGCATTCTTTAGTTTAGCTTTGCACTTACGAGTTTGTACTTAATTTCAACATTTTCACTAACTTTAGTCCCTGTGGGATCGACCTTGTTACCATGTACTACCTACGATTGTGTATGCTTGCGTAGTGGGTTTTTGCACAACAAAGATCACAAGCAACAGTTTGACAACTATTTGCTGGAGCAAAATTCCTCCTCCGAGTCAAACAAAAATTTGCACGTGGGAAAAGCTTTCATTAAATGAGGTAGATGTTGTCAGGTGAATCAACTTGTTTGGACCAATAGAGTGTTGCCACGTGGATGAAGCTGTCTATTCAACCTTTATTTTCTAAAAGGGTAGGGTTAAAGATGGGACAACCGTTTTAGGTAAAGGGAGCATCATTCTAGAGAGAAGAAAAAAGACCTGAAAGAGAGAGAGGGAGAAAGGATCCCCGATTCTAGAGGCTAGAGCGACGGTTTTTGCCCAAAGAGGAAAGTTTTCTCACTTGAGCCAAATTGGAGTTGTGACGGAAGTTTTGGAGCAGCATTCCGACTATCTCATCTTTTCTCCTTCATTCTTTTAGTTGTTTTAGCTTTTAGTATTGTTGCATTTATGACTTTGCATTTTGATTTACATTATATAGTTGAGTAAAATTCATTTCTAATCATTTTGGTTTTTAAGTATGCTTAGTCCTAACTTGATTTCATTTGGCCAACAATTTCGTAGCTTTGTCCTCTTGATTTCTGGGAAGAATATGGATGATTGATTTCTTAAAAACCACATTAGCCCCATAATTAGGGTTAACAACTAGCTAGGTGAGGAGATTACGGATAATCACTCACCTAATGCACAAATGTTATCATTGGAGTAATGATAGGCGAAAACACACAAGCGCACGCGATCAAAGTAATAAGAAACTGGAAGTATTCCAGAGTATCGTACCCAAGGGAACGATTTTAATAAAATGGATTGAGAAAAACGCAAATTGTTGGCAAATTACAATTAAAGGTAACCTAGGGTATAAAAAGATGGTTTTGGGGGTGATTTTGACTAAGGTAAGAAGAAATGAAAATAAATAGCAAAGTTAGAGATTCAAGAAATGATCGTGCCACTAAATTGGAAAGACAACACAACCCGATGCAATTGCCTTGCATTGCAGTTACATCACCGTTGTGTAGTTCGACCGCGCATCACACTTACGTGAGAACGCACTTGCAACGCATTTGCGTCATGCTGCCACTGCAATTGCAACACAATTGCGTTAGGCTGCCACCACGACGCATTTTCGTAGCGCTACCGCGACAACGCAGTTGCTTAGCACTGCACCACAATGCACTGTTATTGCGCTGCAATTGCATAACACTGCCATTGTAACGCAATTGTGTGGTGCGGCAAAGGCAATGTTTTTGCAAGTACAATGTGATTCGATCTCACTTTCCAATGAAGTAAACCGAGTTCTACTCCCATTCAACCTTCTCAGAAGTATCTTTAGGAGACTAGGTGATTAATCCTATATTTCTATGGTTAACCTATCCCAGATGTTTGTACACATAACTCTAAGGCTTTGGAGTCTTGCCCTATGCCTAGGGTCAAAGTTATTTACTCACTTACTTTTTCCACTTTAGCTTAACCCTTTCGGTGCCAAGCTAAAGCTTGATGGGTAACATTAGATGGTCGGCTAAGGCTACCCGCAATAAACTCACCAAAAGTAAATTTCATTAGAGGCTAGTCGAATGGCTCTTGCTTTGGAGTTCATTGTCTTTCCTTAGGGCATTCACATCTTGAATCCCTAAGGAAAGTTAGCTCCTCATGGATAAAATGATAAACGACATGCTAAACATAACAGAAGTAAACATAAAACCTAAACTTATCCCTCGATCTACCACGGTTTAGCAAGAACCGAGGGAACAACTTCAGATTTGCTAAATGTGAACTGTAAAAGAAACTAATACAAAACTTCAGATCAACAGAGAACACTTTGTGAGTAAAAAAGGAAACGGTAAATTTCTATTAATCGTAACTGAAAATATTTTTGCAAGTAGGAAAATCAAACTGAATTGAATACAAGAACGTCAATCGAAAATCTAACTTAGAACAGAAGTAAAGAAATGTTCAAACCAACATGACCAGTGGGTCAAATAAGAAAATATAATAGAAATCTGAAGAATGAATCGAATAAAAGAAAGAAACAAAAAAAACACAGAAGTGGAATTGTAGAATCGAGCTGAGAAGTAGAAGAAACTACAACAGAAACTAAGAAGAAAAATTGCAGAACTGGAAAGAAAATCCAAAATTGAAAAAGTGGAATCTCCCCCGAAGATGAGCTCCCTCCCCCGAAAACGAGCTCCCTTTTGACAGCTCCCTTCTCCAAAATATATAGGGTTTACATGCTAGGGTTTACATGCTAGGGTTTCCATCTTGGTGGGTCAACTTGTCTTGCTGAAATTATGGAGAAAATCGGCACAAAATCCCCCAGAATCACGGAAATCACGATTTTCCTTTGATTTTCTGTGTTTTTCCAGATCTATCTACTATGCAATTGTGTAGTAGTTGCGTGCTACGCAATTGCGTAGCATTTGCATTCTGCATTCAAAACTAAAAAAATATGAGATTTTGCTTTCATGTTTGCTTATTTTCCCTCATGCTTCAAGAATCTTTTTTCTCTTCCTTAATTATATGCAGTTGATTCCACTTTATCCACTTTTACCTAAAGAAATGAAGGAAAACATACAAGTAGAACTAAGTTAAAGGCTAAATAATTCTCATAAATGAGAATTATCAAGTAATGGGAATGAAACAACATTTAATCGGTGATTCGAGAGAATGTTGTGTTCACTGTAGTGATTCGATTGATCTGAATGTTTACTTAACTATAGGGTAATTAATTGCATGAAATACCTCTAATACGAACCTTTCATTTAATATCATTACTTTTAATATGTTTCTTCTTTGTTTTCAGTTAAGTCCTCTATTTTCCAATTGTCATCACATTTATTTTTGTTCCAACATCTTTAAATTTATGTTGTTCTATTTCCTTGACAATTGTTTGGTTACGATATGAGTTTTCTGAGTATTAATTTATATCAATTAGAGAATTACTAGTCTCTGTGGATAAGATAATTTACTTGTTGCTAGCTACAAATTTATGTTTATACTTGTGCATAAGACAACACGCAAAGCCTAATTATACATATTGTTGTAGCAAAAGACAACGAAGGAATAAGGCCGAAAACTCAAAAAAAAAAAAAAAAAGGAAAATACCCAGTGAAGTAAACACACAGAAAGGAATGAGGGTCGTGAAAAGAGTGAGAACAACGATGGAACAGGTTACACGAAAGAGTCTTTAGAAAGAAACCAAGGAAACTTACAAAATTGAAAGAGGAAAGTTAGAGAAGGACAAAGAAAATCAGAGGGAACAAATGATGATTGCAAGTTGGTAGGTGAAAAACATGATCTTGAGGATAGAAGTAAATGAGGGATGCAAGAAATTATGTGGGGAAGACCGAGAGGTTAATCTAAGAAGATTGGTGGAGGTTGGGAACCAGTCTCGTCGAGAACAATGATAGCCTTCGTTTGGAACGTCTGGGGGTTGGGTAAGCCCCAAACACTCCGAGCACTTCAACACGAGATGCAAAGAAAATCCCTAGCGGTGGTGTTCTTGATGAAACGACTTGTGCAAGTGGTTACGTTGATAGAATGAAAGTCAATTTAAGATATGATAATGTGTTTAAGGTGCCTAGAAGCTGGAAAAGTGGGGAGTTAATGCTTCTATGGAAGGATGAAGTTCAAATCATGATTTTCCTCCTATTCAAAAGGTCACATAAACACCTTGATCAAAGATAACAAAGGTTGGTGGAAATGCATCAGAATTTATGGGGAACCCAGTGAACAAAAGGGAGGAGTCTTGGGAGGTTGAGCCCTATTTTCAATTTACCTTGACTAATAGAAGGAGATTTTAACGAAATCTTAAGGGTGAATGAGAAGTTAGGTGGTGCTCCAAAGAACCAAAAGTAGATGGAGAGGTTTGGTGATTGTCTGTTTAAAAGCAAGTAGGCAGATGCAGGTTACATTGGGGACAAGTTTACATGGAGGAAGAGTATGCAAACAAAGGCGACTAGGGAGAGAAACCGGTTCCTGCTCAACCAAGCTATGATGAATTAGTAAAAAAGGTAAGTATTTCTCAGCTTGTTTTCCATAGTTCAGATCATAGACGAATTTTAGCTCAAGTGAATTTTAGGACGAGCAATGTGAGACAAAGAAAGGGAAACATAATAATCCAATTTGAGGAAAGTTGGTTAGATAATGAGAAAGTAAGAGATGTGATTAAATTCACTACTACAAATTAGGCCTTTATTGACACGTTCCTTTTTCAAATTGTTGACGCTTGACTAAAAAAAGTGTCAACAAAAGGCCAAAATTCATTTTAAAAATCATTATTAATTTTAAAACATTTATATTGATGGTTACAAAGCGTCATTAAATGTATAAATTTAAAATTTTGCAATTGCTTAATCAATAAATATAGTTTTATTGGCGTTAATTACGAAAATTTTGCGTCAAAATTAGTAAAATCCCGTGTTTTAGCTTTCTTGACGGTTAAAATCCGTCAATAAATGGTCGTTTTATTGACGCATAGTGGAAGCTTTCATTGACGGTTAGAAACCGTCATTATATGTATGTTTCATTGACGGGTAATGCCCGTCAACTAAACCTTCAAAAGCGGCGTCGTTTTCAAGCTAAGCGGCGTCGTTTAGCTTTCATAATTAAAAAAACGCACCTTTCATTGACGGTCGCTAAAAGCGCGTCAATATATCCCTCTTTCATTGGACGGGTAATGCCCGTCAATGAAACATGCTAAACGACGTCGTGTTGAAGCTAAGCGACGTCGTTTAGCTTTTTAAAATTAAAAAAAAATAACGAAAATTAGGAAAGGTAAAACGACGTCGTTTTACCTTTCCTATTATTAAAAAAAGGAACCCTAAACCCTTTTCCCATTAACGGATCGAAGCCCCCTCACCGTCGAACTCCCCTCTCAGTCCGAGCTCTCTCTCTCACATCTCCTCGTCTCGCCGAGCTCTCTCTCTCTCAAAGTTGTGCGCCGCTGCGTCTGAATCACTTGGAAGGCGAAGCTGCCGTTGCCGCCGATTCACTGAAGGTCGAGCCGTCTCTCTGTCGTTCAAGTCGCTTTGAAGGCTCGACCGTGAAGTCGCCACCGTCGAAGGTCGAGCTGTAGCCGTCCGATTCACCTGAAGGTCGAGCTGTCGCAGCCGTTCGAAGTCGCCTGAAGTTGCTGAAGGTTGCGTTGTTGCTGAAGGTTGCGTTCGAAGTCGCCTGAAGTCACTGAAGTTGTTGAAGGTTGCGTTCGAAGTCGCCTGAAGTTGCTGATAGTCGCCACCGTCGAAAGTTGCTGAAGGTCGAGCTGTCGCCACCGTTCGAAGTCACCGCCGTTCGAAGTCGCCCGAAGTCGTTCGAAGGTTGCGTTGTTGCATACCTCGCCGGAAATCACTGTCGCATATCACAGTCCACTTACGATATCACGATCCATACCCCGCCGGAAATCACCGCTGTCGGACTTGAGCCGAATCTCGCGACCCCTCTCATCGGATCTCACAACCCCTTGTCGAAAGTTGCTTCTCCTCTTTTTCAAATTGAAAAGAAAATCACTGGGTCTCTCTCTATCGAGTTTCTAATCGAAGAATGAGACTCTCAGTTTCTCACCCGTTCTCTCTCCCTCGGGTGTGTTATCCAGAGAGGTTATTTGAATTTCTATTTTCACTACTCTCAATGTCCTCAAATCAATACTTTAGACACCATTGATAGATTAAGGATAGATTAAGAACATGCAAAATTTTAAAAAATGTGTAATTCATAGAGTTTAAATTTTGTAAATGTGAAATTCATATATGGGCATCTTTTCTACTTTTATTATTATGTAGATGAGCATCTCTTTCTATTTAAATTTCGTAAGTGGATATCTATTAGTGTTGAAACCAATTATGTTAAGAAGAAACATTAACAATTGCTCTAAATTTGTAAACGAGCATCTCTTTTTTTTTGTATTGCATTTGAAACAATTATCCGATTTTCACACACTGCTCATAAGATATGATTGGCTTGATTAAAATGTCAAGTTATGAATTAAAATTTTCTTGTAGGAATGTTCTTCTAGAATATGGTTCTAGTGCTTGTAATGAGTTCATGAGGTAGTGTAACTTACAAATTTTCTGTCTATTTGCAAGTGTAAAGCATGTTGAGTTTCTGTTTTTTTGAAGCCCAACCTAATGTTTGTTGAAGTCTGTTGGAGGTTGGGCATTTATTGTACCTTAAGGGATGCTTGTTTGGATTTACGGGTTTTGGAGAAATTTTGGTAATCTCCTAGTTATGTCGTTATCTTCTTAGAAATTTTTCAACAGAGACTGGCATGGTGAGTAACCTTCTTAATTAGGTTCATCCTAAGTTTTAGGGTCCTTTGTAGTTGGTTATGGTTAACATGAAAAAATATGTAGTTTATTCTACTTTTTTTAGGACTTACATTGATTTTATTAATTGAAAAATATCTATTGACTTCATTTAATTAGGTTATAACATAATGGACAAATTATGGATGTCGAAAGATAGATTCTCTAAAGAGTATGAAGAAGGTGTAGACACTTTTATTCAGTTTGCACACGAACATGCGAGTGGTAAACCTTTTATACGATGCCCGTGTGTTAAGTGTGTAAATTTGAAGATTCTCAACATTAATGTAGTCAGGAACCACTTAATTGCGTATGGTATCGATCAAAGATATGATAATTGGATTTGTACGGAGAAACCCTTGATAGACATTCTAGAAACAATGTAGAGTCAAATTTAAACTACACCACTAATGAGCATGTATATGAAGAGAACTCGATGACAACATTGTGGAGATGGTTGAAAGCGCACAACAACATTTTGAAGAAGATCCAAAAATTTAAGAAGTTGCTTGCAGATCTTTGAAAAACCTCTATATCTAGGATGTAGTAGATTAACTAAGTTAGGTACATTAGTTAGATTGTATCACCTGAAAGCCAAATTTGAGTGGAGTGATACTAGCTTTACAGAGTTGTTGACCTTATTGAAAGATATATTACCTGAAAAGAATGAATTGCCGACATCTACGTATGAAGCAAAGAAGGCGTTAGTCACTTTGGGAATGACGTATGAAAAAATTCATGCATGTCCCAATGATTGTTGCTTATATAGGAAAGAATAATACTGATGCATCTAATTGTCCTCATCGTGAACGAGTCAAGATGGATGAAACGTAAGAATTCGTTGGAAGTGAAAGAGGAGTCCTCGCTAAAGTTATATGGTACTTTCCCCAATTTCACGATTTCAAAGGATGTTCAATAGCACGTTAATTTCAAAGGATTTAACTTGGCATGCTAAAGAAAGATTAGTTGATGGCAAGTTACGACATCCTGGTGATACTCCATCTTGGAAATTGATCGATCATTTGTGGCCTGAATTTGGAAGTGAAGAGAGAAACCTTCGTCTTGCTCTATCAACTGATGGAATAAATCCTCATAGTGAAATGAATAGCAAGTACAGTTGTTGGCCTGTAATATTGACAACATACAATCTCCCACCTTGGTTATGTATGAGGCGTAAATTTTTATGCTAACCATGATAATATCTCTGAGGCCAAAGCAACCGGGGTACAACATAGATGTGTATTTGGCTCATTTAATAGATGATTTAAAAATTCTTTGGAATGATGGAGTGCCCTGTTATGATGCATATCGAGATGAAGTATTCACATTAAAAGCAGTGTTGTTGTGGACAATTAACGATTTTCCTGCATATGGTAATTTAGTCGGTTGTAGTGTCAAAGGATATTGTGCATGCCCCATATGTGGAGAACACACATCGCCTATGCATTTAAAATTTGGAAAAAAGATGGCTTATCTTGGACATAGAAAATTTTTGCCACTAGCTCATTCATTTAGAAGACAGATGAAAGCATTCAATAATGAAAAAGAATTTGGAAAGGCTCCACAACCATTGTCAGGAGAAGAAATTATTGAAAAATTCACCAACAACGAACGTTCCAATGAAGATATGTTAAAAGAAAAAACCAATAGGTGCCTTACGTTCGTGTTGGAAGAAAAAATCTATATTTTTTGAACTTGAATATTGGAAGAAGCTTTATGTTCGACATTGCTTAGATGTAATGCATATCGAGAAAAATGTTTGTATGAATTTAATAGGCACTTTACTCGACATCCCGGTAAGACAAAGGATGGATTAAAAACTCGGACGTGATTTAGAACGATTAGGTATTCATCCCGAGTTGGCCCCAAAGTTATAGGAAGAAGGACATTCATACCTTGACTGCTACACATTATCGAAAAATGAGAAAGCGTGCGGTTTGTCAATCATTGTCAAAAATGAAAGTTTCGAAGGTTATTCTTCCAATATAAAGAACCTTGTATCACTCGATAATCTAAAAGTTAATGGATTGAAGTCACATGATTGTCACGTGCTCATGCAACAATTGTTATCGATTTGCAATTCGATCTACACTACCTAAGCATGTGAGAATTGCTATCACACGATTCTCGCTTGTTTTTCAATGCAATATGCAATAAAGTGGTGGATGTTTCACAATTAAGTGAGTGGAGCACGAGATCGTAGTAGTAATCGTGTATGCATTTGAAAAATACTTCCCTCCATCGTTCTTCACGATAATGATGCACTTAAACAAGTACATCCAGTCGGAGAAGTGCGACTTTGTGGTCTGTGTATCTTCGATGGATGTATCCTTTTGAAAGATACATGAAAGTTCTTAAAGGATATGTGAGAAATAGGAATTGACTGAAGGTTGTATTCGTTGAAGGTTATATTGTCGAGGAAGCTATAGAGTTTTGCACCGAATTTTTGCATGATGTAAAACCTATTGGACTCGGAAAGGCAAGTGAACGAGCTCGGGATGATGAATTTGGGAGAGACTGCATCAGTGACTTCTCATATGAAGCCCGATAAGGAACAACTCAAGCGAGCTCATCTATATGTCTTAGAAAATACAGATGACGTTCAACCTTTCATAGAGTACGTTCACTTCTTATACTAATTTAAAGTTAATCTTTAAATTTAATATACTAACACTAATGATTCTATGTATATTATAGAAAACATATGAACTATTTGAAAATGTATATAAATACCAAGCACAACCATCCATTGTTTCGACATCTACTGAAAATCTTGATCAGGTAACTCTTTTTCTAAATATTCGTTAATTGAATTTTAAGAAAATGTATATAAATACTAAGTCATAATTTTTAATATACTATGTAGGGAAAATCTTGTGATTTAGCTGTTGAAAATATAAACAATATTGTGGCATCAGGAATGGTTTATGAAAGGTTAAGTCCGCATGAAGTTGTGTACGGTGTGCCTCTCAGATCGAACGATGTAAGAGTACTTATCACTCTTGTATCTGATTTCAATGATGCATTGCCTATACCGATAGTTGGGAGTATTGGGACAGTTTCAAATGCGATTGGTTCTCACGTTCCATGGCCAAAGAATCTTGTAATAGTAGATAAAATAGAAAAGGTAAATTTATTTGAAAACACTCGTTCTTGTTTAACTTAATGTCTATGATTTTTAATATATAACATCGTGTTCGTAGGAACGTAAGAAACCTCACCGTGAGCTAGCGGCATTAAGGGAGAAGAGAGGTAGAAATGATGTGCCACGAGTGCATATGCCACTTGCAGTTAAATACATGATCAAAATTCTTGAAGGCATGAAGATTGAGTATATAGACATCCCAATATCTGTTCATGTGTTCGGATATCAATTCAACTTTCATTTAATGAAAGACTGACATGCAAGCACTCCGCATGATGGAGGAACTTGCAATCTCGGTTATATCAGCTTATATCGTGTAAGTATTATTTAATTATGTAGACTTTGATATTCTCGTTATTTACCACTTTAGGATATACATAGTAGCTGGTTTGTTAGTTTTGAGTTATGCTTAAAAATTATGACATGTGAGTTATTCTTGTTTTGAAGTTGTTGAGTGTATGTTTTGTTTCGTTTATGGTGGTTGAGTATTCTTGAATCATTAAAATGGGAGTGAATTGAAGTTTGATTGAGTTATCTGGATGTTGAGTATAGAAGTGTGTTTTTGTTAAGCACAGGTACATGTTAAATTTTTGTATTGTTGTAATTGTGTTGTTATCTTTGCTTTCAAATTTAGGGGTATTCTTGAATCGTTAAAATGATTAGTGAATTGGAGTTTGATTGAGTTATCTGGATGTTGAGGTTAGAAGTGTTTTTTTTTTTCAGACAGGTACATGTAACATTTTGGTATTGTTGTAATTATGTTGTTATGCTGCCGAAATTTTCGAGACTTAATTAAGAGTAAACTCCACTTTAGGATAGACATTAACTAGTTTGTTAGTTTTGAGTTCTGCTTAGCAATTGTGACATGTGAGTTATACTTGCTTTGAAGTTGTTGAGTGTATGTTTTGTATTATTTTTTGTGGTTTACCGTTATTGAATCGTTAAAATGATTAGTGAATTGGAGTTTGATTGAGTTATTTGGATGTTGAGTTTAGAAGCGTGTTTTTGTTTTAGAAAGGTACATTGTATCATATATTATTAATTTTTATTGTAATATTTTAAACTTTAATATTTTTTTATTTATTGTTAGGTACTTGTGCCAATCTCAACCTATCATATTAGAACAATATGCATTCCTTCAACCATCCTTGATTTCATATGCCTCTGGACCTGAAGAGCAACGTTGTCGATTCCTATGTAATAGATTACGAGAGACCACGAATAAACTATTGATCTGTCCTTGTAATTCCGGATACGTAAACCATGTGCTTATTAATTTACTCGTATTTTGTATATATTCCTAACTCTTATTTGTTGGTAATTCTATATTTAGACACCATTGGTTGTTGGTGGTTATATCATTGAAAACATCTACAATTTGGTCGATTGACTCCATAGGACATGGCATTCGCGATTACGTGAAAAATATAGTTAATACGTAAGTATTATGAAACTTCTACCATTGATATATTTATTTTTTTATAAAAAAATATTATTCACTTATTTTTATGTATTTGTACTTGTATAGGGCTATTAGGATGTTCTATGCTCAAGCAAATGCTAGAAGTCCAATTTTTAATTGGATAGCTGTTCAGGTAATTGTTTCAAATCTACCATTTTTTCACCATTTTATTTATTTATTCGAGTTTTGCTTACTATTTGTTTAAATCTATTTATATAGTGTGCTAAACAACCGAGAGTCTGAGTGTGGTTACTATACTATGAAGTTTATTCGAGAGATATAGTAACACGAGAGAAGTCTAGTGATATGACGTGGTAATACTTTGATCTTAATCTATATGTTTCTGATTTCTTGATTTATTCAATTTTTAATGCATGTACACTTATTTTCGTTTTTGATTTGCGAGAAAAGATAAGTACACCCAAGATGAGTTGGACGAGATACGAGTTGAGTTATGTGAATTTGTAAATCAGTACTTATGAGAATTTTTGTTATCATACTTCATTTATTTGATTTTCAGGAGTTAGCTAGTATTATGTTCTTTAACAGTTTGCTTAGAACTATATGTAGTAATTTTAACTTATTTAGTTGGTAAATAGAACTTTGATTTAGTTCATTTGCAATTATGGTTTATTTTGATAAAATTTGCCTTATATAGTGATGTTCATACAGATGCAGGTTAGTAGAGGATGGGTGAATAATATCCAATTTTTTTATTTTTATAAATAGTTAAAGTTGATTGGCTAAAAATGACATTAAAATTGGCAATATTGATTGTTCAAAAAATCACAACATATATGTCATAGATGACAACTAAAATACGTCAAGATATATTTATATTGACAGACAACAGGTGTCAATAAAAGGGGTATTATTGACGGTTGGCTAAAAATTTGACGGTTAAAAAATATCAACTATACCTGATGTTGACGGCTCACAGATGTCAATAAAGTGGTTATTATTGACGCTTAGACCTAAATATTGACGGCTAAGAACCATCAACTATACTCTATGTTGACGGCACATACGTGTCAATAAAAAAGTTTTAGTTGACGCTTGCACCTAAATATTATGGCTAAAAACCATCAACTATACCCTATGTTGACATCAAATAAGTGTCAATAAATAAGTCTCTGTTGACAGATTTACGTCATAATTGATGGCTAATAAGTGTCAACATTAATATTATTGACAGTTAAAATCCGTCAATAAAAACATAATCGTTGACGTTTAACGACCGTCAACTATCAACCTTTCATTTAATATCATTACTTTTAATATGTTTCTTCTTTGTTTTCAGTTAAGTCCTCTATTTTCCAATTGTCATCACATTTATTTTTGTTCCAACATCTTTAAATTTATGTTGTTCTATTTCCTTGACAATTGTTTGGTTTACGATATGAGTTTTCGAGTATTAATTTATATCAATTAGAGAATTACTAGTCTCTGTGGATAAGATAATTTACTTGTTGCTAGCTACAAATTTATGTTTATACTTGTGCATAAGACAACACGCAAAGCCTAATTATACATATTGTTGTAGCAAAAGACAACGAAGGAATAAGGTAGAAAACTCAAAAAAAAAAAAAAAAAAGGGAAAATACCCAGTGAAGTAAACACACAGAAAGGAATGAGGGTCGTGAAAAGAGTGAGAACAACGATGGAAGCAGGTTACACGAAAGAGTCTTTAGAAAGAAACCAAGGAAACTTACAAAATTGAAAGAGGAAAGTTAGAGAAGGACAAAGAAAATCAGAGGGAACAAATGATGATTGCAAGTTGGTAGGTGAAAAACATGATCTTGAAGATAGAAGTAAATGAGGGATGCAAGAAATTATGTGGGGAAGACCAGAGAGGTTAATCTAAGAAGATTGGTGGAGGTTGGGAACCGGTCTCGTCGAGAACAATGATAGCCTTCGTTTGGGGCGTGCGGGGTTGGGTAAGCCTCAAACACTCCGAGCACTTCAACACGAGATGCAAAGAAAATCCCTAGCGGTGGTGTTCTTGATGAAACGACTTGTGCAAGTGGTTACGTTGATAGAATGAAAGTCAATTTAAGATATGATAATGTGTTTAAGGTGCCTAGAAGCTGGAAAAGTGGGGAGTTAATGCTTCTATGGAAGGATGAAGTTCAAATCATGATTTTCCTCCTATTCAAAAGGTCACATAAACACCTTGATCAAAGATAACAAAGGTTGGTGGAAATGCATCGAATTTATGGGAACCCAAGTGAACAAAAAGGGAGGAGTCTTGGGAGGTTGAGCCCTATTTTCAATTTACCTTGACTAATAGAAGGAGATTTTAACGAAATCTTAAGGGTGAATGAGAAGTTAGGTGGTGCTCCAAAGAACCAAAAGTAGATGGAGAGATTTGGTGATTGTTTGTTTAAAAGCAAGTAGGCAGATGCAGGTTACATTGGGGACAAGTTTACATGGAGGAAGAGTATGCAAACGAAGGCGACTAGGGAGAGAAACCGGTTCCTGCTCAACCAAGCTATGATGAATTAGTAAAAAAGGTAAGTATTTCGCAGCTTGTTTTCCATAGTTCAGATCATAGACGAATTTTAGTTCAAGTGAATTTTAGGACGAGCAATGTGAGACAAAGAAAGGGAAACATAATAATCCAATTTGAGGAAAGTTGGTTAGATAATGAGAAAGCAAGAGATGTGATTAAAAGTCATTGGAAAGTCAGTATGAGTAAAGATCCCAAAGTGTTGGAGGATAAGCTGGAAATGTGTTCGCAAAAGCTAAAAAAGTGGGAAAGGCAAAGGCTTAATGGCCCTGTGGGGGAGACTATAAAGAGAAAAAAAGAATAGGTTATGAATTTGCTTAACCATTCTAGAGGAGTAGTTCATAATAATTTATGTAGGGTTGAAAGAGAATTGAAAGAGCTTTTGTTGGAAGGAAAAAATACTAGAAGTTAAGATCAAAGGAAAATTGGCTTAGGTGGGGCAATATTCGATAAGAACACAACTTGGTTTCACCACAAAGCAAACCAAAGGAAAAAAAGAATCTAATTGGTGGTTTGTTAGATCATTCTGGAAATGGATCACAAATGATAACGAAATAGGTTTGGCAGCTACTAACTACTTCAGGAATCTGTTCTAGACTTCCCAACCAAATAACCAATACTTTGATGAGATCCTAAGTGGAATCGAAGAGATAGTGAATGAGAATCATTGTAGGATGCTTAGAAGGTCTTTCAGTGATAGTGAAATTGAAGAAGTGCTAAAGGAAATGGATCCGTCAAAAGCTTCAGGTTCGGGTGGTTGTCACGTTATGCTCTTTCAAGGCTACTAGGATGTTGTGGGAAAAGAGAATATAAATACTTGCCTCGAGATCCTTAACCATGGGGTGAAGATGACTACCATAAATAAAACACACATTGTTCTGATCCTGAAGTGCAAAAAGAGCCAAAAAGGATGGAATATTTTAGACCCATTAGTCTCTACAACATTTTATACAAGCTGGTGGCAAAAACCATTGCTAATAGAATGAAAAAAATCATGGATACAATCGTCTCCTTTCATCAATATGCTTTTGTTCCTAGGAATCTAATCACAGAGAATGTGATCATCGGCTTTAAATGCATCCATGTTATTTCTAATAAGAGTAATAGGAAGGGTGGTCATATTGCCATGAAGCTCGAGAGCAAGGCTTATGATAGGGTTGAATGGAAGTTTCTAAGGAGCATAATGAGAAAGGTGGGCTTTGAGGAGAGTTAAGTGGAGCTTGTCGTGGGTTATATGGAATCGATCATGTTCTCGGTGCTAGTCAATGGAGTGTCTCAAGATGTTTTTCAATAAAGGTGTGGGTTGAGATAGAGGGACCCTTTATCCCCCTATCTCTTCTTACTATGTGCGGAAGGTCTTTCGACAATCCTTAAAAAGAAAGATCTCTTCAAAACTTTCAAGGTTTAAAAATTCATAAGTTAGGTCTTTCTACAACACATATTTTCTTTGTAGATGAGAGTTTGTTGTTCTTCACAGCGAGGAGGAGAGATTATGAGACAATAAAAGAATCTTTGAAAGTATATGAAATAGCATTGGAACATACTATAAATTATGGAAAATCATCCTTCATGACAAGTAAAAACATTAATATCAATGAAGCAAAGACTTTGGGTGATATTCTGGGGGTTAAATGTACGGATTGTTTGGGTCATTATCTAGGAATGCTCTCCCAAAATACAAGAAATAAAGGAGCTATTTTAAAAAAGATAAAAGATAGAATTTGGAATGTACTATAGGATTGGAAAGAAAAGCTCTTCTCGATAAGCGACTAAAAAATTTCTTATTAAATCTATAGCCCAAGCGATTCTGAGCTATACAATGAATTGTTTTCGACTTTCTAGAAGTAGTTGTAATGAGACAACCAAATCTGTGCCAGGTTTTGGTGGGGAGAAAAAGGGGAGAAGAGGAAAACACGTTGGATAGGTTGAGAGGGTATGTGCAGTGGTCTAACCCTGGATTGAACTGGTACCTACTGACTATTCTCACTGCATAACAAATGTTTGGTCTCGTGCACAGCATAACATACATTAAGCTATCTACTGCAGAGGCATAGGGAATACGTCTCATATCCTCAATTTCTTGAGGTGTCTTAGGACACTGTTCCTTAGATAGATGAACTTCATGCCTGAAGGGCAACAAGCCTCTCTTGGAATTCTAAATCGAATATCGGAACAAAATTTTGTCGATATAAGACACTTGAGACAGTGCTAGCGTTCTGTTCTTGCGATTCCTAAAGATTTGAATCCCAAGAACATATTGCGCCTCTCCCAAATCTTTCATTTGGAATTGGGTCGCCAGCCAATTCTTTATGTCAGTTAGGTATCCTACATCATTCCCAATGAGTAGGATATCATCCACATAAAGTACTAAGAAAGCTACTTTGTCGTTGATGATCCTCTTGTAAACACAAGGCTCATCAACGTTTTGGTTAAAGCCATAAGACTTGATCGTAGTATCAAATCTTATATTCCAAGATCTGGATCTTATTTCAACCCATAAATGGATCGATTGAGCTTGCAAACTTTTTGCTCTTGACCTTGGGTTATGAACTCCTCGGGCTGAGACATATAGATAGTCTCGTCAAGATTACCATTCAAAAAGGCAGTCTTGAAGTCTATTTGCCAAATTTCATAATCATAAAACGCGGTTATGGACAAGAGTATCCTTATAGACTTCAGCATAGCAACAGGGGAAAAAGTTTCTTCATAATCAACTCATTCCCTTTGGGTAAAACTCTTTGCTACAAGTCTAGCCTTAAAGTCCTGCACTTTCCATTTGCATCTCTCTTTCTTTTATAGATCCATTTACACCCTATGGGTCTAACCCCTTCAGGTTGGTCTACAAGTTCCCATACTGAATTGAAGTCCATTGACTCCATTTCAAGGTCCATGGCTTTGATCCATTGGTCCTTGTCTACGTCATTCATTGTTTGTTTATAAGACAATGGATCTTCTACGCCGTCATCAGGTATGACGACTTGAGTTTCAGCTAAACCCAAGTAGCGGTCAGGTTGGGAAACAACCCTCCCAATGCGTCGAGGCATTCCCAACGATTGAAAAGGACGAGACTGACTTGAGGTGTTGGCTCCTCCATCAACTCTTGATGAAGGTCCAGCTTGATCAACAACTCTTGTTAGTTCAACTGTAGCTTCATTTAGTACTAATTTACTACGCAGTTTGTGGTTCCTCATGTAATCTTCCTCCAAGAACGTGGCGTTTTTCGATATAATCACCTTGTTTTCTTGTGGGTCGTAGAAAAGACCACCTCTCGTTTCTTTGGGATAGCCAACAAATTGGCACAATCTTGAACGAGGTTTCTATTTCTTTGGGTTTGTCACTAGTACGTGTGTCGGACAACCCCAAATCCTGAAGTGTTGTAAACTAGGTTTACGCCCCTTCCACAATTCAAAAGGTGTTTCTGAAACACTCTTTGATTGAACAGTATTCAAGATTTGTACTGCAATCTCTACTGCGTATCCCCAAAACGAGGCAGGCAATTGAGCATAGCTCATCATAGAACGAACCATGTCCAACAAGGTTCTATTTCTCCTTTATGACAACCATTTTGTTGTAGTGTATTAGGTGCTGAGAGTTGAAATTTAATTCCATGTTCTATCATATAGTCCTAGAATCTCAAATCCATATGCTCTCCACTTCGATCGGATCGAAGTGTTTTAATGATTTTCCCTATTGCATTCTCTACTTCAGCCTTATACTCTTTGAACTTTTGAAGAGCCTCAGACTTGTGATGCATTAGATATAGATGACCATACCTTGAATAATCATCTATGAAAGAGATGAAATATTCGTACCCACCTCGAGCTTTAACATTCATCGGACCACAAAGATCCGAATGTACAAGTTCTAACGGCTCTATGACTCTGTAACCTTTTCCAGTAAAAAGTCGTTGGGTCATTTTACCTTCCAAGCAAGATTCGTAAGGAGGTAAAGAATCATATTCTAACTTATTTAGAAATTCATTCTTAGAAAGTCTCTCAATCCGGTTGAGATTAATATGACCAAGTCTAAGATGCCATAGATAGGTATTATTATTTGGAGAAATTCTTTGCCTTTTACTTTGAGTATTAGCATTTTTAAACATCTCATGATTTAAAATTGCTTTAGTTCTATTCGGTTTAAGCACATACAAGCCGTTTTCTAACTTAGCACAACAAATATTGACACCTTTCTTTGAAATGAACGCTTCATTAAATGAAAAGGTAATACAGTAGCCAAGTTCAATTAAACAAGAGATAGAAATTAAGTTCCTCTTAATTTTAGGAACTATATACAGATTTTCTAAAAAAAAAAAAATCTATCTCTAAAAAGCGACTTGGTATCCCCCATACTTGCAGTGAGACAGCGTCTCTGTTCCGACCACGAGCGTTATCTCACCCTCTTCGAGCTCCTTGAAGGAACTAGTTTTCTGAAATGAAGAGCAAACGTGATTAGTGGCTCCTGAATCAAGTATCCAGATAAAATCATCATTTTCCACTAAACAAGTTTCAAGAATAAGCAAATCTAATTTACCTTTCTTCTTTTTGAGCTCAGCAAGGTATTTTGGGCAGTTTCGCTTCTAGTGCCCATCCACGTTGCAGTGGAAATATTTTCCTTTATCTGCAACCTTGGCTTTTCCCTTGCCTTTATCAGCAGCAGGTGCCTTCCCTTTCCCTCGTATCTTCTTCTTTTGGGTCTTCTTAAGCCCAAAAGATGAACCACAGGACCTAGTCTCAGAGGATGAACCCTTCTGGAACCTTCTAGAATGGGCAAACAGATTTGCCTCTCCATCAACCTGTCCCTTATTATCCATAAGAGACTGGTAGGTCTGCAGTTCATTTAGGAGGGAAGTCAGGTTATACTCCTTTTTGTTCATTTCCGCATTGCCACGGAATGGCTGGAAACTCTTCGGAAGAGATTCCATGATGAAGAATACCTGACTTTGCTCGTCTAAGACCGCTCCGTTCATTTCGGCCACGTTGAAGTGAACTATAAGATCGAGAACATGTTCTCTCACTGAAGTTCCCTCCTTCATGCGCGCGTTATAAATGTACGTGAGGGATTCGTGTCGAATTTGTTCAGACGGTCGTCGAGACAAATTCTGTAGATAACCCATGATCTCACGAGCTGAGACCATACCCTCTAACTTCCTGGCTAAAACATCAGATATCCCGACCAGGATATAGACCTTGGCCTTTTCATTGGCCTTGGTCCAGCGGTCAAACGCATCCTTAACTGATTGAGGTGCGTTTTGAGCAGGGATCTGAGGACATTCCTCAGTCAGTATGAACCGAAGGTCGTCAACAACAAGGATCGCATCCAGGTTGGACTTCCACGTAGTAAAGTTTTCACCAGTTAAACGTTCCTTTTTTAGTAAGGCTATATATGAGGACGACATGCTGA
Organism: Trichosanthes cucumerina; assembly: GCA_036507285.1. NCBI lineage: Eukaryota > Viridiplantae > Streptophyta > Magnoliopsida > Cucurbitales > Cucurbitaceae > Trichosanthes > Trichosanthes cucumerina. Next base: position 76,681,641 of record CM071836.1, read on the forward strand.
AAATCCAAAATAGTTCTAATTAGTTATGCCTTTTAACCCATTATAAAACCAATCAAATTTAGAAAATTATTAAAGAACCCTAGTGTTTAAACTAAACCCAATGTTTAAATTAAACCTTTAATTTTGCAACGATACTTCAAGGGTTTAGAACAAAAGTCTCCATCGGGCGGTCAGTCATTCCTCCCCTGAATTGAGACTTTCTCAACCAATTCTCACTACCAGAACATCTCATGTCCCAATGGTCCTTAGCTACCGTTTGTTTGGTCAATGACTTGTTAACTAGCTTAACTCATCTCGTAAATGTGACCCTACCATTTCGGATCCAATAGGTCCCAGAGCCAACAGCTACTATTATTAAGAAAGACAACTGTTGGCAAATTACCTAAGAGACACTATCCATTTCTGGAGTTCGCAGTGTTCCGATCCCTATAGTCAGGCCATCCGTAGAGTTTGGCTGTTTCAGGACAACCTAGCAGGCGGACTATAGAAATCTTACGGTGCGACCTAATGGAGGAGACCGTAGGATACATTGACACGCGTCCTGCTCCCATTTACTATGGATACTTCCCTCATTCACCTTGGTATTGAACTATGCAAACACATACCATAGGGGGACACCCTATTGACGCCACATAGCCGAGCATGGAACTCACGGTGTGAACTCTTGAGGACGTGAGGGTAAATTCGATGCGAACATCTCATTTTCTCCCACTGAAGCTCCTAAGATTAGGGTATAGGTTTAACTTAGTCGGATTCTGTCTAAAAGAATCTATCTAAGTCTATGCCTATTATAACTATTATAACTAGGTCTTTTAACCTTATGTCTAGGTGAATAAACATTTTAATTACCTAGAGATAAAATAGAACTAAGGTTAATTCAACTCAAGTTCTGGATCAGTTCCCAGGTAGGAGGTGTTAGTTAACAAATCGAGCTTAAGTACCCTGACCTTAGACAGTAACTTCCAGGTAGAGAGTTCCTTATAACCAAAGTCCTAAAGTCCTACTATATTTTAAACTATTTAAAATACTATGTAACACTAATTTTTAATCCTATAAGAAATTAAAACTTAGGTCTAAATTAATTTTAAACATTTTAAAACTAATTTAAATTTTTAACCCAAGTTCCTATGTTTGCATTCATTTCTTTATTATAGGTTATGGTTTCTAAAACCCCTTTAATTTATAACTTTTATAAATTTAATAATTAACCTTTGTAAAGAAACTATATTATAAATCCAACAATTATTTTTCAAATTGGAATTATAAAATATTCAACTAATTGAATAAAAAAATTACTTAAATAAAATAACATTTATTTTAAACTAAATAATTTCATGCTCCATGCAGTATATTTTCCATATAATCTAATCATAACAATTATAATTAATTACTCATGAAAAATAAATTAATCACGCGTCTAACCATATTCATATAACAATTATACGAATAAAAGAATGCATGAACATGCTTATCCTAAGGTGAGAATAATCTAAATGACATTCATAAAGACATAAAGTTGTAAAACCGGAATAAATTGGCCTCTAAAGTGCAAAATAATAAAATTCCATTAATTTTATTACATAAACTGATCCAAAACACCTTGAATCGGGCTTGAACCACTCGAACCAGACCGAAATTGTACCAAAACTGTTAAACCGGTTTGCAGCTGTTGGAATGCATCACGGCGTTGCAATGCCCGCTTTGTCCGCACGCGCCTGCTATCGGGGTGGCGTTGCAACGCTGAGGGGCAGCGTTGCAACGTTGCTGCTTCGGCAGTCGCCTATCTCTTCGAACACAGCAGCAAGAATCATCAATTCCTCCTCTGATTCTCAACCGAATTGCATGAAACTGGTCCCGAACGACTCTTAACTCGAATACAGACTCGATAATGCACTTTATACCCAAAAACACAGGGGCCTTTACATACAAATGATCAAATCAAGAGAGTAAATTATGGCCAAATATTCCTAAACTAGTTTTACAGCAAACCAAATGTAAATTCCCACCAAATCAATGCAATTTTGCTTCAAACAAAACAATACAAGCATTGCTCTAATACCAATTGATGGAGATCGGATCTCCTTGAGCAGCGGAAACGAATTTAGAATCATAATATGCAAGTTTGTTTTGCTTGAAATGCAAAAACCCATACATTGATAAAACAGAATAAACATGGAAATCTAATCTAATTAGGCATGGGTTAATTGCATACAAACATGCTTTAGTCTTAACAATTAAACTAAAGTGGAAAGAAGAAATACCTTTGTAGATTTACAGCAACTCTTTGCTCCAAGCAAATTCCAGTAAAGCAGCAACCTAGGAACTGCTCTGTATTTTCAAGCAGGAACACTACCACTTGGATAACCCTCTATCCTCTGAGTTCTTCTTAGACCTTTTCCTTTGGTGGGAAGGAACCAATAATTGGAGAATTGGGAATGAGAGTGTATTCCAAAGAGAGAGAATTCTCTTTTCTGTCTATTTCAAATTGATTGATTGATTGTTTATCTGTTCTTCTCACCAGGAGAAGAACTTTACAGGGTAACTCCCCACTCCCTATCGAGGGGGAGTTGGGGAGTAGTGGGAATGTGTCCTTCTGACACGTTCCCAATTAATAATATATAAATTAATTAACTAATTAATTAATTTCATTAAATTAAATCATATTTAATTCAAATATAGTATTAATTGAATGATTAAATCACATTTAATCATTTTACCCTTTATACTATAGTTTAATGTACACCTCACGCACATTAGGTTTTAACCTATAGTTTTCAAATATGAATCACATTCACATTTGAATTTAATATTTGAACTCTTTCAAATATTTAATTCTCTCATGTAATTTTAATATGAATCATATCCACATTAAATTTATAATATATAGTTCCAAAACTATATATTATATCGTATCGATATACATTAAGTTTATTCTCTTATGAATTTGAAAATTTCAAATTCAAATGATCTAAGAACCCTTTACGAGTTAGAAGGTGGACCTAATGGACCTACAGATCAAAAGCTCCAACGATATGAGATCGCTCGGTTAATCTCATTAACCTCCCAATCAACATTCCTTAACTGCAGGAACACTCCACTAAAGTCCCACAGTTGCACTCTTCTCACTGCAGATATATTTCTGTGTCCACAGATATTGACCAATAACAACAAGTCAATCCTTCACGAATGTTCGTAACATCAGCTGGATCAAATTACCGTTTTACCCCTGGGTTACATCTTGTGCCTTAAGTACCAATGCTCCTCTAATGAACAATTTATTTGTGGTCCTACCAACAAACAGAGTCCCTCTCGGGCCACTGAGAGGGTCGGGCCCTTTGTTCAAGTCCCGAAAACACCACTTAAGGGAACATTCCTCTACTTACCCTAGTAGGCGGGAAGGAGTGAATTCCATCTTGCTAAGTTAAGTTCTCAGCCGCTCACTCGGTCTTGTCCCCAAGAAGGTGGGCATATTGAGTCGGCAAATCTGGCCACTCTCACCCATACTAGTCAAAGGACAATCCCTCGCAAATAGGAGTGCGTAACCTGCTCAGGATTGAGATCAAGTTGCCTAGGCCATCCTAGTGAAATAGAAACCTAACTAGTCAACGGAGTTACAACTAGAGGTTACTATTTTGCGGTTCGTTCTTATGTAATCTCATTACATAGGATATCCCCACTCACATGTCATCTACACAAACACGTTAGGATCACAGTGTTTGTATCAAATACAAAGTGAGTCACATCCATAATTTTACCAGGGTAAGGTACCCAAACCTTGTCCCCTAACTATAGACCCTTTAGGTTGTATCGCGAACCGAGATCCTTTATATGTACACTACATTCAGTTAAAGATTCATATAACAACCTTGGATGTTTAGTTTATTGGATTTAGGGTTTAAATAAAGACAAACTCGTAGATTACGTACAATAACTCTTTATTGAAATAATAACACTTTATTACATTAATTAGAACATAATTACAAACTACGAGTTTTAGGGCACAAACCCCAACAAAAACAAGGAGAAAATGGGATGAATAGGTTGTCTACAAATTTTTTTAATTTTAAAAAAATTAAATTTACACATTTTATTAAGTAATAGATAACAATTCAACACACCATTAACTATGAGATTAAAGAAATGCACTCAAATAATTTTAGCACAATAAATCCTAAATCATGCAATCTGATCGAATGCTAGAGTAGAAACTAAAGTGTAAAAAGTAAAAAAAATAAGCGAAAGAGAACACCGAAGATTTATAGTGGTTCGACAAATTGTCTACTCCATTCTCCAATCTCCTCTTAGGTATTTCACTAAAATTTGATCTTCTTGCGGGTGAGAACCAAATCGTTACATCCCTTTTTTTCTTGGGTTAAATAAAAACCCAAATCCTTTTACAGGTTCAAGATTAAACCAATTGCCTTTTCACACACCCAAGGTGTATCCCACACCTTAATACAATATTCCCAAAAAGAAAATTAAACAACAAAAAAATGCTTCTTGAAAGCAAGATTACACCAGTTCCATATCAAAAACTTGCTAAAAAAAATCTCACACAATAGCAAGGATGTCGGTTAAGAGAGTGGTGAGATTTCTAGCAAGATTTAGACTTTTTGGAGAGCTTGAAAGTGCTTGGAGGTTGCTGGAATTTTTCAAAAAAGTAGTGAGGAAGATGATGTTTTTAGGCTTAAAAGGAATTTTGAGCAAATTGAAGATGGGCCATTAGATCTAGGTAAAAAAAGAATGGATGGTTGAGATTGAATGGTAGAGTTTGGAAAAGTTGAATATATAATTAAAGAGTGGAGAGGAGAAAAGATTCTCCTCTAAAATATCCATATATATTTGAATTTTGAATTTTTCACAACTTCTCGCCACATGCACTCTTTTAATTTGTTCACGTATGTCACGTCAGCAAAATCAAGTCGTTATGTGTCGCGTTATCAAAATATGATCGTTATGTGTCGCGTCATCAAAATATGATTGTTATGTGTCATGTCATCACTGTGTCGTGTCATCATGCTACATCATCATCACATCATCAAAAGTTTTCGTTGGATGCCATGTCAAATGTCACATCAACGTTAATACCACGTGTCACACCATGTCGACATTTTCTTCCAATCTTCTTTTGTTCATATCTCCTTCGTTTGAACTCTGATTCGAACGATTTAAAGTGCATTGGATTCGTCTCTTCGAGCTCTAAAAGATAGATCCTTTGGGTGTGTTTGGCCCATGGGTTTGGATTTGGATGGGTTTGGCATCCAAATCCAAACCCATGTTTGGAGCAAAGTGTTCCAAATCCTTGGTTTTGAAACTAATCCCCATGGGTTACAACAATACAACCCCATGGGTTACAATAGTGTAATCTCATGGAATTTGTTCCATGTTTTTCTCATCCATTTTTCGACTACTTCGACAACTCTGGTAAAAACTCCGGCGACCACCGACGCATCGACAACGACTACTCCGGTAAAAACTCCGACGATCACCCGACGACCATCGACAACGATAACTCCGACGACCACTTTTGGCAATAACTCCGGTGATAACTCTGACGACCACTCAACAACCATCGACAACGACAACTCCGACGACCGTACCGGCGACCACCCGACACCATCGACAACGACAACTCCGACGACCACACCAGCGACTTGACTACCGCTGACGACTGCCTCCGAAAAATACTTGATTTTCCATTTCCTCTTCAATTTTTCGTTTTTCATTATCGGTGACCGCTTCGACAATCTCCGATGACAACTCCAGCGACCACCCGACAACGACAACTACAACTACAACGACCACACCAGGGACTCAACCATCGTTGACGGTTACCTCTTGCGACCACTTGGTTTTCCATTTCCTCTTTCATTTCTCGTTACCATTTTTCAGCCACCACTTCGACAACAACTCAAGTGACAACTCCGGCGACCATAGACAACGACAACTCTGACGACCACATCGGCGACTAGCAACCACTGATGGCTGCCTCAACGACCTTTTCAACAACAACTCCGACGATCCGATGACCACCAACAACCAAAAATCTAACAACCACCTCGACAATCACACCACCTCATTAACTCGACCACTCCAACAATCCGACAATCTAGTAAATTTTTTAAAAGGTTAAAATAAAACTGAAAAATGAAATACTTTTTTTTCTTTCGCACAAAGGCGTTTTATGTTGTTTTGTTTCATGTTAGTTGCAACACTTTTGAGCGATGTATCTGTATGTGTAAACTCGTCGTAGGGGTGTTCAAAAAACTTGATGACCCGAAAAATCCAATCAACCCAACCCAATTCGTTGGGTTAAAAAATCCAATTCGTTGGGTTGAAGATATTTGCAACCCGAATAGTTGAGTTGGGTCAAAATGCTAAAAATTGTTCTAAAGGTTTAAAACTCTTTTTTTATTCCTCAACAACTACCTAAATCGAAAGCTTCATGGAAAAGTTACTCAAAAAATTGATCCTTGTTAGACATTAACTTCTACAATTCACATAAGATCAATTACAAAAATTTAAAAAAAACAAAATAGCTAAAAGAAAAATGGTGAAACAAAACTATATCAAACCTAGAGTTCAGAAAACTACACCCAAGACACAACTCTCTCGATTCCCGGAGCTTGAACACTGCACACTCCAAACACGGTTTTCGATTCCCTGCACTTCAACAACACTTGCACCCCAAACACAGCTTTCTGATTCCCGAGCTTCAAAACCCTCAGGACAAACCCTCGAGCTTCGATTCCCGAGATTACGATTAGAACTCGCCCCTCAATGACCTCTTTGAAACACTAAAAATATCAGTACACAAATTTGAGTTTGTTATCATCAAAATATTTAGTTTGGTTGAAACCTTAAAGCTAATAGGGGGTTGGGTTTTAAAGAGTAGGAAACCTTTAACCAAGCTATGTAGGCCAAGCTGAGTGGGCGTATAATTAGAAACCCAACTAGACTGTTTACTAGGGTGCTAAAGGGGCATTACTTTAAGGACAAAAAATTTCCAAATGCATCATTAGTAAACAACCCTTCTCTAACCTGCGAAAGTATTGTTTTGGGGGAGAGACCTTTTTAGTAAAGGATTTAGGTAGAAAGTAGAAGATGAGAGATATATTAGCATCGAGCATGATCTTTGGATCGATAGGAAGGGTTTCAGGAAGCCTTTATTTGTTAAAGAAAATCTTGTAGGGGAAAAAAGTTTGTGATCTTCTCGATGAGCATGGACATTGGAAAGAGGTCCTGATTGAATAACTCTTTATTTTCCTCAAGATTTTAAGGATATTGTGAACTTCCGAATAGGAACTAGTGGTGCTAAAGATGAAATTATTTGGAATGAGGATAACAAAGGGTAGTTTTTAGTTAAAAGTGTGTATCATTTGGCCATAAATACTGAGAGTGTTATCTCAAGTTCTATGTAGGATAATGCCATTAATTTGCAAAGCCAAAGCATTGCCAAAAGCTAAAATATGTGCATGGAGAGTGATTAAAGATGTCATTCCTACTAAAAACAAATATTTTTAACAAGGGAATTAACATTAATGAAGTGTGTTTTATGTGCAGGAAATTAGGAGAAAACACCAATCACATGTTTTGGGATTGTAAATTTTCAAGGGGAATATGGGTGGATGTGCTTCCTAAAATGGATAACCTTTTTGCAATACTCAAGGAAAATTGGAAGCCAATTACTTGCTGAGATTTGATGATAGATAACGAGAAAATTGCATGGAAGACTCATTTTCACGCACATTAATGTGATTTGACCAATGTTCTGAAATTAATGACATATGACTCTTTTTGTACTGTGCATTTCGTCCAAATTACCGTAAGGGCATCATACTCTGACTCTAGCTCTCTCGCTCTCGCTCAAGTCTCGTTCTCGCTCTCGCTCAAGTCTCGCTCTCGCTCATGATAGTAATGAAGTTGTCAAAATTCTGGAGAAAAGAAAAAAAAATAACAAAAATCGCACTATAGTTGACTCGCTCTCGCTCTCGCTGTCTCGCTGACTCGCTCTCGCTCTATTTCTGCTACTCCAGCTCTTCTCTTACTTTTTTCTTTGTCATTTTTTCTTTATATTTTCGGTCATTCATTTGAGCGAGAGCGAGAGCGAGACAACGGGAGCGAGAGTGTTTCCGCGTACGAGAGCGTGAACAAGAAAGACCGCTTCATAATACCCTTATGAGTCATTTTGCGCGCATCGCCACGTCAGAATGGGTCATATTTCATTATTTTGAAATGTCAGGTCAATTGTCATTAATGCCTAGAAAAATGGGTTATCCATACGAAAACCCCATAGATAACTTGGACGTTCAACAACTAAATATTGTCATTTTATGTTTTTTGGTGTATGTGGAACTTTAAAAATCAATTGAATCATAAAAAACCTTATGTTGATTTTACTAAGCAAACATAAATAATTACGAATAGCAGGTAGTGTATGGAGGAAGCAAAAGTAGTTGAAAGGACTGATCACAGTTGTCAGGTATGCCAAATAAAATTTAAACTCCGTACCACAAATATGCAATATAGTGGCAGGGTCAATCTGCAGAGAGGCAGGCGTGATTATTTACCTAACGAATTTGAATTCTCTACTTAACCAGAACGAGGGGGTTTGATTTATGGAACAAGAAAATTTAATTATAGGAAATTAAATGTGTAGGAAAAATCAAGAGTAAATTAAAAAATGTACCTCATATCACCGAATCAGGGATTCAACGACCTTGACCGTTGTAACTTGGTCATTGGTAACAAGGGATACACTGATTTACCCTCTAATCAAATAACCAACCTATTTGGTTAAGGCAAGCAGACCCCCTAACGGGTTTCCAACGCTAACTAACCAACCTAACATCGATTAGTCATAATTAAACACCTTGCAAGCTGGGCACGATAATGTTCCATACTAATAGATTGATTAACTCGAAATACCCGAGAGTTGGTTAAACCTCAAATTTTGATTCAGATAACCTAAATTAAATTCTGAGGTTGCTCGGGACTCTAAGTCTATCATGCAATCTACAATGGCAAGGTTAAGCATTAGCCTATGCAAACACGAGTCAACCTAGGTGCTACTAAATAAAGCATGCAATGGGTCGATAAACTCCAATACACACATAGCAATAAATTATGAAAACATACCAGGTTTATCAAGTCTAATATGCAATCAAAGGATTTCTTCATTTTCCATGTAAGAATTGATGTAGGAAGTCTTTACTTGAATTAAAGAGGAATTGATGCCAAAATTTTCTAACTATGGAGAAAATCCAAAAATCTCGCTTTTCCTTTTTGGTTCCAAATTGCAATTACATTGCAGTTGCAATTGTATTGCAATCATCTCATTATGCTAAGGTGCAACTACAACAATGATATTACAATTATGAGGCAATCTCTCCTTTTCCTAAAATTGCACAATAACCATCTAGACCTACCAAATTTCAACATTTTTATTTATTTCTTATAATCTTAAGAATTCTCATCATGCTCAACGACTTCTTAACACTTTTTTAAATTTCAAGAAATTTTTAAGATTCAACAAGATAGAAAATATAAGAATAACCTTCTAATATAAATTGTCAAGGGGTTAATTTATTATTAGTATTTTAATTAATAATTTTGATGTTAATTTATTGATTTTCTATTTTATTCTTCTATATGTCATATTAAGTAGGGGTATTTTTGTCACTTATTATGATGTGACATTTAGGGTTTGGGAAGCTATTTAAAACTTGACCATTAGGTTGTACAGAAAAGATAGTTTTTATGAATGAATGAAGTTTCTGTGATTTGATACCACATCATCACACTCTTTGCAATTCTTGAGTTAGAGTTGCAAGCCAAGAAAAGTTAGGTATGTCTGATTAACTTGCTTGTGGAGTGTTCAATCCTAGAGTGAGAAACTAGTTTCCTTACCTCTTGGTCTTCAATCAACAAGGTAATCCTTATCTAATGCTTCCCTTGGCATTGAGATTGAATTGATTTGGGGGTTTTAGTGTTTGAGAATTAGGGGTTCACATAATCAAAGGGTTCCTAATTCCAATTCACTATGGTTTTCATATCATTTGGTATCAGAGCTTTGGCTTTTGATCAGATTTATCCTTCTTTTTTATTTTAATTTTTTCTCCATCGTATTCTGAATTTATTTGTTTCCTAAATTTTTGTCTCTTTTATATAAAAAAAAATACTTGCAATTTGGATCCATGCGTTTCATCTTTCTGAACAAATAATTTTTTATGATCTTATTCCTACAAACCTTTTGAAACAATTATATTTTATTTGATCATATTTGGAGAAAATTTTAACCATAATCATTTTTATTAAAAATTCAGAGAGTAGATTCCAAAAGCATTCCTATTTTCTTAGAAATTTGTTCTTTGAAAATTTTTCTGCTGCACATCTACAGAATTTTACTGAATTTGCCTATTTTTACTTTAGTATTCATGACTCTAAATCGATTGATTTCAGTACCTAAAGTGAACTAAATCAACTTAAGTTTGAAGAAAAAATATTGATTCTGGAAAAGGTTGAAGGAAAATAGAAGAAAAATTTGTTTGTGTTCATACTGTTCAAATCTGAAAAATCTGAAAAATCTGATTTAAATAATTTTTACAAGTCTTTTGAGCTCACATTTTATACACTCGTTCTTTTGTGAGTCACAAAGAAACTCAAAAATTTTCGCTCAAAGAACCAGACCGAAAGTGTTGAACCGGCCAAACCAACTCGGCTCTACAGAAGCTTAATTTGTTTTATGTAGTAGCTTTTCTTTCTTAGCTTTTTATTATCTAAAATTCTTTCTTTTAAGCCCATTTTTTGTTCATGTGATTTTGACACATTTAACTTTTAGTGTATTAAATTTAACTTAATTTCAAGAGCCCTCACTATTTTTACCAAATTTACCAGTCTGCCCCTGTCATAAACCATAGTACCTATAATTTTTGACATTGTGATCAAAGAAGGTATTTTTATTAATTAGGGTTTTTTGTGAATTTGTGCATAAACTCTTGTTTGTTTGCAGCACGTATCTTAATTCCAAACACTTGCAAGTAGCTTCATAACTTAAAAAAAATTGTCTAGTTGTTTTCTTTTTTTTGTTCATCTCACATAATTCCTTGAATCTTAAATCTTAAATTTTTTATTCTAGATATCTTGTTTTTGTTATTTTCTTTCCTAGTTTGTTGGATGTTGAACATTAGGCTCTTGATTGAGCCCCTCCCGATGTCGACCACTGGAACATCCTGGTTGAGCCCCTCCCGATGCTCGGAGTGCTCAACCTCTGGTGCATCGACGGTCGATTCCTGGTCTCGGGCCCTTCGACCTCGACCCCTGCGACCACCCCGACCTCGACCACCAGCAGCTGCTCTAGCACGACCTCTACCACGGGCCATAATCTAAAACGAAAAGCAACAGAGCACATCAACAACGATACAAGAAGTACAACACAAAGGAAAACACCTCAATTTTAACAGCGAACCTCTTACCACTTACTAAGTAAAGCAAACATGTTGACGACCCGACGAGTTCCTTGCGAGAGGCTATGAAGGACTAAACACCTACGATGTAGGCAGTATACAAGATCTAAAACTACGCTCTGATACCAACTGTAACGCCCCGAAAAAGTGAACACAACGATTCGAGGCACTACTTCCAAGTTGTGTCGTTCGCGCCGAAAATCCGGCAGCATAACGGCGCAACCTGGACAAACTAAAAAATTTACAGAGTGCCTGAACCTAAACGAGAACACTTCAAATGACTCACGAGGGTACCCAGCCTCCACCAAACTACACAGAACAACAATAGGTTGGGCTCTAGTCCCTCGGAGTTAACAGAGAACTCAAACAGCAGAAGCATGCTTTGAAAACGAAAGAGTACAACAGATCATGCTTTGGATACGAAAGAAAACTTAACTGAACATACTTCGATTCGAGAAATAAACAATAGGTAGAATAAAGCTTAAAACGTGCATGGAAGCAACAAAACGCAACTGAAGGAAGAAAAGAAACGACAACTCCTAAACGAAAACTCCTAACTAAGTCCTACAAGTCTTCCATAGCCTCGCAGGGGTCTCGCCGTCGGTGGTCATCTCACTGGTTTGCCTTACCTGCAACGAAAAAGAAAAAAGGAAGGGGTGAGTATAAAAATACTCAGTAAGCAGCCCACTTCGTCCAAGAATAAAGAACATAAGCACGACCTTAGACTTAGCCAAACACGACACCTAGCCCACCAAACAACCTCAACACGCTTCCTGGCCCTACTCTTGCTCACTTTTCTCAGTTTTGTCCTACCTTTAGCTCCTAGACTGGGTTGGCAGCACGTGGCCACGAGACTCATCCTCGGGCCTGCACTAGGGCGAAGGACTCTATCCAACCCCTCTGACTCTAAGGATCACACCCCGAGTCGCACGACTGGATGGGGGCGGACCACCACATCCCATAAGCATCAAAGCGGTACTATCGCGCACAATCGACCTCGGGCTCATTCTCGGGCCTGGACTAGGGCGAAAGACTCTATCCAACCCCTCTGACTCTAAGGATCGTACCCGAAGTCGTGCACCGGATGGATGGAGGCGGACCATCACATCCCATACATCATCTCGCCAACCTCGAGTCTTAGTCTACTAAGGGTTACACAGATACTTAGGACTTGGGCCTGCACTAGGGCTTGTTGTGCTAACTACAGTCCTAAGGCTCAACGGCACTTTCCGAGTCACTACAGACTAAGCACGGGACAACTAAGGCACGGGACAAACAGTCATAGCAACTGGCACAATCAGAGTTCTCAGCACAAACTACTTCGGCTCTATAAGCTACTCTTCACATAGGACTAACAGACAATTAATCCCTGAACCAACAGGTTCGGGTTTCAGTACAGATATGCAACGAACATCAAAAGAGCATGAGTTAGGCACAATTACACTTCTCATATCCTAACATGCTACTAACAGGTGAATACATGCAACGTGCCCCTAAGCCCTACACTTAGGGGTAGTTTAGTCCAAACGAGTACTTACAGTGAAAGCTAACGTCAACGAGCGACTTTGAGTACGCGGCGTGCTCCAAACGTACTTCAACTTCCCGGCTCCTAACGAAACACACGCAATTAAAAAAACTAAAGTACAAAGAATCTATCGCAACCAAACTAATTAAGAGGAGCGAAACTCACCCACGGAGTGCCAAAACGGACTAAGGAATGGACCGAGGCGACCGGGCGGAAGAGGACGATCGCAGCTCTGCAGGCGGTGGCGCGTGGAATCGGCGGGCGGCGGCGGACGGCGGCGCGTGGGTGACAGATTTGGAATCCTCACGGCTCGATCTATCCAGAACTGGTCTCGGATCTTCAAAAACCGATTGGAAAAGGCTCGAACCGGCTGCGAAAAGGTGTGGGTCTCGCGGATCTAGGTGCGCGGCGGCGCCAGGCTGCGTTGCGGTTAAATCTTCCGCGCGGCGTCGGCAAGGACTGCGGCGAGGACTGACCGCGCGCGTGTCGCTTGTGGCGGCAAATGACGGAGAAACGGCGACAACAGCTGAGCGAGAGAGAGAGGGGCACGGCGACCTACGAGAGAGAGAGAGAGAGAGAGAGAGAGAGAGAAAGGCTCGTGAGAGAGAGGGAGTCGAGGGAGAGAGTGAAGAAAACGGAGAGAGGGACAGAAGAAGAAGAGGGGGCAGAAGAGAGGATGAAGGGAAGCCCGCCAGCGTTGCTTCTTTGTGCAAGTGCGAAGAACAAAAGTGGGGCGAAACTTCACCTTCGCCTTTTTTTTTTTTTTTTTTTTTTTTTTTAAGAACGGACTGGGTCGTAACATCTAATTTTCATTTTTTTTATATATCTACTATTCTTTGCTTGAGTTTGACACTTTACAATCATTTTTGCTTGGTTTGTTTCTAGCTTGCTTCTCTGATCTTTGGTTGCAAAGTCTTGACTCTTGGCCCATCAGCCTATCTTTGAGAGAGATTGCATCTTGTAAGGGAAAGTTTACATTAAAGAGAGTAAACACAAGTGAACTCCATATGTTGAGTGAAATACGTGAGGGAGTGAATTATGAGTTCCAATTTTCTTTATGCTAACATCTTTTTGCATTCATGCATGCACAAAGGAGATCTCTAAGGAATGACCATAATGTTGATCGAAATAAGCCTCCACTGTTCTTTGGGAGTATTTCCAATCTAGAGGAGTACCTTTATTGGGAGGAGGAAATTGATATCATATTTGATCACCACCATTATAGTGAAAAGGAAAAGGTAAAATTTATCATCTCTTCGTTTAAGTATGCCCTAACTAGAGATGTCCATTTTCCCTGTGGGGGCCCACCTCTAACGGGGCGGGGAACGGGGGAAGGAGCGGGGACTTATTTTTCTCTGTTAACTAAACGGGGACGGGGATGGAGAATACATTCCCCACTCCCCGAACCTAAATCCAAATCCCCCGCTCTGATTTATTTATTTATTTTTAAATATATATATATATATATATATATAAATCCTAATTCTAATTTTTTATTAAATATCATTTTATTTTCTAAAAAAATTGAAAAAATGTCTCTTAACTAGAAATCTCTAATGAAAAATTAACCATTTAAATACAAATTTTCAAAAAAATAAAAAGAAATTAGTTAATAAAATATAAAATAATAAAATAATAAACGGAGAATTATTCCTTGCGGGGAACCCAATCCCCGCGAATTCTCCGCAGGGAATCACCGCCCCGTTCACTGCAAAATTAAATGGGAAATTTTTCGGGGACGGGGAATGAAATGGGGCCATCCCTGTCCCTGCCCCGCCCCGTAGATATCTCTAGCCCTAACATGGTGGAACATTTTGGTGTCGAAAATGAGGAAAAGTGGACATTATGCAATACCCTCATGGAAAGAGATCAAACTTCTAATGAGAAAGCGTTTTGTTGCTAAGTCTTTCCACAAATTGCAAACTTTAAGACAAGGGAGCAAAAGCGTGGAAAAATATTGTGAAGAGATGTTCCTATTAATTGAGGAAATTAGCTTGGATGGGGATGAGGAAGCTATCATGAGCGATTCTACCAAGGACTTAATGAGAAAATTATCGAGATGATTGTTGAACGAGAAGAAATTTGACCATGTGAGGATTTGGAAGAGATGGTAGACATTGCCATCAAAATAGAAAGACAACTCCAACGGAGATCTTTAAGGTATACTAAATCTAAGACTACTTCCAATGCCAATGCATTTGTGAAAAAGGTTAGTTTACCTACCATGTATGATCATTTTGATAAGGTAGAATGTAGAAAAGAGAAGCTTATCAATGTTGTATCTATGCATGATAATGATAGTTTGCCTAGTAGGTCATTAGATAGTAAGGAATCACATGATTGTAATCTTACTACTACTGTTATGCCACTTATTTCTAGAGAATCATATTGTGTTGATGGTAGTGGGGAAGCGAAAGTAGATGGTAACGATCTTGAAACTCGATTATTTTGTGATGATATTGTTAGTACATTCAATCATAAAGTAACATGTGATCCTACTCTTGTATCAATGTTTCCAAGAGAAGTAAAACTTGATGTGTGTGAGTTGAAAAATAAAAGGCATGGGACCAAGAAAAAAGCAATAATAGAAATTTATGAAGAAGAAAATGTGAAAACACAAAGAGAGAGAAAAATAAGTGAGTAATACTCGGTCTAGAGATCAAAATGAGAGAGAAGCCAAGAATGTGCATTTAAGAACTTGTGAGGACAAATCTTTCTTGATTTCAAAACAAAACATTCTTGAACTTCTTCATAAAAGAGATTGTTTTCTAATAGGTGAGCTTCAACCAAGTTTACCTAGTTTTTCTTTTGAGTTTTTGTAGGTTGTTAAAGCATTGAACATGAAGAAAAACTAAAAAATTAGCTCAAATTCTTTCTATGGTTGCAAACTACATGTGAATTGGAAGAACCATCATTCTTTCCAAAAGAAATGGAATCCAAGAAGAGATGAGTCATTGACATCTCATGTTTATGATGTTGTTTTACCAGGGAGACCATCCAAGAGAAACCTAAGAAGAGTCACACCATTTTCTTCTCATGACTTTAAGACTGCTTTACAATGAATTAATTTGGATTCGAGAATGAATCATTCAAAAGAAGGAGAAGATGATATGAACTGTCAAGGGGTTAATTTATTATTAGCATTTTAATTAATAATTTTGATGTTACTTTATCGATTTTCTATTTATCCTTCTATATGTCATACTAAGTAGGGGTAGTTTTGTCACTTATTATGATATGACATTTAGGGTTTGGGAAGCTATTTAAAGCTTGGCCATTAGGTTTTACAGAAAAGATAGTTTTTACGAATGAATGAAGTTTCTGTGTGATACCACATCATCACACTCTTTGCAATTCTTGAGTCCAGAGTTGCAAGCTAAGAACATTCAGGTAGGTCTGATCAACTTGTTTATGAAGTGTTCAATCCTTGAGTGAGGAACTAGTTTTCTTACCACTTGGTCTTCGATCAACAAGGTAATCCTTATCTAATCGTTCCTTTGGGATTGAGATTGAATTGATTTGGGGGTTTTAGTGTTTGAGAATTAGGGGTTCACATAACCAATTGGTTCCTAATTCCAATTCACTAGGGTTTCTCATATCACCTTCATTTATGAGCTAAATAATTCTAAAAAAATGAGAACTATCACTCCACATTTGTTGTGCTTGATCGGTTTACATGCAAGCACACATTTGAGTACTGAGTATCAAATCCAATGAGATTAGTTTTTAATTAAATTAAGTATCGCGAATAATTTTACTTTGTTTATGTAGAGAACATCAAACAAGAGGAAAAGTAAAGTAAACTAAGGACATAAAGTAAATGCAAGAAAGATAAATGAGAGATGCAAACTGTTGGGATGTTTGTCCTAATCTCGTTCAGTTTGTAAATTACTATTTGAAATTAATAAAGAGTTATTTATTTCATCTTTCGTGTCTCACATTTATTACAAACTTTGTCCAATAAACTAAGCTCCAGGGTCATTGAATACATGAGAGAACTAGAACTTGAACGGTGTGTAGTGGACACACAAGGAGGATCACGTTCGAGTTAATGACCCGAACGGTCTACAGTATATGGATGGGGTTGGAGACCTAATCCTGGGATACCCGTGGATGCGACCCGCTTTGTATTAAGATACAAGCGAGGTGATCTCGACTCGTTCATGTGGTTGACATGCGAGTGGAGGCATCTGTACAATGAGATTGTACAAGACCGGACCGTGAATTATTAGACCATCTTGATGTAACACCGTTGTGATAAGGACTAATAACCGTGAGATGACCATTAGTGACTCGACCTTAATCCTGAGCGTGTTAAGGACTTCTGTCTGCGGGGGTCTGTCCTTTGACTAGTACGGGTGAGGGTGGTCAAAGTTACTTGTCCAATATGCCTATCTTCTAAGGGACAGGACCAAGTAGGGAGTTGGGAACTTAACTACGCGAGATGGAATTCACTCGTTCCCGCCTTTAGGGAAACTAGAGGGGTTGTTCCCTTAAGTGTTGTCTCTAAGGCTTGGACAACGGGCGCCCACCCTCTCAC
Source organism: Trichosanthes cucumerina (assembly GCA_036507285.1). Lineage (NCBI taxonomy): Eukaryota > Viridiplantae > Streptophyta > Magnoliopsida > Cucurbitales > Cucurbitaceae > Trichosanthes > Trichosanthes cucumerina. The sequence goes on from CM071836.1 coordinate 76,699,171, forward strand.
TGGCCCGAGAGGGTTGTTGTGAATGATTGGACCATTACAACGTTGTTATTCATTAGATGAGCAGTGGGAACTTAAGGAGCAAGAAGTAGACACAGGGGTAAAACGGTAATTTAACCCAGCAGTGTCTACGAACAACCTGTGAAGGGTCGACTCATGGGTATTGGTTATATCAATGGACACGTAATATCTTGCACTGACGGGAGTGCAGCTACGAGCTTTAGTAGAGTGTTAACGTAGCTAATGAATGTTGATTAACCGGGTCAAAGAGTTTGATAGGTTAATCTCAAATCATTGGAGCTCATCACTGTAGGTCCATAAGGTCCCTCGGTTGGCTCAAACTGGATTAAAAGAAGGTTTACTGTTTTGGTGTGAATTGAAGTGTTCAATTTCACTAAAGGGCATTTATGTTATTTATATGAGATATGAATGATTTAATATATAGTTTAATGTGAATGAGATTCATAATAAACTATAGGTTAGCCTAATTGTTGAATTATGGCTAATTAGGAGAAATTAGATTGAGAGATATTAAATTAGATGTGATTTAATTTAATAAATCCACAATATTGCAAATGTGATTTGTAAAATGAGATATGACATATCTTATAATATATGGTTATGCAAATATGATTTGCATAACCTATAGTTGTGGTAAAATGGTAAATAGGTGGAGATTTCAACTTCACCTATCACAATTATATAAACCCCTTTGCAAGAAGGGTTCATTGAGAAAATCCTCATTTTTGGAATTTTCACCAAAAGAAGGATTCTCTCTTCTCTCAATCCTCTCTAAAAATTCTCCTCCCTTCGCCAAATTGAAGATCCCACCATCTTCCTTCTTCCAAAAGAAGAACAACCGAGAAGCCAAGTGGTGGTGTTCGGTTTACGTTCGTGAGAAGAGTTCGAGATCGTTGAGATCGAGGAAAGCACGAAGAGTTCGTGGATCTGGAAAGGAATCTTGAAGAAGGTCTTCAACAAGTAAGTACTATTCACAACCTTACTGATTTCTTTCATTAGTATTCATGTTTAGCCTATTCTAAGTGTTAGATAATTTTAATGAAATTTAAGTAGCACAACATCACCGCGACGATTCGATCGTCTTCCGCTGCACGGGGAGTTTCATTCCCTTCACTTTTCGCCTGTTGTTATGGTAAAGTCTATCTGTATCCTACTTGCCATTGTCGCATATTATGACTATGAGGTATGACAAATGGATGTCAAGACAACATTCTTGAATGACAATCTTGACGAGAACATCTACATGGACCAACTCAAAGGGTTCATTGAACCAGGATAAACAACATTCTTGAATGACAATCTTGACGAGAACATCTACATGGACCAACTCAAAGGGTTCATTGAACCAGGATAAGAGAAAAAGGTTTGCAGGCTTAAAAGGTCAATCTATGGACTGAAACAAGCCTTTAGGTCCTGGAATATAAGATTTGATGAGGCAATCAAATCTTTTGGCTTTAATCAGAATGATGATGAACCTTGTGTCTTCTGTCGCATTCCTAGTTTTATATATGGATGATATCCTACTCATTGGGAATGATGTAGGTTATCTTACTGACATTAAGAATTGGCTAGCTACGCAATTCCAAATGAAAGATTTGGGTGAAGTGCAGTTTGTTCTTGGGATCCAGATTGTCCGGAACTGCAAGAATAAAATACTAGCCTTGTCTCAGACATCTTACATCGACAAAGTGTTGTTGAGGTTTAAGATGCAAGACTCTAAAAAGGGTTTATTATCTTTTAGATATGGAGTTCATTTGTCTAAGGAACAGTGTCCTAAGACACCTCAAAGAGTTGAGGACATGAGACAGATTCCTTATGCATCAGTTGTTAGAAGCCTGATGTACGCCATGTTTTGTACTAGGTCAGACATCTGTTTTGCAGTTGGAATGGTCAGTAGGTATCAATCCAATCCAGGACCTGAACATTGGACAGAGGTTAAAACGATCCTTAAGTATCTTCGGAGAACAAGGAACTACATGCTTGTGTATGGGGCAAAGGATTTGATCCTTACAGGATACATGGATTCTGACTTTCAAACTGATAAAGATTCTCGGAAATCTACATCAGGGTCAGTATTTACTCTTAACGGAGGAGCTGTAGTATGGCGAAGCGTCAAACAGGGATGCATCGCTGATTCCACCATGGAGGTCGAATATATAGCAGCTAAAGAGTTCGTTTGGTTAAGGAAATTCATGTTAGATTTGGAAGTTGTTCCACATATGAGTTTGCCTATCACACTATATTGTGATAACAGTGGTGCCGTGGCAAATTCAAAGGAACCCCGAAGTCACAAGAGGGGTAAGCATATTGAGCAAAAATATCATCTCATCCGGGAGATCATGCATCGAGGAGACGTGATCGTCACGAAGATAGCCTCAAAGCACAACATTGTTGATCCTTTTACAAAGGCTCTCATGGCTAAAGTATTTGAGAGTCACCTAGAAGGTCTAGGTTTACAAGTCTTCCCAAACTAGGGCAAGTGAGAGTATATTGTACACAGGGTTAAATGCCCTAGTTTATTGTATTTTACATTATTGTAATATTTAAATTATGTACTCCACAAGCTTTAGGTCAAGTGGGAGATTGTTGGGATATGCCCTAAAACTTATGTAATTTTGGTCAAATAAATAAAGAGTTATTTGTTTTGATAAAATTATATTATCGCTTTATAAATCCAATAAACTAAGCTCCAAGGTTATAATATATCTTGAACATCAGTGTAGTAGACACTATTTGGATTGTGTTCAAGAGTATAACCTAAATGGTCTATGGTATAAGAATAAGGTTGGAAGCCTTATTCTGGTAACACCATGGATGCGACCCATTTTGTAATTAGTACAAATGAGGTAATCCAACTCATTCATGTGGATGACATCCAAGTGGGGGCATCCTGTATGAAGAGTTCATACAAGACCAGACTGCAAATTATTAGTCTGACCAGTATAACGTCATTAACAAGATAAGACTGATAATTTATAGATGGCCATTAGTGACTCAACCTGAATCTTGAGCAAGTTAAGAACTCCTGTTTATAGCGGTTTGTCCTTAGACTAGTATGGGTGAGAGTAGCCTGTAGTCGACTCAATAAGTCTACCTTCTCAGAGACAAAACCTCGTAGGTAGCTGGGAACTTAACTATGCAAGACGAAATTCACTCATTCCTACACTAAGGAATTAGATAGGTTGTTCCCTTAAGAACTGAGTCCATGTCTTGAACAACGCGGCCCCACCCTCTAAACTGGCTTAAGAGGGTATGAGTTTATGGTAGGACAATAGATTTGTTGTTCATTAGAGGATCAGTGGTGCTTAAGGAACAAAGAGGTAATCACAGAGGTAAAACGGTAATTTGACCCAACTATGATTACGAACAACCTGTGAAGGGTCGACTCATGGGTAATGATTATATCAATGGACACAATATAATCTACAGTGAGGAGAGTGCAACTACAAGTCTATAGTGGAGTGACTTGTAGTTAATGAATATTGATTAACTGAATCAAAGAGTTTGATCAGTTAATCTCACATCATTGGAGCTCATGAACTGTAGGTCCATTAGGTCCCTCCGTTGGCTCAACATGGTAATATTGAGGGTATAAAGTTAGGAATGAGATTGAAGTGTTTAATTTCATATATGACGTGTTATATCAATTATATGTGATATAATTGATATTATATAGTTTTAATGTGAATTAGATTCACATATTAACTATATACTAATGAGAGAATGAAGGAGGGATAATATGGTAATTTCTATCATATTTCCCTATAAATAATTGCATGAGATGCAACTTTGGGCTAAGGCTTTACACATAAACCCTAGAGTTCTCTCATTTGTGTTGGAAAGAGTTCCAAACACATTTCCAAAAGATCTCCTCACCTCATCCTAAAAGGAACCCACCTTCCTCCCTCACCTAAGAACAACGGAGAAGATCTAGTGGTGGATCTTCACAAGGTTCGGGTTCGTTGCTGAGATCGTGATCGTTAGAGGAGAAACTCGTGAAGAAAGTATTCTTCAAAGGTAATATCTTGTTGTCCTAATTAGAAATGCATGCTTAATCTTAGATCTAGTTCTTGTATTTTAGATTTATGCAATAAAATCATGAACACGCGATTCACAATCGTTTTCGCTGCGGGATTCGATCCCTTCACCTTATACTTTAAAAAGTTTCATTTTAACTCTTACACTTTATGGAAGTTTAAAATTAATGTGATGCTAATGTATAAAAATTACAAGGGACAGTTTTTACCTCTAAACTTGTTAAAATGTATCAATTTTCACACTAAATTTTTAATTTCTAATTTTAACAAAAAATAATGTGAAAATCTTCATACATTGATTTCAATAAAATCAAGTTTAGCATAAAAATAAGTTTGATCAAGACACAAATTAACCATTAAATATGATAGGATCGAATCCTGTAGCGGAAGCGATTTGAATCGCGTGTTCTTGTAATGTGTTACATAGATCTAATCAGAAACATATATATAAAATGATTAAGCATGTACATTAAAATTGGACAGCAAGAGATTTACCTTTGTAGAACGAAATCTCTTTTGTGCTCCTAAGGTGCAAAGTTGAGCATTTTCTTTAGGAGAAATTTTACGTTTCTTAGTTTGTGTGTTTGCAATTTTAAATAATTCAGTGTTCAAAACCGTTTTGACTGAATTGGGCCTTAAAACATACAACTCATTTTCTAATGAAGCTGCACATATTTCAACACCATTCTTTAAAATAAACACTTTATTAGAAGAAAAGGATATTGAAATACATTGTTCTACTAGGCAAGAAATTGAAATTAGGTTTCTAGTAAACCATGGTATCACTAATACATTGTTTAACAACATATGTTTCTTGCCAAACAACAACTTCATGGTGCCCAGTGCTACAGCTGAGACAACTTCCCCATTTCCAACACGGAGTGTTATCTCCCCTTCTTGAAGTTGCTGCCAGGAACTAATTCCCTGAAAAGAAGAACATACATGATTAGTGGCGCCCGAATCTAATATCCAGACAGTGTTATCACCATCCACTAAACAAGCTTCTAAACAAAGTAAATCATATTTACCTTCTTTCTTCTTTTCGACAATGTACTTCGGACAATTCCATTTCCAGTATCCGTCTTCATTGCAGTGGAAACATTTTCCTTTGTCTGCAACTTCTTTGACTTTCTTGCCTTTCTGGGCGGCAGCTTTTTCAGCTCGTTTTCTCTTACCAGCCTTCTTCATGTTCTTCTTCTTGTCTTTTAAGCTTGAAGAAGATGAAGCCACTGATTTCGTTCCAGAGGTCGAACCTCTGTGATTACTCCTTCTGACAACATTTGTCTCACCTTTCGATCCCTTGATTTTCATCAGAGATTGGAAAGTTTGGAGTTCATTCAGAAGAGAGGTAAGGTTGAAAGTAAGCTTGTTCATAACAACGTTACTTCGAAACTGTAGAAAACTCTCTGGAAGAGTTTCTAATATAAAGCTGACCTGGTTCGATTCGTCGATAGAAGCACCATTCGACTCTGCCATGTTGAAGTGAACCATCATATCGAGAACATGATCTCGAACAGATGATCCCTCTGCCATTCTAGCGTTGAAAATGTACTTGAGGGCATTGTGCCTGACTTGAACAGACTGTTGTCCAAACATGCCTTGTAACGAATCTATGATTTCCTTGGCGGTCATCATGCCCTCGTGCTTCTTGGCTAGTATGTCCGACATACTTGCCAAGATGTAGACCTTGGCCTTGTCATTGGCCTTGATCCATCTATCGTATGCATCATGAACATTTCGTGACGCATTCGAGCTTGGCTTCTGAGGACACTCCTCAGTAAGCACAAACTTAAGATCGTCCACAACCAAAATGATGTTAAGATTATTTTTCCAGGTCATCATGTCTTCTCCGGTTAATTTCTCGGTAGCCAACAAGGAAATTATTGAGCTATTCATATTGCTGAAATACAAAATACGTGTATTAGTTTCTCGCTAAACCTTTAACTAATCCAATTATTTTTAGCTAATTATCTAACGATTCCTAAGTCATTAATAATTCGCAATGATACTCCAAAGGTTTAGAATGTATGACACCGAAGGGTAATCATAAATACTCCTCCTCTGGATCAAGACATTCTTGACCAAAACCTAATGCCAGAATAACTCTTATTCCTATAGACTTTAGTTACCATTATTCGGTCTGGATACAATTACAACTAATGTATCATATGAGTGTAACCCTCTATCTTTGGATTCCAGAGTCCCGATCCAACAAAATCCGCCGAAGGGAGGACTAGGTTGGAAAATAAACTAAGGTAATTTTTATCCTTTTTCAGGTGTTCACTATGTTCCGATCCCTATGATCAAAGCTCTCCGAAGGGATTGTCCGGTCCAGGCCAAACTAGCAGGTTGATCATAAATGATCTCACGGTGTGAACCGATAGAAGAGATCGTGAGTTTTGTTTTCACAGTTCTTGCTCCCACTCACTATAAGTACCCTCTCCACTCACCTTGATATTGATCCATACAAACACCATCCTTCACTCCTAGGTCAAGTTCCCAGGTAGAGGTGTTCCGTTTCTGTCAGCTTAAATATCTCAGCCTAGACAGAACCTTCCTTAGACAGAGTTCCTCTTAATCATAGTCTATAAATCATTCAGTCCCTAATCCTAATCTAATTAGAACTAGATAACCTAAGGTTTATTAATATAAAGTTCTAAACATTTTAAAACTAATAATTAACCTTAGGTGACATGCATACTATGTTGTAATTGCTTGATCATCCATCATATGAATAATAAAACATACATAACACATTCATCTCATGAATTATAAAGCATGCCAATGTTATCCAAAAAAAAATTAATATAACACTTTATATTAATTTATCATGCAAACTATATAGTATAACACTTTATATTATAATATGATGCATGAATATGCTTAACCTATGGTGGGAATTTCTAAATAGCATACATTATGCATGGAAATAATTATACAACAATTGCATAAATTTAAATAGCAAAACTAGACCACTTTTGGCACCCTAAAGTTAATTTTAATTAATATAATCTAATTATATTAATTAAAATTAATAATAATAAACAAAATTAATAAACAAAAACGTTTATAAAATAAAATTAAATAAAAAAAAATTTTTCTGCCCGTTGCTCAGCTTTTCGTGAAACGCCTACGACATTACAACGCTGAGTTTCATATGTTTCTGCCCGTTGGAGCGCCTTGCGAAACACCTTCAGTGTTGCAACACCGAGGGTGGCGTTGCAACGCTGCCGTTTTCTCAGCTACACGTCTGCTGCAGTGGCGTTGTAACACCATTCACAGAACAACACTGCCTCTTTTCATTTTTTTACTTGTTTTTGCTCCGTTCTTCTCAGCAACCACTTTGCCTCGATCGACACGGACTTACAGACTCGATTTACAATTTAAAATGCCCAAAACATCGGGTCCTTACATTGAACATTTCAATGAAAAAATTACAAATCTAAGTGCCAAAAAATGAAAAAATCTAATTTTGCAAACCTTCATTCATCTCATGAACAAAATGCAATCCCACCTATGTTTTTGACAGATCTAGAACAAAAAACAAGAACACAATTGGCTCTGATACCAATTAATATGATCGAATCCTGTAGTGGAATCGATTTGAATAACGTGTTCTTGTAATGTGTTACATAGATCTAATCAGAAACATATATATAAAGTGATTAAGCATGTGCATTAAAATTGGGCAGCAAAAGATTTACCTTTGTAGAACGAAATCTCTTTTGTGCTCCTTGCTCCTCACGATCTCACGATCTCAACGATCCCGATGCAACCGATTTGCACCACTAAGTTTTCTCTGTTGTATCTCTGGGAGAGGGGGGAAGGTGGGATTCCACTTTGGAGTATGAGAGACTTTTGAGAAAGGTGAGTGTTATGGAACTTTTTCCAACAACACAAGAGAGCACTTTTAGGGTTTCTCACCAATGCTTTGGAATGCTTACAAAATGTGCATTTCATGCACATATTTATAGGGGAATAGGATGAAAATGACCATCTTACCCCTATAGTGCTCTTATAGTGTATTTCTCATTTAATATATAGATTGAACTATATACTATATCAATTATATCATATATAGTTGATATATCTCCTTATATATGAAATTGAACACTTCAATTTCACTCCAAACTGCAAACCCTCAATATTTCCATGTTGAGCCAACGGAGGGATCTAATGGATCTACAGATCATGAGCTCCGATGATACGAGATTAATCGATCAAACTCTTTGATCTAATTAACCAACATTCATTAACTGCGAGTTACTCCACTATAGACTCGTAGCTGCACTCTCCTCACTGTAGACTGTGTTGTATCCACTGATATAATCAATACCCGTGAGTTGACCCTTCACAGGTTGTTCGTAATCACAACTGGTTCAAATTACCGTTTTACCCCAGTGATTACATATTGCTCCTTAAGCTCCACTGATCCTCTAATGAACAACCAGTCTATGGTCCTACCATAAACTTAATCCTTCTTAGGCCAATAAGAAGGCGGAACCCCGTTGTTCAAGACCTGGATTTAGTTCTTAAGAGAACAATCTATTTGATTCCCTAATTTAGGAATGAGTGAATTTCATCTTGCAGAGTTAAGTTCCCGGCTACCTATAAGATTATGTCCCTGGGAAGGTAGGCTTATTGAGTCGGCTACAGACCACTCTCACCCATACTAGTCTAAGGACAAACCTTATAAGCAGGAGTCCGTAACTTGCTCAGGATTCATGTCAAGTCACTAATGATCATCTATATATTATTAGACCTATCTTGTTTAACGGTGTTACGCTACTAGGCTAATAATTCGTGTTTCGGTCTTGTATAATCTCATTATACAGGATGCCCCCACTCGCATGTCTACCACATGAACGAGTTGGGCTACCTCGTTTGTACTACATACAAAGCGGGCCGCATCCATGGTGTTACCGGTATAAGGTTCCCAACCTTATGCATATACCATAGACCTTTTAGCTTATACTTGAACAACTTAATCCAACTTGTGTCCACTACACAATTGTTAAAGATCAATCATTATAACCTTGGAACCTAGTTTATTGGATTTAGGTTTATGTGTGATAATATAATGAATAACATTTTTATTTATTTGAAATATGATTATTACAAAACTACACTTGCTTAGGGCATAAACCCCAACAAAATAACCTTGCCAAAATTCATAAATTTCACCAAATAGCTCTAATATTGTTTTTCTTTACATCTTATCAATTTTGTACTATACATATGTTTTGGAATTTATTAAATGCATATGAGAATACTTTTTTTTAATGATATTTCAAACGAAAACTTATTATTATTTTTATAATGATTAAACAAAAACTTGTTAGATGGTTAAAATTGCAACACTTTTTAAAATTTATGATTAAAATTGCGATACTTATCTAAGTTTGTGGTGCAATTTGATGAAATTAAAAATTTAGGATAACAATTGATACAACATTACAAGTTTAGGGGTAAAAATTGATTTTATTTTTCAAATTAAAAGACATATATGACATAATTCACCATTCAATTTTAATTCTATAGATGATTAATATTGTTATTACCATTCATTTCAACTCAAAAGATTTTGTTGTTATCATTTACAACATCATTCACATAATCAATTTTTATACCTAAGCTACTTCACTAAATTACTTAAAATAGTGTTGTAACTGATTTAGCATATGCTTTCCAATTTTACACCTGAGCAATTACATTAGAGATGTCCATGGGCCAGGGTGGGGACTGAGATGACTTTTCCTACCCGACTCCTATTTAATTCCCCATCATGCATCATTTTTTTGTTAAATTTTGTGAAAAATCCATAGGGATCATGTTCTTACAGTAAATTATTCTTCGTTTCTTTTTTTTGTGTGTGTTTAAATCAATGGATTCTTTGATTTTTTTTTTAATCAAGTAGTTAAGGGCCTATTTGGTATGCAATCTGGATTCTATTTTATGTTTTTGAATTCACTGAATTCAGTGAAAATGTGTTTGACAGATATGTTTTCGAAAACGGTTTTCAGATTCTGTAATCTAAATAGTAGAAATTCTAAAAACAACATTTTTATGTTTTCATTGTATCTAGATTCTGAATTTGAAATTTTAAAATACATAATTATATTAAACAAAGATAAAAATCTTAATAAATATAATATTTCATGTTATAAACTCATTTTACTTTTGTTAAATTAAAATATGTATAATATAATATGTTATAAATTATATAATATTATATTATAAAAGGATAATTCTATAAAATTTATAAAAATCATGTTCATAAATTAATTAATATTCAATCTAATATTTAGTTTTACAACTACAACTAATTTTATGATCTATAAATATGTTATATGACACAGTTTAAACAGTTGTTTAAAATCGAATCAAATTTCTAAATCTGCTACCTAACACATATCTGAAAACATGAAATACAACTCAGTTTTCATTGAATCTCTTGTTTTCAAATTTCTGTTTTCAGATTGTTTACCAAACCGACCCTAATTTTCAATTGAGAGTTTTCATTTAAATGGTTAGTTCCAACGCAAAATCTCCATTAGGAGAGGAATTTATTAAACTTTCTAATATAAACAAAATAATAATATCATCAAATTATATAATTCTAGTCTAAATGTTCAAGCAAATAACCAAAAAGAATATAACTCAACTGACATATGTGTTATCGACCATGAATAGTTCAAACATATTAATTATTTAAGTTATTAAACGAGGCAACGTGTCACGGTCATGCTTGTCCAGAGCGTGTTGCCCATGGCGGCATGACCATTCCAATCCCTTTTTATCTTGTTTTCATGTTATGTATTTCATTTAGGTTTATTTTTTCATTTCCTTGCATTTTTTGTAAGCATATGACTCATCACCAAATTGACGTGCAAGGGTGTCATAGCTAAAATTTCTAAAATGTACTATAGAGGGATGCGACTATTCGTCAATTCTTCCTACCAAGAGTTGTATGCTAATTAAACTCCGACTTTCTTTATTTTCTTACCAACGTATAACGAACTTTCTAAAATTGCTTTCAAACGCTTTTCAAGATATTTTCACGAACTTTCTCTAACCCCGTTTTCTAAAATCGTTTTCTCGAGGACGAGGGTGGAGGTTGAGAGATAGGCCCTGTGGGTCACCGACGATCCGAATTTGACTTGGCTGACTTACTCGTGAGCGGGAGTAAGTGTCACACGATTGCGTTGAGACCCTTTGAGAAGTGCAACCGTGACAGTTGGTATCAGAACCTAGTTGGCTTCGGAAAAACAAGACCCAATAATCATGTTTGTTGTTAAACAGTTTAATAAATCAGACAAAGAGCGATTGACCGAAATCGAGGAGCACTTGCTCTTTTTGGTGGAAGTCCCTGATAGTATTCGGTTCTTGAAATCTCGTATAGAAGAGATTGCATCCAAGACTGATAAGATCGATGTCATAGCTGGCCGCCTTGATGAAATGCCCATCAAAGAACTAATGATAAGGGGTCGAGACCCTTGAGGAAAAGGTAAACCGACACAGTAACTACGAGCGTGGTGATAGCTCGTCAGGCTCTGTTTCCTAAATAAAGGAACGTGTCGATGGTCTGGGCAGTTCCCAAAAAGTATTGGGTCAGATGGTTGCTGCCCTTTCTGAAGATGTGAGAGTCGCCCTTGAAGTCTGTGGGGCTGAGATGGTGGAGGTGGTCGCCAAGTTAAATCTCACCATGGTGGCGATGGGAAAACAAGCCCCACTTGGGGGTGCGGTTAAGTCGAGTAGGAAGAAGATCCCCAAACAGAAACCTTCGTGGGGTTCGAGATGTCAAAGTGTTAGAAAACTTTATCTTTAATATAGAACAATACTTTCGAGCAACGGGTACAGTGAATGAAGAGGAAAGAGTTACCTTGGCAACAATACACCTAGAAAAAGATGCCAAATTGTGGTAGATGACCCACTATGTGGACATCCAAGAAGGGAGATGTACCATTGACACATGAGATACGCTGAAACAGAGCTACATTCACAATTCTTCCCCAAAAATGTTCAGATACAAGCAAGACGTAGGCTCTAAGAGTTGAAGCACAAAGGGACCATTTGAGAGTACGTCAAGTAGTTTGTTCGATTGATGCTGGACATTCGAGACATGTCCGAGAAAGACAAGTTCTTCTATTTTGTTGAAGGGTTATAGTCGTGGGCCACGTCCAAGTTGTATGAACAACGAGTACAAAGCTTGACCGAAACTTATGCAACAACAGAACGACTATTTGATCTGAATAGTGGCTTAGACATAATAAAACCTCCCCACGGAGATAACATGTTTCATCGGCCTAACTCTCTCAAAATAGACCTTAAAGATTGAAATCCTATTTTTGTCCTGATTGAAAGTACACATTGACGGAAGTAGAACAAAATTTAAAAGAAAAACGGTCTAAAATTTAAGAACTAAAATGAAACATCCCAAAGTTTACCGACATAAACGCAACTTAGAATACTTGGTATAGTTTAAGAAATTTATAATCATACAAATAGAGAACACCCACGAGTACCGCCAGGCGCCAGAAGTCGCCCATGACGGTTCAAAAGACTACACATTGACCCGCGACTCTGGTCTGGTTAGCCACTGACTCCTTCTCTTCAACGCTACCGTCTTCTCTTCCACTCTCTCTCTCTCTCTCTTTCTCTCTCTCTCTTCCTGGTTTCTTTATTTCTCATCCCCCCATTTTTCTAATCTCCCGAATCCCTGTCTTCTCTCATCTCCTCCATTTCTCTCCCATGGTGAGCAATTAGCCGGCAACATTCATAAGCATCCTGCAATGTTGAAGGTATCCTCCTCATCTCACTGCATTTCCATCTTCATCTTTCTCCTTTTCCTCTGCTCTACGCGGTCACTTCCTTCCTCCGCTGTCACCCTTTCCGACTCGGATCACCCGGTTCTCGCTAACGCCACTCTCCAGTCCAACAACGTATCCAGTCCAAGGAATAAGGAGGGTAGTTTTGCTGACATCATTGATCGTGCTCTGGAGAATGAGTTCAAGGAGAATGACCAGAATGAAGGTTAGTAGATCTTAGATCTCGTTTGCTCACTCCATTTCCTTAGGGTTTTGATTTGTTTGGTTTTGCAAATTGCGGTTGTAATGCGGAATCCGAGTTAATTGTGGGATGCGGTGGTGTTTTTAACGATTTTAGTTTGGAATTCTTCAGTTCTAGGGGTTATGTGGTTAACACGAAGACCCTGGCGGTGGGATAAATTAGATGACTATTTTTGATTTGGTGTCTTTCAATTTTGTAGCTATTGGATGGGTAATTCATTTTAGTAAGAGGGGTGCTAATACGAAATTGTCTGTGAATACGATTGTATTATGGATTATTCTTTCTATCTGTTTGGTCTGAGCTATTCAATTTTATCATTTAGATCAATGCCTATTGAATACTGATTCCTTTTCGTTATTTCTATTATTATTCTAGTCCATGTTTTTACTTATTTGATGTTCAAATAATTTTTGAAAACTGCCCATTCAGCATTAGGTTTGTATCGTTGGCAGTTCCATGGTGCAACTCGTATGGTATCATTATCTTCTATCTTCTATTTGAGTAATTTGAGAACATTTCTCTCTTTTGCATTTCAGCAATTGATGCAGGAAGCTTCAACAACAGCGTAGCAGAGCAGCAGGTTGGTAGGCGATATATGTTTAAAACTAGTGACCATTATTCTTTAAAGACTTACGAGCACAACATGTGAATTATGGATCTTAATCACACGAGTAAAGTAAACTGTTTCAAGCATACAGGCACAAGTATGTGATTTTGCCCTCATTGATTGACGTTGTTAATCAGGCAGTTCTGGAGACTGTAGCAAGGGTAAAGTCAAAGAAAAATGATACGAAAGAGGAAAAGTATATGCTTCTAACTTGAGTATTACATTTCACTTTCAGGCCATACTAGTGGATTAAGCGTGCATTTTCCTAAAATTTGTGTTTCTAATTTAGGTTTCAGCTTCAAAATGTTTTCAATTTGGACAGTGATAATAGAGCTGAAGATACTCCTACATTGATTGATCGAAGGGTATGAGTATTTCATTTTTGTATTTATTCTCTGTCAGATGTTCATTTTGTGTTCGGAGGTTGCTGAAATTTCTTCTTTTTTCAGGACAATGTCTTTATCATATCTAACTTCAAATCTAAATATCCAGTGCTGCAGCTAGACTTGAGGTATGTTTTTATTTCATATAATTGTCCCTCAAGTAATGGCTGATATTAAATTCTAATTTTATGAGTTGGCAGATTGATCTCAGATTTGGTTATCGTTATTGTCTCTGCAACTTGTGGCGGCATTGCCTTTGCCTGTGCTGGACAACCAGTATGATTATTTTTTACCTAAGCTATTTGATGGTGAATAACAATTCTAGGATGTGATCTAATTTCCATGATATGGAGTATGGACAATCCAATATATGTGTAACCTATGTTATATTTTATCAGGTTATAACTGGATACCTTCTAGCAGGATCTATTATTGGACCGGGAGGATTTAACTTTGTCAGTGAAATGGTGCAAGTATGTTTTTCCTGAAGCTCATTTATATGTTTCTCCCGAAGCTATCATTTATGGGTTTTCCGGTGCTCTTTTTTCCTCAACCCAAAAATTGGGTGATTATAGCATTTTATTTAGAGTGCATGTCCTTGATTTCTATGTTTTAGACATGTCTTTAGTGCTGAAAATGGAGCATACAGGCTTTGTAGCTCATCTGAGAAGATCAGGTGCAGAGTTCTTGATCTCTTCCCAAGATCTTCTCAGACGGATAGAAAAAAAAACCCTACCCCTCTTACTTCTGATCTTTTTTTTTCTCTAATGAATTTGTTTTCTTATCCAAAGTTTAAATGGTGAGTAATGAATCACTAGAGATTTTTTTTTATATTATTTTACTTATTGATTCTAAACAACAGATCATGGTAAAAGAATAGGCATTGCTGCAGTTTGGATTAGTTTCTAGAATGGTTCCATCAAGAAAGTGGAAGCTGATTGTTTTCATGTGCATTGGCCTTTTAACCAGGTTTCTTAAAGTTGATTCTAATCTGTTAGGTGACTTAGGTCTATAGATGGGGGTCAATTAGTCCTTAGATAATTAGTTTTTATGAAAGGTTGGTTAAGGAATTAGACGAATTAATCCTAATCCTAATTAACCAAAGAATTAAACAAATTAACCCTAAAAGCTTCTAGGGGTCTTAGGCAGGGCGACCCTCTTTCTCCCTTTCTTTTCTTGCTCGTGGTGGATATTTTGAGTAGAATTGTCTCTAAAGGAGTGGAGGCTAATATTTTACAGGGTTTTCAGGTGGGGAGGGATCGGGTTTTCCTATCCCACCTCCAATTCGCCGATGATACTCTTTTCTTTTGCTTTGACGAAGAGGATTCCTTCCTCAATTTGAATCAGTTTTTAAGGTTTTTCGAGGCGATTTCAGGGCTCAAGATCAATCGGGGTAAGTGTCAGATTTTGGGCATTAATACTAGTCGGAGTAAGTTGGAGAGATGGGCTTCTGTAGCGGGGTGTGAGGTTGGTAGCTTTCCTTCTTCCTACCTGGGGCTTCCCCTTGGCCATAACCCAAGGAGTCTATCTTTTTGGGGATTGGTTATTCATAAAGTTCGTAAACGTTTGGCTTCTTGGAAGAAGAGTTTTTTCTCTAAGGGGGGAGACTAACTCTCATTCAATCAGTCTTAAGTGGGATCCCAATGTATTTTTTTTGTCCCTCTTTAGAATTCCTGGTAAGGTTAGTTAGTAAGGGGTTGGAGAAGTTGATGAGGGACTTTTTGTGGGAAGGGTGGACGAAGGGAAAGGGTCTCACCTTGTAAGTTGGGAGATTGTTTCCAGGCCGGTAACTCTTGGAGGTTTAGGTATCGGTAACATTAGGGCTAGGAATAAGGCCCTGTTGGCTAAATGGCTTTGGCGATTCTATCATGAAGCTGATGCCCCTTGGCACAAGGTCATTGTTAGTAAATATGGTCCTCATCCTTTTGAATGGATTACTGGGGGAGCTATTGGCACTTGCAAAAACCCTTGGAAAGAAATCCCTTCAGAGTTTCCTGTGTTCTCTCAGTTTGTGCGGTGTGTGGTGGGAAATGGGGAGGGTACCTTTTTGTGAGAGGATAAGTGGCTAGGGGATTGCCCCCTTTCCTCTTCGTTTCCTCGTCTTATCCCGTTTTAAAATCAGACCGTGGCTTCAATCCTTCAACTTGACGACCCGGAGTCCCTTTTTGGAGTTCCTTTTTCTCCCTCTTTTGGTTTCAGTCGTGCTTTGACAATTAGGGAAACGACTGAGGTCGTCGATTTGCTCTCTCCTTAACCAAGTCCATCTTAGCTCCTCTAGGGTGATGTTCGTCTTTGCAGTCCCTGTCCTTCGAAGGGTTTTTCTTGTGGTTCCTTCTTTTAGTCGCTTGTTAGCCCTAACCCTTCGAGATATTCTGTATTCTCCTCGCTGTGGAAGCTGAAGGTTCCCAAGAAGGTGATAGAACCCAAATAGATTGAAATATGAATATAACAAAACAGTAAAATGAAACCAAGTAATCTGAGGAACTTGGACCCTCCCCTTTCTTGAGCACTGTCACTCAAGCCCTAACCAAGACTCACTGAATTAATGCCTACCTTCCCCCCTAACCTCCTCCTTCTATATATACCCAAATACCCTAACAAACTCCCTAACTAATAACTAATATACCCTTACAAACAATCCTAACATTACTCGCCCCTAAAACACACCTTGTCCTCAAGGTGTGGTGAAACAAACATAATACCATTTTTTTTTCTTGGTACGGCTGGTGGTGAGCAGCAGTCAATGGCAACAACAACAGTCGTGGTAGTTGTTATTTGGTAGCAACGGTTGGATTAATTTCATACACCAACTAGAAAAATGGGCCTCTTCCCATTTAATAAACTAAAGCCCACAATATTCTCTAAGCCCAAACCGAAAACATCTCCCAGCTTTTTGAAGACTCACGTGCCTACCCAGTACCCACTAATGAAGAAGGTTAAGTTCTTGACGTGGCAAATTTGACCTGGAAGGGTTAACACTCTTGATCGAATCTTGGCTAGACGAGCCCTCTGGTTGGCCTTTTTTGTTGTATTCTTTGTCGGTTGGATGATAAGGACTTGATCCATATTATCTGGGTGTGTGATTTTGCATGGGGTGTTTGGAGTTGTTTTTTCAGCGAGTTTGACTTCAATTTTGTTTGTCCTCAGAGTTGTATGGAGTTATTCGTGGCGCCCCTTCTTTATTCGCCTTTTCGAGAAAGGGCTTTTTTTGTGGACTGCTGGGGTTTGTGCTATTGTCTGGTGCCTGTGAGCCGAGAGAAATAGTAAAATCTTTAAGGGGCGGGAAAGATCGGTTTGTGATGTTTGGTCCCTTGCTAGATTCTATGTTTCCCTTTGGGCCTTTGTATCGAGGTTGTTTTGTAATTATTCGTTAGGTCTCATTTTGCTTGATTGGAGCCCGTTTTTGTGAGTGACTCCCTTTTTTTTTGTGGAGTTTTTCCTTTTATGTAGACCCTTGTATTCTTTCATTCGTCCTCAATGAAAGTTCGATGTTTCTATTAAAAAAAAAAATCCTAATCCTAATTGACCAAGGAATTGACCAAGATATCTAATTAATCACTAATCCTACTATATTAGTTAGGAAAGTTCAATTGAAAAAAAAGAGAGGAGGTTTTGGATGATTACTTGTGAGGTTTTTGGTAGGAAAGAGGTAGCCCCTCCAAAGCTATCACCCTGGTTCTTTTCTTTGATATTGTAACTCGATTTTTGGCACTATCTTTCTTGATTTTACTTCTAACGTTGTTATGTCTATCAAAACCACTCTCTTAGGGCCTATTTGGGGCACAAGTTATAATAACTTGTGGAACACTTTGTACCCCAAACATAGACTATTATAACCCTAGACTATACTACTCTGTATTTTAAATAATATTATATGATTCCACAAACAATAATAACCTACAAAATATTATAACTCACTCAGTGCTCCAAACATCCCCTTATAAATGCATGCCATATGTATTGAGAGAGAATGACATTTGTGTTGATTTCTTTTCATGTTCCCTAACCAATAGCTTTATCCTTTGTTTTGTCCTGAAGTTCTTTCTTCTTATTGATTTATATGTTTAGGTTGAAACGGTAGCCCAATTTGGTGTAATTTTTCTTCTTTTTGCACTGGGGCTGGAGTTTTCAACAACTAAGGTCAGTCAGTCTTACTTCCATTCGATTGTCATTCATGAATTTTTATAAAATCATGATAGATTTGCTAAGCCTAATGCTATATTTTAGCTTCGAGTTGTTCGTGCAGTTGCTGTTCTTGGTGGCCTGCTCCAAATTTTCCTATTTATGTGCCTCAGTGGGATCACAGCCTCAGTAATAACTAGTGCTTCTCTGTATTATTTTTCTGCCTGTTAACAGCAAATTCAGATGATCTTGTGTTGTTAACAACCCTATTTTTTGCATGTTGAATTAATTATTTTGGTTCCTGCTCTAGGGCGTGGTTCTAATGCTCATCTGCCATACTTGCATGCCTCCTGTTATAATAAACTTTACTTATTTTATTTTATTGATAAAAATTTTATAACAAAGTTCCGTAACACTCTTTTCTTTCACTTTAACTTCAGCAGCTGTGACTTTTTTGCAGTCATGTGGTGGGAGTGCTTCTGAAGGTGTTTTTGTTGGAGCATTCCTATCAATGTCCTCAACAGCTGTGGTAGGATACTATATAACTTTTTTGAATGCATGAGAGTGTGGCAACATTCACTGGCATCAGGCATGCTCTATATACTATATTCTTGCCTGTATGATAAAATAACTAGTCTTGGATTGTAGGTGCTGAAGTTTTTGATGGAAAAGAATTCGGCAAATGCTCTTCATGGACAAGTCACGATCGGCACCCTTATCTTGCAGGTAATGTTTTTTTGTTTTTTTCCCCTCATTTAACCTTGAACTCACAGGGAACAAATTATTGCTTAACTCATCAGTTTCATTGGTTTTGCAGGACTGTGCTGTTGGGTTACTGTTTGCTTTGCTTCCAGTACTGGGTGGGAATTCTGGTATTCTTCAAGGAGTGATGTCAATGAGTAAAGTGTAAGTATAAGTAGGAATTTGTTAAAGGCACGAGCATACCTTTAAATCACATAATTATTATTATTTTTTTTGGTATATCTCAAATTTTGGATGGATCTCATACGTGAACAAGTTTTCTCACCTATTCCGTGATGTGTACATAATTCATACCCCCCTCCCTGTGGTATGTTAGACGTAGAAGATTTTTTCCTTTTGTTTTTAGCATTGCTGTGTGGTAGGCCTCCAATTAATAAGACATGTTAGAAAGAGTAGTGATGGGCCAAGTGACGGGCCAGCCGTTTAGTCTTGTTTATTATGTTTATGTTTTTATTGTCGGGCTGTTATTTTTTTGTAATTGGGCTTTAGTGTTAGTAGGGCCCAAGTTGTATTATCGTATTTAGTCTGTCAAACGTTGGGGTAGGAGGTGGGATTTATTTTGTAAGAGACAGGAGTTCTGT
Organism: Trichosanthes cucumerina; assembly: GCA_036507285.1. Taxonomy (NCBI): domain Eukaryota; kingdom Viridiplantae; phylum Streptophyta; class Magnoliopsida; order Cucurbitales; family Cucurbitaceae; genus Trichosanthes; species Trichosanthes cucumerina. The sequence goes on from CM071836.1 coordinate 76,718,750, forward strand.
GGAGAGAACAACCCTCTCGAATTGGCTGCTAGAATCTATCCAAGCATATTTTTGCAACTGTTGCCTTTTTTAGACATCATTGTAAGGTTAAACCTTACACTGTTACATTGCACTATTTATGATTCTTGGCAATGGCGAGAAAATGTTCCAAAAGTATCCCTTCCCACAGTAGTGAATCCTTTAGGTAACTTGACCTCACCTTATGCTTGTAGCCTATTACATCCTTTTGGAAAAGGAATTCATAGATAATTTGTCTTTTGAACGATCAGTAAAAGTAGAGCACCTTTCTCAAAGGAGTTGTTTGAAGTTACTTTGGAATCTTAAGTACCCAAAGAAACTTAAAACTAAAGTTTTCCTTTGGTATCTTTTCCTCAATGGCATTAGCACTAATGAAGATTGAACAAAGGGGAACCATAATTGCACTCTTCAACCTAATTGTTGCGCTCTCTGCAAAATCTCCTCTGAGGGCTTTAATCATTTGTTCAAGGATTGCCAATATGCTTCCCAGATCTGGTGGAATATCTTCCACATCTTTGAAGTCCAGTTGATTCCCCAGCTTGGTTATGGTTTCCCTAATTTGGTGCTCTCTATTTGTGCTTCTAATTTCAAATAGCAATTTAAATTCTTGGGCTCAATGCTGTTAGTGGTGTTCTTTTTAGAACATTGGTTAGGAATGGACCGGAGAGTTTTCTAAAATGTTTGTAGGGATTAGGGAGCTTTGGGATATTTTGTTTTGGTTGCAAACCTTGGAGTTCAAAGGATAAAGTTTAAGCTCCTTTGAGTTCCCCGCATGTGTGTCATTCCTTCTTGTGAGATATTTGTTTATTATAAAAAGAAGAGCAAAAGATAATGCGTTTAGCCGTATTGTTATTTAGTTATTTACTTTCAGAACCTATGGAACTAGTTTTTTACGCTTTTATAGATGGTTAGTTATTTTTGATATTTTAATTAAGAATTCTTTATTATTAAGGAAGAATGAGTACTGGTTTTGTAATGACATGTGGATGATATGGTAAAATGCTCTCTCCTCTCTCCTCAACCGATCACCCTCACTTAGTCGTTAATTGATCTCTCTCCAGCCACCATGACTCCACCACCTTGGAACCACTCTACCCGATCAATTCTAATTGGATGAAAGACTTTCTCCATTGCTTTTGATGTTCTTTCGTGAGGAAGTAAAGCCAAAATCACAGAACTTGGGAGATATTCTTCTCACTTGCTTTCCCTATCATGACTCTCTCTTGATTGGATGGTTTCTTCCTTTGAATCTCTCTATCGAGATCCCTGCTCATACAAATTCTTTAGGAAACATCAAACAATTGAGGATACGTTTTGGATAGAAAAACTTAGCAACAAATTTGTTTTCTATGTGGAAGTTACTCACCTGTGTCAATCCGGTGAAAGGAAGGATATTGGCAATCCTGAAGAATGCCGAAATAGCTCCTTATCCCCTCCGAAGACAATAAACAAGGTTGATTTTCTTTCCTCTCACTTATTTCGGATTATCCGGGTAAGGCACACAAAACTGTTGATCTTCCACAGGCATCCTTCTGCAATGCTGTCAAAAAGGGCATTCACTAGCATTGTTTTTCAAAAGTTGATAAAGCACAAGATTCTTTGGCCCGATCACCCACCACATCATTTTATTCGAATCAATCAGAAAATTGGAGTGGTATTCTGATTTGTCAAAAGATGATGGAATCCGACTCATGGTTGGACATATGTGCAGCGATCCAAGATTCTTTCTCACCACGCTGTACCATTAATCCTTTTCAAGACAATAAGGCTTTGATTCATCTCTACGACTCCTCATTATCGACACGGTTATGTGAAGATTCCTCTTGGCAACTGGTTGGAGCTTTCAAACTACGATTTCAAACAGTCAGTACCATCTCCTTGATGCAAGATAGGAAAATAAAATCATATGGTGGCTGGATTGATATATTTGATCTTCCTCTCACTCTCTGGAAGGAGGAGGTCTTTGGATTCATTGGTGATCAATGCGGTGGATTTCTCCAAACGGCCAACCATACTGAAAGATGGCTGAACTTAATGGCGGCGCGCATCAAAGTCAAGGAAAACGACATGGGTTTTCTTCCGGCAATGGCAACTATTTCGGCTTCCATTGCCAGCGAGGCATCTACAGTGAGGATCCAACAGTTTTCGACGAGAAGTCGTGGAGGTGCAGTTACTACGAAATCGGTTTCCTCGGGGACATTAAATGCGATTGATGATTTGTCGGAATCCTCGAAATTTTCTAACGAAATTGAAGGAATCTCTCTCCAACCTTGCGATGTGCCTAATTTAAAAGGAAAGAGGACTTCCTCTAATTTTTCGATGTTAAAGCTGCCGATTTCTTCGGAAATTATTGACGGATTAAATGGGATTTCTCACCAGCCTTGCGATCTGCCGAATTTAAAAGGAAAGAAGATTTCCACTGATTACGAGTTGACTCTTTCACGTAATCCATCGAATTCAAATCCTTTAATTCAAATCTCGGATTATCCGATCCAACATACCCCCAAACTGACTCCATTGGTCAACCAACAACCTTCCTCCACGTGCCCTGAAATTCCGTTATCACAACCTATTCCCAAACCATCCCCTTTAGCCAACTCCACGTGTCCTGAATCCTTAGCTAATCCGTTATCACCAAACCTCACACAACCTACATTATCCACAATATCCTTTGTGGATGGCTCCTCCATCATTGACCACCCCACCCTTGAACTAGGTTTAAAAGGGTCAACGCCACTGGAAAACCCCAATCTACCATTCTCTGTTTCCGATACACAAGCCTACCTTTCTAGCCCCACTTCCCACCAATCCAACCCTGATTTTGAGTTCCATCCGGAACCCATTGACCCTGCTGTTTTTGGTGATAACTGTTGGTTTATCTATTTCTTTATCTAGATAATTACCATTTATTGTATTATATTATTTTATATTGTATTATATTATTTTATTTGATTTGTTCCCTTATTTGTATATTCCATATATGTAAATGGGTATCTCTTTATAAGAACCCTAATTCTGATCAAATCAATAAGAAATATTAGATACACCATTTCTTCATGGTATCAGAGCAAAAGAAAGAAAAAAAAAACCCTAGCCGCCACTGTCTTTTAGCTAGCTCTCAGGCCAACTTACCGACCGCGATTCTCGCAAAAAGACGGGAAGAGATCTTCACCGCGCGACCTAGTTGTCGCTTCCTCGTCCGCCGCGCTTTAGAGTCGCCGTTGAAGACAAGCTTTGCGATTAGAGTCGTCGTTGCAGAGCCTACCGCGCCTTACGCTGCGCGACGCCCGCGACGACACCGCGATCGCACGACAGCGTGTTTACACCGTGACCGCGCTCTGCGACCTCGCGCGCGCGATCCGACTCCATCTACAAGACCGCATCGCTTTGTTTTTCCTACACCTTTTTTCGGGTTATATATACATCGGTATTTTGTGTTTGATTTTGTTCTTGGGGCTCGCTAATCTCTTGGATTTACTACTGGCGTGTTCATTTGGGTGTTTTTTTATTCCAATATTATTATTGTTTGTTGATCAAACAATGTCGAAAACAAGGTTTTGACCACCATTAAAACTCATCGGTACCTGTGGCCACAACCCTATTGATCAACTCCTGAAGCTACTAAAGACCACTTCATCATCCGGTAATCCTAGTGTTTCTTTGGCACAAACAGTAATTATTCTCAAGCCCTATCTTGTCTTCATTCCTCTCCGTGGATTATAGATTCCTGAGCCTCGACCATATGACTAGTTCATCCCAATTATTCGAATCATATCTTCCAATGTATTGCAATGAAAAATTCGAATTGCCGATGGTAGTTTCAATTCTATTGCAGAAAAGGAATCATTAAATTAACCTCACAGACATTACTTTGCATTACATCCTTCATGTCCCTAAATTAACTCAGTAACTTGTTATCACAAGTAAAATCTCTAAAGATGCTAACTGTCGTGTTACTTTTTTGACTCTCACCGCATCTTTCGTGATCGGATTCGGGAGATGATTGGGCGTGCTAGGATGCTCGATGGCCTCTACTATTTTGATGAATCTCCAACTAGCAATAAAAAGTTCGTGGCTTGAGTAGTGTTAGTTCTCCTCCTACGCTCAAGAAACTATCATGCTTTGGCACCGTAGATTAGGACATCCCAATTTTTTTACTTAAAATATTTGTTTCCAAATTTATTCAAAGGAATGGATTGTTCTGTTTTTCATTACGTAGAGTGTATTTTTGCAAAAATCATAGATCAACTTATTTGCCAAAACCTTACAAGGCGCCCGCACCTTTTTACTTAATTCATAGTGATGTCCGGGGTCCTTCTAAAGTTTTAACTCATAGTGGAAAGCGATGGTTTGTTACCTTTATTGATGATCACACCCGTTTAACTTGGATTTATTTGTTAATGAAAAATCGAAGTGAAGGAGATTTTCATTCGCTTTTTACAACATGATTGAAACTCAATTTCGGACTAAAATTAGCATTCTTCACTCGATAATGGTAATGCTTGAGTATTTCAATGAACACCTAACTGATTTTTTGCAAGTTAAGGGAATTTTTCATCAATCCACGTGTCGTGATACCCCCCAACAAAATGGTATTGCAGAGCGCAAAAATCGTCACTTACTTGATGTTGCTCGTGCCCTTATGTTCTCTATGAATGTTCCTTCTTATTTGTGGGGTGAAGCTATTCTAACGGCCGCATATCTTATAAATCGCATGCCTACGAAAGTTTTGGATTTTAAAACTCCTCTAGATCATTTCAAAAATTTCTTTCCCAATGTCCGCTTGTTTTCTGATCTACCGATCAAAGTGTTTGGGTGTACTGCTTATGTTCATGTACCTAGCTTCTCTCGGTCTAAATTAGACCCTCGAGCTGTTAAATGCATTTTCTTAGGGTATGTATCCCACAAAAAGGCCTATAAATGTTTTGATCCTCGTGAACAAAAATACTATGAAACCCTAGATGTCTCTTTTTGGGAAAATCACTCCTTTTTTAAAAATTTCTCTTGGGGAGATACTACCTAATTTAGAAGATAATTTTGGGATACTCTCCCTTCCTAACATCATTAGTCCGTAAACTACCATCCTAGTTTTTATTTGCCAAATATGGGAAATTCTTGTTCAGTGGGGAGAAACACTACAAAATAATCAAAATATCGAACTTGAGTTTATACTAGAAGGATGGTGAATCGTAAGAATAGGGACCGATACGGTGGATTTATCACTTAAACCAATCGAGATACTCGTTGAATGATTCTCAAGGTTCTGTAATACACCTCTAATCCCATTCCTTCATTAATCCACAATCACTTACCCGAAATATCCGATCTTGAAATTCCAATAGCTCATAGGAAAGGTACTTGAATCGCCCTAACCCTAAATATTCCATTGCAAACTATATTTCTTACCATAGATTGTCTGAAAGCCATAGAACTTTTACCTCTAGGATAACCAACCTGTTTGTCCCGAGGAATATACAGGAGGCTCTAGATGACTCGAATTGGAAATTAGCAGTTATGGAGGAAATGAATGCCCTTAAACAGAATCACACATGGGACATTGTAGAATTACCAAAAAATAAGAAACCAGTAGGGTGCAAATGGGTATTTACTATCAAATGCAAAGCTGATGGGAGTGTTGAAAGGTATAAAGCCAGACTTGTTATAAAGGCTTCACTCGGACCTATGGGATTGATTATCAAGAAACTTTTGCCCCTGGTTGCTAAAATTAATTCCATTAGAGTACTACTATCTATTCCTTGTGAATGCAGATTGGCCACTTTATCAGCTTGATGTCAAGAATGCTTTTCTCAATGGGGAACTTGAAGAAGAAGTATTTATGGATTTACCACCTGGTTTTGAGAAAAATCTTGGGGTTGACAAAGTATGCAAGCTAAAGAAATCTCTATACGGCCTTAAACAATCCCCAAGAGCGTGGTTCGAAAGGTTTGGAAAAGCAGTCACCAGTCATGGATTTCTTCAAAGCCAAGCAGATCATACCATCTTCTATAAACATACTGCAAATAACAAAATTGTTGTTTTAATAGTTTATGTTGATGACATTATCCTTACAGGTAGTGATGAGACAGAGTTGACCGACCTTAAGAAAAACCTAGCTAATGAATTCCAGATTAAGGATCTCGGAGTCTTGAAATATTTCCTGGGAATGGAATTTGCTAGATCAAAAGATGGTATCCTTGTTAATCAAAGGAAGTATATTCTTGACTTACTTAAAGAGACAGGATTACTTGGTTGTAGAACGACAGAAACTCCCATTGAACCAAATTTAAAATTGTAGAGTGCAACAGAAAATGAAGTAAAAGACAAAGCAAGATATCAAAGACTTGTGGGGAGATTGATCTACTTGTCTCACACACGCCCGCACATCTCCTTTGCGATCGGTATGGTAAGCCAATTTATGCACACTCGGGACCAACTCACTTTGAAGCGGCCTATAGAATCCTAAGGTACTTGAAAGGTACTCTGTGCAAAGGTGTATTGTTTAAAAGGTATGGTAACCTACAAAGTTGAAGTTTACACCGATGCCGATTCAAGGTGCAAGACGATAGATAGACGATCCACCTCTCAGTTCTACTTCCTTTGTTGGAGGAAATTTAGTTACATGGCGGAGTAAAAACAAAGTGTGGTGGCAAGAAGCAAAGGTTTAGAGGTCGAGTATAGGGCCCTAGCTCGTGGTATTTGTGAGGGTATATGGATAAAGAAACTATTGGAAGAGTTGAAATTTTGTCAGAACAACCCATACGTATTTTTGTGATAACAAGGCAAATGATCTCAATTGCTCACAATCCAGCTTCTCCATGACAGACAAAGCATATTGAAATTGATAAACATTTATATAAAAGAAAAGATTGATGCAGTGTTATATGCATTCCATATCTCGCAAGAAGCAGCAGAGCAAATTGCAGATGTATTAACGAAAGGGCTTCCAAAGACACAATTTGACAAGATGATCAGCAAGCTGGCAATGGAAGACATCTTCACACCAGCTTGAGGGGGAGTGTTGGTTTATCTATTTCTTTATCTAGATAATTACCATTTATTGTATTATATTATTTTATATTGTATTATATTATTTTATTTGATTTGTTCCCTTATTTGTATATTCCATATATGTAAATGGGTATCTCTTTATAAGAACCCTAATTCTGATCCAATCAATAAGAAATATTAGATACACTATTTCTTCAATAACCCATCCATATCCTCTGCCCTTCCTATCGACATTTTACCACCAGTACCTATCAATATTCAACCTTCACCAACCCATCCGGAACCTGCCTTGCTTTCGTCAAACCCTTCCTCTACCTTACTTCACTCTCCACCGAGCATCAATATTCATCCTCCATCTTCACTTCCCTTTGATTTTAGTGATATTGCCAAATATCACGTCACATGGTTTGTGCATAATGGCCATTCCACCGTCTAAATTAAAAAAATCATACAATCCGACGAATAAGAAAAATAAATTGCAGAGGGAATTACAAAATTTGAAATCCTGTGTTCATTATGATAAATCGGCTGCCTTGGCTTTATTGGAGGGTTCCTCAGGGGATTAATGACTAGTATCCTGGAATGTTAGAGGGTTGGGTTCATGGAGAAAACAGGCTTTGATCAAACTTTGTATTACTCAACAAAACTCGGGTATAGTTCTTCTGCAGGAGACCAAATTGTCTGCAGTTGATCATCTCTTAATCAAATCTATCTGGAGTTCGACACATTGGTTGGGCAACCCTGAATGCGGTTAACTCTTCTGGTGGTATTTTAATCCTATGGAGTGAGCCTGACTACACAATCAAAGAAGTAATAACAGGTTTGTACTCTTTAACGATCCACATTTTTTTGGCTGATGGTTTCTCTTTCTGGCTCACAACAGTTTATGGTTCATCTGGGAATGGTTTTTATGCTAATTTCTGGAATGAACTGAATGATTTGGCTGGTTTGGGTGGAGACAATTGAATTATTGGAATGAACTGAATGATTTGGCTGGAATGAACGGAATGATTTGGCTGGTTTGGGTGGAGACAATTGAATTATTGGAGGGGATTTCAATGTCAATAGATGGACATGGGAGAAATCACATGACAATTCCATCAGTAGAAATATGAATACTTTCAATCAGTGGATTTCAAATTATGATCTTATTGATATTCCGCTGCAGAATGGTCGTTTCACTTGGTCCAACACTCAATATCGCTCTCTGTTGGATAGGTTCTTAATTATCGAAGGTTTTTCCAACAAGTTTCGCTCGAATTACATCAGACCACTATCCGCTTGCTCTGATTTTTGGTAACGTAGTTTGGGGACCCTCTCCTTTCCGTTTTGAGAATTCGTGGCTCCAAATTGAATCCATTAAGGGTGTTGTATCAGATTGGTGGAGTCAAAATCACTTTGATGGGTGGTCGGGACATCCTTTGATGCAAAAATTAAAAGGCCTCAAACGAGTCCTATTGGACTGGAGTAAAGGTAACTGTTTTGTGGCTTCTAAATTCCATTCCCTTGTTTTGCAGCTGCAAACTCTTGATAATTTGGAGGATAGTGGGCCTTTAACTATCCCCAGATTGAAAACAGTCATCTATTCCGTGATCAGATTGAATCATTGATTGCACAAGACCATGTTTATTGGCGTCAGAGATGCAAGTTGAAATGGCTTAAGGAAGGTGATGAAAATACAAATTTCTTTCATCGGATTTTGGCTGCGAGGAAGAGGAAAAGTTCGATTACTGAAATTTTGTCACGAGAGAGAGTTAGTCTTACTTCTGCAGCGGATATTGAGTATGAGTTCACTGATTTTTACTCGAATTTGTATACCAGAGACAGTAATTCTCGGTTTCTGCCCACTAAAGTTGATTGGAGTCCTATCTCATCGGAACAATCATCGGCTCTTGAAGTTGTTTTCACAGAGGAGGAAGTTTTAAATGTTGTTTCCTCTTTGGGTTCCAATAAGTCCTCAGGTCCATATGGGTTCACAGCTGAGTTCTTCAGATTCTTTTGGGATATCCTTAAATCTGACATTATGAGACTGGTTCAGGACTTCTATTCATCTGGCATCATTAATGTTTCATTGAATGAAACTTATATTTGTTTAATACCAAAGAAGTTTGCTCCAAAATCTGTGACCGAGTTCCGTCCCATAAGTCTTTATCTCTTGTGTTTATAAAATTATTGCGCGTGTTTTATCTAATCGTTTGAAATCTGTTTTGCCCTCAACAATAGCAGAAAACCAACTTGCTTTTGTGACTAACCGACAGATTCTTGATGCGTCCCTATTGGCAAATGCACTAATTGATGACTGGAGCGTTCAAAATATTAAAGTAGTTATAAAACTTGACCTTGAGAAGGCGTTTGATACAATTGATTGGGACTTTGTAGATGCAGTGTTGGAGGTTAAAGGCTTTGGGGTAACTTGAAGGAAGTGGATTCGGGGTTGTATTACGAGTGTTAACTACTCTATCATTATTAATGGACGACCTCGCGGGAAGATTATTTCATCTCGTATCTTACGACAAGGTGATCCTTTATCCCCGTTTCTCTTTATTTTGGTGTCTAATTGTTTGAGCCGCTTATTGGACTATGGTGCTAGATCAGGTAGTATATCTTCTCACTCTATTGGTAGCTCATTTTTTTCCTTAACCCATTTGCAATTTGCGGCTGACACTCTACTTTTTTCAACTTCTGATCATTTTGCCTTGCAACGTCTCTATGAACTCATCAAGATCTTTTAGAGGGCTTTTGGTTTAAGGGTTAATTTGGCGAAGAGTGAGATGATTGACATACATATCGATCAACCTGAGATGGATAGTTTACTGACAATTTTTTGTTGTAAACAGGGGGTTTTGGCCAAGCACCTATTTGGTTTGCTATTGGGAGGTAATTCACGATTGGTTTCTTTTTGGCAACCTATTATAGAGCGATTGAAATAGAAACTTCATAATTGGAAATATGCTTTTATTTCCAAGGGTGGGAGATACCCTTATTCAGGCCACCCTTTCTACTATGCCTACCTACTACATGTCTCTTTTTAAACTTCCCTCGAGAATCATTTCATTGTTAAATAAAATTATTCGTGATTTCTTCTGGGAAGGAGCTATAGGTGATGGCGGAATGCATAATGTGAAATGGGCAATTGTTCAGCTTCCTAAACTCATGGGTTGGTCTCGGGATTGGTAACTTTGCAGATCGGAACTCGGCTTTGTTGGCTAAGTGGATTTGGAGGTTCATGCAAGAACTTGACTCCTTATGGCGGAATTTTATTGTAGCTAAATATTATGGTTCTTTGACTTCAGTTGACTGGCCCCTCCTCATTACGAATGCCAAACATAAATCACCATGGAGATCTATTTGTCTTTTGTGTGATTTGGTGCTTCGACGTTCTATTTGACGTGTAGGGAATGGATGTTTCACAGTTTTCTAGATGGATCATTGACTCAGTTGTGGGCCTATTGCTCATGCTTTTCCACGACTTTTTAGATTGGCTTTGAACTCTGAATTGACTGTGGCGAATATGTGGAATTTGACAAACTTGGCTTGGGGTTTGCATCTTCAGCCTTACTTAACAGATTTAGAAATTAATGAGTGGGCCTCTCTATCTCATTTATTATCTACTATTCGTTTGTCGAATAGAGTGGACTCTTGGGCATGGTCATTAGAGCCTTCTAGTTTTTTCTCTGTGAGATCTCTCACTGCTGATTTGTTCGATTGTGATAATTTGAGGCAAAAGGACACCTACTCAATCATATGGAAGGATTCTTACCCAAAAAAGATTAAAATCTTTATTTGAGAGCTCAGTTTAGGAGCTGTTAATACTGCTGATCGTCTAAAAAAACGAATGCCTTACATGCACTTATCCCCCTCTTGGTGTCTTATGTGCAATATGAATTCTGAAAATGCAGGTCATCTTTTTGTGCATTGCCCCTTTTCTTTAAATTTTTGGTGGAAGATATTGAATGTTTTTGGTTGGTCATTGCCGCTTCCGATTAATATCTTTGATTTCCTTTCCTCCGTCTTGGTGGGGCATCCTTTCAAAGGCATTAGGAAAATCATTTGGTTGGCTCTTGTTCGTGTTTTTCTTTGGAACCTATAGATTGAGAGAAATGAGTGACTATTCAGGGATGTTTCTTCTACTTTTGATTGTTTTATGGATAATATTCTTCTAAATGTGTTTCTTTGGTGTAAGGATGTTTATCCCATTAGCTTGTTTAACGCCTCTTTTTTCATTTACAATTGGTCGTCTTTCTTGTAATACACCTCTTGGTGTTTGAAGTTTACTCCATTTCATTTCATTTATCAATGAAATTGTTTCTTATATGTAAAAAAAATGATAGGTGGATGATGAGAAATTGTATCGTATGAATCTTATATTTATGAGGTTTTATATTTCTCAACCAGGTTGGTGATCTTGGTTACTTTTCTGGTTGTTTTGTCAATTCTATCACGTACATGTGTTCCTTGGCTTTTAAAGTTGATGATAAGTCTATCATCACAGGTACGCTTTATTGCATCAAAATATTTATTCTTCTATGAAATTTATTCAACTGACAATTGGATAACTGTAGAAGTTCAGATGCATTTTCTAAGTTAATTTTCTCTGCAGACCAACGAACTATATCAATTAGCCTCAGTGGCATTCTGCTTGCTTGTAGCGTGGGTTAGTATCTACTTTCCTTTTTCTGTGCGAGTTTGATTTTATGCATGTGAAGGTGACATACTTTGAATTGTCATCTTTTCTATCATTCAGGTTAGTTATGCATATTAGAAACTTCAATTCTATGCATTAGTTTCTGTGACCTTAAATTTTTGGGGTTGAATGAATAGTACAATTTAATTAAAGCATGGTTGTAGTCTTTTCTTTCTTGGGCTGTATCTAGGATAGTAAGCTGCTGGACTGCCAAGCGAGTGGAAAACTTTAAATTTAATGGTTCTCTACTGCATGATCTTTTTCATAAGTATTAATTCTGATGTCTCGGGTGAAAATGATTGAGCTTGCAAATGGCAAAATTTTCAACATTATCACGTCTAACTTTTCAATTGAGATTCCAGCATATCCTGTTGATATAATTGTTCTGTTAGTGGAAACTTATTGACGCTTTTCTTCTTATATTATTCTTCTTTTTAAAATATAACTCTTTGAAGCATGGATACTTTGGTGGGGATACCATGCCCGTGTCTGATGAACTTGTTTAATTTTATTGGTCGCAATATGATTAATTGAAATTACTTTGTGGGCGCATTTTTCTGTTATTAACTGTTTTTACAATTTCAGTGTAGTGATAAGTTAGGGCTAAGTCTAGAATTGGGCTCCTTTGCTGCTGGAGTGATGATATCGACAACTGATCTTGCTCAACATACACTCGAACAAGTAAGGCATTTCATGTTTGGTTTCAAGAGATACATTTGACTTTATTGTAGTTTACAAAAGCTTGTTGACTTGTTGGTCTTATCTTTTATATATATATATATATATATATATATTTTGGTGTTTATTGTTATATTTTGAATGGGCATTTTATATCGGAAGACTGGTTATAATTAGGTTGATAGGAATTTGGAAGGTTAAGGTGTAGCCAAATTAAGGAAGATGGATTCTTGCACTTTAATGCGGACAATATGGTGGAATTCAGTTTGAAATGTTTGTTTTTATGTATCCCAAGAGTAGTATGCTGCATCCTATTGAGTGATTTTGTAATTGATTGTCAACAGATAGAGCCTATAAGGAACTTCTTTGCGGCCCTCTTTCTTGCCAGCATTGGAATGCTGATCCACGTTCAGTTTTTATGGAACCATGTTGATATATTACTTGCAGCTGTTATACTGGTGATAATTGTAAAAACAATTGTAATTAGCACAGTGGTGAAGGGATTTGGATATAACAACAGGACATCACTTCTGGTAAGATTATATTACTATATCCTAGGCATTTGTGCTTAGTTCGTGATATGTTATAAATTATAATTAGTCTTCTGGATTTTGATATGTGATGTGTAGGTTGGAATGTCTCTGGCTCAAATAGGAGAATTTGCTTTTGTTCTTCTCAGCCGTGCTTCTAATCTCCATCTAGTAGAGGTCAGTACCGTTTTACTACTACTCAGGAAAAGCATGAAATGAGACGCATGTAAAAAAAAATCTCCTATTAATCACAATGTGGACAGATTGAGAGTTCAGAAAGCATGGGTGGAAGAAACTGTGTTTGGAGTACAGGTTTATGAAAACTATATATTAAACGAATTATTGAGAATTAAATTTACTTGAGTGTCTCAAAAATAATATTTTTTTTAATTGTTCAAATATGATAAGTCCAAAATTATTTTTTTTTCTTATAATTGTGTTATTTTAATTTGACTAACTTCAAAATAAAATGCATTTTCTAGGTTATTTTAAAATGATTAAATTAAAATAAGATACTATATATTTATGCTATTTTAATGTGATTAAGTTTAAACTAAATACCATACATATACTTTTGTTACTTAATAGGGCTAATTTGAGAATCAAATACTTTCTTTAATATGGCTAATTTTAACTTAAATATCATTTATGAATTATTTTACTATTTTTTATTTTAATAAGTCCACAATAAACTACTGTTTACTTTTATTACTTTTTTTCTTCCTGAGAAGATTTACTTTTATTACTTTGAATAGGGCTAATCTAAAAATCAAATTTATGTTTTTTTTTTAAATTTTAATATGCTAACTTAAAATTAAATACTCCAAATTAACAACTCTACTATCTTAAAATCACTCATTTTTTTTATCATTATTAATTTTTTTATACGAAACAATTTCATTATAATGAAATTACAAAAGTGGGGAGGAGAACCCAATCCAAAGGAGTTAGAAGAAACTCCTTCCATTGGACAAAAGTGTAGAATAAGTGGAACAACGATAAAAATGGAAATATGCAGACAATTTACACCAAGAGATTGCAAGATATTAAGATCACTTATTGAAAATAATTAATATTTTTTGTTGAACTATTGTTATTTAAATATGATTAAACGAGAAGAATAATTTTTTTTTGAGGAAAAGATAATGCTCTTATTTGTTATAAAAAGTTTTAGTTTAAAGTAAAATATTGTAGGTGGCATGTGGAAGGAGTGAGTGAGGGGGGAGTTTCCTAAAAAGGAAAAAGCGTAACCTGTGGGTTTGCTCGAACATGCAGTGGGCTTAGGTAGCCAAACCCTTCCTAAGTCCACCCCTCCCCCTAATGCTCTCCTAAGAGCTTAGATTTTCAGCAGAAACCTTGAGCATAGCTACTATAGTACTTGGTGATGATATTATGACAATTTTCAGGGAAAACTGTATCTGTTGCTTATTGGGACCACAGCTCTCAGTCTGGTGAGATTTAATTCAGTTTTGAATATAATATATGTATTACAGTTTCATAGGTGTCATCATATATGCTGTAATGATCCATTGCATAATTTTTTTTTCTCAGCATGGTTGTCTTATTAGATTTTTTTGAGTTAGCAATAGTGTTGATTTTTTAGATAACAATTATACTTAAGAATTATGAATAATTTAGAAATAGTTGAAAGTGTGTTGGCTCTTCTCCTATGCTATTCGTTCGTTGATTCAATTTTTCATTAGAAAACAAGTTTCAGAAAAAACAAGAAATAGTTTAAAGTGATTTATTCACTATGATTTGACAGAAGGAAGGTATTGCATTAGAAGTTAAGGCTTGTCCAAGAATTGACAGCAAAAGTGTGTGTGTGTGTTTGGGGGGGTAGGGGACTATACGAAAGCCATCCAATCTATGTTCATTAAAAAGAAGAGTGATTATTAAAAAACTTGCGTAGAGCACTGCAATTACAGGCATTGGATTGTACAATGCCGCAAATATACTCGGAGAGTTTGACTTGTCAGCAAAGATTTCAGCCTTCCTTTTCTTCGACATATACCACAAAGTAGCTCTTATGGTGTTTGAACCAAGCACTCTAGCTTTATCCTTGGGCCATGAAGACAAGATCCAACCAATCTTCTAAGCGATTTGGGCAGCACCAAACTATACCAAACTGCTTACAAATAAAATTCCAGACCTTTGTGGCAAAATCACAATGAATGAATTGGTTGGAGAGGGATTCTTCCTTATTGTTACAACACATAAGGCAAGCTGTGGGGGGGATAGGAACATGTAGGGTGCCTCTTCTGAACCTTATCTAAGGTATTAATACTGCTTCGAACTACTGTCTGTTGATCTTTCTAGGACCAATTCCTTCCCAGATCAATCGGCACAAATCCAGAGCCAAGATTCTTCTTTCTTTGTGAAGGGCTAAGGAGGCAGATTTGACAGAAAAATGTCAGATTTTTCGAGATTCCTCACCAAAACATCATCATCGTTCCCCACTCTCACATTTTGCAGCATCAAGGTTAGCCTATCCCATTCAATCAACTCTGTCAAAATCTTCTAAGACTGAGGTCCCGGGCTTGGTTGATAGAGCTCCACAAATTCTACACGTTGCTATTCTTGGCTTCCAATTGTTAAATCACCAAACAATCCAAAAGCTTAAGCTGATGAGTTGTGGTAAATTTAATTATATTAGCACTCTAACACTCCTCACTTGTGGGCTTAGAATTTGAAGAAGACCCAACAAGTGTAATCAATATTAATTGGGGAGGAAATGACTTCACAGCGGTTTGAAGCTGATACCACGCTAAATCACCAATCAACCTAAAGGTTTAAGCTGATGAATTATGATTAATTTAATTATATCAACACTCTAACACCAGTATTCTGTAAAAAGAAAAAGTATTCTGTAAATACAAAGGATGGAGATGGACTCTTCCAACTGCTGATTTCACCCAACAGTCATCCCCAAAGAAAATCTAGTACCATTTACCACCTTGAAACTCACATTCTTCCAGAAGAACCTTTACATTTAGCAATGTCTTTTTACGGGCTTTGAGAGCCTTTCCATTTAGTGGAGCAGGGGAAATTCTTGAAACTATCAATCCTGAACTTACTTGTAATGGTAATTCTCCAAAGGGCTTTATCTTCTATTCCATACCTCCATAACCATTTAGAGAGCAAAGTAAAATTCTTTTTTGTTAAATTAACTACTCCCAGACCCCCTAAGGATTGAGGAAGAGTGACTTCCAATTAACCAGATGGCTGCCCCTTTTATCAGTTCCCTCTCATAAGAAATCTCTGAAGCATTTTTTCTAGTTTTTTACAAACTTCTGAAGCATGGTTCCCCTTGAAAATTGCAAGGAACGCTTACCAATCCACTATATGGATATTTATGAACAGGACATATATTCACCCTCACCCTCGAGTGCAAAGGCCCAAAGAAGCTCGATAGCAAAGGCCTAATGGTCAAGTAAGAACTATTGTCTGCCTTAGTGACCTGATAGTATTAGAGTGGGAGTGCCATCAAAATTGTTTGGTGCTTAAACTATTAGGCATACAATTTCTATGGGGGTGTAGGCCTCCATATGTAATAATAGGAGTGCAGAGGTCTCTGGGCAACATATTCACCCTTGAGTTCAAAGGCACAAAGGAGCAAGCAAAGACCTAATGGTCAAGTAAGGACAAGTGTTTGCCTCAGCGACCTGATAGTATAGAGTGGAAGTGCCATCAAAATTTCCCTTGGGATAACAACTCTTCTGCAAGAGCTCAGATCGACAGGAAAGTTTGACATGTTGATGTTAGCTCTTGGCCACTTGGGGCTGTAATATGTTTCAAAGATTGATCTGTTCACAGATGCAATGATTTCAGAAATTCACTCATGATGATTTTTATTTCATAAAACTCTGCATTGAAACTTCATCACAAATTTAGTTTCTGGTCTTGCTTGGAGCATGACCAACTCATGGCTTTCTAGTAGTAATCATACTAGAATTAGTCATTTGTGCAACCAGAAAGCTCCAAGGAGGGAAGATCTGGAAATTCATTTAAAGCTGGGTTGTTTAGAAATCTAGCTTATGTGATTTATCTGCTGTACAATGTTATTGTCTTTTTGCATGCGCATGTGTTTTGCCATTATATTTTTGGTTAGTTATCTGAAGCAATAAATTTCTGGATGGGGCATTTGTAAAAATTTCGTGCAGGTAACAACTCCTCTTCTTTTCAAGCTGATACCTGCTGTAGTGCATTTAGGCGTGCTATTGCGGTGGTTCTCTCCAGACAGTCTCGTTGAGGTTGAAACTTTTCCTTAAATTTAGCTTCTAGATCAGTTAATACACACCTATTTTTCTTGATTGTTATCAGCTTGATGAAATTTCTCTTTATTTTCCCACGTGATAATTCAGATTGGATTTAAAGGAGACATCATCCGCTCAGACAGTGTAAAGCAGCGTGTTATGTTGATGGTCCAGGGACCTCATGATTCATGACAGATATTTTGTATCAACTGAAAATGAAACATCATTTTCTACTCGAAGAGTCAAATTCTGGCCAGCTTATTCCCATGTGCAAGTGAAGTCGATTGAACCACTCTGTATATTTATTCATGTTTTTTCCTATCCATATAAAGCGTGTCCAGAATCATTTTTTGTTACACTTAACTGACCATTAGATATGGAAAAATAAAAAATCAGATAGGGTATTCTAGATGGACAACCAGTGAGGTGCCAGTACAGTGGAAACTATTGTATTTATCTTCACTATGACCTGATTCTTTGTAAGATGTAATATAGTTTGGATATTATAATGAAATTGGAACTGCACAAAATGATCACTTTCTGTTTTTTGCAGTGTAAATATAGTTTTTTACCAAGTTGCCATTTAATGTCATCTGATTTCAGCCTTCCCGTTGCTAAGCTACTTCAAGACTCTTCATCAGATGGCCACCAGCAAAAAAAAGGTCCAAGGCTGTAAGTCCATCCATCGCCCTTCCTTGCTCCCCCTTCCTCAGAAAAAGAAAAAAAAAAAAACCATCAACTGCCTGCTGTATCATTGGTTGAAAGCATATTGTTAGAACCTGTGGAGGACTTGGAAACTTCAGTATTTGTCATTTGACCAACCTAACCTAACCAACAAGAGATGGTAGTACACTCCCAAAAGTTCCTATGGCTTTGTCAATTAGGCTTCTGAAAGAAGTTAGAAAAAGAATAATGTTTTTGCTGAGGAAATAATATTTTCCAATGAGAGATGGAAGAATTGATGTTTTCATAATGTCGATTTCCCTTAAAACCATTTTACCTTTATTTATCTTTTTGGTTGTCCAGATAGTTGCAGGGAGTAAATGAGAGAATCCTTTGTAGTTGAAATGTCACTATTTCTTAAGATTTGGCTGCAGGAACTGGCATGCATGTGCTATGGAATTTACTAGTAGAGGAGGATCTTAAAATGTGTAAATCTCTTTCTTGTAAGTGATGAATATCGTGGCTTTGAACTGTATGGGGTCTGTCCCTCATTATCATTATGTGCTTATGACCACAAAAATATAAAACCTGAGAAGGATCTTTTCACGAGAAGAAGAAAGAAGCCATTTTTGAGACCGACAAGCAGCAAACAGTGATAGATCTGACCTAAAAACAAAAAAATGGGGTTGGTCCACTTGTTGCCTGTTTCTCTCTGGGCACCCACACTGTGTTATGTCCTGTAATTTTCAATGGGGAAGACACCATTTATTTTACCTTGCTTTGTTCTCAATTTTCTAGTATCTCTATTTGTGTTCTAGCAAATATATTTATATATATTGTTATCTTTGGAGTTTCTAGCTTTAGCATTTCTTAGATATTTGACATTGTATTTTGTACCGATCTTTTTTCACATGCTTTAATGTTATTTGACTTGCATTATAAAATTAATAACATATAACTTTTCCCGTACTCTCCAACTCGTCTAAATTACCGCAAGGGCAGTGCACTCACTCGCACTCGTTCTCGCTCTGAATTAATTTTATCTTCTTTCTTTCTAATATTTTTTTCTTCAATCTCAATCGCAGTCACAGTGTCGCTCTTGCTCTCTCGCTTTCACACTCGCTCTCTTGTTCTCGCTAATTTTTTTACTTAATTTTATATTCATTTCGTTCTTTTCTTCTTCAATCTCACTCTTGCCCATTAGACTTTTTTTTCTTTCTTTTTTTGATCATTTCTTTTTCAATCTCACTCTTGGCTCTTGCAATTATGAGCGAGAGCAAGCATCTTTTAAGATCCAAGCAATTTTGTTGACGTGGCAAGGGAGAGCGAGGACGAAAATTAGTAGTGAGAGCGTTATCCTATCTGAGAGCGTGAGCAAGCGACCTCACATTATCCTCTTGGGTAATTTTGTTAGGTGGTATAATGAGTTTTCCACACAAAAACCCTCGTTAATTTTTTAAATGTTAAATATGTCACCAATTAAACACTTCTAAAGTTTGGGCTTATTTCCAATAAGAGAATAGTTCAATTGACATCAAGTAAGTTTACTTCTTGAACTATAACGTTTATCTCTATTTGGTTCTTGAACTTTCAGAATACCTAATAGGTCTTTAAATTTTTAATTTTGGGTCTAATCGATGATAAATTCATTTTTTTAAAAATTAATTGATCTTAGATATAAATTTAAATTTAAAGTTAAAGCCAACAAATACTATTTCTACCTATGGTTTTCCATGTTACTTTTTACACATGTTTTTAAAAATCAAGTCAAGTTTTGAAAACTAAAAAAAAGTAGTTTTCAAAAACTTGTTTTTGTGTTTTGGAATTTGGCTAGAAACTCAGATGCTTTCTTAAGAAAAATGAGAACTATTTAAAAAAAAAGATAAAAATTAATGTAGAGAAATTGAGAGGAAATAAACAAAATTTTCAAAAACAAAAAACAAAAGACTAAGGGCCCGTTTGATAACAATTTTGTTTTTAGTTTTTAGTTTTTGAAAGTTAAGCTTATTTTTACCTAAGTTCTCTACAATAGAGATCATCTCTTTTAAGTAAGCATTTGAACTCTTAGCCAAATTCTAAAAACAAAATCAAGTTTTGAAAGTTATTTTTTTTAGTTTTCAAAAGTTGACTTAGTTTTTGAAAACATAGGTACAAAGTAGATAAGAAGACATATGAATTCATTGGTAGAAGTAGTATTTTTAGGTTTAAATTTCAAAAACAAAAAACAAAAAATAAAAAAACAAAATGGTTATCAAACGGGGCCTAAATGATTATCAAACGAAGGCTTAGGGACTAAATTTATAATTTTGGAAGTACAAGGACCAAATAGACACGAACTCTCTAAATTTATAATTTAACCAAACACAGACGTAGAAGTTTTGACACTAAACATGTAATTATCCTATTTTAAATTTGCTGTAGGTTATCATATCACATTTTGGAAAACTCTTTTAATTTTAGGGCATTTTCTTGTTGCCAAATAAGCAGCAACAGATCGAGTAAATAATATTTACTTTTTTAAGAGTATTTAAATCTTAGGCTGGATTTGGGATTGCGGTGGTGTAAAAGTAATTTAGAAAAAAATCCTAACCGTTTGGGGTGTCCAGGAAAACTGATTTTTTTTTTTAAATTTTTAATTTAAAATTTTTAATTTAAATCACTTTTAAACTTTATTTATTTATTTATTTATTTTTAAATTTTAAAATCTTCTCAATTGTAGCTTCTAATTTTTGCTTTTGGAATAATCGGGTGTTTTTTCTTTTTAACAATTTCTCTAGTTACTTGTATCATTTTTTGTATATATATATATATATATATATATATATATATTCACGCAATCAATTCCTCTAGAAATGTTCGATGTTATCGGAACTTTTTTAGGAGATTGTAATGGGTGACAAAAAATATTAGTATATTTACAAATCTAGCCATGATATTTTAGATTTGCAAATATAGCAAAATTTATAAGAATATGATTTTTTTTCGTTTTTTATTATTCCAATTTCACCTTTATTGGTGTATCAGTAGTATATCTGATATATTTTATATTTGGTATATCAGTGGTATATCTAATATACTTTACATTTAGTATATCAATAGAATATCTGATATACTTTACATTTAGTATATCAATGATATATCTGATAAGGGTACCAACTTTGGAATATGGTCGAACATTAAGCCTCTTTGGACCAACCGATCTCCTCCTTCATGGGCAAAGGCTACTCCCGAATTGAATAAGGGTTAGGGTTTCGACGATCTCCTCCACGGGCTAGGATTGCTCGAATTGATTAAAGAAATTAGGTTTCGAGTCGTCATCGCCCACATGCATGAATTTCGTAGTTCATTCTGTGGGACGACTCTTCCGATAATTTTCATAGCAAAAAAAACGAAGGAAAAGAGCAAGAAAATGGTTGAAGATGAGGTAGAGGTTAGGGTTTTGAGAAATCTGGAAGTTATTGTCATCGTCGCGTAAAAATTCAAATTCAGTATAGACAAGTCCTTCTACTTCAATTCAGTAAGAGTGAGAATGTATAATTCAACTTCTATATTTATAATCAAAGACGATAAATCACGATGCCTAAAGATTACGTCACTATTTTCTATTTTGCTAATTGATGTCTAATGAACGTTTGATAATATACTAATGTTTGTCAATTATTTTTTGGTACATCTATGATGAACATCTAATTTTATTTAATTTGTTGATTGATGTATGATAAACTTCTGATATTATACTAATGTTTGTCGATTGCTCTTTGATAGATCTATGATGAACATCCATTTTAATTTTAGTTGTTGATTGTTGTAAGATAAACTTCTGATATTGCCATCTATGCAAGCCCCCCTTAATGAATTACTATTATACTCTTGATATAATAAGTATTTCTTTTTTATTTCTTTTTTTTTCTTTTTATTAATAATGATTTATATATTAGCTGATAGCATAGATATTAGGTACATTATGAACATTTCTACTTAGTACATTATGATATATTGATGGTGAATAGAAGAATCAACTATTGCCAAATAGAAATACTGTTGATAAATTAATGATACATTGTGATATATTGCATTACTTGTGATATTCTAATGATACATTATGATATATCTTAATCATTATCATAAATCATTTCTTGTGATCTACCGTTGATATACTGAATTACATTTCCAATTCATTTATGTATCTAAACTAAAGTGTATCATTGATATACTTGCTTTAGATAATCTGATATACCAATCATCACTATTGTACTCTTATATTTCTTATTTTTGATATAGATAAATAAAGTCTATCGACATTATATCAATTGATATATACTTAATTTTAGTGAAATCAACGGATATCAATAATATATCACTCAATTACTTTTTGGTTAGATATATCGTTGGTATATCAGATGTAACGTTGATAGACTATTGATTTTCTTGATAATGTAAAACACGGAAAGATCATTTCAGACTTTCTTTTTCCTATTTATTGTTGGGTTGGGCTTGTAGATTTTGCTATTTATGCAAATCAGATATCTGAATGATGCAGCTGCAAATAACACAAATGATATTGCCATCCATGCAAGTCCTTTTTTTTTTACGATCTTCTCTAAACTCATACATTTGAATGGAAATTTAGAAAAAAGAAAAATAGAAAAACAGATATATATAAATCTAGAGTTGCAATCAATAATTTATCCCTTTCCTTCATTTTGATTTGTGAATACACCTTAACAAATGAAAATCAAAATTCATTTTTCCCTTCTCTCACTCCCATAACTTAAAATCTCCCCTCAACACTTTTCATTTTCCTAATTTTGCCTTTTGCAAATTTTTCTTGCACTATCTCTTTAGTTTCTAGGGTTTCCATTTGTTGTCATTTGTGAAATTTTTGTTATTGTATTTGAGATCGCAAGCTTGTTGAAGGTGATTCCATTATTATGCTTCTAAGCACTACCAATCTACTTTTTTTATCACGATCTAGTTTAGGTGCCTATCTTTGAACTGTTATATACTTTTTTATAGTTTATGAATAAAAAACTCAATACTTTTTAGAAAAAATTTTAGAGAGAGAAATTGAGTTTAAACCTTTTCAATTTTTTCATAGCCTTTTACATATAATTTAAAGTAATAGAAAAATATAATTTATATTTTAAACTATAAAAATTCTAAATAATTAACTTTAACAATTCGTATAAGACCAATGGCATGAACGACCAAATTTTGAAATATGACCACGAGAGTTTTTTTATTGAATGGCCAAATGAGTTTTTCAAAATTTTAAATAGTAATTATCAAATGATAAAGATGCCCCTAACAAATTATCTAACCAAAATATTGAAATTATAGAGTAATTGTATAAAAAATCTAAACTTATATATGACACAACGTCGTCTCTCGATATGAGGGGTTTTCTCTCTAATTGAGAGTAGGGTTTTTGTGTCTCTACGGACTAAAGCATAAGGTTGACGATGACAGAAGCTATCTGGGTAAAGGGAGAGGAACTGTTCGTTTGATAAAGATGGAGGAGTTGGTCGATAGATGGAAAAACCTATCTCTTACCGAGAGGGAATATAGAATAGTAGCTATTAAAGAACCAAAACTTCTCTCCTCCCAAAGGAGAGTTTAAAGTTATGTATAGATGCTAAGTTAATCTCAAACAAGACTGTTAATTTTGAAGCCTTCAAATCTGTCATGAGTAGTATATGGAAGGTACATCAGAGTACACGAATTGAACCTGCCGGTGAAAATATATTTTTTATTCAATTTCGATCCATATCTGAAAAGATTAGAATTATGAATTTTAGTCCCTGGATATTTGACAAATCTCTGCTAGTTATGAGGAATTTAAGAGAAGAGGATCAGTTGTCAGATCTTATATTTTCAGATCAGGCTTTCTGGATTCAGATTCATAATGCTCCTATGAATTATATGATAATGGAGATGGATAAATGGCTGGGAAAAGAACTAGGTTCAGTAGAGGAGGTTGATTGGAATGAAGAGGACATATGGTCAGGTACGTTTCTACGTAGCTGGGTCTATGTAGACATTACTTTACCATTGATTAGAGGGCTTAAAATTAAAACAAAATCGGGCAAGGAGATTTGGTGTTCTATTAAGTGCGAATAGTTACCTGATTTCTGTTTTAACTGTGGGATCATTGGCCATTCTTTAAGAGAATACCCTAAGGCAACAAATCAGAGCAATTAGAATATGGCGATTGGATTAGAGCAAAGGTAATCGAGAAAAACAATAAAGGGAATGAGGCTGACTCTAGGCTCAAAGTTGATATAAAGAAGGGAAGCATAAAGGGTAAAGGTGATATGGAAGGATGGGGCGGTGTCAAGGGAATGAGTGATGTGGGATGGTGGAGAACATATAATATCAAAGAAAAGGTAAAGGAAGCTACAGAAATACATGTTAAAAGTCGAAGTAGCACTAGAATTGGTCAACCAGAGCAGAAGAGAGGTTTGTGATTCAGGATATTGGAAGACGAGGAAATGAGGTAATTAAGCCAAAGATTCAACCGGATGTGAAGCTATTCAGATTGTGGAGTCTCAAGTAGTGGAACTGGAATTGACAAAAGATGTGACGACGACGAGTTTGGCGGGTCATATGATGGAAGATTCTACTAGGGTTGATATTGGTGTGAAGGATATTGACATATCTTTGAGTGCAGAATTAGTGGAAAGGGATGGGTATGAAGATTCTAGAATAGTCCATACGATGCAGTCGATGGAGGAGGGAAGACTGAAGGAATCACATAGCCTGAAACCTATGAGGAAATTTGGTCCAAAATATAAGCAACGGATGAATTATATTGCAACAGTTGATTCTGCAAACTCTTTTGATGGCTGGGAAAATAAAGTGGCAGGAAAACGCAAGATAGAAGAGCCCATCAGTATAATGGAAGGTACAAAGAAGCTGAAATCCATTAAATCTGAAGCTAATCTAGCGATGGTTGTTAAACAACTCCGCCAATTGCCATGAAAATCCTAAGCTGGAACACCTGAGGTGGGGGAAATCCTAGAGCGTTTCAACATTTAAAAGAGGTGGTTCGTACTCAAAATCCCCAAGTTCTATTTCTACTAGAAACCAAAAGTGACAAAGTGAGAATGGAAGCCTTGAGAAGAATGTTGAGATTTGAGGGTTTCATAGTTGTGGAGAGTAGAGGAGCAAATGGAGGCTTATGCTTATTATGGAAGGATGAATGTGAGGTGACACTTTGCTCTTTTTCCCACAATTATATTGATTGTCGAATCAATGGATGGACAAATCATGGAGGTTTTCTGGAATTTATGGAGCCCCTGAGGGAGTGAATAAGAAGCTAACTTGTGAGCTTATATATTCGTAGATTATCCTATGATGATTACTCACCGTGGTTAGTTGGTGGAGATTTGAATGTACTTATGAGAAAATGAAAAGAAAGGAGGGCCTTCTAAAGACTCCAAACAAATGTTGATGTTTCGTTAGTTGATTATTGATCTATAATTAAGAGACATAGGATTTGTGGGGAATATTTTCATACTTGGTCAAATAGAAGACACGGCGGTTCAATAATCTTTAAAAGGTTGGACAGTTTTTTGGCCAATGCTCCCTTCTGTGATATGTTTGAATATCCCAAGGTGTTTCATTTGAATTGGCATGGTTCTGATCATCACCTAAACTTGTGTAATTTTGATCAATTAAATAAAGGGTTATTTGTTTTGATAGAATTACAGTCTTGCTTTATAAATCCAATAAACTAAGCTCCAAGCTTATAACATATATCTTGAACATTAGTGTAGTGGACACTATTTGGATTGTGTTCAAGAATATAACCTAAATGGTATATCGTATAAGAATAAGGTTGGAAACCTCATTCTGGTAACACCATGGATATGATCCACTTTGTAATTAGTACAAATGAGGTAATCCAACTCATTCATGTAGTTAACATGCGAGTGGGGGCATCCTGTATGAAGAGTTCATACAAGACCGGACCACAAATCATTAGTCTAACCAGTGTAACACTGTTAACAGGATAAGACTAGTAATTTATAGATGGTTATTAGTGACTTGACATGAATCCTGAGCAAGTTAAGAACTCCTGTTTATAGGGGTTTGTCCTTAAACTAGTATGGGTGAGAGTGGCCTGTAGCCGACTCAATAAGTCTACCTTCTCAGGGATAGAACCTCGTAGGTAGCTGGGAACTTAATTGTGCAAGATGGAATTCACTCATTCCTACACTAAGAAATTAGATAGGTTGTTCCCTTGAGAACTGACTCAAGGTCTTGAACAACGGGGCCCCACCCACTATGAGGGTATGAGTCTTAGGTAGGACCTTAGACTTGTTGTTCATTAGATGATCAGTGGTGCTTAAGGAGCAAAGAGGTAATCACAGGGGTAAAACGGTAATTTGACCCAGCTGTGATTACGAACAACCTGTGAAGGGTCGACTCATGGGTAATGACTATATAAGTGGACACAATATTATCTACAGTGAGGAGAGTGCAGCTACAAATCTATAGTGGAGTGACTTGTAGTTAATGAATATTTATTAATTGGATCAAAGAGTTTGATCAGTTAATCTCACATCATTGGAGCTCATGAACTGTAGGTCCATTAGGTCCCTCCATTGGCTCAACATGGTAATATTGAAGGTATAAAGTTAGGAATGAAATTGAAGTGTTCAATTTCATACATGAGGTGTTATATCAATTATAGATGATATAATTAATATAATATATAGTTTTAATGTGAATTAGATTCACATATAAACCATATACTAAAGAGAGAATAAAGGAGGGGTAGGATGGTCAATTCCATCCTATTTCCCTATATATATATGGTTGCATGAGATGCAACTAGGTTAAGTGATTCCAAGCTTTTGTTGTGTTGTTGGAAAAGTTCCAAAACACAAACATCTCTCTCACAAAATACCTCACCTCTCCTAAAGGGAACCCACATTCTTCCCTCACCTAGAGAACAACGGAGAAGATCCAGTGGTCGTGTCTTCGTCCGTTCGTGTTCCTTTTGCTGAGATCGTGATCTTGGGAGAGAGGAGCACTTGAAGAAAGGTTCTTCAAAAGTAATAATTCTTGCTGTCCATTATGTTTATATGCTTAATCTAGTTGTATATGTTCTTGAATAAAATCGTTGTAACTAAATCAAGAGCGTGCGATTCACAATCGCTTCTGCTGCGGGACTCGATTCCTTTCAATTGGTATCAGAGCCCAATTGCGTTCTTGATTTACGTTCTGGATTTTTCAAGAATAAGGTGGGATTTACTGTTTTTCATGAAATGTATGAACGGTTTTGTAAATTAGATGGTTTCGATTTTGGCACTTAGATTTACATAATTTCGTTGAATTGTTCTATGTAAGGGCCTATTGTTTTGAGCATTTTATTATGTAAATCGAGTCTGTAAGTCCGTGTCGATCGAGGCAAGGTGGTTGGTGAGAAATCAGAGCGAAAACGAGCAAGAATTGGAGAATTCAATATGCTGTTTGTGTGCAACATTGCAACGCTGCGCTTGCGGAAGAAGACGCGCATAGGAGGCAGCGTTGCAACGCCGAAGGCGTTTCGCAACGCACTCCAACGGGCAGAAACGGATGAGGCACAACGTTGCAACGCTGCCATTGGCGTTGCAATGCTGGAGGCGTTTTTCAGCAGCTTCAAACGGACGTAAAATATTTTTTTATTTTATAAATATTAAATATAAAAACTCTTCGAGGGAACGTTGTTCAAAATATAAACCGCAGTCTCCACTGCGTACCCCCAAAAAGAATCAGGGAGACGAACATAGCTCATCATCGACCGAACCATGTCCAACAAGGTTCTGTTTCTCCTCTCCGATACACCATTCTGCTGTGGCATACCAGGCGCTGAGAGTTGGGACGTGATTCCTTTGCCAATTTTTTGTTTGCATTATGTCTAAGATCCTTTGTTATGTTGATGCTACTAACTTTATTTTATGGTTTACTTCCCCTACTTATCTACCATTTTTTTCTCTATATTTCTTCTTCTTAGCTCTTGATTTCATTATAATATATAGTATATATATAGAGAGAGAGAGAAATAACAAAAGGAAAAAAGGAGCAAAGTATTGTGAAAATGGTTGTGTAACACACCTTACATTAGGTTAGTATAGGTGAGTAGAGATTTGCTTCTAAAAAGTGTTGTTGTCGTTATGGTGAGATAGAGAGCTTTGTTTCTCATTTTAAAAAAAACCAACAAGTTGAAAAAGACAAAAAAGTTGAAGAAGAAAATCATAGGCATAACGTGAGAGAGTGAAAAGATAATTGAAATAAAAAAAAAAGTAAAAAAGTAAATGGCTAATAGAAACAAAAGTTCCGTCCGCTTCTTAGATCTTAAGAATGTTGGTTTTAAGAATGAGTTATTGCCCCATCGTCTAGTGGTTCAGGACATCTCTCTTTCAAGGAGGCAGCGAGGATTACTACTACATCCACTTGAACAATTCGAATTTGACTCGATGTTAGGTGTGATCTTTCTTTGGCTATAAATACATTTTCACAAAGAAACTGTCCAAGGCTAATTCTTGTGGGTCTTTCATCACAATAACTATGATGATAATTGTCACACCCCCTCCCAGCTTACTTGCTTAACCTAGGAAGAGATGCAAAGACAGAGATAACCAACTCTATTACTGGCTCTCCCTGACTAGCCCAAGACTTAACCTAAAATTAAACACAACACAGCACGTTTGAACAAGCAAGATTGAACATTGAATACACATATAAGCACGACATTCACTTCCAGTACTATGTTATTTAGCTAGTCATAAGACCTTCAAGTTTATTATAACCCAACTAATATGTTTTCATTACAAACCATATACATAAGAAAGTGTATATACATGGAGCTAAAACGACGTGGTGGCAAACAAGCCTTGTCAAGGCTAAGCACCGGGAACTCGCCCGCTACCTAGGAAGAGTAAACATAATGAATACGTGAGCTGGGAAGCCCAGTGAGTGTCTATTTTTAGAACATTATAACCTCAAAGGTGAAGCATAATAATGGACATGTTATAAGCAGAAAATAACTTAACACTTGATTGTAAACGTAATCAAGTCATGCTATCAATTTACAGGTTTAAGTCACCACTTATGTATAACATAAAAACTCTTAATGTATTGCTATAATGAAGAATAAACAGATCCATAGCGTAGAAGCTCATAATAATAAAACTCATGGCATGATACCGCTTTCAAATCTTAGCGGTGGTAGAGTTATCTTTATACCAACAACGTTCATACCTCTCTCACGTACACATGGAATGCCATTGGGCACTTTGGTTTTCCCTAATACATTCTCTATGTCCTTCAGTATTAGGATAAGACCATTTACTACCCGAATACCTTCTAATTTTCCTTCAATATCGAGAAAACACGATTCTTCCCTCCCAAGTACCTTCTCGATGTCCTTCAGTACTAGGGGTTAACAACATACAAGGACATACTTTGTTTACCATGGAAATCATGTTTTCAAAACACCTACAACAATTTATCAACATTTGCATATTACTTTCCTAAACATGTTTCCAAGTGAACTTACACAACGCATTCTCTAGAGGAAATCATACTTCCATAACTAGTTTCCATACTTGAATATATAGTTACCCACTAATTCAAAACATGCTTAAGTTCCCTAAAGAACATTCTGTCAAAAACTCCATGAAACTATACAAAATTAATTCAAGCATGATTCAATGATCAACATTTATGCTTTTAAAGAAAAATAAAGGTCAAGTATAGTTCTAAAATAGAGTCACTCACAATCACCAAAAGGGTTCCAAGGATTATAAGCTATTCCTATCTCCGTTTGTCCTGAAAATGAAATTAATAACATTAATTCCTTTCCTTATGCACCTTAAAAACAGATCTAATTCAGTCCCATAACTCAATTCACAATAACCATACACACTTGGTTGCAAGGTATATAGAAATGGAAGCACATCTCCTTCAATCTCTTGCTACCAGTTTTTTCCCTACACCTACAATTTCAGGTTCAATTTTCAGCTTGGGTTCCTAACAATTTATCAAAACAACCACCAAATATATTTTGATAAACCTCAAGTACAACATCTTAGCTTACTTACCTCAAAATTTCAGCTTCTAATTCCTCCTCAAGAGCTTAAAAGAGACTGATCTTCTCACACTGCTCTGCTACTCGAGAACTGTGAATGCCTCTCAGTGTTATGTACTTTTCTCCTTCTTCCTGTTCGTATTTTCAGAAAACGACCTGTTTCATATTCTACACTTAATTTCTGAGATTTTGACTATAAAATCATCGAATTTGGTTCAGTAAACTAAGAGATATGACTGTTTGAAGATGACCCATTTTCCAGCAGTTTGCTGTTTTTCTAAAAAATTGACAACACCTACTTGATAATTTAACTTCGAGGCTTCACCTCCTTTGGCCAGCTTCTACTACCATGTTTACATCATAATCCCCTAGCATTTAGCCAACTTATCCTAAGTTTGTGAGGTATAAGATCTTCAATTCAATACATATTGCACCTAAAATTTTCCCAATTTGCTAATGCTTTTAATTTACTTCAATTCAACTTTTAATATGCTTATTTCAATGATTACCTATCTCCTTATGAAACTTTTAACACATTGTAGCTCCCAATTCAATAGATTCCCAAATTCGATCACGACAACGTTTAGTGCAACTTATATCATTTTTCATATTTCAAAACATCATGTACGAGTGCAAAATGATAAAAGAAAATAGAGTTTAGGGCTTACAATAATTATGATGGAAAAAAATGCCAATTCAAATTGAATGTATTCAAAATGATATTACTGCATGTATTCAAAATAAACAGGTCTTAGTGTATACGAAAGAAGAACACAACGAATTGAATGATGAATGATCAGGAAGGGTTGGACCTCTCTTGGTTGACCGAGGGCTCTACTTCTCTTCCCGAGCTCATGGACTCTATTTATGGAGGGTACTGAGCGAATCGACGACACAGAAAAATCAAACCTGAATTCCCCTAGATGGAAGGGAAGAATATATTCATAATAAAGGAGCAATACCAATCCTCTTGAGAAAATAAGAAATTGGTTATTGCTCCTTTACTTTCAAGAACTCATATACATTAAGACCGGAGTCTTACCCATTGATAGATGGAACTTAAACAACTGCTAGGTCTAGAGGGAAGTTGTGAGCATTACGTTCATGCATAACTTCCATACCAAGATTTGCACGGTTAATAATAGCTGCCCTAGTATTAATTACACGACCTTAACTATCAACTACAGATTGGTTGAAATTGAAACCATTTAAGTTGAACGCCATGGTGCTAATATCTAAAACAGTGAACCAGATACCTACTACATTCCAAGCAACTAGGAAGAAATGTAAAGAACGAGAGTTGTTGAAACTAGCATATTGGAAGATCCATCGACCAAAATAACCATGAGCAGCTACGATATTGTAAGTTTCTTCCTCTTGACCGAATCTATAACTTCATTCCTCGCTAATTGTTCTACACTTCTTACTTGTTGTAGCATGTTACATGGATTGAGAGTGGAAACTTAGTTTACGTCTGGGTATGCGTTATTGGATTGTTGTTGCATATTCAACTCTTGTTCGGTACTGCTCACGCTCGACGATTCTCCCCTTAAATTGGTCAAGGAAGCTTTTCGACGGTGTATGCCTCTAGGAATCTCTGGTACTTTCAACTTCATGATTGTATTCCATGCTGAACACAACATCCTTATGCACCCATTCCACATGTTAGGTGTAGTTGGTGTATTCGGCGACTCCCTATTCAGTGCTATGCATGGTTCCTTGGTAACTTCTAGTTTGACAACTATCCATGATTTGACCACACACAAATTTTGAAAAGAGCACTCATGGGTAGATGTAAAAAATAAAAATAAAAACTAATTTTTTTTTTAACTTTTGTTTTTATTTTTATTTTTTACATCTATCCATGAGTGCTCTTTTCAAAATTTGCGTATGGTCAAATCATGGATAGTTGTCACTCATATATATTTTATTATTTTTTATTTAATTCATCTTTCTTTTATTTCTTTTATTATTATTTATTATTTTATTTTTTTCTCTTTTTTCAAAAATTTGATTTTTGCATCTATTTACATACTTTATTATAAGTCTTGTATTTTATCTATTTATTTATCATTTTGTTCTTAGTAGATTCTGAAGGGATTTTGAATTTCCGCAGCAGAAGACGTTGTGAAACGTCGTTGATCCGTTGTGTAAAACGTGTCTTAAAATTGAATCTATCTTATAGATCCTAGGCTAAACATGCAAAGAGGAGAAGAAAACAGTAAGGAAAACAATACTTACTTGTTGAAGAACACTTCTTCAATCCTCTTCTCCTCCGGTCACGATCTCTCTCGAAACTACGAACTCCTCGAACACGAACCTCGATCCGAACAGGGAGACACCTCCAAAGGGTCTTCTCGGTTGTTCTCGGGAGGTTGAGGGAGAGTGAGTGAGACTCCCTTTGATTTTGAGTGAGGAGAAATGTTAGAGAGATGAGAGAATTCTAGAGAGAATTGCCTTGCTCTCTTTGGATGGAAATCCAAAAAATGGCAAATGTCACACCAAAGGCTTCTTGCAAAGCCTTTAAATAATATTGTGTGATGGAGTTAAAACCTCCACCAAATCACAATTTTACCACAACTATATAATATACAAATCACATTTGCATATTATATAATATAAGGTATCTCATACCTTATTATACAAATCTCATTTGCATAAATGTGGAATTATAAATTGAATCACATTCAATTTAATTTTTCTCAATTCAATTTCTCCAAATAGCACTAATTAATCAATTAGGCTATACTACAGTTTATTATGAATCTCATTCACATCAAACTATATATTATGTCATCTATATCTCATATAAACGACATAAATACCCAAATAATGAATTTGAACACTTCAAATTCACACCAAACTATAAACCTTCAATTTGTCCAATTTGAGCCAACTGAGGGACCTAATGAACCTACACGTGACGAGCTCCAATGATCCGAGACTAACCTGTCAAACTCTTTGACCCGGTTATTCAACATTCATTAGCTACGGTAACACTCCATTAAAGCCCGTGAGTCGCACTCTCATCACATTGTAGGACAAGTTGTGTCCATCGATATAACCAATACCCATGAGTCGACCCTTCACGGGTTGTTCGTGAGACACGGTGGGTCAAATTACCGCTTTACTCCGCGTGTTCACCTCTTGCTCCTTAAGTCCCACCGCTCCTCTAATGAACAACTACGTTGCATGGTCCAACCATAAACAACAACCATCTCGGGCCAATGAGAGAGTGGGGCCCCGTTCTTCAAGCCCTGGAGACAACACTTAAGGGAACAACTCCTCTACTTTCCCTAAATTGCGAACGAGTGAATTCCTTCTTTCGTAGTCAAGTTTTCAGCTCCCCACGTGGTGCTGACCCTGAGAAGATAGGCATATTGGGCGAGCAATACAAGTGGCCAC
This sequence comes from Trichosanthes cucumerina, assembly GCA_036507285.1. Taxonomy (NCBI): domain Eukaryota; kingdom Viridiplantae; phylum Streptophyta; class Magnoliopsida; order Cucurbitales; family Cucurbitaceae; genus Trichosanthes; species Trichosanthes cucumerina. Next base: position 76,752,071 of record CM071836.1, read on the forward strand.
CCTCACCCGTACTAGTCAAAGGACGCACTCGCTGCATGTGAGTCCGTAACACACACTGGATTAAGGTCGAGTCACTAATGGTCATCTACGAATTTATTAGCTCTATATCTGTTAACGATGTTACATCGTGAAGTCTAATAATTCATGACCGATCTTGTACAATCTCATTGCACAGGATGCCCCCACTCGCATGTCAACCACATGAACGAAGTCGATCACCTCGTTTGTATCTAATACAAAGCGGCCGCATCCATAGTGTATCCAGGATTAGGTCTCCAACCCTATCCATATACTGTAGACCGTTCGGGTCATTAACTCGAACGTGATCCTCCCTGTGTGTCCACTACACACCATTCAAGTTCTTAGTTCTCTCAAAATGCAATGACCCCGGAGCTTAGTTTATTGGATTAAGTTTATGAAAAATGCGAGACACAAAGTTTAAATAAATAACTCTTATTTATTACACAATGTTGAAATAAATAACTCTTATTCATTTACAACTTGGAATATTACAAACTACACGAGATGAGGACATACATCCCAACAAACTCCCACTTGGACTAAGCTAGTGGAGTACATGATACATTTTTCAAATGTACAGTAAAGTAATACAATAAAGTAATACAAAAAACTAGGGCATTGAATACCCTTTTACAATACTCACACTTGCCCTAGTCAGGAAGCACTCGAAAACCTAGACTCTCTAGGTGACCTTCAAACACCTTAGCCGTGAGGGCCTTTGTAAATGGATCAGCAACGTTGTGCTCCGAAGCTATCTGCGTAACTGTCACGTCTCCACGGTGCACAATCTCCCGTATCAGGTGATACTTACACTCTATATGCTTGCCCCTTTTATGAGTCCGAGGTTCTCTCGAGTTGGCTATTGCACCACTGTCGTCACAGAACAACGTGATCGACAAGTTCATATTTGGAACAACTTCCAAATCCATCATGAACTTCCTGAGCCAAACAACTTCCTTTGCAGCTTCACAAGCCGCAACATACTCGACTTCCATCGTGGAATCAACGATGCATCCCTGCTTGATGCTTCGCCACACTACAACTCCTCCATTCAGAATGAAGGCTGACCCCGAAGTGAATTTCCTAGAATCCTTATCAGTCTGAAAGTCAGAATCTGTGTATCCCGTAAGGATCAAATCCTCACTCCCATACACAATGCTGTAGTTCCTCATTCTCCTAAGATACTTGAGGATTGCCTTTACGGCTGTCCAGTGATCTAATCCTGGATTGGATTGATACCTAACGGAAATCCCAAATGCATAACAGGATGTCGGGCCTAGTACACAACATGGCATACATCGGACTCCCTACAATTGAAGCATAGGGGATTCGCCTCATATCCTCAACCTCTGAGGCGTCTTAGGACATTGATCCTTAGACAGGTGAACCCCATGCCTGAAAGGCAACAAGCCCTTCTTGGAGTTCTGCATCTTATATCTAGACAACATCTTGTCAATGTAAGATGCCTGAGACATGGCTAGCGTTTTGTTCTTCCGATTTCGGACAATCTGGATACCTAGAACATACTAAGACTCTCCCAAATCTTTCTTAATGCCAGTAAGAAGTCCTACCTCATTCCCAATGAGAAGGATATCATCCACATACAATATTAGAAATGTGATAGTACTGTTAACGATTTTCTTGTAGACACAAGGCTCGTCAACATTGTGATCAAAGCCATAAGATTTGATCGTCTCATCAAACCTTATATTCCAAGACCTCGAGACTTGTTTCAGTCCATAAATAGACCTTTTAAGCCGACAAATTCTTTGCTCTTGGCCTTGGGCAATGAACCCCTTGGGCTGGTCCATGTAGATGGTCTCGTCAAGGTTGCCATTCAGAAAGGCGGTCTTGACATCCATCTGCCATACCTCATAGTCATAATATGCAGCAATGGCCAGAAGGATTCTAATCGACTTTACCATGGCAATAGGTGAAATGGTTTTCTCATAGTCAACCCCTTCCACCTGGGTAAAACCCTTTGCTACTAGTCGAGCTTTGAAGGTCTGCACCTTCCCATCTACACCACGTTTATGCTTGTAGATCCACTTGCAACCAATAGGTTTAACCCCATCCGGTTGGTCCACAAGCTCCCAGACGAAATTGAAGTACATCGACTCCACTTCCTGGTCCATGGCTTTAATCCATTCGTCTTTGTCAACGTCTGCCATTGCCTGATCATAGGTCAATGGATCCTCGCAGTCATCATCAGGAGTGACAACTTGGGTTTCAGCTAAACCCATGTAACGTTCAGGCTGTCTCATAACCCTCCCACTACGTCGAGGCATTCTCAACTCTTGGGAACGGACTTGACTAGACGAGCTAGGATCAACAACACTTGTTGATGTACTAGCACCATCAACAACTCCTGCTGATGAACTGTCCATTTCATTCAACACAATCTTACTCCTTGGTAAGTGATCCCTGATGTGGTCTTCCTCAAGGAAAGTGACGTTTGTCGACACAAGCACCCTATTATCCTTAGGATCGTAAAAGAAACCACCTCTAGTCTCTTTTGGATAACCTACAAAGAGGCACAACTTTGAACGGGGTTCCAACTTCTTCGGGTTTGACACCAACACATGGAACGAGCATCCCCAAATTCTGAAATGACGTAAACTGGTTTTACGACCATGCCAGAGTTCGAAAGGTGTTTCACAAACACTTTTCGACAGAACTGTGTTCAAAATGTAAACCGCAGTCTCCACTGCGTAACCCCAAACAGAATCAAGGAGACGAACATAACTCATCATCGATCGAACCATGTCCAATAGGGTTCTATTTCTCCTCTCCGATACACCATTCTACTGTGGCATACCAGGTGCTGAGAGTTGAGACGTAATTCCATGTTCTATCATATAGTCCTGGAATTTAGTGTCCATATACTCTCCACCTCGATCCGATCAAAGTGTTTTTATCGTTTTACCTAACAGGTTCTCAACCTCAGTCTTGAACTCTTTGAACTTTTCAAGTGTTTCAGACTTCCTATGCATTAGGTAAATGTACCCATACCTCGAATAGTCATCTATGAAAGATACGAAGTATTCGTAACCTCCTCGTGCTTTAACATTCATCGGACCACAAAGATCAGAATGTATAAGCTCAAGGGGCTCCTTGGCTCTATATTCTTTTCCACTAAAAGGACGTTTGATCATTTTGCCTTCAAGGCATGACTCACATACCGGTAAAGAGTTTTCTTCCAACTCGCTTAGAAGTCCACTCTTCACTAGTCTCTCAATCCTATTGAGATTAATGTGGCGTAACCAAAGATGCCAAAGATGGGCACTTTCTTTTGGAGAAACTTTCAATCTCTTAGTTCGCGTTTCAGCTGTTTTAAACAATTCGGTGTTCAAAACACTTTTGACCGAATTAGGGTTCAAAACATATAAATTGCTCTCAAGCGAAGTAGAACAAATCAAATTTCCATTTCGAGAAATAAACGCTTTATTGCTCTTGAAAGAAACAGGAATATTTTGTTCTAATAGGCAGGATATAGAAACTAGGTTTCTCGTAAACCCAAGAACTATATACATATTATCGAATAATAAGTACTTCCCGCCAAAAAACAAACTTCATCAGTGCCTATTGCTTTGCGGTAGAGACAACTTCTAGGATCCAACCTTGAGTGTTATCTCACCCTCTTGCAGCCGTGCCTATTGCTTCACCGTGCACATGGTTAGTGGCGCATGAATCCAATATCCAAGCAGAATCATTACTCTCCACTAAACAAGTTTCTGTGACAAGTAAATCACATTTACCTATCATCTTCTTTTCATCAAGGAACTTGGGACAACTACTTTTCAGGTGTCCGTCTCACATTGTGAGAGAAACACTTTTTCTCGCAAAGATCCTTGATTTCTTTGCCTTTTAGGGCGGCAGCGCGGTCAACACTATCCTTTTTCAACTTCTCCTTCCTTTTAGGGCCTGAAGAGCCTACAAACTTTGTCCCAGAGGTCATACCCTTGTGAAAAGGTCTTAAGGCAACACTTGACTCAGTTTCCTGTCCCCTGGTTTGCAGCAAGGACTGGAAGGTTTGTAGATCGTTGAATAGGACTGTTGAACCGAGCACCTGAGGACCCTCCTCAGTGAGCGCGAACTCTTGGTCGTCATTTACCAAAATCGTGTCTATATTATTTTTCCACGAAATACTATCGCCGACTAACTTAACGGAAGCTAAAGGGGCGTTAAAAGCGTTTGACATTTTGTTGCTGAAAAACGAAAAACTTTGTATTAGTCTCGCAAAAACTTTTGAAAATCCAATCGGGTTTTAGCAAATTTTTATCCTATGATCCCTAGGTCATTCAAAATTTACAATGATACCCTTAAGGTTTAGAATGACCGCCACCGTAGGGTAGACAAACCCACTCCTCCTCTACGACGAGACTCTCTCGACCAAACCCTAATACCAGAATAACTCTTATTCCATTAGGCATCCAGTTACCATTTTTCGGTCAGAATCCATTAACTCTTAATGAATCCTGTGAGTATCACCCTCAATCTTTAAATTTCCAAGTATCCGTCCAAACAATAGTCGTCGTAGGGAGGACTAAGAAGGAAAACCAACAAGGAAATCGTATCCCTTTAGGGAATTCACGGTGTTCCGACTCCCATGATCAAGGCCCTCCGTAGGGATTGTCTGGTCCAGGCCAAACTAGCAGGCGGATCATAGGCATCTCACGGTGTGAATCGATAGAAGAGACCGTGGGTCCCGTTTTCACAGGTCCCACTCCCACTCACTATAAGTACTCTCTCCATTCGCGTTGATATTGACCCATACAAATGCCACCCGTAGGGGGACGCTCCCATTTGTGCCACGAGGCCGAGCATGGATCTCACGGTGCGAACTTAATGGAGATTTGTGGATGGAAAATTAAATGTATCTCATACACTTTATTTCCTCCCACTCAGCACTTTAAAATAATCGGGATTGACCTAGATAAATCGGCTAAAATTTACCTAAGTCTACTAATATAACTCTTATATTGGGTTAGCCTAAGTCTATAATCACATTATTAACTTAGGTCTATGTGAGTAAATTAATCAACTCTTAATTAACGGCACTCACGAGAATATAACCTAAGAATCTCCGGACCAAATTCACTCCCAGGTCGGTTTCCAGGTAGGGGTGTTCCGCAAGCGTCAACTTAAATACCCAAGCCTTAGACAAAACCTTCCTTAGACAGAGTTACTTATCAGTCTCCATTCAAAGGTCATATTTGATTTCCTAATTCTAAACTTATTAGAATTAGAAAACCTAAGTCTAATTATTCAAGTTCTAAACATTTTAAAACTAATAGTTAACTTAGGTTACATGCATTTCTATGTTATAGTGCTTGATCATTCATCACATGAATAATACTAAACTATAACATACATTCATCACATGAATTAATTAAATGCATGAACATGCTTTTAATATAAGAAATATAACACTTATATTAAATAAATTAAAACATGCATACATTATATTATAACTCTTATAATATAATTCTATCATGCATACTATATATTATAACTCTTATAATATAAATATGATGCATGAAATGTTTAACCTAAGGTGGGATTTTAAATGTATATGACATACATTATGCACATAGAATAATTAAATCATACTTCTCATGCATAAAATAATTAAATAAAATACATTTATAAAATAAAAAAATACAAATAAATAAAAAAATAAAACGACATTTGAACAACCACAGGGTCGAACCACCGACCACGTCTACAAAAAATTCGCACTCCACACACCACTACGCCACAACATTGCAACGTTGTTATTGCGTTGCAACGCTGTAATGTATAGCGTTGCGCCTAGCGTTCTCAATGCTGTGGTGTTGCAACGCCACCGCTAGCGTTGCAACGCTGCACTGCAGCAGCCTCCAACAACATGGATGGCGTCGCAACGCTGATGAACTTCCAACAAACAACTTTTGTTGTTTTTCACCGAAATCGCCCGTTTTTGCTCCATTTTCTTCACGACAACTCTTGCCATGAACGACACGGACTTACAGACTCAATTTACATTAAAAATGCCCAAAACAACGGCCCTTACATTGATCTCATCAACTTTAATATAAATCTAAACTAGTGCCAAAAACCGAAAATATCCAAAATTGCAAACTATTAACATTCATCTCATGAAAATTAATGCTACCCACCTAATTTTAAGAATCCACAAAATGCACAACGAAGAGCAACGATTGGCTCTGATACCATTTGAAGGGATTTTGAATTCTCGCAGCGGAAGACGTTGTGAAACGTCGTTGATCCGTTGTGTAAAACGTGTCTTAAAATTGAATCTATCTTATAGATCCTAGGCTAAACATGCAAAAAGGAGAAGAAAACAATAAGGAAAACAATACTTACTTGTTGAAGAACACTTCTTCAATCCTCTTCTCCGTCGGTCACGATCTCTCTCGAAACTACGAACTCCTCGAACACGAACCTCGATCCGAACAGGGAGACACCTCCAAAGGTCTTCTCGGTTGTTCTCGGAGGTTGAGGGAGAGTGAGTGAGACTCCCTTTGGTTTTGAGTGAGGAGAAATGTTAGAGAGATGAGAGAATTCTAGAGAGAATTGTCGTGCTCTCTTTGGATGGAAATCCAAAAAATGGCAAATGGCACACCAAAGGCTTCTTGCAAAGCCTTTAAATACTATTGTGTGATGGAGTTAAAACCTCCACCAAATCACAATTTTACCACAACCATATAATATACAAATCACATTTGCATATTATATAATATAAGGTATCTCATACCTTATTATACAAATCTCATTTGCATAAATGTGGAATTATAAATTGAATCACAATTTCTCCAAATAGCACTAATTAATCAATTAGGCTATACTACAGTTTATTATGAATCTCATTCACATCAAACTATATATTATGTTATCTATATCTCATATAAATGACATAAATACCCAAATAATGAATTTGAACACTTCAAATTCACACCAAACTGTAAACCCTCAATTTGTCCAATTTGAGCCAACTGAGGGACCTAATAGACCTACACATGACGAGCTCTAATGATCCGAGACTAACCTGTCAAACTCTTTGACCTGATTATTCAACATTCATTAGCTACGGTAACACTTCACTAAAGCCCGTAGCTGCACTCTCATCACTGTAGGATAAGTTGTGTCCATCGATATAACCAATACCCATGAGTCGACCCTTCACAGGTTGTTCGTGAGACACTACCTGGTCAAATCACTGCTTTACCCCCGTGTCTACCTCTTGCTCCTTAAGTCCCACTGCTCCTCTAATGAACAACTACGTTGCATGGTCCAACCATAAACAACAACCCTCTCAGGCCAATGAGAGAGTGAGGTCCCGTTGTTCAAGCCCTAGAGACAACACTTAAGGGAACAACCCCTCTACTTTCCCTAAATCGGGAACGAGTGAATTCCTTCTTGCGTAGTCAAGTTCCCAGCTCCCCACGTGATCCTGCCCCTGAGAAGATAGGAATATTGGGTGTGCAATAGTGGCCACCCTCACCCGTACTAGTCAAAGGATAGGCCCCCGCAGACAGGAGTCCGTAACACGCTCAGAATTAAGGTCGAGTCACTAATGGTCATCTACGAATTTATTAGCTCTATACTGTTAACGGTGTTACATCAGTAAGTCTAATAATTCACGGTCCAGTCTTGTACAATCTCATTGCACATGATGCCCCTACTCGCATGTCAACCACATGAACGAGTCAGATCACCTCGTTTGTATCTAATACAAAGCGGGTCGCATCCACAGTGTATCCAGGATTAGGTCTCCAACCCTATCCATATACTGTAGATCGTTCCTCGAACATGATCCTCCCTGTGTGTCCACTACACACCGTTCAAGTTCTTAGTTCTCTCAAAATGCAATGACCCTGGAGCTTAGTTTATTGGATTAAGTTTATGAAAAATGCGAGACACAAAGTTTAAATAAATAACTCTTATTTATTACACAATGTTGAAATAAATAACTCTTATTCATTTACAACTTGGAATATTACAAACTACACGAGATGAGGACATACATCCCAACAGATTCATCATGTTATTAATTTCACGTTAATGATTTTTTTAAATTCATATATACTTATAAAAAAATATGTCGACGATGAAACCAAGAAATATTTAGGAGTTTGGTTTTCTAGTTTTATTGTGGTGAGAAATTGATTCTTTGGAAGTCGAAGATCAATTCCAATATGTTGTTTTTTGTTAGAAAATTTGATTATTTGGAAGTCCGAGATCAACTCCAATGCGTTGTTTTTGTTAGACAATTTAAACATATTTGTATATTATGTTTGTTTACTTATTGACTATGAATAATTATTATACACACATTTTTCATTTATTCAACGTTTTCCAATCTCTTTTAACTTTATTCTTTTTTTTTAAATTATTTGTATAATTATTTCTCAATCTCTTTAAAATATGCTCTTTTAGTTTTCAAAGGTTTGTTTAACCAAAGTTTTTTTAAAAAAATTAAAAATCTTTCTTAAAAAGTGGTTTTTAAGACCCTTTTTTCTCTAAAAAAAATCTTACGACGAAATTTAGAAATATTTTGGAGTTCGATTTTCTAGAATTTTTGAGGTGAGGGATCGTACTGTTCTTAAGGTGAAGGATCTTTGTTGGATTTTATGTCCTAAAACTCGTAGTTTGTAATTGATAAACATTTTCGTGTTTCTTTTTCAATTGTTATTGAATTAGTATACTATAATCTTGAATCCAATAAACTAAGGTCCCGAGACTATTTAATGTAGACTTGAACATTATGTGATCTGATGACATAAAACATGGATCAAGTTTGGGTATATAGCCTGAAATGGTCTATAGTATATGGATAAGGTTGAACGCCTTTTCTTTATTTAAAAAGATTAAAAATGTCAAAGTGTTACAAAATATATAGCTTGGATATATCTCCACTCCATCATCATTATTGGATTAGAAGAAAAGTAAAATCATGAAAGATCAGATTAATGATCAAGTATAAGTAGCCCAACCGAACATGGAAGTTTTAAATGAGCAAATGACAAATATTTTGGAAACTCTCGCTGCAAGAAAGGAAAAGTTAGTGACAGAGGCATTACTACAAGTAGAAATGGGATATAACCAAGTATTAAACGATACTCCTCTTTATCCTCTAGAATCTACACCTCAGAAGCTATCAAATCCACAATTGACAAGAGTGACGTCATACCTTACGTTTTTGAAGCAAGATCATGATCAAGTCCTTCAACAAAAGAGTTAGGAGAATGTTTAAATATTCACTCTCTACATGGAGAACTGCAGTAGAATCTTTGAAGATTTAAGGTAGGGGTGATCATCGATCGGGCAGGGTCAATTTTCGACCCTCACCGACCCCGAACCGACCAAAGTCGGTCAGTTCGACCGACCAATTTTTTTCTTCTTAAGTCGACCAAAATCGACTGGTCGGTTTAGTCGGTCGGTTTCATCGATTTATATATTGAAGGGAATGGATTTCCCACAGCGGAAGACGTTGTGAAACATCGTTGTTTCGTTTTTCTTAAAATTGAACATAGCTCATATATCCTAGGTTAAACATGCTGAAAACGAGAAGGAAAAACAATAGATATGAGACATACTAACCTCTTGAAGAATTCTTCTTCGAAATCCTTCTCAATCACGCTCCCTCTTGAACCAACGATCTCCACGAACACGATCTTTAAATTCGAACACACGGATGTTGGGATTTTTGTCCTAATCTCGTGTTTGTAAATACTGTTTGAAATTAATAAGAGTTATTTATTTCATCACTTTGTGTCTCGCAATATTTATAAACTTTTCCAATAAACTAAGCTCCAGGGTCATTGAATTTATGAGAGAACTAGAACTTGAACGGTGTGCGGTGGACACACAGGAGGATCACGTTCGAGTTAATGACCCGAACGGTCTCTGATGATATGGATAGGGTTGGAGACCTAATCTTGGATACATCTGTGGATGCGACCCGCTTTGTATTAGATACAAACGAGGTGATCTGACTCGTTCATGTGGTTGACATGCGAGTGGGGGCATCCTTTGCAATGAGATTGTACAAGACCGGTGTGACGACCACAACCACAGGTACTAATTATTTATTTTATTTAACGTTCTATCAACCTGTGTGTGTCTAGTTGGATTAGTGAATTTCATCAAGCTCGGTGTTAATGAGTCTTTGATTTTATTAGTTTAAGGCGAAATATTCTCCTTAGACAACTATTGATAAAAATTAAAAGAAAAGGAAGTGGCAATGACACTTTGGTTATTAATATCTAAATGAGGGTGATAATTAACACTTGGATTTTGACCTAATTTGTTAGTATTTAAGCTCCTTATCATTGAAAATTCAAAGGAAACCCTAACCCTAGTCCCATCAACATCTTCTCCTCTCCTCTTGCACGTATGCCCAGCCAAAAACCCTAGATCCACCATTTTGCTGTTGCCGTCACCGTCCAAGTCACCGTGCCAGCCGCCACCGAGGATCACGTGCGGTGATCACGCGCGCCGGGCGAAATCCACGACCGAAGGACGTTCAAAGACCTCCCGCCGGCGGACCAACGAACGAGACTCGTTGCGTCCGGCCGCCACGCTCACGCGAGGTCGCGACGGACTTCACGCCGTCGTTCGCCGCCGCCGAGGAGCTTCAACCGCCATTCGAGGAGCCTCCAGCCGCCTCGCCTGTAGCCACGTACGAAGAGAAGCCGAGCACGCCAGTTCGCCGCCGCCACGCCGCAAGGCCTCTCGCGGACTTCACGCCACTCTAACTGCGGCGCGCGCAGCAATTCCTCGAGTCGCACGCCCATTCTCGACTCCAAACAAGAAGCCTCCGCGCGCCTTCACAACCGTACTGCCGCCACCACCGCGCGATTCACGATCAATCGCTGCCGTCCGAACCTTGCAGTCTGCCGAGGCCTTCGTGACGCCGCGCCGTTCGCCGCCGCCAAGCCCCGCAACGCCGCCATCACGATCAGACAACAACTAAGATTTTCATCCGGTGAGTGATCTTGTTAAATATCGAACTTGAATGAGAATTATTCGTGACCTATTAATTATCTAAACGCCTAATTGAGAGCTTAAGCCATCGTTTCAACGCTAATTGTAGGGACCAAGTTTGGAGCGAATTGAGGTCAAACGTCAAGACGAACTAAGGAGTATTAGGTATTCGCATTGAACTTGAGGTAAGCGGGGCATGAAATCTTAAGAACGTAATTTAAGTACCTTACAATTATGGATTTGGTGAATGCTTGGAGAATGAACGTGGATTTGTGGTGTGAATCAGTTCCACTAAAGGAGAGTACTCAAGGAGCTCGGGATAGGTTTTGGAGTAGAATTCGAATTAAAGTAAGGGACCTTGTGCGAACCTTTTTAAATGGGATTAAAGAAAACGAATTTCATTATTTTATGTGAAATTAGTTCGTTATTTTACTTAAAAGATTTAATGATTTTACACGAGAATATCTCAATATTTTATGTGAGAATATCCTTGTATTATACGTAAGAAAAACCTAGTATTTTATGTGAGGATATTACAAGATTATCTTGTGTGAGAATATTTCATGATTACCTATAAGATTGTTATCTTCAAACTATTATATGAGGAATGTATGATCTGTGCATAGCAATGATAATTGTTGTGGCATGTACACTATTGTTATGTTAATGATGGGACCTCATGCATGTTATGTATGCCATGAAATGATTTAATGAAAAATGTGGAAATTGGTCTCCGAGTGCATTGTGTGCATGGTCAAACATGCATTAGAGACCCTATGGGTCAAATTACAGGGTCCGTGAGGACTCAATCTATACAGGGGTGCGTGAGGGACTCAAAACATACAGGGTGTCCTGTGAGGACTCAAATTATTACAGAGTCCGTGAGGACTCAAAATGAAATGACTCGGGATGACCAATTGACCACCTAAAGAAAAAGGAAGTCATGGATTATAGTCATGATGATATGAGAAAGTTTTAGGTCCCGCATATGTACAATTCGAACAGTTTAAAAGTCATGATTGTATGTGTTTGCATATCCCAAACCTCGAGAGCGAGGTCACTGCATCGGGTATTGTTTTGCAATACTCACCCTTTCTTTTAAAAATGTTTTTGTGTAAGGCCAAGGGCGTGCGGCGAGTGATTTGAGGCGCGCTGCCGGGACCATGGGAATAGTCATGTTTCGCATATTTTCTTTGATAACTAATGTTGTCGTTTTATGGTTTTTGAGGTTAAGTTTAACTTTCAGGATTTTAAGCAGGCCATGTTTAAACTGCTCCTTTTACCTGTTTTGAATGTTTTTGTTTTGGGATCCCTAAGGACAATTTATTTTCTATAGGAGATTTAAAGATCGTTTTATATCTTTTGGCCTATAAATGCATGCATGTGTAGTAATGTCCCTAAGAGTTTAGTTATAGAAAAGTAGGGGCGTTACAACCGGACCGTGAATTATTAGACCTACTAATGTAACACCGTTGACAGTAAAGACTAATAATTTCGTAGATGACCATTAGTGGCTCGACACGAATCTGGCGTGTTCACGGACTCGTCTGCATGGGGTCCGTCTTTTGACTAGTACGGGTGAGGGGTGGTCACGATTACTCGCCCAATATGCCTATCTTCTCGGGGGACAGGACCAAGTAGGGAGCTGGGAACTTAACTACGCGAGATGGAATTTACTCGTTCCTGCCTTTAGGGAAACTAGATGGGTTGTTCCCTTAAGTGTTGTCTCCAAGGCTTGGACAACGGACGCCCACCTTCTCACTGGCCCGAGAAGGGTGTTGTGTATGGTTGGACCATCATAATATGTTGTTCATTAGAGGAGCAGTGGGGACTTAAGGAACAAGAGGTAGACACAGGGGTAAAACGGTCATTTGACCCAACCATGTCTACGAACAACCTGTGAAGGGTCGACTCATGGGCATTGGTTATATCAGTGGACACGTAATATTCTCGTGATCGACGGGAGTGCGGCTCACGGGCTATAGTGGAGTGTTACCGTAGCTAATGAATATTAGTTAACAGGGTCAAAAAGTTTGACAGGTTAATCTCGGATCATTGGAGCCTGTCACTGTAGGTCCATTAGGTCCCTCGGTTGGCTCAATCTGGGTTGAAAAAAGGGTTAATGTTTTGGTATGAAATTGAATTGTTCAATTTCACTTTAAAGGGCATTTATGTCATTTATGAGATATGAATGATATAATATATAGTTTAATGTGAATGAAATTCATAATAAACTATAGGTTAGCCTAATTGTTGAATTAGGGCTAATTGGAGAAATTAAATTGGATGTGATTCAATTTAATTAATCCACAATTATTGCAAATGAGATTTGCAATATGAGATATGAGATATCTTATATTATGTGATTATGCAAATGAGATTTGCATAACCTATGGTTGTGGTAAAGTGGTAATAATGTTGAGATTTTAACTCCATCAATTCCACTATTTAAACCCTTTGCAAGAACGGATTGGTAAGGCTTTTCTCATTTTTTGGTTTTGACAAAAGAGAAAAACTAAGGGCCTGTTTGGTTAGCAATCCAATTTGCATTTTATGTTTTGATTCACTTTGAATTCGGTGAATACGCGTTTAGTGCATTTGTGTTTTAAAACATTGCTTTGATTCTCGTGATCCAAATAGTAGAAATTACGAAAACAACATTTTTATGTTTTCATTGTATCCAGATTCTGAATTTGAAATTTTAAAATGCAGAATTATATTAAACAAAGATAAATATCTTAGTAAATATAGTATTTCATGTTTATAAACTTAATTTAATTTTGTTAAATTAAAATAGCTATAATATAATATATAATATATTATAAAATATAAAATATTATATTATATTATAAAATAATAATAATATAAAATTTATAAAAAAATAATATGTTCATAAATTAATTAATAATGTCTTATATTCAACCTAATATTTAGTTTTGGAATTACAACTAATTTTATGATATATAAATATATTATAGAACACACTTTAAACTACGGTTTAAAATGGAATCAAATTTCTAAATCTGCTACCAAACACATATCTGAAAACATGAAATACAACTCTGTTTTCATTGAATCCCTTGTTTTCAAATTTCTGTTTTTAGATTGCCAACCAAACAGGCCCTAAAATTCTCTCTACTCTCTCTCAATTCTCCTCCCTCTCCAAAATCACAAGTTCCCACAAACTTCCTTCTTTTCAAAGGAAGAACAACCGAGACTCCAAGTGGTAGTGTTCGGGTTCCGTTCGTGGAGAGCATTTGTTGAGATCGAGAAGCACGAAGTGTTCGTGATCGAGGAAGAAATCCTTGAAGTTTGTCTACAACAAGTAAGTAAAACTTCTTCTTGCTGTAAATTTCTTGCTTTCCAGCATGTTTAACTTAGATTTAAGAGTTAGATCATTTTAACAAAACCAAGTAGCGTAATGATACCATGACGATTCGATCGTCTTCCGCTGCGCGAGAATTCTCATTCCCTTCAACGGACACTTCCGAAAGATCTTCTCGGTTGTTCTCGGGAGGTTGAGGGAGAGTTGTGGGACTCCATTTGATTTTAGGTTTGGAGAGATTTCTAGAGAAATGGAGAGAGCTTTTGAGAGAGAAGTCTTTCTCATGGATGTCCAAAATCCAAAAAATGAATAAGTGTCTTATGAGTTGCCTTTGAATGCATCTATTTATAATGGTGTGTGGTGGAGTTAAAATCTCCACCAATTCACCATTTTACCATAATCATATGATATGCAAATCATATTTGCATAACACATAATATAAGTTATCTCATACCTTATTATACAAATCTCATTTGCATAATTATGGAATTTTAAATTGAATCACATTTAATTTAATTTCTCTCAATTCAATTTCTCCAATTTAGCACTAATTAATCAATTAGGCTATTCTATAGTTTATTATGAATCTCATTCACATCAAACTATATATTATGTCAACTATATTACATATAAATGACATAAGTACCCAATTAATGAATTTGAACACTTCAAATCCACACCAAACTGTAAACCCTCAATTTGTCCAATTTGAGCAAACTGAGGGACCTAATGGACCTACAAATGACAACCTCCAATGATACGAGATTAACCTGTCAAACTCTCTGACCCGGTTAACTAACATTCATTAGCTACGGTAACACTCCCCTAAAGCCCGTAGCTGCACTCTCATCACTGTAGGACAAGTTGTATCATCGATATAACCAATATCCGCGAGTCGTCCCTTCATAGGTTGTTTGTAGTCACTATTCGGTCAAATTACCGTTTTACCCCTGTGTCTACCTCTTGCTCCTTAAGTCCCACTGCTCCTCTAATGAACAACTACGCTGCATGGACAACCATAAACAACATCCCTCTCGTGCCAATAAGAGAGTGGACACTCGTTGTCCAAGCCCTGGAGACAACACTTAAGGGAACAACCTTTCTAGTTTCCCTAATTCGGGAACGAGTGAATTCCATCTTGCGTAGTTAAGTTCCCAGCTCCCCACGTGGTCTTGTCCCTAAGAAGGTAGGCATATTGGGCGAACAACTGTGGCCACCCTCACCTGTACTTGTCAAAGGACAGACCCCTGCAGACAGAAGTCCGTAATACGCTCAGGATTAAGGACGAGTCACTAATGGTCATCTACGAAGTTATTAGTCTTATACTGTTAATGATGTTACATTAGTAGATCTAATAATTCACTGCCCGATCTTGCACAATCTCATTGCACAAGATGCCCCTACTCACATGTCAACAATATGAACGAGCTGTATCACCTCGTTTGTATCTAATATAAAGTGGGTCGCATCCACAGTGTAACCAGGATGAGGTTTCCAACCCTATCCATATACTGTAGACCATTCGAGTAATTTACTCGAACGTGATCCTCCCCGTGTGTCCACTACACACCGTTCAAGTCTTAGTTCTTTCAAAAGACATGACCCTGAAGTTTAGTTTATTGAATTAAGTTTATAAAAATGCGAGACACAAAGTTTGAATAATAAACAACTTTTATTTATTAAAACAACGAATATTACAAACTACACGAGATTTGAGCATACACCCCAATATGTGTATATATATATATATAAATATTTATTTAATTAATTATTCAATTATTTACAATTATTTAATTACTATTTAATATATTTATGAGATATAATATAAAAATCTTTATAGTTTTCATTTTTTAATACTAATTATTATTATAATATATATATTTTTTAAATTGGTCGGTTTTGTCAAGGGCAAAACTGACCCCGACCGAAAAGACACAAAAATCGATCGAGCGACCTCGGTTCAGTCGGTCGAATAAGTTTTTAGTCTTTTTTTGCTCACCCTTAATTTAGGCAGTATAAGAAGGTGCGTCATCTAGAAGGAAAACTGTAGGCAGTAGAACACAACAATGTCTATGGAGATGTTGACACATAGTAACTGTGTTTGATCTCAGACATGGTTAGTCCTCCCAGATTCAAGCTACTAGGCTTTGAACTATGTAAATGGATTTCAAATAAATTGTCAATTGTCGAAGAAATGCAAGAATAATAACCATCAGTTGTGCCTAAAGTGGTGTTGATGCCTTTGTAACAGGGGCACTTTCATCTTTCGCTTGAAAGAGAGTCATAACTTTTGTTTCAAAAAATGATAGGCTCTTAAATACTACATGATTGACCCTCTGGTACATAGAAGGAGTTTTGGCTTCTTTTAGCCTAGTTTATGCCTTCAACCTTGTCTTTTGTGCCTAATCTAAAAAGAATCTAGAAAGTCTCTATGTTTCACACTTGACAACTACTGATCTCAAGAGAACTTGCTTCTTTAGCTCTAGACTATGAACTTTTAAACTCCTTATTTCAAAAAAAGAAAAAAAAAGAAAAAAGAGTTTGGGGGTCGGACTACTGATTTCCACCCATTAATAGTCAATGATAAGTTTTTAGGGATAAGGTGACCCTAAGAAAAAAAAATCTATTGTAAGAAAGTACACTTTGAAGAATGCTCCTCTTCTCCTAAGGACTGACTCCTCTTTTTTTTTTTAAAAAAAAAATAAGGAATGAGTGATTACCTGACTGTTGCAAGCCTCTCAAAGCTTAGGTGAGCTTCATACAGAGATGTCGCCACTCTGAGAATGAAGGGGAATACAACAAGATGGTTGAGCCTAAAGAAAATAAAGTTAGGAGAATGAATGTCTTGTCTAATAGGTCATAAGTCTAGAAATTAGGGTGAACTTCATCACCAATGTTGTCATTCTAAGAAGGCCTATGACCTGAAGGATTCTTTGAGTGTGTAAAAAAAATATAAAAATAAATAGTTAAGAAGTAGGGGGATTAAAAGTTCTTATAAAGAAGTTTAAAGGTTGTACAGTGAGTTCAATGATTGAGTCAGTAGTTAGGCAGGTTGTGAATTTTGAGTACAAGCCAAACATTTTTATATTAAGTGCAAAAGAATGAGAACATAGATAATAATTAGGAATGGTTGAGCTCCAACAAAAATTGAGTGACCAGTAAACTAATACATAAATTAGTATCCATTATTCTGTAAAAAGTACATTGTGGTTATAGTTGCATATTCTTTTTGGTAGAATTGTCTAACCAGAGAGCAAATCTGGGGCATTGAATAACAATGACATTAGGATTAGAAATGACATTGATTTGTGGATTAATTTTAAAATTCATCTTTAATCTTGAGAAAACATGTGATATGTTGCCCAAGTAACTAAAATTCTAGATCAATTTCAATACGTTATTTTTTGTTAGAAAATTTATACATATTCGTATATTATGTTTGTTTATTTATTGGCTATGAATAAATTATTATACATTTTTCATTTATCTTTTCATTACATTTACTTGTCATGCTTAACTTTGATTTCCTTGATTTTTTTGGTAACCTTAGGTTTCTTGATTTTTCTCAAAGTTTTCCTCTTTTAACTTTATTCTCTTTTCTTATTTGTATAATTATTTCTCAATTTCTTTAAAATATGCTCTTTTAGTGTTTCAAAGGTTTTTTTTTTAACTAAAGTTTTAAAATCTTTCTTAAAAAGTTATTTTTTTAAGATCGTTTTTCTCTAAAATATTTCTACGACAGAATCTAAATATATTTGGGAGTTCGATTTTCAAGAATTCTTGAGGTGAGAAATCGTTATCTTTGAAAGTCCGAGATTTCGACCCCAAAAAAAATATGAATTTGATTAAAAAAATCTTTTGTTAAAAAAAAAAACTTTATTTTATAAAAGTCTATCATATGATGAATTTGAGAAATTGTAATTCTTTCTCATATTCTTGAGGAGATATTATTCCCAAAATCTTGAAAATAATTTCAACGTAACCACATTGATGGATTTCTATCAACTTATTTTATGGATTATGACTCCAAATATTGGAGCAATGTGGGGTAAAATAAGACATTATTTTAAAAATCTCATTTTTCCTAAATAAGTTTTTTTTTTCTTTCTTCTAAAATTTTTGCGATTCAAGATTAAAATTTGGTCACCGATTTAAACGGGTGTTGTGGGGGTGATAAAACCTTCCCCATACACAAACAATTCTCGAATCCAAATATGATTTTCGCATACCATTTTAAAAAGTTGCTTTATTTTGTTTATATGCCCAATCACACCATAAAAAAGTTCAGTGGCAACTCCTTTTTTGAATCCCTTTTCGAATACGTCAGCCGCTCTGTAACGCAGGTACGTGGCGACATTAATAACATATTTTCTCTTTATATTTGCCTTAATTTAAGCCTTTGATTGTACCTTTGATTTTAAATATTGAGTTTTATACATCTCCTTTTATATTTCACCTAATTTTATATAAAGCACATGATCTAGCGATGAAATAATACAAGACAATTTACAATAACCTATTCATCTCTTTGTCCTTTGGTTTTTACCATGGTATCAGAGTGTTATGGGTCAAATCGGTTCAACAAGAATGGACTAGCCAAATGACCAAAACGAAGGGCCAAACGGAGTAAAAAACTCAATACGAAGTCAAAAAAGGCCGAAATCGAGTGGAGAGCGAACCAAGGCGATAAGGGACGAGAACACACACTTGAGCTTTGGGTCGAGCGCGTGGTCGACCTCGGCTTGGGATGAGGCCGACCAGGTTAGAGCCTACCCATTTGGGCTCTACCCACGTCCAACATCCCGAGGAGGAAGATTTGGCCTAAGTTGAAGCCCAAGCCTTGGTCGGCCTCGGCCTCGACTGAGGTCGACCAGATGTAAGACCATCTTTTGGGCCTTGCATCATTCCCACATGGCCTATAGACCAATTTTCAGTCCTCTCCCGACCTTACCTTTTCCCGATGGGACTCGAAAACCCACAAAGAACCCTAGAAGGAAGCTATTTAAGCTCTCATAGGAGAGGGGAGAAGGGTAAGTTCATTCTAGTCACTTAAACAAGAAACTCCTCCCTAATTCTCTAAAAAAACCCTCTCTGACTTAAGCATCGGAGCTTGTGTGGTCTACACCACACCGATCTCCAGGTTTTTCTTATCTTTCAGGCTGCGTTCTTTCGCTAAATTTATCGTAGTTGTCACGTAGAGGTCAAGTGCGTTCTCTTGTCCAAAATTTGGCAACAACAGTTGGCACCGTCTGTGGGGAACGACAACACTTGCTTGGAGAACCTTGTGCTTAAGTCAATTTTCCTACAAACAATGAGTAGAATTTTGGAAAACGTGCATCGGAGTGAAGACGGAGAAGATTCCTACCGCAACCGTCACCCTCGACGATTCAGAGCAGTCTCCTCTCCTCGACCTCATACTAACACAAGACGACCACACGAGGTGATGGCAGAATTGAAAGAGGAGGTCGACAAGATGGATGAATGTTTATGGAAGATCTTGGAGAAACTTGACCAACAGGAAGACAGTCACAGAAAGGGCAAGCCGTCTCTCACACGGGACCGACATAAAGGAAAAGCGAAGGTCACTTAAGGGATGGGAGAATCCTTGGAGGAAATGACAGACCACGTCAGTCCTAGACCAAAAGCAAGGCAAGCAAAACGGGCAAATTAAAATCTATTGTACAGGTGAGTTCACATACCAATATCAAAGGTTGACTAAACAACCCAGAAGCGACGGTTGAGAAGAACTCTAGAGCGACATCGAACTTGCGAGATTTAATTAATCAAAAGAGAAAAGCACAGGCCGAGGCTGACCATAAAATGACCGAGGCCAACGAGAGCGGGGACGAGGTCGAGGACCCAAAGTCGAAGCTTGATGAGAGAACTCTAACCCCTCCCTTGAAGGCAGACATCCACAAAATACAAAAGAAATTCGTAGATCTCAAAGGAATCTTCTTGAAGGCTCGAGAAGTTTAAAGATGAGACCTTGAAGCTCTCATTGAGCAGGTCGACCCCCCTTCACTGACAAGATCATGAACGAGAAGGTTCCTGAGAAGTTCAATGTTCTAACCATCACCCCATACGCTGGAAGCTCAGACCCCATGGAACATTTGGACATCTATAGGTCGTGCATGAAGTTGCATAGATCATCAAAAGTACTCAAATGCAAAGCTTTTTCTTCCACCTTGACAGAACCAACACAAGATTGGTACAAAAAACTGAAGAGAAAGTCCATAAGTTCTTTCAAAGAGCTAGCCAGGGCGTTCGTGTCATAGTTTTAAGGAGGTCGAGACCAACTTAAGCCCTAAATGCCCTTGCTCACCATAAAGCAAGGACTAAAGGAAAGCTTATGCGACTATGTCTCTCATTTCAATAAAGAGACTTTATAGGTCGAAGGCTTCACATATACTACGACATTAATCGCCATTGTTGCCGGATTGCAGGACAAGTTCTTGCTAGGATCAATGGGCAAGAAAGAACCAACCTCTTACATTGAGTTTATAGTAAGAGCACATAAGTACATGAGTGCTGAAGACTTGTTACGATCAAAAGAAGCACCTGATCGCGAAAAGAACGACAAAAATCTAGACCAAGATAGAATGCGAGACAACCCACCTTTGAGCTCCAAGAGAAGGAGAGTCGAGGAAAGCAGTCGAGGACGACAAGATGAGCGTCGAGGTCGACCAGATCATCGGGTGGCCCCTAACCAACCATTTGAAAGGTATACTTCCACAACACTTCCGCCCGAGAAGATCTTGATGGAAATCCGACATTTTAATCTGGTAAAGTTTCTAAAAAAGATGAGAGCTCCATCCGAAAGGAGAGACCCAACCAAGTATTGCCTGTTTCACAAAGATCATGGGCATGCAACCTCCAACTATTATCAACTCCGAGACGAAATCGAAACCCTAATCAGAAAGTGATTTTTGAAAGAGTATGTTTAAGACGGAGCTCTGCCAACATCAACCAGAAGTAGTTGAGGTCGACTAGACGATGGTCGAGGCCGAGTAGATGATGGCCGAGGACGAGCAACCCCGAGAGATCAAAACGATTTTCAGAGGGCCAGTAGGAGGCGAATCTAGCAGAAAGAGGAAAACGATTGCTTGCGAGGCTAGGAAAGATCCCTACTGTCTAAGTATCTTCTTAGTTTACCCAGGAATTGAGAATCGAGCCCTAGAATTCACAGAGGTCGAAGCCAGAATGGTCCACCAACCTCATAACAACGCCTTGGTGGTAACTCTTGCTATAGCCAATGTGATGGTCCACAAGATACTCCTAGATGGGGGGAGCTCGACCGATGTCTTGTTATAGCTTTCAATGCCATGAGATTGCCAAGGGGTTTCTAAAAGAAAATCTAACCCCCCTTGTAGGATTCGGAGGAGAAAGAGGTACCCCTAAAAGCAGTATAGAGCTTCCAGTCACTTTTGGTGAATGATCTAATGCAGTTACACAAATGATCAACTATCTGGTAGTGGAGTGCACGCCTGCCTACAACGCAATCCTTGGGAGACCTACACTCCACTAATTAAAAGCAGTTTCTTCCACATACCACCAGCTATTGAAGTTCCCTACTACAAATGGCATTGGGATTGTCAAAGCACAACAAAAAGCGTCTAGAGAATGCTACTTCACTGCATTAAAAGAAACAAGGAGACGAAGCCACGGAAGAGACCTCATCCTCGGTTATGCCAAGGCGAGCACGAGATGGCCGAGGCCGACGTCACTCAGGCTGGGCTGAGGTTGACTTGATGAGTGGATGCGGGTAGTCATTCCATCTATATCCAGTAGATAGGTTTATTTTCATGTCAGACCCCCTATGTAAAGATTAAAGTTTTCATTAATAAAGTTATTCATTTTTTTGTCAAAGTTGCAAAGCATGACTCAAGTATGACTATCAAATCGAAACTCCTACTTGAGTGGGGGCTACACTAGAGATATACCTCTTACACTCTATTCTCTATCTCTAAAAGCTACAAAGTGGAAAGGTTAAAATCTGGGTTAAAGCCGAGGCCAACCAGAAAAAGGTTGAGGCCGACCACACACGATCCCAAAACTGAGGCTAGATATTCTCCCAAGTGAGTTTCCATTTTTTTATCTTAGTTTATTTGATAAGGACAAGCGACTTTATTCATTTAAGCCTACCTTTAGGGAACAAGAAAATTTTCCATATATATATATAAAGAGAGGCAATGACAATGAATAAAAAGCATGCTTTCATTGATATAAAAAAACAACCTTACATCAAGCTTAGAAGAAATAAAAAGGGAATACATAAAAATTAATATTCATCCACTCCACCTCCACCACTACTGTTCGAGTCATCAGATTTAAGAAAAACATTGGTCGGAATCATTCTTAAAGATGGTGTAGTCCTCTTCAATGATCCCAAAGTCTATGTCCTTAAACCGCCTGGAAGCATGCCTTATAGCCCAACTACACCTACCATCAAAGATGTTGTTTTGGAGGGCAATGAATTCTTAAGTTTTCTTGAAACCTTCAGCTAGGTATTCAACATTGGTTAGATGGGCTTGTGCTGTTGGGATTTGTGCCCTAAACTTATGTAATTTTGATCAAATAAATAAAGAGTTATTTGTTTTGATAAAATTATATTCTCGCTTTATAAATCCAATAAACTAAGCTCTAAGGTTATAATATATCTTGAACATCAGTGTAATAGACACTATTTGGATTGTGTTCAAGAATATAACCTAAATGGTCTATGGTATAAGAATAATGTTGGAAACCTTATTCTGGTAACACCATGGATGCGACCCATTTTTTAATTAGTACAAATGAGGTAATCCAACTCATTCATGTGGATGACATGCGAGTGAGTGCATCTTGTATGAAGAGTTCATACAAGATCGATCAGAAATTATTAGTCCGACCGAAGATAACGCCGTTAATCGGATAAGACCGATAATTTATAGATGGTCATTAGTGACTCGACCTGAATCCTAAGCAAGTTAAGAACTCCTGCTTATAGGGGTTTGTCCTTAGACTAGTATGGGTGAGAGTGGCCTGTAGCCGACTCAATAAGCCTACCTTCTCAGGGACAGAACCTCGTAGGTAGCTGGAGACTTAGCTATGCAAGATTGAATTCACTCATTCCTATACTAGGGAATTAGATAGGTTGTTCCCTTAAGAACTGAGTCCAGGCCTTGAACAACGGGGCCTCGCCCTCTAAACTAGCTTAAGAGGGTATGAGTTTATGGTAGAACCATAGACTTGTTGTTCATTAGAGGACAGTGGTGCTTAAGGAACATAGAGGTAATCACAGGGGTAAAACGATAATTTGACCCAACTATGATTACGAACAACCTGTGAAGGGTCGACTCATGGATAATGATTATATCAATGGACACAATATAATTTGTAGTGAGGAGAGTGCAACTACAAGTCTATAGTGGAGTGACTTGTAGTTAATGAATATTGGTTAACTGGATCAAAGAGTTTGATAAGTTAATCTCACATCATTGGAGCTCATGAACTGTAGGTTCATTAGGTCGCTCCGTTGGCTCAACATGGTATTATTGAGGGTATAAAGTTAGGAATGAGATTGAAGTGTTCAATTTCATATATATGAGGTGTTATATCAATTATATGTGATATAATCTATATAATATATAGTTTTAATGTGAATTAGATTCACATATTAACTATATACTAATGAGAAAATGAACAAGGGATAAGATGGTAATTTCTATCATATTTCCCTATAAATAGTTGCATGAGATGCAACTATGGGTTAAGATTTTTTCACAAACCCTATAATTCTCTCAAATTAGAGTTCCAAACACAATTTCATAAGATCATCTCACCTCATCCTAAAGAAACCCACCTTCCTCCCTCACCTAGAGAACAACGGAGAAGATCTAGTGGTGGAACTTCATAATGTTCGAGTTGTTGCTGAGATCGTGATTATTGGAGGAGGAATTCATGAATAAAGTAATCTTCAAAGGTAATTCTTTGTTATCCTATCTTTCTAAAGCATGCTTAATCTTAGTTATTTTGTTCTTAAACGAAATCTATGTAGCAAAATCTTGAACACGCGATTAACAATCGCTTCCGCTGCGGGATTCAATCCCTTCAATTAGAATCAAAGTCCAATTGTGTTCTTGATTTTGTTCTGGATTTATCAAGAACAAAGGTGGGATTTACTGTTTTCATGTGATGAATGAACGGTTTGCAAATTAGATGTTTTTGTTTTTGGCACCATAGATTTACAATTTTATTTCATTGAATTGTTCAATGTAAGGGTCCGGTGTTTTGGACAATTTTAATTGTAAATCGAGTTTGTAAGTCTGGATCGATCGAGGCAAAGTAGTTGCTGAGAAGTACGGAGCAAAAACGAGCAAACTGTGGAGACTACTTGTTGTTCTGTGTGCAGCGTTGCAACATTGTTCATCAGTGTTGCAGCGCTGAGGCGATCTTCAAGCTGCAGGAGGTGTAGCATTGCAACGCTTCACTTAGCGTCGCAATGCCAGGATGAGGAGATGATAGCGTTGCAACGCCATCACGGGTGTCGCAACGCTGAAGTTGTTGAGGCGCATGACATGAATGAGTCAGTGTTGCAACGCGATCCTCAGCGTTGCAACGCTGATGGAGTAACGCTTCAACGGGTAGGAACGGACAAGGTGAAGCGTTGTAACGCCGAAGGCGTTTCTGGAGTTTCACAACGGGCGGGGAACATTTTATTTTTATATATATTAAATATAAAAACGTTTTATATTTAATTATATTTATTTTTCTAATTTTAATTAATATAATTAGATTATATTAATTGAAATTAATTTTAGGGTGCAAAAAATGGTCTAATTTTGCTATTTAATTTATGCAATTGTTGTATAATTATTGTCATGCATAATGTATGCTTTTATTTTGGCTATCCCACCTTAGGTTAAACATTTCCATGCATCATTTATAATATAAAGTGTTATATTATATAGTTTGAATGTATAATTAATATAAGGTGTTATATTAATTTATGGATAACATTGACATGCATTATGTTTCATGAGTTGAATATGTTATGTATGTTTTATTATTCATGTGATGAAGATCAAGCACAATAACATAAAATTGCATGTCATCTAAGGTTAATTACTAGTTTTAAAATGTTTAGAACATGGAATTAATAGACCTTAGGTTATCTAGTTCTAATTTGATTAGAATTAGGAACCGTGTAATTTATAAACAATGATTAAAAGAGAAACTTTGTCTAAGGAAGGTTCTGTCTAGGCTAGGGTATTTAAGCTAACGGAAATGGAACACCCCTACTTGGGAACTGACCTGGGAGTGAATTTTAATCAGAGGGTTTATAAATTATAGTAGCGTCAACGAGTTTATTAAGGGGTTAATAAACTAGAAATCCTAGGCTTAATATAAAGAGTTATATTAGCAAACTTAGGATAAAATCAATATAAGAGTTATATTGATTATCAGTATAAGAGTTATATTGATTATCAGTATAAGAGTTATATTGATTATCAGTATAAGAGTTATATTGATAAGTTTAGGTAAAACCATTAGTCGGGTTTAGCCTAAGTCATTTTTCTATAAAGTTAAGTATCCAATGGGAGGAAAAGTGTATATGATACATATAATTCCACCTACGTTTCCCGGGAAGTTCACACCGCAAGACTCATACTTGGCCTCATGGCGCAAACGGGAGCTCCCCCTTCGGATGGTGTTTGTGTGAGTCAATATCAAGGTGAATGCAGATGGTACTTATAGTGAGTGGGAGCAGGTTTAGTGAAAACAAAACCTATGGTCTCTTCTGTCAGTTCACACCGTAAGATCACTATGGTCAGCCTGCTAGTTTGGCCTAGACCAGACAACCCTTCGGAGTGCTTGATCATAGGGGATCGAACACAATGGACACCCGAAAGGGACAAAGATTTCCTTAGTCTGTTTTTCAACCTAGTCCTCCTTTCGGCGGATTTTGTTGGATGAGGACTCTGGGGTCTAAAGACAAAGTGTTACACTCACAAGGTACATAAGAAGTGTATGTATCCTGACCAAATAATGGTAACTAAAGCCTATAACAATAAGAGTTATTTTGGCATTAGGTTTTGGTCAAGAGTGTCTTGATCAAGAGGAGGAGTGTTTTTTATTACCCTTCGGTGTCATACATTCTAAACCTTTGGAGTATCATTGCAAATTATTAATAACTTAGGAATCATTAGATAATTAGCTAAAACGTGATTGGATTAGACAGTTTTCTAAAGAGAAACTTAAACAAGTTTGTTTTTTTTTTTTTGTAAATTTCAGCAAAATGTCTAGCTCTATTATTTCCTTACTGGGTGCAGAAAAATTAACCGGAGAGAACATAATGACTTGGAAAAACAAACTTAACACTATTTTGGTAGTGGATGATTTAAAGTTTGTGCTGACTGAGGAGTGTCCTCAGGTGCCAGACTCGAATGCTACACGAAATGTTCCTGATGTATATGATTGATTGATCAAGGCCAATGATAAGACCAAGGTCTATATGCTGGCAAGTATGTATGATATATTAGCCAAGAAGCACGAGGGCATGATGACTGCTAAGAAAATCATGGATTCAGTGCAGGGTATGTTTGGACAACAGTCTACACAGGCCCGACACAATGCCCTCAAGTACATATTCAACTCGAGGATGCCAGAGAGTTCATCTATTTGCGATCATGTCCTGGATATGATGGTACACTTTAACATCGCGGAGTCGAATGATGCTTCTATCGATGAATCGAGCCAGGTCAGCTTCATTCTGAAAACTCTTCTAGATAGTTTCCTACAATTTAGAAGTAATGTTGTTATGAACAAGCTTACTTTTAATCTCCTCCCTTCTGAATGAACTCCAGACCTTTCAATCGTTGATGAAAATTCAGGGATCGAAAGGTGAGGCAAATGTTGCTAGTAGGAGTTATCATAGAGGTTCGACCTCTAGATCAAAAATAGTGGTTTTATCTTCTTCTAACCTGAAAGGGAAGAAGAACATGAAGAAAGTTGGTAAAGGAAAACGAGCTGACAAAGTTGTCGTCCAGAAGGGCAAGAAGGTCAAAAAAGTTGCAGATAAAGGAAAGTGTTTTCACTGCAATGAAGACGGGCATTGTAAATGGAACTGTCCGAAGTACATTGCAGAAAAGAAGAAAAAAGGTAAATATGATTTACTTTGCTTAGAAGCTTGTTTAGTGGATAATGATAAAGCTGCTTGGATACTTGATTCAGGCGCCACTAATCATGTTTGCTCTTCTTTTCAGGAAATTGATTAATGGCAGCAGCTACAGATAGAAGAGATAACGCTCCAGGTTGGAAATGGAGAAGTCGTCTCAGCTGTAGCAATTGACCCAATAAACCTTAATTTTGGCAAGAAATATATGTTGTTAGCCAATATATTAGTGATACCAGGGTTTACTAGAAACCTTATTTCAATTTCTTGTCTTATAGAACAATGTATTTATGTTTCTTTCTCAGTGAATAAAGTGTTTATTTTGAAGAAAGGTGTGGAACTATGTTCAGCTTCATTAGAAAATTGTTTGTATGTTTGAAGGCCTAATTCAGTCAAAATGGTTTTGAACACTGAATTATTTAAAACTACATACACACAAACTAAGAAACGTAAAATTTCTCCTGAAAAAAATGCTCATCTTTGGCATCTTAGATTGTGTCACATTAATCTCAATAGGATTGAGAGATTGGTAAAGAATGGACTTCTAAATGAGTTAGAAGAAAATACTTTACTCAGATGTGAATCCCGCCTAGAAGGCAAAATGACTCAAAGACCTTTTAGTGGAAAAGGTTATAGAGCCAAAGAACCTCTTGAGCTTATACATTCAGACCTTTGTGGTCTGATGAGTGTTAAAGCCAGAGGAGGATATGAATATTTCATCTCCTTTGTAGATGATTATTCTAGATTTGGGCATATTTACCTAATACAACATAAGTCTGAAGCACTTGAAAACTTCAAGGAATACAAGACTGAAGTTGAAAATCAATTGGGTAAAACAATTAAAACGCTTCGATCAGATCGAGGTGGAGAGTACATGGATTTAAAATTCCAGAACTATATGATAGAACATGGAATTACATCCCAACTCTCAGCACCCAGTACACTCCAACAAAATGGTGTATTGGAAAGGAGAAATAGAACCTTGTTGGACATGGTTCGATCAATGATGAGTTATGCTCATCTCCCTAATTCCTTTTGGGGTTACGCGTAGAGACTGCGGGATACATTTTGAACAATATGCCATCAAAGAGTGTTTCTGAAACACCTTTTGAACTCTGGAAAGGACGTAAAGATAGTTTATGTCATTTTAGAATTTGGGGTTTTCCAGCACATGCGCTTGTGACAAATCCAAAGAACTTGGATTCACGTTCAAAATTGTGCCTATTCATAGGATACCCAAAAGAAACAAGAGGTGGTTTATTCTATGATCCTAAGAAAGATAAGGTTTTTGTGTCGACAAATGTCACTTTCTTAGAGGAGGACCACATAAGGGACCACAAACCAAGAAATAAAATTGTGTTGAGTAAGTTAGACGGAACAATAGCAAAGGTTGCTAATAAAACTAGTATGTCAACAAAAGTTGTTGATACTAGCTTGTCTAGTCAAGAGAGTCCATCTCAAGAGTTGAGTATGCCTCGACGTAGTGGGAGGGTTATAATGCAACCTGACCGTTACATGGGTTTATCTGAAACCCAAGTTGTTGTACAAGATGACAACTGCGAGGATCCATCGACTTATAATCAAACGATGGTTGACAAAGACAAAGACAAATGGGTCATAGCCATGGACCAAGAATGAAGTCTATGCACTTCAATTCTGTTTGGGAACTTGTAGATAAACCTGATGGGGTAAAACCTATAGGTTGTAAGTGGATCTACAAGAGAAAGCGTGGTGTAGATGGAAAGGTGCAAACATTTAAAACTAGACTAGTAGCAAAGGGTTATACCCTGGTTGAAAGGGTTGACTATGAGGAAACCTTTTCACCTGTTGCTATGGTAAAGTCTATCCGTATCCTACTTGCCATTGCCGCATATTATGACTATGAGGTATGGCAAATGGATGTCAAGACAACCTTTTTGAATGGTAATCTTGAAGAAAACATCTACATGGACCAACCCAAAGGGTTCATTGAACAAGGACAAAAGCAAAAGGTTTGCAGGCTTAAAAAGTCAATTTATGGACTGAAACAAGCCTCTAGGTTCCTGGAATATAAGATTTGATGAAGCAACCAAATCTTATGGTTTTGATCAGAATGATGATGAACCTTGTGTCTACAAGAAAATCATCAATAGTTCTGTCGCATTCCTAGTTCTTTATGTGGATGATATCCTACTCATTGGGAGTGATGTAGGATATCTTACTGACATTAAGAATTGGCTAGCTACGCAATTCCAAATGAAAGATTTGGGTGATGCACAGTTTGTACTTGGGATCCAGATTGTCCGGAACCGCAAGAATAAAACACTAGTCTTGTCTCAAACATCTTAAATAGACAAAGTGTTGTCAAGGTTTAAGATGCAAGACTTCAAAAAGAGCTTATTGCCTTTTAGACATGGAGTTCATTTGTCTAAGGAACAATGTCCTAAGACACCTCAAGGAGTTGAGGATATGAGACAGACTCCTTATGCATCAGCTGTTGGAAGCCTGATGTATGCCATGTTGTGTACTAGGCCTAACATTTGTTTTGCAGTTGGAATGGTCAGTAGGTATCAATCCAATCCAAGACTTGAACACTGGACAACGATTAAAACAATCCTTAAGTATCTACGGAGAACAAGGAACTACATGCTTTTGTATGGGGCTAAGGATTTGATCCTTACAAGATACACGGATTCTAACTTTCAGACTGATAAAGATTCTCGGAAATCTACACCAGGGTCAATATTTACTCTTACAAGATACACTAATTCTGACTTTCAGACTGATAAAGAATTTGGGGTTATCCAACACATGTGCTTGTGACAATCCAAAGAAGTTGGATTCACGTTCAAAATTGTGCCTATTCGTAGGCTACCCAAAAGAAACAAGTGGTGGATTATTCTATGATCCTAAAGAAGATAAGGTACTTGTGTCGACAAATGTCATTTTCTTAGAGGAGGACCACATCAGGGACCACAAACCAAGGAATAAAGTTGTGTTAAGAGAGTTAGACGAAACAATAACAAAGGTTGCTAATAAAACTAGTACGTCAACAAAAGTTGTTGATACTAACTTGTCTAGTCATGAGAGTCCATATCAAGAGTTGAGTATGCCTCGACGTAGTGGGAGGGTTATAACACAACCTGACCGTTACATGGATTTATCTGAAACCCAAGTTGTTATACCAGATGACGATTGTGAGGATTCATTGACTTATAATCAAGCGATGATTTACAAAGAAAAAAACAAATGGGTCATAGCCATGGACCAAGAAATGAAGTCTATGCATTTCAATTCTGTTTGGAATTTTGTAGATAAACCTTGATAGAGATCCGATCCCCTTGAGCAGCGGAAACGTGATAGAAATCGTAATTTTGCTAGTTTGTTTTGGTTGAAAATCAAATACCCATACATTGGTAAAAATACAGAATAAGCATACAAAAATCCTAATCTAATTAGGCATGGAGTAGACATGCAAACATGTTTTAGGAATAAAATAAACTAAAAGGGGATTAAAAATACCCTTGTAGTTTTCCTCAACAACAACTCTTTGCTCCAAATCGTACATCAATACAGGAACCTTCTCTGTTTTCTCCAAGCAAGACACTAGCACTCAGTAAACCTCCTATTCTCTGGATTTTAACTTAAATCTAGGTTTGGTGGAAAACCTCCAACAATTTGGTAGACAAGGAAAATCAGAGAGAGAAGTTATTCAGAGAGCAATTCACAATTGCTTCCAAAACCTCGATCAATCTCTAACTTCTCTTCCTCGAGAGGATATACAGAGGATTTCTTCCCCCCACTCCCTATCGATGGGGAGTTGGTGGGGAAGATGGGAAGGTGCCCTCTTGACACGTTCCCATTAATTAATATATAATTAATTAAATCAAATTAATTAATTAATTAATTAAATATAATATATTTAATTAATCATAAGATCAAATCACATTTAATCCTTTTATCCTCTAACCTATAGTTTTAATGCACATCTTATGCACATTAAATTTTAACCTATAGTTTTCAAATATGAATCACATTCACATTTGAATTTAATATTTGAACTCTTTCAAATATTTAATCCTTTCATATAATCTAATATATTATATCGTATATATATACATTAAATTTATTCCCTTATGAATTTGAACATTTCAAATTCAAACGATCTAAGAACCCTTTACGAGCTACAAGGTGGACCTAATGAACCTACAATTCAGAAGCTACAACGATACGAGATTACTCACTTAATCTCATTAACCTCCTAATCAACATTCGTTAACTGCGGGAACACTCCACTAAAGTCTCACAGCTACACTCTTCTCACTTCAGATATATTTCTGTGTCCACAGATATTGACCAATAACAGAAAGTCAATCGTACACGAATGTTCGTAACACCAGCTGGGTCAAATTACCGTTTTACCCCTAGTTTACATCTTGTACTGTAAGTACCAGTGCTCCTTTAATTAACAATTTGTTTGTGGTCCTACCAACAAACAGAGTCCCTCTCGGGCCAATGAAAGGGTCGGGCCCTTTGTTCAAGTCATGGAGACACCACCTAAGGGAACATTCCTCTACTTACCCTAGTAGGTGGGAAGGAGTGAATTCCATCTTGCTAGACTAAGTCCCTAGCTGCTCACTCGGTCTTATCCTCAAGAAGGTAGGCATATTGAGTTGGCGAATCTGGCCACTCTCACCCATACTAGTCAAAGGACAATCGCTCGCGAACAGGAGTTCGTAACCTACTTAGGATTGAGATCAAGTTGACTAGGTCATCCTAGTGAAATAGAAACCTAAATAGTCAACAGAGTTACATCTAGTGGTTACTATTTCGCGGTTCGATCTTATGTAATCTCATTACATAGGATATCCCCACTCACATGTTATCTACACGAACACGTTAGGATCACAGTGTTTGTATCATATACAAAGTGGGCCACATCCATAGTTTTACCAGGGTAAGGTACCCAAGCCTTATCCCCTAACTATAGACTCTTTAGGTTGTATCTGGAACTGAGATCCTTTATAGGTACACTACATTCAGTTAAAGATACATTTTACAGCCTTGGATGTTTAGTTTATTGGATTTATGATTAAAACAATGCCAATATCGTAAATAACGAACAATAACTCTGTATTGAAATAATAACACTTTATTACATTAATTAGAACAAGAATTACAAACTACGAGATTTAGGACACAAACCTCAACAAACTCCCACTTGAACTAAAAACTCTAGTGGGGTACATCATAATCTAAAGCAGTGGTTACAGAGATAGAAATACAATAAACTAGGGCATCCATATACCTATTACATATCTCCCACTTGCCCTATATTAGCCTATGTACATTTCTCGTAGACCTAGACTTTCTTGATGACCCTCGAACCATTTAGCCATGAGAGTCTTTGTAAACGGATCAACAATATTGTGCTCCGAAGTGATCTTCGTGACTATCACATCTCCTCGTTGTAATATTTCTCGTATCAGTTGATACTTCCTCTCGATATGCTTGCCTCACTCATGGCTGCGAGGTTCCTTCGAATTGGCTACCGCACCACTGTTGTCACAAGTTCCAAATCAGCAAGGAATTTCCTTAGTCATACAACCTCTTTAGCTGCTTCACAAGCAGCAACATACTCAGCCTCCATTGTGGAGTCAGCGATGCATCCTTGCTTGATGCTTCGCCATACTATAGCTCCCCCGTTAAGGGTGAAAACTGATCCCAATGTGGATTTTCTAGAATCCTTATCGGTCTGAAAATCAGAATCAATGTATCCAGTAAGGATCAAATCCTTAGTCCTATACACAAGCATATGGTCCCTCGTTCTCCTAAGATACTTGAGGATATTTTTAACTGTTGTCCAGTGGTCTAACCCTGGATTAGATTGGTACCTACTGACTATTCCAACTACATAGCAAATGTCTGGCCTCGTGCACAACATAACATACATTAAGCTACCTACTGCAGTGGTATAGGGAATTCGTCTCATATCCTTAACTTCTTGAGGTGTCTTAGAATACCGTTCCTTAGACAGATGAACTCCATGCCTGAAGGGTAATAAGCCCCTCTTGGAATTATGCATCGAATATCTAGACAACATTTTGTCAATATAAGATGCTTGAGACAGAGCTAACGATTTGTTCTTGCGATTCCTGAAGATCTGAATCCCAAGAACATATTGCGTCTCTCCCAAATCTTTCATTTGGAATTGGGTCGCCAGCCAATTCTTTATGTCAGTTAGGTATCCTAAATCATTCCCAATGAGTAGGATATCATCCACATAAAGTACTAAGAAAGCTACTTTGTCGTTGATGATCATCTTGTAAACACAAGACTCATCAACATTTTGGTCAAAGCCATAAGACTTGATCGCAGTATCAAATCTTATATTCCAAGATCTGGATGCTTGTTTCAACCCATAAATGAATCGATTGAGCTTGCAAACTTTTTGCTTCTGACCTTAGGTTATGAACCCTTCAGGTTAAGACATATAGATGCTATCGTCAAGATTACCAAAAAAGGCAGTCTTGACGTCCATTTGCCAAATTTCATAATCATAAAAAGCGGCTATGGTAAAAGTATCCTGATAGACTTCAACATAGCAACAGGGAAAAAAGTTTCTTCATAATCAACTCCTTCCCTTTGGGTAAAACCCTTTGCTACAAGTCTAGCCTTAAAGGTCTGTACCTTTCCGGCTACATCTCTTTTTCTCTTATAGATCCATTTACACCCTATGGGTCTAACCCGTTCAGGTTGTTCTACTAATTCCCATATTGAATTGAAGTCCATTGACTCCATTTCAAGGTCCATAGCTTTGATCCATTGGTCCTTGTCTACGTCATTCATTGCCAATTTATAAGACAATGGATCTTTTACGTCGTCATCAGGTATGACAACTTGAGTTTCAGCTAAACTCAAGAAGCGATCAGGTTGGGAAACAATCCTCCCACTGTGTCGAGGCATTCCCAACGGTTGAGAAGGACGAGACTGACTTGAGGTGCTGGCTTCTACATCAACTCTTGATGAAGGTCCAACTTAATCAACAACTCTTGCTGGTTCATCTATAGCTTTATTTAGTACTAATTTACTACGCAGTTTATGGTTTCTCATGTGATCTTCCTCCAAGAACGTGGCGTTTGTCGATATAATCACCTTGTTTTCTTGTGGATCGTAGAAAATACCACCTCTCGTTTCTTTGGGATAGCCAACAAATTGGCATAATCTTGAACGTGGTTCTAGTTTCTTTCGGTTTGTCACTAGCACGTGCGTCGGACAACCCCAAATCCTGAAATGTTGTAAACTAGGTTTACCCCCCTTCCGTAATTCAAAAGGTGTTTCTGAAACACTCTTTGATGGAACAGTGTTTAATTTTTGAACTGCAGTCTCTACTGTGTATCCCCAAAACGAGGCAGGCAATTGAGCATAGCTCATCATAGAACGAACCATGTCCAACAAGGTTCTATTTCTCCTTTCCGACACACCCTTTTGTTGTGCCGTATTAGGTGCTGAGAGTTGAGATTTAATTCTGTGTTCTATCAAATAGTCCTGGAATCTCAAATCCATATACTCTCCACCTCGATCGGATCGAAGTGTTTTAATGATTTTCCCTAATGCATTCTCTACTTCAGCCTTATACTCTTTGAACTTTTCAAGAGTCTTAGACTTATGATGCATTAGGTATAAATAACCATACCTCGAATAATCATCTATGAAAGGGATGAAATATTCGTACCCTCCTCGAGCTTTAACATTCACTGGATCACAAAGATCCGAATGTAAAGTTCTAAGGGCTCTATGGCTCTGTAACCTTTTCCAGTAAAAGGTCGCTTAGTCATTTTACCTTCCAAGCACGATTCGCAAGGAGGTAAATAATCATTTTCTAACTTGTTTAGAAGTCCATTCTTAGAGAGTCTCTCAATCTGGTTGAGATTTATGTGACCAAGTCTAAGATGCCATAGATATGTATTATTTTGAGAAATTCTTTGCCTTTTACTTTGAGTATGAGCAGTTTTAAACATCTCATGATTCAAAATTGCTTTAGTTCTATTCGGTTTAAGTACATATAAGCAGTTTTCTAATTTAGCACAACAAATATTGACACCCTTTTTCAAAATGAACGCTTCATTTAGAGAAAAAGAAATACAATATCCAAGTTCTATTAAACAAGAGATAGAAATTAAGTTTCTCTGAAAAACAGCTTGGCTTCTCCCACTGCACGAGCTGAGACGACGTCTCCCGTTCCGACCCTGAGCGTCATCTCACCCTCTTCGAGCTTCTTGAAAGAACTAGTTTCCTGAAATGAAGAGCAAACGTGATTAGTGGCTCCTGAATCAAGTATCCAGGTAAAATCACATTTTCCACTAAACAAGTTTCAAGAACAAGTAAATCTAATTTACCTTTCTTCTCTTTGAGCTCAGCAAGATATTTTGGGTAGTTTCGCTTCCAGTGCCCATCCACGTTGCGTGGAAACATTTTTCTTTGTCTGCAACCTTGGCTTTTCCCTTGCCTTTATCTGCAGTAGGTGCCTTCCCTTTCCCTCCTATCTTCTTCTTTTGGGTCTTTTAAGCCCAAAAGATGAACTATAGGACTTAGTCCTAGAGGATGAACCCTTCTGGAATCTTCTGGAATGGGCAAACAGATTTGCCTCTCCATCAGCCTGTCCCTTATTCTTCATAAGAGACTGGAAAGTTTGTAGTTCATTAAGGAGAGTAGTCAGGTTATACATCATCTTGTTCATCACCGCATTGCTGCGGAATTGCATAAACCTCTTTGGAAGAGATTCCAGTATGAACAAACCTGACTTTGCTCGTCAATGACCGCGCCGTTCATCTCAGCCACGTTGAAGTAGACCATCAGATCGAGAACATGTTCTCTCACCGATGACTGCTCCTTCATACGGGAGTTATAAACGTAATTGAGGGATTCGTGCCGAAGTTGTCCAGACGGTTGTCCAAATGTATCCTGCAACGAATTCATGATCTACGAGCTGAGACCATGCCCTCGTGCTTTTTGGCTAGAACTTCAGAAACAATAGCCAAAATGTAGACCTTGGCCTTATCATTGGCCTTGATCCAACGGTCATACGCCTTCTTAACCAATTGAGGAGCGTTTCGAGTAGGGACTTGAGGATATTCCTTAGTCAGTACAAACCGAAGGTCGTCAACAACAAGAATCGTATTCAGGTTGGACTTCCACGTAGTAAAGTTTTCACCAGTTAAATGATCGCTTTTTAATAAGGCTATGATTGAGGACGACATGCTGAAATTCCAAAATAGTTCTAATTAGTATGCCTTTTAACCCATTAAAAACCAATCAAATTTAGCAAAATTATTAAAGAACCCTAGTGTTTAAACTAAACCCAGTGTTTAAATTAAACCTTTAATTTTGCAACGATACTTCAAGGGTTTAGAACAAAATCCTCCGTCGGGTGGTCAGTCATTCCTCCATCGAATTGAGACTTTCTCAGCCAATTCTCACTACCAGAACATCTCATGTCCCAATGGTCCTTAGCTACTGTTTGTTTGGTCAAGGACTTGTTAACTAGCTTAACTTATCCCGTAAATGTGACCCTACCATTTTCAGATCCAATAAGTCCGAGCCAACAGGCTACTATTAAGAAAGACGAATGTTGGCAAATTACCTAAGAGACCCTATCCATTTATGGAGTTCGCGGTGTTTCGATCTCTATAGTCAGGCCCTCCGTAGGGTTTGGCTGTTCCAGGACAACCTAGCAGGCGGACTATAGAAATCTCACGGTGCGACCTAATGGAGGAGACCGTAGGATATGTTGACACGCGTCCTGCTCCCATTTACTATGGATACTTCTCTCATTCACCTTGGTATTGAACCATGCAAACACTTACCGTAGGAGGATGCCCTATTGACGCCACGTAACCGAGCATGGAACTCACGGTGTGAACACTTGAGGGAGTGAGAGTAAACTCGATGCGAACATCTCGTTTTCTCCCACTGAAGCTCCTAAGATTAGGGTATAGGTTTAACTTAGTCGGATTCTGACTAAAAGAATCTATCTAAGTCTATGCTTATTTTAACTATTATAACTAGGTCTTTTAATCTTATGTCTAGGTGAATAAACATTTTAATTACCTAGATATAAAATAGAACTAAGGTTAATTCAACTCAAGCCCTTGGTCAGTTCCCAGGTAGGAGGTGTTCTGTTAACCGTCAACTTTACTACTCCCAACCTTAAACAGAACTTCACCAGTAGAGTTGCCTTATAACCAAAGTTCTAATGTCCTACTATATTTTAAACTATTTATACTATGTAAGACTAATTTCTAATCCTATTAGAAATTAAAACTTAGGTCTAAATTAATTTTAAACAATTTAAAACTAATTTTAATTTTAAACCCAAGTACCTATGTTTGCATGTAATTCTTTGTTATAGGTTATGGTTTCTAAAACCCCTTAATTTATAACTTTTATAAATTTAATAATTAACCTAGGACAAGGAATATATTATAAAACCAATATTGAAATTATAAAAAATATTCAACTAATTGAATAACTAAAAATACTTAAATAAAATAACATTTATTTTAAACTAAGTAATTTCATGCTCCATGCAATTTATTTTCCATATATCTAATTATAACATTTATAATTAATTATCCATGAAAAATAAATTAATCATGCATTTAAATCGTATTTATATAACATTTATACAAATAAAAAATGCATGAACATGCTTATCCTAAGGTGGGAAAAATTCTAAATGACATTCATAAAGAAAAATAACTGTAAAACTGGAAAAATTTGACCCCTAAAGTGCAAAAATAATAAAATTACACTAATTTTATTACAAAACCGATTCAAAACTCCTTGAACCGGACTCAAACCGGACCGAACCGCCGCTGAACCTGGCCTGCGCTTGGCCGAGAGATGCTACGACAAATTGTAACGTTTGAGGAGAGCATTGCAACGCTGCCACCCTAATGTATCGGGGTAGCGTTGCAACGCTGCTGACCCCCTGAGATTCCTTATTGATAGGAAGCGATGTCGTTGCGATGCCGTTCTTCAGCGTTGCAACGCTGATGAATGGCGTTACAACGTTGTTGCTTCGGCAGCAGCAGATTCAAACATCGATTTCTCCTTCGATACTCTTTCGATTTGCACGAAACTTATCCCGAACGACTCGTAACTCAATTTCAGACTCGATTATGCACATAAATGCCCAAAAACACAGGGGCGTTTACATATAATTTGATCAAATCAAAAGAAACTAAGGCCAAAATTTTCCTAAGCTAGTTTTACAGCAAACCAAATGTAATTCCCACCTAACCAATGCAAATTTGTTTCAACCAAAGCAAAACAAACATTGCTCTGATACCAATTGATGGAGATCTGATCCCCTTAAGCAGTGGAAACGTGATAGAAATCGTAATTTTGCTAGTTTATTTTGGTTGAAAATCAAATACCCATACATTGGTAAAAATACAGAATAAGCATACAAAAATCTTAATCTAATTAGGCATGGAGTAGACATGCAAACATGCTTTAGGAATAAAATAAACTAAAAGGGTATTAAAAATACATTTGTAGTTTTCCTCAACAACAACTCTTTGCTCCAAATCGTACAGCAATACAAGAACCTTCTTTTTTTTCTCCAAGCAAGACACTACCACCCAGTAAACCTCCTATTCTCTGGATTTCTACTTAGATCAGAAAGATAGATAAAATCAGAAAGGTTTGGTGGAAAACCTCTAACAATTTGGTAGACAGGGAAAATCAGAAAGATAAGTTATTCAGAGAGCAATTCACAATTTCTTCCAAAATATCGATCAACCTCTAACTTCTCTTCCTCGAGAGGTTATACAGAGGATTTCTTCCCCCCACTCCCTATCGATGGGGAGTTGGTGGGGAAGATGGGAACGTGTCCTCCTGACACGTTCTCATTAATTAATTTAAATAAATTAATTAATATATAATCAATTAAATCAAAATTAATTAATTAATTAAATATCATATATTTAATTAATCATAAGATCAAATCACATTTAATCTTTTTATCCTCTAACCTATAGCTTTAATGCACATCTTATGCACATTAAATTTTAACCTATAGTTTTCAAATATGAATCACATTCAAATTTGAATTTAATATTTGAACTCTTTCAAATATTTAATCCTCTCATATAATTTAATATGAATCATATTACATTAAATTTATAATATATAGTTCCAAAACTATATATTATATTGTATCAATATACATTAAATTTATTCCCTTATGAATTTAAGAATTTCAAATTCAAACGATCAAAGATTCCTTTACGAGCTACAAGGTGGACTTAATGGACCTACAGTTCAGAAGCTCCAACGATACGAGATTACTCGGTTAATCTCATTAACCTCCTAATCAACATTCGTTAACTTCGTGAACACTCCACTAAAGTCCTGCATCTGCACTCTTCTCACTGCAGATATATTTCTGTGTCTACGGATATTGACCAATAACAACAAGTCAATCATTTACGAATGTTCGTAACACCAGCTGGGTCAAATTACCGTTTTACCCCTGGGTTACATCTTGTACCTTAAGTACCAATGCTCCTCTAATGAACAATTTTTATGTTGTCCTACCAACAAACAGAGTCCCTCTCGGGCCAATGAGAGGGTTGAACCCTTTGTTCAAGTCCCGAAGGCACCACCTAAGAGAACATTCCTCTACTTACCCTAGTAGGCGGAAAGGAGTGAATTCTATCTTGCTAGGCTAAGTCCTGAGCCGCTCACTCGGTCTTGTCCCTAAGAAGGTAGGCATATTGAGATGGCGAATCTGGCCACTCTCACCCATACTAGTCAAAGGACAATCCCTCGTAAATAGGAGTTCGTAACCAGCTCAGGATTGAGATCAAGTTGCCTAGGTTATCCTAGTGAAATAGAAACCTAACTAGTCAACGAAGTTACATCTAATGGTTACTATTTCGCGGTCCGTTCTTATGTAATCTCATTACATAAGATATTTCCACTCACATGTCATCTACACGAACACGTTAGGATCACAGTGTTTGTATCATATACAAAGTGGGCCACATCCATAGTTTTATCAGGGTAAGGTACCCAAGCCTTATCCTCTAACTATAGACCCTTTAGGCTGTATCTCGAACTGAGATCCTTTATATGTACACTACATTAAGTTAAAGATACATTTTACAATCTTGGATGTTTAGTTTATTGGATTTATGGTTAAGACAATGGCAATATCGTAAATAACGAACAGTAACTCTTTATTGAAATAATAACACTTTATTACATTAATTAGAACAATAATTACAAACTACGAGTTTTAGGGAACAAACCCCAACAAACCTGATGGTGGTAAAACCTATAGGTTTTAAGTGGATCTACAAGAGAAAATGTGGTGTAGATGAAAATGTGCAAACCTTTAAAACTAGACAACTAGCAAAGGGTTATACCCAGGTTGAAGGGGTTGACTATGAGGAAACTGTTGGGATTTGTGCCCTAAACTTATGTAATTTTGATCAAATAAATAAATAGTTATTTGTTTTGATAAAATTATATTCTTACTTTATAAATCCAATAAACTATGCTCCAAGGTTATAATGTATCTTGAACATTAGTGTAGTAGACACTATTTGGATTATGTTCAAGAGTATAACCTAAATGGTCTATGGTATAAGAATAAGGTTGGAAACCTTATTCTGGTAACACCATGGATACGACCCACTTTGTAATTAGTATAAATGAGGTAATCCAACTCAATCATGTGGTTGACATGCGGGTGGGGGCATCCTGTATGAAGAGTTCATACAAGACCGGACTGCAAATTATTAGTCTAACTAGTATAACGTCGTTAATAGGGTAAGACTGATAATTTATAGATGGTCATTAGTGACTCGACCTGAATCCTAAGCAAGTTAAGAACTCCTACTTATAAGGGTTTGTCCTTAGACTAATATGGGTGAGAGTGTCCTGTAGCCGACTCAATAAGCCTACCTTCTCAGGGACAGAACCTCGTAGGTAGCTTGAAACTTAACTATGCAAGATGGAATTCACTCATTCCTACACTAAGGAATTAGATAGGTTGTTCCCTTAAGAACTGACTCCAGGTCTTGAACAACGGGACCCCGCCCTCTATGAGGGTATGAGTCTATGGTAGGACCATAAGCTTGTTGTTCATTAGAGGATCAGTGGTGCTTAAGGAACAAAGAAGTAATCACAGGGGTAAAACGGTAATTTGACCCAGCTGTGATTACGAACAACCTGTGAAGGGTCGACTCATGGGTAATGATTATATCAGTGGACACAATATAATCTACAGTGAGGAGAGTGAAGCTACAAGTCTATAGTGGAGTGACTTGTAGTTAATGAATATTGATTAACTGGGTCAAAGAGTTTGATCAGTTAATTTCACATCATTGGAGCTCATGAACTGTAGGTTCATTAGGTCACTCCGTTGGCTCAAAATGGTTATATTGAGGGTATAAAGTTAGGAATGAAATTGAAGTGTTCAATTTCATATATGAGATGTCATATAAGTTATATGTGATATATTTGATATAATGTATAGTTTTAATGTGAATAAGATTCACATATTTACTATGTACTAAAGAGAGAATGAAAAAGGGATAAGATGGTAATTTCTACTTTATTTCCCTATATATATAGTTGCATGAGATGCAACTTTGACCTAAGAATTAGAAAACCCTAGTGTGCCATTTTGTTGTGTTGTTGGAAAGGTTCCAAAACACAATCTCTCTCACAAACATCTCATCTCACCTAAAGGGAACCCACCTTCCTCCGCCACGTAGAGAACAACGGAGAAGATCCGGTGGTAGTGTCCGTGATCTCTTGGGTTCGTGCTGCTGAGATCGTGATATTGGGAGAAGGAGCATTCGAATAAAAGTTCTTCAAAGGTATTATTCTTGTTGTCCATCTTGTTTGTATATGCTTAATCTAGATAGATTAGTTCTTGAATGTAATCCATGTAATAAAATTAAGAACGCGCGATTTACAATCGTTTCCGCTGCGGGATTCGATTCCCTTCAATTGGTATCAGAGCCCATTTGCGTTCTAAATTTACGTTCTGGATTTTTCAAGAACGAGGTGGGATTTACTTTTTTGCATGTGATGTATGAACGGTTTTCAATTTAGACGTTTTTAATTTTGGCACTTAGATTTACAATTTTTTCATAGAATCGTTCAATGTAAGGGCACGGTGTTTTGGGCAATTTTAATTGTAAATCGAGTCTGTAAGTCTGTGTCAATCGAGACAAGGTGGTTGCTGAGAAGATCGGGGCAAAAATGAGCAACATAAGGAAGTAGAGTTGTTGTT
Organism: Trichosanthes cucumerina; assembly: GCA_036507285.1. Taxonomy (NCBI): domain Eukaryota; kingdom Viridiplantae; phylum Streptophyta; class Magnoliopsida; order Cucurbitales; family Cucurbitaceae; genus Trichosanthes; species Trichosanthes cucumerina. The sequence continues at coordinate 76,794,860 of CM071836.1, forward strand.
CTATGATTGGCGTTGCAACGCTGTTCTATAGCGTTGCAATGCCACTGCGGCTGGGAAGACGACAGCGTTGCAACGCTTCTGCTGAGGCGCGCTTCAACGGGCAGAAGAGGACAAAGAAGAGCATTGCAACACTGGTATCTGATGGAGATCTGATCTCCTTGAGCAGCGAAAACGGGTTTGGGATCGTAAATTGCTTGATTGTTTTAATAGAAACAAAAACCAGTACATTGATAAAAATACAGAACAAGCATGAAATTCTAATCCTATTAGACATGGATTAATTGCATACAAACATACTGAGTTTAACAATTAAACTAAAGAGAAAAGAAGGAACAATTACCTTTGTAGTTTCAACTTGCAGCAACTCCTTGCTCCAAACAATACAACAACACAGGAACTTCCAAGAAACTTCTCTGTTTTCTTCAGTTGGACAACACCACGAGGAAAACCTTCTATCCTCTGAGATTCAACTTAGAACAAAATCCTTTATGGGAAGGATTCCAACTTTTGGATAATTTTAGGAATTCTAAAAGTGAGAGAGAGAGAATTCTTGTAGCTATCAATTGAAAATCATCAATCGATTCATTGATTGAGAAACCCCCTTCTCCCTGTTAAACTGTCGATAGGCAGAAGGAGGGGGGTAGTGAAGAACGTGTCTGAATAACACGTTCCCTTTTTTATTATTATAATAATAATAATAATAATAATAACAATAATATAATTAAATCTAATTTAATTATTAATTTAAATCATATTTAAATAATACAAATTAAATAACATATATTTAATTTGGATTAAATCTCATTTAATCATATTACCCCTTGAACCTATAGTTTTAATGTACATCCAGTGCACATTAGATTTTAACCTATAGTTTTCAAAAATGAATCACATTCACACTTGAGTTCAATATTTGACCTCTTTTAAATATTTAATTCTCTCACAAAATTTAATATGAATCATATCCACATTAAATTTATAATATATCGTTCTAAAACTATATATTATATTGTATCAACATACATTAAGTTTGTTCCCTAATGAATTTGAACATTTCAAATTCAAATGATCTAAGAACCCTTTACGAGCTAGAAGGTGGACCTAATGGACCTACAGATCAGAAGTTCTAACGATACAAGATTGCTCGGTTAATCTCATTAACCTCCCAATCAACATTCGTTAACTGCGGGAACACTCGACTAAAGTCCCACAGTTGCACTCTTCTCACTGCATATATATTTCTGTGTCCATGGATATTGACCAATAACAGCAAGTCAATCCTTCACGATTGTTCGTAACACCAACTGGGTCAAATTATCGTTTTACCCCTGGGTTACATCTTATGCCTTAAGTACCAATGCTCCTCTAATGAACAATTTGTTTGTGGTCCTACCAACAAACAGAGTCTCTCTCAGGCCAATGAGAAGGTCGGGTCGTTTGTTCAAGTCCTGGAGACACCACTTAAGGGAACATTCCTCTACTTACCCTAGTAGGCGGGAAGAAGTGAATTCCATCTTGCTAAGTTAAGTTCCCAGCCGCTCACTTGGTCTTGTCCCCAAGAAGGTAGGCATATTGAGTCGGCGAATGTGGGCACTCTCACCCATACTAGTCAAAGGACAATCCCTCGCGAACAGGAGTTCGTAACCTGCTCAAGATTGAGATCAAGTTGCCTAGGTTATCCTAGTGAAATTGAAACCTAACTAGTCAACGGAGTTACATCTAATAGTTACTATTTCGCGGTCCGTTCTTATGTAATCTCATTACATAAGATATTTCCACTCACATGTCATCTACACGAACACATTAGGATCACAGTGTTTGTATCATATACAAAGTGAGCCACATCCATAGTTTTACCAGGGTAAGGTACCCAAGCCTTATCCTCTAACTATAGACCCTTTAGGCTGTATCTCGAACTGAGATCATTTATATGTACACTACATTCAATTAAAGATACATTTTACAGCCTTGGATGTTTAGTTTATTGGATTTATGGTTAAAACAATGGCAATATCGTAAATAACGAACAGTAACTCTTTATTGAAATAATAACACTTTATTACATTAATTAGAACAATAATTACAAACTACGAGTTTTAGGGCACAAATCCCAACAAACTCCCACTTGCACTAAAACTCTAGTGGGGTACAACATAATCTAAAACAGTGGTTACAGAGATATAAATACAATAAACTAGGGCATCCATATACCCCATTACATATCTCCCACTTGCCCTAGATTAGCCTATGTACATATCTCGTAGACTCAGACTCTCCAGATGACCCTCGAACACTTTAGCCGTGAGAGTCTTTGTAAACGGATCAACAATATTTTGCTCCGAAGAGATATTCGTGACTGTCACATCTCCTCATTGCACTATTTCTCGTATCAGGTGATACTTCCTCTCAATGTGCTTACCTCGCTTATGGCTGCGAGGTTCCTTCGAATTGGCTACCGCACCACTGTTGTCACAGTATAAGGTGATGGGAGATTCCATATTTGGAATAACTTCCAAATCAGTAAGGAATTTCCTTAGCCAAACAACCTCTTTAGCTGCTTCATAAGCAGCGACATACTCAGCCTCCATCGTGGAGTCAGCGATGCATCCTTGCTTGATGCTTCGCCATACTATAGCTCTCCCGTTAAGGGTGAAAACTAATCCCGATGTGAATTTTCGAGAATCGTTATCAGTCTGAAAATCAGAATCAGTGTATCCAGTAAGGATCAAACCCTTAGACCCATACACTAGCGTATAGTCCCTCGTTCTCCTTAGATACTTGAGGATATTTTTAACTGCTGTCTAGTGGTCTAACCCTGGATTGAACTGGTACCTACTGACTATTCCCACTGCATATCAAATGTTCGGCCTCGTGCATAGCATAGCATACATTAATCTACCTACTGCAAAGGCATAGGGAATATGTCTCATATCCTCAACTTCTTGAGGTGTCTTGGGACACTGTTCCCTAGACACATGTACTCCATGCCTGAAGGGTAATAAGCCCCTTTTGGAATTCTGCATCGAATATCTGGACAACATTTTGTCGATATAAGACGCTTGAGACAGTGCTAGCGTTCTATTCTTGCGATTCCTGAAGATCTGAATCCAAAGAACATACTGCGCCTCTCCCAAATCTTTCATTTGGAATTGGGTCACCAACCAATTCTTTATGTCAGTAAGGTATCCTACATCATTCCCAATGAGTAGGATATCATCCACATAAAGTACTAATAAAGCTACTTTGTCGTTGATGATCCTATTGTAAACACAAGGCTCATCAACGTTTTGGTCAAAACCGTATGACTTGATCACAGTATCAAATCTTATATTCCAAGATCTTGAGGCTTGTTTCAACCCATAAATGGATCGATTGAGCTTGCAAACTTTTTGCTCCTGACCTTGGGATATGAACCTTTCGGGCTGAGACATATAGATGCTCTCGTCAAGATTACCATTCAATAAGGCAGTCTTGACATCCATTTAACAAATTTCATAATCATAAAATGCGGCTATGGACAAGAGTATCCTTATAGACTTCAACATAGCAACAGGGGAAAAAGTTTCTTCATAGTCAACTTCTTCCCTTTGGGTAAAACCCTTTGCTACAAGTCTAGCCTTAAAGGTCTGTACCTTTCGGCTGCATCTCTCTTTCTCTTATAGATTCATTTACACCCTATGGGTCTAACCCCTTGAGGTTGGTCTACAAGTTTCCATACTGAATTGAAGTCCATTGACTCCATTTCAAGGTCCATGGCTTTGATCCATTGGTCATTGTCTACGTCATTCATTGCCTGTTTATAAGACAATGGATCTTCTATGTCGTCATCAGGTATGACAACTTGAGTTTCAGCTAAACCCAAGTAGCGGCCAGGTTGGGAAACAACCCTCCCACTGCGTCGAGGCATTCCCAACGATTGAGAAGGACGAGACTGACTTGAGGTGCTGACTCTCCCATCAACTCTTGTTGGTTCATGTGTAGCTTCATTTAGTACCAATTTACTACGCGGTATGTGGTTCCTAATGTGATCTTCCTCCAAGAACGTGGCGTTTGTCGACACAATCACCTTGTGTTCTTGTGGGTCGTAGAAAAAACCACCTCTCGTTTCTTTGGGATAGCCAACAAATTGGCACAATTTTGAAATTGTCACGAGCACGTGTGTCGGACAACCCCAAATACTGAAGTGTTGTAAACTAGGTTTACGCCCCTTCCACAGTTCAAAAGGTGTTTCTGAAACACTTTTTGATGGAACATTGTTCAAGATTTGAACTGCAGTCTCTACTGCGTATCCCTAAAACGAGGCAGGCAACTGAGCATAGCTCATCATAGAACGAACCATGTCCAACAAGGTTCTATTTCTCCTTTTTGATACACCATTTTGCTGTGGTGTATTAGGTGCTGAGAGTTGAGATTTAATTCCATGTTCTATCATATAGTCCTGGAATCTCAAATTCATATACTCTCCACCTCGATCGGATCGAAGTGTTTTGATGGTTTTTCCTAATGCATTCTCTACTTTAGCCTTATACTCTTTGAACTTTTCCAGAGCTTCAGACTTGTGATGCATTAGGTATAAATAACCATACCTCGAATAATCATCTATGAAAGATATGAAATATTCGTACCCACCTCGAGCTTAACATTCATCGGACCACAATGATCCGAATGTACAAGTTCTAAGGGCTCTAGGGCTCTATAACCTTTTCCAGTAAAAGGTCGCTTGGTCATTTTACCTTCCAAGCAAGACTCGCAAGGCGGTAAAGAATCATCTTCTAACTTATTTAGAAGTCCATTCTAAGAGAGTCTCTCAATCCGGTTGAGATTAATATGACCAAGTCTAAAATGCCATAGATAGGTATTATTATTTGGAGAAATTCTTTGCCTTTTATTTTGAGTGCTAGCATTCTTAAACATCTCATGATTTAAAATTACTTTCGTTTTGTTTGGTTTCAGTACATACAAGCCATTTTTCAATTTAGCAGAACAAATATTGACACCCTCTTTCAAAATGAACGCTTCATTAATTGAAAAAGAAATACAATATCCAAGTTCTATTAAACAAGAGATAGAAATTAAGTTCCTTTTAAGCTTAGGAACTATATACAGATTTTTAAATAAAAGAAATCTATCTCCAAAAAATAGCTTGGCATTTCTCACTGCACGAGCTGAGACGACGTCTCCCGTTCCGACCCTGAGCGTCATCTCACCCTCTTCGAGCTCCTTGAAGGAACTAGTTTCCTAAAATGAAGAGCAAACGTGATTAGTGGCTCCTGAATCAAGTATCCAGGTAAAATCATCATTTTCAACTAAACAAGTTTCAAGAATAAGGGTTTAAATAAAGGAAAACTCGTTGATAACGAACAATAACACTTTATTGAAATAATAACATTTTATTATATTAATTAGAACATAATTACAAACTACGAGTTTTAGGGCACAAATCCCAACAGTATCAGCGTTGCAACGCCACAGACGTTTCACAGAAGGCTTCAACGAGCAGAAACGTATTTTTAATTATATATTAAGTATAAAAACATTTTATATTTCATTTATTTAATTTTAATTAATATAATTAGATTATATTAATTAAAATTATATTTAGGGTGCCAAAATTGGTCTAATTTTGCTATTTAAATTATGCAATTGTTGTGTAATTATTGTCATGCATAATGCATGCTTTTAATTTAGATATCCCACCTTAGATTAAGCATTTCCACACATCATTTATAATATACAGAATTATATTATATAGTTTGCATGATTAATTAATATAAGGTGTTATATTAATTTATGGACAACATTAACATGCATTATATTTCATGAGATGATTATACTATGTATGTCTTATTATTCATGAGATGAATGATCAAGCACTATAACATAGTATGCATGTCACCTAAGATTAATTATTAGTTTTAAAACGTTTAGAACTTGGAAATAATATACCTTAGGTTATCTAGTTCTAATTAGATTAGAATTAGGAACCAAGTTATTTATAAACAATGATTAAAAGAGAAACTCTGTCTAAGGAAAGTTCTGTCTAGGCTGGGGTATTTAAGCTGACGGAAACGGAACACTCCTACCTGGGAACTGACCTGGGAGTGAAATTTAATCAGAGAGTATATAAATCATAGTAGCATCAGCGGGTTTATTAAGGGGTTAATAAACTAGATATCCTAGGCTTAATATAAAAGTTATATTAACAAACTTAAGATAAAATCAATATAAGAGTTATATTGATTATCGATATAAGAGTTATATTGATAAATTTAAGTAAAACCATTTGTTGGGTTTAGTCTAAGTAAGATTCCTATAAATTTAAAGTATCCAGTGGGAGAAAAAGTGTATATGATACATATTTTTCCACTTACGTTATCTTTGGGAAGTTCACACCGTGAGACTCATACTTGGCCTCGTGGTGCAAACGGGAGGTCCCCCTTCGGATGGTGTTTGTATGAGTCAATATCAAGGTGAATGGAGAGGGTACTTATAGTGAGTGGGAGCAGATTTAGTGAAAACAAAACCTATGGTCTCTTCAGTCGGTTTACACCGTAAGATTACTATGGTCAACCTGCTAGTTTGGTCTGGACCAGACAATCCCTTCGGAGGGCTTGATCATAAGGGATCGAACACAGTAGACACCCGAAAGGGATAAAGATTTCCTTAGTCTGTTTTTCAATTTAGTCCTCCCATTGGCGGATTTTATTGAATGGGGACTCTGGGATCTAAAGACAGAGGGTTACACTCACAAGGTACATAAGATGTGTATGTATCCTGACCGAAAAATGGTAACTAAAGCCTATTGGAATAAGAGTTATTCTGGCATTAGGTTTTGGTCAAGAATGTCTTGATCTAGAGGAGGAGTGTTTTTTATTACCCTTCGGTGTCATACATTCTAAACCTTTGGAGTATCATTGCAAATTATAAATGACCTAGGAATCATTTGATAATTAGCTAAAACATGATTGGATTAGACAATTATAGCAAGAAACTTATACAAATTTGCTTTGTAAATTTTTCAGCAAAAAATGTCTAGCTCTATAATTTCCTTATTGGGTGCAGAAAAGTTAACCGGAGAGAATATGATGGCATGGAAAAACAAACTCAACACTATATTGTTAGTGGATGATCTAAAGTTTGTGCTAACTGAGGAGTGTCCTCAGGTGCCAGGCTCGAATGCTTCACGAAATGTTCGTGATGCATATGATCGATGGATCAAGGCCAATGATAAGGCCAAGGTCTACATGCTGGCAAGTATGTCTGACATATTAGCCAAGAAGCATGAGGGCATGATAACTACCAAGGAAATCATGGATTCCTTGTTGGGTATGTTTGGACAACAGTCCACACAGGCCCGACACAATGCCATAAAGTACATATTCAACTCGAGGATGTCAGAGGATACATCTGTTCGGGATCATGTCCTAGATATGATGGTGCACTTTAACATCCAGAGTCGAATGGTGCTTCAATCGATGAATCGAGCCAGGTAAGCTTCATTCTAGAAACTCTTCTAGATAGTATCCTACAGTTTATAAGTAATGCTGTTATGAACAAGCTTACTTTTAATCTTACCTCCCTTCTGAATGAACTCTAAACCTTTCAATCTTTGATGAAAATTCACGGATCGAAAGGTGAGAAAAATGTTGCCAGTAGGAGTAATCATAGAGGTTCGACCTCTGGATAAAAAATAGTGGCTTCATCTTCTTCTAACCTGAAAGGGAAGAAGAAGAACATGAAGAAGGTTGGTAAAGGGAAACGAGCTGACAAAGCTGCCGTCTAGAAGGGCAAGAAAGTAAAAAAAGTTGCTGACAAAGGAAAGTGTTTCCACTGCAACGAAGACGGGCATTGAAAACGGAATCGTCCGAAATACATTGTAGAAAATAAGAAGGAAGGTAAATATGATTTACTTTGCTTAGAAGCTTATTTAGTGGAAAATGATAAAACTACTTGGATACTTGATTCAGGCGGCACTAATCATGTTTGCTCTTCTTTTCAGGGAATTGAGTTCTGGCAGCAGCTACAGAAAGGAGAGATAACACTCCGGGTTAGAAATGGAGAAGTCGTCTCAGCTGTAGTAGTAGGCACGATGAAACTTTATTTTGGCAAGAAATAAATGTTGTTAGACAATATATTAGTGATACCAGGGTTTACTAGAAACCTTATTTCAATTTCTTGTCTTATAGAACAATGTATTTATGTTTCTTTCTCAGTGAATAAAGTGTTTATTTTGAAGAAAGGTGTGGAACTATGTTCAGCTTCATTAGAAAATTGTTTGTATGTTTGAAGGCCTAATTCAGTCAAAATGGTTTTGAACACTGAATTATTTAAAACTACACACACACAAACTAAGAAACGTAAAATTTCTCCTGAAAAAAATGCTCATCTTTGGCATCTTAGATTGTGTCACATTAATCTCAATAGGATTGAGAGATTGGTAAAGAATGGACTTCTAAATGAGTTAGAAGAAAATACTTTACCTGTATGTGAATCCTGCCTAGAAGGCAAAATGACTCAAAGACCTTTTAGTGGAAAAGGTTATAGAGCCAAAGAACCTCTTGAGCTTATACATTCAGACCTTTGTGGTCCGATGAGTGTTAAAGCCAGAGGAGGATATGAATATTTCATCTCCTTTGTAGATGATTATTCTAGATTTGGGCATATTTACCTAATACAACATAAGTCTGAAGCACTTGAAAACTTCAAGGAATACAAGACTGAAGTTGAAAATCAATTGGGTAAAACAATTAAAACGCTTCGATCAGATCGAGGTGGAGAGTACATGGATTTAAAATTCCAGAACTATATGATAGTGTAAGCCCTAAACTCTATTTTCTTTTATCATTTTACGCTCATTCATGATGTTTTGAAATAAGCAAAATCGTATAGGTTGCACTAAAGGATGTCGTGATCGAATTTTGGAATCTATTGAATTTGGAGCTACAATGTGTCTAAACTTCATAAGGGGATAGGTAAACCATTGAAATAAGCATATTAAAAGTTGCATTGAAGTAAGTTCAAATCATTAGCAAATTGGAGAAGTTTTAGGTGCATCATGTATTGAATGGAAGATCATATGTCTCACACACTTGGGATAACTTGGCTAAATTCTTAGGGTTTCTTTATACACTTATTTTGGTGTTTTAAAAAGAAAAGAAAGAAAGGGATAAAGGAAAGGAAAAAGAAAAGGAAAAAGAAAAGAAAAAGCAAAAGGGAAAAAGACAAAGTTTGCCTCCTTGCTTTTTAAAATGACTTTATCTTCTCCATTTTCTTCTTCATTTATCAAAACCAAGCTGAAATTTCGTGGGTTAAGGAGAAAGGAAGAAGAAGGAAGCCATTTTTCATAAACTTGGAGCTGTAGTTGCAGAAGAAAGGAGAAGAACTCAAGAGGATTCTTTATTGCAAAGAAGGAAATCAACTCGAGACAAGCTCTGATTTTCTGTTCATCTCGAGCTCCACAAGAAGAGGTAAGAGTTGAGCTTTTGTTTCATGAAATTTAACTCATATTGGAACAAAATTCGTGAAGGAAGCTCGAGCCAATTCTGATGTTAAGTTGCTGTTTTGTTAAGAGGAAGGCAGAAGACAGAAATTTGTTGTCAAATCCGAGAGGTCTCTGATGTTTTGGTTGTTCTGATCTGTATACTTGGAGTTAGAAGCTCTAATTGGTATGGTTAGAAATCTTATTCAATTTCCTACAAGTTTCGTGAAGGAATCGTGAGAAGGAAATGATTGGAAAATGTTGTAATCTTCAGGTTAAGTTTCGGGTTGCAGCAGGAAGTGAAATCTGGAACAGCAGCAGAATCATTTTAGGGGTTACGCTACTGAGGTAATTTCTAACCAATACGTTAGGAATCTCATTTTCATGTCTTCATAAGCGTTTTAGAGGGTTCAAAAATGAAGAGTTTGGTATAAAGTACATTCTTTTTGGATATGTAATGAAGAAGTTATGGCTGTCTGAAAACAGGGCAGAAAATCTGAAAAATGCTGGAATTTTGAAAGTATGTTTTCTTGCAAGTTTTAAGGTCAAAAATCATGAGCTCGAGGTTCTAATGATTGATTTGGCTTGTTTGACAGGCCAAGAGCAAATAGGTCAAGTTTACAAGCCAAGGTTCCAATTCTAATACTGTGAGTGACTCTATCTTAGAACTATGTTTGACCTATGTTTTTCTTCATGAACATAAGTGTTGATAATTACATCTTGTTTGAACTAGTTGTGAATGGCTTCATGGAGTTTTCTAACATAAGGTTCATGATGGAACCTAAGCATGCTTTGAATTAGTTGTAACTATAAATCCAAGTATGGAAAGTAAATTATGAAAGTATGTTTTCCTTTAGAGAATGTTTTGTGTAAATCAACTTGGGAACATGTTTAGATGATAATATGAAATTGTCAAGAAATTGTTGTATGTGTTATAAAGACATGATTTCCATGGTAAACAAGTTATGCCTTGATCTTGATTAACCCCTAATACTGAAGGACATTCGAGAAGGTACTTAGGGGGGGGGATGAATCATGATATCCCGATACTGAAGGACAATGAGAATGTATCCGGGAAGTAAATGGTTTTACCTAAATACTGAAGGACAATGAGAAGGTATTCGGGTAGTAAATGGTTTTACCTTAATACTGAAGGACATAGAGAAGGTATTAGGGAAAACCAAACGACCAAAGGTATTCCACGTGCACGTGAGAGAGAGAGAGAGGTATGAACCTTATTGGAATAAATGTAACTCTACCACCTCTATGGTTTGATGTGGTGTCATGTCATGTGTTTTATTGTTATGAGCTTCTATATTATTGATCTATCTACCCTTGATATGTTAGTACATTTCGAGTTGTGTGTTATGCACAAGTGGTGACTTAAACCTGTAAATTGGAAGCATGGTATGTTATGTTTACAAACAGATGTTAAGCTATTTTCTACTTATAATCTGCCATTATTATGATTCACCTGTGAGCTTATAATGTTTTAAAGGTAGACACTCACTGAGCTTTTTAGCTCATTCTTTCAATGTTTTCAAACCTTTTCAGGTAGAGATCGAGCTCCTGGCACCTGACATCCTGCCATAGTCTGCTGGAAGTTCATAAGTTGTTAGTTTGTACGTGGCTGGTGTTGTATAGCAAGTCGTTATGTAGTTATAGAAGTCTTATACATTAGCGGTTGTATATACAATGAGTTGTCTTGTGTTGTTTGATGCACTTGACTTTTAGTTTCCAAGAGAGACTTATGAAGGGTTTCTCCTTGTGTATGTTTAATAGTTGTCCAGTTTCTGCTGTGTTATGTTAAAATGTTCCATATGCGAACATAGTATGTTTATCAGGAGTACAGGGTCAGCAGGTATTGTTAAGAGGTAAACAATGTCTGTTGGTTTCACGCCGCCTTTCGGGCTAAGTAGCAGGTAGTTCGGGAGGGGGTGTGACAATTTGGTATCAGAGCAGTTAGCTCCATGGGAATGAGACAGGGCAAGTTAGCTCTGAGAATAAAGTAAAAGTCATAACAAGTTATTGAGTTAGTTCAGATCGAACTAGTAAGGTATGGTCGAAGTATGGATAAGAGTAAGTCCGATTAGGGCTAAATGTGAATAGAAGTTTAGTATCGTGTGTATGGGAGTTAGATATCCATAGTAAGTCTAGTATATTGATATGTTATTGGAGTCATGCCACCACGCACTAAAGGGCACGCACGCAGGGATCGGGCGGGATGCGAGGATCCTACCCAAGGCCAATTTGAGAGGGGATCTAGTGCCCCGAGAGTCCAAACTGAGGCTACAGATGAGCAACATGTTAGTTTTTCACAAGAGGTAGGTGTGCCAGAGAAAGCAGGGCCAAGTGATTCAAAAAAAAAAGAAAAAAAAAAGGCGTATAGAATAGAACGTCTAAAGAAATTAGGAGCCACAAAGTGTTTGATGGTTCCATAGTCCCGGTGATAGAAGTTTGGTGAATATGCTACAAAATGTTTTGATGTAATGAGTTGCTCATGAGCAAAGTCAAGCTAGCCACATTCCTATTAGAGGAAGAAGCGAGAGGATGGTGGAAATCGATTTTAGCTTGATGGAGTGATGCACGTACTCTGGATTGGCAAACATTCAGAGGCATATTCAAAGATAAATATTACCCTAGCACGTAACGTGAGGCAAAGAAGGATGAATTTTGTTAGAACTAAAACAAGATACACTTTCACTGGCTGAGTATGAGAGAAGATATACCGAGTTGTCGCGGTATGTTGATGTGATTGTGGCATCTAAGAGCGGCGTGTGTCGACGATTTGAAAGAGGGTTACGACCGAGATACGCACTCCCGCCATGACCATTGCTAAGTGGTGACTTCTCTCGGTGGTAGAGACCGCTCTGCGTGTTGAGCAGAGTATATAGCAGAGGAGAAGTCGTGAGTGAAGCCTAGTTGTGGAGGCTTTGGGCAGCAAAGCGATTTCAAGGTCGTGAGCAATGAGGTTCACACTTGAGTAAATGTTTCCAAGTCAATAAGACTTTAAGGAGCAAGCTAGTAGCCAAGTAGCCGTGCATCGAGGCGGATGATTGTGGGTAGTGCCTATCGAGGCGAGTTAAAAAGAACTTAATTAGTTTGTTTGATTAGCAAAGAAGGCGCCAAGAGGGCAAGAGTCTATTGCCGATATAGCAAGGAAAACTCCATGTGTGATCTGTTGCAAGAATCATCAAGGTCATTGTCTTGTGAGTGTTGGTACATGCTACCGATCTTGACAACGAGGACATGTCAAGAGGATTGTCCATGCCTATGGACAACCGCATGCATGAGGGACTAGGGAGTTGAGTCCCAGTTAGTTGAGCACCCGAGAGTTTTCAAGAGATGGCAAGAGAGGGCACCAAAGTGGTGTTAGACTAAAGAGAGTTGCAGGAGGCCCAGGCAACACGGAAAGGTCTACGCTATGACTCAAGAAGAAGCGAGAAGATGCATCATAAGTCATTCATCGGTATGATTACTATTTGTAATGTATCTGCGCACTTGTTTTAATAAAACCGGATGCTACACATTTCTTTGTTTTTTTAGTATGTTCTTGACTAAGTTGAATGGGGAAGCTAGAACCTTTATGTAAAAGGTTAGTTATATACACTCTAGTTGGTGATGTGTTACTAGTCAATGCAAAGGTCATGACTATGAGGTCTTAGTAGAAGGTCTTATTATGTTAGTGGATCTTCTTTCACTAGACTTGCGGTATGAGATGCAATCTTAAGGATGGATTTCAGTATTTACTCATTATGCTTCCAGAGATTGCCATATAAAGGAAGTTGTTTTCAAGAAACCAGGTTAGTGAAGTGGTTTTAGGGGATGAAAGAAAGATTATTCCTACGAGTTTGATTTCAGCATTCAAAGCTCAGAAATTGTTGAGAAAAGGATGCACGGCGTTTCTTGCTCACGTAGTGGAGGTGCAGGAAGAAAAGCTAAAACCGTAAGATGTTCTTGTGGTAAATGAGTTTCTTGATGTTTTTCCAAGCAGATCCATCGAGGTTACACACTGATAGGGAGGTAGAGTTCACTATTGAATTGTTACAGAACAAAGACCTATTTTGCGGTGCGCCAGATAGAATGACTCCAAGTGAGATCAGGGAGCTAAAGATGTAGTTATAAAGACTAGTAGATAAGGGATACATTAGACCTAGTGTATCGCCTTGGAGAGCTCCAGTGTTATCTGTGAAAAAGAAAGATGGTATCCGTAGATTATGCATTGATTATAGATAGTTAAACAAAGTCACGATACGTAATAAGTATTCTTTACCCTGAATAGATGACTTGTTTGACCAGTTATGAGGTGCATCGATGTTTTGTAAGATTAATTTAAGATCAGGATATCATAAGTTAAAGGTCAGAGAATCAGACATTCCTAAGACGTTTTTCATAATGAGGTACGAGCATTATGAGTGTTTAGTAATGTCATTCGTTTTAACAATGCACTAGCGATTTTCATGGACCCCATGGATGTGAGTTTTCCACCGAAGATTTGGATAACTTTGTAATAGTGATTATTGATGATATACTAGTTTACTCAGTTGACAGGAAAGCTCATGAGGAACATTTGAGGATTATTCTGCAAACACTACGAGATAAACAGTTGTACGCTAAATTCACCAAATTTGAGTTTCGGTTGAATTAGGTAGTGTTTAGGGCATGTTTGTTTCAAAGCAAATGGAGTTAGTGTGGATCCGCATTAAGTGAAAGTTGTGGTCAACCGGGAGAGACCAGCCAGTATGACAGAGGTACGTAGTTTCCTAGGCTTGGCAGGATACTACAGACGGTTTGTTGAGGATTTCTCACGATTAGCATTACCATTAACAATTTTGACAAGGAAGAATGCTAAGTTTGAATGGTTAGATAAGTGTGAACAGGATTTTCAAGAATGAAAAGAGGTTAGTTACAACACCTATTTCGACACTTCTCATGCTTGGGAATAGAGTATGTAATTTATTGTGACGCCTCGAGGCAAGGTTTAGGGTTTGTGCTCTCGTGCAAGAAGGAAAAGTAATAGCTTATACGTCAAGACAATTGAAAAAGCACGAATGTAATTACCCTACCCATGATTTCGAGCTAGCGGCAGCTTGTTTTAGCAATCAAGATCCAGGAGACATTACTTGTTTGGTGAAAGGTGTCACATCTACACAGATCATAAGAGTCTGAAGTATATCTTTGATCAGAGGGAGTTGAATATGAGACAAAGAAGATGGTTAGAACTTATTAAAGATTATGATTGTACTATAGAATACCATCCTGGTAAGGTGAATGTGGTAGCAGATACATTGAAAGAGAAGTGAAGACTTCCTAGGATACCTTGTGTGGTATTCGAGCAACATTTTTATGTACTTTAAGGAATTTCTAAGGCGGTTCAAACAATGAGAGAGAATTCAGGGGTCTTTAGTTAAATTTGAGATCAGGCCTTCACTCATAATAGAGATTGTGAGAAGACAATCGAGAGAATAGTAACTTATGAGAAAATGTTTGGAAAGTCCAAACAGGCCCAAAAGCAAAATTTAAAATGAGATCGAGACGGAGACATAGAGAAACAGGAAGACTATGTGTTCCGAAAGTGTTAGTGAGCATAAGAATGCTATTCTAGAGAAAGCTCACAGTTCAGCTTACGCTATACATCCAGGAAGCACCAAGATGTATAAGACATTGAAAGGAATGTATTGGTGGCACAGGATGAAGCGAGAGATAGGCGATTATGTTGATAGATGTTTGATATGCCAACAAAGTTAAAAACAGTTAGACAGAGACCAAGAAGACTCCTTAATCCACTACTCGTGTCGAGTGGAAATGAGAGCATATCGCTATGGATTTCTGTTGTTTGTACATCATACTCCAAGTGGACATGATGGTATATGGTAATGGTCGATAGACTCACTAAGACAAAGCAAGGTTTATATCGATTAAAATCGACGTCTACACTTGAACAACTTGTTAAGCTATACGTCGACAAAATTGTGAGTCAATACAGAGTGCCAAAGTGTCCATAGTTTTGAGATAGAGATCCGAGATTTACTTCTATGTTTTGGCCTAGTTTCTGTAAAGCTATGGGAACAAAGCTCAAGTTTAGTACAAACATTCCATCCTCGCATGGATGGGCAATCAGAGAGGACCATCCGGACCTTAGAGGACATGTTGAGAGCATGTGTCCTTCAATTTAAAGGGAGTTGGGATACACACCTATCGCTTATGGAATTCGCTTACAATAACAATTATCAGTCTAGTTTGACATGGCACCATTTGAGGCTCGTATATTGGAATGAACTAGAAGAGCGGAAACTAATCGGTCCTGAGTTGGTGCAAGTTATGACAAACAATATTAAGGTAATCAGAGAGAATCTGAAGGTAGTACAAGACCGTTAGAAGAGTTATGCAGATAAGCGACGAAAGGATTTAGATTTCCAGGTCGGAGATCAAGTATTCTTGAAGTTATCTCCGTGGAGAGGTGTCCTTCGTTTTGGCAAGAAAGGTAAGTTAAGTTCTAGATATATTGGTCCTTATCCAGTAACGGAGCGAATTAGACCAGCAGCCTACAGACTGGAGTGGCCAGCAAAACTATCTCGAGTACATGATGTTTTTCATGTGTCCATGTTGAGGAAGTATTATCCAGATCCGACACATGTGTTGCAAGCACAACCAGTTGAGTTGAAAGCGAAGACATAATGAAAGAAAAGTACCCACAACTTTTTTCGTCTTTGAATTTCGAGGCGAAATTCCTCTTGGGGTAGTAAATTGTAATCCCTAAACTCTATTTTCTTTTATCATTTTACCCTCATTCATGATGTTTTGAAATAAGCAAAATCGTATAGGTTGCACTAAAGGATGTCGTGATCGAATTTTGGAATCTATTGAATTTGGAGCTACAATGTGTCTAAACTTCATAAGGGGATAGGTAAACCATTGAAATAAGCATATTAAAAGTTGCATTGAAGTAAGTTCAAATCATTAGCAAATTGGAGAAGTTTTAGGTGCATCATGTATTGAATGGAAGATCATATGTCTCACACACTTGGGATAAGTTGGCTAAATGCTTAGGGTTTCTTTATACACTTATTTTGGTGTTTTAAAAAGAAAAGAAAGAAAGGGATAAAGGAAAGGAAAAAGAAAAGGAAAAAGAAAAGAAAAAGCAAAAGGGAAAAAGACAAAGTTTGCCTCCTTGCTTTTTAAAATGACTTTATCTTCTCCATTTTCTTCTTCATTTATCAAAACCAAGCTGAAATTTCGTGGAGAAGGAGAAAGGAAGAAGAAGGAAGCCATTTTTCATAAACTTGGAGCTGTAGTTGCAGAAGAAAGGAGAAGAACTCAAGAGGATTCTTTATTGCAGCAAGGAAATCAACTCAGACAAGCTCTGATTTTCTGTTCATCTCGAGCTCCACAAGAAGAGGTAAGAGTTGAGCTTTTGTTTCATGAAAGTTAACTCATATTGGAACAAAATTCGTGATGGAAGCTCGAGCCAATTCTGATGTTAAGTTGCTGTTTTGTTAAGAGGAAGACAGAAGACAGAAATTTGTTGTCAAATCCGAGAGGTCTCTGATGTTTTGGTTGTTCTGATCTGTATACTTGGAGTTAGAAGCTCTAATTGGTATGGTTAGAAATCTTATTCAATTTCCTACAAGTTTCGTGAAGGAATCGTGAGACGAAAATGATTGGAAGATGTTGTAATCTTCAGGTTAAGTTTCGGGTTGCAGCAGGAAGTGAAATCTGGAACAGCAGCAGAATCATTTTAGGGGTTAAGCTACTGAGGTAATTTCTAACCAATACGTTAGGAATCTCATTTTCATGTCTTCATAAGAGTTTTAGAGGGTTCCAAAATGAAGAGTTGGGTATAAAGTACATTCTTTTTGGATAAGTAATGAAGAAGTTATGACTGTCTGAAAACAGGGCAGAAAATATGAAAATGCTGGAATTTTGAAAGTGTGTTTTCTTGCAAGTTTTAATGTAAAAAATCATGAGCTCGAGGTTCTAATGATTGATTTGGCTTGTTTGACAGGCCAAGAGCAAATATGTCAAGTTTACAAGCCAAGGTTCCAATTCTAATACTGTGAGTGACTCTATCTTAGAACTATGTTTGACCTATGTTTTTCTTCATGAACATAAGTGTTGATAATTACATCTTGTTTGAACTAGTTGTGAATGGCTTCATGGAGTTTTCTAACATAAGGTTCATGATGGAACCTAAGCATGCTTTGAATTAGTTGTAACTATAAATCCAAATATGGAAACTAAATTATGAAAGTATGCTTTCCTTTAGAGAATGTTTTGTGTAAATCACTTGGGAACATGTTTAGATGATAATATGAAATTGTCAAGAAATTGTTGTATGTGTTATAAAGACATGATTTCCATGGTAAACAAGTTATGCCTTGATCTTGATTAACCCCTAATCATCAAGGACATTCGAGAAGGTACTTAGGGGATGAATCATGATATCCCGATCATGAAGGACAATGAGAAGGTATCCAGGGAAGTAAATGGTTTTACCTAAATCTTCAAGGACAATGAGAAGGTATTCGGGTAGTAAATGGTTTTACCTTAATTTGAAGGACATAGAGAAGGTATTAGGAAAACCAAACGACTAAAGGTATTCCACGTGCACGTGAGAGAGAGAGAGAGGTATGAACCTTATTGGAATAAATGTAACTCTACCACCTCTATGGTTTGATGTGGTGTCATGTCATGTGTTTTATTGTTATGAGCTTCTATATTATTGATCTATCTACCCTTGATATGTTAGTACATTTCGAGTTGTGTGTTATGCACAAGTGGTGACTTAAACTCAGTAAATTGGAAGCATGGTATGTTATGTTTACAAACGGATGTTAAGCTATTTTCTACTTATAATCGCCATTATTATGATTCACCGTGAGCTTATAATGTTTTAAAGGTAGACACTCACCGAGCTTTTTAGCTCATTCTTTCAATGTTTTCAAACCTTTCGTGTAGAGATCGAGCTCCACGGCACCGACATCCCGCCATAGTCTGCTTTGGAAGTTCATAAGTTGTTAGTTTGTACGTGGCTGGTGTTGTATAGCAAGTCGTTATGTAGTTATAGAAGTCTTATACATTAGCGGTTGTATATACAATGAGTTGTCTTGTGTTGTTTGATGCACTTGACTTTTAGTTTCCAAGAGAGACTTATGAAGGGTTTCTCCTTGTGTATGTTTAATAGTTGTCCAGTTTCTGCTGTGTTATGTTAAAATGTTCCATATGCGAACATAGTATGTTTATCAGGAGTACAGAGTCAGCAGGTATTGTTAAGAGGTAAACAATGTCTGTTGGTTTCACGCCGCCTTTCGGGCTAAGTAGCAGGTAGTTCGGGAGGGGGGTGTGACAGATAGAATATGGAATTAAATCCCAACTTTCGGCTCCTGGTACACCACAACAAAATGGTGTATCGGAAAGGAGAAATAGAACCTTGTTGGACATGGTTCGATCAATGATGAGTTATGTTCATCTCCCTAGTTCCTTTTGGGGTTACGCAGTAGAGACTGTGGTATACATTTTGAACAATGTGCCCTCAAAAAGTGTTTCTGAAACACCTTACATCGACAAAGTGTTGTTGAGGTTTAAGATGCAAGACTCCAAAAAGGGTTTATTGCCTTTTAGATATGGAGTTCATTTGTCTAAGGAACAGTGTCCTAAGACACCTCAAGGAGTTGAGGACATGAGACGGATTCCTTATGCATTAGCTGTTGGGAGCCTGATGTACGCCAAGTTGTGTACTAGGTCAGACATCTGTTTTGCAGTTGGAATGGTCAGTAGGTATCAATCCAATCTAGGACTTGAACACTGGACAACGGTTAAAACAATCCTTAAGTATTTTCGGAGAACAAGGAACTACATGATTGTGTATGGGACTAAGGATTTGATCCTTACAGGATACACAAATCCTGACTTTCAGACTGATAAAGATTCTCGAAAATCTACATCAGATTCAGTATTTACACTTAACGGAGGAGTTGTAGTACGACGAAGCGTTAAGCAGGAATGCATAATTGATTCCACCATAGAAGTCGAATATGTAGCAGCTCTTCAAGCAGGTAAAGTGGTTGTTTGGTTAAGGAACTTCATATTAGATTTGGAAGTTGTTCCAAATATGAGTTTGCCTATCACGTTGTATTCTGATAACAGTGGTGTCGTGGCAAATTTAAAGGAACCTCGAAGTCACAAGAGGGGTAAGCATATTGAGCGAAAATATCATCTCATCAGAGATATCGTGCATCTAGAAGACGTGATTCTCACGAAGATAGCCTTAGAGCACAACATTGTTGATCATTTTACAAAGGCTCTCACGACTAAAGTATTTGCGAGTCACCTAGAAGGTCTAGGTTTACAAGTCTTCCCCAACTAGGGCAAGTGGGAGTGTATTGTACAAAGGGTTTCAATGCCCTAGTTTATTGTATTCAAATTATTGTAATGTTTAGTACTCCACAAGCTTTAGGTCAAGTGGGAGATTGTTGGGATTTGTGTCCTAAACTTATGTAATTTTGATCAAATAAATAAAGAGTTATTTGTTTTGGTAAAATTATATTCTCGCTTTATAAATCCAATAAACTAAAGGTTATAATATATTTTGAACATCAATGTAGTAGACACTATTTGGATTGTTTTCAAGAATATAACCTAAATGGTCTATGGTATAAGAATAATGTTGGAAACCTTATTCTGGTAACACCATGGATGCGACCCATTTTGTAATTATTACAAATGAGGTAATCCAACTCATTCATGTGGATGGCATGCGAGTGGGGGCATCCTGTATGAAAAGTTCATACAAGACCAACTGCAAATTATTAGTCTGACTAGTATAACGTCGTTAATAGGATAAGACTAATAATTTATAGATGGTCATTAGTGACTCGACCTGAATCCTAAGCAAGTTAAAAACTCCTGCTTAGAGGGGTTTGTGCTTAGACTAGTATAGGTGAGAGTGGCCTGTAGCCGACTCAATAAGCCTACCTTCTAAGCGACAAAACCTCGTAGGTAGTTGTGGACTTAACTATGCAAGATGGAATTCACTCATTCCTACACTAAGGAATTAGATAGGTTGTTCCCTTAAGAACTGAGTCCAACAATCCCTTCATTTAAATCCCCTCATGGGATCATTGGATTACCCCTCTCCAAAGCTCAAAGCTCTACCCCAAGAGCTCAACTTCGGTGGCTGGCGAGGTGTAACTCTTAGGCAGAGTAAAGGCCCCAGGACGTGGAGGATTCTCCCCTTTTGAAGAGGAAGGAATGTTCCCCCGAGTACGACACGTGCTGACTCCTGCAGGACGGGGTCGAAGATTATGAGGTTCAGGGGGTGGCACTACCCCTCCCGACAAACTAGAATCTTCAACCTTCAAAGGTCCAACCCTCTACGAGTTTTCTTCTTCTTTCTCCGTTCCGTAATCTCATACAAGGAAACACTTCATGGAGGCATTTCTGAGAAAACAAAATGATACGTTAGTTAATAAAAATGTAGTAGACAAAAGCCAAAAAGAAAGAAGCAATGATAAGAAATTTTAAAGAGGAATTTGAAAAATCTAATCTACCTTGTTAACAACAAACAAGACTATTAGATCTAAAAACCCAAAAATTTCAAATCGAAATGAAATCAAAGAAGCCAAAGATTCTAATGTCAAAATGTTAAGTAACCCTTGACAATTGGATCTAACAACCTTGTTTAAAAAAACAAGACCTTTAGATAACTCAATCTCAAAGACCTCAAAACGAGTTTTGAAAATCAACTCAAGAAAAGTAAAATCGGATTACCTTGTCGACCAAGCATCTCAAGGCAAGAGAACTTGTATGAGATTCGAATCACTCCACAAGCAAGATTGATCAAGTCAAGCTTGAATGATTCTAAGCATGCAACCTAATCTACATAGAATTGCAAAGGAATAGCTCAAAAGCTATAAAAAAAGCTCAAGGCCTCTTTTGATTACATTTTTAATCTTTTCTCTTTAAAATTTCTTACCATTTGGTATTAGAGCCCCTTAGGCTCAAGATCGGATATATGTTTCCTTTGCGTTTATCTTAAATTTCTTATCAAGAAAGCTAAGGAAATCAAATGCCAAGGCCAACCACCGTGACCGAGGCCGACCAACAAGGTTGAAAAAAAAAACAACCTTTAGAAGGCGGAGGAGGTGAGAAACCAACTCTTTCGAGATTCTCCTGACTCACGAGAACGAGTCCAAAACTAGAAGAAGCCTCCAAACTCTTTACAACCCTTACAAAGGCTCGAACCATGACAAGACGACAAAATTCCAAGGGAGCTGAATGAAAAAGAAAATGCAATATGGTTAAGCAGAACATATGGATGCAGTTTCCAAAAAGAAAGGGAATAAGAAAGATAGTAACTCACCATAATGAAGGGAATTGGAGTCCCGCAGCGGAAACAATTGTGAATCGCGCGCTCTTAATTTAGTTATAGCGATTTAATTCAAGAACATATATAACTAGATTAAGCATATGGACATAATGGACAACAAGAAAATTACCTTTGAAGAACATTTCTTCAAGTGCTCCTCCTCTCTCACGATCAAGATCTCAGCAACACGAACCACGAACGGAATAAGACACCACTACTGGATATTCTCCGTTGTTCTCTAGGTAAGGGAGGAATGTGGGTTCCCTTTAGGAGATATGAGATTTTGTGAGAGAGATGTTTTTGTGTTTTGAAACATTTCCAACAACACAACAAAAGCTTGGAATCACTTAACCTAGTTGCATCTCATGCAACCATATATATAGGGGAATAGGATGGAAATGACCATCCTACCCCTCCTTTATTCTCTCTTTAGTATATAGTTTATATATGAATCTAATTCACATTAAAACTATATATTATATCAATTATATCATATATAATTGATATAACACTTCATGTATGAAATTGAACACTTCAACTTCATTCCTAACTTTATACCTCAATATTACCATATTGAGCCAACGAGAGGACCTAATGGACCTACACTTCATGAGCTCTAATGATGTGAGATTAACTCGATCAAACTCTTTGATCCGGGCTAATCAATATTCATTAACTACAAGTCACTCCACTATAGACTTGTAGAATGCACTCTCCTCATTGTAGATTATATTGTGTCCACCGATATAGTCATTACCCATGAGTCGACCCTTCACAGTTGTTCGTAATCACAGCTGGGTCAAATTACCATTTTACCCCGTGATTACCTCTTTGCTCCTTAAGCACCACCGATCCTCTAATGAACAACAAGTCTAAGGTCCTACCTTAGACTCATACCCCTCATAGAGGGCGGGGCCCCGTTGTTCAAGACTGAGTCGATTCTAAGGGAACAACCTATCTAATTCCTTAGTGTTGGAATGAGTGAATTTCATCTTGCACAGTTAAGTTCCCAACTACCTACGAGGTTCTGTCCCTTAGAAGGTAGGCTTATTGAGTCGGCTACAGGCCACTCTCACCCATACTAGTCTAAGGACAAACCCCTATAAGCAAGAGTTCTTAACTTGCTCAGGATTCAGGTCGAGTCACTAATCACCATCTATAAATTACTAGTCTTATCTTGTTAACGGTGTTACACTGGTTAGACTAATAATTTGTGATCCAGTCTTGTATGAACTCTTCATACAGGATGCCCCCACTCGCATGTCAACTACATGAATGAGTTGGATTACCTCATTTGTACTACTTACAAAGTGAGCCGCATCCATGGTGTTACCAGAATGAGGTTTCCAACCTTATTCTTATACCATAGACTATTTAGGTTATATTCTTGAACTCAACCCAAATAGTGTCCACTACACTGATGTTCAAGATAAATGTTATAACCTTGGAGCTTAGTTTATTGGATTTATAAAGCAAGACTATAATTCTATCAAAACAAATAACACTTTATTTAATTGATCAAAACTACACAAGTTTAGGGCATAAATCCCAACACATAATTCCCACAGTTAGTGGAAACCGCATAAGTGAAACTTTAGGACACCCGAGCCAACTAATTTCCACTTACTAAAAACCATTTGTTTTTTCAATTATGGATAGAACTTGGACTATTGATCAGTTTTGCACAAGAAGAACTCAAGTAGTAAAAGAAGCGACCAAAAGATGGATTACGACTTAAAATATAAAGACACATGAAAACATGTGGACTAAGTGGACTACCGTCACCATATGTTGTCCATAACACATAACAACCAATGATGTGACTCCAGTTGTTTGGGACAATTTGGGTGGGTGTCAATCCAACCAACACTAAAAAGCTTTGTAAAAATAAAAGAAGAGTAAGATGAAAAGCAAATTTAAACATCATCGAGTAAAGAGCAACTTCACCAAGAGGAGGGTCTTTAATTCGATCATCAGACCAAAGGACCCTTAGTTGCACGTCTAAGGGAATATCATACTTATACCGTAATCACCCAAGTTGAGTTTCGGTAACCAAGGATGATATAACCTCATGGCTTGCAGGGAGCCCCTCGAAAGAATGATCAGAATGTAACGAAGGCTCATAACAATTTGTGTTATAAGACTCCTCACCATGAGAGGACTCATCAATCTCTGGAGAAGTAGTAGACCACTCACCATCCATCAAAAGTAAAACAAAAAAGAAACTAAGAAGCACAACAAGAGAAGCAAAACTACCTTAGAGAAGGGAAGAATATGAGAAGAATGATGTGAGAAATGGAAGAGGATGAGACCTTATTTATAGGAGAAGTATAGGACAAATTGGAGAGAAATTGGAGAAATTGGATTTGAAATACAAAAGAAATAAATAAAAAAAAAGAGGGGTGATGGGAAGGGTCGACCGAGGCTGACCCGTGACACCTGCCAATGGCAGGCCTGCCGCACGCCCAGAGGGCATGCCTCTGGCGTCAGTCTGCTAGGTGCCTCGGTCTCCGACCTGTCCGGTTGAGGTAGACCAGACCGGTTCATCCGAACCGGTATGGAACGCTAGAACAACAAGTAACCAAACTTTTTCTTCATGGCTTCTCCTATTTCCATCTCAACGGTTATTCGTCATCCACCTCCTTCAGTCCAATTCAACATTCGACTCTTGGAAGTTTTGAAAGCGACGCGGTTGTCAGGGGACAACCCCTAATAAGTGCACTCCACCCAAGAGAACGACGTGAGTCGTGGATCAGGATTAGAGTCTAAACCCCGAGAAATACAAACTTGGGATGATTCAAGGAACATCTTGGAGCTCTAAACTCCCATCTGAGGGATAGTCTAAGGTGCGTAATAAGTGCATTGGAATAAAATCCAAAGGGAAAAGGAACATTTGAAATGCGAAATAAGCATGACGATGGCCCGAAATCCCATTAGAAAACGAAGAAATTAACCTGTAGTAGACTGAATATCCACATAAGGATGGACAACATAAACTAGGAAGAATTCGAGTCAACCCTCAAAGTGTCTAAAATGACTCCAAAGAAATTTAATCAGGAGAATCGAAATACAAAGTAAGCACGACGAGATCCTGAAGTTTGTATTAAATACCAGAGAAATTGGCACTCTAGAAAACTGAATACCCCTATAAGGGTGGATAACAATAACTAGAGAGAATTTAAGGTAACCCTCGAAATGTTTGAAATGACTCCGAGAAATTTGATTAAGGAACCAGGCGAGTCGAAACGCAAGATATCGCGACGAGAACCTGAGATTCCAATTGAATAACGGGAAAATTGACACTCTGGGAAACTGAATATCCTCATAAGAAAAGACAACAATAACCATATAGGATTTAAGGCAACCCTCGAAATGTCTAAAACAACCCCGAAACGTTTAGTAGGCTACTCCAAAGTCAGGCTCCATGCGATTAATTCACAGGCTCCTAATCTTAAATCCTAATTAGAGGGTGGGAGCTAGGGGTGAGCAAAAAAAGACCGAAAACCGACTGAGCCGATCGAACCGATCGAACCGAGAAGGGCGGTCGGTTCGGTTTTTATGCAGAGTTTGGTCGGGTCGATTTTGGTCATCACAAAACCGACCGAACTGATCGAAAATTAAAAAAATATATATATATAATAATAATAATAATAATAATTAAAAAAATAAAAAACTAAAAATATTTTCTCAAAATAATTAAATAATAATAATAAATTATTAAACAATAATAAAATAATAATTATAAATATTAAATAATTAATTAAATAAATATTTAAATATATATATATATAGACCGACCAAACCGACCGATCGATCGGTCGGTTTTGGTAAGGTTTTTCAAAAAAAAAACCCCGACCGAACCGACCGCCCTTGGTCGGTTGGGGTCGAAAACTGACCCCGACCAATCGATGCTCACGCCTAGTGGGGGCTAATGTTAGGGTCAAATCGAGTCAACAAGAATGGGCTAGCCAAATAACCAAGACGAAGGCCAAACAAAGTAAAAAGCCTAACACGAAGTCAAAACAGGCCGAAATCGAGCTAAGAACGAACCAAGGCGAGAAGAGACGAGAACACGCACTTAGCTTCGACCCAAGCATGTGGTCGGCCTCGGCTTGGGTCGAGGCCAACCATGGTAGAGCCCACCATTTAGGCTCTACCCACGCCCAACATCCCGATGAGGAAGATTGGGCCTGGGCTGAAGCCCAAGCCGTGGTCGGGCCTCGGCCAGATGCAAGGCCATCCTTTGGGCCTTGCAATATTCCCACATGGCCCATAGACCCATTTCCAGTCCTCTCTCGACCTTACCTTTTTCCGATGGGAATCAAAAACCCACAAAGAACCCTAGAAGGAATCTATTTAAGCTCTCCCAGGAGAGGAGAGTAGGGTAAGTTCATTCTAGTCACTTAAACACAAAACTCCTCGCTAATTCTCTAAAAAAAAATTCTCTCTGACTTAAGTATCTGAGCTTGTGTGGTCTACACCACACCGGTGTCCAAGTTTTTCTTGTCTTGCTGGCTGCATTCTTCCCCTAAGAATACAAATTTATCGTAGTTGTCACGTGGAGGTCAGGTGCGTACTCCTGTCCAAAATTTAGCAACAACACAGAGCATTAATTTTTTTCCTATCATCTCTTCAACAATAACTCTATAACATCTCTCCAACCTTTGCAACATCCTCACCTTTGTTTATATTATCCAATATCTAATATAATCTTGAGCCGATTCGACTAGATTCAACAAACTATGTCCTATGGAAATTTCAAATCTTGTCCATTTGGAAGTCCCACTCTCTGTTTGGGCATATTAATGACTCCCTTCCCAACCCCGATAAGTTTCTTCGTTCATTTAATGGCACAACTACTACAGAGGTAAGTACTGATTATTTATAATGGGTTTCTCGTGATCAATCCTCTAGTTTTTATAGTCGATTCTAAGGCTGGCCTCCCTGCGTCGGGATCATCCTCTAGGCTTTTTGGGTTGTTTGATTTTACCTCCAACAACGTAATTGAATCGAATTCATCTCGATACAAATTCATTGAAAGTTCTTCATCGTACTCACAAGCGCGATGAAATCCCAAATTCTTAGTGATAGAAAGAAGGTTGTTGTCATGAATCACACCAATTTTATGTGAAAAGTGTGGTGGGAAATGTTGCCGCTCCCATGAAGGTTAATCGAATGTTATAAAATTAGGGCATGAAGAGGAAGATGACGATAGGAAAACTTGACGAAACCTTTCTTGCGAGTACAAGTGATCAGAGAAGAAAAGTCTATTGGATTTTGAATTTTCAAACGGGAGATTGAGATTTTCCTTAAAAAAAAACTGCAAAATAAAAAAAAGTAAACATTTAGGCCCCGTTTGATAACCATTTTATTTTTGGTTTTTGGTTTTTAAAAATTGTACATGTTTTCTCACTATTTGCCTACAATAGTTTTCATCTTCCATACAAGGGTTCCCATCTTTCTTAAGAAAACAATTGTATTCTTAGCTAAATTCCAAAAACAAAAACAATTTTTTAGAAATTACTTTTTTTTTAATTTTCAAAACTCAACTTGGTTTTTGAAAACAAAAGTATAGAAAACCATGTATGAAATTAGTATTTATAGGCTTAATTTTCAAAAACTAAATAGTTATCAAAGAGAGCATTAAAAACTGTAAAATCGTAAAATTATACATATATGTTTAAAAATTTGAAAGATAAAACTTTATATTTTTTTTTGTTCTTAATAAAACTTTATATTTTAAATCAGAAAGTAACAACAAATTTAGATGAAAAAAAGCAATCGATTTTTTATCAACAAAAATAATAATAGATTTAAAAATAAACCAAAAAGTATTTGAATTTTTGAATTTAAAATAATGATTTTAAATATTTATATTATTTAGATACAACACAACTAAAAGGTGAGAGAGACTGAATCCAGGATATATCCATCAAAAATAGAAAAGAGTCCATGTGCATTCCACGAGTGGCCAAAAGACAGTAACTATTTCGCTAGGACATATTTCAAAATTATTTTTTATTTTTTTTTTTTACTATGGACGCCAATTTTCCCATAAATAAGTAAAATAATCTATCCCAAAACAAAAAAAATCTATTTTGGTGGTTATAGTTTTATAGTTAAATTATAGCAATTTGATTTGAATTTCGCTTTTACATAGGTTTAAAATTGAAATTTATCAAACACTAATTTATTTCAATATACAACTGATTTTTCTAAAAGCACATTTATCATCAATTATTTTAGATGCTACAATAATTCTAAAGGAAGTTTTAGACCTATAAGAAAGGTGCCAATGTTTTAATTGTGAGGCTACAATTAAATTAACTTGATTAGTAGGATTCATTTCTTTACCAAATTCATGACAAATAACCTATGCTCATTATAAATTAACTCCTTTAGTGGAATCAAGCCTGACATTTAGCATATGTTTAAAAGCTATTGCACCAATAGTGCAGTGTAATATAATTTCACGTTATCTAAACAAAGATATTATTATTTTCAGATATTTAATTCCCAAGTTTTTAACTCCCACATATTTAAAATCAAACAAAATTGAAGATTCAAAATTTTGGGACCACATTTACAGTGTGTAATTTACATTTGACAGTGGGCTCAAAATACTCTAAGGGTAAATGTAATGTCCGGCTTATTCAAGGACTTTAATTTTGAAATTTTGGACCTAAGTTTAGGTTTTTGAGAATTTGTTATCATCTTGGGGTGAAATTGAGATTTAAAGGGGTTTGTAAGGAAATTTTTGGAAGTTGAAAATTAGGTTAAAAAAAAAAGTAGAAAATACCCATCTTCACGATACCTTCACCTTTTCTTTTCTCCTTCTTATTCTCCTTCTTCTCCACTCCATCGACCAACCCCTCCTTTTTGTCGATCGTGCAACCACGCTGCAGAGTCGCCGACCCGCCGAGTGCCGCAAACCACACATCACGTTGTTTTCGATTGCCCAACTTTTTTTCCCAGATCCCCGAGCCACCTTAAGTCGGCGTGCACTATCGCTGCTCGTAAGCCTCTGCAGCAGCATAGGCATCTGCCGCGGATAGTACAGAGCCCCACTGGTTGACGGGATCCAAGCGATTCCCAGATCGATCAGCCGTTGGTGTGGAGTGTTTGGATCTGCCACCGTCGCCCTCGTCCTCGCACTCTCTCTCCCCCTCGTGATGTGAGTGATTGTCGGCTAAGAGATGGGATCGAGATCGCTTCCTCATTTGGTCGGCAGCATACAAAAACGTTCTTTTGGGTGAATTCAGATTGTCGAGTTGCTGCCCAACGAATATGATATTAGTTTTGGGGGTACCCATTGTGGTTCGAGGTCAGCTATCGACACCAAAATTCAGCGAGCTCCTAGTCTTTTTTCGGTAAGGAATTGTGGGTAAATTTCCCTTCTAAATCAATCAATCTCCTATTTCTTATGCTTTTGTTTGAATGTTAATTCTTGGAACTTGTTTATGTGTAGTGGTGGTTCGTTGAATTTGCCTCAGGGGTGCAAGGAAGTTTCTAGACGACAGACTATTAAATACTCTTGTACTCGCTATGAAGGTAAGTAGTCATTCGGACTTAAGCCCTTTAAACTCTTATTCGATTTTGATGGATGTTTTAAAATGGGTGAAGTGTGAAAGTGTGCCTGAGTTTTGTGTTTATGAACCATGGAACATTTAATGGTTCGAGGTGGAGGTTGTTTGAGTCAAAGAGGCCTAAATATGCGATTAGGGAGGCAGTAGGGCTTTAGGTTTTGGGTGTAGCTGTGGAACAAGTGGGTGATTGGTTGAATTAGTCCATGAACTCTCGTGATGGGCGTAAGGTTACCTGATCCTGTAGTTATTCTTGTTGAAAGACTCAGGATTGTAGGTTGTAGGCAGGAACATGTGGTCGATGATAGATTCGTTGACTTTTTAGTTGCCCGAGGTTGTGTTCGGACATTGTGACTCATGAGTAGAACTTTGGTTGAGCCTGCATCAAGGATTGGGAAAGACTCGAATGTGGCCTTTCTGTTAGAGTAAGGTATGGTTGGTCGTTTTAAATCAATGAACCCAGACATTGTGTGCTTCGAACTCGACTTGAGGATTAGAGTGAACGGTTAAGTAGGATTTATGTGAGGTGTTGGCTAGGATATGTAATATGTTGGAAGTGGATAGGGCGCCGATGATAGAGACGTTGGGATCATACAAGTGGTCGGGTTAAAACACCTTGTGGGCAAGTTGTGCCCAAGATGGTTATTCGTGTTTTGTGAATCCACCATAGTACTGACAAATGGGCACGTTTAACATGTGTCAGACGAGTCTGAATGTAAGTAGCGAATGGGTTTAAGCACCAAACCCATTAGTGATAGGGCAAGGTGCGTGTTGTTGCTTGTTACAAGTCTCCTTTTGCACGGTGTGGATTTTGTTGGGGTATATGCCCTAAGCCCATGTCATTTGTAAGAGTTATTGATTTAATGAATAAAAGTTATTTATTACTCAAACTTTGTATCTCACATTTTATAAACTTAATCCAATAAACTAAGCTCTAGGGTCATATTTATGAGACTTGAACGGTGTGTAATGACACACAAGAAGGATCACGTTCGAGTTATTGACCCGAACGGTCTATAGTATATGGATAGGGTTGGGAACCTCATCTTGGCAACACTGTGGATGTGACCTGCTTTACATTAGATACAAACGAGATGATCCAGTTCGTTCATGTGATTGACATACGAGTGGGGGCATCATGTGCAATGAGATTGTACAAGATCGGACCGTGAATTATTAGACCTACTGATGTAACACCGTTAACAGTATAGGACTAATAAATTCGTAGATGATCATTAGTGACTCGTCCTTAATCCTAAGCGTGCTACAGACTCGTGTCTTCGGGGTCTTTCCTTTGACTAGTACAGGTGAGGGTGGCCTGAATTGCTCGCCTAATATGCCTACCTTCTCAGGGGAAGAACCACATGGGGAGCTAGGAACTTTGTTGGGATTTGTGCCATAAAACTCGTAGTTTGTAATTATGTTCTAATTAATGTAATAAAGTGTTATTATTTCAATAAAGTGTTATTGTCGTTATCTACGAGTTTTCCTTTATTTAAACCCTAAATCCAATAATCTAAACATCCAAGGCTATTAAATGAATCTCTAATTGAATGTAATGTACATAAAAATGATCTCGGTTCGAGATACAGCCTAAAGGGTCTATAGTTAGGGGATAAGGTTTGGGTACCTTACCCTAGTAAAACTATGGATGTGGCCCACTTTGTATTTGATACAAACATTGTGATCCTAACGTGTTCGTGTAGATGACATGTGAGTGGGGATATCCTATGTAATGAGATTACATAAGACCGGACCACGAAATAGTAATATCTAGCTGTAACTTTGTTGACTAGTTAGGTTTCTATTTCACTAGGATGACCTAGGCAACTTGATCTCAATCCTAAGCAGGTTACGAACTCCTGTTCGCGAGGGATTGTCCTTTGACTAGTATGGGTGAGAGTGCCAGATTCGTCGACTCAATATGCCTACCTTCTTGGGGACAAGACCGAGTGAGCGGCTGGAAACTTAACTTAGCAAGATGGAATTCACTTCTTCCCGCCTACTAGGGTAAGTAGAGGAATGTTCCCTTAAGTGGTGTCTCGGGACTTGAACAAAGGGCCCGACCCTCTCATTGGCTCCGAGAGGACTTTGTTTGTTGGTAGGACCACAAACAAATTGTTCATTAGAGGAGCACTTGGTACTTAAGGTCAAGATGTAACCTAGGGGTAAAAGCGGTAATTTGACACGGTGGTGTTACGAACATTCGTGAAGGATTGACTTACTTTGTTATTGGTCAATATCCATGGACACGTAAATATATCTGCGAGTGAGAGAAGAGTGCGGTGTGGGACTTTTTAGTGGAGTGTTCCGCATTAACGAATATTGATTGGGAGGTTAATGAGATTAACCGAGCAATCTCGTATCGTTGGAGCTTCGACCAGAGGTTCATTAGGTCCACCTTCTAGCTCGTAAAGGGTTCTTAGATCATTTGAATTTGAAATGTTCAAATTCATTAGGGATATTTAATGTATTTAGATACGATATAATATATAGTTTTGGAACTATATATTATAAATTTAATGTGAACATGATTCATATTAAATTATATGAGAGAATTGAATATTTGAAAGAATTCAAATATTATATTAAATGTGAATGTGATTCAAATTTGAAAACTATAGGTTAAAATTTAATGTGCATTAGATGTGCATTAAAACTATAGGTTAGAGGGAAGGATATGATTAAATATGATTTAATCTTAATTAAATATAAGATATTTTGATTATTTAATTAATATGATTAATTTATTAAATAAGGAACATGTCAGGAGGACGCGTTCCCCCTCTCTCTCCCAACTTCCTATTCGATAGGAAGTGGGAGATGCCCTCTACTGGGTTTAACTTCTCGTGGAGAGAGGAGGTTGATAGAGCTTTCGGCTGGTTTTAGGCAATTAGAGAATTGCTGCAAAACTCTCTCTCTCACACTCTCATTCCCTTCTTCTTCCAATTGTTGGATCCTTCCCACCAAGGAAGATCTAAGAATTCAGAGATATAGAAGGTGCTCACTGTTGGTGGTGTTCTGTTGGAGAAAAACAGAGAACTTTGGAAGTTCCTGTGTTGCTGATTTCTTTTGGAGGAAGGAGTTGTTGTGCTAGAGAATTAGAAACTACAATGGTATTCTTTTTCTTCCCTTTAGTTTAATTGTTAAACTTGAATCATGTTTGCACGTATATCTCCATGTTTTAAATTAGATTAAAAACATGCTTGTTCTGTTTTTTTTGTCAATGTATCGTTTTTTGCTTCAACCTAAACAATCAAGCAATTACGATTCCAAACCACGTTTTCGCTGCTCAATGAGATCAGATCTCCATCAATTGGTATCCGAGCAATGCTTGATTTGTTTTGATTGAAACAAAATTGCATTGATTTTGGTGGGAATTGCATATGGTTTGCTGTGTAACTTGTTTAGGAATTTTTTGGCCTTAGTTTACTTTGATTTTGATCAATTTGTATGTAAATGCCCCTGCGTTTTTGGGCCAAAAGTGCTTTTTTGAGTCTGTAAATGAGTTACGAGTCGTTCGGGACCAATTTCAAGCAATTCGGTGGAGAATCGAGGGAGAAATTGCAAGTTGAAGCTGCTGTGTTCGTAGAAGAAAGTTGTTGCCGAAGCATCAGCGTTGCAAAGCTACCAGCAGTGTTGCAACGTTGTTCATCGGGCCACTGTAACGTCGAAGAAGCGTCGCAACGCCGGCGGCCCCTATCGACGCGGACGAGGAGTTCAGGGCGTGGCGCGCAACGCCGCCTCAACGTTGCAACGCCATCCCGATAGCAGGTGCGCATAAGACAAAGAGGGCGTTGCAACGCTAGTATCAGCGTTGCAACGCCGTAATGCATTTCCAGCAGTTGCAGACCGATTAAGCAGGTTCATTGGTTTTGATCCGGATCGAGCGGTTCAAGGCCGGTTCAGGGTATTTTTGGACCGGTTTCATGAAATAAAATTAATGTAATTTTATTTTTGCACTTTTAGGGCCAAATTAATCCGCTTTTCTGACTATTTATCTTTATGAATGTCATTTAGATTTTTCCCACCTTAGGATAAGCATGTTCATGCATTTTATTTATATAAATGTTATATGAATATGATCAAATGCATGATTGATTTATTTTTCATGAGTAATTAATTATAATTGTTATGATTAGATTATATGGAAAATAAATTGCATGGAGCATGAAATTACTTAGTTTAAAATAAATGTTATTTTATTTAAGTAATTTTAGAATTCAATTAGTTGAATTCCTTTTATAATTCCAATTTGAATAATATTTGTTGGATTTATAATATAGTTTCTTTCATAGGTTAATTATTGAATTTATAAAAGTTATAAATTAAAAGGATTTTAGAAACCATAACCTATAATAAAGAAATGCATGCAAACATAGGAACTTGGGTTAAAATTTAAATTAGTTTTAAATAGTTTAAAATTAATTTAGACCTAAGTTTTAATTTCTAATAGGATTAGAAATTGGTCTTACGTAGTATTTTAAATAGTTTAAAATCTAGTAGGACATTAGAACTTTGGTTATAAGGGAACTCTCTAGGGTGAAGTTCTCGTCTAAAATGGGGTACTTAAGGTGGCAAGCAATCTTAACACCTCTACTTGGGAACTGACCTGGAGCTTGAGTTGAATTGACCTTAGTTCTATTTTATCTCTAGGTAATTAAAAAGTTTATTCACCTAGACATAAGGTTTTAAGACCTTGTTATAATAGTTATAATAGGCATAGACTTAGATAGATTCTTTTAGCCAGAATCCGACTAAGTTAAACCAATACCCTAGTCTTAGGAGCTTTAGTGGGAGAAAACGAGATGTTCGCATCGAGTTTACTCTCACGTCCTCAAGAGTTCACATCGTGAGTTCCATGCTCGGCTACGTGGCGTCAATAGGGTGTCCCCCTACGGTATGTGTTTGCATGGTTCAATACCAAGGTGAATGAGGGAAGTATCCATAGTAAATGGGAGCAGGACGCGTGTCAACGTATCCTACGGTCTCCTCTATTAGGTCGCACAGTGGGATTTCTATAGTCCGCCTGCTAGGTTGTCCTAGAACCGCCAAACCCTACGGAGGGCCTGACTATAGGGATCGGAACACCGCAAACTCCAGAAATGGATAGGGTCTCTTAGGTTGTTTGCCAACAGTTGTCTTTCTTAATAGTAGCCTGTTGGCTCGGGCCTATTGGATCTGAAAATGGTAGGGTCAAATTTACAGGATGAGTTAAGTTAGTTAACAAGTCCTTGACCAAATAAACGGTAGCTAATGACCATAGGGACATGAGATGTTCTGTAGTGAGAATTGGTGAGAAAGTCTCAATTCAAGGAGGAATGACTCGATGCCTGAGCGGAGGCTTTTATTCTAAACCCTTGAAGTATCGTTGCAAAATTAAAGGTTTAATTTAAACATTAGGTTTAGTTCAAACACTAGGGTTATTTAATAATTTTGCTAAATATGAGTGGTTTTATGATGGGTTAAAAGGCATAACTAATTAGAACAATTTTTGGATTTTCAGCATGTCGTCCTCAATAATAGCCTTACTTAAAAGCGATCTGGTGAGAATTTTACTACGTGGAAATCCAACCTGAATACGATTCTAGTTGTTGATGACCTACGGTTTGTACTGTCTGAGGAATGTCCTCAGGTCATTGCTCGTAATGCTCCTCAATCTGTTAAGGAGGCGTATGACCGCTGGATCAAGGTCAATGATAAGGCCAATGTCTACATTTTGGCTAGTGTTTTTGAAGTTCTGGCCAAAAAGTACGAGGGCATGGTCTCAGCTCGTGAGATCATGAGTTCGCTGCAGGAAATCTTTGGACAACCATCTGGACAGATTCGGCATGAATCCCTCAAATACGTTTATAACTCCCGTATGAAGGAGGGGTCGTCAGTGAGAGAACATGTTCTCGATCTGATGGTCCACTTCAACGTGGCTGAGATGAACGGAGTGGTCATTGACGAGCAAAGTCAGGTATCGTTCATTCTGGAATCTCTTCCGAAGAGTTTCCTGCAATTCCACAGCAATGCGGTGATGAACAAGTTAGAGTATAACCTGACTACTCTCCTTAATGAACTACAAATTTTTCATTCTCTTATGAAGAATAAGGGACAGGCTGATCAAGAGGCAAATCTGTTTGCCCATTCCAGAAGGTTCCAGAAGGATTCATCCTTTGGGACTAAGTTCTGTAGCTCATCTTCTGGGCTTAAGAAGATCAAAAAGAAGAAAATAGGAGGGAAAGGGAAGGCACCTGCTGCACACGACAAAGGCAAGGGAAAAGCCAAGGTTGCAGATAAAGGAAAATGTTTCCCACGCAACATGGATGGGCATCGGAAGCGAAATCGCCCAAAATACTCTTTGAGCTCAAAGAGAAGAAAGATAAATTAGATTTACTTATTCTTGAAACTTGTTTAGTGGAAAATGATGATTTGACCTGGATACTTGATTCAGGAGCCACTAATCACGTTTGCTCTTCATTTCAGAAACTAGTTCCTTCAAGGAGCTCGAAGAGGGTGAGATGACGCCGTGGTCGAAAGCGGAAGACGTCGTCTCGGCTTCGTGCGATGGGAGATGCCAAGCTATTTTTAGGAGATAGATTTCTTTTATTTAAAAATCAGATATCTGATTCCTAAGCTTAAAAGGAACTTAATTTCTATCTCTTGTTTAATAGAACTTGGATATTGTATTTCTTTTTCAATTAATGAAGCGTTCATTTTGAAAGAGGTGTCAATATTTGTTCTCGCTAAATTGAAAAATGGTTTATACGCATCTGAAACTTAGAATAAAGCGAAAGCAATTTTAAATTATGAGATGTTTAAGAATGCTAATACTCAAAATAAAAAGGCAAAGAATTTCTCCAAATAATAATAATACCTATCTATGGCATCTTAGACTTGGTCATATTAATCTCAACCGGATTGAGAGACTCTTTAAGAATGGACTTCTAAACAAGTTAGAAGATGATTCTTACGCTTCATGAGTCTTGCTTGGAAGGTAAAATGACCAAGCGACCTTTTACGGGAAAAGGTTACAGAGCCATAGAACCCTTAGAACTTATACATTCGGATCTTTGTGGTCCGGTGAATGTTAAAGCTCAAGGAGGGTACGAATATTTCATCTCTTTCATAGATGATTATTCGAGGTATGGTTATCTATATCTAATGCATCACAAGTCCGAGGCTCTTGAAAAGTTCAAAGAGTATAAGGCTGAAGTAGAGAATGCATTAGGGAAAACCATTAAACCACTTCGATCCGATCGAGGTGGAGAGTATATCGATTTGAGATTCTAGGACTATATGATAGAACATGGAATTAAATCTCAACTCTCAGCACTTAATACACCACAGCAAAATTGTGTGTCAGAAAGGAGAAGTAGAACCTTGTTGGACATGGTTCGTTCTATGATGAGCTATGCTCAATTGCTTGCCTCGTTTTGGGGATACGTAGTAGAGACTGCAGTTCAAATCTTGAACAGTGTTCCATCAAAAAGTGTTTCAAAAACACCTTTTGAACTATGGAAAGGGCGTAAACCTAGTTTACAACACTTCAGGATCTGGGGTTGTCCGACACACGTGCTCGTGACAAATCTAAAGAAGTTGGAACCTCGTTCAAAATTGTGCCAATTTGTTGGCTATTCCAGAGAAACGAGAGGTGGTCTTTTCTACGACCCACAAGAAAACAAGGTGATTGTGTCGACAAACGCCACGTTCTTGGAGGAACCACAAACCGCGTAGTAAATTAGTACTAAATGAAGCTACTCATAAACAAACAAGAGTTGTTGATCAAGCTGGACCTTCATCAAGAGTTGTTGGAAGAGCGGCACCTCAAGTCGATCTCTCGTCCTTCTCAATCGTTGGGAATGCCTCGACGCAGTGGGAGGGTTGTTTCCCAACCTGACCGCTACTTGGGTTTAGCTGAAACTCAAGTTGTCATATCTGATGACGGTGTAGAAGATCCATTGTCTTATAAACAAACAATGAATGACGTAAACAAGGACCAATGGATCAAAGCCATGGACCTTGAAATGGAGTCAATGGACTTCAATTCAGTATGGGAACTTGTAGACCAACCTCAAGGGGTTAGACCCATAGGGTGTAAATGGATCTATGAGAGAAAGAGAGATGCGTAGGAAAGTCATGCAGACCTTTAAGGCTAGACTTGTAGCAAAGAGTTTTACCCAAAGGGAAGGAGTTGACTATGAAGAAACTTTTTCCCCTGTTGCTATGCTGAAGTCTATAAGGATACTCTTGTCCATAACCGCATTTTATGATTATGAAATTTGGCAAATGGACGTCAAGACTGCCTTTTTGAATGGTAATCTTGACGAGAGCATCTACATGTCTCAGCCCGAAGGGTTCATAGCCCAAGGTCTGGAGCAAAAAGTTTGCAAGCTCAATCGATCCATTTATGGGTTGAAACAAGCGTCAAGATCTTGAAATATAAGATTTGATACTGCGATCAAGTCTTACGGCTTTGACCAAAACGTTGATGAGCCTTGTGTTTACAAACGATCATCAAATTGGCTGGCGACCAAAATGTAGGATACCTTACTGACATAAAGAATTGGCTGGCGACCCAATTCCAAATGAAAGATTTGGGAGAGGCGCAATATGTTCTTGGGATTCAGATCCTCAGGAATCGCAAGAAACGTAACGCTAAGATCGCCTCAAGCGTCTTATATCGACAAAATGTTGTCAAGATATTCGATGCAGAATTCCAAGAGGGGCTTATTACCCTTCAGGCATGGAGTTCATCTGTCTAGGGAATAGTGTCCCAAGACACCTCAATAAGTTGAGGATATGAGACATATTCCCTATGCCTCTACAGTACGTAGCTTCATATATGTTATGTTGTGCACGAGGCCGGACATTTGTTATGCAGTGGGAATAGTCAGTAGGTACCAGTCCAATCCAAGGTTAGACCACTGGACAACATTTAAAAATATCCTCAAGTATCTAAGGAGAACGAGGGACTATACGCTTGTGTATGTGTCTAAGGATTTGATCCTTACTGGATACACCGATTCTGATTTTCATACCGATAAGGATTCTCAGAAATCCACATCGGGATCGCTTTTTACCCTTAACGGGAGCTATAGTATGGCGAAGCATCAAGCAAGGAAGCATCGACTCCACGACGATGGAGGTCGAGTATGTCGCCGCTTGTGAAGCGGTAAAGAGGTTGTTTGGCTAAGGAAATCCTCACCGATTTGGAAGTTGTTCCAAATATGGAATATCCCATCACCTTATCTTTGTGACAAACGGTGGTGCAGTAGCCAATTCGAAGGAACCTCGCGGCCATAAGCGAGGTAAGCACATCGAGAGGAAGTATCACTTGATACGAGAAATAGTGCAACGAGGAGATGTGACAGTCACGAAGATCGCTTCGGAGCACAATATTGCTGATCCGTTTACAAAAACTCTCACGGCTAAAGTGTTCGAGGGTCATCTGGAAAGTTTGGGTCTACGAGATATGTACATAGGCTAAATCTAACGCAAGTGGGAGATATGTAATGGGGTATATGGATGCCTTAGTTTATTGTATTTATATCTCTATAACCACTGTTTTAGATTTTATTGTACCCCACTAGAGTTTTAGTTCAAGTGGGAGTTTGTTGGAATTTGTGCCCTAAAACTCGTAGTTTGTAATTATGTTCTAATTAATGTAATAAAGTGTTATTATTTCAATAAAGTGTTATTGTTCCTTATCAACGAGTTTGCCTTTATTTAAACCCTAAATCCAATAAACTAAACATCCAAGGCTGTTAAATGAATCTCTAATTGAATGTAATGTACATAAAAAGGATCTCGGTTCGAGATACAGCCTAAAGGGTCTATAGTTAGGGGATAAGGTTTGGGTACCTTACCCTGGTAAAACTCTGGATGTGGCCCATTTTGTATTTCATGCAAACACAGTGATCCTAACGTGTTCGTGTAGATGACATGTGAGTGGGGATATCCTATGTAATGAGATTACATAAGACCGGACCACGAAA
The DNA here is from genome assembly GCA_036507285.1 of Trichosanthes cucumerina. Lineage (NCBI taxonomy): Eukaryota > Viridiplantae > Streptophyta > Magnoliopsida > Cucurbitales > Cucurbitaceae > Trichosanthes > Trichosanthes cucumerina. The sequence continues at coordinate 76,834,271 of CM071836.1, forward strand.
TAGTAACCTCTAGTTGTAACTCCGTTGACTAGTTAGGTTTCTATTTCACTAGGAGGACCTAGGCAACTTGATCTCAATCCTGAGCAGGTTACGAATTCCTGTTCGCGAGGAATTGTCCTTTGACTAGTTTGGGTGAGAGTGGCCTTGGGGACAAGACCGAGTGAGCGGCTAGAAACTTAACTTAGCAAGATGGAATTCACTCTTTCCCGCCTACTAGGGTAAGTAGAGGAATGTTCTCTTAAGTGGTATCTCCGGGACTTGAACAAAGGGCCCGACCCTCTCATTGGCCCGAGAGGGACTCTGTTTGTTGGTAGGACCACAAACAAATTGTTCATTCGAGGAGCACTGGTACTTAAGGTACAAGATGTAACCCAGGAGTAAAACGGTAATTTGACCCAGCTGGTGTTACGAACATTCGTGAAGGATTGACTTGCTGTTATTGGTCAATATCCATGGACACAGAAATATATCTGCAGTGAGAAGAGTGCAGCTGTGGACTTTAGTGGAGTGTTCCCGCAGTTAACGAATGTTGATTGGGAGGTTAATGAGATTAACCGAGCAATCTTGTATCGTTGGAGCTTCTGATCTATAGGTCCATTAGGTCCACCTTCTAGCTCGTAAAGGGTTCTTAGATCATTCGAATTTGAAATGTTCAAATTCATTAGGGATATTTAATGTATTTAGATACGATATAATATATAGTTTTGGAACTATATATTATAAATTTAATGTGAACATGATTCATATTAAATTATATGAGAGAATTGAATATTTGAAAGAATTCAAATATTATATTAAATGTGAATGTGATTCAAATTTGAAAACTATACGTTAAAATTTAATGTGCATTAGATGTGCATTAAAACAATAAGTTAAAGGGAAGGATGTGATTAAATATGATTTAATCTTAATTAAATATAAGATATTTTGATTATTTAATTAATATGATTAACTAATTAAATAAGGAACATGTCAGGAGGACACGTTCCCCCTCTCTCTCCCAACTCCCTATTCGATAGGAACTGGGAGATGCCCTCTATTGGGTTTAACTTCTCCTTGAGAGAGGAGGTTGATAGAGCTTTCGGCTGGTTTTAGGCAATTAGAGAATTGCTGCAAAACTCTCTCTCTCTCACACTCTAATTCCCTTCTTCTTCCAATTGTTGGATCCTTCCCACCAAGGAAGATCTAAGAATTCAGAGATATAGAAGGTGCTCACTGTTGGTGGTGTTCTGTTGGAGAAAAACAGAGAAATTTGGAAGTTCCTGTGTTGCTGATTTCTTTTGGAGGAAGGAGTTGTTGTGCTGGAGATATGGAAACTACAAAGGTATTCTTCTTCTTCCCTTTAGTTTAATTGTTAAACTTGAATCATGTTTGCACGTATATCTCTATGTTTTAAATTAGATTAAAAGCATGCTTGTTCTATTTTTTTTGTCAATGTATCGTTTTTTGCTTCAACCTAAACAATCAAGCAATTACGATTCCAAACCACGTTTCCGCTACTCAAGGAGATCAGATCTCCATCAAACTTAACTACGCAAGATGGAATTCACTCGTTCCCGAGCTAGGGAAACTAGAGTGGTTGTTCCCTTAAGTGCTGTCTCCAGGGCTTGAACAACGGGGCCCCACCCTCTCATTGGCCCGAGAAGGATGTTGTTTATGGTAGGACCATGCTGTTGGCTTTTATGCCTTAAAACTCGTAGTTTGTAAATAATGTTCTTATTAAATCATAAAGGGGGTGTTTGGCCCAATGGTTTGGGTTAGGGTGGTGTTGGGTTTCAAACCCAACACCATGTTTGGTACAAAGAGTTTCAAAACCCTAACACAACCCCATGGGTTTTGAAACACAACCCCATGGGTTTTGAAACACAACCCCATGAGTTTTGTACCATGTTTTTCACTATTTGTCGTTTTTCATTTTCGATGACCACTTCAACAACAATTCCGATGACAACTTCGACAACAACTCCGACAACTACACCGGTGACCCGACCAACTCCGATGACAATTCAAACGACCACCAACAACGACAACTCCGACGATTACACTGGCAACTCAACCAACTCCGATGAAAACTTCATAATCACACCGACGACTCGACCAACTCTGATGAAAATTCCGACGACCACACCGGCGATCCGACCAACTCCGATGATAATTTCGACGACCACACCTGCGACCCCCGACCAACTCCGATGACAATTCTGACGACCACACCAGCAACTCCGACCAACTCCGATGACAATTCTGACAACCACACCGGCAACCCCCGACCAACTCCGATGACAATTCCAACGACCACACCGGCGATCCCAACCAACTCCGATGACAATTCCGACGACCCCGACAAACTCTGATAACAATTTTGACACCACACTGGCGACCCTAACCAACTTCGATGACAATTCCGACAACCACACCGGCGACCCCCCGACCAACTGCGATGACAATTTTGACGACCACACCGGTGACCCCGACCAACTCCGATGACAATTCCGACGACCACAGCGGCGATGGGCGATACTAAGAGGAAAGTATTTTTACATAGTAGAAGTCTAGTGCATGACTATAACTGGATGTTGTTTGTTGCACAACTTAATTATACAAAAGATGGACCCAGATCCCACATTCAAGGAGGCACACACAAGTGACCTCGATTCAACTGGGATGAACACAAATAACGTTGGATTTGTAGAGACAACAGATGTCTAGACTGAATGGAGGGAACATCTCGCAAACCATATATGAATGAATTCGAATGGGAATTGACGATTGTTAAATTAAACATATATATATATATATATTGATTAGATTTTGTATATATGCACTACATACATTGTGGTGGATAATATTTTTGCTTGTAAATATTATTAATATAATATTAGTAGCTCGAGTGAACGAGCTATATCCAAAATTGAAGGCAATCCCAAGGATGACAAGACAGGACTGCATGGTTGTTGCAAAAACGCTTCTCTCGAATGGTATGATGTTGAACTCTTTCTTTGCATGAACTACCCCAAATTGGAAGTATGATTCTTGTGTGGAAGTTCTGGGAAAAGCACCGGGAACCTGATTCTATTTCCATCTACCACTCTCTATGACTTTTTTAGAATTTTATGTTTAGCTGAACTTCATTGGACAACTATCTCTACTTTTTTTTATTATTTATTTCAGTCAGCGTAACATGTTATCTTTAACCAACATATTTCTATGCATCGATTGTTTTACTTTATCATTGGCGTCACAGTTCTTACATTACACATTACAACATATAGTTAGTTGTTTTACTTTATGTCATCATGAGTGAAGTGCATTATAAATATAATATATACTCCTACAAAGTATTATAAACTTAAATTAGATACATTAGATAAATTGTTGATAGGTAATTATGTAGTTATGAAGTTAAAAAAATAAAGTAATAAGACAAAATTACTAGATTTAAAAAATATTAAGTATTTATTTTAGAAAAAAAAACAGACTGCACTGTTTTATGCAACCCATTCCAAAGACAACATCGCACTCCCAAACATTTTTTCTGCAGAACACACCTAACACAACCTGCGCTCTAAACATCTGTTTTCTGCAAGTCCGGTGTTTACGATTCAAACAAGAAATCCTGTGGTTTCGATTCCAACACAATACCAAACAAATTTCCAAAGAGTTATTGTTTATCATATATTTTCTATATTGCCTTAAGTTAACACTAAATCCAATAAACTAACATCCGATGTTGTTGTATGTCTATTGAACTGAATGTAGTGGACATATAAGAATCTCAGTTCGAGATACAACCTCAAGGGTCTATAGTAAGGGGATAAGGTTGGGTACCTCATCATAGTAATACTATGGATTGAAAGAGTGTATATTAAGAAAGCGGAAGCAATTTTGGATCTTGAACTGTAATGCCCCTACTTTTCTATGACCAACTCCTAGGGACATTACTACACAATGCATGCATTTATAGGCCAAGAGATAAAAGATCTTAAAAGAAAACTTCCAAATAAACATAAATAGTCTTTAGGGATCCCAAATAAAAACATTTAAAACAGATAGAAGTATCAATTTAACATGGCCTATTAAAACTGTAAGTAAATTTAAACTCCAAGTAAAAACATAAAGAGACAACATCAGTTATAAAAGGAATATGCGGAAAAACATGTCCGTTCCCATGGTTTTAGTAACGCGATCGCACTCGCCCGCACGCCCTTGGCCTTACTACGAAAAACATTTTTAAAAGAAAGGGTGAGTATTGCAAAACAATACCCAGTAAGTGACCTCGCTACCGAGGTTTGGGATATGCATACACATACAATCATGACCTTTAAACTTGTTCGTAATATACATATGCGGGACCTAAAACTTTCTCATATTGTCAGGTCTTTAATCCATGACTTCCTTTTTATTTGTGTGGCCGACTGGTCATCCCGAGTCATTTCATTTTGAGTCCTCCACATGCACTCTGTAATAATTTGAGTCCTCTCATGCACTGTAATTAGACCCATAGTGGTCTCTATTGCATGTTTGACCATGCACATATCGATCTCGTGGAGACCAATGTCCACACTTTTCATTGGTTCAATTCATGACATACATAACATGCATGAGGTCCCATCATTCACATAATAATAGTGTACATGTCACAAACATCATCGTCACTATGCAAATCATACTTTTCTCATAGATATTTGAAGATCATACTTTTGTAGGAAAACATGAAATATTCTCATACAAATTATGTCATATTCTCACATGAAATCTTTGGAATACTTTTACATAGAATACAAGAATATTCTCACATAAAATAATAGTTTATTTCACATGAAGCATTGAAATACTTGTACATAAAATATTAAGTATTCTCACGAAAATATCTCGTATATTGTCATATGAAAAATATAAACTAATTTCGCATGAAATCATGAAAATCATTTTCTTCAATCCCAATAAAAGTTCGGCACAAGGTCCCCTTACCTTAGTTCCGACTTTGCTCCAAAACCTAATCGAACTCCTTGCCTACTCTTCCTTTAGTGGGACTGATTCACACAACAATTGAAATTATTCACCGAGCCTTCACTAAATCCATAATTGTAGAAGTACCTAAATCAAGTCCTTACAATTTCATGCCCCGCTTACCTCGGGTTCAACGCGAGGACTTAATATTCCTTAGTTCGTTTTGGTGTTTGACCTCCAAATCCCGCTCCAAGTTTAATCCCTACAAATTGTGTTCGAAATAATAGCTTAGACTCTCGGTTATACGCTTAGATAATCACTAGTCAAGAATAATTCTCAATCAAGAACGAAACTTAAATCGATCGCTCACCGGGTGAACTCGGTTATTGTACGATTCTTTGGCCGGCGTTGTAGATCCGGCGGGCAGAGTCGCTACCGTGCTCGTGCGGTGGCTGGCGGACGCGTATGGACCCTCGGTGCTGCCGGACTTCAACGGAGAGAGCCTGCTGCTTGAAAGCTCCTCACGCGTCGCGGTGGAGCTTCGTGGACGCCCCGGCGCAGGAGGTTACACCGATCGATCAATAAACCCTCGCCGACGCACTGAAGGAAGCGTGGAAACCCGCCGCAAGGAACGACGCGCTACCGAGTCTTCTTCCGCCGCTATTGATTGATCGACGCGCTCCTCTTCGTGGACGTGAGTTCGATCGGCGGTAGGTCTTCTTCTACCGGGCGTGCGTGGCGTGGCGCGCGAAACGATCAAGACAGGATGCTTGTGGGTCGGCTCGAGGTTCGGCGATCGTCGTGCTCGTGGATCGGCCGCGAGGGTCGCCGCATGTGGTCTCGTGGATCGCCACAGTAGTCGCCGTGGTTGGGTATTCACGGCTAGGGCAAAAATTAAGATGAAGAAGATGATGATGGGGCTAGGGTTTCAACTAGGTTAAAATGAGAAGGAGGAGAGGTGATGGTTCCAATATTAGGGTTTTCTCTTGGGTTGTAGTCATAAGGAGATTAAATACTAAGGGTTAGGTTAAAATCCAATGTCCACAATAACCCTCATTTAAGAAATAACAACCAAAACGCCCTTGAAATTGCCTTTTCCTTTAATTTCATAAATAATCTCATCTTAAAAGGAACAATTCACTTAAGCTAAACAAAATTATTACTCTCACTCTCGTGAGCTCGATTAAAAACACCAATCCAAAAACTAAAACACAATGGTTAATAGAGCGTTAAATAAAATAAATAATAGTACCTGTGGTGGTGGTCGTCACATGAACACTCTAAGTTGATCAATTTTACAAAACAAAAAGCATGCTCAAATCTGGAAAAACAGAGAGCATGAACACATACCTTTGTAGTTCAAAATTCTCCTAATCTGTGGGCAATTTCTTGTCACAAACACTTTGTGGACAACCTCACAGTGTCTTCCCTACTATCCTCGTGCCTTAGAGCAGTTGTGGGATCTTTGGTAGAGAGAATTTGAAGAGAGATGGGAGAAAGGTCTAAAAAACGTGAATAATCAAAAAAACTTATTAATTCCCTTTAATCTAATGGTTTCTTCTTCAATTAAAGAAACCAAAAGCTTCTTCAAGCTAGGAGAAGATGACAGCAAGAAGATGAGAAGGATTTAGCAAGAAGGAGGTGCTCAATTTGAGTGAATTTGAAAAAAAGTAGCAAGGTTGCTCATCCTTTTCATTTTGGTCCAATTGAAATTCAAAATCAAAATTGAATTTTTATTTAATTTTAATTCAAAATTAATATAAAATTAATTTTAAATTAAAATAAATTTATTAATTTAACTAATTAAATAATTTAATTAATTAATTTTAAATAATTTATTTACTTTAATATCAAATATTAAATTAAATAATTGGACCAATCCCGATTTCTTAAATCGATCGTTTAAACATGAATCCCTATTCATGTTATAAACCGAGCAAATATTTAAATCACATTTAAATATTTCCACCTCTTCTTTATTATAGTTTAATTCATAATTAAACTGTGACACGTTAAGTATATCACATATAATTAACGTTTTCTCCCAAAACCGAATTTGAACAATTCAAATTCTTTTCTTAGTAAGGGGACCTAATGGAGCTACAGATCATGAGCTCCAACGATACAAGATTAACCGGCCAAACTCTTTAGCCTAGCTAATCAACATTCGTTAACCAAGGACACTCCACTAAAGCCTAGTGGTTGCACTCTCCTCATTGTAGATATATTTTCGCCCACTCGATATAACCATGATTAGTAAGTCGATCCTTCACAGTCGTTCAGTAATTATGGTGGGTCAAAATTACCGCTTTACCCTCGTAATTACTTCTTGTTCCTTAAGTCCCACCGATCCTCTAATGAACAATTGGTTTGTGGTCCAACCAACAAACCGAATCCTCTCGGGCCAATGAGAGGGTGGGCCTTCTGTTCAAGACCGGAATCAAGACTTAAGGGAACAACCTCTCTACTAATCCCTAAAGCGGTAGGAGCGAATTCCATCTTGCGTAACTATGTTCCCAGCCTATCTACCAGTCTTATCACGAAGTGGGAGGCTTATTGAGTCTGCAATCTCGTGCCACTCTCACCCATGCAAATCTAAGGATAATCCAGAATAAGCAGGAGTTCATGGCACGCTTTCAGGATTAAGATCGAGTTACCTAGGTCATCGTATGAATATAGTCGATTAAGACAAGAAATGTGAGTTATAAAGTCTAAGTGACTATTTCTGGCCCAATCTTATGCAAACTCATTGCATAGGACGCCCCACTCGCATGTCTCCACATGAACGATTTAGGATCACATCGTTTGTATTTTACAAAGTGGGTCGCGTCCATAGTGTCCCCAGCATAAGGTACCCAACTCTATCCCTATACTATAGACCGTTGTGGCTATAACTTGAACCTGATCCACTTTTATGTCACACATAAAGTTCAAGTATACATCCTATAGCCATGGGTTCTTTATTGGATTAGGGTTTCAAAATATACAATTCACTTTATTCAATAACTGAATAAATCTCAATAATAACTTTATTGCAAAATAGAATATACATTCAATTTACAAACTCACGAGTTTTAGGACATAAAACCCAACATGGATATGGCCCACTTTGTATATGATACAAACACAGTGATCCTAACGTGTTCGTGTAGACGACATGTGATTGGGGATATCCTATGTAATGAGATTGCATAAGACCAGACCACGAAATAGCAATCACTAGATGTAACTCCGTTGACTAGTTAGGTTTCTATTTCAATAGGATGACCTAGGCAATTTGATCTCAATTTTGAGCGGGTTTCGAACTCCTGTTTGCGAGGGATTGTCCTTTGACTAGAATGGGTGGGAGTAGCCCGAGCCGACTCAATATGCCTACCTTCTTGGGGACAAGACCGAGCAGACGGCTAGGACTTAACCTAGCAAGAAGGAATTCACTTCTTCTTGCCTTTAGGGTAAGTAGATGAATGTTCCCTTAAGTGGTGTCTCCGGGACTTGAACAAAGGGTCCAACCCTCTCATTGGCCTCAGAGGGACTTTTGTTTGTTGGTAGGACCACAAACAGGTTGTTTATTAGAGGAGCACTGGGACTTATGGTAAAATATGTAACCTAGGGGTAAAACGATAATTTGACCCAGCTGGTGTTACGAACATTCGTGAAGGATTGAATTGTTGTTATTGATCGATATCCGTAGACACAAAAATATATTTGCAGAAGAGTGCAACTGCGGGACTTTAGTGGAGTGTTCCCGTAGTTAACGAATGTTGATTAGGAAGTTAATGAGATTAACTGAATAATCTTGTATCGTTGAAGCTTCTGATTTGTAGGTCCATTAAGTCCACTTCTTAGCTCGTAAAGGGTTCTTAGATCATTTGAATTTGAAATGTTCAAATTCAATTAGGGAATAAGCATGATGTATGAAGATACATTATATATAAAGTTTTTATGTACATTAAAAGTTTAAATTATAAATGAATTTGAATATGATTCAAAGTAAATTGATTGAGAGAATTAAATATTTGAAAGAGTTTAAATATTATTTAAATTTGAATGAGATTCATATTTAAAACTCTAGGTTAAAATGTAATGTGCATAAGATGTACATTAAAACTATAGGTTATTAGGGAATGTGATTAAATTACCTAAATTAAACATATGATGTTTAATTAAGTAACTAAGAAGTTAATTAATTCAATTAATTAAATGTGATTTAATTAAAAGGTTATTTATATTAATATAATTAATATGATTTAATTATATTTTATTAATTAATTTAGTATATTATTTTTAAATTAATTAAAAGGGGAATGTGGCATCAACACGTTCCACACGACTTCCATGTTCTTGTCCCATTCCCCATTGATAAATATGGGGAGTTAGGAGAAGGTTTGGTTGATCAATGAATGGTGTGATTTGGTGAAATCACTTACTCCCTCAATCTCTCTCAAATTCCCTTCTACCAAATTGTTGGAGGCTTCCACCTTGCCAAGATCTAAACCTCAGAGGATAGGAAGTTTTCCTAGTGGTGTTGTCCAGTTGAAAAGAAGATAAAGATAAAAGTCACTGTGTTGTGCAACATTGGAGAGGAAGCAAGGAGTTGTTGTTTCTAGAAACTACAAAGGTAATTTCGTATTCCCTTTAGTTTAGATAACTCACAACATGTTCTATTTATGCTCATCCATGTTTATATGCTTGTCTCTGTTTTATTCCCAATGTACTGATTTTTGAAGTAAACCAAAACAAAACTTGCAATTACGACCCAATACCACGCTTCCGCTGCTCAAGGGAATTGATTTCCTTCAATTGGTATTAGAGCAATGCTTGTGTTCTTTTTTGTTCAAACAGAATTGCATTGGTTGGTGGGAATTTGCATTTGATTTGCTGTTAAATTGTTTAGGAAATTTTGGCCTTAGTTTACCTTTTGATTTGATCAAATTAAGTAAAGGCCCCTGCATTTTTGGGCAATTATTGTGCAAATCGAGTCTGTAAATCATTTTATGAGTCGTTCGTGACAAGTTTGAGGCAATTTAAATGAGATTTGGTGCCAATTTGCTACTGAAAGTTGCTAATTTTCAAAGAACAGTGTTGTTGCAGCTACAACAATGTTGCAACCCCAATAGTGGCGTTGCAACACCGTTCATCAGCGTTGCAACGCTGAAGGACGGCGTTGCAACGCTGTGGTTCCCTATCGATAAGGAATCCAAAGGGTTATGGCGTTGCAACGCCACTGGGATGTTGGACGCGAGCGCGAGGGTCCACCAGCGTTGCAACGTCGTGCCATTGACAGATGAAAGTTGGTCGGTTCAGTCATGGTTCATGCGGTTTGGTTCGTTTTTTGTCCGGTTCGAATGGTTCGAATTCGGTTCAAGGTGTTTTGGATCGTTCTAGTTATAAAATTAATATAATTTTATTATTTTTTGCACTTTAGGGACCAAAAATTTCGGTTTAACGACTATTTATCTGTATGAATGTCATTTAGATTTATTCTCACCTTAGGACAAGCATGTTCAAACATTTTATTTATATAAGTGCTATATGAGTATGATAAAAATGCATGAATTATTTTTCATGAGTAATTAGTTATAAGTGTTATAATTTAATTATATGAAAAATGAATAGCATGGAGCCAGAAATTATTTTTTAAGTAATGTGCATGATTCAAGTAGTTGAATGACAGTTATTTTCCAATTTGATTTTGATTGTTGGAAATAACATATAGTTCCATGTCATAGGTTAATCATTAAAATTTATAAAAGTTATATATTGGTTTTAGAAACCTTAACCTATAATAAAGAATTGCATGAAAACATAGGAGCTTGGGTAGGATGAAATTAATTTTAAAATGTTTGAAATTAATTAGACGTAAATTTAATTTCTAATAGGATTAGAAATTATTCTTACATAGTATTTTAAATAGTTTAAAGTATAATAGGACTAAATAGAACTTTGGTTATAAGGGAACTCTATCGGTGATGTTTTGTCTAAGGTTGGTGGTACTTAAGCTGACGGTTAACTGAACACCTCCTACCTGGGAACTGACCTGAAACATGAGTTGAATTAATTGGTCTTGTTAGCATGCAATATACCTAGGTAATTAAAATCTTTATTCACCTAGGCATAAACTAAAAACACCTAGTTATAAAAGTTATAATAGGCATAGACTTATATAGATTCCTTTAGTCAGAATCCACCTAAGTTAAACCTAAACCCTAAATTATTAAGATACTTTAGTGGGAGAAAACGAGATGTACGCATCGAGTTTAAACTCTCACGTCCTCAAGAGTTCGCACCGTGAGATTTCTATAGTTCGCCTACTAGGTTGCCCTAGAGTAGACAAACCCTACGGAGGGCCTGACTATAGAGATCGGAACACCGCAAACTCCAAAAATGGATAGGGTCTCCTAGGTTGTTTGCCAACAGTTGTCTTTCTTAATAGTAGCCTGTTGGCTCGGGCCTATTGGATCTAAAAATGATAGGGTCACATTTATGGGATAAGTTAAGCTAATTAACGAGTCATTGACCAAATAAACGGTAGCTAAAAACATTGGGACATGAAATCTTCTGGTAGTGATGATTAGTTGAGATAGTCTCAATACAAGGGAGGAGTTACTGACCACCCGACGGTGGCTTTTATTCTGAACCCTTGAAGTATCATTGCAAAATTAAAAGTTTAAGTTTAAACATTAGGGTTTTAAATAATTTTGCTAAATTGGATTGGTTTTATTAATGGGTTAAAAAGCATAACTAATTAGAACTACTTTTGCTATTTCAGCATGTCGTCCTCGATAATAGCCTTATTAAAAAGTGAACGATTAACTGGAAAAAACTACACTACGTGGAAGTCCAACCTAAATACGATTCTATTTATGAACGACCTTCGGTTCGTACTAACTGAGGAATGTCCTCAGGTCCCCGCTCAGATGACCGTTGGACCAAGGCCAATGAGAAGGCCAAGGCCTACATCCTGGCTAGTCTATCAGATGCTTTGGCCAGGAAACTGGAGGGAATGGTTTCAACATGTGAGTGTTTGAATCTAGATCCCAATTGCACAACGAAAGTTAAAATTGGATAAAAATCTCGTTTTGGTTTGGTAAAATCAAATACCCAGTACATTGACAAAAAGTATCGATGAGCAAATTTAGGCATGGATTTACAGTAAACATGTTGTATAGTTTCACTAAACTAAAGGGAAAAACAAGTTACCTTTGTAGACTTAAATCACAACGCCTTGCAATCCAACAATTTCTATACAACACTGCTTCAATCTTTTCCTCTGTGTAATCTTCTTTTACAGAACATCACCAAAAGAAGAACACTTCCTATATCTCTGACTTCTTAGATCTAGGCTAGGTGGGAAGCCTCCAACAATTGAAAAAAAAAAAGAATTCTTGTTTTGAGAGAGAATTTAGAGTGAGATCATTTACCAAAAACTCAACAATTGAATTCGTCAATTCATTCACAACTGCCCCCTCTCCCTCTGTATCTATCAAGAGGGAGAGGAAGGGGGAAGTTTAGGGGGAACGTGTCATTGTATCGATGACACGTTCCCCTCTTTTTTTATTTATTTAATTCTAATTAATTTAAAATCAATTAATCATATTATTAATTAAATCAATTAATTTAATTATATTCATATATATAACTTATTTAATTAAATCATATTTAATTAAATCAATTAATTAATTCTTAAATTAATTAATCAAATATCTTATATTCAAGTTATATATATATATAATTGATTTAATTAAATATCTTATATTCAAGTTATATATATATATATATATATATATATGTGATTAAATCATATTTAATCAACCTCCCTCTTAACCTATAGTTTTAATGTACATCTTATGCATATTAAATTTTAACCTATAGTTTTAAATATGAATCTCATTCACATCTAAATAATATTTGAACTCCTTCAAATACTTAATTCTCTCAATTAATTTACTTTGAATCATATTCAAATTAAATTAATAATATAAAGTTTCAATGTATATAAAAACTTTATATTATAATGTATCTCTATACATCATGTTTATTCCCTAATGAAATTTAAACATTTTAAATTCTAATAATCTAAGAACCCTTTACGAGCTAGGAATAGGACCTAATGGACCTACAGATCAGAAGCTCCAATGATACAAGATTATTCAGTAATCTCATTAACCCCTTAATCAACATTCATTAACTGCGAGAACACTCCACTATAGTCCCGCAGTTGCACTCTTCTCATTGCAGATATATTTTTGTGTCCATGGATATTGACCAATAACAGCAAGTTAATCCTTCACGAATGTTCATAACACCACCTGGGTCAAATTATCGTTTTACCCCTGAGTTACCTCTTTCACCTTAAGTATCAGTGCTCCTGTAATGAACAATCTGTTTATGGTGCTACCAATAAACAGAAGTCTCTCTCGAGCTAATGAAAGGGTCGGGCCCTTTGTTCAAGTCCAGGAGACACCACTTAAGGGAACATTCATCTACTTACCCTAAAGTCGGGAAGTAGTGAATTCCATCTTGCTAGGTTAAGTCCCCAGTCGCCTGCTCGGTCTTGCCCCCAAAAAGGTAGCCATATTGAGTCGGCATCTCGGGCTACTCTCACCCATACTAGTAAAGGACAATCCCTCGCAAACAGGAGTGTAACCTGCTCAGGATTGAGATCAAGTTGCATAGGTCATCCTATTGAAATAGAAACCTATCTAGTCAACGGAGTTGCATCTAATGGTTACTATTTTGTGGTTCGATCTTATGTGATCTCATCACATAGGATATCCCTACTCACATGTCTTCTACATGAACACGTTGGATCACTGCGTTTGTATCAAATACAGAGTGAGACATTTCCATAACATTACAAGGATGAGGTACCGACCCTTATCACTTTACTATAGACCTTTTAGACTGTTTCTTAAATTGTGTGATCCTTATATGTCTACTACATTCAGTTCAAGAGACATACAATAACCTAAGATGTTCAATTATTGGATTTAGAGTTAATATAAGGCAATATAGAGAAATTATGAAATGAAAAATAACACTTTATTGATTTAATTAGAACAGTATTACAAACTACGAGTTTTAGGGCATAAAACCCAACAGTGAGATCATGAGTTATTTGCAGAATTTGTCTGGACAACAGTCTGAACAGATTCGGCACGAATCCCTCAAATACGTTTACAACGCGCGCATGAAGAAGGAAACTTCAGTAAGAGAACATGTTCTCGATCTGATGGTTTACTTCAACGTGGCCGAAATGAACGAGGTGATCATGGACGAGCAAAGTCAGGTATCGTTCATCCTAGAATCTCTTTCGAAAAGGTTCCTGCAATTCCGCAACAATGCAGTGATGAACAAGATTGGGTATAACCTGACATCCCTCATAAATGAGTTGCAGACTTGTCAGTCTCTTATGGAAAATAAGGAACAGGTTAACGGAGAGGAAAATGTGTTTGCCCATTCCAAAAGGTTCTAGAAGGGCTCATCCTCTGGAACCAAGTCCTGCAGTCCTTCTTTGGGCTTAAGAAGACTCAGAAGAAAAAGAAAGAAGTAAAGGGAAGGCTTCTGCTACTGCTAACAAAAAGATCAAAGAGAAAAAAGGTAAATGTGATTTACTTTTTTTAGAAACATGTTTAGTGGCAAGTGATGACTTAACCTGGATACTTGATTCAGGGGTCACTAACCATGTTTTCTCTTATTTACAGAAAACTAGTTCCTTCAAGGAGCTCGATGAGGGTGAAATGACGCTCAGTGTCGGAACGGGAAACGTCGTCTTAGCTCATGCAATGGGAGATGCGAAGCTATTTCTTAGAGTTAGGTTCCTATTTTTAGAAAACTTGTATATAGTTCCTAGAATTAAAAGGAACTTAATATCTATCTCTTGTTTGCTCGAACATAAATATTGTATTTCTTTTTCTATTAATGAAGCGTTCATTACAAAAGAAGGTGTCAATATTTTGTTCTACTAAATTAGAAAATGGCTTGTACGTATTAAGACCGAACGAATCTAAAGAAATTTTAAATCATGAGATGTTTAAAACTACAAACACTCAAAGTAAAAGGCAAAAGATTTCTCCAAATCAAAATACCTTTCTTTGGTATCTAAGACTATGTCACATAAATCTCAACCGGGTTGAGAGGTTATAAAGAATGGACTTCTAAATGAGTTAGAAGATGATTCTTTACCTCCATGTGAGTCCTCTCTGGAAGGAAAAATGACTAAGCGACATTTTACTAGAAAATGTTATAGAGCCAATGAGCCCTTGGAACTTATACATTCGGATCTTTGTGGTCCAGTGAATGTAAAAGCTCTGGGTATGAATATTTCATCTCTTTTATAGATGATTATTCAAGGTATGGTTATCTATATCTAATGCATCATAAGTCTGAGGCTCTTGAAAATTTCAAAGAGTTCAAGGTTGAAGTGGAAAATGCATTAGGGAAGACCATTAAGACACTTCGCTCCGATCGAGGTGGAGAGTATATGGACTTGAGATTCCAGGACTATTTGATAGAACATGGAATCCAGTCACAACTCTTAGCACCTAATACACCACAACAGAATGGTGTGTCAGAAAGGAGAAACAGAACCTTGTTAGACATGGCTCGCTCTATGATGAGCTATGCTCGGTTGCCTGACTCGTTTTAGTGTTACGCAATAGAGACTGCTGTTCAAATCTTGAACATTGTTCCATCAAAGAGTGTTTCAGAAACACCTTTTGAGTTGTGGAAGGGACGTAAACCTAGTTTGCGTCACTTTAGGATTTGGGGTTGTCCGACACATGTGCTAGTGACAAATCCGAAGAAATTAAAAACTCGTTCAAGATTATGCCTATTTGTAGGTTATCTCAAGGAAACGAGAGGTGGTCTTTTCTACGGCCAACAAGAAAATAAGGTGCTTGTATCGACCAATGTCACTTTCTTGGAAGAAGATCACAAGAGAAACCATAAATCACGTAGTAAGTTATTATTAAACGAAGTTATAGAGGAGTCAACAAGAGTTGTTGACCAAGTCGGACCTTCATCAAGAGTTGATGAAGAAGCCGACACATCGAGTCAATCTCGTCATTCTCAATCGTTGGGAATGCCTCGACGCAGTGAGAGGGTTTTTACCCAACCTGACCGCTACTTGGGTTTAACTGAAACTTAGGATATCATATCGGATGACGGTGTAGAGGATCCATTGTCTTATAAACAGACAATGAATGACGTAGATAAGGACCAATGGATCAAAGCCATGGACATTGAAATGGATTCAATGTACTTCAATTCAGTTTGGGAACTTGTAGACCAACCTGAAGGGGTAAGACCCATAGGGTGCAAATGGATTTATAAGAGAAAGAGAGATGTAGCCGAAAAGGTACAAACCTTTAAGGCTAGACTCGTAGGAGAGGGTTTTACCCAAAGGGAAGGAGTTGACTATAAGGAAACTTTTTTGCCTGTTGCTATGTTAAAGTCAATAAGGATACTCTTGTCCATAGTCGCATTTTATGACTATGAAATTTGGTAAATGCATGTCAAGACTGTTTTTTGAATGGTAATCTTGACGAGTGTATCTATATGTCTTAGCTTGAAGGGTTCATAGCCCAAGGTCAGGAGCAAAAAGTTTACAAGCCCAATCGATCCATCTATGGGTTGAAGCAAACATCCAGATCTTTGAGCATAAGATTTGATACTGCGATCAAGTCTTATGGCTTTGACCAAAACGTTGACGAGCCTTGTGTTTATAAGAGGATCATCAACAATAAAGTAGCTTTTTTAGTACTATATTTGGATGATATCCTACTCATTGGGAATGATATAGGATACCTAACTGACATAAAGAATTGGTTGGCGACCCAATTCCAAATGAAATATTTGGGAGATGCGCAGTATGTTCTTGGGATTCAAATTTTTAGAAATCGCAAGAACAGAACGCTAGCTCTGTCTCAAGCATTCTATATCGACAAAATGTTGGTCCGATATTCGATGCAGAATTCTAAAAGGGGTTTATTACCCTTTAGGCATGAAATTCATCTGTCTAAGGAGTACTGTCCTAAGACACCTCAAGAAGTTGAGGATATGAGACGTATTCCCAATGCCTCGGTAGTAGGTAGCTTAATGAATGTTATGCTATGTACGAGGCCGACATTTGCTATGCTATGGGAATAGTCAAGAGGTAGTACCCACGGTCAATCAGTCGGACCATCGGACCGCATGATTAAGAATATCCTCAAGTATCTAAGGAGAACGATGGACTATATGCTTGTGTATCGATCTAAGAATTTGATCCTTACAGGATACACTGATTCTGATTTTCAGACCGATAAGGATTTTAGGAAATCCACATCGGAATCAGTTTTCACCCTTAACGGGGGAGCTATAGTGTGGCGTAGCATCAAACAAGGATGCATCGCGACTCCACGATAGAGGTTGAATATATAGCTGCTTATGAAGCAGCTAAGGAGGTTGTTTGGCTAAGGAAATTCTTGGTTGATTTGGAAGTTATTATAAATATGGAATTTCCCATCACCTTATACTGTGACAACAGTGGTGTGGTAGCCAATTCAAAGAAGCCTCGTAGCCACAAGCGAGGGAAGCACATCGAGAGGAAATATCACCTTATTCGGGAGATAGTGCAACGAGAAGATGTTATAGTCACGAAGATCACTTCGGAGCACAACATTGTTGATCCTTTTACAAAAACTCTTACGGCTAAAGTGTTCAAGGGTCATCTGGAGAGTCTAGATCTACGAGACATGTACATAAATAATCTAGGACAAGATCGAGCAGGTGGCTGGGGACTTAACCTAGCAAGAAGGAATTCACTTCTTCCTGCCTTTAAGGTAAGTAGATGAATGTTCCCTTAAGTGGTATCTCCGGGACTTGAACAAAAGGTCCAACCCTCTCATTGGCCTGAGAGGAACTTCTGTTTATTGGTAGAACCACAAACAGGTTGTTCATTAGAGGAGCACTGGGACTTAAGGTAAAATATGTAACCTAGGGGTAAAACGGTAATTTGACCCAACTGGTGTTACGAACATTCATGAAGGATTGACTTGTTATATGTTATGTGTGTGTGGTATATACATGTTGGTGGATTTTCTGGCTTGTCGTGGTAGAGGTACATGTGGCCTCTGGGCCGGTAGTTTGGCATAAGTTTTGGTTTTCAAGTTATGGGACTTGGTGCGGTGGTGTAAGGTCTGTGGTTGGCCTCCCCTGAAGGTCGAATGGCTTCGAGCCAAGCGATTGGCTAGGTCGGGATGGATCACCTAAGCTTAGTGGGGGTTAGGTTGGGACGATGATTAGGACTCTTTGAACCGACACAAAAATTGGCAGACTAAAAGGGGCTTAGGAGGAGCTTCAGGAGTCATGGGAGAGACCAACCTGCTAGGTTAGCATCATCAATCCCCTGAGTGACCCCGGGCAAGTTCGAAGGTGTTGGGATGTATGTCCTAATCTCGTTTTGTTTGTAATATTACTATTTGAAATAAATAAGAGTTATTTCTTTCATCGTTTTGTGTCTCGCAATTTTACAAACTCTGTCCAATAAACTAAGCTCTAGGGTCATTGAATTTATGAGAGAACTAGAACTTGGATGGTATGTAGTGGACACATAGGGAGGATCACATTCGAGTTAATGACTCGAACGGTCTACTATATATGGATAGGGTTGGAGACCTAATCCTGAATACGCTGTGGATGCGACCCGCTTTGTATTAGATACAAACGAGGTGATCTGACTCGTTCATGTGGTTGACATGCGAGTGGGAGCATCCTATGCAATGAGATTGTACAAGATCGGACCGTGAATTATTGGACCTACTGATGTAACACCGTTGACAGTATAGGATTAATAACTTCATAGATGACCATTACTGACTCGACCTTAATACTGAGCGTGTTACGGACTCCTGTCTGCGGGGGTTTGTCCTTTGACTAGTACGGGTGAGGGTGGTCACAGTTACTCGCCCAATATGCCTATTTTCTCAGGGACAGGACCACGTGGGCAGCTGGGAAGATAACTACGCGAGCTAGAATTCACTCGTTCCCGACCTTAGGGAAACTAGAGGGGTTGTTCCCTTAAGTGCTTTCTCCAGGGCTTGGACAACAGGCGCCCACCCTCTTACTTGACCGAGTGGGGGTTGTGTATGGTTGGACTATTACAACGTTCTGGTTCATTAGAGGAGCAGTGAGGACTTATCTTACAGTGACAGGAGTGTAGCTACAGGCTTTAGTGTAGTGTTACTGTAGCTAATGAATGTTGATTAACCGGGTCAAAGAGTTTGACAACTTAATCTCGGATCATTGGAGCTCGTCACTGTAGGTCCATTAGGTTCCTTGGTTGGCTCAAACTGGATTAATAGAGGGTTTACAGTTTTGGTGTGAATTTTAAGTATTCAAGTTCATTAAAGGGTAATTATGTCATTTATATGAGATATGATTGACATATTATATAGTTTAATGTGAATGAGATTCATAATAAACTATAGGTTAGCCTAACTATCTAATTAGGGCTAATTTGGAGAAATTGGATTGAGAGAAATTAAATTGAATGTGATTTAATTTAAAAATCCACAATTATACAAATGTGATTTGTATAATGAGATATGAGATATCTTATGGTTATGCAAATATGATTTGCATAACCTATGGTTGTGGTTAAATGGTAAATAGGTGGAGATTTCAACTCCACCTATCACCATTATTTAAACTCCTCTGCAAGAAGGATTTGGTAACTCAAGGCTCATGTTTTGAATTTCACAGCAAAGAGCATTGGAAAACTCTCTCAACTTTCCTCTCTCAATCTCTCCTCCCTAACACCAAAGAAGAGTCCCACAACTCTCCTTATACCAAAAGTAGAACAACCGAGAAACCTTTCGGAGTGTGTCTGGTTTACTGTTTGTTCGAGGAGATCGAGTACGTTGAGATCGTGATCACGAAGGGTTCGTGACTGGAGAAGGAAAACGTGAAGATGGTTCTTCAACAAGTAAGTACACTTGTTGTTTTTCTTCTTAAAGTTCATGTTTAGCCTAGTTTATATGTGATAGAAACTATTTTAAGAAAACATATTTCGCAACGATACCACAGTGATTCGATCACCCTTCCACTGCGTGGGATTTCATTCTCTTCAATTGGTATCAGAGCCAATCGTTGGCTTCTCGTTGTGCATTTGTTTTCTTAAAATTAGGTGGGTAATCGCTTCAATTTCATGAGATGAATTTGTTGGTTTGCATAATTGGATGTTTCAGTTTTGACACTAGTTTAGGTTTATTTTCTGTTTGATGAGATCAAATGTAAAGGCCCGTGTTTTTTGAGAAAATAAGAAAATAAATCGAGTTTATAAGTCCGGGTCTTTGGCGGCAAGAGTTGTTGTGAAGAAATTGGAGCAAAAACGGGCGAGAAACGACGAAAAAAAGCAAGAGGAGCTTGTTGTTCTATCAACGGTGTTGAGACGATGTTCTTCGGCGTCTCAACGTTGTCCGCGCGGAGGGAGGCCTTGCTACAGATCAGCGTTGCAACACCCTGACGTGGAGCATGCGGCGTGTGACGCTGAATGTTGCAGCGTTGCAACGCTGAGTGCGTTGAGGAGCAGTTCGCGAGGGATTTTTGCACGTACGTGGGGCTGAAGGCAATTGTTGCATAGTGGGGCGTTATTTTACAGTTTTTTATTTATTTTATTATTTGTAAAATGTAATTTATTTTATTTTAATTAAATTAATTAATTAATATCAATATAAATGTTATATTAATGTTAATTAATTTATTTAATGCCCCTAAGTGCCAAAATCGGTCCAATTTTTGCTATTTAATTATTTTATGCATGAGATGTATGAAATATTTTATTCTATGTGTATAATGTATGTCATATAGATTTAAAATCCCATCTTAGGTTAAACATTTCATGCATCATATTTATATTTTAAATGTTATAATATATAGTATGCATGATAGATTATATTATAAGTGTTATAATATAATTAAAGCATGTTTTAATTTATTTAATATAAGAGTTATATTTTTAGATTAAAAGCATGCTCATGCATTTAATTCATGTCATGAATATTTGTTATAGTATAGTTATTCATGTGATGAATGATCAAGCACTATAACATAGAAATGCATGTAACCTAAGTTAATTATTAGTTTTAAAATGTTTAGAACTTGAATAATTAGACTTAGGTTTTCTATTTCTAATAAGATTAGAATTAGGAAATCAAAATATGACCTTTGAATTGTGACTGATAAGTAACTCTGTCTAAGGAAGGTTTTGTCTAAGGCTGGGGTATTTAAGCTAACCCTTTGCGAAACACCCCTACCTGAAAACCGACCTGGGAGTGAATTCGGTCCGGAGATTCTTAGGTTAGATTATCGTGAGTGGCGTCAATTAAAAGTTGATTAATTTACTCACATAGACCTAAGTTAATAATGTGATTATAAACTTAGGCTAAATCAATATAAGAGTTATATTGGTAGACTTAGGTAAATATTAGCCGATTTATCTAGGTCAATCCCGAATAATATAAAGTGTTGAGTGGGAGAAAATAAAGTGTATAAGATACATTTGAATTTTCGACCACAAATCTCCGTTAAAGTCCGCATCGTGAGATCCATACTTGGCCTCGTGGCGCAAATGGGAGCGTCCCCCTTCGGATTGTATTCGTATGGATCAATATCATAGTGGATGGAGAGAGTACTTATAATGAGTGGGAGCGGGACCTGTGAAAACGGGACCCACAGACTCTTCTTTCGATTCACACCGTGAAACCCCTATGATCTGCCTGCTAGTTTGGCCTGGACCAGACAATCCCTTCGGAGAGCCTTGATCATGGGAGTCGGAACACCGTGAATTCCTAAAAGGGATACAGTTTACTTGTTGGTTTTCCTTCTTGGTTCACCCTTCGGTGGCTATTGTTTGGACGGATACTTGGAAACTTAAAGATTGAGGGTGACACTCACGGGATTCATTAAAAGTTAATGGATTCGACCGAAAAATGGTAACTGGACGCCTAATGGAATAAGAGTTATTCTGGGATTATGGTCTGGTTAAGAACGTCTCGTCCTAGAGGAGAAGTGTTTATGTTCACCCTTCAGTGGCGGTCATTCTAAACCTTTGGAATATCATTGCAAATTTTTAATGACCTAGGGATCATAGGATAAAATTTTGCTAAAACTTGATTGGATTTCAAAAAGTTTTTTGCGAGACTGACACAAACCTTTTGATTTTTTTCAGCAAAAATGTCTAACTCAATAATAGCATTACTAGCATCCGACAAATTAGTGGGAGATAATTTCCAAACTTGGAAAAACAATATAAACACGATTCTAGTAACTGACGACCTTAAGTTCGTGCTCACTGAGAAGTGTCCTCAGTTGCGGAGCTCGACTGCGTCACGAAGTGTTCGTGATGCATACGTTCGGTGGATCAGGGCCAATGAAAAGGCCAAGGTCAACAAAATTTCCAGCTTGTCTGAAGTCTTGGAAAAGAAGCATGAGTTGATGGTCACTGCTAAGGAGATCATGGAGTCATTGCAGCATATGTTTGGGCAATAGTTCTTTCAGGTCCTGCATGACTCGCTCAAACACATCTTCAACGCCCGGATGAAAGAAGGAACGTCTGTCCGTGAACACGTTCTAGACATGATGACCCACTTTAATCTGGCGAAGATGAACGGGACTTCGATTGATGAGTCGAGCCAGGTCAACTTTATCTTGGAGACTCTTCCGAAGAGTTTCCTTCAATTTCGTAGCAATGTTGTTATGAACAAAATTAGCTACACAATGACCCACCTTACAGGCGAGTTACGTGAACTTCCAAATTTCTGATGAGGATCAGACACTGGAAGCTGAGGCAAATGTTGCCTTCAGGTCCTATCATAGGGGTTCGACCTCTAAGACAAAACCTATAGCTTCTTCTCACCCGAAAGGAAAGAAGAAGAAGATGAAGAAGGGTAAAGATGACCGCGCTGCCGCCCAAAATGGCAGAAAGGTCAAGAAAGTTGCAGAGAAAGAAAAGTGTTTCCACTGCAATGGGGACGACCACTGGAAGCGTAACTGTCCCAAGTTCCTTGCCGACAGGAAGAATGCAGGTAAATGTGATTTACTAGTAACTGAAACCTGTTTAATGGAGAGTAATGACTCTGCCTGGATATTGGATTCGGGCACCACTAACCATGTTTGTTCTTCTTTTAAGGGAATTAGTTCCTGACAGCACCTGCGAGAGGGTGAGGTGACTCTATGGGTTGGATCTGAGAAGATTGTCTCTGTTGCAGCGATTGGCAAACTGAAGCTCTTTTTCGACAGGAATTACATTTTATTAGATAATTTGTATATAGTTACAGGGTTTACTAGAAACCTAGTTTCTATTTCCTGCCTACTTGAACACTCTATTTCTGTAAATTTTTCTAGTAATAAAACATTTATTTCTAGAAATGGAAATTTCTTGTGTTCCGCTTCACTTGAGTCTAATCTGTATGTTTTGAAACCAAATTCGGTCAAAAGCGTTTTGAATACTGAATTATTTAAAACAGCAGAAACACGGACTAAGAGAGTGAAAGTTTCTCCTAAAGAAAATGTCCATCTTTGGCATCTACGATTTGACCACATTAATCTCAATAGGATTGAGAGACTAGTGAAGAGTGGACTTGTAAGCGAGTTGGAAGAAAACTCTTTACCGGTGTGTGAGTCATGCCTCGAAGGCAAAATGATCAAACTAGAGGGGTTCCCAACCTTAAGAAAACTAGAGGGGTTGTTTTCTTAAGTGTTGTCTCCAGGGCTTGGACAAAGGGCGCTCACCCTCTCACTGGCTCGAGAGGGGTGTTGTGTATGGTTGGACTATTACAACGTTGTTGTTCATTAGATGAGCAGTGGGGACTTAAGGAGCAAGAAGTAGACATGGGGGTAAAACGGTAATTTGACCCAGCAGTATCTACGAACAACCTATGGGTCGACTCATGGGCATTGGTTATATTAATGGACACAACTTGTCTTACAGTGACGGGAGTGCAGCTACGGGTTTTAGTGGAGTCTTACCCTAGCTAATGAATGTTGATTAACTGGATCAAAGAGTTTGACAGGTTAATCTCGAATCATTGGAGCTCGTCACTGTAGGTCCATTAGGTCCCTCGGTTGGCTCAAACTGGATTAATAGAGGGTTTACAGTTTTTGTGTGAATTTGAAATGTTCAAGTTCATTAAAGCGTAATTATGTCATTTATATGAGATATGATTGACATATTTGTTGGGATTTGTGCCCTAAAACTCGTAGTTTGTAATTATGTTCTAATTAATGAAATAAAGTGTTATTATTTCAATAAAGTGTTATTGTTCGTTATCTACGAGTTTGCCTTTATTCAAACCCTAAATCCAATAAACTAAACATCCAAGGTTGTTAAATGAATCTCTAACTGAATGTAATGTACATAAAAAGGATCTCGGTTCGAGATACAACCTAAAGGGTTTATAGTTAGGGGATAAGGTTTAGGTACCTTACCCTGGTTAAACTATGGATGTGGCCCACTTTGAATTTCATGCAAACACAGTGATCCTAACGTGTTCGTGTAGATGACATGTGAGTGGGGATATCCTATGTGTTATTATATGCCAAGATCCAAATCCTATGTCTAACCAATTTTAGACAAGTTTGAGGTGTTTATAACAAGTTTAAAAGCGATTTTATTACAAATTATGAAATTGGGACAGAATGTAATTAAATGCGACTTGAGAAAGAACAATCGAGAGAACACCAATATTTATAGTGGTTCGGTCATAAAATGACCTACTCCACTTGCAAAGGTGTTTTAAGCCTTTGCTAGACAGTTTATTAGAGATATACGGGAGTATACAGAGAACTTACAGCAGGATATCTAAAGATACATTTAACATTTAGGATTTAACAAGATTCCAAGATTTATGCCCAAAAGGAGACTACAACCAATCTTTATTCCAGATTGAGAGTCTAACAACCTTTAGGATTAAATCTTGAATCTAAACTAAAAGGAAAGAAAAAAGGAGAGATACAACCTTTTGAGAGGATCTTCATAAACAAAGGTTGAAAGAAGGTTGAGTCTCATGTCTTGTACAACAACCAAGCCGAACGATCAACCTGCAGCAACTCCACGGCAACAGTCACCTCCTCTTGTGAACTGCAACCCACGGTGGACGGCAGATTTCGGCTATAAGGATGGAGCTCCCTCGATATCTTTCTCACGGCTAAAAAACCATGGTATTTTCCAGATTTCCCTCTCTCTCTGTCGAAGAAACCCCCTGTTTTTCAGCCTTCTATCGAGCCTCCAACCCTTTCTTTCTCTCTCTCTTCTTTTCTCTCTTAAACAAGAATAAACTCTAATCTTAATAATAGACCCAATACACACTTTTTCTTCTCCCTTCACTTAAGGCCCACACCTTCTTTTATAATAACAAAAAGGGAACAAATGAGTTTAGGTAATAGGAGATCAAGAAAGGTAAATTTGGGCTCCTCCAACTTTGGGCCCAACCTTAACAATGGGTCTTTAAACTTAAGAGCTAAAACAAAGGTCCAAACCATTTTAGATTAACTTAAAAAAACATTAATCTAAAATTAATTAGTTTATGATAGGTTGAAACCAAAAAATATAACAATATCCACCTTGATTTCAATCTATCATAAACTAAGAAGAGGACCTATAATTTAGTTCTCAAATAAGATCCAGGGTTATCCATGATCAAGTCGCAACATTCTCACACAAAGGTTAAATTTATCACAAGGTAATGCTTTAGTAAACATATCAACAGACATTCAAATCAAGAGCAACCTTTTAATGAAACTAAACCATCATTGATGACATCTCTTACATAATGATACCTAACATCAATATGTTTAGTTCTTTCATGGTGAGAATGATTTTTAGATAAATGTAGAGCACTTGACTATCACAATGCACAGTCACAGAAACATTATCACTACAACACAATTCACATACAATTCCCTTAAGCCATAAAGATTCCTTAATAGCTTCAGTTAATGCAATATATTGATTGATTTGTAGATAAAGCAACTATAGATGTAAACTAGATTTCGAACTAATTGTGCAATTGAACAATCTAAACACAAAACCGGTCAAAGACCTACGTTTATCTATATCAGCAGCATAATCAGCATCAACATATCCAACAAGTTCAATATCCTTGCTATCAACTATATTTGCTCCACCATAAACAAGACATAAATCTGTATGACATGCAAGATACCTCAAAATCCACTTAACAGCATTCCAATGTTGTTTACCAGGATTAGCAAGAAATCTACTAACAACACTAAGTGGATGAGCAAGGTCAGTCTAGTACAAACCATGGCATACATAAGACTCCCAACAGTATTAGCATATGGAATGTCATGCATTTCATCAATATCACTTGGAGTCTTAGGTGAATCATTAATGAGATAGTTTAAAGTGCTTGCCAAAAGGAATACTAACCTTCCTACTATCATGCATGTTCAATCTTTTAACTAGTCTTGTTATATATTCACTTTGAGACAAATATAGTTTCTTCTCTTTTCTATCTCTAATAATATCCATTCCTAATATTCTTTTTGCATTGCCTAAGTCTTTCATTTCAAACTCCTTCTTTAAGAGATTCTTTAACTTATTTATTTCATGCATGGTTTTGCAAGCAATCAACATGTCATCAACATATAAAAGCAAGTAAACAATATTCACTTTGAGATTTGTTTGAAATACACACAACTATCATACTTACTTCTACAAAAGTCAATAGATAGCATATAGGAATCAAACCTTTTATACCATTGACGTGGGGATTGCTTTAAGCCATATAACGATCTCTTAAGAAGACAAACCTTCTTTTCTTGTTTGGGAGCTTCAAATCCAGGTGGTTGATCCATGTAAATGGTCTCCTCAAGCTCACCATGCAAGAAAGCGGTCTTTACATCCATCTGCTCTAACTCAAGATCAAAGTGAGCAACAAAGGCAAGCAAAATTCTAATAGAGGTGTGTCTTACAACGGGGGAAAAAACCTCATCATAGTCTATACCCTCCCTTTGAGTAAACCCTTTGGCTACTAACCTAGCCTTGAATCTAGGCTCGTTATTTTCTAAAGGGTTCTCTTTGACTTTATAAATCCATTTACAACCTACAGTTTTAGCTTTTAATGGTTTATTAACAAGAACCCAAGTTTGATTTTTAATCAAAGAATCATACTCTTCTTTCATTGCGGCCCACCACTTATCTTTATTTTCATTATTTATGGCCTCATTGAAAGTTTGTGGTTCTTGATTAATAAACTCATTAGCTATAACTAGGGCATAGGATATAAGGTCAGCATACCCAAACCTAGTGGGAGCTACAATGGTTCTCCTAACCCTATCCCTAGTTAATTGATAATTTGTTAAGTCTTGACTATCCTCTTCCTCATTAGCAACTTCATGTGTAGGTGATTGATCTAAGGTAGAAGGTGAAACATCATGTTCTACTATTGGCTCATCTACCTGATCACTATGGAAAGTGGAAGGAGGACTAGCTAAAACGGTTTCAGTGGAACTAGGTGGACTTTTAGGAATAGACTCGGTCTTTTCTTCTACATACCCCATTTTCCCTTCATTAAAGACAACATCTCTACTTATTAGGATTTTTGGTGAATTTGGGTCTAGACACCATAGTTTATATCCCTTGACACCCTCGGGATATCCTAGGAAAACACATTTCTTAGCCCTTTGGTCTAACTTTCCCTCTTTTGAATGAGCATAAGCTAAACACCCAAAGACTTTCATGTGTGATAGATCAGGGGGACTACCTTGCCAAAGCTCTTGAGGTGTTTTTAAATCTATGGCAGTAGATGGGCTTCTATTGATTATATAACATGTTGTTGCAACAGCTTCCCCCCAAAAACTTTGAGGAAGTTGCGAATCAGACAACATGCACCTAACTCTTTTCATAAGGGTTCTATTCATTCTCTCAGCGGCCCCATTTTGTTGTGGCGTCCCTACAATGATCAAGTGTCTTGCTATGCCTTTAGACTTACAAAAGTTTCTAAACTCATGGTTACAAAACTCTAGCCCATTATGGGTCCTAAGTTTCTTAACTCTAAGGCCGGTTTGGTTTTCAACATAGGTTACCCATTCAACATATTTATTAAAAGTATCGATTTATTTTTGGAAGATAAACCCAAACTTTTCTAGTACAATCATCAATAATGGATAAGAAATATCTAGCCCCGCCATTTGTGACAACATTAGATGGGCCCCATAAGTCAGCATGCACATATTCTAGTTTTTTATTAGCAGAGTGACCACCCTTTCCAAATTTTACTCTTTTACTTTTACCATAAACACAATGCTCACACATATCTAGGTCCACATTTTTTATGTTAGGAATTACTTTTTGTTTTATTAACTCTCTAATTCCTTTCTCACTCATGTGACCTAAGCGTTTATCCAAAGGGTAATTTTAGAATTGTCACTTTCTTTAACTAGATCACTTGACCCTACGACCGTCGAACCCTCTAAAGAGTATAAGGTATCCTTAAGAAGCCCTTTCATTGCAACTAAGATGCCCTTCATGACTTTTAGAACACCACCCTCTAACTTAATGGTGTACCCTTGCTTATCTAACATGCTAAGGGATATTAGGTTTCTTTTAACTTCAGGTACGTACCTAACTCCAGTTAGAAACCTAATATTTCCGTCATGAAGCCTAAGGCGTATTGTTCCTTGACCTTCTACACTACAAAAGTGTCGGTTCCCTAACATGACTTTACCTCCCACACCGGTTTGGAAGTCTTCTAGCCATTCTCTATTAGGGGTCATATGGAAAGAACAACCTGAATCTAGGATCCAAGTGTCATCCTCTCTAGTGTTACTAACCATAAGAGAGTGGTTATACTCTTCACTAAGATTTACTACACTAGACTCTTCTTTCCCTTTACCCGACGACTTTTTATTCCTAAGGTCAGGACAAAACCTTCTAATGTGGCATTCTTTTTGACAATGATAACACCTCCTATTACTAGCCTCCTTAGACTTTGATCTACCCCTACTCTTGCTTCTATGCTTTTTCCTATTCTCTGATCTCCCTCTAACGTATAAAGTCTCACTATTAGACTTCTTGGTTTCTTTAAGTTCTTGTTCTTTTACTCTAATGGCATTTAAAAAAATTTGGTGGACAAAGTATCCCTACCAAACTTCATCATAGCATGATTTCACATCATTATAAGATTCGAGCAAAGAATTTATCAGAGCTACCGAATGATTTTCATCAGAAAAGATTTCACCTATATTTTCCATTTCAGAAACTACTCTATGGAATTCATCTAGGTTATCTTTCATGCTTTTACTAGAGTCCATTTTAAAACTAAAGAAATTAGATTTTAAAAATATTTTGCTTGAAATTGATGCTACTTGATAGGTAGATTCTAATTTTGTCCAAAGTTTAACAAATGATATCTTCACTACGCATTTGTCTTATAATTGTATCGGATAAATAAAGAATTATAAGGTTGTGAGCTACCTTATTTATCTCTTTTCAGGTTGGTCCATTTGTTATGTTGTCAGGAACTTCCTTAGCCTCCAAAAGTGCGTAATCGACCTTTTGTTGTGAAGGATGGCCAACATTTTGATCTTCCATAGACCAAAATCTCCTTTCCCATCAAACCGCTCCACCTCGAACTTGGTACTCATCCTAAAAATGAGAAACAAAATTGGACAAACAAACTTTTCTTGAAATAAAAAATCGAATTAAAGAATACTAACAACTTAAAGATTCTTTAAATCCAAAGATTTTATTCAACAAACTAAATTTTAATTCAAGAAAGAATGCCTCAAAAACAAGGATTAAAAGCTCTGATACCAAAATGTTATTATATGCCAAGATCCAAATCCTATGTCTAACCAATTTTAGACAAGTTTGAGGTGTTTATAACAAGTTTAGAAGCGATTTTATTACAAATTATGGGCTGGACAGAATGTAATTAAATGCAGAAACAGTAAAGAACAATCAGAGAACACCAATATTTATAGTGGTTCGGTCATAAAATGACCTACTCCACTTGCAAAGGTGTTTTAAGCCTTTGCTAGACAGTTTATTAGAGATATACAGGAGTATACAGAGAACTTACAGCAGGATATCTAAAGATACATTTAACATTTAGGATTTAACAAGATTCCAAGATTTATGCCCAAAAGGAGACTACAACCAATCTTTATTCCAGATTGAGAGTCTAACAACCTTTAGGATTAAATCTTGAATCTAAACTAAAAGGAAAGAAAAAAGGAGAGATACAACCTTTTGAGAGGATCTTCATAAACAAAGGTTGAAAGAAGGTTGAGTCTCACGTCTTGTACAACAACCAAGCCGAACGATCAACCTGCAGCAACTCACGGCAACAGTCACCTCCTCTTGCGAACTGCAACCCACGGTGGATGACAGATTTCGGCTATAAGGACGGAGCTCCCTCGATATCTTTCTCACGGCTGAAAAACCATGGTATTTTCCAGAGAGAGACTCTGTTTGTTGGTAGGACCACAAACAAATTGTTCATTAGAGGAGCACTTGGTACTTAAGTACAAGATGTAACCCAGGGGTAAAATGGGTAATTTGACCCGCTGGTGTTACGAACATTCGTGAAGGATTGACTTGTTGTTATTGGTCAATATCCATGGACACAGAAATATATCTGCGGTGAGAAGAGTGCGGTGTGGGACTTTAGTGGAGTGTTCCATGATTAAACGAATGTTGATTGGGAGGTTAATGAGATTAACCGAAGCAATCTCGTATCGTTGGAGCTTACGATCAGAGGTCCATTAGGTCCACCTTCTAGCTCATAAAGGGTTCTTAGATCATTTGAATTTGAAATGTTCAAATTCATTAGGAAATATATTTTATGTATTTAGATACGATATAATATATAGTTTTAGAACTATATATTATAAATTTAATGTGAATATGATTCATATTAAATTGTATGAGAGAATTGAATATTTGAAAGAGTTCAAATATCATATTAAATGTGAATGTGATTCACATTTGAAAACTATAGGTTAAAATTTAATGTGCACTGGATGTACATTAAAACTATTGGTTAAAGGGGTGATATGATTAAATGAGATTTAATCCAAATTAAATATCTGATATTTAATTTCTATTTAAATTAATAATTAAATTTGATTTAATTATTATTTAATTATTATTATTATTATTATTATTATAAATAATAAAATAAGGGAACGTGTCATCCAGACACGTTCCCCACTACCCCTCCCCTTCTCCCTATCGACAGTTTAACAGGGAGAAGGAGTTGCTGATTTGGTGATCGATCAATTGATCTTTTGGCAATTTTTGGAGAATTTCTCTCTCTCTCTCTCTCACACACTCTCATTCCCTTCTTTTTCCAATTGTTGGATCCTTCCCACTAAGGAAGATCTAAGAATTCAAAGATATAGAAGGTGCTCACTGTTGGTGGTGTTCTGTTGGAGAAAAACAGAGAACTTTGGATGTTCCTGTGTTGCTGTTTTCTTTTGGAGTAAGGAGTTGTTGTGCTGGAGAATTGGAAACTACAAAGGTA
This sequence comes from Trichosanthes cucumerina, assembly GCA_036507285.1. Classification (NCBI taxonomy): domain Eukaryota; kingdom Viridiplantae; phylum Streptophyta; class Magnoliopsida; order Cucurbitales; family Cucurbitaceae; genus Trichosanthes; species Trichosanthes cucumerina. The sequence goes on from CM071836.1 coordinate 76,865,755, forward strand.
ATTTCCTTTCGATTCTTTTTTAGTTTAATTGTTAAACTTGTAGCATGTTTGCATGTAAATCATCCATGCCTAATTAGATTAGAGTTAATTGTATGCTTGTTCTGTATATTTTGTCAATGTATGAGTTTTTGTTTCAAGCAAAACAATCTTGCATATTACGATTCCAAATTCGTTTTCGCTGCTCAAGGAGATCTGATCTCCATCAATTGGTTCAGAGCAATGCTTGATTTGTTTTGTTTTGAAACAAAATTGCATTGATTTGGTGGGAATTGCATTTGGTTTGCTGTAAAACTGTTTAGGAGTTTTTTAGCCATAATTTACTTTTGATTTGATCAATTTTTTGTAAAGGCCCCTGTGTTTTTGGCCAATTAAAGTGCATTATTGAGTCTGTAATTAAGTTACGAGTCGTTCGGGACCAGTTTCAAGCAATTCGGTTGAGAATCGAAGGAGAAATTGCACTTGGAAGCTGTTGTGTTCGTGGAAGAAAGCTGTTGTCGAAGCGGTTAGCGTTACAGTAATGAAGAACGGCGTCGCAACGCCACGCTTCCCTATTGACGCGGCGCTCGAGGGGTCGTCAAGCGTTGCGGTAACGCCGCCTCGGCGTTGCAACGCCATCCCGATGTAGGTGCGCATACGACAAAGCGGGTGTTGCAACGCTAACATCAGAGTTGCAACGCTGTGGGGCTTTCCAGCAGTTGCAGACCGGTTCAGCTGGTTTGTTGGTTTTCGTCCGGTTTGAGCGGTTCAAGGCCGGTTCAGGGTTTTTTTTGGACCGGTTTCATGAAATAAAATTAATGTAGTTTTATTTTTTGCACTTTAGGGGCCAAATTATTTCGGTTTTACAGCTATTTATCATTATGAATGTCATTTAGATTTTTCCCACCTTAGGATAAGCATGATCATGCATTTTATTTATATAAATGTTATATGAATATGGTTAAATGCATGATTAATTGATTTTTCATGAGTAATTAATTATAATTGTTATGATTAGATTATATGGAAAATAAATTGCATGGAGCATGAAATTACTTAGTTTAAAATAAATGTTATTTTGTTTAAGTAATTTTATAATTCAATTAGTTGAATTCATTTTATAATTCCAATTTGAATAATGATTGTTGGATTTATAATATAGTTTTTTTATCATAGGTTAATAATTAAATTTATAAAAGTTATAAGTTAAAGGGGTTTTAGAAACCATAACCTATAATAAAGAAATGCATGCAAACATAGGAACTTGGGTTAAAATTTAAATTAGTTTTAAATCGTTTAAAATTAATTTAGACCTAATTTTTAATTTCTAATAGGATTAGAAATTGGTCTTACGTAGTATTTTAAATAGTTTAAAATCTAGTAGGACATTAAAACTTTGGTTATAAGGGAACTCTACCGGTGAAGTTCTGTCTAAGGCTGAGGGTACTTAAGCTGACGGTTAACGGAACACCTCCTACCTTGGAACTGACCAGGAGCTTGAGTTGAATTAACCTTAGCTCTATTTTATCTCTAGGTAATTAAAATGTTTATTCACCTAGACATAAGGTTTTAAGACCTAGTTATAATAATTATAATAGGCATAGACTTAGATAGATTCTTTTAGCCAGAATCCGACTAAGTTAAACCTATACCCTAATCTTAGGAGCTTCGGTGGGAGAAAACGAGATGTTCGTGATCGAGTTTACTCTCACGTCCTCAAGAGTTCACACCGTGAGTTCCATGCTCGGCTACGTGGTGTCAATAGGGTGTCCCCCTACAGTATGTGTTTGCATGGTTCAATACCAAGGTAAATGAGGGAAGTATCCATAGTAAATGGGAGCAAGACGCGTGCCAACGTATCCTATGGTCTCCTCCATTAAGTCGCACCGTGAGATTTCTATAGTCCGCCTGCTAGGTTGTCCTGAAACAGCCAAACCCTACGGAGGGCCTGACTATAGGGATCAGAACTCCGTGAACTCCAGAAATGTATAGGGTCTCTTAGGTTATTTGCCAACAGTTGTCTTTCTTAATAGTAGCTTGTTGGCTCGGGCCTATTGGATCTGAAAATTGTAGGGTCACATTTACGGGATGAGTTAAGCTAGTTAACAAGTCCTTGACCGAAAAAACGGTAGCTAAGGACCATTGGGCATGAGATGTTCTGGTAGTGGGAATTGGCTGAGAAAGTCTCAATTCAAGGGAGGAATGACTGACCACCCGACGGAGGCTTTTGTTCTAAACCCTTGAAGTATCGTTACAAAATTAAAGGTTTAATTTAAACATTGGGTTTAGTTTAAACACTAGGGTTCTTTAACAATTTTGCTAAATATGATTGGTTTTATGATGGGTTAAAAGGCATAACTAATTAGAACTATTTTAGTTTTCAGCATGTCGTCCTCGATAATAGCCTTACTTAAAAGCGATCGTTTAACTGGTGAAAATTTTACTACGTGGAAATCCAACCTGAATACGATTCTGGTTGTTGATGACCTACGGTTTGCTGTCTGAGGAATGTCCTCAGGTCCCTGTTAAAGAGGCGTACGACCCCTGGATCAAGGCCAATGATAAGGCCAAGGTCTACATTTTGGCTAGTATTTCTGAAGTTCTGGCCAAAAAGCGCAAGGGCATGGTCTCAGCTCGTGAGATCATGAGTTTGCTGCAGGAAATCTTTAGACAACCATCTAGACAGATTCGGCACGAATCTCTCAAATACGTTTATAACTCTCGTATGAAGGAGGGGTCGTCGGTGAGAGAACATGTTCTCTATCTGATGGTCAACTTCAACGTGGTTGATATGAACGGAGCGGTCATTGACGAGCGAAGTCAGGTATCGTTCATTCTGGAATCTCTTTCGAAGAGTTTCCTGCAATTCCGCAGCAATGCGGTGATGAACAAGATATAAGGGGCAGGCTGATGGAGAGGCAAATCTGTTTGCCCATTCTAGAAGGTTCCAGAAGGGTTCATCCTTTGGGACTAAGTCCTGTAGCTCATCTTCTGGGCTTAAGAAGACCCAAAAGAAGAAAATAGAAGGGAAAGGGAAGGCACCTGCTGCTGACAAAGGCAAGGGAAAAGTCAAGGTTGCAGATAAAGGAAAATGTTTCCACTGCAACATGGATGGGCACTGGAAGCGAAACTGCCCAAAATACCTTGTGGAGCTCAAAGAGAAGAAAGGTAAATTAGATTTACTTATTCTTGAAACTTGTTTAGTGGAAAACGATGATTTGACCTGGATACTTGATTCAGGAGCCACTAATCACGTTTGCTCTTCATTTCAGGAAACTAGTTCCTTCAAAGAGCTCGAAGAGCGTGAGATGACGCTCAGGGTCGGAACGGGAGACGTCGTCTCATCTCGTGCAGTGGGAGATGTCAAGCTATTTTTCGGAGATAGATTTCTTTTATTAAAAAAATCTGTATAAAGTTCCTAAGCTTAAAAGGAACTTAATTTCTATCTCTTGTTTAATAGAACTTGGATATTGTATTTCTTTTTCAATTAATGAAGAGTTCATTTTGAAACAGGGTGTCAATATTGTTCTGCTAAATTGAAAAATGGTTTGTACGTACTGAAACCGAATAAAACGAAAGCAATTTTAGATCATGAGATGTTTAAAAATGCTAGTACTCAAAATAAAAGGAAAATAATTTCTCCAAATAATAATTCCTATCTATGGCATCTTAGACTTGGTCATATTAATCTCAACCGGATTGAGAGGCTCTCTAAGAATGGACTTCTAAACAAGTTAGAAGATGATTCTTTACCTCCTTGCGAATCATGCTTAGAAGGTAAAATGACCAAGCGACATTTTACAGGAAAAGGTTACAGAGCCATAGAACCCTTAGAACTTGTACATTCGGATCTTTGTGGTCCGGTGAATGTTAAAGCACGAGGAGGGTACGAATATTTCATCTCTTTCATAGATGATTATTCGAGGTATGGTTATCTATATCTAATGCATCACAAGTCTGAGGCTCTTGAAAAGTTCAAAAAGTATAAGGCTGAAGTAGAGAATGAATTACGGAAAACCATTAAAATACTTCGATCCGATCGAGGTGGAGAGTATATGGATTTGAGATTCCAGGACTATATGATAGAACATGGAATTAAATCTCAACTCTCAACACCTAATACACACAAACAAAATGGTGTGTGTCGAGAAAGGAGAAATAGAACCTTGTTGGATATGGTTCGCTCTATGATGAGTTATGCTCGATTTGCTCGCCTCGTTTGGGGATACACAAGAGAGCTATGCAGTTCAAATCTTGAGCAGTGTTCCATCAAAAAGTGTTTCAGAAACACCTTTTGAACTATAGAAGGGGCGTAAACCTAGTTTACAACACTTCAGTTTCTGGGGTTGTCCGGCACACGTGCTCATGACAAACCCAAAGAAGTTAGAACCTCGTTCAAAATTGTGCCAATTTGTTGGCTATCCCAAAGAAACGAGAGGTGGTCTTTTCTACGACCCACAAGAAAAAAAGGTGATTGTGTCGACAAACGCCACGTTCTTGGAGGAAGATCACATGAGGAACCACAAACCGCGTAGTAAATTAGTACTAAATGAAGCTACTCATAAACCAACAAGAGTTGTTGATCAAGCTGGACCTGCATCAAGAGTTGATGGAAGAACCAGCACCTCAAGTCAGTCTCGTCCTTCTCAATCGTTGGGAATGCCTCGACGCAGTGGGAGGTTTGTTTCCCAACCTGACCGCTACTTGGGTTTAGTTGAAACTCAAGTTGTCATACCTAATGACGGCGTAGAAGATCCATTGTCTTATAAACAGGCAATGAATGACGTAGACAAGGACCAATAGATCAAAGCCATGGACCTTGAAATGGAGTCAATGGACTTCAATTCAATATGGGAACTTGTAGACCAACTTGAAGGGGTTAGACCCATAGGGTGTAAATGGATCTATAAGAGAAAGAGAGATGCAGCCGGAAAGGTACAGACCTTTAAGGCTAGACTTGTAGCAAAGGATTTTACCCAAAGGGAAGGAGTTGACTATGAAGAAACTTTTTCCCCTGTTGCTATGTTGAAGTCTATAAGGATACTCTGGTCCATAGCCGCATTTTATGACTATGAAATTTGGCAAATGAACATCAAGACTGCCTTTTTTAATGGTAAACTTGACGAGAGCATCTATATGTCTCAGCCCGAAGGGTTCATAGCCCAAGGTCAGGAGCAAAAAGTTTGCAAGCTCAATCGATTCATTTATAGGTTGAAACAAGCGTCAAGATCTTGGAATATAAGGTTTGATACTGCTATCAAGTCTTACGGCTTTGACCAAAACGTTGATGAGCCTTGTGTTTACAAGAGGATCATCAACGACAAAGTAGCTTTGTTAGTACTTTATGTGGATGATATCCTACTCATTGGGAATGATGTAGGATACCTTACTGACATAAAGAATTGGTTGGCTACCCAATTCCAAATGAAAGATTTGGGAGAGGCACAATATGTTCTTGGGATTCAGATCCTCAGAAATCGCAAGAACAGAACGCTAGCACTGTCTCAAGCGTCTTATATCGACAAAATGTTGTCAAGATATTCGATGCAAAGTTCCAAGAGGGGCTTATTACCCTTCAGGCATGGAGTTCATCTGTCTAGGGAACAGTGTCCCAAGACACCTCAAGAAGTTGAGGATATGAGACATATTCCCTATGCATCTGCAGTATGTAGCTTAATGTATGCTATGTTGTGCACGAGGCTGGACATTTGTTATGCAGTGGGAATAGTCGGTGAGGTACGATCCAATCCGAGGTTAGACCATCGGGGCGATTAAAAATATCCTCAAGTATCCGAGGAGAACGAGGGACTATAAGCTTGTGTATGGGTCTAAGGATTTGATCCTTACTGGATACACTGATTCTGATTTTCAAACCCATAAGGATTCTCGGAAATCCACATCGGGATCAATTTTCACCCTTAACGGGGGAGCGATAGTATAGCGAAGCATCAAGCAAGGATGCATCGCTGACTCCACGATGGAGGCTGAGTATGTCGTTGCTTGTGAAGCAGCTAAAGAGGTTGTTTGGCTAAGGAAATTCCTTACCGATTTGGAAGTTGTTCCAAATATGGAATCTCTCATCACCTTATATTGTGACAACAATGGTGCGGTAGCCAATTGAAGAAGGAACCTCATGACCATAAGCGAGGTAAACACATCGAGAGGAAGTATCACGACACGAGAAATAGTGCAAACGAAGAGATGTGATAGCGATCACGAAGATCGCTTCGGAGCACAATATTGTTGATCCGTTTACAAAGACTCTCACGGCTAAAGTGTTCGAGGGTCATCTGGAAAGTCTGGGTCTACAAGATATGTACATAGGCTAAATCTAGGGCAAGTGGGAGATATGTAATGGGGTATATGGATGCCCTAGTTTATTGTATTTATATCTTTGTAACCACTGTTTTAGATTTTGTTGTACCCCACTATAGTTTTAGTTCAAGTGGGAGTTTGTTGGGATTTGTGCCCTAAACCTCGTAGTTTGTAATTATGTTCTATATTATTTCAATAAAGTGTTATTGTTCGTTATCTACGAGTTTGCCTTTATTCAAATCCTAAATACAATAAACTAAACATCCTAGGTTGTTAAATGAATCTCTAACTGAATGTAATGTACAAAAAAAGAATCTCGGTTCGAGATACAGCCTAAATGGTCTATAGTTAGGGGATAAGGTTTGGGTACCTTACCCTAGTTAAACTATGGATGTGGCCCACTTTGTATTTCATGCAAACACAGTGATCCTAACGTGTTCGTGTAGATGACATGTGAGTGGGGATATCCTATGAAATGAGATTACATAAGACCAGACTACGAAATAGTAACCTCTAGTTGTAACTCCGTTGACTAGTTAGGTTTCTATTTCACTAGGATGACCTAGGCAACTTGATCTCAATCCTGAGCAGGTTACGAACTCCTGTTCGCAAGAGATTGTCCTTTGACTAGTATGTTTGCGCCACTTTGTTGGTGGTGTTTGTTGGAGAAAAGCAGAGAACTTTGGAAGTTCTGTGTTCTTTGTTTTTCTTTTGGAGCAAGGAGTTCTTTGTCTTTGGAGAATTGGAAACTACAAAGGTAATTTTCTTTCCATTCTTTTTTAGTTTAATTGTTAAACTTGTAGCATGTTTGCATGTAAATCATCCATGTCTAATTAGATTAGAGTTAATTGCATGCTTGTTCTGTATATTTTGTCAATGTATGAGTTTTTGTTTCAAGCAAAACAATCTTTCATATTACGATTCCAAATTCGTTTCCGTTGCTCAAGGAGATCCGATCTCCATCAATATTATATAGTTTAATGTGAATGAGATTCATAATAAACTATAGGTTAGCCTAATTGTCTAATTAGGGCTAATTTGGAGAAATTGGATTGAGAGAAATTAAATTGAATGTGATTCAATTTAAAAATCCACAATTATACAAATGTGATTTGTATAATGAGATATGAGATATCTTATTATATATGGTTATGCAAATATGATTTGCATAACCATATATAATAAGATATCTCATATCTTATTATAAACCTATGGTGGTTATGCAAATATGATTTGCATGACCTATGGTTGTGGTTAAATGGTAAATAGGTGGAGATTTCAACTCCACCTATCACCATTATTTTAAACTCCTCTACAAGAAGGATTTGGTAACTCAAGACTCATTTTTTGGATTTTACACCAAAGAGCATTGGAAAACTCTCTCAACTTTCCTCTCTTAATCTCTCCTCCCTAACACCAAAGAAGAGTCCCACAACTCTTCTTCTACCAAACGAAGAACAACCGAGAAACTTTTCGGGGCGTGTCCGGTTACTGTTTGTTCGAGGAGATCGAGTACGTTGAGATCGTGATCACGAAGGGTTCGTGACCGGAGAAGGAAAACGTGAAGACGATTCTTCAACAAGTAAGTACACTTGTTGTTTTTCTTCTTAAATTTCATGTTTAGCCTAGTTTTTATGTGATAGAAACTGTTTTAAGAAAACATATTTTGCAACGATACTACGGTGATTCGATCACCCTTCCGCTGCGTGGGATTTCATTCCTTTCACTAGGTTGGCGATTCTTTGTGGCATTAGGGTCGAACATCCTGTTACGAGTTTTGTGGCATTAGGGTCGAGCATCCTAATGAGGGTTGTGTGGCACTAGGGTCAAGCATCCTATTGCGAGTTGTGTGGCATTAGGGTCGAGCATCCTAATGTGGGTTGTGCGGCATTAGGATCGAGTATCCTATTGCGAGCTGTGTGGCATTAGGGTCGAGCATCTTTTTGCGATCTGTGTGGGCACTTGGGTTGGTCACCTTTGTGCGATCTGTGTGGACATTAGATTTGTTGGCTCTGTTGCATTTTTGTGTGGGCGTTAGAGTGCCTGCTTTTTCACGTTGGGGTACGACCCCGTTATGGCCACCTAGGTTCATGGATCGCCAGTAGGACTCAGAGTGAGGTATGTGCGAGTGGTGCCTTTGCGTGAGGAGAGTCTCAGAATGATTTGGTTGTAAGCTTGACTTACTTCTGTGTTGTAGTAGCTTGAGCGTGAGTGAGCTACTTATTGAGTATTTCAATACTCACTCTACTTCTTTGATGTTTTGGGTGCAGGTGAGGCTAAACCATGAGGTAGCTGACGACGACGATGACCTGACGAGGCTATGGAGGCTTCCTTGTGTTCCTTAGGCTCGTTTTCTTTATAGGTTGATCTTATTGTTTCCGCATGACTATGTTTTAGGTTGTACAGTTGGTTTCGTGATGGTACAACCGTCTGTATAGATTCCTAGTTTTCATAGGGTCTGTTGTGGTATTTTGTATTTGCGAAGCCCAACCTATTTTGTGAATGAAATTTAGTGGAGGTTTGACATTCTCTTTGTGACTTAAGAAGTGCTTTTGTGTTCTAGACAGGTCCTGTAAAATTTTGGTTTTACCCTATTAGCGTTGTTATAAATTTCGGCGCAGGCAGCGCCACTTGGTAACCTCCCTAGATAAGTTTGGTTCAAAATTTAGGGTCTGTAGGAGCACCATAAAAATGTTGTTGTTTACCACATAGATATGAGTCTTTCCCTTAAATCAAAATGGAAATGTCATTCTCATCATACATCATCCTGATGGTGTAACATTATTCTCATCATTATTATTAGATGTATAATTAAACAAATACAAATTATCCAATTAAAATTATACATTTCTTTTTATTTTCTTCTCTATGTCCACAATGAGAGCAACCACTATTTGGCTTAATAATATTTATATATTAACTAATAATAAGTTAATAACTCATATCTACTCCCTCCCTTCCAATTGAAAGTTTAAATTTTCATATCTTGTATTAAAAAAATATATATTTGCGAGGTTAGAGAAAAAAAGTTATTTGTATAATTTATTTTTAACTCCTAAATTTATCATTATTAATTTTTCTATTACTACTATTGCAGTGTTTAAAATAGAATGACACATGAAACTTCCTCCCTATAACAATAAAATTTACAATAATTAAATAAGGACTCTTCACCATTTTTTTTTGGCTATTTTTTTAACTCTGGTCTTCTGTTTTCTCTCTCCCTCTTTCTTTCTCTATAAAATAGATGAAGGCCATGAAGAAAGGGGAGAGTTTTGGTTTTAGTTTTCACCAATAAAATCATTTTGATGATAAAATAATAAAAAGGAAGAGGCCGCTTATTAGGGAGTCTTTTTCCCCTTGGCTTGATGCACTTTGAATTTTGCATCATTTTATGCCCACATTAACTTTCCCCATCTTAAAAAAAAAAAAAAAACTTGTCCACTCAATATCCTTAGAAAAAATGAGCCTTAAAAGCTTTATATTTTTATAGTCAAGTTGATATTATTTAGAGGCTTTCATTTATAAGGATAGAGATTGCTGAAAACTAAACTTATTATTGTAAGTTTCTTTGGTAAGTGACAACCCAACAAACAAAATTCAATTTGCATTTTTTAAATATAAAATCTAATTGATTTGAAGTATCTTATATTTGCTCAAATCTCTTTATCTCTCTTTATATTTTTATTTTTTAGAAGATGACTAAATATGTTATTTGGTTTGTACATATCATTTCTAAAATCTTTTAAAAGCCTCAATTTCATATTTCATGTTTTAAAAAAATTCAATCAAATTCCATGTTTAACATTAACCATCATTGAAATGGATCAATAGTAGAATAGGAGAATGGTGATGCGTCATTTAAAGTATTTATTTTATGTGAGCCAATAAAATGTTAAGTATTTATCTCATATTAATAGAAGTTAATTACAAATTTAGTCGTTGAATTTTCAGGTTTGTGTCTATTAATTGGTTCTTGAACTTTAAAAAGTTTCTAATAAATCTCTTAACTTTCAATTTTATGTCTAATAGGTCCCTAAACTTTAATAATGTTTGATAGATTTTTGAATATTCAATTTTGTGTCGAATAGGTCTCTGACATATTAAAAAAATGTTAATATTAACCGACATATTAGATAAAAAAAAATTGAATTCTATGTCTAATGGGATCCTAGGTACATGAATTTTGAAAAAAAATGTTGCATAGGTATGTTATGCATGAAATTGAACCAAGAGATAAATCTGAATTACAAGGGAATTTTTTCAGATAATATTAACATTTTTAAATTTCATTTTTAGATAGAAAGAGAGATCTATTTAAATCCTTATCTGAAAGAAATAGGAAAGTCAAAAATTCTATAAATAGATCATTATGACTCAAAAATAGGGAATTCAATTGAATCCTCATCCTCTAAACTCTAGTTTGTTACACTAAAATTCTCCTTGCTAACTTAAGCATCGGAGTTGGTGTGGAAAATGCACATCAACCCTAGTTTTTTCTCTTTTGTAAGTTACCTATTCTCTCAAATTACAAATTTATAGTTGTTGTCATGTGAAGGTCGGGTGAGATTTCTCTTGGTCAGATTTTGGCAACAACAATTGACGTCGTCTGTGGCGAATGAAAACTTGGAAAACCTTGTGCTTGAGTCAATCTTCCTACGGAAAGATGAGCAGAATTTGTGGAAACAAGCATTAGAATGAGGATGAAGACGGTTCCAATCAAGATTAAACCACGACAAATGAGAGAGGTCACTCCTCCTCGACCTCGTATTGAGACATGCCAACTAGGAGAGGAGATGGTTGAGTTGAGGAAGAAGGTTGACAACATGGGAAAGTATCCATTGAAGATCCTCGAAAAACTCGACCAACAAGACTTTAGAGAGAAGAACAACGCAAAAAGGAACTATCTCTTGTACGAGATTCAAGAAAATGAAAGTCGAAGGTGGTTAAGGGGATGAGAGAATCAAAATTTCATGCCTAAAAACCAACAATAAGCTAACCCTTGGAGGAAACAGGAAGTCACACCAACTATTGGTCAACAAATAAGGCGAGCAAGGTAGGTAACTGGTGTTGTGCAGGTTATCTTGCATCCTGATGCCCGAGGCCGACTAGGCTTTGTTGAAACGACGATCGCGAAAAGCACTAAAGCGATATTGGACTTACAAAGTCTAATCAATAAAAAATGGAAATATTGACACTTTATGAGACTGAAAATTTATATCCTCACAAAGATTGACAATAATAACTAGAGAGAATTCAAGGCAAAGCTCGAAATGTCAACAATGACTCCAAAATTTGATAGATTACCCCCAAATCAGTCTTCATGCTAATAGCCCATGACAACATACAGCTAAACCATAAATCCTAATTATGGAGTGGAGGCTAATGTTGTGGGTGAAATTGGACCAAGAAGATAAATTCGAATTACGAGAGGAATCAGATAAGATTAACCTTTTAAAATCTCATTTCTAAATAAAAAAGGAAAATCTATTTAAATCCATATCTGAAAAAAATAGGAAAGTCAAAGATCTTATAATCCTATAAATAGGTACTTAGACAGGGAGTTGGAGGGAACCCTCATTTGTTACACTTTTCTTTCTAAATTATAGTTGGTTGCACTTTTCTTCCTTGTCTGACTGCATCGGAGCCGGTGTGGCGCAGGTTTTTCCTTGTCTTGCAGCTCGCGTTCTTCCTCAAAGAATACAAATTTATGGTGGATTGTCACGTGGAGGTCAGATGCGTTCTCCTGTCCAAAATTTGACAACAACAAGGTAAATGGTCTGTTAGATATACAATATTGAAAAATCAAAGACTTCTATTGGACACAAAATTAAAAATTTGAAAATCTATTAGACACTTTTCAAAGTTCATAGATTTATGACACAAAATTGAAAGTTTACACAGATTTATTAGACTTCAATTTTTAAAGTTTATGAATCAAATAAGACACAAATTACATAAAAATTTAGAAACTAAACTTATAATTTAGCCTATTAAAAATTCAATATGTGAGAGAATATCACATGATAGTTTTTCATACACATAGATCTCATTCAATTAAATGAAAATTCTACCCATCATGCATGTAGAATATATATAAATACATTGACACTTCAAACACCATGTCATCCTTACGTTGTTAGTCGATTTTAAAAATGTTATGATTCGAACATTTGGAGTGAAATTAAACTCTTTAAAAATATTAGAAACAAAATTGAAAAATGACACATATAGATTCTATTTTTAGTAGCAGATCACAAATTTAAGAATTAAAAAAAAACATTAGATTATGTACTTTATATATGGTTCAGCTAGAGACTGACATAGATGATAAATGTTTATTGCTTTAGTCATTAAAAGGGTGAAAATAGCTCAAAAAAACAAAAGGGGAAAGAACCCAGCTAGCCTGCAAGCAAGACAAAAATTGTATTGTTCTTGCAGAAGAACTCTGCATATAGGGTAGGCCACCTTTCGCCAAGAAACTCCTTTTAAGTTCACCAATGTAACAAAATTTAATTGGGTAGTCACCTACACATATAAAAAAAAAAAGAAAATTAATTCAAATTTTTTAACAAATATATTGATGTTTATTCATCAACTTTATCCTTATCTTCCGTACTAAAAAATAAAAATAAAATGATTGTCTGAATTATTCTCCATAAGATAATTAGTCATCGAGAGTAAGACGAAATGTCAAATCGATGGATTAAAACCCCGTTTGATAATCGTTATTTTTTATTTTGAGTTTTTAAAAATTAAGCTTAAAAATACTATTTCTACTTAATGGGTTTCTATGTTTTCTGATCTATTTGTATCTATGTTTTCAAAAATCAAGTTAAGTTTTGAAAACTAAAAAAAGTACGTTTTCAAAAATTTGTTTTTGTTTTTGAAATTTAGCTAGAAACTTGAATCATTTCTCGAAAAAATGGAAATCATTGTAGAGAAGATGAAGAGAAAAATGATGAAAAAACAAGCTTAATTTTTAAAAACCAAAAATTAAAAATCAAATAATTATCAGACAAGACCTAAATATATTGAGTCAAAAGATATAATCAATATGGACATTAACAATATTAAGAGAAATACACCATTTACCAATTCAAAATACAAATTACTATTAATTAATATTTCATGCTACACTACAACCTAAAAACAAGTCAAACCTTATTTATAACGAAAAGAAAAAGAAAAAGAAAAAAAAAGAAGCAAAACAATATTAATTCAAGATGACAACACTGTCCTTTGTAGAAGGTCCTAGCTAGTTGCCTGGTCCTGATCATGTCACTGAAATGGCTCCATTAATGGCTATGCTTGTGCAGCAATTAGGCAGCTCAGCTAGCTTGTTCAACTGGCTTTGGAGCACTGGACAAACTTAGCTGCAAATCAGGAGATTGATGATGGCTTACTGTCTTCTGTTTTCCATGAAAATGGCTGATGGGGTTTTGAAGAAATTTGAATGGCTGATGAACATCTTCATAACCAAACCAAATGGGCAGTGCTGAATTTTGATGATGATGATGATGATGATTATTGTTCAAAGGCAATATTATTCCTGAGTTGGCTGCATTATTTGATTTAGAAATATTGTTATGAATTGGAGTACTTGAATTTGAATTTGATGGAATAACCCCAAAGGAAATGGATGAAGGCAGATTGGTAATTGGTTTGCAATTGTTGCCCTCAGCCACTTGCACTGTGAATTTGTCCCTTGTAGCAGCCTGTCATTCATAAATTTATTTTTGTTTTTATTTGTTAGGAATATACATATATATAGTGAAATTTTATAAATCCCTAATCATCATTGAATTTGACACCAAACTACAAAAGGCCTTTTAATGTGGAATTTTTAACAATGAGGAACTAAATTGAAATTAGGAATTAGAACATATTATATTTAGTGGCCTTTTAATTATTAGCTAATTAATTAATTATATAATACAGATACACACTACTAATTATATTAAACTATAGTAAGAACGACTAGTCAATGAAAAGGGAAAGTCAAAGTAAACAAAAGCAAGAGGTTATTTAAAATTAATACAATGATGTATATTTTTTTAGGAGGAGAAAAAAAAAAATTTGACAAACAAAAATGGCTGGTATGTATGTTGATATCATAGGAGGATCTATATGGGGACAAGAGGAGGGCCATGGCCCTCCCAAAAATTTTAAATTTAGTACCGTATAATATGTAACGGTTGGGTAAAAAAAATAATAGCATATACTTATAGTTTTGTGGAATGTACCTTAAAAAAAGAAATATTTTGTTGTCCTAGTGGTAAAACACTCTATCTAATTCCATTAGTGGTCAGGTTCAAATTTATGAATATTCACTCACTAAAAAAAAGGAGGAAGAAGAATTTTGAAGAGAGAAATTATTACATCGAACAGGCTGGGGCGACGTTGTTTTCTTTTGTTGAGGGTGTTGAGTCGAAGAAAGTACTTTTGTGCATGACTAGCTACTTGAGTTGGAGTTCTTGTAGTCACAAATTTCCTTGAAATTCCTCTCCAATCTCCTTTACCAAGCTTTTCTAATCCAACTAGAAACACTCTGTGCTCCTCTTCACTCCATGGCACACCTAATTAATTATACAATAATATATATTTTCACATCATATCAAATTGTATATACATAGCTAGAAAATTAACCAAAACACAAATCATTTCCCAAAATGAAAGAACATAAACAAGAAGATTGAAAGGGTGGTACTTTTGACACAAGAAAGAAGAAGATTGTGACGGAATATACTATATAATCTATCATTTTAAGCTTTCAAATTCCTTAGGGTCAGGCATGTTTGGGTACAGGTTATTATAACATGTGAAATATTCTGTACTTTAAACACGAACTATTATAACTCTAGATTATACTACTTTGCATTTTAAATAATATTATAGGATTCCACAAATTATAATAACCCACAAACTATTATAACTCTTGTTATTATAATCCACTAAGTGTTCCAAAGAGCCCCTAAAATGTTATTTCTCTTAATTACTTGTTAGCTAGCCTCGTGCTAACAACTCCAAAGAAAAGGTGTAGAATATTAAGAATATAGAATCTCGTTTAATAACCATTTGGTTTTTAGTTTTTGGATTTTGAAAACTAGGTATGTTTTTTCACAATTTCTCATTATATTCTCTACAATAATTTCCATATTTCTTGAGATAACATTTAAGTTTCTAACCAAATTTTTTAAAAAAAAAAAAACAAATTTGTGAAAACTACTTTTTTTTTTTTTAGTTTTCAAAACTTAGCTTGGTTTTTTAAGACATAGATACAAAATAGATTAAAAAAACATAGAAACTCATCAGTAGAAGTAGTATTTTTAGATTTAATTTTCAAAAATAAAAAACCAAATGGTTATCAAACGGGACCTAAACGATCGAGTAAATATATCCTAATCTATCAACGTACATAAGAAAAAGATTAATTATACATATAAAAATGTTAGTGAAAATTTCTAGTTAGGGAAAAGTTACCCTTTTTTCTTTCATGGGTTTTGGTGATGAGGCCATCTGAGAGATACCCACTTGACAATTTCTCAGAAGAAGAAGAAGAAGGTGTTGATGTAGAAGAAGAGGAAGAAGAAGAAGAAGAAGAAGAAAGCAAAGAATCCAAGCTGTTGCTTTTCTTCAACAAGGCTGCTGCTGCTGCTGAAGATGAAGCTCCATCAAGTTGAACTCCAAAAAGCTTAAATTTCCCTTTAAGCTTTTCTTTCTGAATGGTGCAAGTTCTTGAATTGTGACCCACATTTCCACAGTGTGAGCATTTCCTCACCATTTTTTTTCTCTCTCTCTCTTTAGAACTCACAAAATTTTACTTTGGAAAATTTTGGTGGGAATCTCAAACACCTCTTTCAAAATATAATATATAAGCTAGAAGGTTGTGTATGTTTTAATTTAATTTTCTTTAAATTAATAAAAGGGTTTACTTATAATTTTAAGACATATATGATATCCTAGGTTTTTTTTGTTTAATTAGTGTCGTAAAGAGCAAGTCAATTCAATTGTGTGTGTTTGTGTTTGTGTTTGTGTGTGGATGAAAATTTTAAAATAAAAAACCTTATCCTAAAAGTGGCATCTTTTTTCAAACTGCCACATGACCAACGTGTGGTATTTGTCGGATTTATGAACTTTTTCTAATTTATTCCCACTTTTAATTCATATACACAGATTTTACTGCCATTTGTTTGTATTCTACTTGTAGGGTTTTTTTTTTTTTTTTGGTGGGGTGACCACAAAATTTTCCTCCATAAATTTTGATGGAAAAGAGAGAGGGAAAAGAGAGTGATGTTGATATTAACCAACAACGCCAATTTTTAGTTGGAGATTCGCCAAAGAAGTTGAAATTTTTCTTGCAGGTTGGCTACAAAAGAACAAAAATTTTCACTAGCAAATTGGTAGAACAACTACTTAATATCAAGATTCAACACCATGGTGACCATACATTTTTGTTGTGGATGAGAGACTACAAACCTCTCCAAACCAAACTCGACCCTATATTCGTAGTAAATGGAAGTATTGAAGAGTAAGGAACAATTCTTAGTCGGTGGGTAAAGGTAGCTCTATATTATTGTACCCTTCGAGCGTCGCATGCGTACACACTAACTTTTGCCTTAGTTTATATATCCCAAAATCAACATCCCTACTACAAGAGGTTCTGCTCTACTACCATTTGTGATACCCCGAGTTTATGATTTGGAATTCAGACTACACAGCCAACTATGATATTACCCTGCATCTCTATTGCTAGCTACATGTCACCTTACTTGTCTCGAACGACTGACAGGAGTGAATACTATCACTATAGATGTTTTGTCTTCACTCACATACTTTTTACAAAATTTTCTAAGAAATCGTTCAATACATATAGGATTACTTATCAACTTCTTTTAATTAATTTTTTTCTTAAACTATGCTTTTTCTTTTAGTTTAATAGAATATGTTATATCATAGCGTCAACTTATTTGTGTATACTTTCTGTATTTATTATAACTACCTATCTTTTTTAGATATGGGATGTCACATATTATTGTATTCTAATAGTTTTTAATGGATAAAATTTGGTAGCCCAATACTATTCAATGCCAAAAATTTTATCCAAGTAAAGTTAATCTAGAAACCCTATGTTTGGGAGTGGGGACATACCACTCCATTTGAGGCTAAAGTTCATTAATTGGGTATATGA
Organism: Trichosanthes cucumerina; assembly: GCA_036507285.1. Taxonomy (NCBI): domain Eukaryota; kingdom Viridiplantae; phylum Streptophyta; class Magnoliopsida; order Cucurbitales; family Cucurbitaceae; genus Trichosanthes; species Trichosanthes cucumerina. Next base: position 76,883,237 of record CM071836.1, read on the forward strand.
GGAACAAGCAAAGCCTTGACCATCAAATTTCACTCTTTAGGAATCACATGTTGTCTCCAACATGGTGGACCAAATCTAAGCCCCAATATACATAATTATCTATGTTTTATACTTGTATTCTTCTCATAAATAGATGTGTTTGTCTCTAACAAGGGATAGCTTATCTTGTCATTAAACATTAACCTTAAACAACCAAGAACTTGTCCCTATGGATATTGCTCCAAAAAGATTTTGCAGATGAAATGAGAGAGCTAGATGAGCTTATTTGTTTGAAGCCAAGTAATTATGATAGTTTCTTTTGTTCAATTTGAGAAGTCTTGAGAGAAAATTTATGAGTATGAAAAGAAAATTAAGTCATGACATTTAGTGAAGGATAATAATATATATGTAATAGAGAGAAATTAGGGTTAAATTATAAGTCCCCATGGTCTTAAAAAAAATTAGAATTTAGTGCCTACAATTTTAAAAGTTAGAATTAGAATCTTATCAAATCATGAGAACTATTTATGAGGTTTTGTCAAACTCATAAGAATGAAATTTTAACTCTTAAAAGGATATGGATTAAATTCTAGCTTTTTCCAAACCATAGAGATTAATTTATAATTTAACAGACAAACTAGTTGGAGTTATCTTACGTACGTATGCAATCAATCTTGCAAGGCCTCCTTTTGGTTTATTTCTCTACACATCAAAACTACCAACAAAACACACTTAAAATGGTTAAAATTTCGTTAATATAAACATAGATCAACCGTGTTAAAATATCAAAATCTTTCCTTAATATTGAAGGTTTCGAATCTCTATCCACCCTTTGTTGAACCTAAGAAAAAATTGCCAAAAATGATTTGGAGATATATAAGTTTTGATTTTCTTGTGTATCAAGCATTGGGTAGGTGAAGATAATTTCTTCACCCCCATTTACCACTTTTTAACTCTTTTTTCAACTTTACACCAACAATCCTAAAGTAATTTTGCATAGAGAAAATGATGAAGCTTTTTTTTTTTCTTTTCTAAAGTAGTTTGACTTAATCACCCCATCCTTTTCCATATTCTTGTATAAATCAATGGACTTTACCTTACCTGCACTCATCTTGTTTAATTTAATATTAAAATCTAAGATATCACATACAAACTGCACCAATTGACAAGTACTAATATCTACCCCAAAAAATGATTTTTTTTTTTTTTTTAAGAAATCACATCATGTATCCATATTAATTAATTAATTGAAATAATTTAATTAATCCCTTGTTTAGGTATAATTATTCAAATCCTACTTGCTTTCTAAAAAGATATATCCCACTTTGAATGGAACATATTCTTTATTTCAGCTTTCATTTTTTTTAATGTTTATGTAGACCAAGTTGAGTGGACATCTTATTTATCAAAACTAAATTCTATATTGTAATTATCACACCATTTTTTAAAAAATTATAAGCTTGACTGCTAGTTTGATTTCTACTTTCTTTTTAAATTAGAATAAAGTATAAGTCGTTTCTATACCCTGTCATATGGCAAGCGAAGGAAGAAAAAGTTAGAAGTGACATCATGTCAAATACAATGTCTAAAATATTAAAGTTTATCATTAAATGTATTGTTGTGACATTTTAATGTTTATTTGATTTTAAATATGAATTCCTTTTGAGTTAATTATTAGTTTTTAGAGGTTTTTATTCTTTTAAAGAAAAGAACGTATTTGTGAGGTGTTGAGAGTTTGACAAATTTAATAATTTTGTAAATACATAAACATAACATTTCAATCTTATATTCTTTCTAATTTATCATATTTCTCTACTTTTCTCTTTTAAGAGTAATAGATCAAAAAAAGGGTACGTATTCTTTGTTAGGGAGCTTCCAACTCAACTTTGTACTATGAGCTATGCCAAAGAAGACTGTTGCACTCAATGGCGGATCAACGTATAAAAATTTTTTTGAACGCAAAAAATAAACACATATTTTACAAGTTGTACAAACTGGGCGTACAGAAAAAAAAAATCAAGAGAAACTTACCACTAAGCCAAGATAAACCTTTTAAAATTAATGGAGCATTTTTTATATACATTTGGGCCATTTTTAAATCGGCCCCTAGTTGCATTGGTTGTTGATAAATATGCATCATCGTAAAGGTTTTGAAATAGCGAGATACTCCCTCCTTATTTATAATTCTTCCCACAAGTATAATTTAACCATATTAAATTAATTCTTACACGAACAAGTTTTTGAGTGCTATAAAATTATTGAAAATCTTCTAGAAGACCATTCCAATGAATTTCAACGCGTAGTCGGTTTCAAATTGGGTAGTTTCACAATTAACTTTCATTGATTTGGTACAAGAAATGACTAAATACATAACAAACATTAAAAAAACGATAACATATTGGAAATAATTATTATTTAGAAAAAAATATATATATAGAAAAACCCTGTTTAGAAATAATGGAGGTGTAGGATAATGTTTTAAACAAAAAGGGTGGACCAGTTTGCTTCTCCAAAGTCCAATACCTCTATTAATTAAATAGTTTTATTGACAATTAATCAAGAAATAATAAACTTTAATCAATTAGTCATCATTAGCAAAAGGAGCCTTTCAAATATAATAATTAAAAGCTTAGTTTAGGGATAAAAAGTAATTAATTAAGCAGACAAAAAAAGCTAAGGTTGTGTGGAAAAACCATTTTGTTAATTTCCCACCTTGAATTCCACAATCAATAGTTCTTCAAATTTTTATAAGTGATAGGGCCAACTCAACATCCAAACCACAATTTCTAAGGTAATTTACATTGTGGGTATTAATTAATCAAGCCAATTTGTATTTCCAAATTTAGACTATGTGTATTAATTAAATTTTAAAAAAATATTTTGGTGATCTCCAAAATTTCATCATTATATTATTATAATTTATTTATTTTTATTTAGCTATATAGAAGGACACTACCTGAACATCTAATCTTAAAGATAAATATATATATGTTTTTATGTTTTGTTTTGATATTTAAACTTTATAAAGAACAAAATTTTAAACACCTATTAAGTCCACAAGATTTTATATTTATTTCATTTTTATCTCTGCACTAAAAAAAAGTATATAAGCTTTATATTAAAAGTAATTTTTTTTCCTTTTATCGTTAATTTTTTATTAATCATTTGATAAAGATGATGAATCGATTTTGGAACTCGATATCCTACGCACTACATGTAGTTTGAAGTGGTCAAATGACAATATACTAATATAACATATTAATTTAATTACTTCTATAAACTCTTAAGGTAAGGAATCATTGTTTATGACTAACTAATAATCTGAATAGTTCATCAATGATACAATTTATATATTTGAAAAAGTTAAGTAAGATGGTTAAATATCCTCTTATGGGTTGACATTTTTTTTATTTTTTTATTTTTGAGTACTGACATTAGCTTAATTAATGTTACGTATGGTTTAAGGATGATTAAATTACATGTGTGATATCACTTGAAAATGGGTGGATTATTTAAATTATAAGCAACCATATGAAATTAACCAGGAAATTACTCTCATAATTAATATAAATTAGCCTTTTTAGGTTACTTGTGGTATCTGTCCTCATATATCTTTATTGATTTTTAAGAGTGATATGCAAGAAAAGGAGGAAAAAGAACCAATAAAAAGAAGAAGAAGTTTTCTTATATATAGTTTATTAATTTTCTTAATTTTTAAATTGGAGAATAAGACCTTATTTCATCTTCAAGTGATCACCACTGAGAATGAATAAATTTTGGTTAGCTTAAATACTTTAGCTTAAACAATCCACTTTTTTTCTATTCTTTTAAAAAAAATTGTATTGATGTACAAAAGAATTCTTAAGAAGAAAAATTACAAAGACCAATAGAACTTCTCATTCGAGCGTAGTAATAATCTCATGAAATGGGATTAATCTAGATCTTCTCTTACTTAGTATTAATTAAAGATTGAGTAGAAAACATATTTTTATCTTGTTTATAGTAAGTTTCTTGTTAGTCTAATTAAGATTTGAATGGTTTACCCATTTCTTATTTGTTGTATTTTTCTTTTCTTAGTCTTTTAGAATAGTTGGTTTAATTAGTATTGTTTTGTAGCTCATGCTTGTTGAGGTGTTGTATTGTAGCATAGTGCAAAATTTCATTGTACAACATTGACAATCTGGCAAAAAAAAAGAAATACCCATATTAATGGGTCGAAAATGAAAAAAAAAAAAAGGGGGGGAGGGAGTTGTTATTTAAAACAAGAAATAGATAAAAACTCTAATTGGAGAGTAGGGTGACATACGTGAGAAGAAAGAGAAGATTCTATGACAAAAAGGAAAAGAGAAAAATGGAAGTAGTTAATTTTTTTTACAAGAGTGAGTCCTGAACTAATTTTTTAGGCCGGAATTTATGGAGCCATATATAACTCTATTCTTCAAGCCCTTTTACTATGAAAATGTTATAGAAATGTAGTTTACTTATGTATTTTTATTTTTGATGGTTGAACTTAGAAAATGATACAAGCTTGTTTTAATTATGAAAATGTTAAAAATGAGTTTATAAAAAAAATATATAAGCAATATAAGTAGCTAACTTAAATTAGAGATGAATTCAAGAACATAGACAAATATTTTTAGCGTGTAAACTTAGAGAAATTGAGCTAATTAATAATGTGTTTGAAAAAGCTAAGTTTTCATATACATATGTTAAATTTTGTTTAAAAAAATTGGAATTTTGAGATTAGAAATAATTTTAAAAATTATTATTATTATTATATTTTGCTACTACACAATGTTATAATGTTGCAATGTTGCATAATGTTATAGTTTCACACACCATCTGAGAGCTAAGTAGTGAAATTCCAAAATTTCAGTGGGTTAATCAATTGAATTCCCATCTTAATTGTTAGCATATTTCCTTTAGTTTGTTAGAATTTAATTTTACACTATGGAAGTTAGCATTTTGTTAAGCTTGGATAGTGGTACTTTTATAGAATTTGCATGAATTAGTCCTCAATGGGATTGACCTTATCTATTCAATTACTACTTATAATTATGTATGTTTACGTAGTGAATTTTTACCTAACATACAACTCAATATTGGGTAAAATACTAATAACCATTTCAAAAGTCGATGGTTTTATGATCCTCGCCCTTCCAATGTTTAAATTAAAAAAAAAAACTATAAAGATTAGCTTAATTTATTTAGAAGAAAATTTAGTATTCTAAAAATACAAAGCAGTGATCATCATTTAAAATGATATTTTGAACAGTGTAGAATACATATATCCTTCTATCATAAGAATATAAGTTTTAAATTCAATCTTTACTATTAAAATCTAATTAAGTCAACAATCAATAAAAAAAAATAATTACATAATCCATATTTTGTCCTTACTATTAATATTCACACATACTTAACACATATTGTATATGTTGTTGCCAAATTTCGGACAGGAGAATGCGTCTGATCTCCACGTGACAACAACGGTAAATTTGTAGTTCTAAGGAGAAGAACGCAACCTGCAAGACAAGGAAAACCTAGACACCGGTGTGGTGTAGGCCACACAAGCTCCGATGCTTAAGTCAGTGAGGGTTTGTGAGAGAATTATAGAGGAACATATTGTATATGTTGTTGCCAAATTTCGGACAGGAGAATGCGCCTGACCTCCACGTGACAACAACGGTAAATTTGTAGTTCTAAGGAGAAGAACGCAGCCTGCAAGACAAGGAAAACCTAGACACCGGTGTGGTGTAGGCCACACAAGCTCCGATGCTTAAGTCAGTGAGGGTTTGTGAGAGAATTATAGAGGAGTTTGTATATTGGTTACCAGAATTCACTTACCTTTTTCCTCCCCCTAGGAGAGTTTAAATAGTCTTCCCTTTGTACCTGATGGGTTTCCTTCGCCTATTGGGAAAAGGAAAAGTCGGGAAAGGTCGGAATCAAGCTTATGGGTCTTGTCCCATTGTAACAAAGCCCAGGTATGGCCTCGGATATGAGTCGGCCGGCGGCGCCTCGAAGGAGGCCACCACTTGTTTAGCCTCTGGGCCCAAGCCGGACCCTTTCTTGGGATGTGGGGCTAGGTAGAGCCCAAATGGGAGGCTCTTCCCTAGTCGGCCTCGGCCTCCCATGCCGAGAGGCCGACCACGCGCTTGGGTCGGATCTCGGACAAACCCTCTGGTCTCGTTCCATTTTGGTTCGACCCGCTTTGACCTAGTATTTGGGTTTCTCATTTTGTTTGACCCTTTACCTTGGCCATTCGACCTGCCCATTCTTGTTGGTCCAATTTTACCCATAACATTAGCCCCCACTCCCTAGTTAGGATTCGAGACTTGGGAGTTTGTGAACTAATGACGTGGAGCCTGACTTGGGAGTAACTTATTATTTTATTATATTTTTTTTAGAGTGTTAATTTTCCTGTTGTCTGGTTTGGAATTTCAGGTTCTCGTTACGCTTATCTTGCGTTTCGATCCGCCTGGTTCTTTTAGTTGAATCTCTTCGGAGTCATTTTAAACATTTCGAGGGTTGCCTCGAATTTTCTCTAGTTATTGTTGTCCATCCTTATGAGGATATTCAGTCCCCTAGAGTGCCAATTCCTCTGGTATTTATTATAAGTGTTAGGATCTCGTTGCGTTTCGATTCTCCTAGTAAGGTTTGTCGGAGTCATTTTAGACATTTCGAGGGTTGCCTCAAAATTTTCCCAGTTTCTGTTGTCCATCCTTATGAGGATATTCGGTCTACTAGGGGTCAATTTCTCCGTTACCCAATGGGATTCTTGGTCAGGCGTCATGCTTATTATGCACTTCGGGTGTTCCCTTTTTCCCTGGGTCCTCCCCAGATCGATTCTATTGGGGGGTTTAAACACTCATCCGGATTCACGACCAGCGTCGCTCTCTAGTGATTATGCGTACTTGTCGTTCTTAGGTTTTGAGTGGGATCGCCGTTAATCCTCATGGGGATTACTTTGGGCTCCCAGCTTCTTCGCTAGAGGGGAATTTTTGTCGCTTTATAATCGTGTTGCTTTATGTTTCTCGTTTTTCAACAAGAACATGCTCTAATCCTGATCCACGACTCACGTCGTTCTCTTGGATAGGGCGTGTTTAATAGGAGTTGTTGCCTGATAACTGTGTCGTTGTCGGAGCTTGAAAGCATTGAAAGTTGGTCCTGCTAGTAGGAGGTGAAAGTTGGATAACCTTTATCGCAGGAGTAAGGGGAGCTTCGGAGGGAGATTCGAGCCCGAGGGTCGGTTCAACCTTCGTAAACTGACCCTGTTATACTTGGTCGGTTCGATTTGATCGGTCTTGGACTGATTTGGTCCGGTCGGCTTCAATCGATTTTTTTGTGCAGTCGGCCTCGGCCGGACCGGGCGCGAGGCCGAGGTCGGTCGGCGTGCTTGTGAGGGTCGATTCGGCGAGCTCGCGCCGCTCGCACGCGCGACGCGCGCGGCGAGCTTGCACACGACAAATCACGGGGTGTCTGTGCAGTCGGCCTCGGCGGTCGGCACGGGGCCGAGGCCGAGGCGGCGTGCTGCGGAGCCGATTTCTGCAGTGCGCGCTTCTTCGCGGGCGTGCTCGACGGCTGCGCAGCAGGGCTGCCGCTGACATGGTCACGGTGGCGGCCGAGGCCGACTCCTTCCTTTCTCTTTTTTTAATTTGAATTTTCAAAAACTTTTTCCCTCCAATTTGGTCTTCACCTCCTCCTATAAATAGAGCACATTCTCCTTCCTATTTTTCACACCATTCTTCTCATCTTCCCTTTCTCTTAAGGTAGTTCTCTCCTTGTTGTGTCTTTTAGTTGTTCCTTCTTCTTTTTATTCTTTTCTTTGTATTTTGTGTTTGATGGAAGGTGGTTGGTCTACTACTTCTCTTGAGGTTGATGAATCTTCTTGTGGTGAGGAGTCTTATGTCACAAGTTGTTATGAGGCTTCCCAACCCTCTGATCATTCTTTCGAGGGGTCCGGTGCAAGTCATGAGGTTATATCATCCTTGGTGACCGGAGCTCAACTCGAGCGATTACGGTACAAGTATGATATTCCCTTAGACGTGCAAATTAGGGTTCCTGGACCAAATGATCGGATTGATGATCCTCCTCTTGGTGAAGTAGCTCTTTATTCTGCAATGTTTAAGTTTGGCTTTCGTCTTCCTCTTCCTTTATTTTTGCAAGGCTTTTTGGTGTTGGTTAGTTTGGCACCCGCTCAAATTGTCCCAAACAGTTGGATTCACATCATTGGTTGTTATGTATTATGGGCAACTTATGGAGATGGGAGCCCGCTTAGTCCGCACGTCTTTATGTCTCTCTATATCTTGAGTCGAAATCCGTCTTTTGGTCGTTTATTTTATTACTTGAGTTCTTCCTGTGGAAAGTTAATTAATAACCCAAGTTTCGTTCACAACTAGAAAAATCAATGGTTTTTAGTGAGTGGCAATTGGTTGTCTCGAGGCTCTCAAAATGCCACATATGCAGTTTTCACTAAGTTTGGGAATTATGGTGAGTTGTTCTCTTTCTTTTGGGAAACTGCACCTGTGTATTTCAATTAACTGGGTTGTGTTTCTTCTCTTTTTCTTCAGCTCCTTTGGAATTTCGTCGTCCTGCTGTGGCTCGAGCTTTCGTTAGGGTCGTGAAGAGTTTGGGAGCTCCTTCCCGACTCGCGCCTGCTCTTGTGAGCCAAGAGAATCTTGAAAGAATTGGTTTCGCGCCTCCTCCCCTTTCCGAAGGTAAGAGTTCCTACCGATCTCATCCGTGTTGGTCTTCGGCCTCGGTCGTGCTGGTCGACCTCGGTCGTGCTGTCAGTTTCGGTCGAGTTGATCGACCTCAGTTCTCCGAACTTTACTCTTCGTCGTCTTTTTCTTATTTAGCTTTCATTTGTTGTAACTTGATTCAGTGATCCTATTGTCTTTATTTTTTTTTTTTTTTAGAAATGCCTCCACGAAGTGCTTCTTTGTTTGAGGTCATGGAGTAGAAAAAGAAGAAGAAGCCCGTGGTGGGGCTGGTCCTTCAAGGGTTGAAGATTCCAGCCCCTCTAGGGGTGAAGTGCCACCTCCCGAAACTCGTGATCTTCCACCTCATCCTGTTGGAGCTAGCACGCGTCGTACCCGAAGGAACGTTCCCTCTTCATCAGAAGGAGAGAATCCTCCATTCTCCGGGGCCTTTACTCTTCCCTAGAATTATACCTCGCCGGCTACTGAGGTTGAACTGCTTGGTCGGAGTTTCGAGCTTTGGAGAGGGGTGAGTCAAGACCATCCCCCAGGGTTCCTGGCCAATGACCCCATGAGAGGCTTCAACGAAAAGATTGTTGAGCTCCGTCATATAAGCTTTCTTCAATTGAGGGTGTTGTTATTATTTTGGTACTTTTTGGTGACCCTGCTTTCTTTTTTCTCTTATTTTCAGAGTTTCGGTCGTATTAGCATGGCTGCCATGGCTATGGCGGGGACCATCAATAATTTCCAACGCCTTACATTTCCTAGATCTGAGCTAATTCAAGCTCAAACCAATTTGAGTCAGGTTAATCGTCTCACTTGCAGAGAGTCGATTAAACTCAACTCGCCAATGTTGAGATTCAGACTCTTCGTAGTCAACTGAGTGAAACACATGCCCTTTTGACTAATGTTGAGTATTTGACTGAAGGGTTTAAGAAGACGGAGGAGTTTACAACCCTCCAAAATAACATTTTTTATGGTGGATGCAATTGGGCTATCAAGCGCGCTTCCAAACGATTCAAGGATATAGACTTTGGGATTCTTGAGGAGGATTATGCTACTTTCAAGAATGACCCCACTGTCTTTCCTGATTCTGAGGACTTAAACAGTAGTGGTGGAGCTGGAGTGGATGAGTCTTAGACTTTATGTATTTCTTTTTTCGCTTCTTCTAAGTTTGGTGTAATTCTGCCATATAGTTTTCTTTTCCTTGAATGAATGAATGTGTGTTTTCCATTCACTATCCTTTTTTCTTCATACAAGGGATGTCATAGGGTTAAATGAAAATCGCTTTTAAATTCAGACAAAATGAGTGGGGTGTTTTAATCAAGAGAGAAATTGATTCTTTGCTTCTGGGACCTCGTGTGGTCGACCTCGGCCATAATATGCTCGGGCTTGATCGATTTTTTATCGAATTTGGACGAAATAAGCGGAGTGTCTTAACCAGAAGAAGAATTGATTCTTTGCTTTTGGGATCTCGTGTGGTCGGCCTCAGCTATAATACGCTCGGCCTTGACCGGTTTGGTTGATCTCTGCATGTTTTTTCATCACATGTGCTCAGCCTCGACTTGGTGTGCTCGGCCTTGACCGACTAGAAGTTTCCGTGTGTTCCTCCAGTTTTTCATATTTTCGTGTGTAAGAAGAACAAGATGTATGTGAGGGAGTGTGCAAGGTATATCTCCCCTGTAGCCCCTTACTCAAGTAGGAGATTTATATTGATAGTTGTACTTGAGTCACGTTTTCTTACTTGAAGAAAAAAAAACTTCCATTTATGGTAAAAAGAAAAGACACTTTGAACTTTACATGGGATTTTCTATGTAAATAAACCTATCTATGAACATGGAGCTTGGCTTTAAGCCGTGTCGGCCTCGGCCGTGTCGGGGCCGAGGTCTCTTTCGAAGCTTCGTTTCATTGTCCCTCTTAATGCCGCGAAGTAACATTCTCTCGATGCTTTTGTTGTCCCTTAACGATCCCGACGCCATTGGTGGTTGGGAATTTTAACAGTTGATGGTATGTGGAAGCAACTGCCTTTAATTGGTGAAGTGTTGGTCTCCCAAGGATTGCATTGTAAGCTGAGGTGCACTCCACTACTAAGAAGTTGATTATTTGTGTGATGGAGTTCGCCCCTTCGCCAAAGGTGGCTGGAAGCTCTATGCTACCTTCAGGGGTAACCCTTTCTCCGTCAAAACCAACTAGGGGGGTTAAATTTTCTTTTAGAAGCCCCTTGTTAATTTCATGACATTGAAAGCGGCTGAAGATAGGACGTCGGCTGAGCTTCCTCCATCTATGAGTATTCTGTGAACTTTCACATTGGCTATGGCAAGTGTCACTACCAATGCGTCATTGTGGGGTTGATGAATCGCTCTAGCTTCAGCCTCTGTGAACCCGAGGATTTGGTCTTCCATTCCTGGATGAACTGAGAAGATACCTTGATAGTAAGGATCTTGTCGAGCTTCACGAGCGATTGCCTTCCTCTTTCTCTTGGATTCGCCTCTAGCCGGTCCTCCGAAAATCGTTCGGATTTCTCGGAGTGGCTCGTCCTCGGCTCGGCCTCGGTCGTCGGTTGCTCGGCCTCGGCTTGATTCTGGTCGGCCTTGGTCGTTCTCGATGACGGGGGCTGAGTTTCGTCTTGGACGTATTCTTTCAGGTACCCTTCTCTGATTAGGGTTTCTATTTCGTCTCGGAGTTGGTAGCAATTGGAGGTGGCGTGTCTGTGGTCCCTATGGAACATGCAGTACTTGGTTGGGTCTCGTCTTCCAGGTGGAGCTCTCATCTTTTCAGAGAATTTCACGAGATTCAAATGTCGAATCTCCATCAAGATCTTTTCTGGGGGAAGAATCGTGGAAGTGTACCTTTCGAATGGTTTATTTGGGACCACTCGATGATCTGGTTTACTTCGGTACTCCTCTGGTCGTCCTCGGCCATTATCTGATCGGCCTCGGCCACCTTCTTCGACTCTTCTTCTTTTGGAGACTGTCGAGGAATAGTTTCGTGTTCCAGTTGGATCCACGCTTTTGTCATTCTTTTCTTGACCAGGGACCCCTTTTGATCGTAGTAAGTCTTCTGCGTTCATGTACTTCTGTGCCCTTGCTATGAACTCAACGTAAGATGTTGGTTCTTTCTTTCCAATCGACCTCAACAGACCTTTGTCTTGCAGACCTGCCACGATGGCAATTAAAGTTGTAGTGTCTGTGAAACCTTCGACCTGTAGGGTTTCTTTGTTGAAACGAGAAACATAGTCACGTAAGCTTTCTTTAGGTCCTTGCTTGATGGTAAGCAAATGCATTTGGGGTTTCTGCTGGTCTCGACCTTCTAGGAACTAGGATACAAATGCTCTGGCCAACTCTTTGAAGGAATTGATGGATTTTCTCTTCAGTTTCCTGTACCAATCTTGTGTTGGCCTTGTTAATGTGGAAGAGAAAGCTATGCACTTAAGTACTTCTGATGCTCCGTGCAGCTCCATGCGCGATCTGTATGTGTCTAAGTGTTCTATAGGGTCTGAACTCCCATCGTAGGGGGTGATGGCAGGTACTTTGAACTTTTCTGAAATTTTTTCGTTCATTATTTTGTCGGTGAAGGGTGGGTCAACCTGCTCGATAAGGGCTTCAAGATCCCACCTCTCGACTTCTCGAATTTTTAGGAGGTTCCCCTGAAGATCCCCAAATTTCTTTTGCATTTGGCGGATGTCATTTTTCCAAGGTGGAGTCGTCTCAGCCGCGTCATCTTCGACTCTCGTCGGGTCGGCCTTGGTCTGTGCTTTCCGCCTTTGGTTAATCACCTCTCGTAAATCTGACGTTGTCCCGGAGCTTTTTCCAGCTGCTGGATTCGAGTTTTCGGGGTGATTTCTGTGATGAGTGTACGAGCTTACTTGCACAATGGATTTTATCCGGCGGGCCTTGCTTTCTTTGCTCTTGGCTGAGGACTGTCGTGGCTTGTTGTTTCCTCCAAGGATCAACTTATCGGTGTGCTCCTGGGTTGGGGATTTTGACTCTCTCATCCCTTCTGCTACCTTCGCTTTTCTCTGGTGTTAGTCTTTCTGGTCGAGTTTCTCCAAGATCTTCCATAGGCATTCGTCCATCTTGTCAACCTTCTCTCGTAATTCTGCCATCTCCTCGTGTGGTCGGCTTGCGTCAGTATGAGACCGAGGAGAGGAGATTGTTCTAATCCTTCGAGGGTGATGGTCGGGGCTAGAATCTTCTCCGTCTTCATTCCAGTTCTGGTTTGCTGCGAATCGGCTCATGTCCTCTTTACTGTTTAGCTTAAACTCACGGTTTTCCTAGCAAACGTCGTTCGATTCCCACAGACGGCGCCAACTTTTGTTGCCAAATTTCGGACAGGAGAATGCGTCTGACCTCCACGTGACAACAACGGTAAATTTGTAGTTCTAAGGAGAAGAACGCAGCCTGCAAGACAAGAAAAACCTAGACACCGGTGTGGTGTAGGCCACACAAGCTCCGATGCTTAAGTCAGTGAGGGTTTGTGAGAGAATTATAAAGGAGTTTGTATATTGGTTACCAGAATTCACTTACCTTTTTCCTCCCCCTAGGAGAGTTTAAATAGTCTTCCCTTTGTACCTGATAGGTTTCCTTCGCCTATTGGGAAAAGGAAAAGTCGGAAAAGGCCGGAATCAAGCTTATGGGTCCTGTCCCATTGGAACAAAGCCAGGTATGGCCTCGGATATGGTCGGCTTCGGCCTCGTCCGAGGCCGACCACGAGTTTGGCCTTGGGACCAAGCCCAGGCCCTTTTCCTGGGATGTGGGGCTAGGGTAGAGCCCAAATGGGAGGGCTCTACCCTGGTCGGCCTCGGCCCATGCCGAGGCCGATCACGCGCTTGGGTCGGATCTCGGACAAACCCTCTGGTCTCGTTCTATTTTGGCTTCTCATTCTGTTTGACCCTTTACCTTGGCCATTCGACCTGCCCATTCTTGTTGGTCCAATTTTACCCATAACAGTATATTATTTAAAAATTGAGAAACAGATGGTAAAGTGTATACAACTCATTAACATTCAAAGGATTAGAATGGTTTAAACTTTTTTGGGGTGAAAATAAAAGTTTAGAATTATATATATTTGAACCATTTTTTTAAAGAAGTTCAAACAATTTTTTTTAGGATAAACTTCATTACAAATATTAATATAACTGTCATGACATGAGAGTAGCTTGTGAACTCATCTAATTACACTGAAAAGTTGGAGAGAAGAAAAAAAACAAATAAAAAAATCCAATAATATTCTATAGACACTATTTGCATGCTCAGCAATTTTGGAATATCTTACTTTTCTCTAAAATTGTCTTTCTTTCAAATTAGAGTTTTCATTTGAGAAGGAAAAAAAAAAGAATATTATCTGTCTACATCTTATATCTAACCAAATAAAAGAAATAAACAAAGGAAAAATATTCAACTCCTAATAAGCAAATTTTGGGTATGATTGAAAAAATAAGCCAAACTTTGCATCCATAAGTCAAAGAAGTGGACCTCCAAATGTCTTATATTATATCAATCATAACTATTTATTTTTGTTAATGAATTAATGCGAATGTATATAATTAACTTTATGTGATAATATATTTTAACGACAAACAAAACGTGTTTTATAAATTAGAATTCTTCCTTCGTTGAACTATTTTATTTTACACCATTGATGAATTGTTATTGTATATTTATTTTTTTAATAGAAATATTGTACCTATTATTCCTAATTGTCCAATGCTCTTTATTGTTTTGGCTTTTTTTTTAATTTTTTATTGAAGGGCTATTGGAAAACTAACTTTAAAATTTTATTAATTATACATAAATAAGTCTTATGAAAATTAAAATATTGTTATGAAAATTACACAACACAATTCTTTTAACATCATTCCCAAACAGCAATGGAGTTTGCTTCACAATCTAATATCCATGTGAAATTCAAGCTTGTAGTTGTGAAGTTTCCTTTTGTACTAATATATTTGGAATGTTTCTGTAAATTACTTTCCTTTTACATATTTCTTTTGAATTTTGTTTTTTTATGCAAATTCATATAAAAACAATGCTTAGCTTGCACTCAGGGCCTTCATAACCTAAAGGGTAGATTTAAATTTAACTTTTAAGAAATCTTAAAATTTATTTACTTTTCTCCTAAAAAAATTATTTACTTTTATTTTCAAAAATATGATTTTAGCCATAAAATGGCATTGAACAATTTCATTTTTTTAAAAAAAGTTAATTAAAATTTTGGTTCTTAAGATTTTGAGAAAGTTAGTGTAACGCCCCTAGTTTTCAGCACAATTCCAACTAGGGATACCACTGGATGACACCCTCTGCGCAGAAATTTCGGCAGCATAACGACGATATCCGAATGAAACCAAAAGTTTACTTAACCTGGTTTAAGTAAGAAACACTTCTAAAGATTCTCTCTATGTCCGACCTCCTCCAAACTACAACATAACAGGGTCGGGCTCCAACAGAACAACACGTAGCAAGAGCACATACACCACCCACAACAGTTAAACGAGCATGCTAAGCCAGAAACTAAAATGAATAAATAACATGCTCAACAACACAATGAGTATAGAAACCCAACGAATAACAAACAAAAGTCATGACTCAACTCAGAGTTACAAAGAAAAGCCTAAGCTCGAAAAGAAAGTTCCTCTAAAACAAAAAAGTGGTCTCATAGCCTCGTCAGGTCGCCACTGTCGCTCTCCGGCTCATTGCTTGCCCTTACCTGCAACCAAAGACATTAAAGTAGACGGGTGAGTATAAGAATACTCAGTAAGTAGCCCACTCACGTCCAAGCTATAATTGCACAACTGCACACACAGAGATAAGTCAAGTTTACAACCAAAAACATCTTAGGGACTCATGACTAGGTACCCTCGAGCATACCTCACCCCGAGACTCACCGACGATCCAGGAACCTAGGCAGGCACAGACGGGGATGCACCCCAACGCGAAAAAGTGATCACTCTAACGCCTACACAGAAATGCAATAGAGCCTCGCCTCTAAAGCCCACACAGATCGCATAAGGGCAGCCCACCCAAGTGCCCACACAGTTTGCAAAAGGGTGCGCTCGGCCCTAATGCCCACATAGCTCGCAAAAGGGCGCACTCGACCCTAATGCCCACACAGAGATCACAAAGGGCGCTCGACCCTATGTCCACACAGCTCGCAAAAGGGCGCGCTCGACCCTAATGCCCACACAGAGATGCCAACCTAGAGGTTCTGTCTCGCTCGAGGTCACTCAGTGGATTTGGTGATGCTAGCCTAGAAAGTTAGACTCTCTTGCCTCTTCTAGACTTTCCCCTAAACCCTTCCATGGTCATTTTAGGTACCGAGTCCCTAACCATCAACCCAACTAGCCAACCACACAGCCCGCCAAACAACCTTTGGCCCAACCACAAAGCTAACCAACCACTCCTAACCTAAACCACCACATAGCTCAACCTGCTCAGTTCCAGGGGTCAACCAAACAACTCACTCTACCACACAGACTCGAGTCTCACTCAGCAACCAACCACGAGTTATAAGCAGCACAATCATGACACTAAACAACACATTTAGGGCACGCAGGAGGTTCAACCTCAAAACATACAAGCGGTACAAAGTAAACAAAGCCAGAACAGGATATACAGAGTCTATGCACCAAGCAATAAGCTAACATCCACACAGCAGCTATAAAGCCAACCACAACGACCCTATGCTCAAACTCATTCGCTTACGAACTTGATACTTAAACCAAACAGCTACTTACATCGAATTAAGTGTACAATGGGAGGTCCTTACTCTTGCTAGCAGCCTAAAACACCTACAGAAAACCAAAAACGATGCACAAGTTCAGTTGGGAACCAACCTCGTGGCCCTACCCTTGAGGCATAATACGAAAGTGAACCTAACCAAGCTAACAGAACACCTTTTACTCATCCAACAGGAATTCACAGCCAAACTAGCAAATTCTAAGCTTAAATTCAGAACCAAAAAGATTCGAGGGCGAGTCTTACCCACGGTTACGAGCTGAAACAGTCATCTGCTCGTTCTCTGCCTCGAGATTTCCTCCAAAGGTCTACTCCTTAGCCAAAAGAATTTGCTCCTGTCCACCAAAACCAACACAAATCAGCGAGAGGAACGATCCGATTTGGAAAGGAAAGTTAGGGAGATCGGTTCGGAGAGAGAGAGGAACTGATCTGAGAGGGAGAAAGGGTTGGATCCGAAGGAGAGAGAGAGAGGAAAGGACAGACGGAGAGGGAGAGACAGATCGAGAGAGGGAAATCGAGAGAGGGCTCGGAGAGGAGAGAGAGAGAGAGGCTGGAGGGAGAGACGAACGGAGAGGGAAGGGGATCGGGGAGGGCGGCGGCTTCGCAAATGGCGGGTCGGCAACGCCGCTGGCGACCCTGCGGAGAAGGAAGGCGAACGGAAGGGGGCGGCGGCTTCTCGCGTCTCCTCTCCCTCTTGCCCTTTTTTTTTTAACCTAAAACAAGAAAGTAAGGAGAAATGTCCAAAAATTACCTCGTTTCCTTCTCCAAAGGCATTCGATGAGAAGCTCAAGGTTGCCAACCCAATTTAAAGCGAGATTTGGACATTACTTGGGTTCCTGCAAGATCTAATAATTAACTTCTTAGCCCAAAGCTTTTACAACTAAGACATAAGCCTGAAATTAACTCTGAAAAGAACCAATGACTTACTTGAAATTACTGGGCATCACAGTTTGAACCTAGTCTCTATGATTTTAAATGTTAGAACTAGTTCCTATGGTTTGATAAAACCCTCATAAATAGTCATATTATGTATGAGGGTTTTATCAAGCAACAGGTAGAGATGTCCACGGGGTGGGGCGGGGTCGGGGAATGGCTCCTCGTCCCCGTTCCCGCCCCCCGTTTCATTCTCCGTCCCCGTAAAATTCTCCATTTAATTTCGTGGGGAACGGGGCAGGGATTCTCCGCGGGGATCGGGCTCCCCGCGGAGAATAATTTCCCGTTTATAATTTTATTTTTTTACATTGTATTAACTAATTTCTTTTTTGTTGAAAATTTATATTTAAATGGTTAATTATTTTTAGATTTCTAGTTAAGAGGCAGTTTTTCAATTTTCTTAGAAAAATAAAATTATATTTAATAAAATTTTAGACTTATGGTTTATTAAATGTATAAAAATGTATATTTAAAATTAAATAAATTAATCGGGGCGGGGACGGGGTCGGGGATGGGAAATGTATTCCCCGTTTTCGTCCCCGTTTAGCCAACGGGGAAAGTTTTGTCCCCGTTCCCTCCCTCGTTCCCTGCCCCGTTAAGGGCAGGTCCCCAAAAATGGGCACCTCTAGCAACAGGGGGACTGTTTGTGAGGTTTTATCAAATCATAAATATAAAATTCTAACTTCTAAAACCATAGTAACTAAATTTTAACTTTTTCCTAACTATATGGATTACTAAATATATGTTATAATTCATTAAAGGTACATAAGAATACTTTTTTCAACATTTCTGGAACGAAAACCTATCTTAAGATATAAATTCCAACACTTTTAAAATTTAAAGTAAAAATTGTAACAATATCCAAGTTCATAGTGTAATTTGATGAAATTAAAAGTTTGGTGTAAAAATTGATATATCTTGTCAAATTTAGGTTTAAAATTGTTCTTTTTCCTAAAATTATTTTTGTTAAATTACGAGCTTAATCCATGAACCTTTAAATTTGTGAAAGGTCCCTAAACTATAAAAAGTGTCTAATAAGTCTATGAAATTTCAATTTTGTGTGTTTAGTAGGTCTCTAAATTTTAAAAATGTGTAATAGTTCCTGAACTTTCAATTTCGTGTCTAGTAGGTCCTTGAAATATTCAAACTTTTTAAAGATTCATTGATCTATTAGATATAGTATTGGATTTTGTATCTAATAAAACATTAAGCTTTCAATTTAGTATTTAGTAAATCTGCCAATTACCTATTAGATACAAAATTGAAAATTCAAAAACATATTGGATACAAAACTAAAAGTTTAAAGGCTTACTTGATAATTTTTAAAGTTTAGGAACCTATTAGATACAATACTTCTTCGAAGTTTAAAGACCAAATAGATACAAATTTAAAAATTTAATGATAAACTTGTAATTTAATCAATTTTTTATCATTATTTTTAGAAAGTACAATAAAAATAATAAAAATGTTTAACTTTTTGTGGGACATCAAGAGTGTGTTTGGTTGTAACAAGAAAGATAACTCAGTGATGATGCGCATATGACGAATACGGTTATGAGTTCGAATCCTTACATCCCTAAACATTGTTTAACTAAAAAAAAAAAGTGTTTCGCATATCTCGATTAAACACTTTTTAAAAAAATATTTTAATAACATTTTTTATCATACTCTTTTTAAAAATGTGCTTTAAATAATAAATTTGTTTTGTTGCGTGATTTTATGAATTATAAATATGTTTTCTTACCATATATTTTGAAAATTTTCCGCTAATCATTTTAAAATTACTTTGGATAGTATAAAAAAAAAAATCACTTTGGATAATTGAATAATCATGTCTTAAGTATTTCTTAAAAAAGGAGTTTTTAAATTAATCAATTTTTTTCAAAATGCTTTTTTACATGCTAAGAACTTTTTTCTTAAAAAATTATTTAAATCTTCCAAATTAGTAAATTTTTTGTACAGGCGCTTATAGAAAATAAAGTGATTTTATTGAAAAAGTTTTTTTTTTTTTTTTTTTTGTAAAAAATTATTCCAAACAGTATAAATTCCCTTTTGATAATTAGTCTGATCTACTACAATTTTGATGTCATATAAGTTCTATAAATGTTGAATTTTAATAAAACAAAAAAAAAGGTCCCTAATGGAAACTAAATAACAGTTTTGATTAAATTGATATTGCATAGTGCATATAATCTAAATTTATAAAATTCTTAGTTAAATTACTAAATTTGGGTTCTGAAACTCACTAATTTTCTTCTACTTTTTACTCGATATTCTTTTAAAATACTAGCTCATTTATCACATAAATAGAAACACATGTCACGTATTAGATGCAACAATGTTTTGTAGTGGTAGAGACGATTTATGAGATTTACTATAAGTATCAAATTAAAATTTTCAAAATCATAAAGACTAAATTGAAATCAAATCCAAACTTTAAAAGGTTAAAACACCATTTGATCCTTGTATTGTGAACCTTGTTTTACTTTAGTCGATGTACTTTTAAATGTCCAAATTTAGTCCATAAATTTTCAATGAATCTTAAAATTAGTACCTACATTTAGTTTATTATTAACTTTTCAAAAAAAAAAAAAAAAAGTTAGCCTCTACTCTCTGCTACCCTTTCATCTATAAATTTCAGAAGTATATTCATATGGTATTTTTCTTAAATATAAATTATTATTATTATTTTATCATTTTCAATAAAAATTGTTATTATTATGTTACCAATTTTAACCCAAAAAAAAAAAAACTGTAATACCAAATTGAAATGATGTGGGATCATAGAGAATAAATTTGTAGTTTAACAAAAAAAAAAATTTATCAAGTAGTTACCAAAATTTCTACATGGTTGGTTGAAAGTTCAGACCTCACAATCATATCAAATGATTAAACAAAAATGGTTTCTTTTATGTAAAATTAGGTGGGGCTAAGAAGAATCTACCCATGATAGACACCTTACATTAATTGGTTTTTATTAGTTGAACTGTCCTTTTTTTTCCCCTTTTTTTTAAGAGTTCACTTGAACTATCCTTATATGATGATAATAATAATTTTCACCCAACATTTTTCATTTGTTTGTAATTACATTTTATCAAAACCAAAATATATATATATATATATATATATATAATTTTCACCCAACATTTTTCATTTGTTTGTAATTACATTTTATCAAAACCAATATATATATATATATATATATATATATATATTATCCATTTTTCATTTAGACTATTTTTTTAGCTACCTGTCGGTCCTGTCCCAATTTATTCCCCGATATTTCACTTTTTAAAGGCTTTTACTGTGCCCATCCGGAACCCTGAAAGCCTTCTGTGGGCCTTTATGGCAAGTTATAAATGGGCCGGCTATAAACTACTGGGCTTTGGGTCGTAGCCTGAAAAGTAGTAGTGTGCAACTGGGCTAAAACGTAGACCAAAATCGTAGCAGATTGACTACAGCAATAGCCATATTTTAGTTTTCGTTTTCAAAAATTGTCGAACAATTTTATCTTTTAAAAAATGGTTAAATTATTTTCGAAAAATATAATTAGAAATTAATAAAAGATGAAACTAGCCCTAACCACTCTATTAATTTAGATTCCTAGATTATAGGGTAGTTATTTTTAATTTGATTTTAAAATTTAAAATAAATCACATCAGTTATAAATCTAAATAAACAGACGTAATGGAATTCAAAAATAAGATTTCAAAATAAAAATCGTAAAAACTTAAATAAAAGAAACTACATCATTCTAATTTAAACCAAAATAAATATACAAATTAAAAATAATTTTATAACAAAAATAAGAGTAAATAAAGAAGGAATTAACCAAAACATTTTTTTACCTTTCATCCGAAAATTAATGGGTTGAGTTAGGGTTGAGTTAGAGCTAGTTTTTTCTTTTAATAATTACTAATTATAATTTTCCTTGATTATAGGTAGTTATATTTGATTTGATTTCAAATTTTAAATAAAAATAATCCACTTGCGTAACTAAGAAAATAAATATAATAAAAATCTAAAAATCAAATTTCAAACACAAACAAATTTCAAAAATTTAAAAACACCATCTTCCTAATCTGATAAGAAATACACACGAATTAAAATCGATTATATGATTAAAATAAGAAAGAAAATAACTATCTAACCAATATTATACATGCAAATTTACAAAGGAATTCTAAACATTTTTATATTTTACCTATACAAAATAGGAGAGAAAGATAGAAAATCGAAAAAAATAAGAAATAATAATTCAAACAATAGAATCAGAATCTAAATGATTTTAAATATTTTTAAAAAATAACTGCAATGTACATCTTTTAAGAAGATAAGATTCCTTAGTTATATTTGATTTGATTTCAAATTTAAAATAAAAATAATCCACTTACGTAATCTAAGCAAATAAACCTAATAAAATCTAAAAATCAAATTTCAAACACAAACAAACAAATTTCAAAAAGTTAAAAAACATCATCTTCCTAGTCTGATAAGAAATACATAGGAATTAAAACCGATTATATGACGAAAATAAGAAATAAAATAATTATATCCAATATTATACCATGCAAATTTACACTCTTCCTCGTAAAAGAGTAAAATAATTGAAAAAAAGAAATCTAAACATTTTTATATTTTACCTATACGAAAACATTAGGGTTCCTCGACTCCCTCCTTTTCTCCCAATTCTTCCAACCAAAATTCAGAAATCAAACAAAAAAAGAAAAAGGTAGAATTAATAAAGTTCATGTTCGGTAGATAATCGAAAAAATATGAGAGAAATGTAGATAATAAAAAAAAAGAGAGAATAATTCAAACAATAGAATCAGAATCTAAATGATTTTAAATATTTTTTAAGAAATAGTTGCAATATAAATCTTTTAAAAAGATATTAGATACCGCTTAAAAAATGTAGAAAAGGGAACCATATTATTTAAAAATACAAAAAATTGAAAAGGGCAAATCCGAAATTAAACGTGGATGTTGGAACATGTGCATATCACGTTTTGGCCATAACTAAAAACCCACAAAATATAGCTATTATTTAAAATTACGAATCATTTTTTTGATATTCCTAGCATTTTCCCAACTGTAGCTGTGTAATGACGGGTCATGGGTCTTATTAGGGACTCATATTACAAAATTGTCTAGAAAATATAGATTTTTCACTTTTGTATAGTGTATTTAAGTTTGAGATTCCTAACAAAAAAGAAAATTACTATTTTATCCTTCACTATTACTGATATAGCAAATAAATTTTTTTTAAAAAAAGAAAGGAAAATCGGATGTTGATTATGGAAAAAAGTTTGTTATAATCACTCTTTCCTTCCATATTTCTTCTTGCTTTCCATCTTTATTAAATGAGAATTTGAGAAAAAATAATTCTACTCTCCCTTTTCCATATATGTGTCATAGAAAATCAATTTCTCTAGAATCAAATGTCTTCAACATTGGCAATAAGAAAGAAGGACGAAGTATTTTATTTTATTTTTTTAGTTGTTGTCGTCACGTCATTCATCGCCCTACCCACAACTAGGGGTGTACAAATAATCCGGTAACCCGACCAACCCAGACTACCCAATCCAAATCGTAAGGGTTGGATAGAGTTAGATTTTTTTTCGGTTTGGGTTGGGTTAGAAGTTTGGAGAACGGAAACGTTCGGGTCGATTCTCAGTTTGGGCCTTTTAGGCTCGGGTTGACCCAACCCAACCCAAAGTTTATATTTTTTAATTTTATTTTAATTAAATATATACTTATAAATGAATTATTTGTCAATTTCTTATGTTTTCTTTTAGACTTCTAACAAAATGTTAAGATGTTATGGATTTTGAAGTTTAATATTTGAATTTAATGTGATTTTAGTTATTAATTCAATAAAAAAAATATTTTAAATAATTTAAAAAATTATAAAAAAATAAAAAAGTTAACTCGGTGACCCAACCCAACCCAACCCGAAAATATTGGGTTGGGTTGGGTTGAGTTACTCTCATGAATAGGGTTGGTTGGGTTGAAAGAATAACCAACCCAAATTTTCGGGTTGGTCCAAAAATCTCCCCCAACCCAATCCAACCCGGCTTATCCTACCCACAACCACCTCCACCTCCAACGTCGATGATTTGTACAACTACAGTCGTTTGCCATATGTCTTCGTGCATTTGTAGATCCTGTTGGTTTTGCAAACACGATGCTACAAAAATACATTGGTCCATCATCCATATATCTGTCTCCTGCAAACCTTGCAAGACAATATATATTAGATATCGTGATGATTGAATTAGAGGTACCTAATATTTACTAGGTATATATGTATATATTTTTTGATATATATTAAATAAATCTTGTTGTTTTATTGAAAAAGATTCAAGATGACATAAAAAAATGAGGAAACAAATGATGTCTATTTATCATATTACCAAAAAGCTGAGATACCAATTGTGTATATTGGGTTTGAACAATAAAATACGACTGATTATATTTTTACTCAAACATGATGTAAAAGATATAGATGAAAATTACGTGGACGAAACTAATAGTGGTTTGATCAATAAATACTATGTATATTTATTATAATCAGTATACAATACAAAATTTATATGAAAAATAAATATTGTGAATATATTTATAAATAAGCAAAAAAATATTGGTATGAAAAATAAATTTTGGGTTTATATATAGTTTAGTAACACTAAGTAAACTAATAGTGGTGTGAACAATAAATCTTATGTATATTTTTACTTAAAAAGAAATAATAAATAAATACTCACTGTATTTTTTTTCCCTCCACTAGAGGGTTTCGAAAATATTATGTTGCAATAACATCAATATGATTTTTAGGATTGTATCATTATTTTATACCGTATATATATTTACTAGATGTATGAGTATATTTAATAATATGAAGTATATAATTTGTATACAATATTTTTTGGAATATATATATATATATATATATATAACGAGAAGATATTTGTAAAGGGTGTGATGGTGATGACGAATAAAGATACCAAAATATATATTTTAAAATTACTTACAAATCCTATATGACAAGATAGGGTGGAATATATATGTGATAAATATAATATAAAAAATATGGGGTATAGCAGTTACAAACTACAACAAATTCTATTAGATTAGGATTTGATATGATATAAAAAAATATGATGTATATGTTATATAATAGTTACACACTACACTAAGCACTATTAAACTAGAATCGGTATGATATAAAAATATGGAGTTTATATTACGTAGCAGTTATAAACTATAGTAAATATTATCAGATTAGGATAGAATATGATATAAAAATGTGGCATATATATTTATGTAACAATTACACATTACACTCAGTATTATTAAATTAGAATTGACATGATATAAAAATTTGAGGTTTAAAAATTGATTTTAGTTTAAAATTAATTTTTTATTAAAATTAATTAGAAATTCAAATCTATAATATATTAAAAAGCAACCATCCATGAAAAACTTTTTTTGACTCTTATACCCTCTCAATTTCAAATAAATACATAGTGTGCTTAAATTTCATTTATCTTAACCAATTTCGAATAAGTTACAAAAAAAAAATCCTAAAATTGTAATTGTTTTCTACCGGATCTGATAAATTATTTGGCGCCACAATGTGGCCGAGAATTTTTCACCGTCGGATGAAGAGAGAGAAGTATTTCGGTTTTATATCCAATGATTATTAGGGGGCATGGAAATTATTGGATTCACATCCAACGATTATTAAGAGACAACCACATTGTGGCGGCCTCATTGAATAATTCCTCCTATTTTACACATGGTAAATATCCACTATTGTCAAAATTAAATCACATTTCAACCTTTTATACCCTTTCAATTTCAGGTAAATTACATTGTTTGTTTAAATTTCATTCATCTAAATTTCGTTAATCAATTTCAAATAAATTACAAAAAAAAATATATGACCTAAAAATGTAATTGAATTTAACACGATTTATTTTATAATTTACACATTGTAAATGCCCACTATTGTTAAAATTAAAACACATTTCAAATTTAGTAATTTGTTAATTGTCTCTTTAAATTCCCAAAGTTACCAAAGAAATAAAGTATGATTCATATCTCAAATCTGGGTTTAAATCTCTAGGTTGTTACTTGTATGAAATTCTAATATTCATATTTGAGTTTTGGTGATTTTATTAGATCCTTATTTTAGGTATGTTTTTTTATCATTTCCTTTTATTGGAGGTTTTTAAATTTTAAATTAATTTCTTGTAACGCCCCTACTTTTCTATGACCAACTCCTAGGGACATTACTACACATGCATGCATTTATCGGCCGAGGGAAATAAAAGAACTTAAAAGAAATTTCCAATTAACGTAAATAGTTCCAGGGATCCCAAAAACAAAACATTAAAATCAGTTAAAGACATCAATTCAGCTTGGCCTATTAAAACTGTAAATAAGTTTAACTCCGATTAAAACATAGAGACAACAACAGTTCGTAAACAAGAATATGCGGAAATCATGCTGGTTCCCATGGTCTTAGTAACGCTCCTCCGTCACACGCCCTGCACGTCCTTTCCTTTACCTGTAAAACATTTTAAAAGAAAAGGGTGAGTATTGCAAAACAATACCAGTAAGTAACCTCGCTCTACGGAGGTTTGGGATATGCATACACATACAATCATGATCTCTAAACTCATTCGTAACATACATAGATGGGACCTAAAACTTTCTAGTATTGTCAGGTCTTTAATCCATGACTGCTTATTTAATTGTCAGGCCTTTAATCCATGACTGCTTATTTAGTTGCCAGGTCTTTAATCCATGGCTGCTCATTTAATTGTCAGGTCTTTAATCCATGACTGCTCATTTAATTGTCAGGTCTTTAACCCATGACTGTTTATTTAATTGTGGGGCCGACTGGTCATCCTGAGTCATTTCGTTTTGAGTCCCTCACAGACCCCTGTACTTTGACCCATAGGTCTCTATTGCATGTTTGACCATGCACATAACGATCTCAGGATAACCAATGTCCACACTATTCGCTAATTCATTTCGTGGCATACAAAACATGCATGAGGTCCCATCAGTCACATAATAATAGAGTACAAGTCACATACATCATCAATATATCAATCATACTTTCTCATGGACAGTTTGAAGATCATACTTTTATAAGAAAACATGTACCATTCTCATACAAAACTCATCCTATTCTCACATGAAATAATGGAATACTTTTACATAGCATACGAGAATAATCTCACATAAAATAATGGGTTATTTCCACTTGAAGCATCAAAGTATTTGCACATAAAATATCACGTATTCTCACGTAAATATCTCAGATATTTTCAGATAGAAAATTATAACTATTTTCACATGAAATCATAAAAATTCGTTTTCATTTAATCCCATTAAAAATTCGGCACAAGGTCCCTTACCTCGAGCTTCGATTTTTCTCCAAAACCTATTCGAACTCCCTGCCTATTCTCCTTTTAGTGAAACCTGATTCACACCATAATTTCCGAATTCAAACTCCAAGTATTCACTAAAACCCTAATCATGCGATACTCAAATTACTGCATTAAGGTATCGTGTCCCGCTTACCTCGAGCTCAATGCAAAAACCCCTTATTTCTTAGTCCGTTTTGACGATCCACCTCCAATCCCGCTCCAAGTTCGCTTCCTACAAAAGGTATTCGAACCCGTAACCTAAGTTCTCAATCAAACGCTTAAGTAATCGACAGTACACAAATAATTCTCGATCGAACTCGACACTTAGCAAGATCGCTCACCGAAATGTAGGTCTTAGCTGCTGTAAGGTACTGCTGGCCGGCTCGGTGATCGGAGGTGAGGCTAGACGTCCACGGCAGCAACTTTTCGAGGCTCGTGCGGTGGTCGGCGGACGCGTAAGGATCCTTGGCGCTGCCGGAAATCGACGGGGAGAGAGGGAGAGTCTGCTGTTCGAAGGTTCCTCACGTCGGCGACTAGGGTTTCACCACAACAGCTAGGGCTTCGCGCGGTCTCTCGGCGTGGGGCGCAGACGTTCGCGATCGGGTGGCGGTGGGGCCGGTGATCGGCGAGATCGCGCCGCGTCGTCGGCGCTTCGAGGATGAAGGCTCGCGGTTTCGGTGGCGTGCACGAAGCATCGACTTCGCCGGGCGTGAGCGTCTCGCGAGGAGAACCGGCCGGACGGAAGAACCGCACTCCGGCGGTGATGCGGCGGAAACTTGACGGGCTGCGTGCGTGCGAGTTGGAAGTCTTCGTGCGGTGGTGGGCGCGGCAACTCCTCTTCGTGCAGGCCGGCGGAAGAGCAACGTGAAGGGGCGGCTTCCTCTTGATGCGGCCGGCGGTGAGGGTACTCGATTGAGGGACTGATCGGCGGTAGGGTGAACGGCAGCAAGGATTTGGTTTTGCTTAGGGCAACTAGAAGGTTAAAGGAGGAGGAGAGGTGATGACAATTAGGGTTAGGGTTAGGGTTTTATTTTACCATGCAACTTAGGGAGCTTAAATATCATCAATTAGGTCAAGAATCAAGTGCCCAATACCCCTTATTTAGACATAAATAACCAAAATGCCATTGTTAGTTCCTCTTTCTTTAACTTTAAAAAAATAATTTCATCTCTAAAAGAAACAATTCCTTGAAACTAAACGAAAATCCATGACTCACTCTCGCCGAGTTTGATTAAGCTTAATAATCTTACTGAACACAACGGTAAAAGAGCGTTAAATAAAGACAAATCATAGTACCTGTGATGGTGGTCGTCACATTTCTTATTCGATATATTTAGATGACAGACATGGATATACTTATTGGTGAACTCAAGCCTTTTCAAAGATGATGGAATGCAAAAGTCACTCTCATTACGAAATTTTCCAATAAAAAATTCAAGAACAAAAAAGGGCATCTACTTAAAGTTTTAAAATTAATAGTTACTGACAAAGAGGTAAAAATTAGTATTGTTTTTTTCTAAATTTATTGTATTGTTTGATTGAGGATAATGTTTCATATTTATCAATGCAGGGAGAAAGTATTCAAATCACTTTGTTCAATGATGTTATTGAAAAAATTGGAGAATTTTTTCAAAAGGGAAAAACGTATGTGATCCATGATGGCAACATCAAACCTATTGATGTGCATGAGATACATGAGCATTCATTCAAAATTTGAGATATCCAAAAACAGTGACGTCAAAGAGTTTGAAGGAGAGACATTCTATCTTAAGAAGGATAACTTTTGCAGCTTTGAATCGTTAGTGAACAATAATCAAACAAATACTCCCCTCACAGGTACATGCAATCTTGGTTATAATTTCTTTTTAAAAAAATATTATTTTATTAAAATTAGATAACCTATTATTATAAATTTGTTTACAGATGTGATAGGTGGGGTCATACAGATAAAACCCATGATTTGAAGAAAACTTCATGATGACAATTATTCCAAAAAAAATGGGAAGTTCTACTTATGGACAATAAGTACGTTTTTCTATTTTACAACTCTTACCATTTGATTGTATATTATTATCCTAATATTGTTGCCTCTCCTACTCTAGGCATTGTGGGACGATTTGGCAGAAAATGAAAGGCAATATCTTGAAGAAAGCAAAAAATGTGATTATAATCACCAATGTGAAGCCCTACTGAATTTAAGGTATTTCTTACGTTTTAAAAATAATAAGTTTTGTTCTAATAAATATATTAACTTATATGTTAACTTAAAATTAAATTTATTGCAGGTGAGATCTCTATATCATCCACAGTTATTAGCGTGATTGTCATAAATCCTCCATTGGAGAGAGTAGAATCATTGAAGTCCAAAGTTTTTTCCAATTAAAAATTCCTTTTTATAATCAAATTTACTATTTTTTTCCTATACATAATAGAAAATTAATTATTTATAGTTTAAATATGCTTTTGTATTAATTTTATAATTTTGTGCAACAATACTTTTTAGGATGGAAACTCTCATGAAAGATCAAAAGTTGAATGATCTAATATATCCATAAAAAAATGATAGAAGCAAAAGAGGTTAACATGGATGTAGTTATCAAAGGAAAAGTAAGTGACCTATACTGTTCTTTTATCGGAAGAATAGTCAAGATACATAACAAAAATAATCCATGGTTTGAAAAATGCAACACATGCAATGAAAACTTATATCCCATAGACTACAAGCCAACAACATATTGCCAAAACTGTGAGAATGAAAAATTCAACATTTTCAAGAAAATACGTATTGAGAATGCTGGTATCCGATGGTGAGGAGGAAAGCAACCTAACTCTTTCTTATGTTGTTGGGCGGTCATCTAAAGTTTCATGTAGGGAATATTATTGTTACAAGCTACAAATATGACCATCAACTCCATCAATATTACTTCGAGTTGGTCGCTTTTCCAACAATATGTTGATGACATGTATATAAAGCTCGAAACAACAAGACTTGATTTTTACAAGACACGACAATCACACATTCACTATGAGCTATACCAAGGAATTTTTTACATGGTAAATGTAGGAGAAACAAGAGGAGATAAAGTTGGAAAACATATTGTTCTTCCATCAATATTTATTGGAGGTCTAAGAGATATGCGACGACGATATTTAGATGTCATGACTTTAGTACAACATTTTGGAAAGCCGAATCTTTTCATAACAATGACATGCAATTGTGACTGAAAAGAAATAAGAGAAGAACTAGTGGAAGGGCAAACTACTCAAGATAGGTCATATCTAACTTCAAGAGTCTTCAGAGGAAAACTAATGGACTTAAAAGACCAAATTTTGAATAGAGCAGCTTTCGTATATGTAATTGAGTTTAAGAAACGAGGCCTTCCACATATGCATATGTTGGTCATATTGAGAAATGGTTATAAAATCACCCGTGCTGACCCGTATGATGATTATGTTTAGGCAGAATTACTCTTCACAATGTTGTTCTAAAGCACATGCTCCATGGCACATGCGGAGAAGATAATAAAACATGTCCCCGCATGATCAATGGAAAATGTAAATTTCATTATCCAAGGCAATTTTGTGAAAAGACAATGCAGGGAAAGGATGCATACCCAATATACAAGAGGAGAGATGACGACATATAGGTATTTATGATATTGGTTTATATTTAATTATTGATCATATATTACTTTAAAAAAATAATATTCCAATCGTATTTTCGAAATAATATAAAATTTTTAAAATGTGAGGGTAACTCAAACCTTTGATAATCGATGGGCGTGCAACTTATAGCCACTAGTGAGGATGAAAAACTCTCCCAGATTGATCACCACCAAGCCTTTTTTGGGGAGGGGATCAAACTTCTCACAAGAAAATCAAAGCAAAGGTCTACATTTCAATCATAGCAGAGCACTAAAGTTCCCACAATAACCTACTGCATCAGATGGCTCACAGAAGCTTACAACCCAATTAAATACTGCTATAGATGCTAAACAACAACTTCCGACAAAATCGTACTCTACATCTAATTTCAAAGAATCAAGCATCCAATGTCAAATTTGTGGGACTATCCAGTGGTTGATCAAGCTGGAGACATTCAATAAGCTTTGGCTGCAATGACCATCCATGAAGAAACAGTGGTTGATCCTACTTTATTTGCTGATTCTGGAGCTTCAGCTCATGTTGTGAGCAATCCAGGTAAACTATCTTGTTTAAACCTTATGATGGAAATCAAAAATTATATATAGGAGATGGCAAAGGCCTTGAAATCACACACATACTTAGCAATGTATTAGTTGTTCCTTAAATAACTAAAAACTTTCTTTCTATTACTAAATTAACAACAGAAAATGATTGTACTATATGCTTTAATGTTGTTGGTTTTTTGATGAAGGACAAGCACGGTGCGATCTTCGGCAAAGGAACTAAAAGGGAAGGATTGTATGCCTTAGTTGACCAAAACCATGATGCATTCCAAGCTTTCCATGTTGTTTCAAGTTCTAATAAAGCCCCATACACTATATGGCATAAGAGAATGGGGCACCCTCATGATTTAACTTTGAAATTTTTTAATAAATCTCAACTTCTAGATGTCACTAGTTGGAAAACAAATGAACTAGTTTGTGTTTCTTGTCAAATGAGCAAAAGTTGTAAACTCTCTTTCAATTCTAGTAAAGATGCTGCTCCATTTCCTTTGCTAAAGATACATTGTGATTTGTGGGGTCCTTCCCTTATTGTTTCTTGTCAAGGTTTTAAATATTATGTTAGTTTTGTGGATGAATTTTCTAGATATTGTTGGATTTATCCTCTAAAGAAAAAATCAGAATTCTTGTCTTGTTTCATCAAGTTTCAAAGGCTAGTCGAAAATCATTTTGATAGAAGGATCAAAATTTTCCAAAGTGATGGAGGAGGAGAGTTCAACTCAAATGCTCTCAAACAATTATTTGAAAGACAAGGCATATTGCATCAATTCTCTTGCCCACATACTCCAAAACAAAACGGTGTAGTAGAAAGAAAACATCGACACATAGTAGAAACAGGTTTGACACTCTTATTTCAATCTAAAGTTCCTTTGAAATATTGGGTAGATGCTTTTCTAACTGTTGTCTATCTCATAAATAGGATGCCTAGTAAAGCTCTTGACATGAAAACTCCTTACTCTAAACCTTTTGGAAAAGACCCAAATTATAGTTCTTTAAAAGTTTTTTGTTGTAAATGTTTTCCATATCTAAGAAACTATAATAAAGACAAATTTTCAAAAAGAACATATCCTTGTGTGTTTCTAGGCTATAGTCTGATCCCTAAAGGTTATAGGTGCTTGGATGTTTTAACTAATAGAATTTATATATAAAGACATATGGTCTTTGATAAATACAATTTTCCTTTCGACAATGAAAGTAGCATGGACAATGGGAGAGATCTTGTTGTTTGTGAGTTCTCAGGGTATGAAGAGTGGAATAATCACAAGGAAACATAAAGTAATCAAACAATAAAAATACACCTCAACCACAACACCACAGTACAAAAATTTTCATTCAACAACCAATTGTGTTTGAGGAAGAAAATGTGTCTCAAAACACAATACCAAATATAGAGAATCAAAACACACTACAAGCAATGAAGTAACAACAACAACTAATGCAAATGATGTTGTGATCGAGGAAGAGATAAATTGTGCAACCAATTCTGTTGTAGAGCCTTTAAACTACTTCAGACAAGAACGTGTTGATATCGATGATCTCCCAACTGAAGATGTAAGTAGAAATTCACAGCTCGTGGTGGATACACACAGTTATCAACAACCGCTAAGTGATCAAGTACAACAAACAATACATGAACAAACACAAGAAACACATACCAACAATGATGCAGAGGGCAATGTCGACTTTCCAAAATTGGTCTCTCCTAACCAAGTAAGTCAACTCCCTGATATTAGTAAATACATAGAAGTTGACTTATCCTCTTCTTTTGTAGGTACTAATCAACCAACTTCAACTCTAAGTTGTAGGAGAAATGATGTCAATACCCACTCAATGATCACTCGAAGAAAACTCCACAACAACCCTATGCTTGATCCTGACTTACACCAACTAACTTTACATGGCAGAAATAGACATTAGAGACAAACCATGCTAGCCGAACCAAGAAACTACAAGGCAACCATCAAAACTCCACATTGGAGACAAGCCATGGACGATGAAATGAAAGCTCTTAAGGAAAACAACACATGGGACCTTGTTCCACCCCCTCCTAACACCAACATTGTAGGATCCAAATGGATCTTTAAAACAAAACTCAAAGAAGATGGAAGCATTGAAAGGTACAAAGTTCGTCTAGTGGCTCAAGGGTACTCTCAAATAGAAGGATTAGACTATGACGAGACATTTAGTCCTGTGATCAAACCAACAACGATTAGGTTGATACTAGCATTAGCTCTACAATTTGGGTGGAGCTTAAGACAACTAGATGTCAAGAATGCATTTCTCCATGGTTATCTCAAAGAAGATGTGTACACGGCACAACCACCAGGCTTTCAACATCCAGAAAAACCCCATTATGTGTGTAAACTAAACCGATCCCTTTATGGGTTGAAGCAAGCTCCAAGAGCATGGTTTGAAAGGCTCTCAAAATTCCTCCCTACATACATGCTTCTCTAATCCTTACTCTGATCCCTCACTTTTTATTCTAAAAAACAATTCCTCCCTAATTCTAACACTTGTTTATGTTGACGACATAATCATGACAGGTAAAAACATAAAGTTTATGGAAGACCTCATTCATCAACTAAGCATGGAATTTGGGATCTAGGACCCCTATACTACCTAGGGATAGAAATCCTTTATACACCTACAGGGATCAACATATCTCAATCAAAATATGCCCAAGATCTCCTCCATAAAGTTGGGATGTCAGAAGCAGCTCATCTTAGCACTCCAGCTGCAACTACAACAACTGAAACTACAGGTGATGATGGTCCTATTGACCGAAAGGAATACAAAAGCATTGTAGGATCACTACAATACCTAACCCTCACAAGACCCGATATAACTTATGCTGTGAACAAAGCATGCCAAAGTCTACAAAATCCAAAACCCAAGGATCTAAAAGCAGTCAAGAGGATACTACGATACATCAAAGGCACTCTCAGGTATGACTTGATATTTCACAAAAATTGTTCACTAAATCTCTATGAGTTCTCTGATGCAGATTGGGCAGGATGCCAAAACACTAGAAGAAGCACATCTGGCTCATGCATCTTTATAGGAGCAAATTGCATATCTTGGAGTTCAAAAAAACAAACCACCATGGCTAGATCAAGCTCAGAAGCAGAATATAGAGCCATGGCTTCAACTACAGCAGACCTCACTTGGATTATGTTTCTACTGAGAGATATTGGGGTTCAAATCCTAAGGCCACCTCAACTACTATGTGACAATGTCAACGCAATCCATATGGCAAAGAATTCTGTGTTCGATGCTAGAACAAAGCACATAGAAATTGACTATCATTTTGTCAGAGAAAAAGTTGCACGTGGACACCTCATTACAAAGTTTGTACCATCTACAAACCAAGTGGCTGATATATTTACTAAGGCTCTACCTAAGACAAGCTTCAAGGAATTAAGGAGCAAACTAGGAGTGTATGAGATACCCTCTAGTTTGAGGAAGATGTGAGAATGAGAATTGAAGAGTAGCTGTCATAGGATGACAGTAAAATCTTGTTGACTATAATTGTCTCAAAATGGTGAAGAAATGGGAAGAGATTGCAGACATTATTCTACACAGATCAAGCTCCACATTTTCCTTATTGGGTTGCATTAATTTAGTCTTAATTGCATGGATTGTGGCTGATTTCAAATGATTCACACTGGAAAGACTTTCCTTTTACTAATATTTCCCTTTTGCTGATATTTCAATTAAGTTTGTAATTAGCGTAAATCTTCCTTTTTCCTTTCTTATTCCTTTGACCAATTGCCAAGTGCTTGTAATTAGTTGTGAGCAAGTTTCTTCTTCGTTTAAACAGTGTATTTTGCTTTGGAATTCAACAAAAATATTAGAGCATTTTTCATAATCACTGTGTTGAATTCTTTTAACCTTAGATGAAAAAATCTATATGGAACAACCACCAAGATATGAAAAAGAGGGCAAAGAAACAATGGTTTGTCACCTACAGAAATCGATTTATGGGCTCAAGCAGTCTTCAAGAAATTGGAACAAGTGCTTTGATTTTTTTGTGACCTCTAAGGGTTTTGTTAGAAACTCTTTTGATACATGTGTTTATAAGAGAATTATTGATTCTAATCTTTTTATCTTACTAATTCTCTTATATGTAGATGATATACTAATAACTTCTAATAACATTCAAGAGATAAAATGGTTGAAGGATCAATTGAGTAGCAAGTTTGAGATGAAGGATCATAGTTTCGCAAAGAAAATTATGGGGATGCAATTTACCTGAGATCGACTTAGAAATACTTTAAGTATCTCTCAAGAAAATTATTTGAAGAATGTAATTAAGCGCTTCTACATGGAAGCTTGTAAACTGGTGAAGACCCATTTTGGCACAACATTTCAAATTGTTTGTTGTTCAGTCACCATCTACATCAGAAGAAATTGAAGAAATGAAATCAATTCCTTATTCGAGCCTTGTTGGAAGTCATATGTACAGTATGATCTATTCTCGCCCTGATTTAGCTTACTCTATGAGCATAATAAGTAGATGTATGAGTAATCTGAGTAAAATACATTGGGAAACATCAAAATGGGTACTTAGATTTATAAAAGGCACAATGGCTAAGGGACTTATATACTCTAAAAGTGATAATCTTGATGAGTTTATTGTTGGTTTTGTTGATTCGGATTATGCTGTTGATTTGGATAAAAGGAGATCCCTGATTGGGCATGTGTAGACATGATGACAAAACCACTTACTTCAGACAGATTTCTATACTTATGTGATATGCTGAAGCTTCCAGTTGGTTAATATTCTTCAAATATATGTTGAATAATCGAGTATTTTCTATTTCTTGGAGCTTTGATTACATGTGTTCATCAAGAGGGTGAATTGTTAATATTTCAGACTCACACATCAATTGTAATTATAGTGGTTATTAACTGTTGTTATCATCTTTTATCTCAACTCAAAATGTGTATTGATTGGTTGATGAGTTGGAGATTACTTGTGAATGATATTGGTTAGTAGCTTATGTGAGCTTGTGAGCCTGATAAAGTAAATTTTGAGCTTTGGGGTACTGGTGAATGAAAAAGAAATGACTCTCTCTGAGTCGAAAGTGGATGTAGGGTATGTCGAACCACTATAACTTTTATGGTCTCTTCTTCTTCACTTTGATAAGAAAGTAATATAAATGGAATTTATAGAAGCACTATAACTTTTGTGGTCTCAAATTATTATAAAAATTGGCCCATGCAAGTTTCAAACCTGCGACCTTCGCGTTATTAGCACGACACTCTGACCAACTGAGCTAATAGGCCAATTATATTTAAAAATCATTCTAAAGTCATTTTGTTTTAAATAATATATACATATATATAAGGTAATAATATAAAAAAATGGCCAGGTTTAGAACCTACGACCTTCGCGTGAGTTAATAGGTCAATTGTGTTTTGAAATCATTATAAAATAATGTATTTGTTTTAAATAATTGATACTTGGATGCAAAAGAAGCTGGAATAATTTGACGTAATTGCAACAACAACAAAAAAGAGAAACAGAATAAACATCCAGCAAGCTAGTTCAGATTTTTGGGATATTGTGACTTAATAGCATAAAAATTATAATTGTACGTATATAAGAACTAATAAACACTATAAGGACTCTATTTAAAAAAAAAAAAAAGAGAAATATAAGAACTTTAGTTTCAAAAAATCAAAAAAAAAAAAACAAGAAAGAAAGAACGAACGTGTAACGCCCCTACTTTTCTATCACTATAGCTCTTAGGGACATTACTACACATGCATGCATTCTTAGGCCAAAAGACATAAAAACGATCTTTAAATCTCCACTGAAAACAAATTATCTTTAGGGATCCCATTGAGGAAGTTTAAACTTGGCCTACTTAAAAATCCGGAAATTCAAACTTAAACTTTGAAATCAGAAAACGACAACATCAGTTATTTAAGGAAAATATGCGGAAAATATGGCTATTCCCATGGTTCTGACAACGCGCCTCCGTCACTCGCCCTGCACGTCCTTGGCCTTACCTGAAAACATTTTTTAAAAAGAAAGGGTGAGTATTGCAATACAATACCCAGTAAGTGACCTCGCTACCGAGGTTTGGGATATGCAAACACATACAATCATGACTTTTAAAACTTGTTCGGAATGTACATATGTGGGACCTAAAACTTTCTCATATCATCATGACTATAATCCATGACTTCCTTTTTCTTTAAGTGGTCAATTGGTCATCCTGAGTCATTTCATTTTGAGTCCCTCACAGACCCCTGTAATTATTTGAGTCCCTCACAGACCTCTGTATGGTTTGAGTCCCTCACAGACCCCTGTATAGATTGAGTCCCTCACAGACCCTCTGTAAACTTGACCCATAGGGTCTCTAATGCATGTTTGACCATGCACACAATGCACTCAGGAGACCAATTTCCACATTTTTCATCAAATCATTTTATGGCATACATAACATGCATGAGGTCCCATCATTCAACATGACTATAGTGCACATGTCACAAAACATTATCATTGATATGCAAGTCATGACTTTTCACAACGGTTTGGAAATAACACTCATGTAGGTAATCATGAAATATTCTCATATATAGTACTGTAATAACTACACCTGAAATACGGGAATATTCTTACTTAAAATACAAAGATATTCTCACATAAAATACTGAATTATACTCGCATAAAATATTGAGATATCTCCATGTAGCATATTGAATTATTCTCGCGTAAATTCATTAAATCTTTTAAAGTAAAATAACGGACTAATTTCACATAAAATAATGAAATTCGTTTTCTTTAATCCCATTTAAAAAGATTCGGCACAAGATCCCTTACCTTAGTTCAGATTCTACTCCCAAAACCTAACCCGAGCTCCTTGAGTACTCTTTTTAGTAGAAACTGATTCACACAACAGTCTGAAATTATTCTCCATGCATTCACCAAATCCATAATCGTAACGGTACCTAATTTAAGTTCTTAAGATCTCATGCCCGGCTTACCTCGAGTTCAACGTATAGGCCTAGAAATTCTTAGCTCGCTTGGGTGTTTGGCCTTCAACTCCGCTCTAACTTGGCCCCTAAAAGTCGTGTTCGAACAGTAATTTAAGTTCTTACGCAACCGTTTTTAATAACCAAAATCCATAGTATAATTATCTCCAATAGAAAAGTGTACGAGTTGCTCACCGGACCGCAAAATCAGAGGCTGTAAGTGGTGCTGAACGGCGCTGCGGTCGTAGGTGGAGCTGGACGGCGTCGGCTAGTTCACGAGTAATTGGTGGCGGCACAATCCACGAGCAGCGGCTGGAGTGGAGTGGCGTGAACGCTCCCCTCGTCGGCGGCTTGAACGCTCCTTGAACGCTCCTCGTTGGCGGCTTGAACGGAGTGGCGAAGACCTGCTGCTTGAGATCGTGAACGGACGAGCGGCTTCGAAGAACTGACGATCAGAGTGATCGTGAGTTTGCGGCTTCAAAGGAACGACTTCAAAGAACGGCTGCGGCTGGGGATCTTCGGCTGCGACTGACGGTGTTGGAGTGGCGTGAAGTCCGGCGAAGACTTGCGGGCGTGAGCGGCTGGCGATCCTGGCGTGTTCTACCGCAAGAAGGCGAATGCAACAGCTCTGAAGGTGATGAACCACGGCTTGGACGGCTGAACGGCGGTGGCGGCGGCCTCTGCACGTGGTTTCTGGTCGGCGGCGAAGGCAACAGTGGGAGCTATGATGGTGGTCGGCTAGGGCATGAAAGTGAAAGAAGGAGAAGATGGTGATGGAATCAGGGTTAGGGTTTCCTTTGGATTTGCAAGCTTATAATGCTAAATACCAAAAATTAGGTCAAACTCCCAAAAGTCATATATATCCCTCATTTAGGCATTATTAACTAAAGTGCCATTGCCACTTCTTTTTCCTTTAATTTTATAAATAATTCCATCTTAAAGAGAAACAATTCGCTTAAACTCACACGAAATTAAGGTTTCACCCGCACCGAGCCTGATAGAAATTACTAATCCAACTTGACATAAAGATTGCTAGAATATAATAAAAAAAATAATTAGCACCTGTGGTTGTGCTCGTCACAGAACGAATGAACGGTAAGAACAAAATGAAAGATAGGTACTTGAAGAAGAACTCTAGTTTTAGAAAATTTTAAAAAAACTATAAGAACTAGATGAAAAAATGTAGGTTAAATAATCAAAAATACCCTTGAACCATGGAGTTGGTTTTAATTATACCTTAAACTTTGGAAAGTTTCATTTTAACTCTTGAAATTTGAAGTTTGTTTCAAAATAACTCTTGAAGCCTTTTTTTTTGTTGTTGAATTTATGGATGAAAAATGATGTATTTGCATGGATTTTGACTTCTTTTCAACATATATGTTCAAATATGTTCACATAAACAACAATACAAATGTAAATACAATCTTTTCCATTCATGAATTTAACAAAAAAAAAAACTTTCAAGAATTGTTTTGAAACAAACTTCAAATTTCAAGGGTTAAAATGAAATTTTTCAAAATTTAGGGGTATAATTGAAACCAACCTCATAGTTCAGAGGCATTTTTTATCATTTAACCAAAAATGTACTCCAAGAAAAACTCTAGTTTCAATTTTAAAAAAAAAATATAAAAACTAAATAAGAAAATGTACCTAAAGAATAACTCGAGTTTCGAAAAAGAAAAAGAAAATAACTAAATGAAAAAATGTACTTGAATAATTAGATATAAGAATTGTGTATGATAATTGGATACAATTTATAAAAGTAAATTTGATTTTTTTAGTACAATAGGTGTGGGGAGATTTGAACCACATACCTCATGGTCATTAATACATTCTGTAAAGGTAATTTGATTTGATTTTGAATTAAATTGCTTATCAAATTAAGACTCAGATATTCATTTTGATTCAAATTATCAAAATAGATTAGGATGATCTAATTAATGTAATTAACAATAATTTTAAAGGGTATTTTAGTTTAAAGATGTTTTTTTATAAACTCGTCTTTTTAATATATTATAGATTTACATAGCATTTGTTTAAAATTTACAAAATTGGTGAACATTGATTAACTAAAAGGCCTCTTGTTTTTTAATGCTATTTCTTTTATGTTTAAATCTTATTTTAGTTCATATCTCTGTCTATTTTAATCCTTATACTTTTAAAAGTGATTTTTTTTTCATTATTGAATGAGAAATTTTAGTTAATCACAATTTGTCACATCTTTGTTTAAAATTTATATAGTATTAATCCTCGACTAGTTACAAATTAACAAGTGTTCATAAATTAAAATTTAAAGAAAAAAAAAGTAAATCCAAATAATGTTACGTGTATTCATTATGGCCATTTTTTATCATGTTGAATCTGTTGGATTTTATATAATAAAAAGTGTGAAAGAAAGTGTTGATTTGAAACATCAAATTCAATTGATGTTCATGTTACTTAACTTTAAATTCAAAAGTTTCAAAATGGTTTGAAACATCCAAATGTGTTGATGTTTCTTATACAAATTTAACTTAAAAAGTTAAGTTTGTGAGTTTTGTTTGAATTTCAACAAGTAACTAGTTACTTTTGATTTATGTTTCATTTTATTCATATTAATTTGATTTTAGAAAGTTACTAAGTTGTTAGCCTATAAATAGCAACTCGTCTCTTCATTTGGAGGATCTCATTCCAAGTGAAGAGTTTTATCTCTTTTCTTTCTTCTCTTTAATCTTAAGTCAAGTTGAGAGCAAGTGTCCAAGAGTTCTGCCAGATCCGAGTAGTTCGAGGTTGTTGTTCTATCGGAGTTAGTCGTTGTATCCCCGCCGAGGTGATCATTGAGTCCGCTTGCAACCGTGCAGCAGAGCGAATAATTGTCTTCGGGACGCGCTTAGTAAGCGTGCCTCGACTATTTACAATTCTTTGTTCTTGAGTTTTGAGTTGTTATATACAATACATTGTAATTGTTTGTAACCATTTAAGTTGTAATCTATTTGCTAGTGTTACTCAGTTTTATACGCAGCAAAATAGCATTATTGTCCAACAATCTGAAGACAATTAACAAAATGGTTACAAGCTCCTCCACTAATGGTATTGCTCCTACAATGATGGGATCAACCATCCTCAAAACTCATGCTGAAAAACCAGAGAAATTCAAGGGAGAAAACTTCAAGAGATGGCAACAGAAGATGATCTTCTACCTCACAACATTGAATCTTGCTCACCTCTTGAAGGAAGAATGTCCAATTACCCCACCAGAAGTTGTCACTCCTGAAACTGAAGCTGCCAAGCAAGCATGGATGCATTTAGACTTCTTATGTCGCAACTATATACTAAGTGGTCTTGAAGACACCTTGTATAATGTCTACTGCAATGCCTATAATACATCAAGGCAATTGTGGGAGGCATTAGACAAGAAGTATAAGCTGGAAGATGTTGGTACTAAGAAATTCCTTGTAGAAAAAATCTTAGATTATAAAATGATTGATGCCAAATTGGTAGTCAATCAGATGGAAGAATTGCAAATTATCATTAGTGATTTGCAAAGTGAAGGATTGGACATCAGTGAACCATTCCAAGTTGCTGCTCTGATTGAGAAGTTGCCTCCTTCCTGGAAGGACTTCAAATGTTATCTCAAAAACAAGCGAAAGAAATTATCCATAGAGAATCTTGTTATTAAACTTCGAATAGAAGAGGATAATAGAAAAGGAGATAAAGCTTCGCTAGAAGTTGAAACCAGAGCTCATGTTGCTGAGGCTTCAAGGTGCGAACCCAAGAAACAACAATCCAAGAAGAAAAATGTAAATCTTGGATCGAGGAATGACGTCAACAAACGCATTCGTAGAAATTATTGGGTTTGTGGTAAGTCTGACCATACAGCTGCAACTTGTCGACACAAGAAGGGACAAAGCTCCAATCATCAGGCCAATGTTGCAGAAAATGACGATCTAGTTGCTGTCATTTCTGAGGTAAATATGTCTTCTGACACCAAAGGTTGGTGGATTGATACTGGTGCTACTAGGCACATTTGTAAGGACAAATCATTGTTCACCTCGTATGAGAAGCTAGATGGTAGCGATAAGCTATACATGGGAAATGCTTCGACTGCCTCTGTGGAAGGCAAAGGGAAGATCCTGCTGAAATGGACTTCTGGAAAGATACTTACCCTCAATGATGTGTGGCATGTGCCAGAGATTCGAAAGAATCTAGTGTAAGGAACTCTACTTAATAAGAATGAGTTCAAGCTTGTATTTGAGTCAGATAAATTTATTCTGACAAAGGGGGGTATGTATGTGGAAAAAGGCTATCTAAATGATGGCATGTTCAAATTGAATGTATTGGCACAAATGCCCAAGAATAATAATAATAATAACAACTCTTCTGTTTATATCATTGAGTTGTGTGATGTATGACATTCTAGGTTGGGGCATGTCAATTATCATTCTTTAAGGAGAATGATAAATTTAGGACTATTGCCTAGTTTTAACATTGATAATAGACACAAATGCGAAGTTTGTGTTGAATCAAAGTTTTCAAGAAAATCATTTTCTTCTGTAGAAAGAAGTAATGAGGTTCTTGATTTAATCCACAGTGATGTATGTGACATGAAAAGTACCCCTACAAGAGGCGGTAAGAAGTATTTTGTCACATTCATTGATGATTGTAGCAAATATTGCTATGTATATTTATTACATAGTAAAGATGAAACCTTAAATGTTTTTAAAGCATATAAAGTGAAGTTGAAAATCAACTTGAGAAAAAGTAAAGGTGCTTAGATCGGATAGAGGTGGTGAATATGAATCATCATCACTTTATGAATTCTCTGTGAAGTTAATGGTATAATCCATCAAACTACAACACCTTATACACCACAACAAAATGGTGTAGTTGAAAGAAAGAATAGAACTTTAAAAGACATGGCTAATTGCATGTTAAATAGTTCAGATTTACCCCATAATTTGTGGGGGGATGCTTTGCTTACGACAAATTTTATCCTAAATAGAATTCCACATAAGAAGACTGATAAGTCACCTTATGAAGTGTGGAATAGGAAATTACACTCATATAAAATCTTTGAAAGTGTGGGGTGTTTGGCAAAGGTACAAGTTCCTTTACCAAAAAGGACCAAACCGGGACCTAAGACAATTGATTGTGTATTTATAGGTTATGCAATGCATAGTGCC
Organism: Trichosanthes cucumerina; assembly: GCA_036507285.1. Lineage (NCBI taxonomy): Eukaryota > Viridiplantae > Streptophyta > Magnoliopsida > Cucurbitales > Cucurbitaceae > Trichosanthes > Trichosanthes cucumerina. The sequence continues at coordinate 76,926,381 of CM071836.1, forward strand.
GCTTATAGATTCCTAGTAGTTAAATCAGAAATACCTGATATTAACAATAATACTATCATGGAATCTATTGAAGCTGAATTCTTCGAGGATATATTTCCTTTGAAAGTGGAAAGATACACAAGTAGTGGTATCAAAAAGAATTATGAGGCTAGCTCCTTGAAAGGTAAAGACGATCAGAAAATTGAGTCTGAACCTAGAAGAAGCAAAAGAGTTAAGAAAGTTAATTCTTTTGGACCTGATTTCATAACTTATATGATTGAAGGTGAGCCTCAAACTTTTCAAGAAGCTGTGTCATCTCCAGATGCACCTTATTGGAAAGAAACTATCAATAGTGAGATAGAATCCATTTTGCATAATAATACCTGGGTATTGGTTGATTTACCTCCTGGAAGTAAACGAATTGGTAGTAAATGGATTTTTAAAAGAAAGCTAAAGGCTGATGGCACTATTGATAAATACAAAGCTCGTTTAGTAGCTAAAGGCTTTCGTCAAAAAGAAGGGTTAGACTTCTTTGATACCTATTCTCCAGTGACGAGGATTACATCTATAAGGATGTTAATCGCAATAGCAGCTTTACAAAATTTAGAAATACACCAAATAGACGTAAAAACTGCATTTTTAAATGGAGATTTAGATGAAGAAATATATATGGAACAACCTGAGGGGTTTGTTGTAAAGGGACTTGAAGATAAACTTTGTAAACTAGTTAAGTCTCTTTATGGGTTGAAACAAGCACCCAAACAATGGCATGAAAAGTTTGAGCACACTATGTTATCAAATGGATTCAAGATAAATGAGTGTGATAAATGTGTCTATGTTAAAACCATAGATCAAGACTATGTCATTATTTGCTTATATGTAGATGACATGTTGATAATTGGCACAAATAGAAGTGTCATTGATTCTACTAAAAGGATGTTAAAATCTAACTTTGATATGAAAAACCTAGGTCTTGCTGATGTTATACTTGGAATCCATATAACTAGAAACTCTAGTGGATATGTACTTTCTCAATCTCACTATATAGAGAAAGTGTTGAGAAAATTTGATCAATTTGAGAGTAAAAACTGTTACTCCATTTGATCCAAATTGTAAGTTAAAGAAGAACAAAGATGATGGTGTGTCTTCTCTAGAATACTCTAGAGTTATTGGTAGTTTAATGTACATAATGAATTGTACAAGACCTGAGATTGCCTATTTAGTAGGAAGGTTAGCAAGATACACCAGCAATCCTGGGCATGATCATTGGAATGCTTTAGTCAGAGTTTTAAGATACTTGAAGTACACTCTAGACTATGGATTGCATTATACGAGGGATCCACATGTACTGGAAGGATTTAGTGATGCTAATTGGATTTCTGATAGCATGGAGACTAAATCAACCAGTGGGTATATATTTACCTTAGGTGGAGCAGCTGTACCATGGAAATCTTCAAAACAGGCGTGTATAACACGTTCGACTATGGAATTAGAGTTTATAACTCTTGATAAAGCTGGAGAAGAAGTTGAATGGCTTAGAAACTTTCTTGAAGATATTCCACTATGGCCAAAGCCTGTAACCGCAATATGTATTTATTGTGACAGTTTGGCGGCCTCTATGAGGGCCAAGAATAATGTTTATAATGGAAAGTCGCGACATATAAGACGTAGACATAATACGATAAGACAATTGCTCTCTAATGGAGTTATTTTCATTGATTATGTGAAATCAAAAGAGAATATTACAGATCCTTTAACGAAAGGATTGTCAAGAGAGCAAGTGACATATACATCGAAGGAAATGGGGCTAAAGCCTATGAAATAAATTATCTGATGGTAACCTAACCTAGTTGACTGGAGATCCCAAGATCTAGGTTCAATAGACAAACTAGTTGGATAATTTATAGTTGACACACTAAGAAACTTATGGTTTCTTCCCATTTCTATGATATTGTAGAGTGTGTGATCTGTTGTTGTTGAGGTCGTGTTGATATCTTGTTTACAAGAGGAGTAATGACAGAATACTCTTAATCAATATCACCTATGTGAGAGTAGAAGTGAGGTCGCTTCTATGAGGACTTTAAAATGACTTATGTTCTCTAAAGCTCTCATGAATTCGGGATTTTGTCCATGACCAAAATAGACACAAACGTATAGAACTCAAAGATACAAGATGAGTTATGTGTGATGTTTGTTGTCTCAATTTACCAATGAGAAGGATAGTTCCAGAGCTGGTCTCACTATTTCTTCGGTAAGTTCAATAGATATTCACTAAGGAAGGTTCAAGTCCAGAAGACACCTATCCTGATGCATAGCTTATTTGTTTGCTCTCAACGATTTTGTTTTGATTTTCAAACTTTCTTTCATGTGGGGGATTGTTGGATTTTATATAATAAAAAGTGTGAAAGAAAGTTTTGATTTGAAACATCAAATTCAATTGATGTTCATGTTACTTAACTTTAAATTCAAAAGTTTCAAAATGGTTTGAAACATCCAAATGTGTTGATGTTTCTTATACAAATTTAACTTTAAAAGTTAAGTTTGTGAGTTTTGTTTGAATTTCAACAAGTAATTACACAATTGAGTTACTTTTGATTTATGTTTCATTTTATTCATATTAATTTGATTTTAGAAAGTTACTAAGTTGCTAGCCTATAAATAGAAACTTGTCTCTTCATTTGGAGGATCTCATTCCAAGTGAAGAGTTTTATCTCTTTTCTTTCTTCTCTTTAATCTTAAGTCAAGTTGAGAGCAAGTGTCCAAGAGTTCTGCCAGATCCGAGTAGTTCAAAGTTGTTGTTCTATCGGAGTTAGTCGTTGTATCCTGCTGAGGCAATCGCTGTAGTCTGCTTGCAACCCGTGCAGAGCGAATAATTGTCTTCAGGACAACGCTTAGTAAGCGTGCCTCGACTATTTACAATTCTTTGTTCTTGAGTTTTGAGTTGTTATATACGTTACATTGTAATTGTTTGTAGCCAGTTAAGTTGTAATCTATTTGCTAGTGTTACTCAGTTTTATACACATCAAAGTAGCATTATTGTCTAACAGAATCATATAATAATTGAGTCTAACATCAAATAAACCAAAAAGCTCGTGAAACGGAAATCTAATCGAAAGCCAACGGTGAGTTTAAGCCCAAATAATGTCTCTGGAAAGCTTTATATATAGGGCTTTCTACATAAATAGCTTATTTATGAGGTATAATTTACATAATCAACTCACATTTACTATTTAATGAACAATTGAGCCTATTTTTTACACAAATGTCGTAGGTCTTTTACTTTTATACCCTTAAATTCGATTTTATAGTTTTTAAACAAAAATAAAAACAATATATGGAAACCTCAATTATTTATCAAATATCTTTTTAGGAATAAATTCAAAAAAGAAAAAATAAAATAGAATCATTATGTGAGATTTTAGGTTTCTACATGGATAACCTATTTATGAGATTCAATTTACATACAAACCAAGATTTTTTTTTTTACATAAATGAACAATTAAGTCTAATTTTTTTTACAAAAATGTTATAGGTTTTTTATCATTACGCCCCCAAACTTCAATTTGATAGCTTTCTTTAAATAAAAAATAAAAACAATATATGGAAAAAATAAATTGTTTCCCAAATCCTTTATTAAGAAGAAATTCAAATAAGAAAATGAGATTTGACTCATGATTGAAAAATCAAATTTGGAAGAAAAAAGCTGAAAAAAACGAGATTGAATGATTTTAGACCAAAATAAAAGCTTCTCTTATTGCAATTGGAAGAAGATGAAGAAAATATGTACATGAATCGGAAGAAAAAAAGAAAATTTGTTCGTAGACGAAGATATCACTAGTATGTCAACTGTATTATTTGTTTTGTATCGAGTATATATGATAGCACACAAAATGTGCTATCCTTAGGCTTAATTATTGTTAGTTTTATAATGATTTCAGAGATTTTACGCATTTAAATTACTCAATTTTAGGTTAAGAGCGTAAAAAAAACATTTGGAGACAAATTGGATCACTCGGGATCGAAACGAGGCTATTTGGAGCTCAAAATAACATCAATTGAAAGTAGAAAGATCAATTCAAGCTAGTAGACCCGAGGTGATAGCGTTGCAACGCCGTGATTGTTGTTTAGAGGCTTTGAAGACTCCAGGCGATAGCATTGCAACGCTGCCTTGCAGCGTCACAACGCTATCTCGATAAGGAAGCTTATATGAGGAGGAGCGCGCGAGGCGGCGTTGCAACGCTGCCTTGCAGCGTCACAACGCCAGATCGATAAGGGGGCACGCGCGTTAGGGTAGCAGCGTTGCAACGTTGTCCCTAGCGTTGCAACGCTGTACCGATTGAACCTATAAATACAACATGTTGTTCTCATTACAATTAGCCGAATTTGGTAGATTTTCCACCCTAATTTCGAAATACACTTTGTAAGAAGAGAGAAAAGAACGCTTTTGGAGCCAAAGCACTCGTGGAGGTTCGAGATCGAAGACGGGAGCTTGGAGACGAAGGACCGACATTGACACATAAGTTTAATTTCTTTTTCTTTCAATTTGTAGTAGCGTTCTAAGACGTTTTCTACTTGTTTAGTTTGATTTTCATGTGATTTAGAGTAGCTAGACATTGTAGTTAGGATTTGATTTACTTGTTATGACTTTCTTGCTATGTATTGAAACATGTTTTGTCCTTATTTTTGGCAATTCGTTCTTTACTTTTTAATTTGTTGGTTTAAGTGGACTCGAGAGATAAAACTTGAATTAGAGCAAAATTGTCAAAACCCTTAAGAAATCTGGCATGAGAATGACTTAGAAATCTTAGAGAAACACATAAAAAAGTTGCTTAATGTCATGCATGTCGTAGGTTCATATGGAGACTATGGAGTTTATTGCATGTGTGAGGCTCACTAAGAATCGAGAGATTTTCTTGAGTATTTTACTTCTTGTTTATAAAGTCATCTCATTGGTTCATTGCATGTGTTAATTGAGTCATTAACTTGTATAATCACTTCCCTCAAATCTAACAATTCGTGTCTCCACATGTTTTTTTGTTGTTTGTCTTTACTTCCAACCATCTATCCATGTTTTGTTGCTTTAGCTAAAATTGAGAATTAATATCTTAGTACTTAATTAATCTATTAACTCATTCTCGAGAACGATACTTGGAACTCTAAATCACTATACTAAAACTTGACCCTACACTTGCGGTATTGCATATCCATAATAATACGCAACAAGTTTTTGGCGCCGCTGCCGGGGAATAGTGATTATTTAGATTAATTAATATTAGGAGAAAATTTGAAATTTTAGACTAAAGCTTGTTTGTGTGTTTGTCCTTATTTGTTTTTGTATGTTTGTTTGTTTCGTTATTTGTTTTATTTTAGTTTTGTGTGTTTTTGAGTTTTTGTCCCCTGTTTTGGTTGTGTTGCTATTGTGTAGAAGTCTTGATCTAAATTATTAAAATTTTTAATTATGGCTTTGCATGATTTTAATTTTCCACCATTCTACTGTCCCTCTTAGGACCCTAGGTATGTGCATCATGATTTCTCTGAATTTCATCTGTCTAATTTTTACCAGTCTGTACCTGAAATTGATAAACATTCATGTAATAGTAGTCATCTAGGCAGTTGGAACCATAGTTTTTCGTACCTTAACCAACCCCTAGAAAAATCTTCTCTTATGGACCAATTGGCGGAATATACCTTAAAATTGAAATTTAAAAATTTGGTTCATAGTGAATTAGAGAGGTTGGATAGGTTAGAAACTGAGGTGGCAACCCAAGTCTTATGTTTCATATCTTTATTTTCTGTATTTTTTTTTCTTTTTTGTTTTATTTTCTAGTTGTTTATGTTTTTTGTCTAATTTCTTTCTTTTTGTTCCTCCAGGTGTATGCTCAAGGGGAGAGCTGCAGACTTGCACCCTTTTGATCCTGAGATCGAGAGGACCTGTAGGAGACTTTTAAGGGAAGGAAAGGCAGAAACGCATATTATGGCTGATCAGGAGCTAATCAATAACCCTAAACCTATCAGGGAATATTTCCAACCTGTGTTTAATTCTGAGCAGGCTGGAATAGTCCATGCCCCTATAAATGCTAATAATTTTGAACTTACGACAGGGTTGATACAAATGGTTAGGGAAGGTGCTTTCAGAGGCTTAGCCACAGAAGATCCTAACTCTCATCTTCAAAATTTCTTAGAAATTTGTGGTACATTTAAAATGAATGGTATCTCTGTTGATAGTATTCGCTTACGTCTCTTTCCTTTCTCTTTACAGGGTAGAGCCAAAGAATGGCTAGGGTCCCTTCCCTTAGGTAGTATCACTCCTTGGGAGGAGTTTGTAACGACCCTACTTTTAAAAACTCTTTCTCTAAGGGCCATTACTATCATGCATGCATTGAGGCCCTAAATAACCTTAAATAAGTAAAGATTGATAATAAAAATCAATTTAATTTGGGATCCCATAAATACAAAACATTTACAAACATAACTAACTTTGGCCTCAATTTAAAAAATCGTTATGCTACATAAGCGTAAAACTAAAAACACTTAGAAAAAAAAAACACTTTCTAAATCATGTATGCGGAAAATCTTGACTTGGTTCCCATGGCATTCGTAGCGCGTCCCTGTCACTCGCCTGGTACGCCCTCGCCTTTACCTGAAAACATTTTTTTAAAAAAAGAAACAAAACAAAGGCAAAGGAGTGAGTACTATAATAATACTCAGTAAGTGGGGGTCGGGAAATACAAACACATGCAACATGACTTTTAAAACATGACTGTTAATCGTGACTTTTGAAATCATAAAACTTTCTGTAGTGGGACCTAAAACTTCCTTTTATAAAATCATGACTTTTCTCTTTGGCTATACGTGGTCAATTGAGTCTACCTGAGTCTTTTCATGTTGAGTCCCTCACAGACCCCTATAGGTTTTGAGTCCCTCACAGACCCCTATAGGTTTTGAGTCCCTCACAGACCCCTATAAGTTTTGAGTCCCTCATAGACTCCTATAAGTTTGACCCATAGGGTCTCTGATGCATGTTTGACCATGCATAAATTCTCAGGAGTCCAATTGCCACAACCTACATAACATGTTCATATACATACAATATGCATGAGGTCCCATTGTTCAATCACATAAACGTATGCATTCATAATGATGCAACAATCATATAAATCATATAACCATAGCATAACTTTCATAACTTTAACTTGAGTCAATCAATCATAAATAATAAATACGTTTATAATTTAGGATACATATTTAACACAAGGGCATAACTGAAAATCTCAATAGGCATAACTATACATAACTGTGTCAAGACTCATTTTTTAATACTTTGAAATCATTTCTGTTAGGGTCCTTTCGAACCCCTAAGTCACCTGGAATTCTCTCCAATTCTAAGATAAAATCTTTTTTTCTAAAATCAAGTGCTTCGGAGAAAATCCTTGGATATCATTTATTGAACTACGTCCTTGAAATTCATCCTTTTTGGGCAAATCCTTAAAACATATTTTACATACATCTTTAAAACATTCCATTTTCAAATTACTTTGTAAGAAAACCCTTACCTCAGGCTTAGTTCCGTGATGTTCCATAATTAAATCTCTGACCTTGCAATCCTTTCAATCGTGTTCAAAACTCGAGCCTGCTAAATTAATTTCATTCATTCCTTAATTAAATCACATAACCAATACTTATTCCTCGAATTCAATCATAAGTAGACTAAATTACCCCAAACGGACGCTTAGGATGGACTCAGGATTCGAAACTGATCGGGTTGGGCTCATTTTGGCGTTTGGTCGGTCGGCGGCGCGTGGCCGGCCGGTGGCGGTGGTCGGCGGCGCGTGGCGGGGGACGACAGTGGTTTAGCACGTGAAGTACAGATTTGCGAAGCTCGTGAGCCAATTTATCCAAAATCGGTCCTAGAATGTCGAAAACCGGTCGAAAGGCTCCCCAAAACCCCGAACCAAAAGTGGCGATTTCACAAAAATGGCTTCCACTGGGCAGATCTGCAGCGATCCAAGACTTCGGTTGCAGATCTGGCGAGGTTGCGTGGGTGGCGGTGAGCTTTGTGCAGCGCGAACCAATCGGCGGCGAGCAGCTTGCGACGTGGACTTCCCGGCGGCTCGATTCAAAGCTTCCATCTGCGGCGGGTCGTCGACGTCTAGCGGCTGGGAGCTAAAGGCGGCGAAACAACCCTATAATGGAGGCGAGGCATTCGACGGTCGGGCGACTAGCAACCTGAGGTGGCGGCTTTGACAGATCTGAGGCGTTGGCGGCCTCAAATGGACGACTCGATCGTAGACGGAGGTTGCAGCGGAGACGATCTTGACTTGCAGACGGATCTAGCATTGACGACGGTGCGACTCGGCTCGAATGGCGGCGTGCAGCGCTCGCGCGAGTTCCGGCGAGGGACTCAGATGACTCTGCAGGCGAATGATGTTTGACGGCTTGGCATCGGAGAACGGCGAGGGGATGCTCGCCGGAGGGAGGGGTAATCATGAAGGAGAAGTGTGAGATGAGGGGATGAAGTCTCGTGATACGTGTCCAAGTAAAACAAAACCCTAAACCACTCTAATTACCAAAATGCCCTCCAATCTTTCAACATTTACCCCGAAGCCTTTAATCATGCAAATACCCTACTTAACTTATATATATAGTTATACCTATACATATATTCTCTTAAATTTGATAGAACTAGAAACTTCAAAGCTCGGTTGATTTAATTTCCATTAAATCCACCCAAAGTCCAACCTAAAGGCATTTGAAATTTCTGGGGCGTTACAGAGTTGGCCCAAGCCTTCATGACCAAATTGTTTCCACTTGTGAAGGCTGCAAAGTTAAGGACTGAGATTGGAACATTCAGGCAGCAGTAGGGAGAGCAGTTATTCGAGGCATGGGAAAGTTACAAGGACATGCTCAAGAGGTGCCTACAACATGGCTACCAGATCGCTCAGTACAATTTGTTTTATAATGGAGTGGAAGGTAAGACCAGGACCATTCTGGACGCCACTGCTGGAGGGGCTTTCATGGCGAATACTGTTCCAGAAGCACGTGCCCTCCTCGAGGAAGTATCAACTGCCAGCTACCAGTGGCCTACAGACAATGACAGATCTAAGCTAGAGCTGGATTATATCAACTGGATGAGGTAACCTCCCTTAGATATCATATGGCATCTCTCACTCATGCTCTGAATAATTTTGCAGGATCACCACAAAAAGGGATATCCTCCCAATGCTCCCAGCCTTATGGAGAATCCACTATGGAGAAATTGCACTACCTGAACAACAGAAGCAACACCTATGGGAGGAAATCAGACTCAGAATAACCTACCAACACATTATAATCCAGGTTTGAGGTATTATGAGAATTTCTCTTATGCTAACAACAAAAATGTGTTGAATCCTCCTACAGGGCATGCTTCTACATCAGAAAGGAAGCCATTTTTGGAAGACACATTGCACTTCTTCATAGCTGAATCCAGAAGTCGGTCCAACCAGCTGGAGAATGCAGTCACCAGTCTATCTGGTATTGTTACTAGTCATGGAGCTGCAATAAAGAATATAGAAACCAAGATTAGCCAAATGAACACATCACTCCAGGCACTGCAAGCAAGGAAGTAAACACCTTGAGGGAGTACAGTCTAGCTAAAAACGTTAAAGAAAACGCTTCTTGGGAGGCAACCCAAGCTTTTTCATTTTTTCTATTTTCTGTCTTTAGTTTGCTGTTTTTCAATTCTTAGTTTATTTACTAGTTGTTGTTTGCTTTGAAGATTGTGACGATGTCTTTCTTCGTTGAAATTCATGCTCTCGTTCTGAGGAACTCCAACACACATGCGTTGGTTATCCAAGAAACTCAGAAAGATCTTCATTACCCAGGACAGTATTGTTCACTCTTACCCTTATACTTAATTTGTGCTTAATTCTGCAAACATTAGGGACAATGTTTAGTTTAAGTTTGGGGGTGGGATGTGTTTATTTGTTGTGACTGTCCTGAGTATGTTCTGAATTGTTGATTGATCTTTTACATAAGTATGATCATGACAGCCTAGGATAAGATTTAATTGGAAATTCTTGTGATTCTGCTGAAACTTGAGAGCATGACATGAATTCGAGTTAATTTAAAAATTTTCTTGAGTTTTTCCTGCACCATTATGCACATAGTCTGTGTTCCTGTAGTTTTGAAATGCTTAGAACAAAGTTATTAGGTTCAGAAGTTTGATGTCACCTCGATAGGTCTAAGAACTGATTTGAGAGTTAAACTGCAGGATAGGGTGAATAACAATATGAACTGCATGACCTGTATAGTATGTGAATTAGTTGGTTTTTGTTGTTTGTTTGCTAAAGAAAAAAATTCGTGAGGGCAAAAAAAGCTACCTTCATTGTGATCAGTTATGCCACTCATTGAGCGAGTGCTCTGGGTAAGGGTCCCTGCAGTGGATGTGTGAAAGCTAGTGTCCTTGCACCAAAAAAAAAGAAGAAAAAAAAATTTTAAAAATTGATAAAAAAAGTGAGTAAGTACTGAGTAGAGTTATTTAATTCTTGAATGTAGGGAGACTCAAAGATTAGTAATTAAGACCAGTGTAGGGGGAAGTTGAATGGAGAGCCTAATAAAGTTGATCTGGGCTTAGTAAAAATGAAGGGAACATAGGCTAATCACAAACACACGTAGGAACACTTAGGAAAAGTTTTAAATTGCTTGCTGAAGTGTTGTGTTTGAGTGTTTCCTGTGATTATCACATTTTCTCTTAAATTTTTGAGTCTTGAATCAAATGTATGTTTAAGAACAATCTGATGTTTAATTCTGTTTTTACTCGGGACTAGCAAAAGTTTAAGTTTGGGGGTGTTTGATAGCACACAAAATGTGTTATCCTTAATTATTGTTAGTTTTATAATGATTTCAGAGCTTTTACACGTTTAAATTACTCAATTTCAGGTTAAGAGCGTAAACAGAATATTTGGAGACAAATTAGATCACTCGGGATCGAAACGAGGCTATTTGGAGCTCAAAATAACATCAATTGGAAGTAGAAAGATCAATCCAAGCTAGTAGACCCGAGGTGATGGCGTTGCAAAGCCAAACAGAACGTTGCAACGCCGTGATTGTTGTTTAGAGGCTTTGAAGACTCCAGGCGATAGCGTTGCAACGCTGCCTTGCAGCGTCGCAACGCTATCTCGATAAGGAAGCTTATATGAGGAGTCGCACAGAAGGCGTTGCAACGCTGCCTTGCATCGTCACAACGCCAGATCGATAAGGAGGCGCGCGCGTTAGGGTAGCGCGGCGTTGCGGTAACGTTGTCCTAAAGCGCAACGCCGCGCCGCGCTATTTCCTTATTTACGTAGCCGCTAAGTGTACAGCGTTGCAACACTGTACCGATTGAACCTATAAATACAACATGTTGTTCTCATTATAAGGAGCCGAATTTGGTAGATTTTCCACCCTAATTTCGAAATACACTTTGAAAGAAGAGAGAAAAGAACGTTTTTGGAGCCAAAGCACTCGTGGAGGTTCGAGATCGAAGACGGGAGCTCGGAGACGAAGGACCGACATCGACACATAAGTTTAATTTCTTTTTCTTTCAATTTGTTATACCGTTCTAAAACGTTTTCTACTTGTTTAGTTTGATTTTCATGTGATTTAGAGTAGCTAGACATTGTAGTTAGGATTTGATTTACTTGTTATGACTTTCTTGCTATGTATTGAAGCATGTTTTGTCCTTATTTTTGGAAATTCGTTCTTTACTTTTTAATTTGTTGGTTTAAGTGGATTCGAGAGATAAAGCTTGAATTAGAGCAAAATTATCAAAAACCCTTAGAAATCTGGCATGAGAATGACTTAGAAATCTTAGAGAAACACATATAAAAGTTTCTTAATGCCATGCATGTCGTAGGTTCATATGGAGACTATGGAGTTTATTGCATGTGTGAGGCTCACTAAGAATCGAGAGATTTTCTTGAGTATTTTACTTCTTGTTTATAAATTCATCTCATTGGTTCATTGCATGTGTTAATTGAGTCATTAACTTGTATAATCACTTCCCTCAAATCTATCAATTCGTGTCTCCACATGTTTTTTTGTTGTTTGTCTTTACTTCCAACCATCTATCCATGTTTTGTTGCTTTAGCTAAAATTGAGAATTAATATCTTAGTATTTAATTAATCTAGAAACCCATTCCCGAGGACGATACTTGAAACTCTAAATCACTATACTAAAACTTGACCCGTACACTTGCGGTATTGCATATCCATAATAATACGCAACAATATACGAGTGTTGTCATAGATTTTTCATAAATTTCTTAGCTTATATGAGTTATTTCTTAAATATATTGACATTAACTCGATAACTTTTGGCGTTTATTTAGTTGACAAATATGTAAAGTTTGTAATGCACTGAATAATCCATTAGAAGAAATTAAGATATTGAATAAGAGATTGTGCAATAGTGGGACAAATATGACCAATTTCCTATACAACACATATATGTTAACAAATATGTGGTACATACTTGTTAGTTAAATAATATATGAAATTATATATTTGAAAAATATGTGAATATATTGTCGTATATTAATAATATATATCAATCTGTAATAGATTGAAAGATTGGGAGCTGCAAACATATATATCAGTCGAATCAACATGACCACTCTTTTATGATACATTATTGTAACTCAATGAATGACATTCCATAGTGTAATGATATCTCAGATACTTTGTAACCAACTCGTTCCAAGATCCACCATAAAGCACAAGTAAATACAACTACCTATAAAATTGTAATAAAATATATCAGATGGTTAATATTTGATATATAGAGTTAAATATATAATATATACATCTATCTATCAGAAATTAATGTTATATTACATTGTGGTACTTATTTAGATTCCTTCAAATATACATCATAAAACATATGGAGCACACAAGCATAACGAAATAATTATATTGCAAAATCTAGAATCACATATATACGGTACGTCTAACAAAATATGATGTATAAACTCATATTTTATACATTTAATTTTTTATATATAAAATGATACAATTAATTAATACATGTCATGTAAACTATATTTGAAAACATATATTCGTGTATTAAGAGAGAACGAACATACAACACGTTGCGATAATAAGAGAGAACGAACATATCCATTAAAAAAGAATGGACTAAAGATAAGAAACAATTGCATATGACTATTTCTGTATAAAAACATAAGAAAATTGAATGTACAGAAATAAATGACTACTAAATACAAGAGAAATAACATACCCATTACAAGGATAAGTTAAATACAATAAATCAGATAGTTAATATTGAATATATAATGCGATATATATACTATGTACATTTGTTTATAAAATTGAACTGAAAGAATACAATGATACGTATAAGAACGAACTATATACAATATAATATATAATATATAAATTTACGTATATAAAACTAATGTAAATAACCCACTGTGCTACCTATATATATTCCTTCAAATATAATTCATAAACACATAGGAAATACAGAAGCATAACGAAACATTAATACATAACATTTACTAGTTATACAAATAAGAATACATGTCATTTTACATATATTTCAAAGCATATATTTTGTGTTATACTAAACCGTTCAACCAGAGATCGAATAAACATAAAAAACAGATTCATATGGCAAACCATTGTTGTAAAAAGAGCATATGAAAACAAAAAATAGTTAAACAATACACAATACACGATAAATAACATACTCATTGCAATGAATAAAAGTGGATGATATGAAAAAAACTCGAAATTGGTGTAATGATCCTTCTCGTATAATGAGTAAATGAAATGTGAATGATATGAAAAACAGAAATTAAAAATAGTAAAAATATGTAAGTAGAAACAATTTTCAGTAATTTACCATAAATAACGTAAATTAGGGAGAATATTATGAAAGATAAGAAAATGTTTATGGAAAATATATCTAAATATAATATTACCGCATATGGAAAATATATACAATTAATACCACAAATCGTGATAATAATTAATAAAAATAAAAAAATAGAACATAAAATAATAGATTTTCATAAGAATTTATGGAAGAGAGATAAAGAGTATACTGGACCCAAAATCACTATAAAAGTCTACGAGTGAAATAAATGGTATATTATGTATATTTATGTAAATATATATCACAAATCTATACATTTATGTAAAAATTCCTTTTATATATATATATATATATATAAAAGGGTCCTCCTCCATTTCAAACCAATCATAGAAGAGAGAAATTAAACAATTAAAAATATTTCCAAGACTTTGACCAATTTTTAAAGAAAATTAAGAAGTCAATGATCAATCCAAGTATACCAACAAGTCGAAGCTGGATCTAAGAAAATCAACATGTCGAAGGTCAATCCAAGGAGGTCACGAGGCCAAAAGTTCATTAAAGAAGATCGATAAGTCAATGGTTGGTTCAAGAAGATTAACCACAAAAAAATGACTCAAGAAAATCAACTAGTGTGAATCGAAGATTCAATTAAGAGAGAAAATAAGAGCATACATTAAAAACTGACATCAAAACGAATTCAAGTTCATTCCCACAAATTAAATTTCTTCAAAAATCTCCTCTAAACCATCTCTATTTGCAAAATCTTATTTTCTAACGCAAAATATATATACAACAAAAACATTTTCATACCAAATGGTAATATTTTCGAGAATTTATTAATATAACATCAATTGGAAATTGCATTAGAGAAAAATAAACTAGCGACTAGAATAGATAAAGAAAAATTAAAATTACAAAATCTAAAATAAACGAAAGTTGAAAGTAGAATGACCAAAATAAGAGTTTTTTCTTCCATGTTTTTTTGAAAAATCAAATGGTATCATAAACTTAAACAGTGTTTCAATTTTTACCATTGATTCAATTTTCGATATTTTTTCTACTGCTGAATAGTTGTTATTTTATGTAGATATTCATGATATTGTATTAGATTTGAATTCTTTTATGTAGATATTCAAGATATTGTATTAGATTTGAATTCAAATATATTCCTAAAGTGTGAAGAATTATTCTCATCAGAAAATTAGGGTTTTTTGTAGCTCCAAATGGTATCAAAGCACCCTTTGATTTTCTGTTCTCGTAACCTATTTAAAACTGAAATACAAGATGAGCTCTCTATCCCATCATCTTTGGTAGCTCAACCACCTATCATAATTCATCAAGAGAATGTTTTTCCCAACAATGTTATTCTTGATGAAACAAATTACTCACTGTGGTCACAACTTATGGAGATGCGTATTGGAGCTCGGAACAAAGCTGAATATCTCACTGGCATGGAGAAGAAGCCTTTACTTGAAGATCCGAAGCTGGCAACATGGATCACTGAAAAGTTGGTTGATTGACTCGATGAACCCATCACTAATGCAACGTTTCATCAGGTTATTAACAACATCAGAAGTTTGGGAAGCAGTCTCAAAGACCTTCAATGATGGATCAGATGAAACCAAGTTGTTTGAGCTGAATCAAAGATCATTTTCCACTCGGCAAGATGGAAGATCACTGTCAACTTATTATTCTGAACTTGTTTCTATTTTTCAGGAAATTGATCAACGATCTAATTCACAAGAAGGCACGGTTAGTGGTGTGGTCGAATTGTATTCTGCTATGGCTAGGCTTAGAGTCCACATATTTCTAAGTGGCTTGGATCCTGAATTCAATCAAGTTCGTGGTGAAATCTTGAGAAAAGATCCCAAACTTGATCTTGAACGCTCATATGCTTATGTTGACGTGAATTTCAGCAGAGGCAGACCATGGGAGGAGTTGGTTTAACCTCTGGCAGTATTGTATTGATGACAAAACAAATTGGATTCACTCGAAAATCGTAAGCATCAGTCATATGAAAAATCTAACAGTTTTACTTGTGAACATTATGGTGAAACAGGTCATACCAAGCAGAGATGCTATGAAATTATTAGTTACCCTGACTGGTGGGACTTCTCGAAGAAGCCAAGAAAGAAAATCACTAGAAAAACTGTAGTTGTAGCTGTTGAAGTGTCTGACTCAGATCAATCTCATCCTACTGCCAATATTGCTCACGCAGGTAGTATGGGTAAGACACACTTGTTCTCTACATGTCTAGGATGAAAAATTGGATTATTGATACTACAACTTGTGCATCCGATCATTTGGAAATTTTGATGACTTACATTCTTTTCATCCATCCTCTAAAAATGTTGTCTCTATTGCCAATGATAATAAATGTCCAGTTGTAGGAGAAGGGTATGTAAAGCTATCTAATGAACTTACTCTCGATTCTTGTTGTCCCCTGCTTGGAATATAAACTGTTATTTGTAAGCCAAATCACATATGCTCTTAATTGTACCGTGACTTTTTGGCCTTCTTTTTGTGTTTTTCAGGACATTTTGACTCAGAAGACTCTTGGTTATGGTGTTAGGAGAGGCAAATTGTACTACCTAGATTTGTCTAAAGATGATCGAAGTAGAGTGAGTCAAATGCATTTGGTGAATGGTTCAACAAAGGCAAAAGATTCTATTTGGTTATGGCATAATCGATTAGGTCATTTGTCATTTAAGTATCTTAGGAAATTGAAACCAAACTTGTTCTCGAATTGTGATGAATCTGATTTTCACTGTAATGTATGTGAATTGTCAAAGAGTCATCGAATTTCGTATGTACCAAGTCTAAATATAAGTTTTGAACCTTTTTATATCATTCATTCGGATGTTTGGGGGCCTTCTAAGGCTTCATCTCTTTCTATTGTTGTATATTTTGTCACTTTTATTGATGAATGTACACGTATGACATGGATTTCTTTGTTGCGTAGTAAAAGTGATGTGTGTAAAGCTTTCTATGACTTCTTTAATCTGGTTCGAAATCAATATCAAAAATCCAATATGGTTTGACAAACTGATCCATGGAATTTATGGACTCAACTCTTGCTAAGTTTCTGTCACAACATGGCATTAAGCATAACACATCTTGTAGCTATACTCCTCAACAGAATGGTCTTGCTGAGAGAAAAAATAGACAGATCCTTGAGATTGTTCGTGTTTCACTATTTGGTATGTGTATGCCTAAGTTCTATTGGGGAGAAGCTGTTAAATCAGCTGTGTATCTTATGAATAGAACACCTTCTCGTGTTTTGAATTTTCAAACTCCACAACAGAAATTGCATTCGTTTTTTCAGCTTCCTCATATTCCCAACCTTGAACCAAAAGTGTTTGGATGCATAGTGTTTGTTCATGTACCGAAACAATTACGTTCTAAGCTTGATCCTTGTGCTACGAAGTGTATATTTCTAGGGTATGCTGATACTCAAAAAGGGTATAGGTGTTATGACCCTAAAACAAAGAAATTACATGTCAGTCTTGATGTATCCTTTTGTGAACTTGAACCTTACTATGTGTTGCGATGATTCTCAGTCATCCCTCCAGGGGGAGAGTGTGAGTAAAGAGAAAACTGAGTTGTTTCATGAAATTGATAGTTTTGTACATGAAAAAATTGTAGTAGTGAAATCAGGAGAGATGATGATGATGGAGGTCAAGAGGATCCTGGAAACTTACAAGGGTTAACACCATACATCAATGAGTCTGAAGAGTCAAATCCAAATGTCCAAACTTCTGAGGAGACTCAGGTAACTCATTCTAATGCTCATGATAATATAGATTATATTCTTCTAAGATGTTCTCAACGTTCTACTAAAGGAGTAGCTAAGAGACAGTACGAACTTGATATTCGTTCCAAATTAAAATATCCAATCAATAACTATGTCTCCACTTGTAATATGCCTGAATCGTATGCACTTGTAGCCAATTAATTGTCCTATTTTCTATTCCTAGTAGTGTGCATGAAGCAATGGAGAATCCGAATTGGAAGACAACTATGAATGAAGAAATGAGAGCATTGCAGCAAAACTCAACATGAGAGGTAGTTGCTTTGCCAGAAGGGAAAAAGACAATCGGATGTAGGTGAGTGTTCACTGTGAAGTTGAAAGCGGATGGAACTTTGGATCGCTATAAGGCAAGATTAGTTGCCAAGGGATATGCACAAAGGTATGGTATAGACTACCAAGAGACTTTCACACCGGTGGCAAAACTAGATACAGTTCGTATATTGATTTCCTTGGTAGTGAATCGTTGATGGCCTTTGAAGCAGTTTGACGTGAAAAATGCTTTTCTAACTGGTGATTTAGAAGAAGAAGTGTTCATGGACATCCCTCCTGGTATGAAGACAAATGTGTCAAAATCAAATAAAGTGTGTAGGTTAAAGAAAGCATTATATGGCCTTAAACAGTCTCCTAGGGCATGGTTTGGGAGATTAATAGACACTATGAAGAAATTTGGGTATAACTAGAGTGGAGCGGATCATACCTTGTTTCTGAAGCATCAAAATGGCAAGGGGAGATAATATTCAAGAAATGGAGATTCTTCAGAAACATTTGGCTACTAAATTTGAAATGAAAGACCTGGGTAGTTTAAAGTTCTTTCTTGGAATTGAAGTCACACGAAATGAAGATGAGATTGCTCTTTCACAAAGAAAATATGTTTAGGATTTATTGGCTGAGACAAGAATGCTTGATTGTAAGCCTGTTGAAACTCCGATTGAGATGAATCACAGAATGAGAATATTTTCAGACCAAGATTCTACTGATGTAGGGAGATATTAGAGGCTCGTTGGCAGATTGATCGGTTTATCTCACACAAGACCAGATATAGCCTATGTTGTGAGTGTTGTGAGTCAATTCATACATCAACCAAGTAGTGAACATATGAAAGCAGTATTCAGAATTTTAAGATATCTAAAAAGTTCCCCAGGAAAAGGTCTTTTCTTCTCCAAAGTGAACAATAGTAGTGTGTATGGATACATAGATGCTGATTGGGCAGGAGATCAAACAACAAGAAGGTCTACATCAAGATACTTTACATTCGTTGAAGGAAATCTGGTTACATGGAAAAGTAAGAAGCATAAGGTAGTGTCGAGGTCCAGTGCGGAGGCTGAATTCAGAGGCATTGCGAATGGAATGAATGAACTGGTATGGATCTCTCGAATTCTTGAAGACTTGAAAATTGATTGCACTAAGCCAGTGATATTGTATTGTGATAATAAGTCAGCAATTTCGATCGCAAGAAATCTTGTCCAACATGACCGGATGAAACATGTAGAAGTGGATAGGCATTTCATCAAAGAAAAAATTGATCAAGGCATAGTTCAAGTACCATACGTGAAATATGAGAATCAAATAGATGACATTCTTACCAAATGAGTCTCTAGTAAAGCATTCAAGCGTGTTATGAGCAAGTTGGGCATGAAGGACTGTTATGCTCCAACTTGAGGGGAGTGTTGAATAGTTGGTATTTATGTAGATATTCAAGATATTGTATTAGATTTGAATTCTTTTATGTACTATTCAAAATATTGTATTAGATTTGAATTCAAATATATTCCTAAAATATAGGAAAATATAGATGGTTAGTTAGCCTCCTGTATAAATACGTATCTTTATATGAATGAAGTGTAAAGAATTGTTATCATCAGAAAATTAGGGTTTTTTGTAGATCCACACCTATTATATTTAACAACAAAAAAAAAAAAGCACAAAATCTTCGTAAACTCATTAATTAAAACAAAATAAAGTTTTGCCCAAAATAATTTTGACAAATGTGCAAATTAACCATTAAATAACTTTTTCAAAATTCATAAATCTCAACAAAAAAAAAAAAAACTCTAATGTCATTTTTCTCTAAAATTGAATCAATTCCATATCGTACATATGTTTAGTAGTTCATTGAACACAAGGGAAAAAAAAACTTCCTTTCACGATATTTGAAGTGATAATTGATTAGATGGTGAAATTGAGGTACAATTTGATCAAATTGAAAGTTTAGAGTTAAAATTGATACAATTTGA
Organism: Trichosanthes cucumerina; assembly: GCA_036507285.1. NCBI lineage: Eukaryota > Viridiplantae > Streptophyta > Magnoliopsida > Cucurbitales > Cucurbitaceae > Trichosanthes > Trichosanthes cucumerina. Next base: position 76,946,263 of record CM071836.1, read on the forward strand.
CAACTATAGGATCAAAATTGATTTTTTTCCATATTTTTTAAGTGAGTTAAAACTTTAAAATGATGGTGAATCATTATTAATACATCTTCGGAACAAGGATATTTTAAAAGTATTTTTCACATTATGATGCTTAACTTAAGGATGCCCATTTTAGATGTGGAATGAGGGAGGGAGTGGGGTGAGAGAAAATAAATTTTCCACGAGCTAAATGGGGACAAAGACGGAGAATGTATTCCTCTTTCCCATTTATTTTTCTATTAGTATTATTATTATGATGATGATTATTATATATAAAATTTTATTCTTAATGATTTGATAATGGAATATATTTGAATTATATGAATTATGCAAATGGATAATTAGTTAATTTAATATGGAATATTATTTTATTTTTACTAGGAGATTTAAGAATTTATCTTTAAATAGATATTTTATTTAATGGGGGATTAACTATTTAAAGGAAGATTTTATGTGATTAATTAACTAACTAATTGAAAATTAATGAATATTTTTCATGAAAAGTTAATAAATTTATTAAAAGTATTATTTGATTCAATTGATATTAAAAAAGGAAAAAACTAAACAATAAATAATTGTCTCAAAAACTTGAACCCACAAATTCTCTAGAGGGAATTCTTGCAAAATTTAATGAAAAATTTGGGGGATAGAAAAACATCCTTGTTCTTATCTAACCTCATCTCGTGGACAACTCTAGTTTTGACTACACATATTGGAATACTTCTATTAAGATTTTCAAAAAAAAAAAAAAACACCATCTATTAAGAATTTTTTTTCTTCATAAAGAATTTGTTGTTCTAGCTTTAGTTACCTTTCCAAACTCTCAAACCAATGGTTTCATTTTATTTATGGTTTCCAAGGTACTTCTCATTGTAGGCAATAGGACATCAAGAATTTGCACAAATGCATGCTATAAAATGTTTTTCTTTTCAAAGTGAGCCCAAATGCATCCTCATTCCTTTTGAGCATATAAAATAATTGGTACTAGATTTATTTTATAGGACAGTAGAAAAGTTGTGACAAAACAAAGACAAAATCATTCAAAACATATCATAGTACTTTGCCCACAAAAATGTTGACTATTAGGTGCAAGAAAGACCTCTCACATCCATTCTTGACTTTAATCTTCACAAAATTATTTAAAATATCGACACTAGAGTTATAATAATTCAGGAAGGTAGAAAAGTTACGACAAAACAAAGACAAAGTCATTTAAAACATATCATAGTACTTCGCATGCAAAAATGTTCACTATTAGGAACAAGAAAGACCTCTCACATCCATTCTTCACTTTATTGCTAAAAGAGACCTTAAAAATAAGAGTACTACTAGGCCTTTTATGTAAAATGCTACCATCTTCTTTTTTTTTTTTAAAAAAAAAATGTTAGTTGGTCTTAAATTTTTGAAAGTATCTAATCAGTTTAAAAGTTAATTAATTCATTGGAGGTAGAGTTGAATTTTTTTGTTTAATAAAACTTTAATATTTTAATTTTATATTTAATAGATCTAACATTTTAAAATTTAGAGACTTAGAAACAGAAACTTGAAAGTGCCGGATTAAATTTTGTAATTTAACTAAAAGAATTTCATCATATAGTCCAAACCAAGACCATATTTTAAGCTATAATTTTGAACAAAAAGCCTAAAGATGAGAGAATCAGAAGCCTAAAAAAAAAAAAAAAACATATTGGTTGATTGGTCTGTGTGTCTTTTCAACTGAGCACACACTGAGTCTGAGTCATGGGTGAGGTCTGGATTTTGGCGAAGACCCACCATGGGACCTCTTCTCTCTGAATCAAAGCTTTCTCATCTAAATAGGTGCGATTTTGGACGAACTTGGCCGCTTTAATCAAATTTATCTTCGTACAGAAGACGAGGGGGAAAAATTCCCCAAAACCCTCGAAACCCTTTTCTTCTTCGTCAAAATTGTTTGCTTCAAATCGAGCCCAGTTTCTGCCTTCTGATTCTGAAATGCACAAAAAAACAAACCCGAATGGAGAAAAAAAGTTAGTAATCAGTATTCTCTTTTACTAGTACGGTTTGTGTGCAAACCAAAAATGAGTCAGGAAAAAGAGCTACGAGACATTGAATTTGAACTATTTTTGTTTTGCAGTGTGCATTGGCAGATCTCTGTTTTGGGTTTGCAGGCAGCAAACCAAGCAAGTTGCAGACCCCACGGTTCCAATTTTTTACACTCAACGATGTGGAAATGGTAACAAATTCATTTATATTTTACTGTCACTTTTTTTTTCTTTTCTTTTCTTTTTTGTCATTGTGCTGTCAAAGAATTTGGCTTCTGGAAATCAATCTCGAGCTTTGAGTTACTTCATCATCCAACGTGGAAGCTAAATGATAATTACACTTGAGTTTAATGAATGTACTGTCTTTTCTGGGAAAATCTTTTCTCTTTTAACCCTTTCAAGAACCGTACTCTTTGAAGCATATTTTGTCCAATAAACTCCTTGCATTAAAGACTCATTAAGAAGACCCTTCTCTTTCTTTCTTGGGTAATTATTAAAACCACTTTATAACAGAGAGGTTTTGCTTCTGAACCTGAAATGTTGCTTCACTTTGACGGGACAGAAATCGGATTTATACTTCAGAGCGACAATTGAGATGCTTAGAAATTAAACCCATTTAATGATTTCACTTAACAAGTCTGCAGTGCAGAGTAAAAGACAGAAGCCATTCTCTCTAATAACAGCTAGATGGAAGAGCTGCACCAGCATTGCGGTTGTAGATCCACATTATTTCCTCTAGTTATTTCTGGTCATTACCCAGATCTCATTATAGCTACGTGGTCAGAGCTCAAAAGAAAATCAGAGAAAAGATTTAGAAATGAGGGAAAAAGTGGGGTTGTATCACATCAGATCCAATGGCAGAGCTAAGCCATTGTAATGGAAAATGGAATCCTGATCCGAGAAACGAAGGCTATCTGATTGCATTGCTTCATCATTATGATGTTACTTAATGGATAACCATTATGGTTCGAATATGAGCATTAGGGATACTCTCGTAATTGAAGCAATACATAAGAGCCAAAACAAGCAGATGGGGTGTTGGTTTATTGCGACTTGCAACCAGTAAATTCGTCAAAGATATCCCACAAGATTTTCTCGCCAGTTTGGGTTTGCTTGCATCATCATTTTCAGGCTCTTTTCTCTCTCTTTCTCTGAGACTATATCTGTTCAAAAGTACACTGCTGAAACAGTGAAGTTTCTCTCTTTTTTCACATTTGATTGCCATAAGTTCTTAGTTGTTTGATTCCGAAGAGAAAGTGTGATACTTTGTTCCTGTATTTACTCTTGCTTCTCATCACTTTGGTTTTCTTGTCCAGTGTAGCTAAAAAAGAGGGACTTTGTCTGAAAAATGGTGCTGAGAAGACCTGGCAGGAACAGGAGTTTCAACAGAGAGAATCCAGATATTTTGATTATGATGATTGCAGTGGATCAGATAATAAGAGGTCGCGAGCAGGACAAAGGAGATGGCACAGAGAGGAAGGGCATGGGCCCTCTAAAGCCTGCAACAAAGAGTGAGTGGTTCTGCACCCAAGAGCAATTGTCTCTCTCTCTCTTTCTCTCCACCCCCTGGTTTTCTCTCTTGTGCGGCTGCTGTTTCATTCTATCTTATTTAGTGGGTCCATTTCCTCCATTTCCACCTTCATGCAGAGTCCTCTTGACACTCTCTTTCTTCCTTTTAATGGTTCTTTGAGATGAGTGTCATTCATTTTCCAGAGCTGTACGTTTTTTTAGCTTTAAAGTTTGCGACCAGAGATTGAGATCATACATCTCGGTGGCGTCCAATGCTCCAAACTTGAGCTTCTCGGGGTTTGGGCACTCCAGCTATTCCATTCACCTTTTTTCATGCAAAACTTTGAATCACTTTTTTCTACCATCGGCTTTATGTTGTTGTGATTTGGCAGAAGCCGGAAAAGTGGGAAAACAGGCACCAGTCATTATTGTTTCTTTTCCGCTTGTTTTTTTCTATAAAAGCAAAGCTTCTCCACCACTTTATCTGGATTATCACCATGGCACCCTTTTATGGAGAAGCAAAGAACCAAGTTTATTGAGTCTTCTTCTTTTGCTTCTTTGGGTTGTCTCTGGTCTCCCGTGAGTCAAGAACCAGAAAACATGTAACCAGTGCATCAATCTTTTTTGCTTATAATACTTTGAAAGTTTGAAGTTCATCACTAAGCCATTACATCCTTTTATATTTCCCTAGAAATTCAGGACCAGTGTTCTTTTCAGAAGATTTGGTGGGGGCTTTCACTCTGAGTTTCTCATCCTATTTTGGATGACAAAGATCTATTATCAAATTGAAGGTTGGTTTCTTTGTCATTTTATGCTAATCAGTGCCCAATCTTTTTGTTCTGGCTTGTGGTTTACAGAGTGAGTTTTGATGTGGGCCACTGTTTCATTCTGTCTTGTATGTTGTTTTGCTTGTTCCCTCTTCTGCATTGTGTTTCAAAACGAATTGTTAAGCTTGAGAGTATTGCTTATCAATATAAATTTTTGGTTGGTTTCATGCTTTTCATTCTTGTGGCAAGTGGGTCTTGATATACTACAGCTAAATTCTTATTTCCTTTTCCAACATTGTTGAAGGAAATAATTATCGAATTTCGTCTGTCCCTAGTCTAATGTGAAATTGGATGTTTGGATTTAGCTGCAAGTTTTTATTTTCTTTTTCCTTCGTTCAGTCTTTGTTTAGTACTTAACTGATGTTGCATTTCACTAAACATGGCATGGAATGTAATTAATTTAGAAATGTAATTGGAATTGTAGCCTAAACTAGAACGTAGTTCAAGTGTGTTAACCTGAGCTGTTGCTGGAGGATGAAGGAGGGCAGTTTTCTATCTACAGTGCTTCACAATGGGAGAATAACTTGATGAATCCTCTGGTTGGATATGGCAAGTCCAAATTCTGTCATTGTAGGTGAGATTCTGGCTCTTGGCATTCCAAACTATGTCCAATTCAATTGACCTTAACTATCGGGGCCATATTGCAGCTGGATTTCCTATCCTTTTGACCTTGCGGGAATCTGGATGCTCTGCTCTTACTAGTGCTGATGATCATATAGTTGATCAATTGGGGTTCTTAGGCTCTTCTTCAATGACTACTGCCCTGCAACGGAATGATTTGGCGGATGCTTCCCGAGGTTGCTTGAGTTCCTCTGGTATTGCTGAGTTTCAAGATCAGTTAGGAGGAGCAGTTCCTGTTACTTCTCTTTTTCAGTCCACCTCTCTTGCCCCAGTGAATGATATTCGTGAGAATACAAAAGATTCAGCATTTTCAGACCCTCAGATCCAGCAATTAGGAACTTTTAGAACCTGCATCTTACACAGTTCCTCGAATGCTTCAAATTCGTCATTTGCAAGTTCTCTAAACTGTGAAGGTGATGAGTCTCTATGTAATGCTAATAACGAGTGGGATAGCAATCGGTTTCATTGTATTCAGCAACTTGCTAGGGAGAATCCAGAAAGATCAGATTTCCTGACCCTCTCGTCGATGGAAAACCTGGATCAGAATGGCTGGATGCCATCAACCACTATGAACTCCAAGTTATGGAATGAGCTTTCTTTGAGTCTTGCCACATCCGAACCCGTCATTGTTGGAGGAACCAATTTCCTGGACCAGTATTCCCAGTTGACTTTTTCTGGTGCTACTCAGCCTTGCTTGAACAGCACGGAATTAGCCTCGAACCTGAACTCTTGCAACTCCAGGGATCTCTCTCTAAGTTACAGTTGTGGTAGTCCTGTTCATCCCTCTCAAGCAATAGTGGGATCGAGATATCTCTCGGTCATTCAGGATGTACTTTCCCAAATTGCAAGCTATCCACTGGAAAATTCAGATCAAGTTAGTCATTTGACAACCACAGTTGGGTTTGTGCCATTCTCATCAAGTTCCTTGGATGATGCCACAAGCGAATATGGTTCTGATGTAATTGGTAGATACAGTTCCCAAATGGAGCCTCAATGGGAAAAACTTTCTGGTGATGCCAAGAGATCCCATCTGTTGACTTTGCTACAATTGGTAGGTAAATTGAATTATGAATATAACTGTTTATTCTCTGATTTTGGTCTTTGTGCTGATCTTACCTTGAACAACTTGATAATGATTCAGATTGATGAGAGGTACACTCAATGCTTGGACGAGATTCATACCGTTACATCTGCATTTCATGCTGCCACTGATTTGGATCCTCGCTTGCATAGTCGTTATACTCTCCAGACAATCACATCTGTGTATAAGAGCCTGAGGGAGAAGATTACCAATTGTATTTTTGCTATGGGGATGCATTCTAACACAATGTGCACTAAGGAGAAGGAACAATCCTTCGAGGCAACGTTCATCCAGAAGCAGTGGGCTCTCCAGCAGTTGAAAAGGAAAGATCATCAATTATGGAGACCACAGAGAGGCTTGCCGGAAAAATCTGTTTCAGTTCTAAGGGCGTGGATGTTTCAGAACTTCCTCCATCCGTAAGATTTTGTGACAAATCTGGATTACATTTAGAAGATATGTAAAAATAAGTTCAAGGAATGTTTGTTCAATGAAATTGTGTTAAGGCAAGCATTAACTTTGGTGAGTTTTCAGGTACCCCAAGGACACAGAGAAGCATTTACTTGCAGTAAAAAGTGGATTAACCAGAAATCAGGTTCTTGCTGCTTCAGGATTTCCTAAAACTTTCATATAAGTTCTTGTCACTTTTGCTCAGTTCTGCTACTCTCTGACTCCTGGCAGGTATCTAATTGGTTCATCAATGCTCGTGTCCGGTTGTGGAAACCGATGATAGAAGAAATGTATGCTGAAATGAGCAGAAGAAAATCCAGTTAGAATAAGGAAGGATTCAAAAGAATTCGTCGAGTCAGATAAGCATCAGCAGAAAGAAGATGTAGCTTGAACTGTAAACATGATAAGCTGGATAGAGGAATTATATGGAACTATATGGAACGTGAATAGATTAGAAAACACTGTATTAAGGTCTGCGAACATGTGTTAGACTGAATCCCAACATGGATTGGGTTTCAACTTTACCTTTTGTACCTTTTGGTTGTCTATTTGTTAACCACATTGAACATTCTATATATTCTTTTTGGTAATCGAAGAAAATCAACCTGAAGAATCTCTTTTGCTTCGCTTCCTTGCTACATATCTTATGAGACTGGTAAAAAGTGTTAGTTTTTAAGGGTGAAAAGGAAACATTACATTACTAATCAATCATGGAAGCAAAGAAGCAAAAGATGGTCTAGTCAGCAGTGCAAATATCATCACAAACTTCATTCTGAAAAGAAAAGGCAAAAGAAATATTTGGTCAAAAGGCAATCTTTTCAAACTAAGAACATTATTTATTTATTTATTGGAAATATAAATTATTCTGGGATTTACATCGAACAGTCTTCCTCCTCAACTAACTCTTTTGATTACAAATGAAAGAATGACAAATTCTGCTTTCTGCCTAGAACTTTTCACTATCAATTATCCTCTTTCCTTTTTATCTACACCCCACACCTCTCTCGTTCATGAACTGAGGGATTGACAAAGAAAAAACAAAAAACTGTCCCAACTCCTCAAGTACATATAAATACAAAAAGTGATCTTTATTTTCTTTTCTTCTGCCTCCTCTAATTTTCTGTCTTTCAGACTTCCAAGGAGATTCTTGTTTTTATTGGTTTCAACTTCAAGCCCATACTTTCTGGAGACAGAAGCTCTGGAGCAATGCAAGAAGGGCTCAAGGGGCTCCTTGGGCTAACGCTAAAATGAGATGGCCTGTACATGCCATATCCCATGAGAAAATACTCCATAGGTATCAACATTGCATCAGGCTGCTCTTCCGTCACCATTGACCCGCACGACTGAACCTGAAAATAGCTCCTTTTAATTCATCTTTGTATAAAGCTCGCTAAAGATTATCATGTATATTTGATCTCCCAAAAAAAAAGAAAGTGCAACATACTTCCACAAGGGCACTGTATCTTCTGTCTAGTTTTACAGTCATGTGGAGAGCCTCTGAATGGAAAGGGGACCTGTCCCCAACAAATATCAATGAACGGCACTTAAGTTTTCGCAACCCTTCTGAAATGTCGGGTCTCCTGAATTAGAGAAAAAATAAAGTTCAGCCGGAAGAACGTTGGACCCCATACATAATCATGAACTCTATCCACATCAGAAAGATAGCTTGATGAAAAGCATCCGAACAATTGACAAGCAAAAAATCCTTTACCCGTTCATCGCTTCAAGAAACCTCCAGACGTTTGAACTTTGCCTCTCATCAAGCGACTGTTGAAATAAAACGTGTGTATCATGTTTGATCAAACAAATGCTCAATGCTTAATCCATCAGGAGTTTATAGTTGCTTAAAAACAAACGAGAAAAATGCTGGAATACTCACTCTTCTGCATGCTTGAACTAAATCAGACTCTAGTACTTGAGAACAACCACGAGCTTCCTACAACCAACCAACCAGTAGAGTACAAATGTCCAATCAAATTCAGTTGAGGAAAAATAACTAACAAAATCTAGAATTTGTGAAGCCTATAATTGGTTCATATTTAGGTTATAGGAAAAAAATGAGTTTAAAAGTTTATAGTTAGTGTGTAACCTAGAATACGAGTTTCAAAAGTCTAGATTTAGGTATTCTAAGTTGTAGCATTTAACAAATCCAAAGACTGGGTTAAGGAAGAACCAACATCCCAACGTACTCTTCTTTTTAAACCCAAGTTATTAGGAACTACCTTACTGAAATACCGCTTTAGCAACAACTCCTTCACTACCCCACACATGCCGTAGAAATAAAGCAAATTTGACATCACCTGTATATAGAAAAGTACATTTACAAGAAGGTTCCAAGAAACTAGAAGATGATCGTAATGGTTCAGAAAACAAAACCTTGTTATACAACCACTCTGTCCAACAGGGTGCTGTGCATATGGGAGAGATCAATATCAAACCATGAACCCGATGTCTATGCTTCATCTGCACAAGGGAAATCAGTATATGAGAGAAGTTTTCAAGAGGACTTGCAAAACAATATAGAGAAACAAAACAATCATGTGCATAACAAGGAGAAAACTTACGGCAAAGAGAGTAAGGATGTACGCTCCAGCAGTAACCCCCATACACATCACAGCACCAAGTCTGGGAGAAAAAGGAAAGAAGAAGAGTAAATCATCGGATTTGTGCATATTCATTTCAAATAGAGCTCGTGTGTAAAACAAATAAAACTTCCAAGCGTCAGACAAGTGGATTAAGTCTATTATACTAAGTAGAAACTAGCCATAAGGAATATCAAATTACCCAAAATAGTTAAGAACTTCAGCAATTTGATCTGCTAAGTCATCTGCAGAAAGTACAGGATCATCAGGGCAAATTGCAGCAGCTCCTAACTGCAATAACTCTTGAACAAGGTTCCAAAATGAGAAGAATTCATGTGAAAGTAGAAAGTAACAAACTTGTTGGAAAGTTCTCTTTCATTGGAAGCAACACAAATTTTTTTATATAATAGGTTATTTTCTGCATAGCATAGATTATTAAAAAAAAAAAAAAAAGTAACCCGCTAATAAAAAAGTACTCATTTAGTGAGTTACTTTTTAATCCATGCGACGTAGAAATAACCTGTTATATAAAATTATTTGTAGAGATATAAGACCATGCCATTTATACAAACCTCATGTCCAGGAGGGTTGATATGATATATGCAAAAGTTGTGAAGCAATAACGAACAAGCTTCTGGACAAAACATTAATCCTTGGAAGCAGAACATATCTGATGAATAACGAAACGTAGCACATTTAAACATTGGAAAACAGCCAGGACAAATCAAAGAGAGATACTAGAGTTTCCCAACGGAGAGAGAGATTAAAATTTCCCAACAGGACATGAAGTTCAAAGTTATAAGCAATATTAAATTTATGAAGCTTTAGATTTCAGATAGATTTGGCCTCATTTAACAACTTCTTTATTCTATTTTCAAAGATTGAGCTTGTCTATTTCCAGTTTTCTATATGTGTAAATTTATAGTTTAAAATCATTTTCAAAATCTCAGCCAGTTGTTAAATACTATATAAATAAATAGATGGATTTCAAAAGCTACTACTATTAAAGATAGAAAACTAATATGTGAGTGAAAACAACTGTTTTTTTTTTTAATAAAAGAAACAGAGAGAAATAGATTTAAAAATGCCAAAAAAGAACAGCCCAAGGGCCGGGGTAGAGAAAACCCCCTCCCAGAAAACAATTGTTTTAAAAAATAAACTAAAAAGTAAGACGGCTACCACCAAGAAGACCCTAGATGATAGAGGTAACCAATATTATCAATTCCAAAAATTTCACGTAAAATTTAAAATAAAAAAGCATGCAACTGAAGTAATGAAAAAACTAGTTATTCCAAAACAGCAAGGACAAAGTTCAAAAACTCCGTTCTAATCAACCCTAAACACTAACGTTGGTCTATTTTATTGGAAGAAGATCTACTTTACAATCAAAATCATTTTTTGGATATAACGTTAAAATAAATTTGACATGACTAAAAACAATAAAGATCCACCACTTTTCTTTTCTTTTCTTTATGACGAAATGCCCTAAAGCATACGACTTGCTTTGATGCGGGTAAAAATGAATATATAACTTGCAGTGACCTAGCTAATATACATAAAAAATGAATAACAATTTACACGACACATTCTACATACTCACGATTTAGAGCTAAATCAGGGTAAGTGATTAGAGCTGGTTTGTCCTGGTCTCCAACCACAGTGACAGAAACAGCACCATAACAAGTTTTCACAAGATACTCCTGCCAAAAAATTGATTCAACAAATATTAATTTTTACTCGTAATCATCTGAAGTAGAGTGAAAAAAAGAATGTAATAGTTATCGGTGATTGCACTCAAAATGAAATATTTTGGTGAGGAATGACAGCAGACGCCTTCAAAAATGAGAATTGAAGCACCTATAAACGGTGGCAAGTAGAAGAACCATATATAAACTGCTTTGAAAAGAGGATTGCAAAAGCTTAAATAGATGGAAACTCGTAGTTGAAAACGCAAACAACATATAGATTAAACGAGAAAAACATACCAGATAATTGCTTCCCATAAAGAAACTTCGTTTAATTAAATTCAAAATGCATTTCTAAACAAGTAAATACCAACTTCCATCTAATTCTGGTATGCAGCAATGCGAACCATAATGAGAACTCCCAGCCCCAGGGATTCTAAAGACCATTGAATTTAGAAAACAAAGAAAGCAACTCCATGAAATGCAAACAAAAACCAACAGTAACTACCCTTCCAAAACCTAACTAAAATCAACAATGCACACAACCAAGAAAAAAAGGACGAATGCAGCCATTAACCAGACACGGAAACCTCAATTATCTTCGTCTAAAACGATCATTGATTTCACGAATTCGTCCAAAACATCAAGAACCCCATGTTTCAAGATTTTCCTTTCCCATCTCCCATGAAAACAAAATTTTCTCAGCAAGCAAGCAAAGAACGATGTTCAAACACATCTAATCACATCCATACATACAAATTCGTAAAAGAGACACGAAATGCAGGTACCTTTCCCCCAGAAGAGATCGACTCCATATCTACCGACACCGAGTCGCTCGAATCCCCCATTTCCCTCTCTCTCTCTCTCAATCTCTCTGTAATCCTTCTTCCCCACTCAATACACAGAACGCTTCTTCTTGCTTTTTATACACCACCAAATCTCTTCAACAATTTCTTCTCTGCAATATTTGCAAAAAAAAAATTCAACTCGTCGTATCGAATCGGCCGAGTCCAAACGAGTCACCGACGCCGCGTTCCCTTTCATCGCACATTGACAGAAACCTCACGAGCGCCCTGTAACGAACAAACTCTAACCCAATACCGTGGTTAATTTAACCATGGTTACGAGGCCGACAGTTCAACTGAAATTACTAAAATACCCACCATTTCCTTTGACGGTGACCTTCTCTCTTGCCGCATGAACGAGGGCGCTTTCCGTCTCTTCACGTTGATTTTTTAAAATTAATAATAAAGAGGGAAATAGTAAGTAGTTAAGCTTTGACTAGGAAGGGATAAAAATGGTCGAATATTTTATGGTGGGCCCCATGAATTTTTTTTTGGCGTTTAATTAAAGTAACGTAATCATTAATATCATAAAGTATAAAATCTGTGACAAATTTGGGAAAAAATTTATTTTAAAAAAATCTCTTTATAATATGGTAGTGTAGTTTTGTTATTTATTGCATTGCCTAAAACCAGTGTGTATTTAATGAAAATAATTTTACAGAATCTAATTGTTTTAAAATTAGTTTCTGTTTTTGTGATTTTTTTTTTTAACAAAATTTTATATTAAATAGTGTGCAGAAATACAGTTGAGTTTTTAATAAGGGATAGTAGCAAAATATGGGTTGTTATTTGTAAATACAATAATTTTTTTAAAAGAAATTGAAAATATAGCAAATTTCTAGATAATGTATTTTAATTTTCATTTTACCTTTGATAGACTTTTATCACAGTTCAAAATCTATCAATGAGACTCTTATAACAATTAGAACTCTATCAATCAACTTCATAGACACTTATCACAATTACGAGTCTATTAGTGATAGAGTTTTATCAGTAATAAATTCTTATCACGGTTAGAAGTTTATGAGTGATTGAATGTGGTATAATGCAATTTTGAAGCAAGGGTTGGAGTAGCTTGATAGACTTTTATCATAGTTAAAATTCTATCAGTGATAGACTCTTTTATCACAGTTAGAATTCTATCAATGATAAATTTCTATCACTGATAAACTTTATCACAGTTAGAAGTCTATTAGTGATAGATTGTGATAGATTGTAATACATGAACTTAGACTCATAGATTTTTATCGAGGTTATTCTATCATTGATAAACTCTTATCACAATTTGAAGTCTATTAGTGATAGACCGGTGATTATCAAAGCCAACAACCCAAGAAGCCAATTTCATCAAATCCTTCCTTATAGATCAACTTCCGGCTTTAAAAGTCATTTGCAAAAACCATCCTACACTTTGAGCAATATAATGATCCAATTAGGTAGTAGAAATTGTATAAATATATACCTGATAAATTAAAAAAGAGGGATAAGTAGTGTGTTGGATATAGAGTATTCCCTAGGATACATGTCTCTTCGGCTTTAGTGTAAGTGGGAAATTGTCGAGATTTATGTTCGAAAGTCTCGTAATTAATGATTTGTTTAATCATTAATAATAATTTTGATTATTTTATTTATTATATAATATTAAACATGAAACCGACCTTCATCAAGCATTCAAAATACTTTGAAAGTACAAAATAAAACTAAATCCAAGAAAATGTACTTTTGGAGTAACATCAGAAAAAATCCTCAAGTTCATGATACACCAAAGAGGAATCGAGGCCAATCCTGACAAGATAAAGGCTACCCTAGAAGTGTCTTCTCCAACTAATCTCAAGCAACTTCAAAGTCTTAATGAGAAAATAGTAGCACTGAATAGGTTCATTAGTAGAGCTATAGACAGATGTCTACCTTTAAAATTTTGAAGAAAGATCTTCAATTTGAATGGATTAAGGAATGTGAACTAGCTTTTCAAGAGCAAGAATCTTATTGATAATTCTCATTTATAAGGAATATTTGACATTTAAACTTAGTTATTCGTGTGGTTTTATTAGTATTATTAGATTAAAAAAAAGCAAGTAATGTTGTTAGAAGACCCTTAAGCTAAGTAAGTAGAGAAAAAAGAATAAAAGAAGAGAAAACCCACACATACTTAATACTTTTAAGCAGGTATTTGTAGGCAAAGGGAGAGCTCATTTTTTGAAGAGAAATTTTTGTTTTCTATTAGGGTAACCGTTGTTAACTATAGTTAGTTGGAGTTATTGTACAGTTAGTTTGACACTTGGGTATATATGCCATTACTTTCCTTCAATAATATTATGCAAGTTTATTTACACTCGGTGCAATATGATATCAGATGTTTTCCTTTTTCCCCTCTAAGTGCGTTCTCTTGCATCTTCTACTTTCTCTGCGTATTTTCCCCTTCTTGTGGCGATTATGAACCCTACCATTCTCACAACCTTTGATGTTGGTTCTTCTTCTACAATTCAACCGACTCATCCCTCGCGGTCATTGAATTGTATGAAAATCCCTACTACCTCCATTCTTCCGACGACACCAATTTGATTCTTGTTTCTGATTGGTTGGCTGAATCAAATTACGCTTCATGGAGTCGTGTGATGCTCCTTAGGCTTATCGTCAAGAACAAGGTTGGATTTGTTGATGGTTCTCTTCCATATCCTTCTGATGCTTTGCGTAATTCCTAGAGAATTTGCAATAGCGTGGTTATAGCTTGGATCTTGAACGCAACCTCGAAGGAGATTTCAACAAGTTTGAACTTCACGGATTCTGCTCGAGATATCTGGCTTGACCTCCAGCAGCGGTATCAGCGGAAGAATCGTCCTCGCATTTTTCAACTCTGGCGTGAGTTATCGAACTTGGTATAGGATCAGACTTCCGTAACTTCTTATTTTGCTCGTCTGAAAACCATATGGAATGAACCCGCTTCTTATCGACCGTCGTGCTCTTTTGGACGATGTACTTGCAACGGAGTGAAGGAATTGGTCGAGTATTTTCAGACTGAACACGTTATGGCTTTTTTAATGGGTTTCAATGACTCTTTTTCTCATATACGGACTCAGCTACTGCTCATGAACCTAAGCCTACTCTTCACAAAGCTTTTTTGCTTGTTGCTCAAGAGGTTGAACAACATGCATCGATTCCTCCTCCATCCGTTCTGATTGACGCTGCTGCAATGCTAGTCAAAAGTAGTTTTAATTCTACGACTCCTCGCTCGCAAGTACATTCCAAGAAGAAAGAGCAAACAATTTGTACTCATTGTGGTATCTCTGGTCATATCGTTGATCGTTGCTACAAGCTTCACGGATATCCACCTGGTTATCAGAATCACAATTCTTCTAAAGCAGATAATCTGTCACCAGCTGCGTCTTTTGTTTCATTGATGAGTTCTCATTCATCCATGCCTTCCTCTGGATTGAGTGTTGAACACTGCCAGAGCCTTTTGGCTATGTTACAAACTCATCTTGCTAAGACGAAGTCAGAATCGACTGTTGTTTCCAGTACTTCTTCCCATGTGGCAGGTATTTGCAAAACCTTGCCTTATGAACTTGTTGATTCGAATGTTTAGGTTTTGGACTCTGGTGCTTCGACACATATATGCCACTCTAGAGACTTGTTTGTTTCTCTTTCCTCTGTTTCTGGTGTATCAGTCACTTTGTCGAATCATGCACGAATGATTGTATTGCTTGCTGGTACTGTGTGCATTTTTGCTAATCTGGTGTTAGACAATGTTCTGTTTGTTCCCGACTTTCGTTTCAATCTCATTTTTACAGCTCATTGATTGCCAAGCTTCCTTACACTGTAAAATTTATTGTTGACTCTTGCTTAATTCAGGACAAGTGCTCTTTGATGATGATTGGCAAAGATGAATCTTGGCATGACCTTTATTTGCTACGAACAGGGCAGTCTTTATCAGTCACTTCTGTTCATTTTGTATGCAATTCTGTTTCTATTAATGATAGTTCTCTTAATAGATGGCATGTTAGACTTGGGCACTCTTCCATGAGACATTTGAATGCCTTAAAAGATGTTTTATCTGTTGATTCTTTTAAGGATTCCTGTATAAGTCCTTGTTTAGTTTGTCCTTTAGCTAAACAACGACGACTCTCTTTTCAATCAAATAATCATCTTGTTGACAAGATTTTTGATCTAATACATTGTGATATCTAGGGTCCATATCAAAGTCTTACACATGCTGGTTATCAGTATTTTCTAACATTAGTGGATGATTTCTCTCGTTATACATGAGTTTTTCTGTTAAAGAACAAGTCTAATGTTCGAACTATCATCCCATGGTTTTTCTCTTATGTTGAAAATCAGTATGAAGTGTCCACTAAGAAGTTTCGTTCTGGTAATGCTCCCAAGTTAGCCTTCACTGATTTCATACAAAAGGTGTTAGCCATCAATTTTCTTGTGTTGGTCGTTCCGAACAAAATTCCGTTGTTGAGCGTAAGCACCAACACTTGTTGAATGTCTCTCGGGCCTTATATTTTCAACCATAGATACCACTAAAGTTTTGGGGAGAGTGTGTTCTAACTGCTGCCTTTTTTATCAACCAGTTGCCTTTTTTTATTTAGATTGACAAACCCAAAATTTTAGGTTGCATAGGAAGATTGCTGACTATGCTCTTGTTGTTCTTTTGGATGTCTTTGCTTTGCTCAACACTCTCATCCAATCGATCGAAGTTTCACCACAGGGTTGTTTCAGTCATTTTACTCGGGTATTCACATGGCATGAAAGGTTATAAGTTACTCGATATCGAAAACCAGCGGATTTTTGTTTCTCGGGATGTTGTTTTTCATGAATCATTTTTTCCCTTTCATATTGTCCCTACTCCCACTGATTCAATTGATCCTTTTCCTGATTTAGTATTGCCTAAATCTTTTGATTATGCTGGGATTTCTATTGAGAATGGTTATCATACTAATCCTCAGCCTCTTGTTCCTAGTGCTCGAAGTTCTGGCAATATTGATAATGTTGATGCTGATCATACTGCTTGTGGAGATAATCCTAGTGTTTCTTCGATTGTTGGGCATCCTTCTGGTTTGGTCCCTCTTGCCTTGAGAAAATCTTTCAGGCCTTCACGACAACCTACCTACCTTAAGGATTACCACTGCAGTCTTCTAACAGCCACGCAATCCATACTGATCAACAGAAATTTCCATTGCAAAAGGGTTTATCCTATGATCGTCTTTCGCCTGATTACAAAGCCTTTGTCTTTAATGTGTCTTCTATGACTAAGCCACAATATTATCATCAGGTTGTCTCTGATTCTTGTTGGAGATATGCAATGGTTTCTGAGATACAGGCAATGGAGGCTAACAACACTTGGGTTATTGTCCCTCTTCCTCCGAACCATCATTCTATTGGATGTAAATGGGTCTACAAGATCAAGCATCGGGCTAATGGAACTGTCGAGCGTTTTAAAGCTCGTTTAGTAGCTAAAGGTTACACTCAACAGGAGGGACTTGACTATATTGAGACTTTTTCTCCTGTCGCGAAGCTTACTACAATTAAAGTCCTTTTAACTTTTGTTGTGTCTTTTGATTGACCCTTAATCCAACTTGATGTGAACAACACCTTCTTACACGACGACTTGTTTGAGGAGGTTTACATGGACATACCTTTAGGATACAAACAGAATGTTGTTTCTTCTCGGGGGGAGTGATTAGTTTGCAAGTTGAATAAGTCAATTTATGGTCTAAAGCAAGCCTCACGACAGTGATTTGACAAGTTTTCTCATGCCCTCTTACAACTTGGTTTTAAGCAGTCTAAATCCGATTATTCTCTGTTCATATGTGGCACAGGTTCCTCTTTTCTTGCATTACTTGTTTATGTTGATGACTGTTGCGTAAAATTTTGATAATGCAATACCGCAGTGTACGAGTCAAGTTTTAGTATAGTGATTTATGAGTCCAAGTATCGTCCTCGGGAATGGGTTTCTAGATTAATTAATTACTAAGATACTAATTCTCAATTTTAGCTAAAGAAACATAACATGGATAGTAAAGATAAACAAACACACATGTGGAGACACGAATTGATAGATTTGAGGGAAGTGATTATACCAGTTAATGACTCAATTAACTCATGCAATGAACCAATGAGATGAATTTATAAACAAGAAGTAAAATGTTCAAGAAAATCTCTCGATTCTTAGTGAGCCTCACACATGCAATAAACTCCATAGTCTCCATATGAATCTACGACATGCATGGCATTAAACAACTTCTTTATGCGTTTCCCTAAGATTTCTAGGTCATTCTCATGCCAGATTTCTAAAGGTTTTGACAATTTTGATCTAATTTAAGCTTTATCTCTTGAGTCCACTTAAACCAACAAATTAAGAAGTAAAGAACAAATTGGCAAAAATAAGGACAAAACATGCTTCAATACATAGTAATAAAGTCATAACAAGCAAATCAAATCCTACCTACAATGTTTAGCTACTCTAAATCACATGAAAATCAAACTAAACAAGTAGAAAACGTCTTAGAATGCTATTACAAATTGAAAGAAAGAGAAATTAAACTTATGTGTCGATGTCGGTCCTTCGTCTCCGAGCTCCCGTCTTCGATCTCGAACCTCCACGGATGCTTTGACTCCCAAGAACACTCTTTACTCTCTTCTTACAAAGTGTATTTCAAAATTAGGGTGGATTGTCTATCAATTTCGACTCCCCTTACACAATCGCATAATGTTGTATTTATAGGCATAATCGGCACAACATTGTAACGCTAGGGACAACGTTGCAACGCTGTACCCTAGGCGGCTGGTAAATAAGGAAACTCTCGATGGCGTTGCAACGCTGAGGGCAGCGTTGCAACGCCGCTATCCTAACGCGCGCGCTTCTTTTCGAAATGGTGTTGCGACGCTGCAAGGCAGCGTTGCAACACCCTCTATGCGGTCCCCCGTGCTTGATCCTTTATCGAGATAGCGTTGCGACGCTGCAAGGCAGCGTTGCAATGCTATCGCCTGGGGTCTTCAATGCATCTTGGTTACACGTTCGACATTGCAACGCTATGGACAACGTTGCAACGCCATCACTTCAAGTCGTCATGCTTGGATTGATCCTTTCTCTTCCAATTGGTATTATTTTTAGCTCCAAATAGCCTCGTTTTGATCCCGAGTGATCCAATTTGTCTCCAATAGCTCCGTTCAAGCTCTTAACCTGAAATTGAATGAATTAAACACGTAAAAGCCCTGAAATCATCTTAAAACTAGCAATAAATAAGCCTAAGGATAGCACATTTTGTGTGCTATCAATGACATAATCATTACAGATGCCTCGATGGAACATATCAATGAGTTGAAGGCTTATCTCCATGACTTGTTCAAACTTAAAGACCTTGGCTCATTATGCTATTTCCTTGTCTTGGAGTTGGCTAGGTCTTTTAAAGGTATTTTCTTGTCTCAACGCCACTATACTTTGCAATTGCTTGAGGATACAGGGTTTCTGGCTACAAAACCCGTTGCTTCACCTATGGATCCTAACCTTCGGTTACAAGGAAATGGTACTGTCATATTGCATGATCCGCCAGTTTATCGACGACTTATAGGTTGTTTATTTTATCATACGGTTTCTAGGTCGAATATAACCTTTGTTGTGCATAAGCTAAGACAATTTGTTGCTCGTCCTTGTCATACTCATCTCGTTGTTGCTCATATTTTGCTAAGATACTTAAAAGGATGTCCAGGCAAAGGTGTATTTTTTCCTAAGTCGGATTCCTTTCAGCTTAAAGCCTACAGTGATGCGAATTGGGCTTCTTACCTTGATTCACACAAGTCTACTACAAGTTTACGTGTTTTTCTTGGTGATTCTATTATTTCTTGGAAAGTCAAGAAACAAAGTACAGTTTCTCGTTCTTCAGCTAAAGCTGAGTATTGGGCATTGGCGGTCACAACAAGTGAGATCACATGGTTACAACAGCTTTGTTCTGAGTTTCATGTACAGTCTCTCACTCCTGCTTTGATTTTTTGTGATAATACTGCAACAATTCACATCACTACGAATCACATATTTCATGAGCGGATGAAGCATATCGAGCTCGATTTTCATTTTGTTCGTGAGAAAATAGTTCGTGGATAAATCAAGCTCCTTTCGGTTCGAACACATCACCAGCTTGTTAATGTTTTTACCAAACCAGTGTCAGCTTCTTCCTTAGTCCATTTTGAGGGGGAGTATTAGGGCAACTGTTGTTAACTATAATTAGTTGGAGTTGTTGTACAGTTAGTTTGACACTTGGCTATATATCTCATTACTTTCCTTCAATAATACTATGCAAGTTTATTTACACTCGGTGCAATATTTTCCTCGTTCTGAATTTTTGTTTTCGTTTGAAGCTACTGTCAAGTTGTATTTTTCCATAACCTAAACTTTTGTATCTCAATCCCTCCTCAATGAGAGTTGAAAGAGGTGAAGAATCAACCGCTTGAAAGATGGGGTGTATTGTGTTCGATTGAATGAGGAGGGTGAGAGGATAGTTACAAGTGTTTTTTCGAATTTCATAGGTTGTAGTTTAAAGTTTATTATTTTGTTCAAGTCCAAGAATTAGAGCTACGATTTAGTTATTTGCTCATAATTTATTTATGAAGTTGTTAGTCATTAAGACTCATTTGAAGTGTTGAATTCAATTTATTCCCTACAGTAAGTTCAAGCTTATCATTAGAAAACATTCTTCTTTCGTTCTTTTCATTTGTGCTTATGAATTTTTTAGGTTTTAACAATTCATTTTTACCATGACGAGCTAAGTTTCCTTACGGGCTCAAGTTCGTTTAATAGTAAAGTAATCTAGCTAACACACTTTATTTGCATTTGTTGAGTTTAAACATTGAGTAAACCTAGTTGGATCTAATGTTGTTCATCAATCTTAAACATAATATCGAACAGATTAAGGAAATGCGGATGCCACAAAAGAAATGGAGGAAAAGGCTTAAAAATAAAACTTAAACATAGACCATGGACATATGGAGGCACTTCAAAACCACTAGAATTGTGTGCTAAACAATCTAAGTTAGATTAGACATAGAAATATAGGTTTAATCACTTTGTCTCCTAAAGATTTTGAAGCAAAATTGAAGGGGAGTCAAATTTTTGTTTACTTTGTTTTCTTGTGTTAGCTATGATTACCATTGTCGGTTTACTTTGTTTTATTTGTTGGGATTTATGCCCTAAACTTGTGTAATTTTGATCAATTAAATAAAGTGTTATTTGTTTGGATAGAATTACAGTCTTGCTTTATAAATCCAATAAACTAAGCTCCAAGGTTATAACATATATCTTGAACATCAGTGTAGTAGACACTATGTGGGTTGAGTTCAAGAATATAACCTAAATGGTCTATGGTATAAGAATAAGGTTGGAAACCTCATTCTGGTAACACTATGGATGCAACCCACTTTGTAATTAGTACAAATGAGGTAATCCAACTCATTCATGTAGTTGACATGCGAGTGGGGGCATCATGTATGAAGAGTTCATACAACACCGTACAACAAATTATTAGTCTAACCAGTGTAACACTGTTAACAGGATAAGATTAGTAATTTATAGATGGTCATTAGCGACTCGACCTGAATCCTGAGCAAGTTAAGAACTCCTGCTTATAGGGGTTTGTCCTTAGACTAGTATGGGTAAGAGTGACCTGTAGCCGACTCAATAAGCCTACCTTCTAAGAGACAGAACCTCGTAGGTAACTGGGAACTTAAGTGTGCAAGATGGAATTCACTCATTCCTACACTAAGGAATTAGATAGGTTGTTCCCTTAAGAACTGACTCTAGGTCTTGAACAACGGGGCCCCGCCCTCTATGAGGGTATGAGTTTAAGGTAGGACCTTAGACTTGTTGTTCATTAGAGGATCAGTGGTGCTTAAGGAACAAAGAGGTAATCACAGGGTTACAAAGATAATTTGACCCAACTATAATTACGAACAACCTGTGAAGGGTCGACTCATGGGCAATGACTATATCAGTGGACACAATATTATCTACAGTGAGGAGAGTGCAACTACAAGTCTATAGTGGAGTGACTTGTAGTTAATGAATATTGATTAACAGGATCAAAGAGTTTGATCAGTTAATCTCATATCATTAGAGCTCATGAACTGTAGGTCCATTAGGTCCCTCCGTTGGCTCAACATAGTAATATTGAGGGTATAAAGTTAGGAATGAAATTGAAGTATTCAATTTCATATATGAGATGTCATAACAATTATATGTGATATAATTGATATAATATATAGTTTTAATGTGAATTGGATTCACATATTAACTATATACCAAAAAGAGAATGAAAGAGGGATAGAATGGTAATTTCCATCTCTATCTCCTTATATATATAGTTGCATAAGATGCAACTAGGTCAAGTGAAGTGAACCTAAGCCTTTGTTGTGTTGTTGGAAAAGTTCCAAAACAAAAACTTCTCTCTCACAACATCTCATCTTACCTAAAGGGAACCCACATTCCTCCCTCACCTAGAGAACAAGGGAGAAGATCCAGTGGTCGTGTCTTAGTCCTCGTGGTTCGTGTTGCTGAGATCTTGATCGTGAGAGAGGAGGAGCACTTGAAGAAAGGTTCTTCAAAGGTAATATTTCTTGCTGTCCATCTAGTTTTATATGCTTAATCTAGTTGTTTTAGTGCTTCAATGAAATCGTTGTAACTAAATCAAGAGCGCGCGATTCACAATCGCTTCCGCTGTGGGACTCGATTCTCTTCAATTAGTGTATTAAATAAAGGGTAATTTTGATCAATTATGCCCTAAACTAGTTTTATTGCTGGGATTTATGCCCTAAACTTGTGTAATTTTGATCAATTAAATAAAGGGTTATTTGTTTTGATAGAATTACAGTCTTGCTTTATAAATCCAATAAACTAAGCCCTAAGGTTATAACACATATCTTGAACATCAGTGTAGTAAACACTATTTGAGTTCAAGAATATAACCTAAATGGTCTATGGTATAAGAATAAGGTTGGAAACCTCATTCTGGTAACACCATGGATGCAGCCCACTTTGTAATTAGTACAAATGTGGTAATCCAACTCATTCATGTAGTTGACATGCGAGTGGGGGCATCCTGTATGAAGAGTTCATGCAAGACCGGACCGCAAATTATTAGTCTAACCAGTGTAACACCGTTAACAGGATAAGATTAGTAATTTATAGATGGTCATTAGCGACTCGACTGAATCTGAGCAAGTTAAGAACTCCCCGCTTATAGGGGTTTGTCCTTAGACTAGTATGGGTTAAAGTGGTGCATGGCCAGAGCAATAAGCCTACCTTCTCGGGTGACGGAACCTCGTAGGTAGTGGGAACTTAAGCTGTGCAAGATGAAATTCACTCATTCCTATACTAAGGAATTAGATAGGTTGTTCCCTTAAGAACCGACTCTAGATCTTGAACAACGGCCCCCGCGCTCTATATGAGGTATGAGTCTAAGGTAGGACCTTAGACTTGTTGTTCATTAAAGGATCAATGGTGCTTAGGAACAAAGAGGTAATCACTGAGGGTAAAGCGGTAATTTGACCCGGTGTAATTACGAACAACCTGTGAAGGGTCGACTCATGGGTAATGACTATATTAGTGGACACAATATTATCTACAGTGAGAAGAGTGCAGCTACAAGTCTATAGTGTAGTGACTTGTAGTTAATAAATATTGATTAACTGGATCAAAGAGTTTGATCAGTTAATCTCATATCATTGGAGCTCATGCACTGTAGGTCCATTAGGTCTCTTCGTTGGCTCAACATGGTAATATTGAAGGTATAAAGTTAGGAATGAAATTGAAGTGTTCAATTTCATATATGAGATGTCATAACAATTATATGTGATATAATTGATATAATATATAGTTTTAATGTGAATTGGATTCACATATTAACTATATACCAAAGAGAGAATGAAAGAGGGATAAGATGGTAATTTCCATCCCTATCTCCTTATATATATAGTTGCATAAGATGCAACTAGGTCAAGTGAAGTGAACCTAAGCCATTGTTGTGTTGTTGGAAAAGTTCCAAAACACAAACTTCTCTCTCACAACATCTCATCTTACCTAAAGGGAACCCACATTCCTCCCTCACCTAGAGAACAACGGAGAAGATCCAGTGGTCGTGTCTTAGTCCTCGTGGTTCGTGTTGCTGAGATCTTGATCGTGAGAGAGGAGGAGCACTTGAAGAAAGGTTCTTCAAAGGTAATATTTCTTCTTTGTCCATCTAGTTTTATATGTTTAATCTAATTGTTTTCGTGCTTGAATGAAATCGTTGTAACTAAAAATAAGGGCGCGCGATTCACAATCGCTTCATTTGCGGGACTCGATTCTCTTCAATTAGTGTATTAAATAAAGGGTAATTTTGATCAATTATGCCCTAAACTAGTTTTATTGTTGGGATTTATGCCTAAACTTGTGTAATTTTGATCAATTAAATAAAGGGTTATTTGTTTTGATAGAATTACGGTTTTGCTTTATAAATCCAATAAACTAAACTCTAAGGTTATAACATATATCTTGAACATCAGTGTAGTAAACACTATTTGAGTTCAAGAATAAAACCTAAATGGTCTATGGTATAAGAATAAGGTTGGAAATCTCATTCAGTAACACACCATTGATGCAACCCATTTTGTAATTAGTACAAATGTGGTAATCCAACTCATTCATGTAGTTGACATGTGAGTGGGGCATCTGTATGAAGAGTTCATGCAAGACAGGACCCCAAATTATTAGTCTAACCCGGTGTAACATCGTTAACAGGAAAAGATTAGTAATTTATAGATGGTCATTAGTGACTCGACACGAATCTGAGCAAGATAAGAACTCCGCTATAGGGTTTGTCCTTAGACTAGTATGGGTGAAAGTGGTGCATGGCCAGGCGACTCAATAAGCCTACCTTCTTAGGGATGAGAACCTCGTGAGGTAAATGGGAACTTAACTGTGCAAGATGAAATTCACTCATTCCTACACTAAGGAATTAGATAGGTTGTTCCTCAAGAACCGACTCTAGATCTTGAACAACGGGCCCCGCCTTATATGAGGTATGAGTCTAAGGTAGGACCTTAGACTTGTTGTTCCTTAGAGGATCAATGGTGCTTAAGGAACAAAGAGGTAATCACAGGGTAAAAGCGGTAATTTGACCCGGATGTAATTACGAACAACTTTGTGAAGGGTCGACTCATGGGTAATGACTATATCGAGTGGACAAAATATTATCTACAGTGAGGAGAGTGCAGCTA
This sequence comes from Trichosanthes cucumerina, assembly GCA_036507285.1. Classification (NCBI taxonomy): domain Eukaryota; kingdom Viridiplantae; phylum Streptophyta; class Magnoliopsida; order Cucurbitales; family Cucurbitaceae; genus Trichosanthes; species Trichosanthes cucumerina. Next base: position 76,971,147 of record CM071836.1, read on the forward strand.
CAAGTCTATAGTGTAGTGACTTGTAGTTAATGAATATTGATTAACTGGATCAAAGAGTTTGATCAGTTAATCTCATATCATTGGAGCTCATGAACTGTAGGTTCATTAGGTCCCTTCGTTGGCTCAACATGGTAATATTGAGGGTATAAAGTTAGGAATGAAATTGAAGTGTTCAATTTCATATATGAGATGTCATAACAATTATATGTGATATAATTGATATAATATATATTTTTAATGTGAATTGGATTCACATATTAACTATATACCAAAGAGAGAATGAAAGAGGGATAGGATGGTAATTTCCATCCCTATCTCCTTATATATATAGTTGCATAAGATGCAATTAGGTCAAGTGAAGTGAACCTAAGCCTTTGTTGTGTTGTTGGAAAAGTTCCAAAACACAAACTTCTCTCTCACAACATCTCATCTTACCTAAAGGGAACCCACATTCCTCCCTCACCTAGAGAACAACGGAGAAGATCTAGAGGTCGTGTCTTAGTCCTCGTGGTTCGTGTTGCTGAGATCTTGATCGTGAGAGAGGAGAAACACTTGAAGAAAGATTCTTCAAAGGTAATATTTCTTGCTGTCCATCTAGTTTTATATGCTTAATCTAGTTGTTTTCGTGCTTGAATGAAATCGTTGTAAATAAATCAAGAGCGCGCGATTCACAATCGCTTCCGTTGCGGAACTCGATTCTCTTCAATTAATGTATTAAATAAAGGGTAATTTTGATCAATTATGCCCTAAACTAGTTTTATTGTTGGGACTTATGCCCTAAACCTGTGTAATTTTGATCAATTAAATAAAGGGTTATTTGTTTTGATAGAATTACAGTCTTGCTTTATAAATCCAATAATGTAAGCTCCAAGGTTATAACATATATCTTGAACATCAGTGTAGTAAACACTATTTGGGTTGAGTTGAAGAATATAACCTAAATGGTCTATGGTATAAGAATAAGGTTGAAAACCTCATTCTGGTAACACCATGGATGCAACCCACTTTGTAATTAGTACAAATGTGGTAATCCAACTCATTCATGTAGTTGACATGCGAGTGGGGGCATCCTGTATGAAGAGTTCATGCAAGACCGGACCCCAAATTATTAGTCTAACCAGTGAAACACCGTTAACAGGATAAGATTAGTAATTTATAGATGGTCATTAGTGACTCGACCTGAATCTCGAGCAAGTTAAGAACTCCTGCTTATTGGGGTTTGTCCTTATACTAGTATGGGTGAAAGTGGTCTGTAGCCGACTTAATAAGCTACCTTCTCAGAGACAGAACCTCGTAGATAGGTTGTTCCCTTAAGAACTGACTCTAGATCTTGAACAACGGGGCCCCGCCCTATATGAGGGTATGAGTCTAAAGTAGGACCTTAGACTTGTTGTTCATTAGAGGATCAATGGTGCTTAAGGAACAAAGAGGTAATCACAGGGGTAAAACGGTAATTTGACCCGCTTGTAATTACGAACAACCTGTGAAGGGTCGACTCATGGGTAATGACTATATCAGTGGACACAATATTATCTACAGTGAAGAGAGTGCAGTACAAGTCTATAGTGTAGTGACTTGTAGTTAATGAATATTGATTAACTGGATCAAAGAGTTTGATCAGTTAATCTCATATCATTGGAGCTCATGAACTGTAGGTTCATTAGGTCCTTTCGTTGGCTCAACATGGTAATATTGAGGGTATAAAGTTAGGAATGAAATTGAAGTGTTCAATTTCATATATGAGATGTCATAACAATTATATGTGATATAATTGATATAATATATAGTTTTAATGTGAATTGGATTCACATATTAACTATATACCAAAGAGAGAATGAAAGAGGGATAGGATGATAATTTCCATCCCTATCTCCTTATATATATAGTTGCATAAGATGCAACTAGGTCAAGTGAAGTGAACCTAAGCCTTTGTTCTGTTGTTGGAAAAGTTCCAAAACACAAACTTCTCTCTCACAACATCTCATCTTACCTAAAGGGAATCCACATTCCTCCCTCACCTAGAGAACAACGGAGAAGATCCAGTGGTCGTGTCTTAGTCCTCGTGGTTCGTGTTGCTGAGATCTTGATCGTGAGAGAGGAGGAACACTTGAAGAAAGATTCTTCAAAGGTAATATTTCTTGTTGTCCATCTAGTTTTATATGCTTAATCTAGTTATTTTCGTGCTTGAATGAAATCGTTGTAACTAAATCAAGAGCGCGCGATTCACAATCGCTTCCGCTGCGGGACTCGATTCTCTTCAATTAATGTATTAAATAAAGGGTAATTTTGATCAATTATGCCCTAAACTAGTTTTATTGTTGGGATTTATGCCCTAAACCTGTGTAATTTTGATCAATTAAATAAAGGGTTATTTGTTTTGATAGAATTACAGTCTTGCTTTATAAATCCAATAAAGTAAGCTCCAAGGTTATAACATATATCTTGAACATCAGTGTAGTAAACACTATTTGGGTTGAGTTGAAGAATATAACCTAAATGGTCTATGGTATAAGAATAAGGTTGAAAACCTCATTCTGGTAACACCATGGATGCGGCCCACTTTGTAATTAGTACAAATGTGGTAATCCAACTCATTCATGTAGTTGACATGCGAGTGGGGGCATCCTGTATGAAGAGTTCATGCAAGACCGGACCGCAAATTATTAGTCTAACCAGTGTAACACTGTTAACAGGATAAGATTAGTAATTTATAGATGGTCATTAGCGACTCGACCTGAATCCTGAGCAAGTTAAGAACTCCTGCTTATAGGGGTTTGTCCTTAGACTAGTATGGGTTAAAGTGGTCTGTAGCCGACTCAATAAGCCTACCTTCTCAGGGACAGAACCTCGTAGGTAGCTGGGAACTTAACTGTGCAAGATGAAATTCACTCATTCCTATACTAAGGAATTAGATAGGTTGTTCCCTTAAGAACTGACTCTAGATCTTGAACAACGGGGCCCTGCCCTATATGAGGGTATGAGTCTAAGGTAGGACCTTAGACTTGTTGTTCATTAAAGGATCAATGGTGCTTAAGGAACAAAGAGGTAATCACAGGGGTAAAACGGTAATTTGACCCAGCTGTAATTACGAACAACCTGTGAAGGGTCGACTCATGGGTAATGACTATATCAGTGGACACAATATTATCTACAGTGAGAAGAGTGCAGCTACAAGTCTATAGTGTAGTGACTTGTAGTTAATGAATATTGATTAACTGGATCAAAGAGTTTGATCAGTTAATCTCATATCATTGGAGCTCATGCACTGTAGGTCCATTAGGTCTCTTCGTTGGCTCAACATGGTAATATTGAAGGTATAAAGTTAGGAATGAAATTGAAGTGTTCAATTTCATATATGAGATGTCATAACAATTATATGTGATATAATTGATATAATATATAGTTTTAATGTGAATTGGATTCACATATTAACTATATACCAAAGAGAGAATGAAAGAGGGATAAGATGGTAATTTCCATCCCTATCTCCTTATATATATAGTTGCATAAGATGCAACTAGGTCAAGTGAAGTGAACCTAAGCCATTGTTGTGTTGTTGGAAAAGTTCCAAAACACAAACTTGTCTCTCACAACATCTCATCTTACCTAAAGGGAACCCACATTCCTCCCTCACCTAGAGAACAACGGAGAAGATCCAGTGGTCGTGTCTTAGTCCTCGTGGTTCGTGTTGCTGAGATCTTGATCGTGAGAGAGGAGGAGCACTTGAAGAAAGGTTCTTCAAAGGTAATATTTCTTGTTGTCCATCTAGTTTTATATGTTTAATCTAATTGTTTTCGTGCTTGAATGAAATCGTTGTAACTAAATAAGGAGCGCGCGATTCACAATCGCTTCCGCTGCGGGACTCGATTCTCTTCAATTAGTGTATTAAATAAAGGGTAATTTTGATCAATTATGCCCTAAACTAGTTTTATTGTTGGGATTTATGCCCTAAACTTGTGTAATTTTGATCAATTAAATAAAGGGTTATTTGTTTTGATAGAATTACAGTTTTGCTTTATAAATCCAATAAACTAAACTCTAAGGTTATAACATATATCTTGAACATCAGTGTAGTAAACACTATTTGAGTTCAAGAATAAAACCTAAATGGTCTATGGTATAAGAATAAGGTTGGAAATCTCATTCTGGTAACACCATTGATGCAACCCATTTTGTAATTAGTACAAATGTGGTAATCCAACTCATTCATGTAGTTGACATGTGAGTGGGGCATCCTGTATGAAGAGTTCATGCAAGACCGGACCCCAAATTATTAGTCTAACCAGTGTAACATCGTTAACAGGAAAAGATTAGTAATTTATAGATGGTCATTAGTGACTCGACCTAAATCCTGAGCAAGATAAGAACTCCTGCTTATAGGGTTTGTCCTTAGACTAGTATGGGTGAAAGTGGTCTGTAGCCGACTCAATAAGCCTACCTTCTTAGGGACAGAACCTCGTAGGTAGCTGGGAACTTAACTGTGCAAGATGAAATTCACTCATTCCTACACTAAGGAATTAGATAGGTTGTTCCCTTAAGAACTGACTCTAGATCTTGAACAACGGGGCCCCGCCTATATAAGGGTATGAGTCTAAGGTAGGACCTTAGACTTGTTGTTCCTTAGAGGATCAATGGTGCTTAAGGAACAAAGAGGTAATCACAGGGGTAAAACGGTAATTTGACCCAGATGTAATTACGAACAACCTGTGAAGGGTCGACTCATGGGTAATGACTATATCAGTGGACACAATATTATCTACAGTGAGGAGAGTGCAGCTACAAGTCTATAGTGTAGTGACTTGTAGTTAATGAATATTGATTAACTGGATCAAAGAGTTTGATCAGTTAATCTCATATCATTGGAGCTCATGAACTGTAGGTTCATTAGGTCCCTTCGTTGGCTCAACATGGTAATATTGAGGGTATAAAGTTAGGAATGAAATTGAAGTGTTCAATTTCATATATGAGATGTCATAACAATTATATGTGATATAATTGATATAATATATATTTTTAATGTGAATTGGATTCACATATTAACTATATACCAAAGAGAGAATGAAAGAGGGATAGGATGGTAATTTCCATCCCTATCTCCTTATATATATAGTTGCATAAGATGCAATTAGGTCAAGTGAAGTGAACCTAAGCCTTTGTTGTGTTGTTGGAAAAGTTCCAAAACACAAACTTCTCTCTCACAACATCTCATCTTACCTAAAGGGAACCCACATTCCTCCTCACCTAGAGAACAACGGAGAAGATCCGGTGGTCGTGTCTTAGTCCTCGTGGTTCGTGTTCTTTGAGATCTTGATCGTGAGAGAGGAGAAACACTTGAAGAAAGATTCTTCAAAGGTAATATTTCTTCTTTGTCCATCTAGTTTTATATGCTTAATCTAGTTGTTTTCGTGCTTGAATGAAATCGTTGTAAATAAATCAAGCGCGCGATTCACAATCGCTTAGTTTGCGGAACTCGATTCTCTTCAATTAATGTATTAAATAAAGGGTAATTTTGATCAATTATGCCCTAAACTAGTTTTATTGTTGGGACTTATGCCTAAACTTTGTGTAATTTTGATCAATTAAATAAAGGGTTATTTGTTTTGATAGAATTACAGTCTTGCTTTATAAATCCAATAATGTAAGCTCCAAGGTTATAACATATATCTTGAACATCAGTGTAGTAAACACTATTTGGGTTGAGTTGAAGAATATAACCTAAATGGTCTATGGTATAAGAATAAGGTTGAAAACCTCATTCTGGTAACACCATGGATGCAACCCACTTTGTAATTAGTACAAATGTGGTAATCCAACTCATTCATGTAGTTGACATGCGAGTGGGGGCATCCTGTATGAAGAGTTCATGCAAGACCGGACCCCAAATTATTAGTCTAACCAGTGTAACACCGTTAACAGGATAAGATTAGTAATTTATAGATGGTCATTAGTGACTCGACCTGAATCTCGAGCAAGTTAAGAACTCCTGCTTATTGGGGTTTGTCTTTATACTAGTATGGGTGAAAGTGGTGCATGAGTCGACTTAATAAGCTACCTTCTCGAGAGACAGAACCTCGTAGATAGGTTGTTCCTCAAGAACTCGACTCTAGATCTTGAACAACGGGGCCCCGCCTATATGAGGGTATGAGTCTAAAGTAGGACCTTAGACTTGTTGTTCATTAGAGGATCAATGGTGCTTAAGGAACAAAGAGGTATTACAGTGGGTAAAGCGGTAATTTGACCCGGTGTAATTACGAACAACCTGTGAAGGGTCGACTCATGGGTAATGACTATATCAGTGGACACAATATTATCTACAGTGAAGAGAGTGCAGCTACAAGTCTATAGTGTAGTGACTTGTAGTTAATGAATATTGATTAACTGGATCAAAGAGTTTGATCAGTTAATCTCATATCATTGGAGCTCATGAACTGTAGGTTCATTAGGTCCTTTTCGTTGGCTCAACATGGTAATATTGAGGGTATAAAGTTAGGAATGAAATTGAAGTGTTCAATTTCATATATGAGATGTCATAACAATTATATGTGATATAATTGATATAATATATAGTTTTAATGTGAATTGGATTCACATATTAACTATATACCAAAGAGAGAATGAAAGAGGGATAGGATGATAATTTACATCCCTATCTCCTTATATATATAGTTGCATAAGATGCAACTAGGTCAAGTGAAGTGAACCTAAGCCTTTGTTGCGTTGTTGGAAAAGTTCCAAAACACAAACTTCTCTCTCACAACATCTCATCTTACCTAAAGGAATCCACATTCCTCCTCACCTAGAGAACAACGGAGAAGATCCAGTTGGTCGTGTCTTAGTCCTCGTGGTTCGTGTTCTTTGAGATCTTGATCGTGAGAGAGGAGGAACACTTGAAGAAAGATTCTTCAAAGGTAATATTTCTTGTTGTCCATCTAGTTTTATATGCTTAATCTAGTTATTTTCGTGCTTGAATGAAATCGTTGTACTAAATCAAGAGCGCGCGATTCACAATCGCTTCCGCTGCGGGACTCGATTCTCTTCAATTAATGTATTAAATAAAGGGTAATTTTGATCAATTATGCCCTAAACTAGTTTTATTGTTGGGATTTATGCCCTAAACCTGTGTAATTTTGATCAATTAAATAAAGGGTTATTTGTTTTGATAGAATTACAGATCTTGCTTTATAAATCCAATAAAGTAAGCTCCAAGGTTATAACATATATCTTGAACATCGGTGCAGTAGTAAACACTATTTGGGTTGAGTTGAAGAATATAACCTAAATGGTCTATGGTATAAGAATAAGGTTGAAAACCTCATTCAGTAACACCATGGATGCAACCCACTTTGTAATTAGTACAAATGTGGTAATCCAACTCATTCATGTAGTTGACATGTGAGTGGGGGCATCTGTATGAAGAGTTCATGCAAGACCAGAACCCCAAATTATTAGTCTAACCGATGTAAGGTAACACCGTTATTGAGGATAAGATTAGTAATTTATAGATGGTCATTAGTGACTCGACTGAATCTCGAGCAAGTTAAGAACTCCCGCTTATGGGGTTTGTCCTTATACTAGTATGGGTGAAAGTGGTGCATGAGCCGACTTAATAAGCCTACCTTCTCCGAGAGACGAGAACCTCGTAGATAGGTTGTTCCCTTCAAGAACCGACTCTAGATCTTGAACAACGGGGCCCCGCCTATATGAGGGTATGAGTCTAAGGTAGGACCTTAGACTTGTTGTTCATTAAAGGATCAATGGTGCTTAAGGAACAAAGAGGTAATCACAGGGGTAAAACGGTAATTTGACCCAGTTGTAATTACGAACAACCTGTGAAGGGTCGACTCATGGGTAATGACTATATCGGTGGACACAATATTATCTACAAGTGAGAAGAGTGCAAACTACAAGTCTATAGTGTAGTGACTTGTAGTTAATGAATATTGATTAAGCTGGATCAAAGAGTTTGATCGTTAATCTCATATCATTGGAGCTCATGCACTGTAGGTCCATTAGGTCTCTTCGTTGGCTCAACATGGTAATATTGAAGGTATAAAGTTAGGAATGAAATTGAAGTGTTCAATTTCATATATGAGATGTCATAACAATTATATGTGATATAATTGATATAATATATAGTTTTAATGTGAATTGGATTCACATATTAACTATATACCAAAAAGAGAAGAATGAAAGAGGATAAGATGGTAATTTCCATCCCTATCTCCTTATATATATAGTTGCATAAGATGCAATTAGGTCAAGTGAAGTGAACCTAAGCCATTGTTGTGTTGTTGGAAAAGTTCCAAAACACAAACTTCTCTCTCACAACATCTCATCTTACCTAAAGGGAACCCACATTCCTCCCTCACCTAGAGAACAACGGAGAAGATCCAGTGGTCGTGTCTTAGTCCTCGTGGTTCGTGTTGCTGAGATCTTGATCGTGAGAGAGGAGGAGCACTTGAAGAAAGGTTCTTCAAAGGTAATATTTCTTCTTTGTCCATCTAGTTTTATATGTTTAATCTAATTGTTTTTTCGTGCTTGAATGAAATCGTTGTAACTAAATAAGGAGCGCGCGATTCACAATCGCTTCCGCTGCTATGGGACTCGATTCTCTTCAATTAGTGTATTAAATAAAGGGTAATTTTGATCAATTATGCCCTAAACTAGTTTTATTGTTGGGATTTATGCCCTAAACTTGTGTAATTTTGATCAATTAAATAAAGGGTTATTTGTTTTGATAGAATTACAGTTTTGCTTTATAAATCCAATAAACTAAACTCTAAGGTTATAACATATATCTTGAACATCAGTGTAGTAAACACTATTTGAGTTCAAGAATAAAACCTAAATGGTCTATGGTATAAGAATAAGGTTGGAAATCTCATTCTGGTAACACCATTGATGCAACCCATTTTGTAATTAGTACAAATGTGGTAATCCAACTCATTCATGTAGTTGACATGTGAGTGGGGCATCCTGTATGAAGAGTTCATGCAAGACCGGACCCCAAATTATTAGTCTAACCAGTGTAACATCGTTAACAGGATAAGATTAGTAATTTATAGATGATCATTAGTGACTCGACCTGAATCCTGAGCAAGATAAGAACTCCTGCTTATAGGGTTTGTCCTTAGACTAGTATGGGTGAAAGTGGTGCATGGCCAGACTCGCAGAAGCCTACCTTCTTAGGTGTGAGAACCTCGTAGGTAGCTGGGAACTTAACTGTGCAAGATGAAATTCACTCATTCCTACACTAAGGAATTAGATAGGTTGTTCCCTTAAGAACTGACTCTAGATCTTGAACAACGGGGCCCCGCCCTATATGAGGGTATGAGTCTAAGGTAGGACCTTAGACTTGTTGTTCATTAGAGGATCAATGGTGCTTAAGGAACAAAGAGGTAATCACAGGGGTAAAACGGTAATTTGACCCAGATGTAATTACGAACAACTTGTGAATGGTCGACTCATGGGTAATGACTATATCAGTGGACACAATATTATCTACAGTGAGGAGAGTGCAGCTACAAGTCTATAGTGTAGTGACTTGTAGTTAATGAATATTGATTAACTGGATCAAAGAGTTTGATCAGTTAATCTCATATCATTGGAGCTCATGAACCGTGAGGTTCATTAGGTCCCTTCGTTGGCTCAACATGGTAATATTGAGGGTATAAAGTTAGGAATGAAATTGAAGTGTTCAATTTCATATATGAGATGTCATAACAATTATATGTGATATAATTGATATAATATATATTTTTAATGTGAATTGGATTCACATATTAACTATATACCAAAGAGAGAATGAAAGAGGGATAGGATGGTAATTTCCATCCCTATCTCCTTATATATATAGTTGCATAAGATGCAATTAGGTCAAGTGAAGTGAACCTAAGCCTTTGTTGTGTTGTTGGAAAAGTTCCAAAACACAAACTTCTCTCTCACAACATCTCATCTTACCTAAAGGGAACCCACATTCCTCCCTCACCTAGAGAACAACGGAGAAGATCCAGTGGTCGTGTCTTAGTCCTCGTGGTTCGTGTTGCTGAGATCTTGATCGTGAGAGAGGAGAAACACTTGAAGAAAGATTCTTCAAAGGTAATATTTCTTGCTGTCCATCTAGTTTTATATGCTTAATCTAGTTGTTTTCGTGCTTGAATGAAATCGTTGTAAATAAATCAAGAGCGCGCGATTCACAATCGCTTCCGTTGCGGAACTCGATTCTCTTCAATTAATGTATTAAATAAAGGGTAATTTTGATCAATTATGCCCTAAACTAGTTTTATTGTTGGGACTTATGCCCTAAACCTGTGTAATTTTGATCAATTAAATAAAGGGTTATTTGTTTTGATAGAATTCTGATCTTGCTTTATAAATCCAATAAAGTAAGCTCCAAGGTTATAACATATATCTTGAACATCAGTGTAGTAAACACTATTTGGGTTGAGTTGAAGAATATAACCTAAATGGTCTATGGTATAAGAATAAGGTTGAAAACCTCATTCTGGTAACACCATGGATGCGACCCACTTTGTAATTAGTACAAATTTGGTAATCCAACTCATTCATGTAGTTGACATGCAGTGAGGGCATCTGTATGAAGAGTTCATGCAAGACAGGACCCCAAATTATTAGTCTAACCAAAGGTGTAACCGCAGTAATGAGGATAAGATTAGTAATTTATAGATGGTCATTAGTGACTCGACTGAATCTCGAGCAAGTTAAGAACTCCCCGCTTATTGGGGTTTGTCCTTATACTAGTATGGGTGAAAGTGGTGCAGAGCCGACTTAATAAGCTACCTTCTCAGAGACGAGAACCTCGTAGATAGGTTGTTCCCTCAAGAACCGACTCTAGATCTTGAACAACGGGGCCCCGCCTATATGAGGGTATGAGTCTAAAGTAGGACCTTAGACTTGTTGTTCATTAGAGGATCAATGGTGCTTAAGGAACAAAGAGGTAATCACTGAGGGTAAAGCGGTAATTTGACCCAGTGTAATTACGAACAACTTTGTGAAGGGTCGACTCATGGGTAATGACTATATCGGTGGACACAATATTATCTACGAGTGAAGAGAGTGTGCAACTACAAGTCTATAGTGTAGTGACTTGTAGTTAATGAATATTGATTAAGCTGGATCAAAGAGTTTGATCAGTTAATCTCATATCATTGGAGCTCATGAACTGTAGGTTCATTAGGTCCTTTCGTTGGCTCAACATGGTAATATTGAGGGTATAAAGTTAGGAATGAAATTGAAGTGTTCAATTTCATATATGAGATGTCATAACAATTATATGTGATATAATTGATATAATATATAGTTTTAATGTGAATTGGATTCACATATTAACTATATACCAAAGAGAGAATGAAAGAGGGATAGGATGATAATTTCCATCCCTATCTCCTTATATATATAGTTGCATAAGGGTCAAGTGAAGTGAACCCAAGCCTTTGTTGTTTTGTTGGAAAAGTTCCAAAACACAAACCTCTTTTTCACAACATCTCATCTTACCTAAAGGGAACCCACATTCCTCCCTCACCTAGAGAACAACGGAGAAGATCTAGTGGTCGTGTCTTAGTCCGTTCGTGGTTCGTGTTGCTGAGATCTTGATCATAAGAGAGGAGGAGCACTTGAAGAAAGGTTTTTCAAAGGTAATATTTCTTGATGTCCATCTAGTTTTATATGCTTAATCTAGTTGTTTTCGTGCTTGAATGAAATCGTTGTAACTAAATCAAGAGCGCGCGATTCACAATCGCTTCCGCTGCGGGACTCGTTTCCCTTCATTATTGTCTTAGCTACGATTACCATTGCCTTGTAGTTGCATTTCTTTCCAAAGGAGTATAAGCAACTTGGATCTCGATTTTATATTTATTATTTTGTGATTATTTTCCTTAACCAAAAATACCTCTCAACATTATATACTCTCGATTATCATTAATTACATTTTGGTAAATAAGTTTGTGTCATCTTTATAAATTTTACTAAAACTTGTTCCCTTGGAGACAATACTCTAAAATATCTCCAGTTTATTACTTACAATCGAAAATATGTACTTGTACTAGACTGAAGCTTCATTTTTAAACTAAAAATCTTTTCTTAAAGTCGTCACGTTTTAGTCGATCACTTATCTAAGTTCAATTACCCTCCTCGCCAAATATAACTACTATTTTATGTAACAACTTCTAACACCACTGTAAGTTCTGCACTAATCAAAGTAGAGAATAGTCACCAAAAACTAATCTACTACATTAGCAGAGCGATGGTGGGGGGTTGAAACTAGATACCCTCAACTGGAAAAACTTGCACCTACCTTAATTATCTCAACTAGAAAATTACGCTCTTACTTTCAAGCACACAAAGTCAATGTCCTCACAAACTTACTACTCAAACAAGTGCTTCAAAAGCCAAAAGTGCCAGGATGCCTCATGAAGTGGGCAATAGACCTTAGTAAATACGATATTCACTACAAGCCAATGATGCTGATAAAAGGACAAGCAAATGGAAGATTTCATCATTGAGCTCATTCCACTACTGGTTGAGACCAACCACGCAATGCCCAAGGCCGACCACCTTCAATGTGCAATGGAGATAAATGCACTTCATTTAGAAGGTCTGAATTGTCCTGAAAGCTTTTCATTCATGGATCCTCTAACGACAAAAGATGTGGAGCAGAAACTCCGCTTGAGTCTCCTAAAGGAAAAAGGTATGAATATGCTCTCATATTCAACTTTAGAACCTCAAATAATAAGGAAAAATATGAGGCACTCTTATCAGGATTAAAGGTTGCCAGGGAAATAAGGATCTTCAATCTCTAAGTCCTGAGTGATTCCCAATTTCTTGTGAAATCAGTAACTGATGAATATCAAGCTAAAGAAATAAGTATTTGTCAAAGATCAAGGAACAACTATCATTTTTCAAACATGAGTTCGAACAAATTTCAAAATCACAAAACGGTAATGTTGATTCTTTAACTCGATTAGCAGCAACATATGAAACTGAACTAGTATAATAGTTCCAGTTGAGATCCTATTTTAGCTAACCATATGTAGATAAGAGAGATCGAGGTTGAGCACGAGGAAGGGAAAAAAAGCAACTCATTACATACTCAAGAGTTAGAGAAGCTAAACTCTATAAAAAAGGCTACTCGATGTCACTACTCAATGTCTCACATCTATTGAAGCAGAGTACGTGATGAAGGAAATCCATGAAGGAATATTTGGCAATCATTCAGGAGATAGGTCCTTGTGTGGTCATAAAGTTGTGAGACTAGGATACTATTGACCAACAATGCTCCAAGATGTTAGAAGCTTCACATGTGATTAGTGTCAATGATTTACTCTTATACTAAGACAACTGCGTGAATCATTGACAAAAATCATGAGTCCATGGCCTTTTGCACAAATAAGGAATAGACTTTATAGGACCTCTTCCCCAAGCAAACTACAAGCTAAGTTTGTAGTAGTAGTGGTGGTCTACTTCATAAAATGGGTTAAAGCTGAAGCATTAGCAATAATTACATAAAAAAGATAACCAACTTTGTCCGGAGGAATATAATATGTTGTTTTGAAATTCCTAATGTTATTATTTCAGACAATGAAAAATAATAAGACAATGCATCCTTCAAAAAAATTATTCAGATTTCAGCATCGATCATTGATGTTCATCTTCAACACATTCACATCCAGCGAACAAGTAGAAGCAGTAAACAAGAATATCAAATTAAATTTAAAGACAAAGTTAGAAAAATTGAAAGGAGCATAGGCAAAAGAGTTGTCCACGTATTGTAGGCATATAGAACAACTGCAAGTTCTAATATAAGAAAAACTCTTTTCCAACTAACTTATGGAGCAAAAATAGTCATTCAGGTAGAAATTAGTTTACCTTCACTTAGAGTAGAGAAATTTAACCCATCAAAACAATAAAGAGTAAATGAGATTGTGTTTAGACTTATTAGAATAACATAGAAAAAAAGCTCATCTTCGAGTAGCAAAATACAATAACAAAATTGCAAGATATTACAATGCAACAGACAAAAGACGAAGCTTCAAAGACGAAGGAGATCTTGTACTGAAAAGGGTCAAGCAAAACACCAAAGATCCATTAACAGGTGCATAGGTCCAACATGAAAAGAACCATACCAAATTGCAAGAGTTGTCAAACTTGGCACGCACAACCCTAATTGATCACAAAGAAAAGACTCTTTTCTATCATTGGTAGGGGTGAGTAAAAAAAGATCGAAAACCGACTCGACTGACCGAACCGAGGGCGATCGGTCAGTTTTGTGCCTTTTTCAGTCGGGGTCGGTCAGTCGGTTTGGGGCAAAAGCCCCAAACCGACCAAACCGACCGATAATTTAAAAAAATATGATAATAATAATAATAATTAAAAAAATAAAAACTAAAAAAAAATTCTCAAAATATATTAAATAATAATAAAATAATAATTATAAATATAAATATTAAATAATTAATTAAATAAAAATTTAAATATATATATATATAAACCGACCAAACAAACGATCGAATCGAGTGGTCGATCGGTCAATTTTGGTAATTTTTTTTAAAAAAAACTCCGATCGAACCAATTGACCTTGGTCGGTTCGGGGGTCGGTTAGGGTCGAAAACCGACCCCGACCGATCGATGCTCACCCCTAATCCTTGGAATGTGGAACACCTGAAAATCTATTATCAATAGATTACTTTTTATATTATTATTGTTGTTGTGTTTCATAAAAACTAATTAACATGAATAAAATTTTATTTTCTTCTTTGTCGAAATTATCATGCACTTTATGAAAAAACATAGACCCAACACAACAAAGTCTCCTTATCAAATAAGAAGCTACATAAGGAATATGCCTCCCTAATAAACAAAAGGAAAAAAAGGTACCTAAACAAGCCGACTCCTAGAAAAAATTCTAGAATCATGAAAAAAATGATGGTGATGTCGAGGAGAACTTGTGAACAATAGACATATTGGTGTGCATTAGGGGCTGCAAGCATGCACCTGACACACACACACAGAAGCATCAAGGGAGTCTCGATCGAGCTGAGGCTGACTAGACCAGTTTAGGCAAAGCTAACGAGACACGTTCGTTATTTTTCCTTTGATTCTCACTTTGTTACCCATTTCTTCTTATCTTCTCATAATATTTGCTTGTACCTTTAGTCAGAAAACACTTACAAAAAGTGAAAAAACTTTGAGGCTACTAGTTAACTAAGGATTCCCTCCTATAGGAGATTTGGAAGTCTAGAATTAGTCCCTATGGGCTCTTATGGAGTTTGATAAAAATCTCATTTAAATTTAAGGGTGCCATTGAATTTACATATTCTCTCTAGGAAAGCGACACTGATTGCGAATCCAAATGAGAGTCTTAGCCTCCAAGAAAGATCAAAATGTTCCTTATGTGGCTGGACGATAATTTTGGGGAGATACAAAGTGAACCTTAAAACCTTAAATTTTCTCCAGAAAGTGAATGAACACACAATCTAGAGAAGAATCTTACCCATCAGGAAAGACGAAGAAAATGCCCCTGCGAGATTGGACGAAAATCCTAGGTTGATTTGAGATGCAAAAAATCGCCACAAAACCATAAAATTTCTACGGGAAAAACGAAGAAACCAACACTCTAGGAAGATTAGAATATTCCCCACAAGGTTAAGACAACAATTTTAGAGAGAAATCGAGGAAGACCTCAAAGTGCCACAATGACTTCAAAGTTAAATAGGCTACTCCCAAGTATGGCTCCATACAACTAGTTCACACCTTCTTTAGTCTTGAATTCTAACTAGGAAGTTGTGGCTAATTAGACTACTAAGAAACAGTTAAGCAAGAGGCTACAACAAAAATGCCACAAAAGGAAATCAACCTAATATAATATCAAAATATACCAAAACCGACTCATGACGTAAAAGGACAAAGAAATAAGCTTATTCCAAGCTCAAGCCCGTGGTCAGTCTTGGCCTAAGCCGAAGCCGAAAACATGGCAAGACCCTCATTTGGGTCTTGCCTTGGTCGTTTATGGGTTTGTATACCCTTGGTCTATCCCAATTTGATCCTTTAACTCTTAATTCAATGCAAAAACCTAGGAAAACTCTAAAACGGAGGTATTTAGGTTTTCTCTTGAAGAGAGAGGGGATAAGATGATTCCAACTGTTTAAATTCTCTCTAAAATCTATCTGACTTGAGCATCGAGCATGTGTGGCCTACATCACACCGATGTTTAGATTTTTCTTTTACTCTTGCAAGTTGCGTTCTTCTCCATAAATTACAAATTTATCGTCGTTGTCACGTGGAAATCATATGAGAATTCTCCTAGCCAAAAAATGGAAATAACAGGTGGAAGAATTCAGTTGTGGGAGGCACTATACACACTAATGATGTATAACCTTTAATCTATATATATTATCACAATACATCTCGATTTAATATTTTGATGATATATTTATGCAAATATGTATTATTTTATTATTTTGTTAATCAAAATTTGAGAGATTGAATCTAAAAAAGGCTTTTGAATTATTTGATGTGATTATTGTTTTTTTTTATTATTAATGTGTAGATATAACATAGTCAAAAGAAATATATATTGTTTTATTATTTTATTAATCACAATTCAAGAAATATGGGTAGAGATTTAGAATATTTATTCTAATATCATATTTATTTTTCAAACATATATTATTTTATTATTCAAATATGTATCTTTGAGTACAATTAGAGTTACATTATTCGAACAACATACTCCATGGTCATTATTCATCATGTTTGGCATTCAAATATATATTAGTTAACCACAATTAGTTGGAAGAACGAAGATATTTATAAATATTTTAAAATTTTTATTCAAATATTATTTAATATAATAAATAAATATATATTTAAATTAAAAAGAAAAAAATCTTTATATTAAAAAAAGGACAAAAGGAGAAATCAGTCTTTTTTTTAGATGGTATAGATAATGATTTTTAGATAGTATGGATAGTTGCTCCATTAAAGTTGGTTATTTAATTTGTAAAAAGAAGTTAGTTATTTAATACCGTCGTTTCTTGGCCAAATGGATTTGATCATTTTATTGAATTATCTACCGCCTTTTTCAATAAAACTTTTATAATAATAAGAAAAATGTTAGAAATGGAAGCAGATCTATTTATAATCGAAAATTAATTGAATTTATTGGATTAGCAGATCAAATTAAATTGAATCATCGTCTCTTTATTATTATTATGAAACAATTAGGGAAATATCAAAGTAAATTAATTAAATTTATTGGATTATTTTATTTATTTTTTTTAGTACAAATTTATTGGATTATTGATGGCATACAGTTGGCTAGAGTTTAGTAGTAAATCAATCTGCTAGAATAAGTATGTATATTTGTATTATTGGCGTTGTATTTAAAGGGGTTGATGAATTTTAATTAGATATTAGATAATGTATCAAGTCATTTTATAACTTTTATAGGTATATTAATAATCTTCTTTTCTCCCTTTATTTTGATCCTTAAATTTTCTTAGTACAATAAATTTTGAATATCTATCTACCCCTCCTCCTAATGATGTACTAATTAGTTTTGTGGGTTGATTTTGACTTTGAATTTTTACTTTATCAAATTGAATTCTAAATTTAAATAAATAGAAAAATTAATAACTTCGGTTAAGTTTATTTTTTTTAGTTGAATATAGGCATTTTTGTTATTGGTGTTTTTTTACTAATTAGTTTTGTAGCTATGTTTGAGAATTTTTACATTTTTTTTTGGCTTGATTTTTGAGTATTTTATTGGTTGAATCTAGCATGTTCTATAACTTCTATTGATTAATTTACGAGCAATTTTGATATAATTTTTAATAAAATATTAATTCTTCATTTTCTATGAAAACATCAGTCTTTCTAATTAAAGAATTATACAAAAAATAACTTGAGAATTTATTATCCCTAAAAAGTGTTCACTAATTATATATAAATACATGGAAACAGTAGATCCATACCTCCTCGTCTAATATTAATATATTATGATTAATATACATTTAAATGTGGTTGGTTTAAATATGAAAGCTCAACTTTTTTTTAGTTAAATCACAAATATTTGTGAAAATAATGTAGGTCTCGTTGGATAACTATTTATTTTTTTTAGTTTTTCAAAACTAAGCCTACACACTATTTTCCCTATAGTTTTCCATATTTATTTATCTACTTTTTAGACGTGTTTTCTAAAATCAAGCTAAATTTTAAAAACTAAAAAAAATAGGTTCTAAAAATTTATTTCTTTTTTTAAAAAAATAGATAATAATTCAATTGTTTTATTAAGAAATATGAGAACTAATGTAGGGAATATGAAAACTATGGTAGAGAAATAGTGAGAAAACAAGTACAATTTTCATAAACTAAAAATTAAAAATCAAATGATTATCGAACGGACCATAGTTTTTAGCATCCAAATTATTTTAAAATGTTTGAGCTTCCTAATTTATTTTGTTTATTTGTTAGTATTATTATTAATTTTGACAAGGTTGGAGCTTCATAATTATAGCTTGTACATGTTATCCATATTTATAAGTTTATAAGTTTAATTAAGTAATGGGTTTTAGAAACATGATCATAGCTTAAAAAAATAGTTGATTTATAAGCTTTCTATTTGATATGCACGAGTGTTTTAGAACAATTTATGCAAACTTATTTTTTCCAAAAGCTTCTTTAATCTTCCTTTCATGTGCTCCAATATTGTTTTAAACCAATAGATCTTGAGTTATTGATTTTAAAAAAAAAAAGTTTTCAATTAAAATTATTACCAAAAAATTGTAAAACTAAAATGGAGTCATTTTTTACAGTATAACAAACATTTATACATATAACGAAGCCAACAAGAGCATAACTCAACTGACATCAAGTATGACTCATAACTAAAAGGTTATGAGTTCAAATCCCCCCACCTTCAATTGTGTTGATGTACTAAAAAATATTTATACATAATGTAAAAGAAATATATATTTTTTTAATAAATAATTTAGATTTTCAGTGATTATCATATACTAATTAATGAAATATATATAATATTACATAAAAATTAATCAAGTTATACGATTTAATTTATACTGATATGACCTATGAAAAAAAAATATAAAAAAGTAATTAAAATAATAAAAATTGAATATGTTTGATATTGTGTAAAATCTTTATTAATGAGGATCATTTCTATATAGTTAATAAAAGGCTGGTTTAAAATCATGATTTGAAAATAATAGTTAAAAAATATAGATTTAATGAAAAGAAAATACAAATTTGAAAAAAAAATTACTATTTTCATTTAATATTGGAAAACTCAACATACAATTTAATCGAAAACATAATAAGTGTGCAATGATAAATTGCAACCGAATCGATCTCAACTTTGTACGTTGTAACCGATTGTTTAAGTTTTTCCATTACTAGCATTCTTACCTTTTCTTTCATCAATAATTTAGAAAATGAATACTACATTACTACTATATATATATATATATATATATATAATTGGTTTAAAATAAGTGTAGAGATATCTTTTAATTGACCTATGCCTATGCCATCTTTTATAGTTTATCTAAATTAATTTTCATCAAAAACCACCAAACCCCTCAGTTTATTGCTAGCCTCCAACAAAAATCAAAAGAGAATCCCCCTGCGTCATTATCAAAGTATCCATCGCTAAAATCTCGTTTGATAATCATTTAAGCTCCATTTAATAACACTATTTGATTTTTTATTTTTAATTTTTGAAATTTCATAACTTTTCTTCATCTTCTCTACAATGATTTCTATCTTTCTTGAGATAGAATTTAAAAGGTTATTTGGAGCGTTGAGTGTGTTTTAATAGTTTGTGGATTATTATAATTTGTGGAATCATATAATATTATTTAAAATGTAGAGTAGTATAGTCTAAGGTTATAATAGCATGTGTTTGGGTTGGGGTGCAGACTATTCCACAGGTTATAATAACACATGTTATTATAACATGTACCCCAAATAGACCCTAAGTTTCTAAGTTTCTAGTTAATTTTTTTTTAAAAAACAAGTTTTTAAAAACTATATATACTTTTTTAATTTTCAAACTTAACTTGGTTTTTAAAACATTAGTATAAAGTAGATAAGAAAATATAAAAACTGATTGATAGAAGTAGTATTTATAAGCTTAATTTTAAAAAACCAAAAATAAAAATAAATGATCATTAGACGGGGTCTTAGTTTTTAGTTTTTGAAAATTAGCCTATATATACTACTCTATGAATTTACTTGTTTTGTTATCTACTTTTTTACTTATATTTTCAAAAACTAAGTCGTATTTTGGAAACTAAAAAAAATACTTTTAAAAAACTTGCTTTTATTTTTTGAATTTGGCTAAGAATTGAAATACTTATTTAAACGCGATGAAAACCATTATAGAAAAATTAAAAGGAAACAAACTTAATTTTCAAAAAGTAAAAACAAAAATCGAATCATCATCAAACGGACCTAAAAAAGCCAATTTCATCCAAATCCTTCCCTATAAATCACCTTCCAACTTTAAAATCAATTTGCAAAAACCTTCCTACACTTTGAGCAATATAATGATCCAATTAGGTAGTAGAAATTGTATACCTGATGAATCCAAGAAGAATGATAGGCACTAAAAAAAAAAACTTTTAATTCATTTATGGGAGACGTCATATATATACACCGATGATGATGTATGACGTTTAATTTATATATACTAATTACAATAAATAAGAATATAATATTTTGATAATATATTTATTTAAATGTGCATTATTTTATTTTTTGTAATCAAAAGACTAAATCTAAAAATTTTGGATCATTTGGAGTGATTTCTTTTTTTAATATTAATATGTGGATATGATATAGTCAAAAGAAACATGTATTGTTTTATTATTTTATTAATCACAATTTAAGAGATATGAGTATAGATTTAAATATTTGTTCAAATATTGTTTAATATCAAGTATATTATTTTATTATTTCGTTAGTTACAATTCAGTTGAAAAAATAGAATAGATAGAGATTTTAAAACATTTGTTCAAATACTGTTTAATGTCATATTTATCATCTAAATTTGTACAATAAGTTGGAAGAATGGAGATATCCATAAAAATTTTAAAACCTTTATTTAAATATTATTGAATATAATAAATAAATAAGTATAGATAAATATATATTAAATTCAAAAGAAAACAAGAGAAAATCTTAAATTAAAAAATGACAAAAAAAGAAACTTTCTCTTTAAGTCTTTTTAGATAGTATAGATAGTTGTCTCATTAAAGTTAGTTATTTAATACCATCGTCTCTTGGCCAAATGGATTTGATCGGTTTATTGAATAATCAATTATTGTATTTTTTAATAAAACTTTTCATAATAATAAGAAAAATGTTGGAAGGAAGCAGGTCTATTTGTAATATTTGCCTAGATTACGTGTCGTTTTAATAAAAATTTGATTATAATTTACTTGTGGGATCAATTACTAAAACTAAATTGAATAATAATTTTTTATTATTATTGTTATGAAACAACCGGAGAAGAATATTAAAGTAAATTAATGGTATTTATTGGATTATTTGGCTTAACTAGAGTTTAGTAGTAAATTAATCTGCTAGAATGTACTTTATATTTGTATTATTGGCAGTTGTATTTAAATGGATTCGATGAGTTTTAACTAGATAGAGCATTAAGTCATTTTATAATTTTTGTAGGTATATTAATAATCTCCTTTTTTCCCTTTATTTTGATCTTTAAATTTTAGTACAATAAATTTGGAATAATTTTTCATCATCTATTTTTATTTCCAAGGATGTTTATATGGAGGGAAATTTTATGTTTTTACCTAATAAGTTTTGTTGGTGAATTTTAACCTTAAATTTTTTACTTTATTAAATTGGATCTTAAATTTAAATAAATAGAAAAAGTAATAATTTCGGTCAAGTTTATCTTTTTTTAGTTGAATATAGGCGCTTTTGTTATTGGTGTTTTTTTACTAATTAATTTTATAGCTGTGTTTGAGATTTTTTATTATTGTCGGTTTTACATTTTTTTTTCTTGATTTTGAGTGCTTTATTAATTGAATCTAGCATGTTTTATTGATTTATCTACGAGAAATTTTTAATAAAATATAAATTTCACTTCTTATTACAATTTAGCATTTAATTTGATAAAGGGAAGGTTTGCACGCTTAACTTTGGTGTTCCTATGATTGAGCCACTGAAAAAGAAGGTTCACCTTGTTGGTATAGGTAGTAACTATCAATTCTTTTAAGCTTTTTCTCAACCATATTTTCATCTTTCTCAACCATACTTTCATAATCTCAAGATCCCTCATAGGAACACCAAAGTTACTATGGTTGAGAAAAGACTTAAAAGAATTGATAGCTACTTTTCTCAACCATATCTCAGGACCACGAAATAGTAACCACTAGATGTAACTTTGTTGACTAGTTGGGTTTCTATTTCAATAGGATGACCTACGCAACTTGATCTCAATCCTGAGCATGTTACAAACTCCTGTTTGCGAGGAATTGTCCTTTGACTAGTATGGGTGAGAGTGACCAGATTCGCCGACTCAATAAGCCCACCTTCTTGGGGACAAGACTGAGCAGGTAACTGGGTGAAGGGAATCGAATCCCCATGAGCAGCGGAAACGTGGTAATTGGAACGTAATTTGCTTGATTGTTTTGGTTTACTCCAAAAACCCATATATTGACAAAATACAGAGATAAACACATAAAACTAATTAAGCATGGATTAAAGCAATTAAACACATGTTGAACATAACTCAAACTAAAAGGAATTAGTAATTTACCTTTGTAGTTTTCACACAACAACTCCTTGCTTCTCGTAAATGCACAGTACAACAACACCAACCAAATTCTTCTCATGTGTATAATAGAACACTACCAACAGGAAAACCTTATATGACTCTAAGTTCTACTTAGATCAATCCTTGGTGGGAAAAATTCCGACTATTGGAAGAGGAAGGGCATATGTGAGAGAGAGAATTTTTCCAGCAATTCACAATTGCTTCAATTGATCGATCTCCACTTCTCCTCTCCCTCTATATGTATCGATAAGGGAGAGGAAATGGGAAAGTGGAGCGAGAACGTGTCTTTGACACGTTCCCCTCTTTTAATTTTAATTAATTTAAAATTAATTAATTAAATTAATATAATTAAACTAATTTAATTATATTAATATTTGATTAAATCATATTTAATCAAATATCTCGTATTTTATACAAATGATTAAATCATATTTAATCAATTTGCCCCTTAACCTATAGTTTTAATGTACATTTTATGCACATTAAATTTTAACCTATAGTTTTTAAATATGAATCTCATTTACATTTAAAATTAATATTTAAACTCTTTAATTCTCTCATATAATTTAATATGAAGCATATTCATATTAAATTTATAATATAAAGTTCCAAAACTTTATATTATAATGTATTTTTATACATTAATGTTTATTCCCTAATTGAATTTGAACATTTCAAATTCAAATGATCTAAGAACCCTTTACGAGCTAGAAGGTGGACCTAGTGGACCTACAGATCAGAAGCTCCAACGATACGGGATTATTTGGTCATTCTCATTAACCTCTTAATCAACATTCGTTAACTGCGGGAACACTCCACTAAAGTCCCGCAGTTGCACTCTTCTCACTGCAGATATATTTCTGTGTCCATAGATATTGACCAATAACAACAAGTCAATCCTTCACGAATGTTCGTAACACCAGCTGGTCAAATTACTATTTTACCCCTGGGTTACATTTTTTACCTTATGTTTCAGTGCTCATCTAATGAACAATTTGTTTGTGGTCCTACCAACAAACAGAAGTCCCTCGGGCCAATAAGAGGATCGGGCCCTTTGTTCAAGTCCCGGAGACACAACTTAAGGGAACGTTCATCTACTTACTTTGGATGTTAGTTTATTGGATTTAGGGTTCATTTAATGCAATGTAGTAAATAATGATAAACAATAACTCTTTATTGACATAATTAGAACATTATTTACAAACTACGAGTTTTAGGGCATAAAACCCAACACTGGGGACTTAACCTAGCAAGAAGGAATTCCCTCCTTCCCGCCTATTGGGGTAAGTAGATGAATGTTCCCTTAAGTGGTGTCTTCGGGACTTGAACAAAGGTCCCAACCCTCTCATTGGCCTGAAAGGGACATATGTTTGTTGGTAGGACAACAAACAGATTATTTATTAGAGGAGCACTGAGACTTTAGGTAAAAAGATGTAACCTAGGGGTAAAACGGTAATTTAACCCAGCTGGTGTTACGAACATTCGTGAAGGATTGACTTGCTGTTATTGGTCGATATCCGTGGACACAGAAACATATTTGCAGTGATAAGAGTGCAACTGCGGGACTTTAATGTTGATTAGGAGGTTAATGAGATTTACTAAATAATCTTGTATCGTTGGAGCTTCTGATCTATAGGTCCATTAGGTACATCTTCTAGCTCATAAAGGGTTCTTAGATCATTTGAATGTTCAAATTCAATTAGGGAATAACATTGATGTATAGAGATACATTATAATATAAAATTTTCATGTGTATTAGAACTTTATATTATAAATTTAATTTGAATATGATTCATATTAAATTATATGAGAGAATTAAATATTTGAAAGAGTTCAAATATTATTTAAATGTGAATGAGATTCATATTTAAAATCATAGGTTAAATTTAATGTGCATGAGATGTATATTAAAACTATAGGTTAAAGGGTAAAAATGATTAAATGTGATTTAATCATAATTAAATATATGATATTTAATTTATTTTAATTAAATGTGATTTAATTAATTAATAATTAAAAATGGTTTAATTATTAATTGGGAACGTGTCACGATGACACGTTCCCACACCTCTCCGATTCCCTCTCGATAGGGAGTGGGGAGTTACCCTGCTTTCCCTTCTTCTTCTCCAATGTGAGAAGGAGAGAGTTGACCAATAGATTTGGCAATTTGAGTTGAAATTGCTGAAACAAAAACTCTCTCTCAACTTAGATAATTCCCTCTCCCTCCCAATTGTTGGAGGCTTCCCACCAAGCCGAAGATAGGAGGTTCTCACTATTGGTAGTGTCTTACTGAGAAGAGAAAAAATTTGAAAGTTCCAGTTACTATGTTGTGTAGATTTTGGAGCAAGGAGTTGCTGCCATTTGAAACTACAAAGGTAAACACTGCCTTCCTTTTAGTTTAGAAGTTAAAACATGTATATGTTGCTTTAATCCATGCTTCAATTAGGCTTATCTCTGTTAATTTATCCAATGTACTGGTTTTTGTAGTAAACCAAAACAAAGCAAGTAATTACGTTCCAATTACATGTTTCCGCTACTCAAGGGAATTCAATTTCCTTCACCTGCATCCCCCGTGACCTGACCCGTTACCATACCATCTTTGAACCGCTTGCGAGAGTGAAGACTTTCCCCACAAACCAACACGAGTCATTTCAGCATGCTTTGTCCCAACTCACATGCTCCCTAGAAAAATTTCCAAGAGGTCACCTAATATAGGATTGCTCCAAATGAAGCACGCTTAACTTTAATGTTCCTATGATTGACCCATCGAAAAAGAAGGTACACCTTGTTGGTATAAGTAGTAACTATCAATTATTTTAAGCATTTTCTCAACCATACTTTCATCTTTCTCAACCATACTTTAATAATCTCAGGATCACTTTCATTCGGATGTGGAATCGATTCATTCATGTACCCCTCCTCTTCAAATGTCACATGAAATGTGACTCTCGACTAAATCAGGTATGCTAAGATTGAATTTTAAATATAATTTAAATAATTCCCCAAACTCAAGTAGAAGATATTTAGTGATTTGGGCAAACTTTTAGAATTTCAAGATGTTCAGGGCAAGTTGGTCATTTCAAAATTTTCAAAAAGGGACCTTAACTAACCCACTTAGATCTATTTAATTCAGGTCGTCGGTAACCTGAAGAATACGCTTCCTAGTCTCTCCTCCTATATTGAGTTCGTGTCGGTTTTTCTGCAAATCAATTGCAAATCGAATATGTTCAGGTGAGCAATTTCTTCTCTTCTTTCCTTTTATTCATTCCTTTTTTTCCTTTTTACTTTTCTTGTATATTTTTTTTATTATTAGTGTTCCTTCTCTTTTCTAAAACTCCAGCCGAAACCCTCTCTCTTTTTTTCTTTCCCTCTCCTTCGTGCACCAACCGGTCGCAAACCCATCACCACCGTCACCACTGTCACCATCGTCCTCGATCGCCGTCGACCCCACGTTCTCCTTCTCTAGCAATCACAAAGCAAGGAGCCCACGACCTTTCTTCCTCGTTACATTCCTTCCCCCTGTCTCGTTGTCTCCCTCCTCGTTGATCATTGTAGGCCAACGAACCCACTAGCCGCTCAACATCATCGCGAGTCATCTAGATGGTGCAAGCCGCAACCCCTTTTTCCTTGCTCGCACGACCCCTGTCAGACTCCTAGTCTCCCTTTCCCTCGGCGAACTCTCTCTCTCCCTCGCCTTTTGTGTGCCAATGTCGGTGATCCATGAGGCCGAACTCCCATTGTCAGTTCATTCCCTCTAACCCAACCAACACATCGAACTTTCTTCTTTCCTCTTTAGCTTCGAGCCACTCTCCATTTCCCTTCTTGTTGCTAATTGATTTGTGTTTTGATCCAAATAGGGCTGTGAGCCTAGGGGTGAAGAGGTAGTGGTGATCAAAAGCTTCATTGTCTATTGGTTTGTTTGACATTCAGAAGTTTGGTTCGGTGTTGCTGGCACGCGTGGTTGGAAAAGTCCTTTTTGATTGGTTTTTTTTTCGTTATGTTTCTGGCTTAGAATGGTTGCTGTGATTTGGAGCTAAGAGTGAGTTTAAGTATGGGACCCTAACCATCCACATATAGGGTAAGGTGCCCACTGTGTTTTGATTGGTTGTTCGAGGTGAGTCTGACACAATGTTATTGACTTTTGGTTTCTTTTGGACTGTTCAGGCAAGCTGGTCTCTGACTTTTGCATGTTCGGTTTAGATCGATTGGCGAACGTAATTGGGTAAGCTCCGAACCTTTGGACTTTTTAGGGCATGTATCAAGTAGGTTGCAATACTATGGAATCGGGTCATAGTTGGTCCTGAAGTCAAGTCCCCGATTTAGTTAGTCTATTTAGTCCTGTGTTGGTTCGGGGTTATTAAGGAGTGACCCAACTTAATGTTAGGAGTTGATAACTCTTGTGTTTGCCCTTTCAGGTGATCTTGACAACAGGCTTCGGGGGCGGAGCGTTTCGGTGGATTACACAAGTAAAAGGTAAGTAGTCTTTTGAAGGGAATCGAAGTCCCGCAGCGGAAGCGATTGCGAATCGCGCGCTCTTGATTTAGTTACAATGATATAATTCAAGAACATATATAACTAGATTAAGCATATGAATATAATGGACAACAAGAAAATTACCTTTGAAGAACCTTTCTTCAAGTGCTCCTCCTCTCTCACGATCAAGATCACAGCAACACGAACTGGAACGAACACCGACACTACTACCAGATCTTCTCCGTTGTTCTCTAGGTGAGGGAGGAAGGTGGGTTCCCTTTAGGAGAGGTGAAGTATTTTGTGAGAGAGATGTGTGTTTTGGAACCCTTCCAACAACACAACAAAGAGCTTAGAATTCCTTAACCTAGTTGCATCTCATGCAACCATATATATAGGGAAATTGGATGGAAATGACCATCCTACCCCTCATTTATTCTCTCTTTAGTATATAGTTTATATATGAATCTAATTCACATTAAAACTATATATTATATCAATTATATCATATATAATTGATATAACACCTCATGTATGAAATTGAACACTTCAATTTCATTCCTAACTTTATACCCTCAATATTACCATATTGAGCCAACGGAGGGACCTAATGGACCTACAGTTCATGAGCTCTAATGATGTGAGATTAACTGATCAAACTCTTTGATCGAGTTAATCAATATTTATTAACTACAAGTCACTCCACTATAGACTTGTAGCTGCACTCTCCTCCCTGTAGATAATATTGTGTCCATTGATATAGTCATTACCCATGAGTCGACGCTTCACAGGTTGTTCGTAATCACAGCTGGGTCAAATTACCGTTTTACCCCTGTGATTACCTCTTTGCTCCTTAAACACCATTGATCCTCTAATGAACAACAAGTCTAAGGTCCTACCTTAGACTCATACCCTCATAGAGGGCGGGGCCCCGTTGTTCAAGACACGAGTCGATTCTTAAGGGAACAACCTATCTAATTCCTTAGTGTAGGAATGAGTGAATTCCATCTTGCACAATTAAGTTCCCAACTACCTACGAGGTTCTGTCCCTGAGAAGGTAAGCTTATTGAGTCGGCTACAGGCCACTCTCACCCATACTAGTCTAAGGACAAACCCCTATAAGCGGGGGAGTTCTTAACTTGCTCGAGATTGAGTCGAGTCACTAATGACCATCTATAAATTACTAGTCTTATCACATTAGCGGTGTTACTTTGGTTAGACTAATAATTTGCGATCCAGTCTTGTATGAACTCTTCATACAGGATGCCCCCACTCGCATGTCAACTACATGAATGAGTTGGATTACCTCATTTGTACTAATTACAAAGTGGGTCGCATCCATGGTGTTACCAGAATGAGGTTTCCAATCTTATTCTTATACCATAGACCATTTAGGTTATATTCTTGAACTCAACCCAAATAGTGTTCACTACACTGGTGTTCAAGATAAATGTTATTGGATTTATTAAAGCAAGACTGTAATTCTATCAAAACAAATAACACTTTATTTAATTGATCAAAATTACACAAGTTTAGGGCATAAATCCCAACATCATTTGGATCAACACACAAGCTCATAAGCGAGGAAGCTTGAGTTGCGTAGCCAATACTTATGCATTGTGTGGTTTTGTTAAAACTAGTTGTGTGGTACACCTGTCTAAGAAAGATAACATATTTATGAATGCTCGACCTTGACTTGTTCTTAAGCTACACTCATCTTGTGCAAGATTAGTCTAGTTGCCCAAATACTTGACCAACTTTTAGACATGATTTGTAATGCTTAGCCTACCATGTAACTCTGCTAATTACTTGCTTTTGAAACTATAATGCATGGATTGCTATGTTTAGCTCGTGTTTGCTTTATGTGGGGTGAATGGTGTAGGGGCGTGTTAGGACTGGCCGATTAGACGAGGGAGCCCTAATGAGGCCTAGGGGCGGGTCCAAGGGTAGAGTGTTGGGGTGTATGCCCTAATCTCGTGTAGTTTGTAATATTCATTGTTACAAATAAATAAGAGCTATTTATTCAAACTTTATGTCTCGCATATTTATAAACTTTATCCAATAAACTGAGCTCCAGGGTCATATCTTTATGAGAGAATTAGAACTTTAACGATGTGTAGTGGACACACGAGGAGGATCACGTTCGAGTTAATGACCCGAACGGTCTACAATATACGGATAGGGTTGGAAACCTAATCCTGGTCACACTGTGGATGCGACCCGCTTTGTATTAGATACAAACAAAGTGATCCAGCTCGTTCATGTGGTTGACATGCGAATGGGGGCATCCTGTGCAATGAGATTGTACAAGACCGGACCGTGAATTATTAGACCTACTGATGTAACACCGTTAACATTGTAGGACTAATAACTTTGTAGATGACCATTAGTGACTCATCTTTAATCCTGAGTGTATTACGGTCTCTCCCGCTGCGAAGTGCGCTCCTTTGACTAGTGCTGGTCGGGGGTGGCATGATTGCTCACCCAATATGCCTACCTTCTTGGGGGCAGGACCACGTGGAGAGCTGGGAACTTAACTACGCAAGATGGAATTCACTCATTCCCGAATTAGGGAAACTAGAGGGGTTGTTCTCTTAAGTGCTGTCTCTAGGGCTTGGACAACAGGCACCCACCCTCTCACTGGCCCGAGAGGGATGTTGTTTATCGTTGGACCATGCAACGTAGTTATTCATTAGAGGAGCAGTGAGACTTAAGGAGCAAGAGGTAGACACATGGGTAAAACGGTAATTTGACCCAACTGTGACTACGAACAACCTACGAAGGGTCGACTCACGGGCATTGGTTATATCGATGGACACAACTTGTCCTACAGTGATGGGAGTGTAAGGGGTATTCAATGCCCTAGTTTATTGTATTACTTTGTTGTATTACTTTACTGTACATTAGAGAAATGTATCATGTACTCCACTAGCTTAGTCCAAGTGGGAGTTTGTTGGGATGTATGTCCTCATCTCGTGTAGTTTGTAATATTCCAAGTTGTAAATAAATAAGAGTTATTTATTTGAGTCTTGTGATATAAATAATAGTTATTTATTTGAACTTTATGTCTCGCATATTTCATAAACTTAATCCAATAAACTAAGCTCCAGGGTCATTGTATTAATGAGAGAACTAGAACTTGAACGGTGTGTAGTGGACACACAGAGAAGATCACGTTCGAGTTAATGACCCAATCGGTCTACAGTATATGGATAGGGTTGGAGACCTAATCCTGGATACAGTGTGGATGTGGCCTGCTTTGTATTAGATACAAACGAGGTGATCTGACTCGTTCATGTGGATGACATGCGAGTGGGGGCATCCTGTGCAATGAGATTGTACAAAGACCGGACCGTGAATTATTAGACTTACTGATGTAACACCATTAACAGTATAGAGCAAATAAATTCGTAGATGACCATTAGTGACTCGACCTTAATCCTGAGCGTGTTACGGACTCGCATGCGGGAAGTGCGTCCTTTGATTAGTACGGGTGAGGGTGGCCACTATTGTTCGCCCAATATGCTTACCTTCTCAGGGGCAGGACCACGTAGGGAGCTGGGAACTTGACTACGCAAGAAGGAATTCACTCGTTCCCGACTTAGGGAAACTAGAGGGGTTGTTCCGTTAAGTGTTGTCTCTAGGGCTTGAACAACGGGGCCCCATACTCTCACTGCCCTGAGAGGGTTGTTGTTTATGGTTGGACCATACAACGTAGTTGTTCATTAGAGTAACAGTGAGACTTAAGGAGCAAGAGGTAGACATAGGGGTAAAACGGTAATTTTATCCAGCAGTGTCTACGAACAACCAGTGAACGGTCAACTCACGGGTATTGGTTATATCAATGGACACAACTTGTCTTACAGTGATGGGAGTGCATCTACGGGCTTTAGTGGAGTGTTACCGTAGCTAATGAATGTTGATGAACCGAGTCAAAGAGTTTGACAGGTTAGTCTCAGATCATTGGAGCTTGTCACGTGTAGGTCGATTAGGTCCCTCGGTTGGCTCAAATTGGACAAATTGAGGATTTACAGTTTGGTGTGAATTTGAAGTGTTCAAATTCATTATTTGGGTATTTATGTCATTTATATGAGATATAGATGACATAATATATAGTTTAATGTGAATGAGATTCATAATAAACTATAGTATAGCCTAATGATTAATTAGTGCTAATTGGAGAAATTGAATTGAGAGAAATTAAATTGAATGTGATTCAATTTAAAAATCCACATTTATGCAAATGAGATTTGTATAATAAGGTATGAGATACCTTATATTATGTGATATGCAAATATGATTTGTATATCATATGGTTGTGGTTAAATTGTGATTTGGTGGAGATTTTAACTCCATCACACAATAGTATTTAAAAGCTTTGTAAGAAGCTTTACAATAGTATTTAAACTCCATCACTGTAAGACAAGTTTACAATAAACTAGGGCATTGAATACCCCTTTACAATACTTCCACTTGCCATAGTCAGGAAGCACTCGAAGACCTAGACTCTCTAGGTGACCTTCAAACACCTTACCGTGAGAGCCTTTGTAAATGGATCAACAATGTTGTGCTCCGACGCTATCTACGTGATTGTCACGTCTCCGCAGTGCAAAATCTCCCGTATCAGGTGATACTTCCACTCAATATGCTTGCCCCTCTTATGACTCCAAGGTTCTCTCGAGTTGGCTACTGCACCACTATGTCACAAAACAAGGTAACTGACAAGTTCATATTTGGAACAAATTCGAAATCCAACATGAACTTCCTAAGCCAAACAACTTCCTTTGCAGCTTCACAAGTCGCAACATACTCGACTTCCATCGTGGAATCAGACGAGGGAGCTCCACCGTTCAAAATGAACGCTGACCCCGAAGTGAATTTTCTAGAATCCTTATCGGTCTGAAAGTCAGAGTCTATGTATCCCGTAAGGATCAAATCCCCACTTGCATACACAAGGCTGTAGTTCCTCGATCTCCTAAGATACTTGAGGATTGCCTTTACGGCTGTCCATTGATCTAATCCTGGATTGGATTGATACCTATTGACAATCCCAACTGCATAACAGATGTCGGGCCTAGTACACAACATGGCGTACATAAGGCTCCCTACAACTGAAGCATAGGGGATTCGTCTCATATCCTCAACCTCTTGAGGTGTCTTAGGACATTGATCCTTAGACAAGTGAACCCTATGCCTGAAAGACAACAAACCTTTCTTGGAGTTCTGCATCTTATACTTAGACAACATCTTGTCAATGTAAGATGCCTGAGCCATGGCTAACGTTTTGTTCTTTCGGTTCCAGATTATCTGAATACCTAGAACATATTGAGCCTCTCCCAAATCTTTCATTTGGAATTGCGAAGCCATCCATTTCTTAATGTCAGTAAGAAATCCTACCTCATTCCCAATGAGCAGGATATCATCCACATACAATATCAGAAATGCGACAGTACTGTTGACGATTTTCTTGTAGACACAAGACTCATCAACATTCTGATTAAGCCATAAGATTTGATCGCCTCATCAAATATTATATTCAAAGACCTCGAGGCTTGTTTCAGTCCATAAATAGACCTTTTAAGCCGACAAACCGTTTTCTCTTGGCCTTGGACAATGAACCCCTTGGGCTGGTCCATATAGATGGTCTCGTCAAGGTTGCCATTTAGAAAGGTCGTCTTGACATCCATCTGCCATACCTCATAGTCATAATATGAGGCAATGGCCAGAGGGATTCTGATAGACTTTACCATGACAACAAGAGAAAAGGTTTCCTCATAGTCAACTACTTCAACCTGGGTAAAACCCCTTGCCACTAGTCTAGCTTTGAAGGTTTGTAGCTTCCCATCTACGCCACGTTTACGCATGTAGATCTACTTGCAACCAATAGGTTTAACCCCATCCGATTGGTCCACAAGCTCCCAGACGGAATTGATGTACATCGACTCCATTTTCTGGTCCATAGCTTTAATCCATTCGTCTTTGTAACGTCTGCCATTGTCTGATCATAGGTCAATGGATCCTCGCAGTCATCATCAGGGGTGACGACCTGGGTTTCAGCCAAATCCATGTAACGTTCAGGTTGTTTCACAACCCTCCCACTATGTCGAAGCATTCTCAACTCTTGAGAACGGACTTGACTAGACGAGTTAGGATCAACAACACTTGTTGGATGTACCAGCACCATCAACAACTCTTGCTGATGAACTGTCCGTTTCATTTAACAAAATCTTACTGCTTGGTAAGTGATCCCTGATGTGGTCTTCCTCAAGGAAAGTGGTGTTTGTCGACATAAGCACCCTATTATCCTTAGGATCGTAAAACAGACCACCCTTAGTCTATTTTGGGTAACCTATAAAGAGGCATAACTTTGAACGGGGTTCAAACTTCTTTGGGTTTGACACCAACACATGGGTTGGGCATCCCCAAATTCTAAAATGTCGTAAACTGGTTTTACGACCATGCCAGAGTTCGAAAGGTGTTTCACAAACACTCTTCGACGGAACTGTGTTCAAAATGTATACCGCAGTCTCCACTGCATAACCCCAAAAAGAATCAGGGAGACGAGCATAGCTCATCATCGGCCGAACCATGTCCAACGGGTTGCATTTCTCTGTCCGATACACCATTTTCTTTGTGTGCATGCAGTCTTTGAGAGTTGAGATGTAATTCCATGTTCTATCAGATAGTCCTGGAATTCAATGTCCATGTACTGTCCACCTCGATCCGATCAAAGTGTTTTAATCGTTTTACCTAACAGGTTCTCAACTTCAGTCTTACACTCCTTGAACTTTTCAAGAGTTTTAGACTTCCTTTGCATTAGATAAACGTACCCATACCTCGAATAGTCATCTATGAAAGATACAAAGTATTAGTAACCTCCTCGTGCTTTAACAGTCATCAGACTACAAAGGTCAGAATATATAAACTCAAGAGACTCTTTAGCTCTATATCTTTTTCCACTAAAAGGACGTTTGGTCATTTTGCCTTCAAGGCATAACTTACATTTTGCCTTCAAGGGGTATTCAATGCCCTAGTTTATTGTATTACTTTACTGTACATTTGAGAAATGTATCATGTACTCCACTAACTTAGTCCAAGTGGGAGTTTGTTGGGATGTATGTCCTCATCTCGTGTAGTTTGTAATATTCCAAGTTATAAATGAATAAGAGTTATTTATTTCAACATTGTGTAATAAATAAGAGTTATTTATTTAAACTTTGTGTCTCGCATTTTTCATAAACTTAATCCAATAAACTAAGCTCCAGGGTCATTGTATTATGAGAGAACTAAGAACTTGAACGGTGTGTAGTGGACACACAGGGAAGATCACGTTCGAGTTAATGACCCAATCGGTCTACAGTATATGGATAGGGTTGGAGACCTAATCCTGGATACATTGTGGATGCGGCCCGCTTTGTATTAGATACAAACGAGGTGATCTGACTCGTTCATGTGGTTGACATGCGAGTAGGGGCATCCTGTGCAATGAGATTGTACAAAGACCGGACCGTGAATTATTAGACTTCTTGCGATGTAACAGATTAACGAGTATAGAGCTAATAAATTCGTAGATGACCATTAGTGACTCGACCTTAATCACGAGCGTGTTACGGACTCACATGCCGTGGGGGGTCATCCTTTGATTAGTACGGGTGAGGGTGGCCACTATTGCTCGCCCAATATGCTTACCTTCTTAG
The DNA here is from genome assembly GCA_036507285.1 of Trichosanthes cucumerina. NCBI lineage: Eukaryota > Viridiplantae > Streptophyta > Magnoliopsida > Cucurbitales > Cucurbitaceae > Trichosanthes > Trichosanthes cucumerina. Next base: position 77,006,154 of record CM071836.1, read on the forward strand.
GGGCAGGACCACGTAGGGAGCTGGGAACTTGACTACGCAAGAAGGAATTCACTCGTTCCCAACTTAGGGAAACTAGAGAGGTTGTTCCCTTAAGTGTTGTCTCCAAGGCTTGAACAACGGGGCCCCACTCTCTCATTGGCCTGAGAGGGTTGTTGTTTATGGTTGGACCATGCAACGTAGTTGTTCATTAGAGGAGCAGTGGGACTTAAGGAGCAAGAGGTAGACAGAGGGGTAAAATGGTAATTTGACCCAGCTGTGACTACGAACAACCTGTGAAGGGTCGACTCACGGGCATTGGTTATATCAATGGACACAACTTGTCTTACAGTGATGGGAGTGCATCTACGGGCTTTAGTGGAGTGTTACCGTAGCTAATTGAGGGTTTACAGTTTGGTGTGAATTTGAAGTGTTCAAATTCATTATTTGGGTATTTATGTCATTTATATGAGATATAGATGACATAATATATAGTTTGATGTGAATGAGATTCATAATAAACTATAGTATAGCCTAATTGATTAATTAGTACTATTTGGAGAAATAGAATTGAGAGAAATAAAATTGAATGTGATTCAATTTATAATTCCACATTTATGCAAATGAGATTTGTATAATAAGGTATGAGATACCTTATATTATTTAATATGCAAATATGATTTGTATATTATATAGTTGTGGTAAAATGGTGAATTGGTGGAGATTTTAACTCCACCACACACCATTATAAAAGGATGCATTCAAAGGCATCTCAGGATACATTTTGCCATTTCTTGGATTTCCATCCAAAGAGAGCAAGGGATTCTCTCTCAAATCCTCTCTCAATTCTCTATCATTCTCTCCTCATCCAAAACCAAAGGGAGTCCCACCTACTCTCCCTCAACCTCCCGAGAACAACCGAGAAGACCCTTTGGAGGTGTCTCCCTGTTCGGATCGTGGTTCGTGTTCGAGGAGGACGTTGGATCTAGAGAGATCGTGACCGGAGAAGGAGAAAACGTTGAAGAAGAGTTCTTCAAGAGGTTAGTACTTTTACTTCATCGTTTTCTTCTTCTTCTTTGCATGTTTAGCCTAGGATCTATGAGATAGATTCAATTTTAAGATAGAATTACACAACGGATCAACGACGTTTCACAACGTCTTCCGCTGCGGGAATTCAAAATCCCTTCATGTACATATTATCTAATAATAAGTACTTATCAAAAAAAAATGACTTTACGAGTGTCGATTCTTTGCGGTGAGACAACTTCTCTGGATCCAACCCTGAGCGTTATCTCACCCTCTTACAGCCGTTGCCAGGAACTTATTCCCTGAAAAGAAGATCAAACATGGTTATCCAGACATAGTCATTACTCTCCATTAAACAAGTTTCTGTAACAAGTAAATCACATTTACCTGTCTTCTTCTTTTCGACAAGGAACTTGGGACAACTTCTTTTCAGGTGATCGTCCCTGTTGCAGTAGAAACACTTTCTTGCAACTTCCTTGATCTCTTTTCCATTTTGGGCGGCAACGTGGTCAACCTTAATCTCCTTCAACTTATTCCTCTTCCCTTTCGGGCCTAAGAACTTACAGACTTTGCTCCAGGGGTCGAACCCTGTGAAAATATCTAAAAGCAACACTTGCCTCAGCTTCTTGTCCCTTGACTTGCATCAAGAACTGGAAGGTCTATAGTTCGTTGAGTAGGGTTGTTGGACCGGTCACCTGAGGACACTTCTCAGTGAGCACGAACTTTAGGTCGTCATTTACCAAAATCGTGTCAATATTGTCTTTCCACGTTTGAAAAATAACGTCGACTAACTTATTGGAAGCTAAATGAGCATTAAAGGCGTTTGACATTTTGTTGCTAAAAAAGTGAAAAACTTTGTATTAGTCTCGCAAAAATTTTGAAAAAACCAATCAAGTTTTAGAAAATTTTTATCCTATGTCCCTAGGTCATCAAAAATTGCAATGATACCTCAATGTTAGAATGACCGCCACCGTAGGTAGACAAAACCATTCCTCCTCTAGGTTAAGACTTTCTCGACCAGACCCTAATACCAGAATAACTTTTATTCATTAGGCATCCAGTTACCATTTTTCGGTCTGAATCCATTAACTCATAATGAATCATGTGAGTGTCACCCTCTATCTTTAAATTTCCAAGTATCCGAGCCAAAGAATAGTCGTCGTAGGGAGGACTACGAAGGAAAACCAACAAGGAAATCGTATCCCTTTCAGAAATTAACGGTGTTCCGACTCCCATGATTAAGGCCCTCCCTAGGGATTGTCTAGTCCAGGCCAAACTAGCAGGCGGATCATAGGCGTCTCATGGTGTGAATTGAAAGAAGAGACCGTGGGTCCCGTTTTCACAGGTCTCGCTCCTACTCACTATAAGTACTCTCTCCATTCACATTGAATTTTGACCCATACAAATACTACCCATAGGGGGACACTCCCATTTGCGCTACGAGGTTGAGTATGGATCTCAGTGTGAACTTAATGGAGATTTGTGGATGGAAAATTAAATATATCTCACACTTTATTTCCTCCCACTCAGCACTTTAAAATAATCAGGTTTGACCCAGATAAACCGGCTATAATTTACCTAAGTCTACCAATATAACACTTATATTGGATTAGCCTAAGTCTATAATCGCATTATTAACTTAGGTCTATGTGAGTAAATTAATTAACTCTTAATTAACGCCACTCACGAGAATATAACCTATAAATCTCAGGACCAAATTCACTCCCAAGTCGGTTCCTACCTAGTTAGGGGTGTTCCACAAAGCGTCAGCTTAAATACCCCAGCCCTAGACAGAACTTTCCTTAGACAGAGTTACTAATTAGTCTCCATTCATAAGTCATATTGGATTTCCTAATTCTAATCTTATTAGAACTAGAAAACCTAAGTCTAATTATTCAAGTTCTAAACAATTTAAAACTAATAATTAACTTAGGTTACATGCATTTCTATGTTATTGTGCTTGATCATTCATCACATGAATAATTAAACTATATAACATACATACATCTCATGTATTAAATGCATGTCTATGCTTTTAATCTAAGAAATATAACTCTTATATTAATTAAAATAAAATACTTACATTATATTATAATACTTATAATATAATCCTATCATGCATACTATATATTATAACTCTTATAATATAAATGATGCATGAAATGTTTAACCTAAGGTGAGATTTTTATCTATATGACATATATTATTCACATAGAATATATAAATCATACAACAATTGCATAATTTAATAAATAACATAATTGGACTGATTTTTGGCACTCTAGGGACATTAATTTAATTAATTAACATTAATATAACAATTATATTAATATTAATTAAAATTTATTTTACAAAAGAAATAAATTAAAATAAAAAACGGTTGTCAGCTGGCTTCAAACCGCCGACCTTTGAGTCCCTTTGAACATCCACTTTGCCACTACGCTGGATTTTCTCGCGAACTGCTGCCCACTACGCGATGGCATCAGCGTTGCAACGCTGCAACTCCAACGTCAAGCCTAGCGTTCTCAACGCTGCAACATTGCAACGCAAGCCCTTGCGTCGCAACGCTGCACTGCAGCGCTTCTCCAACAGCATGGATGGCGTCGCAACGACGAAGAATAGCGTCGCGACGCTGATGAAATTCCAACAAACATCCTTTGTTGTTTTTCACCGAAATCGCACGTTTTCGCTCCGTTTTCTTCACAACAACCCTTGCCACGAACGATACGGACTTACAGACTCGATTTACATTAAACAATGCCCCAAACAACGGACCCTTAACTTTATCTCATCAACTTTATTGTAAACCTATCTAAGTGCCAAAAACCGAAAACATCCAAACACGCAAACCATTAACATTCATCTCATGAAAAATTAATGCTACCCACCTAATTTTAAAAAATCATAGAATACATAATGAAGAGCAACGATTGACTCTGATACCAATTGAAGGGATTGAAATTCCCGCAGCGAAAGACGTTGTGAAACGTCGTTGTTTCGTTGTGCAATTCATTTCTTAAAATTGAATTAAACTACTTTAATTCTAGGCTAAACATGCATAAAAGCAAGAGAAAATAGTAGGTAAAGATCTACTAACCTCCTGAAGAACTCTTCTTCAACGTTTTCTCCTTCTCGATCTGGATCCCTCTCGAACCAACGATCTCTACGAACTCGATATTCAAACCGAACAACAAGACACTTCCAAAGGGTTTTCTCGGTTGTTCTCGGGAGGTTAAGGAAGAGTTGTGGGACTCCTTTTGGTTTTGGGTTTTGAGAGAAATCTAGAGGAATTGACAAAGAACTTTTGAGAGAGAATTAGACTTGCTCTTTTTGGATTAAAATCTAAAAAATGGCAAAGTATATCACCAAAAGCTTATTGCAAGCCCTTTTATATATTGGTGTGTGGTGGAGTTAAAACCTCCACAAAATCAACATTTTACCACAACCATATGATATGGAAATCATATTTGCGTATCACATAATATAAGGTATCTCATATCTTATTATACAAATCTCATTTGCATAATTGTGGAATTTTAAATTGAATCGCATTCAATTTAATTTCTCTCAATTTAATTTCTCCAATTAGCACTAATTAATCAATTAGGCTATACTACAGTTTATTATGAATCTCATTCACATCAAACTATATATTATGTCATCTACCCAAATAATGAATTTGAACACTTTACACCAAACTGTAAACCCTCAATTTGTCCAATTTGAGCCAACCGAGGGACCTAATGGACCTACAGATGACGAGCTCTAATGGTCCGAGATTAACCTGTCAAACTCTTTCACCCGGTTATTCAACATTCATTAGCTACGGTAACACTCCTCTGAAGCCCGTAGCTGCACTCCCATCACTGTAGACAGGAGTCCGTAACACGCTTAGGATTAAGGTCGAGTCACTAATGGTCATCTACAAATTTATTAGTCTTATACTGTCAACGGTGTTACATCAATAAGACTAAAAATTCACGGTTCGATCTTGTACAATCTCATTGCACAGGATGCCCCCACTCGCATGTCAACCACATGAACGAGTTGGATCACATCGTTTGTATCTAATACAAAGCGAGCCACATCCACAGCGTATCAAAGATTAGGTCTCCAACCCTATCCGTATACTGTAGACTGTTCGGGTCATTTACTCGAACGTGATCCTCCCTGTATGTCCACTACACACCGTTCAAGTTCTAGTTCTCTCATAATTAAATGACCCTGGAGCTTAGTTTATTGGATTAAGTTTATAAATATGTGAGACACAAAGTATTGAAAAAATAACTCTCATTTATTTCAACATGAAATATTACAAACCACACGAGATTAGGGCATACACCCAATAATGGACGAAATGTGATTTACTTGTTACAGAAACTGTTTAGTGAAGAGTAATGACTCTGTTTGTATACTAGATTCAGGCACCACTAACCATGTTTGTTCTTCTTTTCAGGAAATTAGTTCTTGGCAGCAGCTACAGGAGGGTGAGATAACGTTTAGGGTTGGATCCAGAGAAGTTGTTTCGGCTGCAGCGATTGACACAGTGAAGCTATTTTTTGGCGGGAAGTACTTATTATTAGATAATTTGTACATAGTTCTAGGGTTTACTAGAAACCTAGTTTCTATTTCCTGCCTATTAAAACAATGTATTTCCGTTTCTTTTAAGGGCAATAAAGCGTTTATTTCTGGAAATGAAAATTTGTTATGTTCTGCTTCACTTGAGAGTAATTTATATGTTTTAAAGCCAAATTCGGTCAAAAGTGTTTTAAATATTGAATTGTTTAAAACAGCAGAAACGTGAACTAAGAGATTAAAAGTTTCTCCAAAAGAAAACAATCGTATTTGGCATCTAAGGTTATGCCACATAAATCTCAATAGGATTGAGAGACTAGTGAAAAGCGGACTTCTAAGCGAGTTGGAAGAAAACTCTTTACCGGTTTATGAGTCATGCCTTGAAGGCAAAATGACCAAACGTCCTTTTAGAGGAAAATGATATAGAACCAAAGAGCCTTTTGAGCTTATACATTATGACCTCTGTGGTCCGATGAATGTTAAAGCAAGAGTAGGTTACAAATACTTTGAATCTTTTATAGATGACTATTCGAGATATGGGTACATTTACCTAATGTATAGGAAGTCAGAAACTATTTAAAAGTTCAAGGAGTACAAGACTGAGGTTGAGAACCTGTTAGGTAAATCGATTAAAACACTTCACTCAGATCGAGGTGGAGAGTGAAGGGATCAAATCCAACAGTGAAAGCGATTGTGAATCACGTGTTCATGATCTTGCTATACAGATTCATATCAAGAACGAAATATCTAGATTAAGCATGCATAAAGTGATAGGACAACAAGAAATATACCTTTGAAGAACACTTTCTTCTTGTACTCTTTCTCCAAAGATCACGATCTCAACGACCCAAACTCAACACATGCGAAGATCAACCACTAAATATTCTCCGTTGTTCTCTATGTGAGGGAGGAATGTGGGTTCCTTTAGGTTGAGGGAAGTGTGTTTTTGGAACTCTTTCCAACAACACAAATATGGAGAACTATATAACTGCACAAAATGGCTTCATCTAAAGTTGCATCCCATGCAACTATTTATAGGGAAATAGGATGGAAATTACCATCCTATCCTTTATTCATTCTCTCATTAGTACATAGTTAATTTGTGAATCCAATTCACATTAAAACTATATATTATATCAATTATATCACATATAATTGATATAACACCTCATATATGAAATTAAACACTTCAATTTCATTCCTAACTTTATACCCTCAATATTACCATGTTGAGCCAACGGAGGGACCTAATGGACCTACAGTTCATGAGCTCCAATGATGCGAGATTAACTGATCAAACTCTTTGTTCCGGTTAATCAATATTCATTAACTACAAGTTACTCCACTATAGACTTGCAGTTGCACTCTCCTCACTGTAGATTATATGGTGTCCATCGATATAATCATTACCCATGAGTCGACCCTTCACAAGTTGTTCGTAATCATAGTTGGGTCAAATTATCGTTTTAACCCTCTGATTATCTCTTGCTCCTTAAGCACCACTGATTCTTTAGTAAACAACAACAAGTCTATGGTCCTACCATAAAATCAACCCCTCTTAAGCTAGTTTAGAGGGTTGGGCCCCGTGGTTCAAGACCCAGACTCAGTTCTTAAGGGAACAACCTATCTAATTCCTTAGTATAGAAATGAGTGAATTTCATCTTGCAGAGTTAAGTCCCCAGCTACCTACGAGGTTCTGTCCCTGAGAAGGTAGGCTTATTGAGTCGGTTACAAGTCACTCTCACCCATACTAGTCTAAGGACAAACCCCTATAAGCAGGAGTTCTTAACTTGCTAAGGATTGTGTCGAGTCACTAATCGACCATCTATAAATTATATCGAGTCTTATCACATTAGCGGTGTTATCTTTGGTTAGACTAATAATTTCTGATCGATCTTGTATGAACTCTTTATACAGGATGCCCCCACTCGCATGTCATCCACATGAATAAGTTGGATTACCTCATTTGTACTAACTACAAAGTGTGTCGCATCCATGGTGTTACCAGAATAAGGTTTCCAACCTTATTCTTATACCATAGACCATTTAGGTTATTCTCTTGAACATAATCCAAAATAGTGTCAACTACATCGATATTCAAGATCTATTATAACTTTGGAGCTTAGTTTATTGGATTTATAAAGCGAGAATATAATTTCATCAAATCAAATAACTTTTTATTCATTTGACTAAAATTACACAAGTTTAGGGCACATATCCCAACAGAGAGTATATGAACACTGAATTCCAGGACTATATGATAGAACATGGAATTACGTCTCAACTCTCAGCACCTGGTATGCCACAAAAGAATGGTGTATCGAAAAGGAGAAATAGAATCCAGTTGGACATGGTTCTGTCGATGATGAGCTAAGCTCGTTTCCCTGATTCTTTTTGGGGTTACGCAGTGGAGACTGCGGTTTACGTTTTGAACAATGTTTCGTCGAAAAGTGTTTCTGAAACACCTTTCAAACTCTGGAATGGTCATAAAGGCAGTTTACACCATTTCAGGATTAGGGGATGCCCGACCCATGTGGTGGTGTCAAACCCAAAAAAGTTGGAACCCCGTTCAAAGTTGTACCTCTTTGTAGGTTACCCAAAAGAGACAAGAGGTGGTATGTTTTACGATCCTAAGGATAATAGGGTGTTTGTGTCAAAAAACACCACATTCCTTGCGGAAGACCACATCAGGGATCACTTACCAAGGAGTAAGATTGCGTTAAACAAAATGGGCAGTTCATCAACAAGAGTTGCTGATGGTGCTAGTACATCAACAAGTGTCGTTGATCCTAACTTATTTAGTCAAGTCTGTTCTCAGAGTTGAGAATGCCTCGACGTAGTGGGAAGGCTGTGAGACAGCCTGAACGTTACATGAGTTTGGCTGAAACCCAAGTCGTCACCCCTGATGATCACTGCGAGGATCCATTAGTTTGGATATGTGCCCTAAAACTTATGTAATTTTGATCAAATAAATAAAGAGTTTTTATTTTGATAAAATTATATTCTCACTTTATAAATCCAATAAACTAAACTCCAAGGTTATAATATATCTTGAATATCAGTGTAGTAGACACTATTTGGATTGTGTTCAAGAGTATAACCTAAATGGTCTATGGTATAAGAATAAGGTTAGATGTAACACCATGGATATGATCCACTTTGTAGTTAGTACAAATGAGGTAATCCAACTCATTTATATGGATGACATGCGAGTAGGGGCATCCTGTATGAAGAGTTCATACAAGACCGGACTGCAAATTATTAGTCTGACCATTATAACGCCGTTAACAGGATAAGACTGATAATTTATAGATGGTCATTAGTGACTCGACCTAAATCCTAAGCAAGTTAAGAACTCCTGCTTATAGGGTTTGACCTTAGACTAGTATGGGTGAGAGTGGCCTGTAACCGACTCAATAAGCCCACCTTCTTAGGGACAGAACCTCGTAGGTAGCTGGGGACTTAACTATGTAAGATGAAATTCACTCATTCCTATACTAAGGAATAAGATAGGTTGTTCCCTTAAGAACTGAGTTCAGGTCTTGAACAATGGGGCCCCGCCCTCTAAACTGGCTTAAGAGGGTATGAGTTTATGGTAGGACCATAGACTTGTTGTTCATTAGAGGATCCGTGGTGCTTAAGGAACAAAGAGATAATCACAGGGGTAAAACGGTAATTTGACCCAACTGTGATTACGAACAACCTGTGAAGGGTCGACTCATGGGTAATGATTATATCAATGGACACAATATAATCTACAGTGAGGAGAGTACAACTACAAGTCTATAGTGGAGTGACTTGTAGTTAATGAATATTGATTAACTGGATCAAAGAGTTTGATCAGTTAATCTCACATCATTGGAGCTCATGAACTGTAGTTCCATTAGGTCTCTCTGTTGGCTCAACATGATAATATTGAGGGTATAAAGTTAGGAATGAGATTGAAGTGTTCAATTTCATATATGGGGTGTTATATCAATTATATGTGATATAATTGATATAAAATATGGTTTTAATGTGAATTAGATTCACATATTAACTATATACTAATGAGAGAATGAAGGAGGGATAGGATGATAATTTCCATCCTATTTCCCTATAAATAGTTGCATGAGATGCAACTTTGGTTAAGGCTTTTGACATAAAACCCTAGAGTTCAAATTTTGTGTTGGAAAGAGTTCCAAACAAAATTCTATCTCAAACCTCCACATCTCATCGTAAAGAAATCCACCTTCCTCCCTCACCTAGAGAACAACGGAGAAGATCTAGTGGTGAATCTTCATACGTTCGGGTTCGTGTTGCTGAGATCGTGATCGTGGGAGAAGGAGCTCGTGAAGAAAGCAATCTTCAAAGATATATTACTTGTTGTCATATGTTATATTACATGCTTAATCTTAGTTATTTTGTTCTTGAATGAAATCTACGTAACAAAATCATGAACACGTGATTTACAATCGCTTTCGTTGCGGGATTCGTTTCCTTCACCATTGACCTATGATCAGGCAATGGTTGACATTGACAAAGACGAATGTATTAAAGGGACTAGGAAATAGAGTTGATGTACTTCAATTCCGTACGGGAGCTTGTAGACCAACTGGATGGGGTCAAACCTATTGGTTGCAAGTGGATCTACAAGCATGAACGTGGCATAGATGGGAAGGTGCAGACCTTCAAAGCCAGAATAGTGGCAAAGGGTTTTACCCAGGTTGAAGGGATCGACTATGAGGAAACCTTTTCTCCGATTGCCATGGTAAAGTCTATTAGGATCCTCTTAGCCATCGCCGCATATTATGACTATGAGGTATGGTAGATAGATGTAAAGACGACCTTTTTGAATGACAATCTTGACGAGACCATCTACATGGACTAGCCCAAGGGGTTCATTACTCAAGGCCAAGAGCAAAAGGTTTGTCAGCTTCAAAGGTCTATTTATGGACTGAAACAGGCCTCGAGGTCTTGGAATATAAGATTTGATGAGGCTATCAAATCTTATGGCTCTAATCAGAATGTTGATGAGCCTTGTGTCTATAAGAAAATCATCAATAACACTATCACATTTCTGATATTATATGTGGATGATATCCTGCTCATTGGGAATGATGTAGGATTTCTTACTGACATTAAGGAATGGTTGGCTTCGCAATTCCAAATGAAACATTTGGGAGAGGTCGAGTATGTTCTAGGCTCAGATAGTCCGGAACCGGAAGAACAGAATGTTAGCCATGTCTCAGGCATCAAATATTGACAAGATGTTGTCTCGGTATAAGATGCAGAACACTAAGAAGGGTTTGCTGCCTTTCAGGCATGAGGTTCACTTGTCTAAGGATCAATGTCCTAAGACGCCTCAAGAAGTTGAGGATATGAGACGGATCTCTTATGCTTCAGCTGTAGGGAGCCTTATGTACGTCATGTTGTGTACTAAGCCCGACATCTGTTATGCAGTTGAGATTGTCAGTAGGTATTTATCCAATCCAGGATTAGATCATTAGACAACTATTATGGAAATCCTCAAGTATCTTAGGAGAACGAGGAACTACAACCTTGTGTATGGAAGTGGGGATTTGATCCTTACGAGATACACAAACTCTGACTTTCAGACCGATAAGGATTCTAGAAAATCCACATCGGGGTCAACGTTCATTCTGAATAGAGGAGCTGTAGTGTGGCGAAGCATCAAGCAGGGATGCATATCCGATTCCACGATGGAAGTCGAGTATGTCGCGGCTTGTGAAGCTGCAAAGGAAGTTGTTTGGCTTAGGAAGTTCATGCTCGATTTGGAAGTTGTTCTAAATATGAACTTGCCAGTGACCCTGTTTTATGGCAACATTAGTGCAGTAGCCAACTCGAGAGAACCTCGGAGTCATAAGAGGGGCAAGCATATTTCGTAAGTATCACCTTATACGGGAGATTGTGCACCACGGAGACGTGACAATCACGCAGATAGTTTCGGAGAACAACGTTGTTGATCCATTTACAAAAGCCCTCACGACTAAGGTGTTTGAGGGTCACCTAGAGAGTGTAGGTCTTCGAGTGCTTCCTGACTAGGGCAAGTGGGAGTATTGTAAAGAGGTATTCAATGCCCTAGTTTATTGTATTAACTTTTGTATTATTGTACATTTGAGAAATGTATTATGTACTCCACTAGCTTAGTTCAAGTGGGAGTTTGTTGGGGTGTATGCCCTAATCTCGTGTGGATTGTAATATTCATTGTTGCAAATAAATAAGAGTTATTTATTCAAACTTTGTGTCTCGCATATTTATAAACTTAATCCAATAAATTAAGCTCTAGGGTCATATCTTTATGAGAGAATTAGAACTTGAACGGTGTGTAGTGGACACACGGGGAGAATCACATTCGAGTTAATGATCCGAACGGTCGACAATATACGAATATTGTTGGAAACCTAATTTTGGTCACACTGTGGATGCGACCCGCTTTGTATTAGATACAAACGAAGTGACCCAGCTCGTTCATGTGGTTGACATGCGATTGGGGGCATCCTGTGCAATGAGATTGTACAAGACCGGACCGTGAATTATTAGACTTACTGATGTAACACCGTTAACAGTATAGGCTAATAATTTCGTAGATGACCAATAGTGACTCGACTTTAATCTGAGCGTGTTACAGACTCCTGCCTGTGCGGGTATGTCCTTTGACTAGTACGGGTGATGATGGTCACAGTTACTCAACTAATATGCCTATCTTCTCAGGGGCATGACCACGTGGGGAGTTGGGAACTCTACGCGAGATGGAATTCACTCGTTCCCGAATTTAGTGAAACTAGAGGGGTTGTTCCCTTAAGTGCTGTCTCCAGGGCTTTGACAACGAGCGCCCACCCTCCCACTGGCCCGAGAGGGATGTTGTTCATGGTCGGACCATGCAAAGTAGTTGTTCATTAGAGGAACAGTGGGCTTAAGGAGCAAGAGGTAGACACAGGGGTAAAACGGTAATTTGACCAAACTCTGATTACGAACAACCTGCGAAGGATCGACTCACGGGCATTGGTTATATCGATGGACACAACCTGTCCTACAATGATGGGAGTGCAACTACGGGTTTTAGTGAAGTATTACCGTTACTAATGGATGTTGAATAATCGAGTCAAAGAGTTTGACAAGTTAATCTCGGATCATTGGAGCTCATCATCTGTAGGTCCATTAGGTCCCTCGGTTGGCTCAAATTAGACAAATTGAGGGTTTACATTTTGGTGTAAATTTTAAGTTTTCAAATTCATTAATTGGGTATTTATGTCATTTACATGTGATATAGTTGACATAATATATAGTTTGATGTAAATGAGATTCATAATTAAACTATAGGATAGCCTAATTGATTAATTAGTGTTAATTGGAGAAATTGAATTGAGAGAAATTAAATTGAATGTGATTCAATTTAAAATTCCACAATTATGCAAATGAGATTTGTATAATAAGTTATGAGATACCTTATATTATGCAATATACAAATATGATTTGCATATTATATAGTTATGGTAAAATGGTAAATTAGTGGAGATTTTAACTCCACCACACACCATTATATAAAGGTTTTGTGAGAAGCCTTTGGGAGGTCAGTGGTTCATTTTTTGGATTTCACTTCCAAGAACAAAGTGAATTCTCTCTCAAAATCTCTCAAAATCTCTATATTCTCTCCATCCCAAAACCAAAGAGGGTTCCACCACTCTCCCTCAACCTTCCGAGAACAACCGAGAAGTCCTTTTGGATGTGTCCCTATTGTTCGGTTCGAGGAAGGAGGTCGTTGAGATCGTTGGTACGAGAGAGTTCGTGACCGGAGGAGAAAAATATCGAAGAAGAGTTCTTCAACAAGTAATTAACTATTTACTTTTTGTTTTTCTTATCTTTACAGCATGTTTAGCCTAGTTTGTATGTGATGCATTCAATTTTAAGAAATACGAAACACAACGAAACAACGACATCTAACGATGTCTTCCGATGCGGAATTTCCATTCCCTTCATAGAGGACCTTAGATCCTATAGTTTTGCTTGTTGAGCTTGAACCCACGACCCTCGAGAGTCCTTAGTTAGTCCCAAACCTCGGGTTGACGAAGCGAAGATGGAATCGTTGGACGAGGTTCTCCATTTGACGGGATGACTCACGAGTGTTACCCAACGAGCACGGGTGGTTGCATGAGACCCTCCATTCGACGAAATGGCACAAGGGTGTTACCCCGACGAGCACGGGTGGTTTGGCAAGACCCTCCATTCAACGAGACGACTCAGGGGCGTTACCCCGATGATCACGAGTGGCTGGATGAGATCTTCCATTCGACGAGATGACTCAAAGGCGTTACCCTGATGAGGAGGAGTGGTGGGTCACGGTCTTTAGTCTGACAAGAGAGCTTAGGGGGTATTTTCGACGAGCTCGAGGGTCGTTTGGACGTGTCCCTCCGTCAGGTATGTTTGACATGAGGGGTGAATCCCATTGCTAGGGTGTGAGAGTGAGTCACTTTCTCTCACCGTCATTCGTCGACCTAGGTTACGAGACTAGGGGATAAAACTAGAATGTCGGGTTTAGAGCGTGGTCCTTGGGTTGTCTTGAGTTGTGTCCTAGGCGAAGTCTTGGTTGTTTGATGCTTGCTAGCTTTGTGTTGGGCGTGAGTGAGTTGCTTACTGATTATGTTTATACTCACCTGTCTACTTTGATGTTTTTTGTTCTAGGTAAGAAACCGTGAGGCAACGACGACGACTTGGCAAGCCTATGGAGCCCTTCCTTTGTCCTTAGGCCTAATTTTCTTTCCTTTAGGATGCATCGTAGTTGTCTGTTGTCCCTTCCAGTTCTTATTTACTTTAGCTTAATTGTTGTGTTGTTACTTTACAAACTCTGGCTAGTTGTAGGTCCCATTCTAGTGAATTCCTCAGTTTATTCTCTTTTGCATTACTTTTGATGCTTGTTGAAATTTTGATTTGGAGCCCAACCTAATCTTTGATTGAAGTTTGGTGGAGGTTGGACATTTATTGAACCTTAAGGAGTGTTTGAATGGATTTACAGGTTCCAGAAAAATTTTGATTTTCTTCTAATTATGTCATTTTGCTGCTGAAATTTCGGCGCAGATGGTGTGGCTGAGTAAACTTCCTAACTAGGTTCGTCCCAAATTTTAGGGTCATTACAAAAAACGACTTTAATTTTTTATTCTCTATGAAAACATTAGTATTTCTAATGAAAGAATTATGCGAAAATAACTTGAATTTATTATTCTTAAAAGTCATTCACTAATTCGTTAAAAAAAAGCATTCACTAATTATATATAAATACATGGAAACAATACATCCATCCCTCCTCATCTATTGTTAATATACATCTACAAATTATTTAAAAATAAAAGCTCAACTTTTTTATTTATTTATTTTTGAATTGAGTGATTCGAACTCATGATGTTTTAGTCATAAAAGCATATTTTATGTGAGTTGAGTTATACTCTTGTTAACCAACTTTTTTCACTTAATCACATCTATCCTATTTATGAAGAATAATATAGTTTTCAACATCTAAATTATTTTAAAATGTTGGAGCTCCCTATTTTCTTTTTTTAACAAAATTGGAGGTTCCTAATTGTAGCTTGTACATGTAGTCTATATTTGTAATTTATAAGTTTACAAATTAAATAATGGGTTTTAAAAGCATGATCATACTTTAAAAAAATGAATAATTGATCTATGTTGTAAAAATAGGATGGAAACCGGGTATAATTTTACCACTATTTAAATACTAATATAATAATATAATAATAATAATAATAATAATAATAATAATAGGAAATAGGAAATAGGAATTTAATATTAATATGTATAAAATATTAATAATGATAATAATGGAAGTGCTTGGAAAATAGAATATATATATAAAATATAAATATGAGATAGTGGACTTTGTTGGAAAGATAAAATAACAATATATTAGAGAAAGTGGGGGAGAATAATCAAATTGGAGAGGAAATTTTCACCAATGGATGTATCTTACAAAAACCATTACAACAACTATTTATAGGCAATTTGGCAAGGGTGAGTTGGTACAATTGGTAAGAGATGGACATATGGAGGACACTATGGCTATGGAGGCTTTGCCATTTGGCATGAGTATTGAAGGGCACATTGCATGGGCATCTATTATGTGTAATATTTACAATACTCCCCCTTAGATGCCCATTTATATAAAATATGCCTCGTTAAAACCTTATTAGGGAAAAACCCAATGGGATAAAAACCCTAGTGAAGGAAAAAGAGTACATATTTTATATAATACATTTACTCCCCCTCATGACGACATCACTTGAGATCTCTGAGTCTTCGCATCCCAATACTGTGAACCAATTTCTCAAATGTTGTAGTTGGTAATGCTTTTGTAAATATGTCCGCCAAGTTATCCTTTGAACAAATCGTTATCTTCGAGATCTCGCCATTTTCTTCAAGGTCATGAGTGTAGAAAAGCTTCGGAGAGATATGTTTCGTTCTATCTCCTTTGATATATCCTTCTTTGATTTGAGCTATACATGTTGTATTGTCTTCGTATAATATTGTTGGAGGATGTTTACTAGAAGACCAACCACATGTCTCACGAATGTGTTGTGTCATCGATCTTAGCCATACACATTCTCGACTTGCCTCGTGAATTACGAGAATTTCAGCATGATTCGAAGAAGTGGCCGTGATGGTCTGTTTCACCGACCGCCATGATATAGCAGTTCCTCCACATGTAAATAGATAACACATGCGAGATCTAGCTTTGTGTGGATCAGATAGATAACCAGAATCTGCATAACCAACTAGATCAAAACTAGATTTGTTAGAATAAAATAAACCCATATCAATCGTCCCTCGAAGATATCGGAGTACATGCTTAACTCCGTTCCAATGTCTTTTTGTAGGACATGAACTATATCTAGCTAATAAATTTACTGAAAATGCAATATCTGGTCTTGTGTTATTAGCTAGATACATAAGTGCACCAATTGCACTAAGATATGGTACTTCAGGACCAAGAAGTTCTTCATTATCACCTCGAGGTCGAAATATATCTTTCTTTACATCCACTGAACGAACCTCCATTGAAATGTTCAATGGATGTGCTTTATCCATATATAATCTTTTTAAGATTTTCTCTGTATAAGTTGATTGATGAACAAATATCCCATCTGCTAAATATTCAATTTGCAAACCAAGGCAAAATTTTGTTTTTCCAAGATCTTTCATTTGAATTCTTTCTTAAGATATTCTATCGCCTTGGATAACTCTTTCAGAGTTTCAATTATATTTAAGTCATCAACATATACTGATTATAATAGCAAATCTCGATCGAGATTTCTTTATAAAAACACACGGACATATTGGATTATTTCGATATCCTTCTTTCAATGAGATATTCACTCAAAGCGATTATACCACATTCGTCACGATTGTTTTAATCCATATAATGATCTCTGTAACTTTATTGAATATAATTCCCGAGAACTTGATTCATATGTTTATGATATTTTAAATCCTTCTGGGATTTTCATATAAATGTCATTATCCAGAGATCCATATAAATACGCCGTGACTACATTCATTAGATGCATATCAAGTTTTTCATATACAGTCAGACCAATCAAATATCTTAACGTTATTGCATCCACCATAGGAGAATATGTCTCCTCATAATCTATACCAGGTCTTTGCGAGAATCCTTGTGCAACAAGTCTCGCTTTATATCTTGTGACTTCATTCTTTTCATTTCTTTTCCTTACAAATACCCATTTGTATCCCACAGGTTTAACACCTTCTGGTGTTAGGACTACTGGGTCCAAAAATCTCACGTTTTGAAAGTGAGTTCAATTCTGCTTGGATTGCTTCTTTCCACTTCAGCCAATCCTTTCTACGTTTACATTCCTCGATAGATTTTGGATCAAAATCGTCACTTTCATGAATAATATCGTGAGCAACATTATAAGCAAAAATGTTGTCAACAATAATATCATTTCGGTTCCATCTCTTTCCTGTTGTAACATAGTTTATAGAAATTTTATTATTATCCTCAAGCGTTTGATTTTCATCAATACTCTTTTGAGTAGTTGTATTCTGGATTTCTTCTGGAACATCCATATCTTTCATTGAATCATTTTGATTCTCAACTACTTTTCTTTTCCGAGGATTTTTATCTTTGGAACCCATAGGTCTACCACGCTTCTGGCGTGCTCCAGACTCATTATTGACAACTTGTTCTTTTGGGATATCAATTTTTGATGGAGCATTTACTGCTGGTATATATGATTTAGTCACCCTTTTAGCATCTGTGAATGCATCTGGTAATTGATTTGCTATATTTTGCAAATGAATTATCTTTTGAACTTCAAGTTCACATTGATCTCTTCGAGGATCTAAATGAGATAATAACGATGCATTCCACGTAATTTCTTTTTCCAACTTCTTAATTCCTCCCCCTAATGTTGGAAAATTTGTCTCATTAAAATGACAATCAGCAAATCGTGCAATAAATACATCACCCGTCAGGGGTTCAAGATATTTAATAATTGATGGGGAATCATATCCAACATATATTCCTAACCCCCTTTGAGGACCCATCTTAGTACGTTGTGGTGGAGCAATTGGAACATATACTGCACATCCAAAAATTCTCAGATGGGATACATTTGGTTGTTGGCCATAAGCTAATTGCATAGGAGAATATTTATTATAGGATACCGGCCTAATACGTAATAATGATGCAGCGTGTAAAACAGCATGACCCCAGACCGATGTAGGGAGTTTAGCTCTCATAAGTAATGGTCTTTCAATTAATTGCATGCGTTTTATAAATGATTCTGCTAGACCATTTTGTGTATGAACATGAGCTACAGGATGTTCAACATTTATCCCAATTGACATACAATAATTATTAAAAGTTTGGGATGTAAATTCACCAGCATTATCAAGTCTAATTGTCTTAATTGTATAATCAGGAAATTGTGCTCTTAACTTAATTATTTGAGCAAGTAATCTTGCAAATGCAAGATTTCGACTTGATAATAAGCATACATGTGACCATCTGCTGGATGCGTCAATTAATACCATAAAATATCTAAATGGACCACTTGGTGGGTTAATGGGTCCACAAATATCACCTTGAATTCGCTCTAAAAATGCAGGTGATTCAATGCCCACTTTAGCTGGTGATGGTCTAATAATTAATTTCCCTTGAGAGCAAGCATCACATGACAACTCATTGGATTGAAGAATCTTCTGGTTCTTTAAAGGATGTCCATGTGAATTCTCAATAATTTTCCTCATCATTATCGATCTGGATGACCCGATCGATCATGCCAAACACTGAAATATTTTGGGATTCATGAACTTTTGGTTCATTATTGCATAACTTTCGATTACTCGTATATGAGTATAATAT
Source organism: Trichosanthes cucumerina (assembly GCA_036507285.1). Taxonomy (NCBI): domain Eukaryota; kingdom Viridiplantae; phylum Streptophyta; class Magnoliopsida; order Cucurbitales; family Cucurbitaceae; genus Trichosanthes; species Trichosanthes cucumerina. The sequence continues at coordinate 77,025,130 of CM071836.1, forward strand.
AATCCAGAAGAAAAAGCTGGCAGTGTTTCCAATATACGTTTTTCATGTGAAACAATAGATGTGATATAGAGATACTCTATATTATTTTTACGATCAGTTTCAACATGATAACCATTATTACGTATATCTTTGAAACTCAATAGATTTCTTTTTGATTTGCTAGAGAACAAAGCATTATTAATTGAAAATTTTGTTCCTTTAGGTAAGATAAAACTTGCTTTTCCAAAACCTTCAATCAGGTCTGCAGAACCTGATATAGTATTGATTTTTGCTTCCAAAGATTGTCAATTTAGAAAAATATTTTCTGTTTATGAGTATTGTGTGCATAGTTGCGCAGTCTGCTAGACATAAATCCTCATTGCTCATTTTCGGGTTACTCAACATATTGAAATTGTCCATATTTCTTCATTGATAAGAAAGGAAAAGCGATTACAAAAAGTTCTAAATATATATACAAAAACAAGAAAAACATATTATAATTACAAAGCGAAGACTTAATTATACATCTTCATATAAAACATCCTCTACTTGTTTGATTGCATCAATTTTCTCTCCGGAGATTCAAAATAATCACCACATCAAGATGCACCATATTGGAGGGATCAAACACATCATCTTCTTGAATGGCAAGATTCACCTCCACATTCTTCCCTTTTCCCTTTTCCTTCAAGGGAAGCTTGATAGAGATCAACAAGGTGTTTTGACGTACGACAGGTACGTGACCAGTGCCCAGTCATTCCGCACCGGAAACATTTATGTTCATCACCTTTTGAACTTCTATCTTGTGGAGCTTTTCGTTTATGATCATCAGTTCGTGTGGGCTTCTTAAAATTTAATGCCCACCACGAAAATAGGTATTTCTTCCTCTACCGCGTCCCCGACCTCGACTACCGACCACCACGACCTCAACCACGATTATTGAAATTCACAACGTTCACTTCAGGGAATGGTGTTGCTCCAGTTGATCGAGATTCATGATTTTTCATTAATAGCTCGTTATTTTTTTCAGCCACGAGAATACATGAAATTAGTTCTGAATATTTTTTAAAGCCTTTCTCTCGATATTGCTGCTGCAGGAGCATATTCGAGACATGAAAAGTGGAGAATGTCTTCTCTAACATATCAACATCGTAATTCTTTCTCCGCATAATTTTAATTTTGAACTAATTTCGAATAGTGCGGAATTATATTCACTTCATCGATTTGAAGTCCCGCAACCTCAGTGCATCCAATCATAACGAGCTTTTGGAAGAATAAGCGTTTTTTGATGATCGTACCTTTCTTTCAAGCCTTGCCATAGAATGTAGGGATCTTTTATTGTAAGATACTCCATTTTCAATCCCTCGTGAAGATGATGGCGAAGGAAGATCATGGCTTTCGCTTTTTCTTGATTTGATGCATCATTTCCTTCTTTAATGGTTTCTCCAAGATTCATGGAGTCTAAATGGATCTCAGCATCAAGGACCCATGACAAGTAGTTATTTCCATTAATATCCATGGCCGCAAATTCTAATTTTGCAAGATTTGCCATAGTAATACTTCAGTAGAAAAATCGGCAGAGTTTCGTGCTGATAACGTGTTGTAAAAATAGGATGGATACCGGGTATAATTTTACCAATATTTAAATACTAATATACTAATAATAATAATAATAATAATAATAATAATAATAATAATAATAGGAAATAGGAAATAGGAATTTAATATTAATATGTATAAAATATTAATAATGATAATAATGGAAGTGCTTGGAAAATAGAATATATATATAAAATATAAATATGAGATAGTGGACTTTGTTGGAAAGATAAAATAACAATATATTAGAGAAAGTGGGGGAGAATAATCAAATTGGAGAGGAAATTTTCACCAATGGATGTATCTTACAAAAACCATTACAACAACTATTTATAAGCAATTTGGCAAGGGTGAGTTAGTACAATTGGTAAGAGATGGACACATGGAGGACACTATGGCTATGGAGGCTTTGCCATTTGGCATGAGTATTGAAGGGCACATTGCATGGGCATCTATTATGTGTAATATTTACAATAATCTATAAATTTTCTATTTGATAACTACACGTGTTTAGAACAATTTATACAAACTTATTCTCTCTAAAAGCTTATTTAACCTTCTTTTCATGTGCTTCAATGTTGTTTTAGACCAACCGATCTTGGGACATTGATAAATAAAAAAAAGTTTCAATTAAAATTATCTACCCAAAATTGTAAAATTAATTAAATATATGTGACCTTTAATTTATATATTATTGATCCCAATAAATCTTATATTCATTTAAATATGTATTACTTTATTATTTTGTTAATCACATTTTGAGAGACTCTAAATCTTAAAAAAAAAACACTTTTATTATAAACATTACCCATGTAAATGTTCATTCCACATGCCCCTTTGATACCTATGCCAAGTGACAAATTCTCCATAGCCAAAGTGTCTCTCATGTGTCCAACAAAGTCCATTGGTCTCCAAATGGACCACATCATTCTCTCCAAATAGTGGCTTTTGGTGGATAATGAAAAAATATCAATTGGGTGGAAAGTTCTCCACTCTTTTCTCTCTTCCTCCACTTTCTCTCTAATTTTATCCTTTATTTAATTTTGTCATATAATTCCATTATCTTTATTTATAATATATATATATATATATATATCCCACTTTCATTTCCAATTTCCTTTTTATTATTATTATTATATGATTTGGTAAAGTTTTGGTGCCCGATTTTGCTTCCAATTTTTACAACACGTTATCAGCACGAACCTTTGTCATTTTCTTCCCCGCTAAAAGTAGGTCCTTCGGGTAAGTCATTTTTTTTAATAATAAAATGTTATCTTGCATGTTTTATTAATTTGCTAATGTAAATGCAATTCCTTTTTGTATAGTATTACTATGAAAAATCTTGCAAAATTAGAATTCACGACCTTTGCATTAATGGTAATAATTATTTGTCATGTGTGCTTGATGTTGAGATTTATTTAGATACTATGAACCTTGGAGAGACCATTAAAGAGGGGAATACGACATCCAGTCAAGAAAAGACTAAAACCATGATCTTCATTTGTCATCATCTTCACGAGGGATTGAAAATGGAATATCTAACGATAAAAGATCCTTATGTCCTATAGAAGAACTTGAAAGAAAGGTATGATCATCAAACAATTGTTATTCTTCCAAGTGCTCGTTATGATTGGATGCACTTGAGGTTGCAAGATTTTAAATCAGTAAGTGAATATAAATCTGCATTATTCAAAATTAGTTCGAAATTGAAATTATGTGGAGAAAACATATTACTGATGTGGATATGTTAGAGAAGACATTTTCTACCTTCCGTGTCTCGAATATTGTAATGCCCCTACTTTTCTATGACTAAACTCTTAGGGACATTACTACACATGCATGTAATTGTAGGCCAAAAGCTGTAAAACGATCTTTAAATTTCTAATGCAAGTAAATCGTCTTTAGGGATCCCAAAACAAATCATTCAAAACAAGTAAAAGGAGCAGTTTAACATGGCCTGTTAAAATCAAAGAAATAAACTTAACTTTAAAACCATAAAACGACGACATTAGTTATCAAAGAGAATATGCGGAAAACATGACTATTCCCATGGTTTTGGCAACGTGTCTCCGTCACTCGCCCAGCACGTCCTTGGCCTTACCTGAAAAACATTTTTAAAAGAAAGGGTGAGTATTGCAAAACAATACCTGAGTAAGTCACCTCGCTACTCGAGGTTTGGGATATGCATACACATACAATCATGACTTTTAAACACATTTCGAAATGTACATATGCGGGACCTAAAACTTTCTCATATCGTCATGACTATAATACATGACTTCCTTTTTCTTTTAAGTGGCCAATTGGTCATCCCGAGTCATTTCATTTTGAGTCCTCACTGCACTGTAATAATTTGAGTCCTCATGCACTCTGTATGGTTTGAGTCCTCATGACCCCTGTAATTTGACCCATAGGGTCTCTAATGCATGTTTGACCATGCACACAATGCACTCGGGAGACCAATTTCCACATTTTTCATCAAATCATTTCATGGCATACATGACATGCATGAGGTCCCATCATTCAACATAACAATAGTGTACATGCCACTTAACATCATCATTAATATGCAAATCATAATTTCCTCATTGTGGTTTGAAGATAAATATTTTATAGGAAATCATGGAATATTCTCATACAAGATAATCGTAATATCCTCACATAAAATAATTGGATTTTCTTACGTAAAATACAAGGATATTCTCACATAAAATATTGACTTATGCTCACATAAAATAGGGAGATATTTTCACATAAAATCTTAGAATATTCTCACGTAAAATCATCAAACCCTTTTGAGTAAAAATCACTAATTAATTTCGCATAAGATAATGAAATTCATTTTCTTTAATCTCATCTAAAAAGTTCGGCACAAGGTCCCTTACCTCGAGCTTTGATCTCACTCTTTCCTTCTAATTCTTAAATTAGCGGTCCTTTCCAAATAACTCATCAACCAAGAATTCTTCTATTCGTTATCCTACTACACAACTCATCCAATATAAAGAGTCTAAACGAAAGCGTCTATAATTCTCACTTTGCTCCAATTACCTCGACTCGAATAATAAACCGAACGTGGATTTGGTCGCTCCAAAACTTGGAAGTCTTGATCCCGAAATTCGATTCGTTCTACAATATTTTCATGCGAATAATTTCATGCGAAATGCAGATCCAAATAATCCTATACTCAAAATCGAAGAGGTTTCGCGTGGCTCACCTAATTCACCACCTTGACTTTGAATGCTTCTCGAACGCGGCGTAAACAACGAACAACGATCGCTGGTCGGATTCCGACGCGATCGATCCGGGCGTGGATCGGCTGGACTTGGAGATGAAGCGGTCCGCAGCGTGAGCGGCTTCGTGGTGACCGGCTGTTTGAGTCGAAAATGGACGAACGCCGGAGTTCGACGCGACGATCGAACGAGTAAGCTCCGTTCGTTGCTCTGCCGCGCGACTCAGCGTGAACGATCGGAAGCTTTCGTCCGTGGACTCGCGGTCGGGCGTGAGATTCGTGTGACGGCGCGCGGCTCGGATCGGGGTAGCGTTTGGAGTGAACGAGCGCCCGTGACACTACCGGGACCCAAGCCGTTCGTGAACTTCGCCGGCGTGAGTGTCTTCGCTCGAATCGTCGGTGGCGGCTAGGGTAATGGTGGTGAGGGCTTGACTTCTTCGGTCGTGGCTTGCCGGCGGCCTTGACGTACTCCATCGCAAGAAGGCGAACGCTTCGCCGTTCTAAGTACCTCGGCGGGACTACCGGAGTGACGTGAAGTCCCGGCGAGAGCTTGCGGCGGGAAGCGGCTTGGACGGCGGCGGCAAAGAAACTGGATCTAGGGTTCTCGGCTAGGCATGAGTGCAAGAGGAAGGAGAAAGTTGTAGTGAAGCTAGGGTTAGGGCTTTTGTTTGTGATTGCACTTAAGGAGGCTATATACTACAAAATTAGGTTAAATATCGAATGCCTAAAGTAACCCTCAATTAGGCATTAATGACTAAAGTGCCATTGTCCCTTCCTCTTCTTTTAATTTTATAAGAAATTTCATTTTAAAGAGAAATAACTCACTTAACCCATAGGAAATTAGGGTTTCGCTCACACCGAGCTTGAAAATTAACTAATCCGACCTAGCATAAAGACTGTTAGAACAATAACTAAAATAACCAGCCAGTACCTGCAGTTGTGGTCGTCACAAATATGCTCCTACAGCAGCAATATCGAGAGAAAGACTTTAAAAAGTATTCAAAACTCATAGACTTTAAAAAGTATTCAAAACTCATTTCATGTCTACTCGCGGTTGAACAAAATAACGAGCTATTAATGAAAAATCATGAATCTCGGCCAACTGGAGTAACATCATTCCCTGAAGTGAATGCTGTGAATTTTAACAATCGAGATCGAGGTCGTGACCGCGGTAGAAAAAGAAATAATTATTTTCGTGTTGGGCATTATGATTATCCAAAATTCAAAAAATCCACATGAAATGATGATCCCAAAGGAAAAACTCCACAAAATAAGAATGCAAGAGGTGATGAGAATAAATGTTTTCAATGTGGAGTGATTGGGCATTGGTGACGTATTTGTGTACATCAAAACATCTAGTAGATCTCTATCAAGCTTTCCTAAAGGAAAAAGGAAAAAATATAGAAGCATATTTTTCTTATCAAGATAATGATATATTTGACCCATCCAATATGACAAATTTGGATGTGGCAGACTTTTTTGCATCTCCTGAAAAGAAGATTGAAGTAATTGATGGATTAGCAAATGCTTCTTTTGTTTTTGAGAATGTATAGCACTAATGTTTATTTTTATGTTCTTTTTAGCTTTAAACTTTTTGTATGATGTATCTCTTATTGTAATTATTTTTGTTTAATGAAGAAATATGGACACTTTTTATATGTTGAATTGACTCAAAAATGAGAAATGAAGATCTATGTTTGGCAGATTGCATAACTACGCACATAATACTTATAAACAGAAAATATTTTGCTACATTGACAATGTTGGAAGCAAAAGTCAATACTATATCAGGTTCTGCAGACTTGATTGAAGGTTTTGGAAAAATAAGTTTTATCTTGCCTAGAGGAACAAAATTTTCAATTAATAATGCCTTGTTCTCTAGCAAATCAAAGAAAAATTTATTGAGTTTCAAAGATATATGTAATTATGGTTATCATGTTGAAACTGATCGTAAAAATAATATAGAATGTCTCTGTATCACATCTATTGTTTCACATGAAAAATGTATATTAGAAACACTGCCTGCTTTTTCTTATGGATTTTATTATACTCATATACGAGTAATCGAAAGTTATGTAACAATGAACCAGAAGTTCATGAATCCAAAAATATTCAGTGTTTGGCATGATCGATTAGGTCATCTGGGATCAAGAATATTGAGAAAAATTATTGAAAATTCACATGAACATCCATTAAAGAACCAGGAGATTCTTCAATCCAATGAATTGTCATGTGATGCTTACTCTCAAGGAAAATAATCATTAGACCATCACTAGCTAAAGTGGGGACTGAATCACCTACATTTTTGGAACGAATTCATGGTGATATATGTGGACCTATTAACCCACAAAGTGGACCATTTAGATATTTCATTGTACTGATTGACGCATCCAGTAGATGGTCACATATATGTTTATTATCATGTCGAAATCTTGCATTTGCAAGGCTACTTGCTCAAATAATTAAGTTAAGAGCACAGTTTCCTAATTATACAATTAAAGTCATTCGTCTTGATAATGTTGGTGAATTTACATCCCAAGCATTCAATAATTATTGTATGCCCATTGGGATAAATGTTGAACATCCTGTAGAACATGTTCATAGACAAAATGGTTTAGTAGAATCATTTATAAAACGCTTGCAATTAATCACTAGACCAATGCTAATGAGAGCGAAACTACCAATATCTATATGGGGTCATGCCGTTTTGCATGTTGTATCACTGACACATATTATGCCAGTAACTTACAATAAGTACTCCCCAATGCAATTAACTTATGCCCAAGAACCAAATATTTCCCATCTAAGATTTTTTGAATGTGCAGTATATGTTCCAAATTGCTCCATCACAACGTATTAAGACGAGTGATATATTTACATCACGATTTGTTGATTGTCATTTTAATGAAACAATTTTTCCAACATTAGGGGGAGAAATTAAGAAGTTGGAAAAAGAGATTACATGGGATGCATCATTATTATCTCATTTAGATTTCCGTATAGATCAATGTGAACTTGAAGTTCAAAAGATAATTCGTTTGCAAAATATAGCAAATCAATTACCAGATGCATTTACAGATGCTAAGAGAGTAACTAAATCATATATATCATCTGCAAATGTTCCATAAAAAATTGATATCTCAATACAACAAGTTGTCACTAATGAGTATGAGGCACACCGAAGCGTGGTAGACCTATGGGTTCTAAAGATAAAAATCCTCGAAAAAGAAAAGTAGTCAATGATCAAGTAAAAGATATGGATGTTCCAGAAGAAATCCAGAATACAACTACTGATAAAAGTATTGATGAAAGTCAAATACTTGAGGATAATAATGAAATTTCTTAAAAATTATGTTACATCAGGAAAGAGATGAAACCGAAATGATATAGTTGTTGACAAGATTTTTGCTTACAATGTTGCACATGATATTATTCATGAAGATGATGTTTCTGATCCAAAATCCATAGAAGAATGTCAACATAGAAAGGATAGATTTAAATGGAAAGAAGCAATCCAGGTATAATTAAACTCACTTTCAAAATGTGAGGGTTTTGGACCAGTAGTCCGGACACCAGAAGGTGTCAAACCTGTGGGATACAAATGGGTATTTGTAAGGAAAAGAAATGAAAAGAATGAGGTCAATAGATATAAAGCGAAACTTGTTGCACAAGGATTTTCGTAAAGACCAGATATTCATTATGAGGAGACATATTCTCCCGTGGTGGATGCAATAACATTGAGATATCTAATTGGCCTGACTGTATATGAAAAGCTTGACATGCATCTGATGGATGTAGTCACGACATATTTATATGGATCTTTGGATAATGACATCTATATGAGAATCCCAGAAAGATTTAAACTGCTAGAAACATATTCTTGGGAATTGTGTATAAAGTTACAAAGATCATTATATGGATTAAAACAATCAGGACGAATGTCGTATAATCTCCTGAGTGGATATTTGTTGAAAGAAAATTATCAAAATAATTCAATATGTCCATGTGTTTTTATAAACAAATCTCAGTCAGGATTCGCTATTATAAATGTATATATTGATGATTTAAATATAATTGGAACTCTTGAAGAGTTATCAGAGGCAATAGAATATCTTAAAAAAGAATTCGAGATGAAAGATTTTGGAAAAACAAAATTTTGCCTTGGTTTGCAAATTGAACATTTAAGAGATGGGATATTTGTTCATCAGTCAACTTATACAGAAAAAATTTTAAAAAGATTTTATATGGATAAAGCACATCCATTGAACATTCCAATGGAAATTCGTTCACTGGATGTAAAGAAAGATATATTTCGATCTCGAGATGACAAACGAAGAGCTCCTTGGTCTTAAAGTACCATATCTTAGTGCAATTAGTGTACTTATGTATCTTGCTAATAATACAAGACCAAATATTGCATTTTGAGTAAATTTATTAGCAAGATATAGTTTTTGTCCAACAAAAAGACACTGGAATGGAATTAAACATATACTTTGTTATATTCGAGGAACAATTGATATGTGGTTGTTTTATTCTAACAAATCCAATTTTGATCTAGCTGGTTATGCAGATTCTAGATATTTATCTAATCCACACAAAGCTAGATCTCAAATAGGTTATCTGTTCACATGTAGAGGAACTGTCATATCATGGCGATCAGTGAAACAGACCATAACAACCACTTCTTCAAATCATGCCGAAATTCTTGCAATTCACGAAGCAAGTTGAGAATATGTATGACTAAGATCGATGACTCAACATATTCGTGAAACATGTGGTCTGTCTTCTAGTAAACATCTTCTAACAATATTATATGAAGACAATACAACCTGTATAGGCCAAATCAAGGGAGGATATATCAAACGAGATATAATGAAGCATATTTCATCAAAGCTTTTCTACACTCATGATCTTGAAGAAAATGAGGACATCACTGTACAACAAATTTGTTCGAAGGATAATGTGGCAGATTTATTTACGAAGGCATTACCAATGACAACCTTTGAGAAATTAGTACATAACATTAGAATGCGATGACTCAAAGACTTTAAATGATGTCTACATGAAGGGGAGTGAATGTATTACAGTAAACTATATAAAATATGTACTCTTTTTCCTTCACTAGGGTTTTTATTCCCATTGGATTTTTCCCTAGTAAGGTTTTAACAAGACATTAATCCCTAGCTTGAAGAACCTTTTGGTTTCTTTAATTGAAGAAGAAACCAATGGATTAAGTAGGATTGATCAGAATTTTTCTGATTTACGTTTTTCAGACCTTTCTCCCATCTCTCTTCAAATTCTCTCTATCAAACATCCCACAATCCGTTCCAAGGCTTGAGGATAGTAGGGAAGACATTAGAGGTTGTCCACAAAGTGTTTGTGACAAGAAATTGTAACGCCCCAATAACCCAATTACCGTTTGGTTTGTGTTTTGGATTAAATTATTGGAAAGTAAATTGGGTGGATCTTGAAGTTGTGAAATTAATTTATGTTTTTGGCACAATTAAAGGATTATATATAGAGACAATTGTATATAATCTTATTTGGAAATATTTACCTAGGATTGATAGCAAAAATGGTGGTTTTTGATAAAGGAAGGGGCACTTTAGTAATTTGAATAATAGAAATTAGGGCTTTCCAAGGCATTTTGTCCTACTATAGCACGAATCCCAAGGTGTGTTTTCTTCTTCCTCCATCTTCACGAAAAAGAGAGCCAGCCGTCTGCCCTGTTTTCCGACCGAGCAACCAGATGACGCCGCCATTCGAGTCGTCTGCAAGCCGAGTTCGATGTTCTTCGCTGCCGATCGTCGAGCCTCATCGCAACCACCGCCAGACGCAAATCGCAACGGCGAATACCATGAGTCGTCGGTCCCGCCGCAGCACCGTGAGCCGCGTCTCGCGCAAGTCGCCATCCTCGCGCAGAGCGGCCAGAGCTCGCCGTCGATTGGGAGGCTCTTCTGCATATAGTTACTCCAGGCGTCGGTCGAGCAATGTCCTTCACTAGCCGCTGCGAACGACCGTCGAACCGAAGGAGCTTCGCCGGAGTTTCTGAAGCTAGACCATCGGGTCGACCCGCGAGCTTCCGCCACCGTTGGTTCGAGTTTTGGGGATATGTTTGACCGGTTTTCGAGAATTAGCTATTGGTTCGGAATAGATCGACTCACGAGCTTCACGGATCCGACCTCCACGCGCCAAGACGCGCGCCGCCGTGCGCTCCGCCACGCGCCGTGCTCAAGATCGCCAATTGCCTCCGCTTTCGCTTCCCGAGTCCGTTTCAAGTTGCTGTTAGTGGTAATCCGACTTAGTTATTGTTGAATTTTGATTATAAGCGTCTTTAAGTAAGATTTAGTTATGAACCTTATTTGTGGTATAGGAGAGTTTGAAATTGAGTGTCGAGTTGAACGTGAAAGAAAAGGCAAGATGTTAGGAGCTCTTGGAGATCTTTGATCAAAACCCAAGGTAAGGGATTTTCTACAAACGATCTTAAAAAGGGAAGTGAATACGATTTCTTGAAATATGTATTTGTTTTAAAAGATGAAAGTTGAGGATTTATTTCAAAAGGTGAATTTCCAAAACTCATGCTTAGGGCTTGAATTTAGAAAACGAATATTTCAAAGGGTTTTCGAGGACCTCGAGTGAATGATTTTCTAGAAAGGAACTTGATGATTTAAGGGTTTGAGAGAACCCGAGCTGAAATGATTTCAAAGTATTTGGAATAAATTTTGATACAGTTATGAATAGTTATGTAATTTGAGATCTTTCATACCTGTCACTGTGTTGGATATATATATATATGTATTTTAATTGCAAACGTATTTATGATTTATGATTGAAAGTCATGCTATGATTTATGATTTATATGATTGTTGCATCATTATGAATGCATAAGTATATCTGACTGACATATGGGACTTCATGCATATTGTATGTATATGAACATGTCATGTAGGCTGTGGCAATTGGTTTCCTGAGAACTTATGCATGGTAAAACATGCATCGAGACCCTATGGGTCAATATTACAGGGTCCGTGAGGACTCAATATTACAGTGGGTCCGTGAGGGACTCATTATTACAGAGAGTCCTGTGAGGACTCAAACCTACTGAGGGTCCTGTGAGAGGACTCAAACATACAGTGGGTCCTGTGAGGGACTCAAAATGAAAAGACTGTGTAGACTCAATTGACCACACATAGCCAAAGAGAAAAAGTCATGATTTTATGAGAAAGTTTTAGGTCCCATTACAGAAAGTTTGATGATTTTAAAAGTCACGAACAATAGTCATGTTTAAAAGTCAGTTTTGAAGGAAAATCATATGCATGTGTTTGCATTTCCCGACCCCCACTTACTGGGTATTTTATAATACTCATCCTCTACCTTCGTTGTGTTTTCTCTGTTTTAAAAATGTTTTGTGTAGAGTCGAGAGCATACCAAAGTAGTGGCATGGATGCGCCATGTAAGCCATGGGAACCGAGTCATGAATTCTGCATCAATGATTTAGAAATAATTTTTAAATGATTATTGTCTTCCGCTTATGTAACATTGAGTTTTGAAACTAGAGGCCGAACTTGGTTATGTTTCTTGTAAACGTTTTGTACCATGGGATCCCAAAATAAATTGACTTTTATTTAGCAACTTTTACTTATTTAATTTCAGTTAGGGCCTCGAATGCATGCATGAGTAGTAATGTCCCTAGGAATTTATGTAATAAAAGTAGGGTCGTTACAAGAAATTGCCTACGGATTAGGAGAATTTTGAGCTACAAAGGTATGAGTTCTTATTCTCTGTTTTTCTAGATTTGAGCATGCTTTTTGTTTTGTAAAATTAATCAACTTAGAGTGTTCAAGATCCGAAATTGCTTCCACTTTCTTAATATACACTCTTTCACTTTCATGCCTTGTAACGAGGCAAGTATTTATAATGGATGATTTAGGTTTGTAAATTTTGTTCAACTTTAATTGTCCTTTCTCTTTTTGGTTAGGTTATTAGCATCAAAAGCAAATAGTTAATACTGGAAGCTTTTAAGAAAATGAGAGATAATCGTATTGGCGGCCTTCCAGTTGTCGAGGGCCCAAAGAAAAGGATTGTGGGAAATATAAGTATAAGAGACATAAGATATTTATTGCTTAAACCTGAACTTTTCTCCAATTTTAGGTAGGATAAAAGGCATGACTTTTCATTATGTACGTTGAATTAGACTTACCGGCGTAACTGCTTAAACATCATGTAATATGCAAATCAACAGAAACTCATGTCAAATAATATCACAATCTATTTTAAGAAAAACAAAGAAATTCAAATGGTACTATTGGACTTACCGGTGTGAAGCAACAAGATCGACGACAATAAGTATTGAACAAGGGAGGCATGATCGATGGGACGATGTAGGTGACGGTGGCTTAGAGGAAGAAGATGAAACTATATGACAACATCGGTGGTGGCTTAGAAAGGAGGGAAGTCGACGGACAGTGACGACGACGACTCAGATGAGAGAGAAATTGACAAACGACGAAGAGTCAAAAGAAGAAAGGTTGATGGTGGGGGTCTCCAGCGGCGGTATACAGATGAAGAAGATAGTGTAAAACGAATAAGGGTTTTGGTTTTGTTTTTTTTAATAATAATTAAACCAAACGGCATCGTTTCGCCTAACATTTTAATGATAACAAAAAAAATCCCTCTATGTTGACTGTTCTTTCCCATCAATAAAAGCCTTATATATTGACGGGTGTGGACTGTCAACGAAATCTTTTTGTTGACCCTAAGTAACTGTCTATAAATTCTATGTATGTTGTCGGTTATTGGCCGTCAACAAAAGCCCCTTTATGAGCGTCAACAAATCAATATAAAGTTGACGTGTATTAGCCGTCAAGGAAGACAAAACACGGAGCTTAATCATTTTTTATGGAATTTTTCGAAATTACTGTCAATAAAGCTATAAATATTGAGGGTTTATTGCGTCAACTTAAATATAGACATTTTTTGACGTTTGATAGTTGTCAATATATTCATTTCTTAATTAATAATTAATTTTAAAGTGAAGTTGATTCTTTTATTGATTGATTTTTGTCCCAAGCATCAACAATTTGAAAAAGTTATACGTCAATAAAGGCCAAATTTGTAGTAGTGCATATTTTATATAAATGGGCATTTAAGGGGGAGTATTATAAACATTACACATGTAAATGGTAATTCCACATGCTCCTTTGATACCTATGCCAAGTGGCAAATTCTCCATAGCCAAAGTGTCTCCTATGTGTCCAACAAAGCCCATAGATTGGTGTCCAAATTGACCACATCATGCTTTCTAAATTGCTTATAAATAGTAGTTTTTATTGGATAATGAAAAATATCATTTGGGTGAAAGTTCTACACTCTTTTCTCTCTTCCTCCACTTTCTCTCTAATTTTATCATTTATTTAATTTTCTATATAATTCCACTATCTTTATTTAATATATATATATATATATATATATCCCACTTTCATTTCCAATTTCTTTTATTATTATTATATTATTTGGTAAAGTTTCGGTGTCCAGTTTTGCCTCCAATTTTCACAACAACTTTTGAATTGTTCAATATGGTTATTATTTTTTGAAAAATAATAGGTAGATATGATATAGTAAAAAAATATATATATATGTATTGTTTTGTTATTTTGTTAATCACAAATATTGTTTAATGTAACATCCGACTTTTTGAGAGGCTTTAATTTAAGAATTTTGGAGTAAAAATTTGGTTTATTAGATTGTTGGGCTAAATTGAGATTTAGAGGTTTGAAAAGGGTAATTTTTGTATTAAAAAAAAGAAAGAGTAAAGCCCTAAATCCCCTTTCTTTCCCCCTTTTCTTATTCTCTCTCTTCCTCTAATTCTCCTCCACAAAAGAAAACAACCTCTTCACTGATTTTCTTCTTCTTCATCATCAAGTTGCACGCCTCAGATCTGCATTTCCCCTTGTAACCCGATGGCAGGAGTTCGTTTTGCCGATGACCTTCAGCAGGTGGTGCGACGCCTTCACCCAAACACGAGCACCATCACCCTCGCCGTTGCACCATTGCACGCCATTTGCAAAACAACCGTCGTTGCACATCGTTCCACCATCACAGACTGCTCGCGAACCACCCACGCTCATGTTGCACTCCGTCGAGCGTCGATCTGCGTCGTCGAATTGTTTGGCACGTGAGCAACGATGCTTTCGAACCCCTGTGGTTCGAATGAGTTCGTCTCTGCAAGATTTATTAATGAATCCAACTCGTTTCGACACAGGTACCTATTGTGATTGAAGGTTGTTTTGGGGTGAATTCAGATTGTTAGAGTTGCTGTCCAGCGGACGTTGATTTTGATTTTAGAGTGAGTCCGTTTGAGGCGTTTTAGTTAAGCTACACTTGAGATTTATGTTACTTGGCACATGTTTCAGGACATTCAATTGGGTTTAGGAGATGTTTTGGTGTTTTAAAGTTATTCATGACATGTTGGACATTCCTTATGGTTAGCCATTGCACGTGGAGATCGGATTCTCGAACAAGCGCTACATCGATATCAAAAACAGCAAGCAGAAAATTTTATTTTGGGATTTTTCTTGTCGATTCAGGATCAAACAATTAAGCTCTAGGTTTCCTCGAATCTTGGAGTAAGCCAAGGTAAATAGTCATTTGGATTTAAGCCCCTTAAGCTATTGTTTGATTTGATTATGTGAAGAACTTTTGTGAATTGTGAAAGTATGCATGAAATTGTGTCTTATGATACGTTTGATGGTTGAAGAAATTGTAGGGAAGTTGTATGAGCTAGATGGCCTAAGTGTGTGGCTATAACGGAGTTAGGGGCTTACGGTTTTGAGCTTGCATGGTACCTTAAGAGATTGCCTATTTATTGGTTGAGTTTTGGTTATGTTGGCGGTTATTTGGGAAAAGACATGCTTGTTTAAATATGGGTGTGTGAGGCAAGGTGTAGTGGACCAAACCAATCAGATGATTATTCTAATGAGCTTAAGGTCGCCTAAGCGTGAGCCATTCTTGTTAAAGAGTTCGAAGTTACAAATTAATGTTTTGGTTACTATGAATTGGGCCAAATGTGGCCCTTGGGTACAATGCTTAAGTTTCGATTTGTATTTAAGTCGTTTGGATCGTTATAACTATTTGGTTGGATGTCAAAGGTGAACCCTAGACAATGTTAATGACCTGCCATTTTCTTTGAATTGTTTTTAGCAAGCTTGTGTTTAACTTATGAAGGAAGTGATTGTTTTATGATTCTCGAATCGATGTAAGTAGCCAGTTGGATCTGGCAAGCATGCTCATAAGTGAGAGAGCTTACTTGCATAGATTGTAAAATGAAATCTTACGTTGTTGTGTATGTTAGAGGGTGCTTGGCTCCTTGAGTTGAGTTGAGTTGGCTTGAGTATTTTCATGCTTGTGATTGTTGTCTGGATGTCCCCGTTGGCTCTTGGAGCATGCCTATGACTTGTTTAGCATGTGTACCTTTTGGTTTAGTTGTTTGTTTTGCTTGAAGCATGTTAGCTTACTTGTTTAGCACGGTTTCCTCATGGACTAGCTATTTGCTTGTTGATTGGAGCATGTTATTTGACTTATTGTGAATCTTGTTGGGTTGTGTGCGCTTGTTGTGGTGCTCGATCTGTTCGTCCATGTGGCGATATGTTGTAGTAGGCCTAGGATGCGGAGCCTAGCTTTTGTTGCAAATCCAAGTAGGCCCAATGTGTTGGTCAACCTTGTGGCGAGTTTGGTGGGTCGGGCAGAGGAGAGTAACCTTGTGGTGAAGTGGTTAGGTCCAGTATGGAGATACCCTATCTGTTGGGGTTTATGCCCTAAACATGTGTAGTTTTGTAATAATGATATTTCAAATAAATAAAGATGTTATTTATTATATTTTCGCACATAAATCTAAATCCAATAAAGAAGTTCCAAGGTTTTAATGTTCGTCTTGAATAATTATGTAGTGGACACAAGTTGGATGAAGTTGTTCAAGTATAACCTGAATGGTCTATGGTACATGCATAAGGATGGAAACCTTATATTGGTAACACTATGGATGCGACCCGCTTTGTATTTAGTACAAACGAGGTAATCCAACTCATTCCTGTGGTAGACATGCAAGTGAGGGCATCCTGTATAATGAGATTATACAAGACCGGACCGCAAATTATTAACCTATAGTGTAACTCCGCTAACAAGATAGGTCTGTCCAAGCAAATTATTGACCTGAATCCTGAACAAGTTACGCACTCCTGCATATGGGGGTTTGTCCTTAGACTAGTATGGGTAAGAGTGGTCTGTAGCCGACTTAATAAGCCTACTTTCTCATGGGCAGAACCTTGTAGGTAGTTGGGAGCTTAACTCTGCAAGATGAAATTCACTCATTCCTAATCTTGAACAACGGGCCCCGCCTTCTTTCTGGCCTAAGAAGGATTAAGTTTATGGTAGGACCATAGACTGATTGTTCATTAGAGGATCAGTGGTGCTTAAGGAGCAAGAGGTAATCACAGGGGTAAAACGGTAATTTGACCCAATTGTGATTACGAACAACCTGTGAAGGGTCAACTCACGGGTGTTGATTATATTAGTGGATACAACACAGTCTACAGTGAGGAGAGTGCGACTACGAGTCTATAGTGGAGTGACTCGTAGTTAATGAATATTGGTTAATTAGATCAAAGTGCTCTCTTGTGTGTGTTGTTGGAAAAGTTCCTAAGCACTCATTCTCTCTCAAATCTCCCCAACTCCAAAAGAGGTTCCCACCACTTTCCCTCTCCTAGAGATACAACGAAGAACGCGAGATCGTTAAGATCGTGAGAACGCGAGATCGTTAAGATCGTGAGAAGGAGAGGAGCAAAGGAGCATGTGCAGTTTTGAGTCTACAAAGGTAATTTACTTGTTGTCCATATTCTAATATGCATGCTTAATCGCTTTTATGTATGTGTTTTACTTGATCTACGTAACACATTACAAGAACAAGCGATTCAAATCGCTTTCGCTGCGAGATTCGATCCCATCAATTGGTATCAGAGCCAATTATGTTCTTTGTTTTTGTTCTAGATCTGTCAAAAACATAGGTGAGATTGCATGAAATTCATGAGATGAATGTTCGTTTGCGAATTAGATGTTTACATTTTTGGCACTTAGATTTACAATTTTTTCATTGAAATGTTCAATGTAAGGGCCCGATGTTTTGGGCAATTTTAATTATAAATCGAGTCTGTAAGTCCGTGTCGATCGAGGCAAAGTGGTTGCTGAGAAGAACAGAGTAAAAACGAGCAAAAACACAAGAAGGCAGTACTGTTCTTGAGGGGAACTGATTTCCCGCAGCGGAACATGTCATGAAACGTCGTTGTTTCGTTGTGCAATGCATTTCTTAAAATTGAACATAACACTTATATTCTAGGCTAAACATGTTAATTACTAGAAGAAAACAGTAACAAATAGGTATATTAACCTCTTGAAGAACCGTTCTTCATTTGCTTTCTTCTCCGGTCACGAACTTCTTCGTATCGACGACCTCTACAACAACGATCCTCGAACTGAACAGTGTGACACCTCCAAAAGCGTTTCTCAGTTCTTCTTGGTAGGTTTGGTTTTGGGTGAGGAGAATGTGCAGAGAGAATGAGAGAGTTCTTTGAGAGAGAGGAGAGCTCTTAGATGTAGAATTCCAAAAAATGAGCAAGTCACTTGCAAAAGGCTTCTTACCAAGCCTTTAAATAATGGTGAAAGGTGAAGTTAAAGTCTCCACTAATTCACCATTTTACCACAACCTTATGATATGCAAATCATATTTGCATATCACATACAATAAGGAATCTCATACCTTATTATACAAATCTCATTTGTATAATTGTGGAATTTTAAATTGAATCACATTCAATTTAATTTATCTCAATCAATTTCTCTAATTAACATTAATTAATCAATTAGGCTATACTATAGTTTATTATGAATCTCATTCACATCAAACTATATATTATGTCAACTATATCACATATAAATGACATAAATACCCAATTAATGAATTTGAACACTTCAAATTCACATCAAACTGTAAACCCTCAATTTATCCAATTTGAGCCAACCGAGGGACCTAATGGACCGACAGATGATGAGCTCCAATGATCCGAGATTAACCTGTCAAACTCTTTGACTCGGTTATTTAATATTCATTAGCTACGGTAATACTCCATTAAAGTCCGTAGTTGCACTCCCATCACTGTAGGACAAGTTGTGTCCATCGATATAACCAATGCTCGTAAGTCGGCCCTTCACAGGTTGTTCGTAGTCACAGCTGGGTCAAATTATTGTTTTACCCTTGTGTCTACCTATTGCTTCTTAAGTCCCACTGCTCCTCTAATGAATAACTATGTTCCATGGTCCAACCATAAACAACATCCCTCTCTGGCCAGCGAGAGACTGGGCGCCTGTTATCCAAGCCCTTGAGACAACACTTAAGGGAACAACCCCTCTAGTTTCCCTAATTCGAGAACGAGTGAATTCCATTCTTGCGTAGTTAAGTTCTCAGCTCCCCACGTGGTCCTGTCCGTGAGATGATAGGCATAATGGGCAAGTAACTGTGACCATCCTCACCCGTACTAGTCAAAGGACAGATCCTCGCAGACAGGAGTTCATAACACACTCAAGATTAAGGATGGGTCACAAATGGTCATCTACGAAGTTATTAGTCCTATACTCTTAACGGTGTTACATCAGTAAGTCTACCGGTCTTGTACAATCTCATTGCACAGGATACCCCCACTCGTATGTCAACCACATGAACGAGTTGGATCACCTCGTTTGTATCTAATACAAAGCGGGTCGCATCCACAGTGTAACCAGGATTAGGTTTCCAACCCTATCTATAGATTCTAGATCGTTCAGGTCATTAACTCGAACGTGAACCTCCCCGTGTATCCACTGCACACCGTTCAAGTTCTAGTTCTCTCATAAGGATATGACTCTGGAGCTTAGTTTAATGGATTAAGTTTATAAATATGCGAGACACAAAGTATTGAAAAAAATAACTCTTATTTATTTCAACACATAATATTACAAACTATACGAGATTAGGGCATACACCCGAACAGTTCTGTGAATGGCATTGCAACGCCACTGCAGCAGGAATGCGGCTGAGAAGATGGCAGCGTTGCAATGCCATTCACGACGTTGCAACGCCGAAGCATTGACGCTAGCACAAGGTGGACAAGTGTTGCAACGCTGTAACCAACGTTGCAACGCCACAATAGTAACGCGTGCAACAACATGCAGAAACGACGATTTTAGCATTTTTTATTATATTTAATATATAAAACATTTTTTTATTTACAAAAATGTTTTATATTTATTTTAATTTATGATTATTAATTTTAATTAATATAATTAGATTATATTAATTGAAATTAATTTTAGGATGCCAAAAATGGTCTAATTTTGCTATTTATTTTTATGCAATTGTTGTATAATATATTATCATGCATAATGTATGCTATTTAGAAAATCTCACCTTAGGTTAAGCATGTTCATGCATCATATTATAATAAAAAGTGTTATATTATATAGTTTGCATGATAAATTAATATAAAGTGTTATATTAATTTTTGGATTGGACTGACATGCATTATAATTCATGAGATGAATGTGTTATATATGTTTTATTATTCACGTGATGGATGATCAAGCAATTATAACATACTATGCATGTCACCTAAGGTAAATTAATTCGTTTTAAAAGGTTTAGAACTTTGGAATTAATTGACCTTAGGTTATCTAGTTCTAAAAGGGTTATCTAGTTCTTAAAGGGTTAATAAACTAGAAACCCTAGATTTATATACTTAGATAAGATTCAATATAAAAGGGTTATATTGATAGACTTAGGTAAAATCATTAGTCAGTTTTAACCTAGGTAAATTTCCTAAAACACTTAAAGTACTTAGTGGGAGGAAAAAGGTGTATATGATACATCGATTTAACCTAGGTAAATTTCCTAAACAACGATCACGTCTCTTCGTTGCACAATCTCCTTGATGAGATGATATTTGCGCTCTATGTGCTTTCCGCGCTTATGGCTTCTAGGTTCTTTAGAATTTGCAACTGCACCATTATTATCACAATAAAGGATGATAGGCAAATTCATATTCGTAACAACTTCCAAATCAGCCAAGAACTTCCTAAGCCATACAGCCTCCTTCACTGCTTCGCAAGCTGCGACATACTCAGCTTCCATGGTGGAGTCAACAATACAACCTTGCTTTATACTCCTCCATACTATAGCTCCTCCGTTAAGAGTGAACACTAATCCCGATATGGATTTCCTCGAATCTATATCAGTCTGAAAATCAGAGTCAATGTATCCTGCAATGATCAAATCCTTCACTCCATACACAAGCATATAGTCCCTCGTTCTCCTTAAATACTTGAGGATATTCTTAACGACAGTCCAATGATCATATTTAGGATTGGACTGATACCTGCTGACAATTCCCACTGCATAGCATATGTCAGGTCGAGTACATAGCATGACATACATCAGACTACCGACAGCTGATGCATAGGGAATGCGTCTCATATCCTCAACTTCTTGAGGTGTCTTAGGACATTGTTCCTTAGAAAGATTAATTCCATACCTGAAAGGTAATAAACCCTTCTTGGAATTCTACATCTCATATCTAATCAACATCTTGCCAATATAAGATGTCTGAGACAACACTAGCGTTTTGTTCTTGAGATTTCGAACAATTTGGATTCAAAGGATAAACTGAGCCTCTCCCAAATCATTCATTTGGAATTGGGTCGCTAGCCATTGCTTAACGCCAGCCAGGAATCCTACATCATTCCCAATGAGCATGATATCGTCTACATATAGAACTAAGAAAGCTACAGTAGTATTGATTATCTTCTTGTAGACACAAGGCTCGTAAATATTCTGTTCAAAGCCATAAGATTTGATCGCAATATCAAATCTTATATTCCAGGATCTAGATGCTTGTTTCAATCCATAAATGGATTATTTCAGCTTGCAAACCTTTTTCTCTTGACCCTGAACTTTGAACCCCTCTGGTTGATCCATATAGATACTCTCTTCAAGATTGCCATTTAGAAAGGATGTCTTGACATCCATTTGTCAAATTTCATAATCATAAAACGTAGCAATGGACAAGAGTATTCTAATCGACTTAAGCATGACAACAGGGGAGAAGGTTTCTTCATAGTCCACCCCTTCCTTTTGGGTATAACCCTTTGCCACAAGCCGAGACTTAAAGGTTTGCACCTTATCGGCTTGATCTCGTTTCCTCTTGTAGATCCATTTGCAACCGATAGGTCTTTCACCATCTGGTTGATCTACAAGTTCTCATACTGAATTGAAGTACATTGACTCCATTTCGAGGTCCATGGCTTTAATCCATTAGTCCCTATCTATATCATTCATTGCCTATTTATAGGTCAATGGATCCCCAACGCCATCATCAGGTATGACGACCTAGCTTTCAGTTAAACCCATGTAACGGTCGGGTTGTCTAACATCCCTCCCACTATGTCGAGGCATTCTCAACTCTTGAGAAGGACCAACTTGATCAACAACTTTTGTTGATTTATCTTAAGCTTCCTTGGGAATCTCGCTCAAGACAATCCTAATACGAGGTTGATGCTCTCTCGTGTGGTCTTCCTCTAAGAACGTGACATTTATCGACACAAGCACCTTGTCCTCCTGAGGATCATAAAACAAACCACCTTTCGTTTCCTTGGAGTATCCTGCGAATAGACATAATTTTGAACGATGTTCCAGTTTTTTTGGACTGGACACTAGCACATGTGCCGAACATCCCAAAATTCTGAAGTGACGTAAACTCCCTTTACGCCATTTCCATAACTCATAGGGCGTTTCTGAAACACTCTTAGAGGGAATCATGTTCAAAATATATGCAACAGCTTCTACTGCATATCCCTAAAATGAACTAGGCAGCTGAGCGTAGCTCATCATGGATCGAACCATGCCTAACAGGCTTCTGTTTCTCCTTTCAGATACACCGTTCTGCTGAGGTGTATCGGGCGCTGAGAGTTGTGATACGATTCCATGTTCTATCATAATGTCTTGGAATCTCAAATCCATATACTCTCAACCTCGATTTGATAGTGTTTTAATCGTTTTACCTAACGAGTTCTCAACCTCTGCCTTATACTCCTTGAACTTTTCAAGGGTTTCGGACTTATGATGCATTAGGTAAAGATAGTCATATCTAGTATAATTATCAATGAAACTGATGAAATATTCATACCCTACTCGTGCCTTGACATTC
This sequence comes from Trichosanthes cucumerina, assembly GCA_036507285.1. Classification (NCBI taxonomy): domain Eukaryota; kingdom Viridiplantae; phylum Streptophyta; class Magnoliopsida; order Cucurbitales; family Cucurbitaceae; genus Trichosanthes; species Trichosanthes cucumerina. Next base: position 77,048,218 of record CM071836.1, read on the forward strand.
ATTGGACCGCAGAGATCTGAATGCACGAGTTCCAAGGGTTCTTTGGCCCTATAACCTTTTCCAGAAAAAGGTCGTTTAGTCATTTTTTCCTCAAGACAGGACTCACATGGTGGTAAAGAGTTGTCCTCTAACTGACTTAGGAGACCACTCTTAACCAATCTCCCAATCCTATGGAGATTAATGTGGCCTAGTCTCAAGTGCCAAAGATAGGTCCTTGGAGAAAGCTTCTGCCTTTTATTTTGAGTATCAGTTGTTTTAAACATCCCGGTGTTCAAAATAGCTTTTATCTCTGTTGGTCTTAACACATATAAGTTGTTTTCAAGTTTAGCAGAACATATTCGTACACCTTTTTTGCAAATGAACGCTTCATTATAATCAAAAGATACTTTATACATATGTTCAAGTACACAAGAGATAGATACAAGATTTCTTTTGATTCCAGGAACCAAAAGTACATTTTATAATAAAATGAATATTTCTCTAAATAATAACTTCATCGCTCACACTGCTCTAGTTAAGACAACCTTTCCTGTTCCAACCCTGAGAGATATCTCACTATCAGCAAACTGCCTCCAGGAACTAGTTTCCTGAAAATAAGAACATACATGGTTAGTGGCTTCTGAATCTAGTATCCAGGCGGAATCATCATGTTTCACTAAACATGTATCAACAACGAGTAAATCATATTTACCTTGTTTTTCTTTCTCAGTTTTCTTTTCCGCAAGGTACTTTGGGCAGTTCCTCTTCCACTGCCTGTTTTCACCACAATGAAAACATTTTCCAGTGGTTTTAGCCTTACGTATGTGAGCTTTTTCCTTCCCTTTATCCTTCTTCTTCTTCTGAATATCCTTATTCTTAGAAAAAAAAAGACCAGACTGAGTCGCTGAGGATGATGCACTTAGAAACTTTCTTGAGGTGATAACGTTTGTTTCCTTCTCTTTTCCCTTTGATTTCATCAGGGACTCGAAAGTCTGGAGCTCGTTGAGTAGAGTAGTCAGATTATACTCTATCTTGTTCATCACCGAATTGGTGCGGAAATGCAGGAAACTCTTCGGAAAAGATTTCATTATAAAGCTGACCTGACTGTTCTCATCAATGGCAACCCCGTTTACCTCTTCCACGTTGAAGTAGACCATCATATTAAGGACATGCTCCCTAACAGAAGTTTCCTCCTTCATTCGAGAGTTGTAAACGTACTTGAGAGCATCATAACGAACCGACGAGGACGGTTGTCCAAACATGGCCTGTAATGATCCCATGATCTCCTTTGCGGTGATCATGCCCTCATGTTTCTTAGACAATACATCAGATATGATGGCTAAGATATAGACCCAGACTTTATCATTAGCCCTAGTTCATTTGTCAAATGCATCCCGAACTGTTTGGGTTGAAGACGAGCTGGGAGGGGAGGGCATTCCTCCGTCAAGACGAACCTTAGATCATCAATCACAAGAATCATATTCAAGTTTGATTTTCATGTTCCAAAGTTATCACCATTAAGTTTGTCGGAGGCGAGTAATTGAATAAAAGAGCTCGACATACTGAAAATAGAACATATTCTAAAGTGGATTGCTTTTATCCCATAACATGCATCCAATTAAGAATTTAGCAAAAGTAATAATGTACCCATAATCTCATTATTGTTTTTGCCACGATACTTCAGTGAGTCAGAGTAACCGCTACCGAGGGGCAGTCAATCACTCCTTCACCGAACCAAGACATTCTTGACTAAATGCTAATACCAGAATAACTCTTATTCCTATAGCATTCTAGTTATCGCAACTTTGGTCAAGATTTCACTAACACTTAGCAATTCTTGTAAGTGTGACCCGCCATTTTCATACCTCAGAGGTCAGCCCCAACAATGCTACCGATTTGAAAAGGCAAAGCTGGGAATGGATCTAAGAGACCCTATCCATTTTTGGAGTTTGAGTTGTTCTAAATCCCATGTTACATCCCTCCGAATGGATGGTGCTACTACGGGCAACCTGCAGGCGCAACATGAAAATCTCACGGTCCAACCTAATGGAGGAGACCATAGAATGTGTTGACACACACTTCCTTCTCCCACTTACTATAAATACTTTCTCCATTCACCTTGCTCTTGATTTATGCAAACACCATCCGAATGGGGATGCCCTATTGACATCACGAGGCCGAGCATAAATCTCATGATATGAACTTCGCGAAGAGCGTTAGAGGAAATTGATATACCATATATACCTTTTCACTCCCACTAAGTATTTTAAACAGTTTGGGTAAACTTTTACTTAGGCATATTTCGGCTAAAACAATACGACCTAAGTCTACCAATATAACTATTATACAGGAATTACCTAAGTCTATTAACCTTTTAATGAACCTAGGTTTATGAGTTTAATTTATTAACTTTTAATTAACGCCACTCACGGAAAAATAATTTATGAACCTCTAGATTAAATTCACTCCCAAGTTGGTTCCCAAGTAGGGATGTTCCGTTTCTGTCACTTTAAGTACCCCAACCTAGCCAAAACCTTCTTTAAACGGAGTCGCTCTTTAATCATAGTTTATAAATTATTGGTTGCCTAATTCTAATCTTATTAGAACTAGATAACCTAAGTTCTAATTAATTCCAATTCTAAAACCATTTTAAAACTAATTAATTAACCTTAGGTTACATGCATTTCTATGTTATAAATTGTTTGATCATTCATCACATGAATATGCATACATTTATAACAAATCCATCACATGAATAAATGCGTAACAGTTATATCAATTCCTATGAAACCCAGAAACATGCATACTATATATTATACCACTTATAACATACTTTCAATGCATGGAGCATGCTTCCTATGGTGAGATTTTAAAATCTATATAGCATACTTTATGCACATACAATAAGGGATTTTAATTAAAACATACATTCACAATGCATAATTAATTAAACACACTAAAGTAGAATGGTTTTGGCATCTAATGCAAGCAAACAACTAAATTATTACAATAATAATCTAGAATTAAAATCAAACCACTTCGAACCAGCTTGCATATGTGTGAACCGGACCTTCAAAAGGTTGAACCAATCTGTAAAAGGCTGAACCGAGCCTCCAACTAATGAAACGAACCTCTAAAATAGAAAAATCGGCCTCGAAATAGTCAGAATCGGTCTATGATCACCTGAACCGGACCAAAATCGAGTTGAACCAGTCCAAAAACCATTGAACCAGTCAAAGGTCATGAACCAGTCAACTCTTTCCTCTTCTTCAATTTCAATCACGCGGGCTGAAGGAACATTTACTATAGCAAATGTGAAAAATAAAAACACAGCAACCTCTGTTTTTCAGTTTCGTGCTTCTTTCACCAAATCGAAGACCTTCCCGAACTCCAATTCACTCAAAACTTTTACAGATTATTCTACACACATTATTGCTAAAATACACTTGAGCAATTTGAAAATAAAGCACAAAATGATGCTCAATTTAAATGCCAAAACTAGATTAACACATTAGACGCCCAGAAAAAATGTATTTCAAAAAACACCCATCATAGAACAAAATAGATCAAATTGAGTGCTCAAAATTGCTCGGATACCAATTGAAAGAGTGTACATTAAGAAAGCAGAAGCAATTTCGGATCTTGAACACTCTAAATTGAACAATTTTACAAAATAAAAAAGTATGCTCAAAACTGGAAAAACAGAGAATAAGAACTCATACTTTTGTAGCTCAAAATTCTCCTAATCCGTAGGCAATTTCTTGTCACAAATACTTTGTGGGCAACCTCTAGTGTCTTTCCTACTATCCTCAGGCCTTAGAACAGATTGTGGGATCTTAATTTGAGAGAATTTGGAAGAAGAGTGACAAATGATCAAAACCGAGAAAATAATGAATTTTCTGCAAAAAAAAAATGTATCCTCTTAAATTCATCTTTAATTAAAGCTTTAATAAGCTATGGGAAGATGTCAGCAAAGGTGTGATGAGGACAATTCCAGAAAGTGATGTTCAATTATGGTGAATTTGAAAAGCAAAAGAGCTTGTTCACCCTTTTAAGTTTGGTCCAATTGAAACTTCTAAATTCATTTGAATTTCATTTATTTTTAATTCAAAATTAATATAAAATTAATTTTAAATTAAAATCAATTTAATAATTTAATTAATTAAAAATTTTAATCAATTAATTTTAAATCATTATTTAATTTAATATCAAATATCAAATTAAATAATTGGACCAATCCCGATTTCTTAAATCGGCAGTACGAACATGAACCCCTATTCATGTTATAAACCAAACTAATTTTTAAATCATATTTAAATATTTTCACCTCTTCTTTATTATAGTTTAATTCATAATTAAACTGTGAAATGTTAAATATATTGTATGTAATTAATGCTCTCTCCCAAAACCGAATTTGAACAATTCAAATTTTTTTCTCTCAAATGTTACAAGACTTAGTCCGAGCTAGTAAGGGGACCTAATGGACCTACAGATCATGAGCTCCAACGATACGAGATTAACAGACCAAACTCTTTAGATATATTTCACTAAAGCCCAGTGGCTGCACTCTCCTCACTGTAGATATATTTTTGTCCACTCGATATAACCATGATTAGTAAGTCGATCCTTCACAGGTTGTTCGTAATTACAGCTGGGTCAAAAATACCGTTTCACCCCTGTAATTACTTCTAGTTCCTTAAGTCCCATTGATCCTCTAATGAACAATTGGTTTGTGGTCCAACCAACAAACCGAATCCCTCTCGGGCCAATGAGAGGGTTGGACCCTTTGTTCAAGACCCGAAGTCATCACTTAAGGGAACAACCTCTCTACTAATCCTTAAAGCGAGTAGGAGTGAATTCCATCTTCCAGAACTATGTTCCCAGCTATCTACCCGATCTTATCCCTGAAATGGGAGGCTTATTGAGTCGGCAATCTCGGGCCACTCTCACCCATGAAAATCTAAAGATAATCCGAATAAATAGGAGTTCATGGCACGCTAAGGATGAAGATCGAGTTACCTAGGTCATCGTATGAATATAGTCAGTTAAGACAGCAAACAGAGTTATAAAGTCTAAGTGACTGTTTCTCGGTTCAGTCTTATGCAAACTCATTGCATAGGACGCCCCCACTCGCATGTCTCCACATGAACGATTCAGGATCACATCGTTTGTACTTTACAAAGTGGGTCGCATCCATAGTGTCCCTAGGATAAGGTACCCACTTTTATGTCACACATAAAGTTTAAGTATACATCCTATAGCCATGGGTTCTTTTTTGGATTAGGGTTTCAAAATATACAATTCACTTTATTCAATAACACCTTTACTGAATAAATCTCAATAACATCTTTATTACAAAATAGAATATACATTCTGTTTACAAACCCACGAATTTTAGGACATAAAACCCAACATACCACACCATCGTCACAAAGGCTAGACCACATAGGCATCACAACCTCTACCAAACCCCCACCGAGCTCACAACTAGTTACATAGTGCACCCTAACTAACGAACAACTAGCCAGTCTCAAGCGTTAATCCTGATAAACAAGCCATCGACATGATTTAACAGCCAACAAGGACATCCAGACAATCACAAGCATAAAATAATTCAAGGTGAAATAAAACCATCCAACAATACACAACAATGCAAACTTCCATTTTACAGGCTACGCAAACAAACTCTCTCACTTATGAGCTTGTTTTCTAGTTCCAACTGACTACTTACCTCGATTTATGATTCCACAAAGCAGCTACCCTTCAAGAGTTGAAAATAAGTTCGCCTGAAACAACCAACAAGAAAATGGTAGTCGATTAGTGTTACGAGGCTTAACTTAAGGCATCCAACCAAAATCAAGACTCATTTCCATCCCTTTGAAGGATTTAGAGTTTCGCTCCTCCAAAAGTCGCTCTTGACTCTAACCACGGTAAACAAATTAAGTCTAACATGAAGAGCCAAAAAATCTAAAGTTGAGAAAACTTACTCTAACATACGCGCCGACAACACTGAGCCAAACTCCGAGATGTCAATGAAATGTCAGTCATAATTCCAACTTTTCCCAAATCAAATTGTACAACAGCTTACTGCTCTGCCCTACAAACCCAACCAAAACAGTCTGAAACTACAACCACCCAACACAGAAAACTGCCATGAGGGATAAAAACTTACTTCCGATGATGACCTAAAACTCTTAATGTCCGGAGAATCACCCGTTCTAGCAAAAAAGAACCCTCAAATCTGCCTTGCTAATCTATCCAAACAACCAAAGGCACACATCAAAGAGGGAGAAGGGAGAGAGAAGAATGAAAGAAGGGGTTGGAGATGTTCGGCCGATGAGGGAGATAGGCGCGACTGACGGCTCGGGACAGCGACATCTACACGAGGAGCTCAGGGCAGCGAGGTCAGCGGCGACAATGGCCACTCTCGACGACAGTTGCGGCTGGAGAGGAAGGTGAAGAGCCCGTTGGGCTAGGGCAACACGCGCTAGAGGTTGCGCGGCGTTGCCCGGGATGAGAAAGGGAGAGACACATGCGAAAAGGATCCCATATGCTTTCTTTTCTTTTTGTCTTTTAAAGAAATTAACAAATTAGAAAAGGAAGAGGAAGGATAAGAAAATGTGCTTACCAGATTGCTTCGTACTGCAACTAACTGCCAAGCCAAAAATCAAACTCAGAAGAGAAGAAGGGATTTGAAATGAGTAGGCTTCACACACCCGACTTAAATAGGCCTTGCTAGGGTAGTCCAAGTCTATTCTAAGCTTTAGAAATATGAGAAATGCCCCAAAATCCTTTAAATTTCAAATTTCGGCCCGAATCACTTAACAATGACACTTGAACCAAAAAGTGACTTAAATTGAACTCAAAATTTAATCTTGACGTACCTGATTTAAACCGGATGTCACATAACCCATGATGTTGTGTTTCAAAATCAAGGGTTTTGAACACTTTATACCAAACATGGTTTTGGGTTTGAATCCCAAAGTCATCCCAACCCATGGAAACCCAAAACCATGGGTCAAACATCCCCTAAACTTTTATAAAGATTTTATACTATAATTTTGGAATGAAAATATAGTGTATATAGATAGTCTATAATAAATGAAAAGGCATTGAATTGTAATAATAAAAAAAATTATTATTTCATAATCCAAATATCATTAATTATCAAACTATTATAAAACTTCTATTTTGCTTTTCAACATAGTATTTATTCTTTCTTCAAAATTTCAAGATTGTTAAAGGTAACAACGAGATACTCAAAAACATTGAAAAAACTTAAACGAAATATGAAAAATTATCATATACAGAATTTAGAAGTCTTTTACTTTCTCATTGGTCAATCTACGACCCTTGGAGTCGACGGCTAGTCGAGCCCAACGACAACCGTTGACGAAACGTATCTCTTTTCATTTCATTTATACTTTATTCTTTACCGTAAAAAATTAATAATAAAGAACTAAACAATGAAAAAAAGATTTAGAAAAAATCAAATGAGATTTTAATATATAAAGTGAATTAAAGGTTTAAAAACTAAACTTTTGAAAACGTGTCTGAAATCATTCATTTTAATATATTTTTAATGATATTTTAGCTTCAAATTTTTTACAACATCAAAAACTCAATCTAATCTAATGTCTCCTCATATTTCTAACACTTTACATTTATCAAAATTTAGAATTAATTATTATGTTAAATTAATTATTAATAATTTAATTTTTATATTTTAAAAAATATTCTTTTTAAATAATAATATACATATTAAAAATTACAAAAATGAAGATGAAAGAATTACAGGAGGAGAAAAGTATGACTGGACAATAAAAGAGAATAAGTTCTTCTAATAATTTATAATAAAAAAAATTAATGTTCGTTTCTAATTTTATTTATTACAACTAGACCAAAATAAAAAAAAATAATAGTAAAGAAATAAACCGTGACAAAAGGGTGAGAAAGAACCAAAAGAGATTTTAGTATATAAAGTTAAACTTACGGTTTAAAAAATAAAAATTTGAAAATGTATATCTAAAATTATTTATTTCAATATATTTTTAATGATATTTTAGCTTCAAATCTTTTACATGGTTTTAAAAGTAATTCTTTTAATTCTAGATTTTGATTTTTTAAAATTATTATCAACATCTTTTAAATTCATGAAAATATTTGACTTGGTATCGTATAGATTCTCGAAAATGCATATATTCAAAAATATTTGTTCTTAAATTTATATGTAATGCCCCTACTTTTAAAACATAATTTCCTAGGGACATTACTACTCATGCATGCATTCGAGGCCCTAACTGAAATTAAATAAGTAAAAGTTGATAAATAAAAATTAATTTAATTTGGGATCCCATAGAAATACAAAACGTTTACAAGAAACATAATTAAGTTCGGCCTCTAGTTTCAAAACTCTGTACTACATAAGCGGAGGACAATAATCATTTAAAATTCTTTCTAAATCATGGATGCGGAATTCATGACTCGGTTCCCATGGCTTCTGTAGCGCACCCATGCCACTCGCCTGGTATGCTCTCGACTCTACCTGAAAACATTTTAAAACACGGAAAACACAACAAAGGTAGAGGGATGAGTATTATAAAATACCCAGTAAGTGGGGGTCGGGAAATGCAAACACAGGCATATGATTTTCCTTCAAATCTGACTTTTAAACATGACTATTATTCGTGACTTTTAAAATCATAAAGCTTTCTGTAATGGGACCTAAATCTTTCTTTCATAAAATCATGACTTTTCTCTTTGGCTATGCGTGGTCAATTGAGTCTACCGAGTCTTTTCATTTTGAGTCCTCACGGACACCCTGTAGGTTTGAGTCCCTCACTGAGACTCCTATAAGTTTGAGTCCCCTGCAGGACCACTGTAATATTGAGTCCTCACGGACCCTGTAATATTGACCCATAGGGTCTCTGATGCATGTTTTACCATGCATAAGTTCTCAGGAGACCAATTGTCACAGCCTACATGACATGTTCATATACATACATTATGCATGAGGTCCCATTATTCAATCAGATATACTTATGCATTCATAATGATGCAACAATCATATAAATCATAAATCATAGCATGACTTTCAATCATAAATCATAATACGTTTGCAATTAAAATACGTATATATATATCCAACACAGTGACAGATATGAAAGATCTCAAATTACACAACTATCCATGACTGTATCAAAATTTATTCCAAATACTTTGAAATCATTTCAGTTTGGGCCCTCTCGAACCCTTAAATCTTTTGGATTCATCTCCAGTTAAAGAGTGAAATACTTTTCTAAACTCTGTCTTCAGATAAATCTTGAAACTCGTTCTTTTTAAAACTAATACTTTCGGAAAACATATTTACTTCCCTTTTTAAAATAATTTATAGAAAAATCTCTTACCATAGCCTTAGCTCCGGCATATCCTATATTTAAATCTCTGACTCAGCAATCCATTCGACTGTGTTCAAAACTCGAGTCTCCTAAATCAACATCATTAATTCCTTAATTAAATTACACAATTAGAAACTTAATTTGAATCCAATCATAGTTAGGCTAAGTTACCACAAACGGACGCTTACAACGAACTCGGGACACGAAACGGAGGCAATTGGTCGGATCCGGAGTGCGGCGGCGCGTGGCCGGAGTGCGGCGGCGCGGCGCGTCTCGGTAGGTGGGACTTAGATCCGGACAGCTCGTGAGCCGATCTATTCAGAACCAACTAGAGAACTTCGAAAACCGACCATAAAACTGATGAACCGGTCAACCCAAAGTGGCGGTTTTTGGTTCGAGTGCTTTCACCGCTGCTTCATTCACGGCGGCTTGAGATCGTTATTCCGCGAGGACGACTTCTCCGACGCGTGCAAAGCAGCGTGCAAGGCGTGGCGAGTGAGGAGGCGTGAATGACGACTTCCGGCAGCTGGTTGCACGACCTTAGGCGGCTCGTGGCTCAAAGGCCGTTGACGAAGCTTTCGCTTGTACCACCATCCAACTGCCGTTATGGCTCCAAGCCCATGACTCGCGTGACAGCGAGGTGTCGTCTTGCGGCGCCCGAGGCTTCGCCGGCGGCTGGAGTTCCGTTGCAGATCAGCAGGGAGCACACGATGGAGACGGCCATGGCGAGGAGTTCTTCTGGTCTTTGAAGCCTCTGATTCTCTTGGTTGGGGCTTGCTGCAGTGAGAAGGAGGGGAAAAAGATGGTTACACAATAATGAGTGTCCACTAGAAGACAAAATTGGGTGCTTTGAAAACCCTAAATTCATTGTTTAATTCCAAAATTACCCCTTTTCTTCAATTTAATTACTAAAATGTCTTTGGGCTTATTTAACTTCTTTTTAAGAGGTCTTTAATCAATCAAATTTTCAATTAACACAATATTACCTTGAATTTGTAACTTCAAAGTCCAATTAATTTAAATTCCAATAAATTAGGCCAAAACACAATTTAAAAGATACTTAAAGTTCTGGGGCGTTACATTATATATATGTGTATATATATGTGTGTATATATATCTATAAAATTTTTAAATATTAGTTTACTTTCATAATGATTTAATAGATTCTCGAAAATACATATTCAAAAATATTATTTTTTTTCGTTTTTGTTATTAAGTTTTTAAATTATCATTAAAAAATTAAAATATTAGTATTTTTTCGTTTTTTAATTAATTTTTTAAATTATCATTAAAAAATATAAATATTAATTAGTTGGAAGATTGAAAATGGTAGAGATTTTAAAATCTTTATTCAAATTGAGGGTAGAAGAGAAAATCTTCCAATTAAGAAGGTCATAATGAGAAATCTTCATTAAGGGCAAAAAAGGAAATCAAGAGTTTCTCTCCTCAAGTGTCATTTATATAGTGTAGATAGATATAATTAAATATATTATAGCCTATCACCTTAAGAGGCGTTTAACCCACCGTTTCAAAATCAGAACCTTTGGATTCGAAACCTTGGAGGTTTGTTCTAGAGAGTTTGAAAGCTTGAGAATCATAAAACAATGTTTGGAGTGCAATGTTTGAAAGTTTGATAATAAAAAAGGTATGTTTAGAGTGTAGTGTTCTAAACTCCAGTTGTATTATTTTATTTTTTTTCTTTGCTACTTTCTTTTTTTTTCCTTACTTTCCAGTGGATCTCTTAATAGTTATAGGACCCTTGTGTAAGTTGAGTCATTTTTTAAAGAACTTTTGGGTGGACATTTCAATTAGTATAAGAATGAGAAAATAAAATTTGATTTGATTGAGTACTTTTGTTGCTTGTCATTTCGAGCATTGTACAATACACTATTTTACCGTTCATTATGATTCATTAATTCTTTACGAATTTGGAAATCAAAGTGATAATTCTTCTAAATCAATATGACAGCTTGGTTATAATTTTTTAGATAGCAGAACTCTAAAAATGAAATAGAAATTAGGTTTTTGCTCATCGTTTGAATTTGATTTAGAAAGCATCATGATCTTAGAAACAAATCGTTGCTTCACCTTAGGCAATTATGGTTTCCTCAAGCGAATTGGAGGTTCCGAGCCTCTTTCAAATTCCTTTGTATTTCCACTATTATGCATGTTTTTTCGATAATTGTTTGTATTATTCACTACAAATCTCTTTATTAATCTATTCATCTCAATTTATTCTCAGTATCCTTGATTGACTTCCTTATTTTTGTTCTAGTGTTTGTTTTTACTTTATATTTATGTATTATAAGTTTCTAAGAATTCATTTAGAAGTTTATAGGATGAAATTTTGTATTTAAATAATTTGGTATTTACGAAATATAAGAATATGTATCAAATTATCCTTCGATTAGATGAAATTTTAATTGTTATATTTTTTTTTTGTTGGCATTTCTTGTTTTAAATATTTGGGAAAATTTTGATTTTTTTGTTGACCAATGATTTTTTTTTTTAAGAATTTGTGAAGAATCAATTTTTTAATTTGAATTTTAAATGGAATTATAGGATTATTTTAGTATCTAGGATACAACTTTTGTTAAGGAGTATTTGTCATTTAAAAAATCTATTCAAAAATTCGAAAAAATCGTTCGGCCATATATATATATATATATATATATATATATATATATATATATTCTATGGTTTTTTTTCAAAATGCACACTTAAATATGACCATTTTTGTCGTTATCCCATGAGAAAGTAGAGCAGAATCATGTGCTGGAAGGGAAAATCATTGGGTTGCACGGTTCAAAACCACTGAATTGTAATGACAAAACCATCAAGTTTGTGTTTAAAAAACCATGAGTTTTGGACACAGTGGTCCAAATACTGTTTGGGGTTTAGATTCCAAAACCAGCCAAACATCGTTAGGGATTGTTTGGGGTGATAAGTGGGTTATAATAACATGTGGAGTTTGAAAGGATCGAATTTTAATGCAGAAGTGTTTAAATCGCTTTTGCCCGCAAATTCATTGTGGGGTTCTCACAAAAATAGAAAACTAGATTAAGCATATTTATGGAAGAAGAATGTTACCTTTGAAGAACTCTTTCTTCACATATTTCTTCTCCAATCTCGATCTCAAACCGATCACGAACACATATCAATCTCAAACACCTCCATTATGGCTACTCCGTTGTTCTCTAGGAGAGGGAGAACAGTAGGAGTTCCCTCTTGGAATTGGGAGAAAATTCTCTTGAGAGAGAATATAGAATAGGGAGAATTAAGAGAACTTTTATGTTTTTGGAGTTTCAAATCCAAAAAAAAAATGAGAGATCAACCATCCAAGTGCATCCAAGTGCACTTATTTATAGAGAGTGATGGTGGAGGTAACTTGCTCTACCTACTCACCCACTAATTCCATAAATGATGCAGTATGCAAATCATATTTGCATAATGCATATTATAAAATATCATATACTTTTATAAATTGAATCATATTCAATTTTCCATATTACTCTCATATTTCCTATTCCATTTAATATGAAACTATTTCATACTAAATTAGACATTTATATTATAATCCAAATATAGTATATAGTTCAATATGAATCATGTTCACATTAAACTATAGACTCGTAGTTGTACTCTCCTCACTGCAGGACAAGTTGTATCCATTAATTTAACCAATGCTCGTGAGTCGACCCTTCACCAGTTGTGTGTAATCATAGTTGGGTCAAATTATCATTTTACCCCTGTAATTACCACTTGCTCCTTAAGGACCAATGATCCTCTAAAGAACAACTCTTTTACGGTCTTACAACAAACAAAGGCCCTCTCGAGCTACTGAGAGAGTGGGGCCGCGTTATTCAAGACTAGGATTTATCCCTTAAGAGAACAACCTATCTAAATTTCCTAGTTCGGGAACGAGTGAATTCCATCTTGTGGAGTTCAGTTGCGAGCTCCCCACGAGGTTTTGTCTCAAAGAAGGTAGGTATATTGAGTCGGCATCTCTAGCCACTCTCACCCATACTAGTCAAAGGACAAACCCCTACAGACGGGAGTTCATAACCCGCTCAAGATTTAGGTCAAGTCACTAATGGTCATCTATAAATTATTAGACTTTATCTGTTAACGGTGTTATATCAATTGGCTAATAATTTGTGGTTCAGTCTTGTACAATCTCATCACACAAGATACCCCCACTCGCATGTCAACTACATGAACGAGTTGGATCACCTCGTTTGTATTGAATACAAAGCATCCATAGTGTTACCAGGATATGGTTCTCAACCTTGTCCATGTACTATAGATCGTTCAGGTTACATACTTGAACATGATCCTAAGTTGTGTGTCTACTACATACTGTTCAATTCCTCATTACAATAACCCTGGAGCTTAATTTATTGGATTAAGTTTAAGTGTGAGTACTCAAGAAAAGATGAAAAACAACTTTTTATTAATTTCATCAAGCATTTACAAACACCACGAGTTTAGGGCATAAAACCCCAACAGAGTTATCTAATATGTATTTAGGATATTGACTTGTGTAGTCTGGATAATAATAGTTTGTATTTTAGGTGCAAAGTTATTTAATTTCATATAATTTTATAATCAAGATCATTATAACCCACACAACGTCTCAAACAGACCCTTAATATTTAGGGGGAGTATAAATTTAACCCACCCAAGTTAAAAATGTTTAAACTAGTTTTAATTTTCAAATATGACTGAAACATTTTTAACTAAAATCTACTAGCTGCATTGGAACAAAAAATACCCATTGGATATTTATAAGTTTATCCTACCTAAAAGAGTGGCTAACAAAAAGGAAAATAGGTTGGAAAAAGTTGAAAAAATGATGAGAGATAGAGGTTATAGAAACAAATGTAACCAGCCATGAATAAAATCTAGAGATAAAAAATTTGAAAAAAAAAACCTTAATTAAGATAAGATATATATTAGTTTTTACACCATTAATGTTCCACCTAAAACCTTTCACCTTTCTCCAACTTAATGTATATAGTGGACCATACATCTCTATTATTTTAACGTATTAAGGAGTAAGAATATGTGTAAATATCCACTCATTAAATAAATGAAAAAAATTAATCTCCAGCCATATGCACTATTAGAGAAGATAAATATATATAATTATTCACTTGACGCCATTAATGATCTACCTAAAACTCTCTTGCCTTTCTCCAACTTAGTGTATAGATTGAAGCATAAATCTATATTTTTTTAACATAATAAATGAGTAGAATATGTGTAAATATTCATCCAACGTGCAAGAATAAATAGAAAAAACTAATTCCCACTCACATGCACAATTAGAAAAGGTAAATAGATCTAATTACTCACTTGATGCTATTAATGTTCCACCTAAAACTCTTTCATCTTTCTCCAACATAGTGTATATACTGAAGCATACATCTTTTTTAAACGTAAATAAATGAGTAGAAAGTTGTGTAAATACCTATCCAACGTGCAAGAATAAACGGAAAAAATTAATCTCCACCCACATGTACAATTAGAGAAGGTAAATATGTGTAATTAGTCACATGAGTACGCCATTAATGCTTCACCAAAAATCCCTCACCTTTCTTCTTGAAGAACAAATTTGAATACCCAAAAAATTGCATGCACTGAAATCCTTGGCCTTACTTTCAATTTGTTGTAATTCTTCCTCCCTTTGATTCACTGCATTGTCGATTGATCGTGAAGTATCATAACTCATTCTTTTGTATTTCGTTTCTTCACTGCTTCCTCTCGCATTGAGGTCCTACGGTGTAAAAGGTACTGATACCAAAACTCATTCCTTTGTATTATTTGTTTCCTTACTGCTTCTTCTTGCATTGAGGTCCTATGGTGTAAAAGGTACTAAGGTCAATTGTTCCTCCCAAGTCTTGTATTCTTCAACCAAGATTCTTTCCCTTCACTGGGAAGGCACTAAAAGGTGGGTTTTTTATATTACATTCATCTTTTTTTCGTTATTTTGTCTTAACCCAAACAAAAAGCATATAGTTTATATATGGGTATATATATAATAATAATAATAATAATAATAACAATAATAATAATAACAACATTATTATTATTATTTACCTTTTTCGCTTTTAAAATCCAACCTCATAACTTTAGGAATTTTTTTAAGGCCTTTCGAAATCTCTACCCCATACTTGGGGGATTTTTTTTTCTTTTTTTAAAAAAAAATTGGTTGAATTGGATTGAAGGTGGACAACAATATATATCAGGGGTAGAATGGACACATTTTTTTTTATTCACACTCTTGTCTGAAAAATCGATAGCCATAATTCCAAATATGAAACATTTTTATCATGCTTTTATTATATGTATTTTAGCCATAATTCCTGACTAGGGCAAGTGGGAGATATGTAACGGGTATTCAATACCCTAGTTTATTGTATTACTTCGTTGTAATTTATGTACATTTCAGAAATGTATTTCCTCCACTAGCTTAGTCCAAGTGGGAGTTTGTTGGGATTTTGTCCTAATCTCGTGTTTGTAAATTACTATTTGAAATTAATAAAGAGTTATTTATTTCATCATTTTGTGTCTCGCATTTTATACGAATTTTGTCCAATAAACTAAGCTCCAGGGTCATTGAATACATGAGAGAATTAGAACTTGAACGGTGTGTAATGGACACACAGGGAGGATCACGTTCGAGTTAATGACCCGAACGGTCTACAGTATATGGATGGGGTTGGAGACCTAATCCTGCATACACTGTGGATGCGGCCCGCTTTGTATTAAAATACAAACGAGGTGATCTGACTCCTTCATGTGGTTGACATGCGAGTGAGGGCATCATGTACAATGAGATTGTACAAGACCGGACCGTGAATTATTAGACCTACTGATGTAACACCGTTGACAGTAAGGACTAATAACTTCGTAGATGACCATTAGTGACTCGACATGAATCCTTAGCGTGTTACGGACTCCTTTCTGCGGAGTCTGTCCTTTGACTAGTACGGGTGAGGGTGGTCACTGTTATTCGCCCAATATGTCAATCTTCTCAAGGATAGGACCAAGTAGGGACCTCAGAACTTAACTACGCAGACGGAATTCACTCGTTCCCGCCTTTTGGGAAACTAGAGGGGTTGTTCCCTTAAGTGCTGTCTCCAGGGCTTGGACAACGGGCGCCCACCCTCTCACTAGCCTGAGAGGGTTGTTGTGTTTGGTCGGACCATAACAACGTTGTTGTTCATTAGAGAAGCAGTGGGGACTTAAGGAGCAAGAAGTAGACACAGGGGTAAAACGGTAATTTGACCCAGCAGTGTCTACGAATAACTTGTGAAGGGTCGACTCATGGGCATTGGTTATATCAGTGGACACGTAATATTCTGCACTGACAGGAGTGCAGCTACGAGCTTTAGTGGAGTGTTACCGTAGCTAATGAATGTTGATTAACCGCGTCAAAGGGTTTGATAGGTTAATCTCGGATCATTGGAGCTCGTCACTGTAGGTCCATTAGGTCCCTCGGTTGGCTCAAACTGGGTTAAAAGAAGGGTTAATGTTTTGGTGTGAATTGAAGTGTTCAAGTTCACTAAAGGGCATTTATGTCATTTATATGAGATATAAATGATATAATATATAGTTTAATGTGAATGAGATTCATAATAAACTATAGGTTAGCCTAATTGTTGAATTAGGGCTAATTGGAGAAATTAGATTGAGAAATATTAAATTGGATGTGATTAAATTTAATAAATCCACAATATTGCAAATGTTATTTGTAATATGAGATATGAGATATCTTATAATATGTGGTTATGCAAATATGATCTACATAACCTATAGTTATGGTAAAATGGTAAATAGGTGGGGATTTCAACTCCGCCTATCTTTATTATTTAAACCCTTCTTGCAAGAAGGATGATAAGGTAATTCTCTCATTTTTGGATTTTCACCAAAAGAAGAGAATAATTCTCTCTCAAATTCTCTCCAGCATTTCTCCACTCAAAAACCAAAAACACCAAGATCCCACAATCTTCCTTCTTCCAAAAGAAGAAGAACCGAGAAGCCGAAGGGTTGTGTTCGGTCTTTGTTAGAGAGAAGGGTTCGAGATCGTTGAGTTCGAGATAGCACGAAGAGTTCGTGGATCGTTGGAAGATTTTTGAAGCACGTCTTCAACAAGTAAGTACTTGTTGTATTTTCTTCCAATTTAAGCATGTTTAGCATATAATCTAAGTGTTAGATTAATTTAACGTTCAATAGTTGCATAACTTCACCACGACGATTCAATCGTCTTCCCCTGCGTGGGAGTTTCATTCCCTTCAATTGGTATCAGAGTCAGGTTGGTTCGATGTTGTGCACTGTTTTTAGTTGAAATTAGGTGGGTAAAGCCTTAATTTATGAGATAAATTGTTGGTTTGCATGATGGATGTTTTCAGTTTTGGCACTAGTTTAGATTTACAATTTTATGTTGATGTGATCAATGTAAAGGCCCGTTGTTTTTGGGCATTTTGTTGTAAATCGAGTCTGTAACTCCGAGTCGTTCGTGGCAAGAGTTGTAGTGAAGAAATCGGAGCGGAAACGGGCTAGAATCGACAAAAAATAACAAAAGGAGCTTGTAGTTCTGTTGACAGCGTTGAGACGTTGTTCATCGGTGTCTCAACGCTGCATATGCGGACGGAGGCCTAGCTATAGAGCAGCGTTGCAACGTCGAGGCGTGGAGCACGCGGGACGTGACGCTGGACGTTACAACGTTGCAACGTTGCCCACGGCATTGCAACGCTATATGCGTAGTGGACGAGTGCAGCAAGCAGTTTGCGAAGTAGTGGGCGGTTGAGTTGTTTCTCAATCGTGGGGTCTTAATTTTCTTCATTTTTTTATTTTTATAAATTGTAAAATGTATTTAACTTATTTATTTATTTTATTAAATAATATTAATATAAAAGTTATATTAATGTTATTTAATTAAATAAATGCCCCTAAGTGCCAAAATCGGTCCATTTTTGCTCTTTAATTATTTTATGCATGAGATGTATGATTTAATTAATTTCTATGTGCATATTGTATGTCATATAGATCTAAAATCTCACGTTAGGTTAAACATTTCATGCATCATTTATATTATAAGAGTTATAATATACAGTTTGCATGATAGGTTATATTATAAGAGTTATAATGTAATTAAATGCATGTTTTGATTTAATTAATATAAGTGTTATATTTTTTACATTACAGTATGCTCATGCATTTATTTTCATGTGATGAAATATTGTGTTATAGTATAGTTATTCATGTGATGAATGATCAAGCACTATAACATAGAAATGCATGTAACCTAAGTTAATTATTAGTTTTAAAGTGTTTAGAACTTGAATAATTAGACTTAGGTTTTCTAGTTCTAATAAAATTAGAATTAGGAAATCAAAATGTAATCTTTGAATGGTGACTGATTAGTAACTCTATCTAAGGTTTTATCTAAGGCTGAGGTATTTAAGTTAACGCTTGCGGAATACCCCTACCTTGAAACCGACCTGGGAGTGAATTCGGTTCGGAGATTCTTAGATTATATTCATCGTGAGTGTCGTTAATTAAAAGTTGGTTAATATACTCACATAGACCTAAGTAATAATGTGATTATAAACTTAGGCTAAATACGATATAAGAGTTATATTGGTAGACTTAGGTAAATTTTAGCCGGTTTATCCAGGTCAATCCTGATAATTATAAAGTGTTGAGTGGGAGGAAATATAGTGTATGAGATACATTTAATTTTTCGACCACAAATCTCCTTAAGTCCGCACTGTGAGATCCATACTCGGCCTCGTGGTGCAAATGGGAGCGTCCCCTTCGGATGGTATTTGTATGGGTCAATATCAAAGTTGATGGAGAGAGTACTTATAGTGAGTGGGAGTGGGACCTGTGAAAAACGGATCTCTTCTTTCGATTCACACCGTGAGACCCCAATGATCCGCCTGCAAATTTGGCCTGGACCAGACAATCCCTTCAGAGGGCCTTGATCATGGGAGTCGGAACATCGTGAATTCCTGAAAGGGATACAGTTTCCTTGTTGGTTTTTCTTCGTGGTATACCCTTCGGTGGCTATTGTTTGGACGGATACTTGGAAACTTAAAGATTGAGGATGACACTCACAAAATTCGTTAAGTGTTAATGAATTCGAGCAAATAATGGTAACTGGACACCTAATGGAATAAGAGTTATTCTGGTATTAGGGTCTGGTCGAGAAAGTCTCGTCCTAGAGGAAGAGTGTTTTTGTTCACCCTTCGGTGGCGGTCATTCTGAACCTTTAGGATATCATTGCAATTTTTAAATGACCTAGGGATCATAGGATTAAATTTTGCTAAAACTTGATTGGTTTTCAAAAGTTTATGCGAGACTCACGCCAAATTTATTTGATTTTTTCAGCTAAAATTATGTCTAGCTCAATAATCGTTTTACTAGCTTCCGACAAACTATTGGGAGATAACTTCCAAACTTGGAAGAATAATATCAACACGATTTTAGTATCGATTTAATCAAGTTCGTGGCTTCGAGGAGTGTCCTTAGTTCCGAAAGCTGATCGCATCACGAAGTGTTCGTGATGCATACGATCGATGGATTAGGGCCAATGAAAAGGCCAAGGTCTATATAATTGCCAACTTATCTGAAGTTTTGGCAAAGAAGCATGAGATGAACGGGGCTTCGATCGACGAGTCGAACTAGGTCAGCTTTATTTTGGAGATTCTTCTGAAGAGTTTCCTTCAGTTTCATAGCAATGCTGTTATGAACAAAATTAGCTACACTCTGACTACCCTCCTCAATGAGCTACAGAATTTCCAGTTCTTGATGAGGATCAGGGCACCGAAAGCTGAGGCAAATGTTGCCGACAGGTCTTATCACAATGGGTTCGACCTCTAGGACTAAATCTATTGCTCCTTCTCTCCCGAAAAGTAAGAAGAAGATGAAAAAGGATAAAGCTGATCGAGCTGCCGCCCAAAAGGGCAAGAAGGTCAATAAAGTTGCAGAGAAAGGAAAGTGTTTCCACTGCAATGGGGATGGTCACTGGAAGATAAACTGTCCCAAGTTCCTTGCCGAGAGGAAGAATCAAGGTAAATGTGATTTACTGGTAACTGAAAATTGTTTAGTGGAGAGTAGTGACTCTGCCTGGATTTTAGATTGGGGTGCCACTAACCACGTATGTTCTTCTTTTCAGGGAATTGATTCCTTGCAGCCGCTGCGAGAGGGTGAGGTGACTCTACGGGTTGAATCCGGGGAGATAGTCTCTGCTGCAGCGATCGCCAAAATGAAGCTCTATTTTGGCAGGAATTACTTATTGTTGGACAATATGTATATAGTCCCAGGGTTTATTAGAAACCTTGTTTCTATTTCCTGTTTATTAGAACAATGTATCTCCGTTTCATTTAATGGTAATAAAGCATTTATTTTCAGAAATGGTAATTTGATTTGTTCAGCTTCACTATAGTCTAACTTGTATGTTTTAAAGCCTAATTCGGTCAAAAGTGTTTTGAATACTAAATTATTTAAAACTACAGAACCACGAACTAAGAAAGTTAAAGTTTCTCCAAAAGAAAATGCCCATCTTTGGCATCTAAGGTTAGGCCACATTAATCTCAATAGGATTGAGAGACTAGTGAAGAGTGGGCTTCTAAGTCAGTTGGAAGAAAACTCTTTACCGGTGTGTGAGTCATGCCTCGAAGGCAAAATGACCAAACGTCCTTTTAGTGGAAAAGGATATAGAGCCAAGGAGCCCCTTGAGCTTATACATTCTGACCTCTGTGGACCGATGAGTGTTAAAGCACGAGGCGGTTACGAATACTTCATTTCTTTTATTGATGACTATTCGAGGTATGGGTATATTTGCCTAATGCATAGGAAGTCTGGAACTCTTGAAAAGTTTAAGGAGTATAAGACTGAGGTTGAGAACCTGTTAGGTAAAACTATAAAAACAGTTCGATCGGATCGAGGTGGAGAGCATATGGACACTGAATTCCAGGACTATATGATAGAACACGGAATTACGTCCCAACTCTCAACACCTGGTATGCCACAGTAGAATGGTGTATCGGAGAGGAGAAACAGAACCCTGTTGGATATGGTTCGGTCGATGATGAGTTATGCTCGTCTCCCTGATTCCTTTTGGGGTTACGCAGTGGAGACTGCGGTTTATATTTTGAACAACGTTCCACCGAAGAGTGTTTGTGAAACACCTTTCGAACTCTGGACTGGACGTAAAGGTAGTTTACACCATTTCAGAATTTGGGGATGCCCGACCCATGTGTTGGTGTCAAACCCGAAGAAATTGGAACCCCGTTCCAAATTGTGCCTATTCGTAGGTTACCCAAAAGAAACTAGAGGTGGTCTATTTTACGATCCTAAGGATAGGGTGCTTGTGTCGACAAACGCCACTTTTCTTGAGGAATACCATATTAGGGATCATTTACCTAGAAGCAAAATTGTGTTAAACGAAATGGATAGTACGTCAACAAGAGTTGCTGATGGGGCTAGTACGCCAACAAGTGTTGTTGATCCTAGCACGTAAAGTCAAGTCCGTTCCCAAGAGTTGGGAATGTCTCGACGTAGTGGGAGGATTGTTAGACAGCCTAAACGTTACATGGGTTTAGCTGAAACCCAAGTCATCAATCCTAATGATGACTGTGAGGATCCATTGACCTATGATCAGGAAATGGCTGATGTTGACAAAGACGAATGGATTAAAGCTATGGACCAAGAAATGGAGTCGATGTACTTCAACTCTGTTTGGGAGCTTGTGGATCAACCGAATGGGGTAAAACCTATAGGTTGAAAATGGATCGACAAGCGTAAACGTGGAGTAGATGAAAAGGTGCAGACCTTCAAAGCACGACTAGTGGCAAAGGGTTTTACCTAGGTCGAAGGGGTTAACTACGAGAAAACTTTTTCACCTTCTGCCATGGTAAAGTTGATCAGGATCTTTCTGGCCATTGTCGCGTATTATGACTACGAGGTATGGCAGATGGATGTCAAGACTGCCTTTCTGAATGGCAACCTTGACGAAACAATCTACATCGACTAGCCCAAAGAGTTCATTGCCCAAGGCCAAGAGCAAAAGGTTTGCTGCTTCATAGGTCTATTTATGGACTGAAACAAGCCTCGAGGTCTTGGAATATAAGGTTTGATGAGCCAATCAAATCTTATGGCTTTGATCAGAATGTTGACAAACCTTGTGTTTACAAAAAAATCGTTGACAAAACTGTCGCATTTCTGATATTATATGTGGATGATATTCTTCTCATTAGGAATGGAGGTAGAATTTCTTACTGACGTAAAGAAATGGCTAGCTTCGCAATTCCAAATGAAAGATTTGAGAGAAGCTCAGTATGTTCTAGGTATCCAGATAGTCCGAAACCAGAAGAATAGAACATTGGCCATGTCTCAAACGTCTTATATTGACAAGATGTTGTCTACATATAAGATGCAGAACTCCAAGAAGGGCTTGGTGCCTTTCAGGCATGGGGTTCACCTGTCTAAGGATCAATGTCCTAAGACTCCTCAAGAGGTTGAGGATATGAGACGGATCCCCTATGCTTCAGGTGTAGGGAGCCTGATGTATGTCATGTTGTGTACTAGACCCGACATCTGTTATGCAGTAAGGATTGTCAGTAGGTATCAATCCAATTTAGGATTAGATCACTGGACGACCGTAAATGCAATCCTCAAGTATCTTAGGAGAACGAGGAACTACAACTTAGTGTATGGCGGTGGGGATTTGATCCTTACAGGATACACGGATTCTGACTTTCAGACCGATAAGGATTCTAGAAAATCCACTTCGGGCTCAGCCTTCATTTTGAATGGAGGAGCTGCAGTATGGAGAAGCATCAAGCAGGGATGCACGCTGATTCCACTATGGAAACGGAGTACGTTGCGGCTTGTGAAGCTGCAAAGGAAGCTGTTTGGCTTAGGAAGTTCATGACAGATTTGGAAGTTGGTGGAAATGTGAACTTGTCGATCACACTGTTTTGTGACAATAGTGGTGCAGTAGCCAACTCGAGGGAGCCTCATAGCCATAAGACTAATACGGGTGAGGGTGGTTACTGTTACTCGCCCAA
Organism: Trichosanthes cucumerina; assembly: GCA_036507285.1. Classification (NCBI taxonomy): domain Eukaryota; kingdom Viridiplantae; phylum Streptophyta; class Magnoliopsida; order Cucurbitales; family Cucurbitaceae; genus Trichosanthes; species Trichosanthes cucumerina. The sequence goes on from CM071836.1 coordinate 77,071,679, forward strand.
TATGCCAATCTTCTCAAGGATAGGACCAAGTAGGGAGCTGAGAACTTAACTACGCGAGACGGAATTCACTCGTTCCCGCCTTTAGGGAAACTAGAGGGGTTGTTTCCTTAAGTGTTGTCTCTAGGGCTTGGACAACGGGCGCCCACCCTCTCTCTGGCCTGAGAGGGTTGTTGTGTATGGTCGAACCATAACAACGTTGTTGTTCATTAGAAGAGCAGTGGGGACTTAAGGAGCAAGAAGTAGACACAGGGATAAAACGGTAATTTGACCCAGCAGTGTCTACGAACAACCTGTGAAGGGTCGACTCATGGGCATTGGTTATATCAGTGGACACGTAATATTCTGCACTGACGGAAGTGCAGCTACAGGCTTTAGTGGAGTATTACCGTAGCTAATGAATGTTGATTAACCGGGTCAAAGAGTTTGATAGGTTAATCTCGGATCATTGGAGCTCGTCACTGTAGGTCCATTAGGTCCCTCGGTTGGCTCAAACTGGGTTAAAAGAAGGGTTAATGTTTTGGTGTGAATTGAAGTGTTCAAGTTCACTAAAGGGCATTTATGTCATTTATATGAGATATAAATGATATAATATATAGTTTAATGTGAATGAGATTCATAATAAACTATAGGTTAGCCTAATTGTTGAATTAGGGCTAATTGGAGAAGTTAGATTGAGAAATATTAAATTGGATGTATTCAATTTAATAAATCCACAATATTGCAAATGTGTTTTGTAATATGAGATATGAGATATCTTATAATATGTGCTTATGCAAATATGATTTACATAACCTATAGTTGTGGTAAAATGGTAAATAGGTGGAGATTTCAACTACACCTATCTCCATTATTTAAACCATTCTTGCAAGAAGGATGGTAAAGCAATTCTCTCATTTTTGGATTTTCACCAAAAGAAGAGATCAATTCTCTCTCAAATTCTCTCAAGCATTTCTCCACTCAAAAACAAAAAACACCAAGATCCCACAATCTTCGTTCTTCCAAAAGAAGAACAATCGAGAAGCCGAAGGGTTGTGTTCGGTCTTTGTTAGAGAGAAGGGTTCGAGATCGTTGAGTTCGAGATAGCACGAAGAGTTCGTGGATCGTTGGAAGATTTTTGAAGCACGTCTTCAACAAGTAAGTACTTGTTGTATTTTCTTCCAATTTAAGCATGTTTAGCCTATAATCTAAGTGTTAGATTAATTTAACGTTCAATAGTTGCATAACTTCACCACGACGATTCTATCGTCTTCCGCTGCGTGGGAGTTTCAATCCCTTCACTTTTAATATTTGTTTCGGCATTCTGCTAGTGAAGTTCTTTTTTTCTTTATTCCATTCATCCTTAATTTGTTATTTTGTTAGTTACAACTCCAATTTACTATAATTAATTTGAGCTAGATAAAATTTGCGGTTTAGTCCCTGAGGATTCGATACTCAGTACTCAAAATATCATTTTATATTACTTCGATCGCGTGCACTTGCGCGTCGTGACAAGTTTTTGGCGCCGTTGTCGGGGACTAAGTTTTTTTTTATCTTGTTTAAGTTGATTTTAGTGAATTTTATCCTTTTTTTTTGTTGGTTGTGTCTTGTTGTCTTCGTTGTGTGTTTTTATCTTTGTTGAATCTTGTTATTGTTTCTAGTTGTGTGTCTGTATATTGTGTTTGTTGAGCCTGCTGATAATTGTTTTATTACTTTATTATGGCTTATAATGAATTTGGGTGGTCTTTTGTGCCCAATGAGCAAACACTTTTTAGTTTTTTTCCTTTTAGTTATCCCTCTGCCAGTTTGGAGTCTTCTAGTGAGGGGTATGGATCTTATGACTATCAATTGTCTAATTATTATCATACTGAACCTATGAGTTATGGAAATGCTATGTATGATAATAATCAGAGCAATTGGTTCTATGAGCCATATCCTAGTTGGTTTGAGCCGTATCCTTCCTATATTCAGGAAACCGTAGTAGAAGACGAATCTTCCGTTGAAACATTACTAATAGAATTCATGAAAACCACATATGAGAAGATTAGTAGAATTGGGGATGGTTGAAGCGATTAGAGGATAGACTTATCTCCCTCCGAGAACAAATGTATTTAGACTCTTCTAAGGTTGAGCTACCTAGGGAAGATAGTGAAGGAGGCCCCATTTCTTTAGATTGTTCAGTGAGTCACTTGATCACTGACCCACTAATAGACCTTCAGGATCCTTGTCCTTCACATTCTACTGAGTCAGGGCAGTTAGGGGATTGTGCTTTAGATTTAGGAGAACTAGAACCTCTTAACACACACCAGGATCGAGTTAGTGAGGATTTGGAAGAAAATGAGACTTGTGTTCTTGAGGAGGTTGATGAGGTAGAGTTGAGCTTTTTGAGTCTCTGTCTGTTCTAACTTCTGATTCTTCTGTCATTTGTTATTGTTCTTCCTCTTATTCTCACTAGTCTGTATCTTTGTTTGAGTGTGTTTACTTTGTTGTTTTCCTTCTTTTCTTTTATTAAAAAAAAAAAATTGTTTCGGGTTCTCATGAGAAGCTAGTATTCCTGCTAGCTTTGGTTTGTTTTGTTTATTCAAGGAAGAGAGACCCGAAGAAATGGGAGAATTTTTATGTACCTTGACAAAGCCACGTGTACTACGTCGAGCTAATGACGCTAAACAAGCGCTTCTTGGGAGGCAACCCAAGGGTTATTTCTTTTGTTTCATTTTTAGTTGTATTTGCTTTTGTTTTAGTTGAATAAATAACCCTTGCTTGTTTTGTAGCTCCCTTGGGGTTTGGTGATTTATATGCGCTTTAGTGGAGGTCTCCTCGATTCAAGGCAGTATTGTTCTCCCTTCCATCATTATTAGTTGTCCTTAAGCATGCTTAAGTGAGTAGTTTATACATTGAGGGTAATGTATGCTTTAAGCATGAGGGGGAAATGTGTTGTTCTGAATTTGTTTTTGGTCTTAATCGAAAAATTTTCTGCTGATGAGAATGTGTGTTGTAGTGTTGTTTTAGGATGTTGCATGCTCTTGTGATTATGAGGTTTGATTATTAGTGTTCATGAAGTGGATTGTTTTTACATACTCTCATGGAACTTGAAGCATGCTGAAATTTTGAGTTAATTTAAAATTTTTGCTTTGAATTCTTTGCAAATGATTAAGCACTAAGCCTAATTTTGATTAGTTTAACTCTTAGAGGATCTTTATGTTTTCTAGAAGTTTGTTGTCACTCTGATAGGCTTAAGGCTTAGTTGTAAGTGATCTTACTTGAGAGTATGCATTGTTAAGCTTAGGAGAAAAGAATTGAAAAAAAAATATGCCTTTGAAAAAAAAATCATTGAATATTTTTAGTAGAAAGAAAAGAAAAAGTATGCATGCACCTTGTTCGTGTTTAAAAGTTCGGAAGTAGAAAGAGCTACCTCTACCGTAATCAGTTAGGTCATCCATTGAGCGAGTGCTCTGGATAAGGGTCCCTACTGTAGATGTGTGAAAGCTAGTACCCCTGATATGGTAAAAAAAAAAACAAGTGTGAGGGTACCCCAAAAGTTAAAGGCACCTAGCTTTTTAATGTCTACTTGAGGGTGTGGGAGCTGAATTGAGTCTTTCGAGCCAGTGTAGGAGGAAGATGAATGGAGGAGAGCATAAAGTTACTCTAGATTAGTAAACGAGTCGATTTTAGGCTTTGCACATACACACGTAAAGAATTTCGAGTTGCTTTTAAATTTCTCGTTATCAAGCATGCTCTTATTTCGTAGTCTATGTTGTCTCATCCACTCTTTGAATGCTTTGAAAATGGAGTCAATTTTGTGCATGTATCTTCCTAGAACATTTATCGCTTTAATAGAGTTTAGTTTTGTTTTGTTTGGGACTAGCAAAGATTTAAGTGTGGGGGTTTGATAACTCTTTATTAAAGAGTTACTTTCCTCTAATTTATGCTCTAAACCTTGCTAGTTGTTTGCTTAATATCCTAGTTTTCAATTTATTCACTTTTTAATTACGCATTTTATTTGTAACTTAATCAAGTCTTGAAGATAAAGTAGTTCATGAGTAAAATGTTAACATTTGAACCTAGTTGGTTGTTTTTGCTTGATTGTGAAGGTTAGAGATGAAGATTAGAACAAAAGAAGAGCAGAAAAGCATTTTATGTTACCTTGCTCCAATATGAGTTTTGCTCCAACAATATTTTCGGCATTGTAGCAGTTTTCACGGGGTAATTATTTTTAAATCATTTGGACTTTTTACAATTGGACCCATTTGGACTATGGAGAGAATGAGCACAAATGGGTCTTCACCAAACCCTATTTTCATCACTTGGGTGAGGTATTTAAGCTTCATTAGGGTTGTTTGTCAAGATAGGGACTTAGAGGAGGAGAGAATTAGAGGTTTGGACATCAAGTAGTTGTTTTCTTCAAGAAGAAGAATGAGAAGCTGAAGAATTGAGTCAATCTAGCATAAAGTGGAGCAAAAACAAGGAGGGATCGTTGTTCTAACTTCCTACCATAAGTTTTTCTTCTTCTCTCTTGAATTTGCATCTTCTTTTCTTTCTTCTAAGTACCTCATTACTGTAATATATTTTAGTTTAGATTTTCTGCATCTTTTCTTTATTGTTATGAGTTAACTCTTTCTAAGGCAAGGATTGGAGGAACGTATGTAATTTGGGATTGAGTTAAGTCTTTTGTATGCTTAACTTGTGGTTGGATTTTAGTTGAATTTATTATTAATGTGGAACTAAGGTTAGACATCTTCATTCCATATCGTTTTCTTTACTTTTGGAAAAAAGGAAGAAAACCGATTGCTTTAATCCACTTTAGATTTGATTACAAGTGAATACTTGCAGTGAAAATAGGTATGTTAGGGATAACCATCCAACTAAAGTACAAAGAGCAATGAGCTTAACAAGGTAATTAAATGGAAATTTGAGTGCTGGAAAATTCTAGAAATTTTGGGAACAATCTCGTGTTAAATTGTTGTAGCATAATTTTGAGTCTGCAATTGCTTCTGTAATATATCTTAGATTGCATAAACAACCCCTAATCTGAGCCTATCGCGTTTGTTGTAGCATTTTCAATGCTTTTAATATTTGTTTCAGCATTCTGCTAGTGAAGTTCTTTTTTCCTTTATTCTTGTCATCTTTAATTTGTTCTTTTGTTAGTTACAACTCCAATTCACTATAATTAATTTGAGCTAGATAAAATTCGCAGTTTGGTGCCTGAGGATTCGATACTCGGTACTCAAAATACCGTTTTATACTACTTTGATCGCGTGAACTTGCGCATCGTGATACCAGCGCGAACGACAATGCCACTTTTGATACTCACCTCTGTATCTGCCGATAGCTCTTTTCGACTGCTTCCCTTAGCATTTTCGTCTGTCAGTTGGTCTTCTTCTTTATAGAGATCTTCCAGACTTTTCCTGATCACATGGTCATGGCTTGGCCCTACCCTAAATCCTCCTCTCCATCGTCTTCCTGATATCGATTTGGGTCTCTCCAATCTCTGTTTACTCGAGCCCCTTGAATCTTCAGATCCCTTATTTTGAATGTGCCTTTTCCAGCTCGTGAGTCCGTGCAACCAGTTACCATATTGGAATTCAGCTCCTTGATTCAAATTATTTTTCTCACATTCCTGGTCCTAGTTTTCCACACTGAAACACAAATCAGGTAGTTTTTCATATGTTATTGAGACCTAAACTTCCTCAGTCATCAACCTAAGTTTAAATCAAACCACTCATTTCAGAGGTTTCCTTACATTGATTTGTACCCTGACTCTTAAAGATTTCCCACCTTTACATCTCTCATCTTAAAGATCCACTCCTTCAAACTGGCCTACTTCTTTTCCAAGTGTTATGGGTGATTTCCTGGAAATAGCAACAAAAGGCAAGTTATAGAAATGAATCCAAAATGATGCGTACGCGCTGAACTCCAATTCTGAGTTTTTGCTAATTCCTTTTAGATCTTTAAATAACAGGAGAGCTTTGTCAAAAAGTCATGGTTCCCCTTTGAGAGCCCTCAACTATTCCTTTTTAGTAGGGAAAGTGCAAATAAAGGTTCCCCTTCCTACTCTATCAAAAATTACAGGTTCCTCTATATTTCATATTTTAGGCGTCACCGTTTTGAACACGTCCAACACTACATTTCTCCATGTAAGTACTTTGCACACCAGTCTTATGTCGTGGGTTCATCCATAATTGTCGATCTTTTCATCACAGATTTCTACTATCTTCCTTTTGCGTTCTTCCATAAGATCCAGGTGCTCCAACTTCTTGAAAATCTTTGTGTCTGCCATCCCCTACCATAGCACAACCAACACGATCACTAGGATCCCTAAATGCAAACCACAGTGGTTGCCTCTTCGCTCATATAGAACCTCTCAGAGAGAGAAAACTACAGAACCCTATTCATCCCAAATGTTGGTAAATAGAGACATTGTATTTGTGTGTATAAATTTTAATGAATTGGTTAAAATCAGTGTTTATTTGACAATCTCATGTCCTTTATTTTCAACTTTGTACTAATTTATTTATATTATAAAATAATGTATTTTTAAATATTCTTTTAACTTTTATATTTTAGAAAAAAAAAGTATGTTATGTGCTTTCCTTTTTTAAGATAGATCTTTAAAATGTTGCAATTTTTGTTTTAATCATCTAGATTCTAGCATTTTATTAATTTTTATAAATTAAAAAATAGAATGTTATGCTATGGATATTGTCTCTTTTTAATTTTCGTTTGGGGTGTTTGGCTTCCTGAGTTGAGTTGAGTTGGGTTGTGTTTTAAACCAAACACACCCAACTCAGTGTTTGGCTCATAGATAAATTAACTCAACTCAACTCTGCTGACATAGGATATTAACTCCACCAACTTGTACAGTAACTTTATTAACATGTTTTATCATCGCTTCTTCAACAACTAATGACTACCACCAGCGATCGGTAACCACCATCGGTGACCATCTCCGGCAACGGTGACCATCTCCGGTGACTGACGACCATCTCTGGGGACCGAAACCTCCTCCGACGACCAACTTCGACGATCGAAAACCACCTTCAACGACCATTTCCAGCGATCAGTAATCATCCCCGACAATCGACGATCAAAAACCTCCTCCGATGACCATTTTCGACAATCAATGACCATCTCCATTGATCGAAAACCACATACGACAACCATTTCTGGCGATCAGTAACCATCTCTGGCAAACGAAAACCACCTTCGACGACCATTTTCGGCGATTGGTGACCATCTCCAGCGAGCAAAAACCTCCTCTAGAATCGACAACCTTTTGGAAACCGACAACCACCTCTGATTACCTTCTCCTGCGACCGAAAAACTACCTCTGACGATCATCTCTGGCAATCGGTGACCATCTCCGACAATCAAAAACTACCTCTGATAACCATCTTTAGTGATCGGTGACCATCTTCAGCATTCGACAACAGACAACCACCTATAACGACCTTCTCCGACGACCACTACCGGGCGACCTTCACTATCGACGACCATATGCTGAAGATGGAAGTAGCATATCTTTCAGAACGGGAAGCTACTTGTTAATCGAGGCTTCACTTCCCAGCAATAAAGAGTTATTTGTTTTGATAAAATTATGTTCTTGCTTTATAAATCCAATAAACTAAGCTCCAAGGTTATAATGTATCTTGAACATCATTGTAGTAGACACTATTTGGATTGTGTTCAAGAGTATAACCTAAATGGTCTATGGTATAAGAATAAGGTTGAAAACCTTATTCTGATAACATCATGGATGCGGCCCACTTTGTAATTAGTACAAATGAGGTAATCCAACTCATTCATGTGGTTGACATGCGAGTGGGGGCATCTTGTATGAAGAGTTCATACAAGACCGGACTGCAAATTATTAGTCTAACCAGTATAAAGTCGTTAACAGGATAAGACTGATAATTTATAGATGGTCGTTAGTGACTCGACCTGAATCCTGAGCAAGTTATGAACTCCTACTTATAGGGGTTTGTCCTTAGACTAGTATGGGTGAGAGTGGCTTGTAGCCGACTCAATAAGCCTGCCTTTTCAGGGACAGAACCTCGTAGGTAGCTGGGGACTTAACTATGCAAGATGGAATTCACTCATTCCTACACTAAGGAATTAGATAGCTTGTTCCCTTAAGAACTGAGTCCAGGTCTTGAACAACAGGGCCTCACCCTCTAAACTGACTTAAGAGGGTATGAGTTTATGGTAGGACCATAGATTTGTTGTTCATTAGAGGATCAGTGGTGCTTAAGGAACAAAGAGGTAATCATAGGGGTAAAATGGTAATTTGACCCAGTTGTGATTACGAACAACCTTTGAAGGATCGACTCATGGGCAATGATTATATCAATGGACACAATAGAATCTACAGTGAGGAGAGTGCAGCTACAAGTCTATAGTGGAGTGACTTGTAGTTAATGAATATTGATTAACTGGATCAAAGAGTTTGATCAGTTAATCCCACATCATTGGAGCTCATGAACTGTAGGTCCATTAGGTCCCTCTGTTGGCTCAACATGGTAATATTGAGGGTATAAAGTTAGGAATGAAATTGAATTGTTCAATTTCATATATGAGGTGTTATATCAGTTATATGTGATATAATTGATATAATATATAGTTTTAACGTGAATTAGATTCACATATTAACTATATAATAATGAGAGAATGAAGGAGGGATAGGATGGTAATTTCCATCATATTTTCTTATAAATAGTTGCATGAGATGCAATTTTGTGGCTAACCTTTGGAAACCCTAGAATATCATATAGTTGTGTTGTTGGAAAAGTTTCAAAGACAACTTCTCTCATAACCTCCACATCTCACCCTAAAGGAACCCACCTTCCTCCCTCACCTAGAGAACAACGGAGAAGATCTGGTGGTGGAACTTTACAAAGTTCGAGTTGTTGTTGAGATCGTGATCTAACGAATCTTCAAAGGTAAATTACTTGTTGTCCTATGTAGAATTACATGCTTAATCTGATGTGTTTTGTACTTGATTGAAATCTGTGTAACAAAATAAATAACACGCGATTCACAATCGCTTCCACTACGGGATTCGATCCCTTCAATTGTTATCAGAGCCAAGTTGTGTTCTTGATTTTGTTCTGGATTTATCAAGAACAAAGGTGGGATTTAATGTTTTCATGTGATGAATGAACGGTTTGCAAAATTAGATGTTTTCATTTTTGGCACATAGATTTACATAATTTCGTTGAATTGTTCAATGTAAGGGCCTATTGTTTTGGGTGTTTTATTATGTAATCGAGTCTGTAAGTCCGTGTCGATCGAGGAAAAATGGTTGCCAAGAAGAACAGAGCAAAAACGAGCAAAAAATACAAAGGGAGCTTATTGTTCTGTGTGCAGCGTTGCAACGCAATTGAGGCGGAATTCAGGCTGCAAGGAGACGCAGTGTTGCAACGATCCTCCCAGCTTCTCAACGCTTGGACGATGAGGTAATGGCGTTGCAACTCCAGCACGAGCGTCTCAACGCTGAAGGCAGAAGCGTTTTGCCAAGTGGTCCAACTGGCAGAAACTGACGAATATCAACGTTGCAACGCTGGTATCAGCATTGCAACGCCATAAGCGTTTCAAGAGGGATCCAACGGACGAAAAATATTTTTTTATATATATTAAATATATAAAAGTTTTATATTTAATTTTATTTATTTTATTTATTTTATTTTATTTTAATTAATATAATTAGATTATATTAATTAAAATTAATTTTAGGGTGCCAAAAATGGTCTAATTTTGGTATTTAAATTATGCAATTGTTGTATAATTATTACCATGCATAATGTATGTTTTTGTTTTAGATATCTCACCTTAGGTTAAGCATTTTCATGCATCATTTATAATATAAAGTGTTATATTATATAGTTTGCATGTATAATTAATATAAGGTGTTATATTAATTTATGAACAGCATTGACATGCATTATAATTCATGAAATGATTATGCTATGTATGTTTTATTATTCATGAGATGAATGATCAAGCACTATAACATAGTATGCATGTCACCTAAGGTTAATTATTTGTTTTAAAATGTTTAGAACTTGGAATTAATAGACCTTAGGTTATCTAGTTCTAATTAGATTAGAATTAGAAACCAAGTAATTTATAAACAATGATTAAAAGAGGAACTCTGTCTAAGGAAATGTTCTGTTTAGGCTGGGGTATTTAAGCTGACGGAAACGGAACACCCCTATCTGAGAACTGACCTGGGAATGAATTTTAATCAGAGAGTTTATAAATTATAGTAGCGTCAGCGGGTTTATTGAGGGGTTAATAAACTAGAAATCCTAAACTTAATAATATAAAGAGTTATATTAGAAAACTTAGGATAAAATCAATATAAGAGTTATATTGATTATCAATATAAGAGTTATATTGATAAGTTTAGGTAAAACCATTAGTCGGGTTTTAGCCTAAGTAAATTTCCTATAGAGTTAAAGTATCTAGTGGGAGAAAAAGTGAATATGATACATATTTTTCCACCTACGTTTCTTCGAGAAGTTTACATATATGATACATATTTTTCCACCTACGTTTCTCCGAGAAGTTCACACCGTGAGACTCATACTTGGCCTCGTGGCACAAACGGGAGCGTCTCCCTCCAGATGGTGTTTGTATGAGTCAATATCAAGGTGAATGGAAAGGATACTTATAATGAGTGGGAGCAGGTTTAGTGAAAAACAAAACCTATGGTCTCTTCTGTCGGTTCACACCGTAAGATCACTATGTTCAACCTGCTAGTTTGGCCTGGACCAGACAATCCCTTCGGAGGGCTTGATCTTAGGGGATCGAACACAGTGGACACCCGAAAGGGATAAAGATTTCCTTAGTCTGTTTTTCAATCTAGTCCTCCCTTCAGCGGATTTTATTGGATGGGGACTCTTGGGTCTAAAGACAGAGAGTTACACTCACAAGGTGCATAAGAAGTGTATGTATCCTGATCGAATAATGGTAACTAAAGTCTATAGGAATAAGAGTTATTCTGGCATTAGGTTTTGGTCAAGAGTGTCTTGATCCAGAGGAGCAGTGTTTTTTATTGCCCTTCGGTGTCATACATTCTAAACCTTTGGAGTGTCATTGCAAATTATAAGTGACCTAGGAATCATTTAATAATTAGGTAAAACATCATTGGATTAGACAATTATAGCAAGACACTTATACAATTTTTTTTGTAAATTTTCAGCAAAATGTCTAACTCAATTATTTCCTTACTGGGTGCGGAAAAATTAACCGGAGAGAACATGATGACTTGGAAAAATAAACTCAATACTATATTGGTAGTGGATGATCTGAAATTTGTGCTGACAGAGTAGTGTCCTCAGATGCCAGGCTCGAATGCTACATAAAATGTTCGTGATGCATATGATCGATGGATCAAGGCCAATGATAAGGTCAAGGTCTATATGCAGGCAAGTATGTCTGACATATTAGCCAAGAAGCACAGGGGCATGATGACCGCTAAGGACAGCATGAATTCAGTGCAGGGTATGTTTGGACAACAGTCTACACAGGCCCGACACAATGCCCTCAATTATATATTCAACTTGAGGATGCCAGAGGGTTCATCTGTTCGGGATCATGTCCTGGATATGTACACTTTAACATCGCGAAGTCGAATGGTGCTTCCATCGATGAATCGAGCCAGGTCAGCTTTATTCTGGAAACTCTTCCGGATAGTTTCCTACAATTTAGAAGTAATGTTGTTATGAACAAGCTAACTTTTAATCTTACCTCCCTTCTGAATGAACTCCAGACCTTTCAATCTTTGATGAAAATTCAGGGATCGAAAGGTGAGGCAAATGTTTCCAGTAGGAGTTATCATAGAGGTTCGACCTCTGGATCAAAAACAGTGGCTTCATCTTCTTCTAACCTGAAAGGGAAGAAGAAGAATATGAAGAATGTTGGTAAAGGGAAATGAGTTGATAAAGTTGCCGCCCAGAAGGCCAAGAAGGTCAAAGAAGTTGCAGACAAAGGAAAGTGTTTCCACTGCAATGAAGACGGGCATTGGAAACGGAACTGTCCGAAGTACATTGCAGAAAAGAAAAAAGAAGGTAAATATGATTTACTTTTCTTAGAATCTTGTTTAGTGGATAATGATAAAACTTCTTGGATACTTGATTCAGGCGCCACTAATCATGTTTGCTCTTCTTTTTAGGGAATTGATTCCTGGTAGCAGCTACAGAAATGAGAGATAACGCTCCGGGTTGGAAATGGAGAAGTCGTCTTAGCTATAGCAATAGGCACGATGAAGCTTAATTTTGGCAAGAAATATATGTTGTTAGACAATATATTAGTGATACCAGGGTTTACTAGAAACCTTATTTCAATTTCTTTCCTTATAGAACAATGTATTTCTGTTTCTTTTTCTTTGAATAAAGTGTTTATTCTAAAGAAAGGTGTGGAAATATGTTCAGTTTCATTAGAAAATGGGTTGTATGTTTTAAGGCCTAATTCAGTCAAAATGGTTTTGAACACTTAATTATTTAAAACTGCAAACACACAAACTAAGAAACATAAAATTTCTCCTAAAGAAAATACTCATCTTTGGCATCTTAGATTGGGTCACATTAACCTCAATAGGATTGAGAGATTGGTAAAGAATGAACTTCTAAATGAGTTAGAAGAAAATACTTTACCTGTATGTGAATCCTGCCTAGAAGGCAAAATGACTAAAAGACTTTTTAGTGAAAAATGTTATAGAGCTAAAGAACCTCTTGAGTTTATACATTTAGACCTTTGTGGTCCGATGAATGTTAAAGTTGAGGAGGTTATGAATATTTCATCTCTTTTATAGATTATTATTCTAGATTTGGGCATATTTACCTAATGCATCATAAGTCTGAAGCACTTGAAAATTTCAAGGAATTCAAGACTAAAGTTGAAAATCAATTAGGTAAAACAATTAAAACACTGCGATCAGGTCGAGGTGGAGAGTACATATTTAAAATTCCAGAACTATATGATAGAACATGGAATTACATCCCAACTCTTAGCTCCCGGTAAGCCACAGCAAAACGGTGTATCGGAAGAACCTTGTTGGACATGGTTCGATCAATGATGAGTTATGCTCATCTCCCTAATTCCTTTTGGGGTTACATAGTAGAGACTGCGGGATACATTTTGAACAATGTACCATCAAAGAGTGTTTCTGAAACACCTTTTGAACTTTGGAAAGAACATAAATGTAGTTTATGTCATTTCAGAGTTTGGGGTTGTCCAACACATGTGCTTGTGACAAATCCAAAGAAGTTGGATTCACGTTCAAAATTGTGCCTATTTGTAGGCAACCCAAAAGAAATAAGAGGTGGATTATTCTATGATCTTAAGGAAGATAAGGTATTTGTGTCGACAAATGCCACTTTCTTAGAGGAGGACCACATAAGGGACCACAAACCAAGAAGTAAAGTTGTGTTAAGTGAGTTAGACGGAACAATAGCAAAGGTTGCTAATAAAACTAGTACATCAACAAAAGTTGTTGATACTAGCTTGTCTAGTCAAGAGAGTTCATCTCAAGAGTTGAGTATGTCTCGACGTAGTGGGAGGGTTATAACACAACCTGACCGTTACATGTATTTATCTGAAACCCAAGTTGTTATACCAGATGACGACTGTGAGGATCCATCGACTTATAATCAAGCAATGGTTGACAAAGACAAAAACAAATGGGTCATAGCCATGGACCAAGAAATGGAGTCTATGTACTTCAATTCTGTTTGGGATCTTGTAGATAAACCTGATGGGGTAAAACCTATAGGTTGTAAGTGGATCTACAAGAGAAAGCGTGGTGTAGATGGAAAGGTGCAAATCTTTAAAGCTAGACTAGTAGCAAAGAGTTATACCCAAGTTGAAGGGGTTAACTATGAGGAAACCTTTTCACCTGTTGCTATGGTAAAGTCTATTTGTATCCCACTTTCCATTGCCGCATATTATGACTATGAGGTATGGCAAATGGATGTCAAGACAACATTCTTGAATGGCAATCTTGACGAGAACATCTACATGGACCAACTCAAAGGGTTCATTGAACCAGGACAAGAGCAAAAGGTTTGCAGGCTTAAAAGGTCAATCTATAGACTGAAACAAGCCTCTAGATCCTAGAATTTAAGATTTGATGAGACAATCAAATCTTTTGGCTTTGATCAGAATGATGATAAACCTTGTGTCTACAAGAAAATCATCAATAATTCTGTCGCATTCCTAGTTCTATATGTGGATGATATCCTACTCATTGGGAATGATGTAGGTTATCTTACTACATTAAGAATTGGCTAGCTACGCAATCCCAAATGAAAGATTTGGGTGAAACGCAGTTTGTTCTTGGGATCCAGATTGTCCGGAACCGCAAGAATAAAACACTAACCTTGTCTCAGACATCTTACATCGACAAAGTGTTGTTGAGGTTTAAGATGCAAGACTCCAAAAAGGGTTTATTGCTTTTTAGTTATGGAGTTTGTCTAAGGAACAGTGTCCTAAGATACCTCAAGGAGTTGAGGATATGAGACGGATTCCTTATGTATCAGTTGTTGGGAGCCTGATGTACTCCATGTTGTGTACTAGGCCAGACATCTTTTTTGCAGTTGGAATGGTCAGAAGGTATCAATCCAATCCAGGACCTGAACACTGAACAACGGTTAAAACAATCCTTAAGTATCTACGGACAACAAAGAACTACATGCTTGTGTATGGGGCTAAGGATTTGATCCTTACAGGATACACGGATTCTGACTTTCAAACTGATAAAGATTCTCAGAAATCTACATCAGGGAGATTGTTGGGATTTGTGCCCTAAACTTATGTAATTTTGATCAAATAAATAAAGAGTTATTTGTTTTGATAAAATTATGTTCTTGCTTTATAAATCTAATAAACTAAGCTCCAAGGTTATAATGTATCTTGAACATCAGTGTAGTAGACACTATTTAGATTGTGTTCAAGAGTATAACCTAAATGGTCTATGGTATAAGAATAAGGTTGGAAACCTTATTTTGGTAACATCATGGATGCGGCCCACTTTGTAATTAGTACAAATGAGGTAATCCAACTCATTAATGTGGTTAACATGCGAGTGGGGGCATCTTGTATGAAGAGTTCATACAAGACCAGACTGTAAATTATTAGTCTAACCAGTATAACGTCGTTAACAGGATAAGACTGATAATTTATAGATGGTCATTAGTGACTCGACCTGAATCCTGAGCAAGTTATGAACTCCTACTTATAGGGGTTTGTCCTTAGACTAGTATGGGTGAGAGTGGCTTGTAGCCGACTCAATAAGCCTACCTTCTCAGGGACAAAACCTCATAGGTAGTTGGAGACTTAACTATTCAAGATGGAATTCACTCATTGCTACACTAAGGAATTAGATAGGTTGTTCCCTTAAGAACTTAGTCCAGGTCTTGAACAACGGGGCTCCGCCCTCTAAACTGACTTAAGAGGGTATGAGTCTATGGTAGAACCATAGACTTTTTGTTCATTAGAGGATCAATGGTGGTTAAGGAACAAAGAGGTAATCATAGGGGTAAAACGGTAATTTGACCTAGCTATGATTATGAACAACCTGTGAAGGGTCGACTCATGGGTAATGATTATATCAATGGACACAATATAATCTACAGTGAGGAGAGTGCAACTATAAGTCTATAGTGGAATGACTTGTAGTTAATGAATATTGATTAACTGGATCAAAGAGTTTAATCAGTTAATCTCACATCATTGGAGCTCATGAACTGTAGGTCCATTAGGTCCCTCCGTTGGCTCAACATGGTAATATTGAGGGTATAAAGTTAAGAATGAAATTTAAGTGTTTAATTTCATATATGAGGTGTTATATCAGTTATATGTGATATAATTGATATA
Organism: Trichosanthes cucumerina; assembly: GCA_036507285.1. Taxonomy (NCBI): domain Eukaryota; kingdom Viridiplantae; phylum Streptophyta; class Magnoliopsida; order Cucurbitales; family Cucurbitaceae; genus Trichosanthes; species Trichosanthes cucumerina. Next base: position 77,087,528 of record CM071836.1, read on the forward strand.
ATATATGGTTTTAATGTGAATTAGATTCACATATTAACTATATAATAATGAGAGAATGAAAAAGTGATAGGATGGTAATTTCCATCCTATTTCCTTATAAATAGTTGCATGAGATGCAATTTTGTGGCTAACCTTTGGAAACCCTAGAGTATCATATAGTTGTGTTGTTGGAAAAGTTTCAAATACAACTTCTCTCATAACCTCCACATCTCACCCTAAAGGAACTCACTTTCCTCCCTCACCTAGAGAACAACGAAGAAAATCTGGTGGTGGAACTTCACAAAGTTCGAGTTGTTGCTGAGATCGTGATCTATCGAGGAGGGATTCGTGAAGAAAGCAATCTTCAAAGGTAAATTACTTGTTGTCCTACGTAGAATTACATGTTTAATCTTATGTGTTTTGTACTTGATTGAAATCTGTGTAACAAAATAAAGAACACGCGATTCACAATCGCTTCCGCTGCAGGATTCGATCCCTTTATTTACAACAATCGTTGATGACCTTATCTTGCAACCAACAGTATCTTCTCCGACAAGTATCACCAACAATAATTCCCAACGACTAACGAGATTTTCATGGTTCAAAATAATATGAAATGCACATGTACTTAGTTGGTGTTACTCTCTTCTCCAACAATCTTTCTTCGGACATACAAACTCGACCCATTGTTGGTCATTACTTATATTTTGTGAACCATAATTATGTTTATGAATCATGTAAATAGGTCCTTGATAACCTGCTAATATTTTGTGAATAGTCCACCTTTACATGGCATTAATGTTGAAATACATCATCATTTTATTGTCATTTTCATGTAATTTAACAAATGTAAACAAACAATGTTCCTTTTAAAAAATGTATCGGTCATTGTATTTTAAAACAAACGACCCTATTAGTGCTTAAAAAAAGTCATGATAAGTTCCTCATTTGTAAATTTCAAAGAAGTTCAATATATGTATAGACAATGAAACCTTAGATTTCTCTAATTTAATAGAAATTTAATTTGTGTTTAAAGAAAAAATATTGGTACATTGTCTTTTTCCATTCATCAATTGTTATTTGTTATTAAAAAGCATACAACATTTGATTTCTATCAATTGTATTAAGTTCAATGTGTACTAAAAAGATGTGATTTCTATAAATTAAAAGAAGTTTAATATATATCAAAAAGAGGAACAATGCTACATTACCTATATTTTGAAAAAAAAATCAATTTCTAACAGAAAGAAAGAATGATATTCTTTTTTTAAAAAAAAAAAAAAAGATCAATGTTTAAATATTTTTTTTCTGTAGTAGACATTTGAATTCAGTGTTGCAAATATGAAAAAAAAAATGTTTCTAGATGAATTTTATTGGAAAAGAAAAATTATTGATTTGTTGGGAAAAAAAGTAAGAAAAAAAAGTCACAAAAAATCGGACTTCCCGACTCAACTCAACTCAACTCTGCACGCCAAACACAGACTTCCTAACTCAACTCAACTCAACTTTGCACCCCAAATACAGATTTCCTCAACTCACTGACAAAAAAACTCTACTCAACTCAACTCAACTCAACTCTGCGATCCAAACACTCCCTAGAGATTATATGTGATACAAACATAAAAATATTAATACGCTAATTAATAACATGATAATGACTAATATCAAACTTGAGATCATCCCCACATTAGTTTGAGTATGTTTTTTCTCAATATAATTTAAATTGGGTTGACTACAAGAATAGCCATATTTTAGTTTTCGCTTTTAAAAATAGCCACACGTTTTTAACTTTTTAAAAATGGCCAATTTATTTTCGAAAATTTAAAATAGAAATTAATAAAAGACCAAATTGACCCTTACCAATTTATTTATTTAGATTCCTAGATTATAGTGTAGTTATTTTTAATTTGATTTTAAAAATGTAAATAAATCACATCAAATATATAATCTAAACAAACAGATATCATGGAATTTAAAAATAAGATTTCAAAATTAAAATCAAAATAATTTAAATAAAAGAAATCACATCGTACTAATTTAAACCAAATAAATACACATGAATTAAAAATTAATTTTGTAACAAAAATTAACAAAGAGAGAGAAAATAATCAACTAGTAGTTGAACATGCACATTATCTCTATGCCCCGTAAAAGAGTAGAAACAGTTAAAAAAATCCCAAAATATTTTTACCTTTTACCGAAGAGTCAAGGCTTTCGTTAGGATTTCTTCTCTCCTTCCTTCCTCTGAGCAGGCGAGGGGTTCGGCAGAATCGTTGATCTAAGTTCCTTCTCCCTTTGTTTATTTGAACAAAAAGGAGGATTCAGAAGGATTCTCCCTCTTTTGAAAAAAGAAAAGTTCAAAATTGATTGTTGCCTACTATGAATGGTAGGAAAAACGCAGAAACGAGGGAAAATGAAAAAGTAGGGTTTCCCCGAAAGACAAAATCACCCAGATTTCAAGGTAACTATATCTATTTGATTTCATATATAACTCGAGAATTTCGGGATATACAGTGTAATAAAAATTTAAATATTGCGAAATAAGATTCTTTCTTCTATAGTTTAAATTATAAGTTTGATTTATATACGAAACTGAGATTTTCAAGTAATCGTTTACGTGACTCAGGAACAACAGTTGGAAAGAAGAGAAAAAGACTTGGGACCCATAACCGTAAATATTAAAGAGGTAGTTAAATCTGATCGTTTTCTTTTGCATAATTAACTTATTTTTCTATTTAGTCGTTTGAGTAATATGTGCAATTAAAAGCTAAGACTTGTGAATCATAAACCTTAACTTTTTTATAAATGTCATTGAATGAATACAAAACTTCTAGTAATCCACGAGTTGTCAATCATAAATCCTAAATAACGTATACACATTACAATTTATTTCTTTAAATTCTGAATGTACTCATGTAAATTACAACGTAAATAAATACCTAAACAACTAACTAAAAAAATTACAACTTACTTCTGTAACTAAATTAAATGGAAATTACAAAGTAAATAAATCACTAACGAACTTGATACTATAAAAAATAATGTAAGAATAAGTTGAAAAGTAATGGGATAGACGAACACATAAAATATATAAATACCCTTTATATAAATTGGATATCAGTTCCAACGTACAAGCGTTGAATTAATGCATCCAAAACTAGGACGCGATAGACAATATAACTACACCATAATTATATCAGTTCTATCTTACACAATCACAAGCTTTGAAAAAGTGATTTGACGGTCCTAAATTCAAAACTATTTTTCAATGCAAGAAAGTAAATAGTTTTCTTCAAATCATCTTTACTTTCAAATACATAATTTTCCTTGAGAGACATATCAAACGAAAAAAGATCAATGTCAGTAAATTCGATAAAATTAAAATCAACATCCTTCTTGTTGATATGACCCATATTTTTACCTCCACTGTAATTAGATATAATATAGTGAAACAATCAAATTCAGACACTTTTGAATAATCAACAACAACATGAACATTATTAGATACACCATCAGACGAGTACCCACATAATATCTCTATGATCAGTAATTCTAATTACACTAGATTTATCAGAACAATCATTATACAGATTCAACCAAGTAATAATTTGATTATTCAAAAAGTGCAGTTTGCTACGAATAGAATCGGAAAACTGGGAAAAACTAGAATCCAAAGGAATGAGAACAGACGACACTTTAAAATTGTTGTATCGGTTGGATTCATCCCAAATTTCATCATGCAATAGACTTAGAGATAACAACGACATTAAAAAAAATTACAATCTAAAAAAAGGGAAAAGAAGACAAAATATCAATAAACAAGAGAGAAAAATAAAAAACAAACCGATCGAGATAGGAAGAATCAATTGACATATGAATTATGGAACTAATCGCCGAGAAAGAAGAGAAAATCGAGATGGTGATCGAAAACCAACTAATGAAGAAATCAAACAAAAAAAAAAGAAGAGGGAATAACATCAAAATCGATAAAGATCATGTTATGAACATAATCGAGAAAATGAGATAGAAAGGTAATCGAAAAAATAGGAAAGAAAGATTCAAACAATATAATCAGAATCAAATCTAAATGAGATTCAAACAATAGAATCAGAATCAAATCTGAATGATTTTAAAAATTTTAAAAAAATAACTACAAGGTAGATTTTTTAAAAAGATATTAGATACCGTTTAAAAAAGAATGAGAGAGAACCATAATATTTAAAAAAAGAATGAAAGGGCAAATCCATAATTAAACGTGGACGCTGAAACATATGCATATCACGTTTTGGCCAAAATTAAAAACTCATAAAATATGACTATTTTTAACAATTATGAAATATTTTTGGCTATTCCTAACATTTTTTCATTTAAATTTAGTTCAACAAATTAAAATATTGGACTAAAATGAACATATCTCAACGATGAATTGCAAGTAATTTCACTAAAAGGTCAGAAGTTTGAATCAGTTCTCCTCCAAAAAAATTTTGAACTAAAAAAATGAAAATACTAACATGTATTTTAAATCAAAATATATGGTTGTTGAGGTAGCATCTATTCGTCTCCTAAGATTCAAAAAAAAAAACATTTTAGCCCTTTTAAGTTTGGAAAGTATTTTTAAATAGAATGATGTATTGGTCAATTTGTTGGTAATTGTATATATATATATATATATATATATATATATATATATATATATATATATATATATATCTTTATTATTACTACTACCAAATTTTCTCTCCCCTCCCATGTTCTCTCTCCTATTTTTTTTCCTTCTTTTTCAATATGAATCTCGCTATTAGCTTCTATTTTGGAACTCTACCGAAAGTCCTCACAAATTTAAAATTTAAGTACCAAATAGATATTAACTTCAACTTTTACGACTAACCGTGTGTGTATATATATAATCTAAGATAGATTGTGGAACAATGAGAAACTTTGGTTTGAAAAAAAAGGAAGAAAGAAAGAAAGTAAATTTACCTACTACAAGACGTGTTTGGAGAAGTGGAAGCATTTTATATGTTATCTTTCTTATCTTCTTCTCTTTTTATGCTTTATTTTGTTTTGGAATTTTGGTCCACCAAAGAGAATGCGCAATGTTTTGTACCCATATATTTCACCTAGGCGTGGAAAATGATGTGATATATATAACTTTAGAATAAAACACGTGGAAGATTTTCATTTGCTTTTTTTAAGTTGAAAAGTCCACGTCACTCCCTAGTTAAAACATCCGAGTACAAGTCAGGTCCACTGACGCAAGCAACCCAACGCACCGTTTTTCATCCAAACTTCTTCTATTCTACGCCACGTATGTATTTTTAAATTTACTATGGATATTTGATTCCTTGTATTTTATGTAAAAATACTTAGGTGACTTACTTTATAGCTACATAAAATTTGGAGAATTATATTGGGGGGTAAAAAATATTAATATATTTATAAATCTAGTCATGATTTTTTAGATTTGCAAATATAGTAAAATTTTTAATAATTTGATTTTTCATTTTTTATTATTCCACTTTTACCCTCATTGGTGTATCAGTCGTGTATCTGATATAGTTTACATTTAGTATATCGATAGTATATCTGATATACTTTACATTTAATATATCGGTTGTATATCTGATATACTTTGTATTCAGGGGCGGATTTAAGAACGGCCCATAGGGGCTCGAGCCTCCTCTCAACTTTTGAACAGCTTAGTTTGTATATATAAAATACTACTTTAATTTGGAAGTTTTATTTTGGCCGAGTGGCAAGCCCCTCTTGGTTTTTTACTCCTTTTTCTTCACGCCCAGGTTCAATTCCTAGCTTATACAACTTCTTGAATATGTGTGTAATTTTACATTTTATTATATATATTTCACTCAATAAAAATAAAAGTTTTTAATACTTTAATTTCTATTTTAAAAAAATCTAATCAATCATATTTCTTTTTTAGTACGATAAACCATATTTCTTCACATCTCGTAAATAATTTAAATATATCTAATTAAAAAATATCATATTTTTTATTTTTTAAAGTAAAATAGGGGTTAGGAGGATTTAATATGTCTTTTAAAAAATCTAATAAATCTAATTTCTTTTTTTAGTACAATAAATCATATTTTTTCACATTGTGTAAATAATTTAAGTATATCTAATTAAAAAAATAATATATCATACTTTTTATTTTTTTAAGTACAATAGAGATTGAGATGATTCGATATGTGAGTTGAGTTATGTTTTTTTTCCCTCATATCTTTTGTTGTAATCTATTCTTAAAAATATTTATTGTTAAAGATTTTTCTTCTTGGTATCAAATATAAATAAAACTGAATGCAAATATTTTTAATTTTTAAAAAATTATTTTTAAAAATTAATTGCATAAAATAAAATATGATTTTATGAATTCTTATTAAACAAAAAAAATCTTATTATTTGTAATATTTTCTCATATACAATATACTTACGTAAACAAATTTAATCATTTTTCTTATTTCAAAATATATAAACTATTATACGAAGATTTCATTTTCATCCATGTACTTTGTGGTTTGTTTTATTTTAGTCTCTATACTTTTAAAATTCAATTTCTTAATTTTAGTAAACCATAAAAATAGAATGAGACTATATACAACCAATATTAATGCGTTCAAAATAATTTTGATATGAATTCAAGCCCCCTAACTTGAAGTTTTGGATCCGTCACTGTTTGTGTTTATATATCAGTCAACTGATATATGCCTAAAACAAAGTACATTAGTAGTACATTATTGATATACTATGGATACATTTCTTTTTATTAATATCAGTTAAATGATATACTCTATATATATTTGTAGCATATTATAGATATTTTGTGACGCCCGGTAAATTCAAGGACCCAAATATTTCTAAATCTCGCTTTAAATTGGGTTGGCAGCCTTGAGTTCCTCATTCTTTGGAGAGGCGAAACAAGATAATTTTGGACCTTCCTTTTTTTTTCACTTGTTTTAGGTTTTGTTTTTAAAAAAAAAAAGAAGGGTTGGGAATCGCAGGAGGCGACCCCCCTCCTTCACCCCTCCTTCTTCGCGTGAAGCCGCCAGCCACGGAGCCGTCGCGCCGCCGCCCCCGTTCGTTGGCATCGAGCCGCCGGTCGGCGTGCCGGCGGCCTCCTCCTCATCCGACCAATCTTCTCCCTCCCCTCCCCTCCGTCTGCGAGTCGCCGAGCCCCTCCCTCCTCACGCGATCTCTCCCCCTCTCGACCCGCCGTCTCTCTCTCTCCCTCCCGACCCGTTGTCTCTCCCTCTCACCTCTCGATCTCCTATGTGAGGTGAGAGGGATTAGTTCAGATTGCCATCAAGCCTAATCTGAATAAAGGCTTGATGGCAATTTGAACTAATCCTATGTGAAGATAATTAAATTCTTCACGGTGTTGTAGAATAAGATTTTTTGAAAAGAGATTTATTGATTCATGGTCATTGTTTATGGAATGTTTTTCTCTAAATTTTTACACAATTTCTCTGAGTGAGATTGAAAGTACTATGGTAATAGACCATTTTTGGATCTATCTTTGGGATACTCCATTGATGAAGTTTGTCTTCTATTTTTGCTATTGATAGTTCTTGATTAGTTAATTTAGAAAGTATTGTATTTGAATCACCTTTGTAATCTTCATGGTCATCTGAAATTGAAATAGCTTTTCCTTTGACTCCGGGACTCATTATTTTTTTCAAAATTTTAGACATAATTAACTTCTTTTATGCATAACTTAAAATAGATTAGAAATAATTTTCTTTCTTTTTCAAAACTTGTAGAAAATACAACAATTATATCAAGTACTAGTTACTGGGGAACAGGAGCTTACCAACGGACTTACACTTGCTGCCGGGAACACAACCTTTACCAACCAAGTTATCGACTAGCGGACGCAAGATATAATTGATGAGTTTCCAAAGTTTGGAAAATAGATTGAAAATTTTTTCTTTTCTAGTAAAGGATGAGTAAAAGAAGGTAATTTTATTGAATAATGGCTCTTATACCAATTGCTCCTCGATATACCGCAAAGAGAATTACGATCGTTTACAAGGCTTAAGAGAGCGTGGAAGTATTTCAAACTTTAGAAGAAAGCTCAATAGTTTTCCGATGCCCTTTGATTACAAGATCGAAGTCTTTTATAGACTCCGGATTTGAAATTACAATACAATGCGAAAAACTAAAAGATAAGATTCAATCCGACAGGACAAGACCCCTGACTGGATTGATATGACAAAAGATAAAATGATTACAAAAAACAAAATGTACGAAAAGTAAAAGATTCGATTCTTTACAATAATGCGCACTACTATTCACTTACTATTACAATAATGCGCACTACTATTCACTTATTTTTAAAAATTAATTGCATAAAATAAAATATGATTTTATGAATTCTTATTAAACAAAAAAAATCTTAATATTTGTAATATTTTCTCATATACAGTATAATTACGTAAACAAATTTAATCACTTTTCTTATTTCAAAATATATAAACTATTATACGAAGATTTCATTTTCATCCATGTACTTTGTGGTTTGTTTTATTTTAGTCTCTATACTTTTAAAGTTCAATTTCTTAATTTTAGTAAACCATAAAAATAGAATGAGACTATATACAACCAATATTAATGCGTTCAAAATAATTTTGATATGAATTCAAGCCCCCCCTAACTTGAAGTTCTGGATCCGCCACTGTTTGTGTTTATATATCAGTCAACTGATATATACCTAAAACAAAGTACATTAGTAGTGCATTATTGATATACTATGGATACACTTCTTCTTATTAATATCAGTTAAATGATATACTCTATATATATTTGTAGCATATTATAGATACTTTGCATTGTGGTATATTATTGATATACTTCATTTTAGATATGTTAAGTTTATTGACATACCTAACATTGAGTATATCAGTGAAATGAATACTATCATATACGAGTTACTAACATTGAGTATATCCATATTCTATCACTATTATATTCTTGATATATCAACATAAATCACTATTTATGATATACGGAATATTAGCATTTCCATTTCATTTATATACCTAAATAAAGCATATAAGTAGTATATCACTGAATATACTTGCTTTGGATATCACCTATTGTGAACCACTATTGTACTCTTGATATAGTAAGCATTTCTTATTTTTGATATACGTAAATAAAGTATATTGGTAGTATATCGCACTGATATTTATTTGATATTAGTGAAAACAGATATTAGTAGTATATATATTCAACTTACTAATATACTTTCGAACAAATTCAAATAAGTATATCAATAGTGTATCGATGACATACTCTATATTAGGTATATTGTTGATTTATCAACATTATACAATTGATATACTACTGAAAACTTTTTATTGAACAACATTTTGATATATCAAGTATATTAGTATTGCACTTATGAATATACTGTTGATTAACTTCAAAAATAAAAATATTTGTAGTATATCATGTAGTTACTTTTTAGTTAGATATATCGTTAGTATATCAGATCTATCGTTGGTATATCAATATGCATGAGGGCATTTTTTACTTTCTATTGCATATGATTGGATTGGGCTTATAGAATTTGCTATTTTTGCAAATTGGATTCATCAATGACACGCCTGTAGTTTCTTTCATTTAAAATACTATCTATACAAGTGGCCCTAAAAAATTTTTAATTTTTTTTTTTAAAAAATAGGGATTAAATTATCAAAAATACCCCTGAATTATGGGGTTGGTTTCAATTATACCCTTGAACTTGGAAGTTTGTTTCAAAATAACCCTTCAATGTTTTTTTTTTTTTGTTAAAATTATGTATAAAAAATGGCATATTTGTATGAGTTTTGATTTTTTTCAACATATATGTTCAAATCTATAAGCAACAATACAAATGCAAATACAACGTTTTCTATCCATGAATTTAATAAAAAAAAGCCTTCAAGGATTGTTTGAAACAAATGTCAAAGGTTAAAACAAAACATTTCAAAGTTAGTTATAATTGAAACCAACTCCCTAATTGAGAAATATTTTTGATAATTTAACCAAAAATTGGTAGCACTCAAGTTGTGCTAAAAAATAAATGTGGGTGGATTTTTACATTTATGGTTTATTGCATTAGGATAATTCGAATAAAATAGGTTTAGTTGGATAAATCTCCCAATGAGACTAAAAGTCAATATTATACCATGTGACCAATCATAATAAACACGCTAGTGATTGAAATGATTTTAAAGCATTGAAAAGAACTTTGTGCTCGATTGACCTTTCAAATTTATTCTTTCTCTTGCTTTGAGTTGTGGTGACCTCACACTACTAAATTGTAGTTAGAAGAATACTTGGTTATGTAGAATCTCACTCTCTGTCATTCAAGGAGAAAGGTAGAAAATATTTTATCTCTCCTTACTGTCAACAATTGAATGGTGGCGACAATAAGTATCTTGAATATCGATATGTAGCCAAATGTTATTTGTGTAGTTATTTTTATCATATATATCACTTTAGTAGGTCCTAAGAATTTTAAGAGTAATAAATTGATTGAGCTAGACGAGTGAGAATGAGAGATATACAAAATTGGGTCTACCTAACCAATTTAGCAAAGTTTGAGCGATAAAGTAGAGAGAATTATTTCTAGCATTGAGCTATATATACGAGACTTGATAAATATAATTTTGAATAGAAATTATAAATGAAACACAATAAACAAATGAAAACGACCAATAATTAAAGTTATGGGGAAAAAATCAATTTATACCACTTTAGAGAGTTGTATCAAATAAAACTTTAAACTAATAATTGTATCAATATAAACAGTAAACTTTTATAAATGAATCAGTTTAGAACTGATGTGATTTAGAGTTATTTTTACTTGATTCCATTTAAAATAAGCAGCTTAAAACCATTTAAATAAAATTATTATTCTTCTAAGATCCTACCAAAGTAGCAAAAAATGTCATATATTCTTCTTAAATAAGTAAAGAATGATGGAGAAAGATGAAAAGATGAAGACTACTCATATTAATGAAAATTTGTTACTATCTATTTGATTCTAGCATTTTTGTCTAAGATTATATTAATTTTTACATTTAAAGAAGTCTTATACTCGTTTGAAAGTCATGCATTAATGGTTTTAAAACAAAATTCTAAAAGAAAGTTAAATTGATTCACTTATAAAAATTTAGAGTTTTTTTTCTTTGTTCTTTTACAACATGTAGGGTGGAGATTGAGTTAAATTGTTGTTTATTTTTTTTTTTTTAGTCATTGATTTAATTAAAATTTCAGGTTTTAATTGATATCGTAATCAGTTTGAGGTTTTAAATGATACGACCTCAAAAGTTAGAAATATATAAATCTAGGTTTTAGAGGTATATATATAAATTGATTTCTGCCTTAAATTTTTCTCACCAACCTTGAGGAACTCATGATTTTACTAAATTAATGAAAAAGTATTATGCACCTTAGAGTTGTTTTGAACACTAAATGAGTTATAATAGTCTAAATTATAATAGTCTATATTAGGATGCAAAGTTATTTAATTTAGGTATAATAACCCTAGTCTATATTAGGATGCAAAGTTAATTTGGGTAGTATAGTAACCCAGACTGTTATTACTTACGCTCGAAGTAGCTCATAAAGGTTAGAGACTAATGATGTATTATTCGATTTTGATGCAAAACTCAATAAACCTATTCATGGTGTGTGAGTGATTTGATAACATGAGCATAACTCTACTCATTGAGGTATAATATTTCCAACTAATTAAACTTTAGAGGTTTAAATTTTCTCCCATGGTTTAACTTTAAAAAGAAAATGACAATCATTTTAAAGCTGAAAAATTTTAATTAATTTAAAATAATGATATCATTCCTAGATGGAGTAGTATTTAAGCATAAAGTTTTTTTTTTTTTTTTTTGAAAAGTATTTAAGCATAAAATTAGGTTTTGTTATTTTGGAATTTAAATTCGACATGTCGCTCTTCCTTAAACTAGAAACCATAACCAAAATTAACCGAGGACGGTGAAAACTAGGTTAAAGCAACATCTGAACTGAAGTTCTAAAATGTTTTTCCATCAACAACAACCGCTAACAGCTCCAACTCAACAGCAAAATTCCTTTCAAGTTTCTCTTTTCAAACTTTACTCATTTTAATTAATTTTATGGTTAAACAATAATATGCTCACAATTATTTTTCCAACTCTTATTATTAAAATTTCAGAAAGTTCTAGAAACAAAACACCCAACATTTTTTTTTTAGCTGAGTAGTTTTTATAGGCTGCTTTTCATTTTTTTTTTTTTTCAGAAGTAAAAATATTCAGCAAAAATATGCTTGACTAATTTTTCCTTTTTACGTTATTTATTTATTTATTTATTTATTTATTTAGCCTTTAGCGTGTTTGTGCAGGAACCCATCTTCCAATGAAGAAAAAATTATCGAGACTTTTTAATAGCTATGTTTACATTAAATTTCAATGTTTACAAGTCAACCCAAAAACAATTTTCTGACAATTTGTTATGTGAAAAAGGAACCAAACCGACAAATAATTTGTTGTGTTTCTTGAAATGGAAAACATGTTTCAATCGTTGAGTTCATTTTTTAGCATCTTCCTTCACTTATGAGCTATATGGTCGAAAATTATTACAAAATTTTAAGATAAGTGGACTTGTTTTGTATATAATTTGGATTCTGTTTTATGTTTTCGGATTCACTGAATTCACTGAATATGTACCTGACATATGTATTTTTGAAAATTGTTTTCAGATTCTGTGATCCAAATAGTATAAATTTTGAAAACAACATCTATATGTTTTCATTATTTCCAAATTCTGAATTTTAAATTTTAAAATGCATAATTATAATAAACAAAGATAAAAAATATCAATAAATATAATGTTTCAGGTTATAAACTTAATTTAGTTTCTTAAATTAAAATATGTATAATATAATAGGTTGTAAATTATAAATTATATAATATTACATTATAAAATGATAATTTTACAAAATTTATAAAATTCATGTTATAAATTAATTAATAATAACCTATATTCGATTTGGTTAGCTTTACGAGCTTTAATCATACGTCCATATATTTTGATGATAACAAACATTTAAATTACTAATTATTTCAGTGTTTTAAAGTGTCCACAGTGTAGAGCTCGAAGAGACGATTCCAACGCATTTTGAATTGCTCAAATCGGACTTCAAACGAGAAAGTTATGACGAAAAGGAGATTGTGAAAAACTGTTATTTTGCAATGACGCGAACGAATTACATGACGACACGTGACCATTTTTTAAGACAGTTGGAATCATTTAAAATTATTCCTTTAATCTTTCTTTTGTCATTTTTATCCTCCACCCTTGATCCATCTTAACCTAGATCCAATGGCCAAATTTTACCCTAAATTTAAACCTTATTTAAACATCATTTTCCCTCTCATTTCAAAATGAACTCTCATCTCCAAGTTGCTAAAATTTTCTCTCCAACATTCTTCATTCTTGATCATTCTTCAAAGTTGCATCATTTTCTATTCTTCTTGTGAGAGAATTTTATATGAGAGATTAGATTGAGTCTTTAGTGCTTAAAAATTGTGTATCTACTCTTGTGAGAGATCTTTCTTTGTGAGATTTGTATTTCATCTTTAATTGTATTAAGGTGTGGGTACACCTTGGGATTTTGAGTGAGCGGTTTAATCCTGAACCAAAAAAGGATTTGTAATGGTTTGATTTTGAACCCGTTCAAAAGGATCATAGTGGTTTGATCTTGAACCCGTTTAAAAAGATCGATATAGGTTGGATCCTGAACCTGCAAAAGGATCGATTGGGGGTTTACTCTTGAACCTTTAAAAAGAGTGGGAAATCGGTTTGGTTCTCACCCATAAGAGAACTGTCGCAGTAAAATCACTATAAAAATCTTCGATGTCGTTTCCTATCTCTTCAACTTTAACTTTTTGCTATTTAATTTTTTAAGTAGATTGCATGTTTAGAAAAATTGTTCTATATTTTTATAAATTTTAGGGTGCTTATTTTGATTATTTAAGATTGAATTAATCTAGTTTAATTTTCAAAAAAAAAAAGTTTATAATTTTTTAAGCAACCCTATTCACCCCCTAGTGTTGCCATACGATCCTACAGATTTAATATTTAGTTTTGCAACTACAACTAATTTCATGATCTATAAATATATTATAGAATAGAACACACTTTAAATTATAACTGTTTTAAATAGAATCAAATTTCTAAATCTGCTACCAAACACCTATGAAATACAACTCATTTTTCATTGAATTCTTTGTTTTCAGATTGTTTAGCAAACATGCTCTTAACTATCAAAATCTTGGTTAAGAAGGAAATAACAATTGTCAATAAGAGTATAGTTCAACTGACATAAAAAAAAATAACAATTATGCACCACAACCCTAATTGTACTAAAATAAAATAAAAATAAAATAACGATTGTGCATATATAGTTAGAATTTTGCATCTAGCTCAACCAAAAGGTCTATAAAAGTAAAATAAGAATTACGCATATATATTTTTGATCGAAAAGTTTGACTTCCAAATCTCCACCCACACTAATAGTTTAACTCTAAAAAGAAAAGATGCATCCCTACTTCTTTGTTTTTTACAAGTACATCATTTTATTAGAATGCTATATTAACCTATCATTATGCTAAAAAGTAATTTAACCATTACTAAATCACCAACATGAATAAAGTTGAATTAACATAAAACGTGTACCATCAACTAAAAGATTATAGACTTCAATTATCCATCCACATATTGTTGAACTAAAAAAAATAATATTACATCTTTCTAGCTCTCACACCAATTAATCTCTAAAAAAAACAATTTTTTGAAAAGAAAATCAAGCATCTCCAACTCAACCAAGAGCTAGAAAATCATCTTCCTACTATTTTGCAAAAGTCAAAACTAACATCCACGTCTAGAAATACAATTATTAACCAAAAAAAAAATTAACCAATCACAGAGCTTTTATTTTATTTTATTTTCTTTGAGTGCATCAATAGCATAGTTTTAAATAAGAAAAGATTGAACAAATTAATGAAACTCTACCCTCTACAAATAAATAAATAAATAATAAAAAAAAGAGATGTACACAAAAATAGAGAGGAATCAAATTTAAGTGAGTGAATGAGAAAGCAATTAAAAGCATAGGGGGGCGAACAATTAATGGCATTAATTTGATAGAGGCATAAAGTTTAGAAAGGAAAGGAAAGGCCAATGGCAAGCATGTGAGTGCCCGTAACAAAAGCAGGAAATTGATTGCTCAAAAATAAATAAGTATCTAAGAATTTGATTTGGCGCTCTTTTTTTCCTGCGGCTTTCCCGTTCACATGTGGTGCCCGTGCCCCCAAATGTTACGAGCGCCCTTATTTCAATCCCACCGACACTCACACTTCTAACTATTTTTCTTCTACTTATAAAAAATAATAATAAAACCTCTTTTCTCATGTGAAATTTAGGATTTAATATGGATTTTATTGTATATTCTATTTTGGTTTCTTATTTTTTAAAATCATTTTATTTTGTTTTTCTTTTTTTTTTTCCACGCAAAAGAGTTTGTGTTGGTAACTAAATTTTTACAAGGTTACGTTAGGTTAAAAATATTATATTTTGATTTCTGAATTTTTAGATAAACCGATCTTTTACAATGTTAATATTACGAGCATGTATTAGAGTTTACAGGTATGTTGCTTGTGATGAACGTTAGAGGAATAGGTGTCAAGTGACAAAATAATAACAATGATTAAAATAGTCTTTTTTTTTTTTAAGTTTAGGGGTCAAATTCATGTACTAAGATACGATATAAATCATACATAAATTACAAAAACATAATTTTGCTTTGGTTTGGTTTGTGAATTTATAAAAAAAATAGGATATTACAATACACATGTATAGTAGGAAAATATATTTAAATTTACGATTTTGAAAAAGAGATAGGGATGATCATCAGTGGGTTAGAGTTGGTTTTCGATCCCAACCAACCTTGAACTGCCAAATTCGGTCGGTTCGATCGACCTATTTTTTTTTACTTCCTTAAATAGACCAAAATCAATTAATCGATCGGTCAATTTGGTCAGTTTATATTTTTAATTATTTAATTATTTATTTAATATATTTGTAAGATATAATATAAATATGTAAATTTTTACCCTTTTTGTTTTATTATTATTACTATTATTATATATATTTTTAAAATTTGGTCAGTTTAATCGATTTGTCCCAAACCGACTGACCCCGACCAAAAATTTCGCAAAAACTGACAAATCACCTCGGTTCAATTTGTTTTGGTTGGTCAAGTAGATTTTCAGTGTTTTTTTTTTATTATTTTTGCTCACTCCTAGAAGAGACACATCTTGTTATACTTAAGTCTACGACTTGTACCATTATTATATATTATATAGTTTGTATAACATGTATTTTATCTATGGTAGGTGATGTGTATGTAGATTTTTTGTATGAAATAAAATAAAATATTTTGTCACTTTGCTTATTAAATACCATCCAACTATTAAGACTTGAGAGTGTGAAAAGCCCAAGAAGTTGAGACAGTTATGGATATCTTTTGGGAAACATCCTTTCCACACAAATACAGCGTATATATATATATATATATATATGAGATTAGAAAAAGGATTTCACTTTCTATGATATTGACTTTAAATTTCTTGATTTATAAACCAATATATCTTCTAAAAATGTAAAGCATTATATATCACATTGAATTAGTCCAATTAATATTATTTTTAATTGATAAGCTCACTAGTTATGATACTATAAAATGGCATATATCCATTTCATTAGGAGAAATCTAGTATTGCTTGTCCTTTTTCTTTATAAATTTTAAGGGTACTAATATCACCAACCGGCTACCATAATAATTCAGCTTTCAAAAGCTAATTCTTTTGAGATTTTTTTTTTTATTAATAATTGGAAATTTTATATTCTCAATTACATTTTTTTAATTGAAAAAGAAAAAAGAATAACTGTTAGAATGGTGGATGGTTGATACAATTTCCTTTTTCTGGAAAAAAAAATTATTTATCATTATTCTGATCTACTCTGTATTTTAATTGCTTTTGATTGTCTGCCAATCATTGAAGGAAAAAAGGGGAAAAAAACCATGGTCCCAGAAGAAAATACGTGCCGACAATTCGATTCACACTCAGTCTCTAACCTTCGGCGTCCGACACAGCGTATAAAAAAATCACTCAGTTTGAACCCAATACTATGTAATCTAAAAAATTATCGACGATAAGAATAGGTAAGTGTATTTGACTTCCTAACTAAATTTGAGTAGAATTCGAACATGGACACAAGTGAAATAAAACAACATATTTTACCACCGGGACAAAGCCAATTTATTAAACTTGAACATATTATACAAAAATATAATTATTTGTATTTATTTTTTTAACCCAACCATTTCTATACTATAGGGTACTAAATTCAAATTTTTTTTATGGGGCTATGGCCCCTTGTCCCCATGTAAGTTCGCCCATGGATAAGGATTTCGATGTTGAGATTTTGATGGATGATATATATCTTAATTAGTTGAGTTATATTTAAATTGATAGTATTTAAGTTATTGGAGATTGACTTCAGGCCAAGATGATCTTATAGTTATATGTAAGCAAATGATAGTCGCCAATATTTCAGAAATTATTTTAGACGAATGAAATCAAATAAAAATTAAGTAAAATAACAAGTTTAATTCTATAAATTTTAAGTTCGCGTTTCTTTTAGAGAGAATTTTCAAGGTAGTGTCTAATATATCTTTGAGCTATAGAAAGTATCCAATATATCTTTAAACTTTTAATTTTGTATTTAATAGGTTCCTGAACTTTAAAAGTGTATAATAGGGTTCTAAACTTTCAGTTTTTTTCTGACATATTTGAAAGTTTTAGAAATTAAGTGATCTACTAGAGATGAAATTAAATTTTTTGTCTCAGAGAACCCTAAATTTTAAATTTGGTATCTAACAAAATCTATGAATTTAAAAAAAAAAATGTTGAATACTGCTAATGACCTACCAGACAAAATTGAAAATTGAAAGTTTAGACCTTATTTGATAATTATTTGATTTTTTATTTTTAGCTTTTGAAAATTAAACCTAAAAATATTACTTCTGCTCGCGAGTTTCCTTATTTTCTTATCCACTTCTTACCTATGTTTTCAAAAATCAATCCAAATTTTGAAAACTAAAAAAAATATTTTCAAAAATTTGTTTTTGTTTTTGGATTTGAACTAAGAATAATTTTGATGCTTTCTTAAGAAAAATAGAAAATTATTGTAGGGAATTATAGAGTGAGAAAATATGTACACCCAAAACTAAATAGTTATCAAACGGGACCTTCAGAATCTACTAGATACAAAATTGAAAATTTATTGACCAAATAGACACAAACCTAAAATTTCATAGATTAAACTTTGTAATTTAACCTAAAAATGACCCATAGTTTTACACCAATAGATGTGAAGGAGGAAAAATATATATAACTTGTATTTATGCTATATATATATATATATATATATATACACACATATTCTTGACACATGAAAATCGATCAGGCAGACTAATGTTTCTCCAATGCAATTGGAGATACGAATCAAAAAACCCCCACCTAATTTCTGTTTTCTCTTGCACAAATTGACCAATAATCGTGCAAATTATATTTTAAATTCACAGTTATATTTATATGGGGTGTTCTTTAGTCTCTAGTAGTTCGTATTTATTCAATTTAATCATTTATTTATTAACATTTTTAATGAGTAAAATACAATTTTGGTTTTAGGATTTAAGTTTAGTTTTTATTTGGTCTCAATTTTCAAAATACTTTTTATTTAGATAATTGAATTTAATTTCTATTTATTAGACTATGTTGATATAATTTAAATTTACCCCAATTTATTTCCACTTTATTTAAAAAATACATATCATCAAAGTGTAGTTAGCAAATGTTCTATAAAAGGAATCTATGGTTTTGGTTTCAAATTATCTCAATTCAAAATACTTTAAGCACTTAACTAAGTGGTATAAAACTTTGAGCAAGTATTTCTTTGTAATTGGAGCCGATGAGTGATTGTAATAATTTTTCACATAGTGGAGTTTTTTTTCTGTCCGTGGTTTTTTTTCCAACAAGTGGTATCAGAGTTTTAGTTTGGTAGTTTCTTAAGTTTCTGAGTATGCCCTGTGGTTGTAGAATTATTTGATCTTCTACATCAGAAAGGATTTCTGGAAACGAGTTATAGTTATATTGTGAATAGTATAAGTTGTACACTATTTGCAAATTCGTGAGGAGTGAGCAGATATGTCAAGTTTTATGAGTCCAGTAAAGATTGACGTGGAAAAATTTGATGGAAGGATGAACTTCAGCTTGTGGCAAGTGCATGTCAAAGATGTACACGCTGCAAATTGAGGAAGGTATGAAAATCTCAAATCATCTAGGCATTGTCTCTGAGTTGGAGGTGATTGGAGTGAAGATAGAGGATGAGGGTAAGGCCCTTAGGGTGATCTTGTCACTTCTACCTTCTTACGAACACATGAAGCCAATCTTGATGTATGGTAATGAGACTTTGAATTTTGCGGAGGCTACTAGTGAATTTTTATCAGAGAAAAGAAAGCTGAAGAGTGACATGCGTACTTCACAGGAGGATTCAACAATGGTAGCTAGCAATTGGAAGAAAAACAAAGACTTTGCAAAAAGAAAGGTTGTTGGGAATGCAGACAATTTGGACACATGAAAAAGAATTGTCCTAACAAACCAAGTTCGTCAAAAAGCTTTAGGTCGGATGCTAACGTGGTCTTTCTCGTCGGGGGAGATGATGACTTCTTCTGAAGAAAAACAGAATTCATCCCCATGGTATGTCCGCCTTACCATGATAGAGGATGCGATGTTAGCGGCTCCACAAATTTGCACACAGACATTGACTTGGCAGTTATGCAAGATTTGTGTAGTGGAAATTATGTTAATGGTTGAAGAACTTTCGGGTGAGCCAAGTAGGTGGAAGTTGCATCATGAATTTCAGCAAAGTTTATCGACATGTGATAAAGAAAAAAAATAGATAAAAAAATAGATAAAATCCTCAAGTGGTTTTCATTAAGCTTGTTTTTGAAGTGTTTGAAAATTAAGCTTGTTTTCTACCAATTTCTCTACAGTGGTTTTCATTCCCTTAAGAAAGCATTACTATTCTTAGCCAAATACTAAAAACAAGTTTTTGAAAACTACTTTTTTTTTTTTAGCTTTCAAAACATGACTTAGTTTTTGAAAGCATAGGTAAAAAATAGATAAAATCCTCAAGTGTGAACAGTATTTATATGCTTAAATTTTAAAAACTAAAAACTAAAAAAAGTAGCTTTAAAAAATTTAATTTTGTTTATTGAATTTGGCTAAGAGTTCAAATGTTTACTTAAGGTAAATGATCTCTAATGTAGAGAAATTATGTGAAAATAAGATTAACTTTCAAAAACAAAAAACAAAATGGTTATCAAACGGGGCCTAAATGGTTATCAAATGGGGCCTAAAATTATTAATTTTGAAAATCTAAGAACTAAATAGAAACTAAATTCAGATTTTAGGGACCAAAAGTATATTTACCATTTTTTAGTTTAGTCTCTCATCATTAATGATTGTTAAAATTTGGTTGAGAAGCTTTCATGATATATTACTTTATAAATTGGCAGAATTTTATAGGAGAAAAAATGTCATTAAAGAGAAAAAAAAGTTAAGGGGGTGTTTGGTCCATTGATTTGGGTTAGGGTGGGGTTGGGTTTCAAACCCAACACCATGTTTGGTACAAAGGGTTTCAAAACCAAGGGTTTTGAAAACACAACCCCATGGGTTTTGAAACACAACCTCATGGGTTTTGTACCATGTTTTCCACTTCTATTTGTCGTTTTTTTATTTTCGATAACCACTTCAACAACAATTCCGATGATAACTTCGACAATAACTCCGACGACTACACCGGTGACCCGCCGATGACAACTCAAACGACCACCAACAACGACAACTCCGGCGATTACACTGGCAACTCAACCAACTCCGATGAAAACTTCGATAATCACACCGACGACTCGACCAACTCTGATGAAAATTCCAGCGACCGCACCGGCGACCCGACCAACTCCGATGACAATTTCGACGACCACACTTGCGACCCCGACCAACTCCGATGATAATTCCGACAACCACACCAACAACCCCGACCAACTCCGATGACAATTCCAACGACCACACCGACGACCCCAACCAACTCCGATGACAATTCCGACGACCACACCGGTGGCCCGACAAACTCTGATGACAATTTTGACGACCACACCGGCGACCCCGACCAACTCCGATGATAATTCCGACGACCACACCGGCGACCCCCGACCAACTCCGAGGACAATTTTGACGCCACCGGCGATCCCGACCAACTCCGATGACAATTCCGACAACCACACCGACAACCCCGACAAACTCCGATGACAATTCCAACGACCACACCGGTAACCCCAACCAACTCCGATGACAATTCCGACGACCACACCGGCGACCCCGACAAACTCTGATGATAATTTTGACGACCACACTGGCGACCCCGACCAACTCTGATGACAATTTCGACGACCACACCGGCGACCGGCTAACTCTAATGGCAACTCCAATGACTGCCTGATCACTACCGGTAACGGAAACTTCAACGACCACACCGGCGACCTAACCATCGCGACGATTACCTCCATCGATAACTACAATGAAAACTCTATAGATTAATTTAACGATCGCCCCTGCGACTCGACCACCCAAACAACTTGATACTTTGATGCCCCAATCACCGTCAATCCGAAAAAGTTGTTCAACATGAGACATTCATCCGCTCGAAATGTCATTGAGAGAGCATTCGGTATGCTGAAGGGTCGATGGGTGATACTAAGAGGAAAGTCTTTTTACCCAGTAGAAGTCTAGTGCATGACTATAACTGAATGTTGTTTGTTGCACAACTTAATTATACAAAAGATGGACTCAGATCCCACATCCGAGGAGGCACACACAAGTGACCTCGATTCAACTGGGATGAACACAAACAACGTCGCAAACCATATATATATATTGATTAGATTTTGTATACATGCACTACATACATTGTGGTGGATAATATTTTTGTGTATAAATATTATTAATATAATATTAGTAGCTCGAGTGAACGAGCTATATGCAAAATTGAAGACAATCCTAGGGATGACAAGGCAAGACTGCATGGTTGTTGCAAAAACGCTTCTCTCGAATAGTATAATGTTGAACTTTTTCTTTGCATGAATCACCCCAAATTGAAAGTATGATTACTGTGTGGAAGTTCTGTGGAAAGCACCGGGAACCTGATTCTATTTCCATCTACCACTCTCTATGACTTTTTTAGAATTTTATGTTTAACTGAACTTCGTTGGACAACTATCTCTACTTTTTTTATTATTTATTTCAGTCATTGTAACATGTTATCTTTAACAACATATTTCTATGCATCGATTGTTTTACTTTATCATTGGCGCCACAGTTCTTACATTATAGATTACAACATATAGTTAGTTGTTTTACTTTATGTGTAGTTAGTTATTTTACTTTATGTCATCACGAGTGAAGTGCATTATAAATATAATATATACTCCTACAAAGTATTATAAACTCAAATTAGATACATTAGATAAATTGTTGATAGGTAATTATGTAGTTATGAAGTTAAAAAATAAAGTAAGAAGACAAAATTACTATATTTAAAAAAATTAAGTATTTATTTTAGAAAAAACAGACTGCACACACCTAACCCAACACAACACTGCATCCCAAACACTGTTTTATGCAACCCATTCCAGCATAACACTGCACCCATGTTTTCTGCAACACAACCTAACACAACCCTGCGCTCCAAACATCTGTTTTGCTAAGTCCAAGTGTTTCGATTCAACCAAGAAACCTCGTGGTTTGATTCCAACATGTAGCGCCAAACAACCCCTAAGAGTTTGCCAAATTCATGAAAATTTGGACAAAGGAATTAGAAACTTTTCTCTTTTAGGTGAATTTTTGTCTTCTAAATTTTCGCCAATTAAGTGAATATTAGAAGTTTATTATTAACCAGTTTTGACATTCATCAATCCAGGACTAATTTAATAATGTTAAAACATCGAATAAATTTAAACTAAAAAGAAAATATATCATGTGATGTTGTGGGATTATTTCCTTTTATTTCAAACTCAAAATAGTAATTTCTATCTCTATTTCTATTACTTCTTTTCAAAAACATCCCTGAAAAAACGGTTTTACCACAATGGCCTCCTTTTTCATATAACAAATAAATCAACCATATTATAGAGGCAAACAAATTTATCAAGACACAAAAACATACTAAAAAGCCATTGTGTTAAGCTATCAATATCTTTATTTTGGATTAAATTGACTTATTTTAATACACATGACATAAATATTGTTTAATCTTAATTAAGTAGTGAATAAAGTATATTCTATTATTATTATTATTATTAGGAATTTGAGAGTAGGTTTGAAAATTTTAAATTGTATAAATGATAAATATGTCAAAAAACGGTTTTGTTTTCAGACCGTCTATAAACCAAATAACCTTTTAATAACTCATGGGCCTGGATGTAGCCCATATCATAATTAGTTTACGGGCCGTCGAGGAAGGAACAGTTGGCGGAACGTAAGCCCAAAACTTCATATTTTATATATATATATATATATATATATATATATATATATATATATATATATATATATATATATATATATTTTAAACACTCATGTTTATATATTCTTTTAGTTATTAAAAGATTAAATCACATGTTTAGTTCCAAAATTTTAGTACTACGGGAGTATCATACTCCATTTGCTCACTAAATTTTACTTTCTCTATTATTAACTTTATGTCTCTCTTCTACTCATTTAAATTCATCATTTCTTTCGATTCTCTCATTATTTATCTCTCAAGAAAGTAGTAATAATGAAAAAAATTGGAAGTAAATCATTAAAATTTAATAGGTAAGGAGTTAGAGTTGAACGACTTCAATATTGTGCTTATATACATAGAGGAGTAGCAAAGAAGAAAAACAAAATAGAAGAAGAGGTTGAACAAGACAGCTATGAGGTTGATGAAGGGAATAATCGAATTAAACCCATAGTAAACACATTGGAATCGAATTCGATTTTTATTTTAGAATCAAACAAAAACAATTTTAGACTAAGCAAAACATTTAAAATAATATAGAGAATATTTTGGAGGGTATTTTTCTCCTTGTACTCCAACTCCAATAAGGTTGAATTCCAAGACTTCCACAAAATCTTAGTGTAACGCCTCACGTTATAAAATTAGGACAGTTTTATAGTAATTGGACTTAGTTTCCATTAGCGTTTTAATTTAGAAAATAAGAATTTGAACTTTAGCCCCGACAATTTGGGGAATTAATTTACTATAATTTTGAGAAATAAGTTTTTTAATTAAATCTTTAGTTTTATGAGAATTTAATATTTAAGTTTTATTTTCAAGTTCTAAAAGGAACCCAAATCTTCAATTATTTAGGCCCCGTTTGATAACCATTTTGTTTTTAGTTTTTTAGTTTTTGAAAATTAAACCTAAAAATATTACTTCTACTAATGAGTTTATATGTCTTATTATCTACTTTTTACCTATGTTTTCAAAAACCAATCAACTTTTGAAAACTAAAAAAAGTAGCTTTAAAAAACTTGACTTTGTTTTTAGAATTTGGCTAAGAGTTCAAATGCTTACATAAGAGAGATGATCTCTATTGTAGAGAAATTAGGTGAAAATAAACTTAACTTTCAAAAATAAAAAATAAAAAACAAAATGGTTAATCAAACGAAATATTAGATTTTATCCAAAATCTTTTGGTGCCTTATTCGAAGTTTTGAAATTTGAAAAAGAGATGAAATTTAAAAGTTATCCTAGAATTTTTCCTCACTTCTATTTATTGGGCACTTTGTATTTAGAGAAAGTAAACGACAATAGATTAAAAGATTTTTTTTAATTAAACGACAATAGATTAAAAGATTTTTTTTAATTAAAAAAGAGCTCTAATTTCAACACTTATTCCTCTCTCCTTCATGCATATAGCCTCCTCTCCCCCATATCTTTTTCTTCTTCTTCTCCTCACAGTCATACGCAACCTCACCCATCACCATCATCCTCCTCGACTTCTTCTCATGTGTTTCCGACTTCTACACACGAGCCCCATGTACTCCTCCCCTAGTCGAGCTTTTCATTCCACGACACTGTTAGGATTTATGCCATAAAATCTCATGTTTATTTGCAATATAATATTATTCATTATATGAAAAATCCAACGTTATTAATGTAATTTTGAACAATATGTGGTTGACATACGAGAGGATCATGTTTAAAAAATAATCTAAAGGGTCATAGTATATGCATAAGGTTGGGTGTCTTATCCTGGTAACACTATTGATATGACCCATTTTGTAATAATTATAAACAATTTGATCAAATCGTTTATGTGGAAACATGTGAGTGGGGGTATCTTATAAAATGAGTTTGTATAAAACTAGACCACAAAATATTTAATCTCATAAAACTGGACCACAAAATATTTAATCTCTCTTTATAAATCCATTAATTGAGAAGATTAATATTTCAATTAATCCTGAGTGAGTTATGAGCTCTTGCCTTTGAGAGCTTGTCCTTTGATTTGCATGGGTGAGAGTGACTTTTGTAGCTGATTCAATAAGCCTACTATTTTAAGGACTTGACCAAATAGAGAGATGGGAACCAGACACTATTCTAGTTAGTATTAGGTTGTTAGCCTCATTAACAATAACAGTCATATCTCCCTTCTTTTGGTACACATTAGATAGGGTTTACCCAACTACTATCAGCAATGCGGTAGATAATACATGCATCTAGACATTTTATGATCTCTTTCTTCACCACTTCTTTCATGGTTATATTAAGTTTTCTCTAATTCTCAACGGACTTGAAATTGCCATCTTCCAGGTTTATCTTGTGCATACAGAATGTCAAACTTATCCCTTAAATATTTACCAATGTCCAGCTAATGGCTCTTTTGTATTGATTCAACAACTGCAATAACATATCTTCATCTTCGGGAATCAGATTTGCTGAAATAATTGTCTCTCCATCTCCCAAATATGCATACTTCAAATGTGTTGATAAGGGTTTCAATTCTAGCTTGGGAGGAACTTTAATTGATGGTTGAATGGGTGGTGATTCCCTTTCAGCTAATTCCAATGATTCAAAGACTCTTTTGAAGTTAGAAAATTCACGAACATTCTCCGATTCTTCAACAATGTTGCAACAATCTGACTCATCTTTCAAAATTTTATCTAATAACTGTATGTAATGCTCCAACATTTCTGTCTCAATATCCCTTTTAACTAATTCTTCATAAATCTGAATGACAGAACATTCTTTCACATCAAAAGGATACTTCACTGCATAAAAAAAATGTTAAACTTCACTTCTTAATCATTCACTTTCATCTTTAATTCTCCATTTGGCACATCTATTTGTTGTTGGGATGTATGCTCGTGGACGTTCGTTGTAAATGCTTGATGAATTAATAAAGTGTTATTTTCATCTTTTCTTGTATACTTGCATTTAAACTTAAATCTAATAAACTAAGTT
Source organism: Trichosanthes cucumerina (assembly GCA_036507285.1). Lineage (NCBI taxonomy): Eukaryota > Viridiplantae > Streptophyta > Magnoliopsida > Cucurbitales > Cucurbitaceae > Trichosanthes > Trichosanthes cucumerina. The sequence continues at coordinate 77,114,207 of CM071836.1, forward strand.
CCAGGGTTATATAATTTTATGAAAACTTGAACAACATCTAGAGGACATACAAATAGGATCGTATTTAAGTTGTTCATCTGAATGGTATATAGCACGTGGATGAAGTTGGGAACCTTATCTTGGTGACACAATGGATGCAACTCACTTTGTATTTGATACAAACGAGGCGATCTAACTTGTTCATGTAGTAGACATGCGAGTGGGGGCATCTTGTGTGATGTGTTCGTACAAGACCGGACTGCGAATTATTAACCAACTGATGTAACACCGTTAATAGATTAGATTTAATAATTCATAGATGACCAATAGTAACTTGACCTGAATTTTGAGCGGGTTATGGACTCCTGTCTGCAAGGGATTGTCCTTTGACTAGTATGAGTGAGAGTGACCTGAGTAGTCAACTCTATATGCCTACCTTCTTGGGGACAAAATCGCGTGAGGAGCTGAGAACTTAACTCTGCGAGATGAAATTCACTCATTCCTGAGCTTAGAGAAATTAGATGAGTTGTTCCCTTAAGTGCTAACTCTAGGACTTGAACAACGGGGCCCCACGCTCTCACTGGCTCGAGAGGGACTTTGTTTATAACCTACCATAAACAAGTTGTTCATTAAAGGATCAGTGGTACTTAAGGATCAAGAAGTACTCACAGGGTAAAACGGTAATTTGACCCAACTGTGACTACGAACAACTCGTGAAGGGTCGACTTACGAGCATTTATTATATCAATGAACAGAACTTATCCTACAGTGAGGAGAGTGCAACTACAAATCTATAGTGGAGTGACTCGTAGTTAATGAATGTTGGTTAATTAGGTCAAAAAGTTTGACCGGTTGACCTCGTATCATTGAAGCTCATGATCTGTAGGTCCATTAGGTCCCTTTGTTGGCTTAATATGGAATAAACAAGGGTATAAGGTTTTGGAGAAAATTTGAAAAGTTCAAATTTGTAAATGAGATTGTTTTATCAATTATATGTGATATAATCGATATAATATATAGTTTGATGTGATAAAAAAATCTCATTTACAAATTTGATATGATTCTAATTAAACTATATATTATATTTGGATTAATTTTTAATATTAAATTAATATGAAGTAAGTTCATATTAAAAATTATAGATTAAAAATTAATCGAATGAGACCCCTAAACTCTAAAACTATAGTTTATGTGAGAGATGTGTTATTGAATATGATTTAATTGATATTAATTAAATATGTGGTATTTAATTATTATTTAATAAATATTTATATAATTAAATAAAATTATTTTATTTAATTGTGAATTTATTGATTAATTAATTAATTAAAAAAAGGCAAAAAGCTTTATCGTATAACTCCCTTGCAATTTGCAGGGGAGTGAGATAGTTGAGAGTGAGGAAGTTATCTTCCTCACTCCTCACTTTAAAATGCAAAGGAGTTTGCATTTTTGGAGGTTCCACAATTTGGAAAGAAAAACTATCCCTCTTTCTCACAATTTGGGTCAAGAAGAGTTCTTGATTTTCTAGTAATCCCAAAACCAAAAAGAATCTCATCATTCTCCCTCACCAAGAGAACAATAGAGAAGTTCTAGTAGAGGTCCAATTTGATTTACAAGAATCGTTCGTGAAAATTGGTGGAAATTTTAAAGCTGGGAGAAGAGAAGATTTGTCTACAAAGGTTGTAAATTTCTTTTCTCTCTTCTCTGTAATTTTGTTTATGAACAACATGTTTAATCTTAGAATATATTATTTTTAGTATTATGTATTTTTCCTTAATCACACTTGAATATTGCAATGCACAAATTCGAAAAGTGATTCAAGCGCTTCCGCACCAAGAATTTGATTCCCTTCATTTGTGTCCCTGTTGTTGTCAAAAAAGGCCTTTCTAAAATCTGTTGGGAACATGAATTTATGCATTTACACCAAAATATCATCAATCTTTCTTTCAAGATAGGTGATTGATCTATCAACTAATTGGAGTCTTACAGTGGTTAGCCTTGTTTCTCCTATCCTCTACGTTTAGAAAATTGGCAGTGACATAAGATTTATGCTAGCTCCTAGATCGCATAGAGCTCTTCCAACTTCTTTACCACCAATTGAAACATGCACTGTAAATGCTCTTGGATCTCTAAGTTTTGGAATGATAGAATGCACAAAAAGTGAATTACACTCTTTTGAAAGTATCATAATCTCATACTCAGTTGGTCTTCTCTTCTTAGTTAAGCATATCTTTAAGAAATTTTGCATACTTTGGCATTTACTCCTAAGCTTCCACCACTGGTACGTTGATATGCAATTGCTTGAATATATCATAAAATTTCTTAAATTGTTGATCTTGAGTTTTATTCTTTATCTTTTGAGGGAATGAAGGTGGAGACGACACAAAATTAGGTTTAAAAGTTGGCACTTCTCTAAGAGCAACTGGAGATTTTTCTCTAATAATTTCTTTTGATTTAGCTTCTTCTGTCTCTTTTTTATTCTCACTCTCAGGTCCAATTGTAACTTCTTCTGTATGCACAACTGATTCTTTACTTTTCTGCTTCTACTTACTCAAATTTTCTGATATAACAAAGGGTTTTCCACTTCTAAACTCAATTGCTTGCACTTACTTATTACCTTCTCTTTGGGAGTCTCAGTATCGGAAGGAAATTTTCCTTGGGGTCTAGCTTTCAATTCACTAGCTTGTTTCCCAACTTGAATTTCAAAATTCCTCAAAGATGTTTGTTGGCTCTAAACTATAGTATCGTTCTTGGCTATATACTCTTTTATAAGGCTCTCCAAAGAGGTGCCGAGAGTAGTTTGATTGACATGTTTGAATTGAGCATATTGCTGATTTTGCTGTGGAAATCTTGGAGGGTATTGCATTCTTTGTTGCCCTTGGTTTGCTGGAGTATTGTTGCCTTGACCACTCCAAAAAATATTTGGATGATTCTCCAGTCTGGGTTATAAGTGTTGGAATAAGGGGTTTTTTTTCCTGCATATTTTGATTCAACATAGTTCACTAAAGTAGGATTACATGAACATAACTTAAAAGTATGTGTTTAATCAACTACGCGCAAGTGCACGTGATCGAAGTAATAAGAAACTAGAGTAATCCAGAGTGTCGTACTCAAGGGAACGATTTTAATAAAATCTATTGAGATGACACAAATTATTGACAAATAGCAATGAAAAATAATCGAGTGGTAAAAAATGGATTGGGAGGTATTTTTGTCGTCTAACAGAAAAGTAGTTAAAAGACAATGAAAATGTAAGGGGATTCAAGAATGCTTATGCCTCTTTGGAAAGATAATGAAACTATAATGCAATTGCAATCCTAACTGACACAAGACTATGTAAACTGAATTCAATTCCTATTTGACCTTCTATGAAGTATCTTTAAGAGATTGATTGATTAAACCTATATGTGTATGACTAATCTAAATCAGATAGTTTTGCGCACAAATTTAGTGGTTTTGGAGTTTTTTCCTATGTCTAGGGTCGTAGTTTCAAAACTTATGTCTAACCCTTTTCCTCCATTGCTTTTGCGACATCCACTTTCCTTAACCCTTTCGGTATTAAAATTAAGCTCAACAAGTAACACTAGATGGCCAACTAAGGTTTACCCAATATTTTACTCACCATAATCAAATTAAGTGTAAGTGTTAGCTAGATTGTTTTTACTATCGAGTCTTACATCTTTCCTCTAGGACATTCACAAACTTGAATCCCTAAAGAAAAATTAGCTTCTCATTGTAAAAGTGAAAAGCAAACCTTTAAAGTAATAAAAATGCATAACTAATAATGAAAGAAAAATAGATAAAAATTCTATAATGTAGTAAAGAAAATAATTTAATCAAAACTAAAGAAAAAAAAAACAAACACAAACTAGAATAAAACTTTAGCGAGAAGAAAGTTAATTCGAACAAGCTCAAAATTTTATTAGGAACTAAGAATTCAATGTCTATAATACAGTGAAATTTGAACAACTAACTTGTATCTCGAATTACAATTAAATAAATAAAAATACAGCAACAACTACATTCCTAAAACAGAAGAAAATGACTTAAATAAAGAAGAAAATGAATTCTACAAACGGAAAAACACAACAACCTCTTTTTCATTTTGTACTCAATTGATTCAACTCCACTTTTTTCAAAGGGAACTGAATCTTCAATTTTCTCAACTTTCTTTGAGGAATGATTGAGTTTTGATGTTGAAAGTGATTGAAAAATAGAAGGAAAAAACAACGGTAGAAAGTTGACAGAAGAAAAATTGACGGCAGAAAAGTTGACAAGAGTAAATGAAAATAACACTTTATTCATTTATCAAGCATTTAGAAAACTCACAAGTTTAGGGCATACACCCCAACAAGTATTACAACAGTAGTATTACAACAACATATTATTACAAGAATAATATTGCATATATTACATGACTCACCCCCATACTTAAACGGGTCAATGTCCTCATTGATTGAGTATAGCACAAGAGGTAAAAAGGGTGTTTGAAAAAACATCTAAGCAAGACTCTCATAAGGGGATTAAATGTATAAACTTAGGTGAGTTGAGACTTGGGTGTTTCACAAAGACAAAGAATCATTAAGTTGTTTGTTTAGGAAGCATATACATAATGTTTCTAAGTATTTAATGAACTGAGCATGCTCCAAAATTTCATCATTAAGGGTATTCAACAAGAAGAAACTCAAGTAAAAAATATTCACAATTTTCTTAGAGAAAATAACTAAATAAAGCATAAAAGTACCTAACTAAACCTTGAACCAAAAGAAACAATAAATAACAAAAGCTGGAAAGATAAGTTAGAAAGAAACTTCCATGTGGAGAACAATGTGTCATTGCTCCCATTACTAGCCCAAAGATTCTTAGATGTAGAAGAAGAATTTCTAAAAATTTAGGAAATGCGTGTCTTTTGCTTTTGTTCTTCCACCTGAAACTCAAATTGACATATTAAAAAATTCACACAATCTCTCCCTTGGGTCCTGATGATTGTTGAAAATCTCAATTCAAAATTTAGAGTTTATTCATTGAACTCTCAGGTAAATCTCCAGGTGGAGGTGTTCCCTAGACGGTCAAACTTAAATACCTCGACCTAGACAGGATTTTCCTAGACAAAGATTCTCTGAATCAAACTCTTTTATTTGAAGTGATTTTCTCAAAATCATATTTCTCTCTTAAACACATAATTTTCCCCCCCTTATTTTCTTTCGAATTTTTAAAATTCTCAGATAATTTTCGAAGTATATCCCCAAGTCTAGGTGTTCCCTAGACGGTCAGCTTAAGGGCCTCAACCTAGACAGGATCCGTCCTTAGACAAAATTTGCTCAATAATTTCTCGATTGAAAGAAATAAGGATTTTTTTTGTGTTTTATTTTTTAAAATAAAATTAAATTAAAATAAACTTATTTTAATATAGTGGAGAGACTGCAACCATGTTTCTTCATTTTGCACCTTGGTCTTGATGACAGGCAAAATTTTAGTCTTAGTTGAGGTACTTTCATCACAATGGATCTTGCATGCTTTAGAGATTTGTGTGCCTTTGAAAGTAGAAATTATAGTTGCAACTTGTATCACATCCTGCAAATTGTCATCTTCATGCTCTCCTTTTTGCATTCTTCTTTAAACATTTCCTACATGTTGCAATAAGTGAAATAAGGGTATTCTAGTATTGGAATCTCTTTATATGTCATTTGTAGTGAAATTGCAACTGTATAGCTCACTGCAACTTTCTTGGGTGGTTCCTTCTCTTCTAGGGGTGTTTCTTCTTTAATTTCTACTCTCCATTCTAGCTCCTCAGTGTTTTCAAATGTTTGAGTGTTTTCTGCTTTTACTAAGAGTTTGAGATTTGTATATTCAACTTTACTTATTGTCACCACATCACATTCTTCTTTTTCTTCTTGTTTGGAAGTCTCTGTAATGTTAAGCAAGATTCCTTGAGACATGTCCTGCAATTCATTTGCAAATTGTTCTACCTGGATCTCCAAATTTCGTAAAGATGCGACTTGGCTTTGCATCCCAACATCGTTCTTTGCCTTGTATTCCCTCACGAGTTCTTTAATGCCAGGCTCTTTTGGAATCATCTTCCCTTGTTGGAAACACTGGTACTTGAAGGCAATAAAACTCGCGCAGCGGAAAAGACGATTGAATCGTCGTGGTTTCATTATGAAAAATGTTTTCTCAAAATCATTTCTATGCTATAGAAACTAGGTTAAACATGCAAAAGAAGGAAAAACAGTAAGATATACTTACTTGTTGAAGAACCGTTCTTCGCGATTTCCTTCTCCGATCACGAACACTTCGCGATCTCGATCTCAACTGTCACGATCTCAACGAACCTCGAGCAATCTGGACACCTCTGAAAGGGCTTCTCGGTTGTTCTCCTTAGGTAGAAGAAGAGTTGTGGGACTCGTTTGGTGAAAGGGAGGAGAGAATTTTAGAGAGGAAAGTTAAGAGAATTTTATAGATGTATTTGGTGAGAAATTCAAAAAATGAATCAATGATCACCAAAAGTCTTTAAATAATGGTGATAGGTGGAGTTGAAATCTCCACCTATTTACCATTTTACCACAACCATAGGTTATGCAAATCATATTTGCATAACCACATATAATAAGATATCTCATATCTCATTATACAAATCACATTTGTATAATTGTGGATTTTAAATTGAATCACATTCAATTTAATTTCTCTCAATCCAATTTCTCCAAATTAGCCCTAATTAAGCAATTAGGCTAACCTATAGTTTATTATGAATCTCATTCACATTAAACTATATAATATGTCAATCATATCTCATATAAATAACATAAATACCCTTTTAATGAATTTGAACACTTCAAATCCACACCAAACTGTAAACTCTCTATGTATCTAGTTTGAGCCAACCAAGGGACCTAATGGACCTACAGGTGACGAGCTCCAATGATCCGAGACTAACCTGTCAAACTCTTTGACTCGGTTAAGCAACATTCATTAGCTACGGTAACACTCTACTAAAGCCCATAGTGAAGGGATTTTCAATTCTCGCAGCGGAAGACGTTGTGAAACGTCGTTGTTTCATTGTGTAATTCGAATCTTAAAACGAACCTATCTCATAGATTCCTAGACTAAACATGCATAAATGAGAAGAAAACAGTAAGGTATTCGTTACTTACTTGTTGAAGAACTCTTCTTCAATGCTTTCCTCCTCCGGTCACGATCTCTCTCGAACGGACGAACTCCTCGAAATCGATCCTCGAACCGAACAGTGAGACACTTCCAAATTGCCTTCTCGATTGTTCTCGAGAGGTTGAGGGAGAGTAGGTGGGACTCCCTTTGATTTTTGGGTGAGGGGAGTTTGAGAGAATTGAGAGAGAATTGCCTTGATCTCTTTGGATGAAAATCCAAAAAATGGCAAATGGCACACAAAAGGCTTCTTGCAAAGCCTTTAAATACTATTGTGTGATGGAGTTAACACCTCCACCAAATCACAATATTACAACAATCATATGATATACAAATCACATTTGCATATCACATATTATAAGGTATATCATACATTATTATACAAATCTCATTTGCATAATTATGGATTTTTAAATTGAATCACATTCAATTTAATTTCTCTCAATTTGCATATCACATATTATAAGGTATATCACATATTATAAGGTACTGTGACTACCCTCACCCGTACTAGTCTAAGGACAGACCCCCGCAGACAGGAGTCCGTAACACGTTCAAGATTAAGGTCAAGTCGCTATTGGTCATCTACGAAGTTATTAGTCCAATACTGTTAACGGTGTTACATCAGTAGGTCTAATAATTCACGGTCCGATCTTGTACAATCTCATCACACAAGATGCCCTCACTCGCTTGTCAACCACATGAACGAGTCAGATCACCTCGTTTGTATCTAATACAAAGCGGGTCGCATCCACAGTGTATCTAGGATTAGGTCTCCAACCCTATCCGTATACTGTAGACCGCACGGGTCATTACCTCGAACGTGATCCACCCTTTGTGTCCATTACACACCATTCAAGTTCTAGTTCTCTCATTATTCAATGACCCTGGAGCTTAGTTTATTGGACAAAGTTTGTAAATATGCGAGACACAAAGTGATGAAAAAATAATTCTTATTTATTGCAATCAGTATATTACAAACAAGTACGAGATTAGGACATACATCCCAACAAACTCCCGCATGGACTAAGCTACTGGAGTAAATAATACATTTCTCAAATGTATAATAAATTACAATAAATTAATACAATAAACTAGGGCATTGAATACCCTTTACAATACTCCCACTTACCCTAGTCAGGAAGCACTTGAAGACCTAGACTCTCTAGCTGACCCTCAAACACCTTAGTCGTGAGGGCCTTTGTAAATGGATCAGCAACGTTGTGCTCCGACGCTATCTGCGTGACTGTCACGTCTCCGCGGTGCACAATCTCCCATATCAGGTGATACTTCCGCTCAATGTGTTTGCCCCTCTTATGACTCTGAGGCTCTCTCGAGTTGGCTACAACACCATTGTTGTCACAAAACAACGTGATCGACAAGTTCATATTTGGAATAACTTCCAAATCCGTCATGAACTTCCTAAGTCAGACAGCTTCTTTTGCAGCTTCACAAGCCGCAACATACTCAGATTCCATCGTGGAATCAGCGATGCATCCATGCTTGATGATTCGCCATACTACAACTCCTCCATTCAGAATGAAGGCTGACCCCAAAGTGGAATTTCTAGAATCCTTATCGGTCTGAAAGTCAAAGTCTGTGTATCCCGTAAGGATTAAATCCCCACTCCCATACACAAGGTTGTAGTTCCTCGTTCTCCTAAGATACATGAGGATTGCCTTTACGGTTGTTTAGTGATCTAATCCTGGATTGGATTGATGCCTACTGACAATCCCAACTGCATAACAGATGTCAGGCCTAGTACACAGCATGACATACATGAGGCTCCCAACAGCTGAAGCATAAGGGATTCGTCTCATATCCTCAACTTCTTTAGGAGTCTTAGGATACTGATGCTTAGATAGGTGAACCCCATGCCTGAAAGGCAACAAGCCCTTCTTGGAGTTCTGCATCTTATATATGGACAACATCTTGTCAATATAAGACGCATGAGACATGGCTAGCATTCTGTTCTTCCGGTTTCGGACAATATGGATACCTAGAACATACTGTGCTTCTCCCAAATCTTTCGTTTGGAATTGCGAAGCCAACCATTTCTTTACGTCAGTAAAAAATCCTACCTCATTCCCAATGAGAAAGATATCATCCACATACAATATCAGAAATGCGACAGTGTTGTTAACGATTTTCTTGTAGACACAAGGCTCGTCATCATTCTGATCAAAGCCATAAGATTTGATCGCCTCATCAAACCTTATATTCCAAGACTTCAAGGCTTGTTTCAGTCCATAAATAGACCTATGAAGTCGGCAAATCTTTTTCTCTTGGCCTTGGGCAACGAACCCTTTGGGCTGGTCCATGTAGATGGTCTCGTCAAGTTTGTCATTCAGAAAGGTTGTCTTGACATCCATCTGTCGTACCTCATAGTCATAATATGTGGCAATGGTCAGAAGGATCCTGATCGACTTTACCATGGCAACAGGCAAAAAGGTTTCCTCATAGTCAACCCCTTCAACCTGGGTAAAACCCTTTGCCACTAGTCGTGCTTTGAAGGTCTGAACCTTCCCATCAACGCCACGTTTACACTTGTAGATCCATTTGCAACCTATAGGTTTTACCCCATCCGGTTGATCCATAAGCTCTCAGACGGAATTGAAGTACATCGACTCCATTTTCTGATCCATAACTTTAATCCATTCGTCTTTGTCAACGTTTGTCATTGTCTGATCATAGGTTAATGGATCCTCGCAGTCATCATCAGGGGTGACAACTTGGGTTTCAGCTAAACCCATGTAACGTTCAGGCTATCTCACAGCCCTCCCACTACGTCGAGGCATTCTCAACTCTTGAGAACGGACTTGACTAGACGTGTTAGGATCAACAACACTTGTTGACGTACTAACCCCATCAGCAACTCTTGCTGATGTACTATCCATTTCGTTTAACACAATTTTACTCATAGGTAAATGATCCCTTACGTGGTCTTCCTCAAAGAAAGTGGCGTTTGTCGACACAAGCACCCTATTTTCCTTAGGATCGTAAAATAGACCACCCCTAGTCTCTTTTGGGTAACATACGAATAGGCATAATTTTGAACGGGGTTCCAACTTTTTCGAGTTTGACACCAACATATGGGTCGGGCATCCCCAAATTCTGAAATGGTGTAAACTGCCTTTACGTCTATTCAAAAGTTCGAAAGGTGTTTCACAAACACTCTTCAACGGAACATTGTTTAAAATATAAACCGCAATCTCCACTGCGTAACCCCAAAAAGAATCAGGGAGACGAGCATAGCTCATCATCGACCGAACCATGTCCAACAGGGTTATGTTTCTCCTCTCCGATACACCATGCTGTTGTGGCATACCGGGTGCTGAGAGTTGGGACGTAATTTCATGTTCTATCATATAGTCCTGGAATTCAGTGTCCATATACTCTCCACCTCGATCCGATCGAAGTGTTTTTATTATTTTACCTAACAGGTTCTCAACCTCAGTCTTGAACTCCTTGAACTTTTCAAGAGTTTCAGACTTCCTATGCATTAGGTAAATATACACATATCTTGAATAGTCATCTATAAAAGATACAAAGTATTTGTAATCACCTCTTGCTTTAACACTCATCGGACCACAGAGGTTAGATTGTATAAGCTCAAGGGGCTCTTTGGCTCTATGTCCTTTTCCACTAAAAGGGCGTTTGGTCATTTTGCCTTCAAGGCATGACTCACACACCGATAAAAAGTTTTCTTCCAACTCACTTAGAAGTCCACTCTTCACTAGTCTCTCAATCTTATTGGGATTAATGTGGCCTAACCTTAGATGCCAAAGATGAGCATTTTCTTTAGGAGAAACTTTCACACTCTTAGTTCGTACTTCTATCGTTTTAAATAAGTCAGTATTCAAAACACTTTTGACCGAATTAGGTTTCAAAACGTACAGGTTAGACTCAAGCGAAGCAGAACAAATCAAATTCCCATTTCTAGAAATAAACGTTTTATTGCCAGAAAAAGAAACTGAAATACATTGTTCAAATAAGCAGGAAATAGAAACAAGGTTTCTAGTAAACCCTAACACTATATACATATTATCTAATAATAAGTATTTTCCGTCAAAATAGAGCTTCACTGTGTCGACCGCTGCAGTAGAGACAACCTCCCCGGATCCAATCCGTAGTGTTATCTCACCCTCTCGCAGCTGCTGCTAGGAACTAATTCCCTGAAAAGAAGAACAAACATGGTTAGTGGCGCCCGAATCCAATATCCAGGTAGAGTCATTATTCTCCACTAAACAGGTTTTTGTAACTAGTAAATCACATTTACCTTCTTTCTTCCTGTCGGCAAGGAACTTGGGACAGTTACGCTTCCAGTGGTCGTCCCCATTGCAGTGGAAACACTTTCCTTTCTCTGCAACTTCCTTGACCTTTTTGCTCTTTTGGGTGGCAGCACGATCAACTTTACCCTTCTTCTTCTTCCCTTTCAGGTGTGAAGGAGCTACAAATTTTGTCTCAGAGGTCGAACCCCTGTGAAAGGACCTGAAGGTGCCTCAACTTCCGGTGTCCTGATCCTCATCAAGGACTGGAAGTTCTGTAGTTCATTGAGAAGGGTGGTCAGAGTGTAGTTAATTTTATTCATGACAACATTGCTACGAAACTGAAGGAAACTCTTCGGATGAGTCTCCAGAATAAAGCTGACCTGGCTCAACTCATCGATCGAAGCCCCGTTCATCTCAGCCAGATTAAAGTGGGTCATCATGTCCAGAACATGTTCACGGACAAACGTCCCTTCTTTCATCCGAGCGTTGAAGACGTGTTTGAGTGAATCATGTCGGACCTGAAAAGATTGTTGTCCAAACATTTCCTGCAAGGATTCCATGATCTCCTTGGCGGTGATCATCAACTCATGCTTCTTTGCCAATACTTCAAACAAGCTGGCAATTATGTAAACCTTTGCCTTTTCATTGGACTTGATCCATCGATCATACGCATCACGAACACTTCGTGATGCGGTCGAGCCCGACACCTGAGGACACTCCTCAGTGAGCACAAACTTTAGGTCGTCAGTTACTAAAATTGTGTTTATATTCTTCTTCCATGTTTGGAAATTATCTCCCACTAATTTGTCAGAAGCGAATAAAGCTATTATTGAGCTAGACATTTTGCTGAAAAGTAAGTAAAAACTTTGTGTCAGTCTCGCAAAAAACTTTTTGAAATCCAATCAAGTTTTAGCAAAATTTTATCCTATGATTCCTAGGTCATTAAAAATTTGCAATGATATCCCAAAGGTTTAGAATGACCACCACCGAAGGGTGAACAGAAACACTTCTCCTCTGGGACGAGACTTTCTCGACCAAACCCTAATACCAAAATAAATCTTATTTCATTAGGCGTCCAGTTACCATTTTTTTATCTGAATCCATTAACTCTTAATGAATCCCGTGAGTGTCACCCTCAATCTTTAAGTTTCCAAGTATTCGTTCAAACAATAGCCACCGAAGGGTGAACCAAGAAGGAAAACCAACAAGGAAACTGTATCCCTTTCGAGAATTCACGGTGTTTCGACTTTTATGATCAAGGCCCTCCGAAAGGATTGTCTGGTCCATGCCAAACTAGTAGGCGGATCATAGGGGTCTCACGATGTGAATAGAAAGAAGAGACTGTGGGTCCCGTTTTCACAGGTCCCGCTCTCACTCACTATAAGTACTCTCTCCATCCACATTGATATTGACTCATACAAATACCATTCGAAGGGGGACGCTCCCATTTGCGCCACGAGGCCGAGTATGGATCTCACGACGTGGACTTTAACGGAGATTTGTGGTTGGAAATCAAATGTATCTCATACACTTTATTTCCTCCCACTCAGCACTTTATATTAATCGAGATTAACCTAGATAAATCGGCTAATATTTACCTAAGTCTACCAATATAACTCTTATATTGGATTAGCCTCAGTCTATAATCACATTATTAACTTAGATCTATGTGAGTAAATTAATCAACTTTTAATTAACGACACTCACGAAAATATAACCTTTGAATCTTCAGATCAAATTCACTCCCAGGTCGATTCCAAGATAGGGGTGTTCCGCAAAGCGTCAACTTAAATACCCCAGCCTTAGACAGAACCTTCCTTAGACAGAGCTACTTATCAGTCACCATTCAAAGGTCATATTTGATTTCCTAATTCTAATCTTATTAGAACTAGAAAACCTAAGTCTAATTATTCAAGTTCTAAACATTTTAAAACTAATAATTAACTTAGGTTACATGCATTCTATGTCATAGTGCTTGATCATTCATCACATGAATAATATTATACTATAACATACAATCATCACATGAATTAAATGCATGAGCATGCTTTTAATTTAAAAATATAACACTTATATTAAATAAATTAAAACATGCAAACTTTATATTATAACTCTTATAATATAAACCTATCATGCATACTATATATTATAACACTTATAATATAAAAATGATGCATGAAATGTTTAACCTAAGGTGAGATTTTAAATCTATATGACATACATTATGCACATAGAATAAATATTTCATACATCTCATGCAAAAAATAAATAAATAGCAAAAATTAGACCGATTTTGATACTTTGGGGACATTAATTGAATTAATTAACATTAATATAACTTTTATATTAATATTAATTAATTTAATAAAAACAAATTACATTTTACAAATTTAATAAATAAATTAAAATAAAACTAAATGTCCCACGTTGATGAAAATAACTCCACGAGCCACGTTCTCGCGCAACTGCTTGCTAGAACCGCCCATTACGCACGCAACGTTGCAACGTCGTGGCCAGCATTTGCAACGCTACAGCGTTCAGCGTTGCACCTCGCGTGCTCCACGCCTCGGCGTTGCAATACTACGCCCGTTACATAACGTTGTTCGCGCAAAGACGCCCATCGCCGCGCGTAACGACGCGTTGAGACGTCAAGAGAAAGCGTCTCAACGCCATATATTGGACAACAAAATCCTTTACTGTTTTCTTCGAATTTTCGCCCGTTTCTGCTCCAATTTCTTCACAGCAACTCTTGCCGACAAAGACACGAACTTACAGACTCGATTTATTTTCTAATTGCCCAAAAAACATAGGCCTTTACATTGATCTAATCAACGAAAATAAATCTAAAGAAAAATGTCAAAACCGAAAACATCCATTTTTGCAAACTACAATTCATCACATGAAATTGAAGTACAACCCAATTGAAGGGAATACAAATTCCGCAACGTTTTGTTATGAAAAATGTTTTCTCAAAATCATTTCTATGCTATAGAAACTAGGTTAAACATGCAAAAGAAGGGAAAACAACAAGATATACTTAATTGCTGAAGAACCGTTCTTCGCGATTTCCTTCTCCGGTCAAGAACACTTTGCGATCTCGATCTCAATGAACCTCGAGCAATTCGAGCACCTCCGAAAGGGCTTCTCGATTGTTCTCCTTAGGTAGAAAGAGAGTTGTGGGACACCTTTGATGAAAGGGAGGAGAGAATTTTAGAGATGTCTTTGGTGAGAAATCCAAAAAATGAATCAATGATCACCAAAAGCTTTCTTGCATAGGCTTTAAATAATGGTGATAGGTGGAGTTGAAATCTCCACCTATTTACCATTTTACCACAACCATAGGTTATGCAAATCATATTTGCATAACCACATATAATAAGATATCTCATATCTCATTATACAAATCACATTTGTATAATTGTGGATTTTAAATTGAACCACATTCAATTTAATTTCTCTCAATCCAATTGAAGGGAATGAAAATTCCCGCGCAGCGGAAGACGATCGAATCGTCAAGGTATCGTTACGCTACTTGAAATTTATTAAAATGATCTAACACTTAGATCTAAGTTAAACATACATAATTAAGGAAGAAAAACAGCAAGAAGAATGTACTTACATGTTGAAGACTCTCTTCAAAGTTTCTTCCTTGGTCACAAACACTTCGTGCTTCTCGATCTCAACGAAAACTCAAACTAACGAACAAGATCCGGTCACAACCACTTGGAAACTCGGTTGTTCTTCTTTTGGAAAGAAGGAAGATGGTGGGATCTTGGTTTTGGAGAGGGAGGAGAGTTGAGAGAAAATGTTGAGAGAATGAATCTCTTCTCTTTGGTGAAATCCAAAAAATGAGAGATTGGCTTACAATCCTTCTTGCAAGAAGGGTTTAAATAGTGGAATAATCATGGAGTTAAAATCTCCACATTATTACCATTTTACCACAACCATAGGTTATGCAAATCATATTTGCATAACCATATAATATAAGATATCTCATATCTCATATTGCAAATCACATTTGCAATAATTGTGGATTAATTAAATTGAATCACATCCAATTTAATTTCTCTAATTAGCCCTAATTCAACAATTAGGCTAACCTATAGTTTATTATGAATCTCATTCACATTAAACTATATATTATATCATTCATATCTCATATAAATGACATAAATGCCTCTAAGTGAAATTGAACACTTCAATTTCATACCAAAACTCTAACCCTTCTTTTAACCCAGATGGAACCAACCGAGGGACCTAATGGACCTACAGTGACGGGCTCCAACGATCCGAGATTAATCTATCAAACTCTTTGACCCGGTTAATCAACATTCATTAGCTACGGTAACACTCTACTATAGCCCGTAGCTGCACTCTCGTCAGTACAGAATATTACGTGTCCACTGATATAACCAATGCCCATGAGTCGACCCTTCACATGTTGTTCGTAGACACGGCTGGGTCAAATTACCGTTTTACCCCTGTGTCTATCTTTTGTTCCTTAAGTCCCCACTGCTCCTCTAATGAACAACATATCGTGATGGTCCAACCATACACAACACCCTTCTCGGGCCAGTGAGAAGGTAGACGCCCGTTGTCCAAGCCCTGGAGACAACACTTAAGGGAACAACCCCTCTAGTTTCTCTAAAGGCGGGAATGAGTGAATTCCATCTCGCGTAGTTAAGTTCCCAGCTCCCTACTTGGTCTGTCCCCCGAGAAGATAGGCATATTGGGCGAGTGGCTCGTGACCACCTCACCTGTATTTAGTCAAAGGACAGATCCGCAGATGGAGTCCGTAACACGCTCGGGATTCAAAGTCGAGTCACTAATGGTCATCTCACGAATTTATTAGTCTCATCACAGCGGTGTTACATCGTGAGGGTCTAATAATTTACTGATGCGGTCTTGTACAATCTCATTGCACAGAATGCCCCCACTCGCATGTCAACCACATGAACGAGTCAGATCACCTCGTTTGTATCTAATACAAAGCGGGTCGCATCCAAAGTGTATCCAGGATTAGGTCTCCAACCTTATCCATATACTGTAGACCGTTCGGGTCATTAACTCGAACGTGATCCTCCCTGTGTGTCCACTACACACCGTTCAAGTTTTAGTTCTCTCACAAATTCAATGACCCTGGAGCTTAGTTTATTGAAAAAGTTAATAAATATTGCGAGACACAAAGTAATAAAATAAATAACTCTTATTAATTTCAAATAGTAATTACAAACACGAGATTAGGACAAAAATCCCAACACCAATTTCTCCAAATTAGCCCTAATTAAGCAATTAGGCTAACCTATAGTTTATTATGAATCTCATTCACATTAAACTATATAATATGTCAATCATATCTCATATAAATGACATAAATACCCTTTTAATGAATTTGAACACTTCAAATCCACGCCAAACTGTAAACCCTCTATGTATCCAGTTTGAGCCAACCGAGGGACCTAATGGACCTACAAGTGACGAGCTCCAACGATCCGAGACTAACCTCTCAAACTCTTTGTCCTGGTTAATCAACATTCATTAGCTACGGTAATACTCCACTAAAGCCCGTAGTGAAGGGATTTGGAATTTTCGCAGCGAAAGACGTTGTGAAACGTCGTTGTTTCGTTGTGTAATTCGAATCTTAAAACGAACCTATCTCATAGATTCCTAGGCTAAACATGCATAAATGAGAAGAAAACAGTAAGGTATTTGTTACTTACTTGTTGAAGAACTCTTCTTCAATGTTTTCCTCCTTCGGTCACGATCTCTCTCAATCGGACGAACCCTCGAACTCGATCCTCGAACCGAACAGTGAGACACTTTGAAAATGCCTTCTCGGTTGTTTTCATGAGGTTGAGGGAGAGTAGGTGGGACTCCCTTTGGTTTTTGGGTGAGGAGAGTTTGAGAGAATTGAGAGAGGATTGAGAGAGAATTGTCTTGCTCTCTTTGGATGAAAATCCAAAAAATGAAAAATGGCACACAAAAGGCTTTTTGCAGAGCCTTTAAATACTATTGTGTGATGGAGTTAAAACCTCCACTAAATCACAATATTACCACAACCATATGATATACAAATCACATTTGCATATCACATATTATAAGGTATCTCATACCTTATTATACAAATCTCATTTGCATAATTGTGGATTTTTAAATTGAATCACATTCAATTCAATTTCTCCAATTAGCACTAATTAATCAATTAGGCTATACTATAGTTTATTATGAATCTCATTCACATCAAACTATATATTATGTCATCTATATCTCATATAAATGACATAAATACCCAAATAATGAATTTGAACACTTCAAATTCACACCAAACTGTTAACCCTCAATTTGTCCAATTTGAGCCAATCGAGGGACCTAATAGACCTACAGGTGACGAGCTCTAATGATCCGAGACTAACCTGTCAAACTCTTTGACCCAGTTAATCAACATTCATTAGCTACCGTAACACTCCACTAAAACCCGTAGTTGCACTCCCATCACTGTAGGACAAGTTGTGTCCACTGATATAACCAATGCCCATGAGTCGACCCTTCACAGGTTGTTCGTAGACACTGTTGGGTCAAATTACCATTTTACCCTTGTGTCTACTTCTTGCTCCTTAAGTCCCCGCTGCTCCTCTAATGAACAACAACGTTGTATGGTCCAACCATAAACAACACTCATCTCGAGCCAGTGAGAGGGTGGGCGCCCGTTGTCCCAGCCCTGGAGACAGCACTTAAGGGAACTACCCCTCTAGTTTCACTAAAGTCGGGAACGAGTGAATTCCATCTCGCGTAGTCAAGTTCCCAGCTCCCCACGTGGTCCTGTCCCTGAGAAGATAGGCATATTGGGTGAGTAACTGTGACCACCCTCACTCGTACTAGTCTAATAACAAACCCCCGCGGACAGGAGTCCGTAACACGCTCAGGATTAAGGTCAAGTCACTATTGGTCATCTACGAAGTTATTAGTTCAATACTGTTAACGGTGTTACATTAGTAGGTCTAATAATTCACGGTCCGGTCTTGTATAATCTCATTGCACAGGATGCCCCCACTCGCATGTCAACCACATGAACGAGTCAGATCACCTCGTTTGTATCTAATACAAACCGGGTCGCATCCACAGTGTATCCAGGATTAGGTCTCCAACCCTATCCGTATACTGTAGACCGCTCGGGTCATTAACTCGAACATGATCCTCCCTGTGTGTCCACTACACACCGTTCAAGTTCTAGTTCTCTCATTATTCAATGATCCTAGAGCTTAGTTTATTGGACAAAGTTTGTAAATATGCGAGACACAGAGTGATGAAAAAATAACTCTTATTTATTTCAATCAGTGTATTACAAACAAGTACGAGATTAGGACATACATCCCAACAGTACTGATGTTAGTTTGCAAATCTAGGAGAAAACCATAACATAAAGAATCGGGTTTATAAGAACAATTATCAAATATATGACTTTTTTTACAATAAATAAAAGAAATAGAAGGAATTCAAGGTGCTATGGAATTTCTCATCATCAAAGTTTCCATCATGTAGCTTAATGATGAAGATTGTGCACGCAATGTTGCAATCATGTCTACTTCCATCTTGTCGATTATCTTAAGCAATTCAACCCTAAGTTGTGTCTTTCTATTCTTGCAATTGTCTTTGCTCAACCTGCAAAACAATGGGAACAAGAATTGGACTTTCTACAATAGAAAGATTGCAACTGCAATGCAAATGCAATTTTAGTAAAAATGCAAATACAATTGCAATCTGCTCACAATTTGAAAATGTCGTTCCCCGACAATGGTGCCAAAACTTTGATTGACTACACACAAGAGAAAGTGTCGAAGTAATAAGAAATTGGAGTATTCCACAGTATCGTACTTAAGAATAGTTTTAATAAAATCTATTGAGATCACACACATTGTTGACAAATTGCAATAAGAAGTAACCGAGTGGTAAAAAATGGATTATGGGGTGTTTTTAACTAACAAAAAAGTTGTTAAAAAGCAATGAAAATGCAAGGGATTCAAGAATGCTTATGCCCTTTTGAAAAGATAATGCAACTAGAATGCAGTTGCAATTCTAACTAACACAAGACTATGTAAACCGAATTCAACTCTTATTCAACCTTTTATGAACTATTTGTAGGAGGCTGAGTGATTAATCCTATATGTCTATGGCTAATCTAACTCATATAGTTTTGCACATAACTCTAATGATTTTGGAGTCTCATCTTGTGTCTAGGGTCGAAGTTTCAGAACTTATGTCTAAGCCTTTTCCTCCATTGATTTTGCAACTTTTGCTTTCCTTAACCTTTTCGGTATTAAGTTTATGCAAGGGATTCAAGAATGCTTATGCCCTTTTGGAAAGATAATGCAACTAGAATGCAGTTGCAATTCTAACTAACACAAGACTATGTAAACCGAATTCAACTCCTATTCAACCTTTTATGAACTATTTGTAGGAGGTTGAGTGATTAATCCTATATGTCTATGGTTAATCTAACTCAGATAGTTTTGCACATAACTCTAAGGTTTTGGAGTCTCGTCTTGTGTCTAGGGTCGAAGTTTCATAACTTATGTCTAAGCCTTTTCCTCCATTGCTTTTGCAACTTCTGCTTTCCTTAATCCTTTCGGTATTAAGTTTAAGCTCAACAAGTAACACTAGATGACCAACTAGGATTTACCCAACATTGAACTCACCAAAAGCAAATTAAGTTTAAGTGTTAGCTAGATTGTTTTTACTATCGAGCCATATATCTTTCTTTTAGGGCATTCACAAACTTGAATCCCTAAGGAAAAAGTATCTTCTCATTTGTAAAAGTGAAAAACAAAGCTTTAAAGTAATAAAAATGCATAACTAAGAATGAAAGAAAAAATAGATAAAATTCTAGAAGTATATATATATATATATATATATATATATATTTGAAGTGAACATCTAAATTCAGTGTTGAAAAGTTGAAAAAATATGTTTCTTTTTTCTTTTTTTTTTATTAATGAAAAAAAAGAAAAAAAAATATGTTTCTAGATGATTGGAAAAAAAAGAAAGAAACAAAAATAGTAAGTTAAAATATGTTTCTTGATATTTCATTTAAGCCTAATTCAATGTCTCTTCATGTGTTTTGGGATGCTGATTAGGCAGGGGACACCTCTAGTCGTCGATCTACGATAGAGTTTGTTGTCTTTTTCAACGATAATCATGTTTTCTTGTATGCTACGAAACAAACAACTTGAAGGAATGAACATTTCCCTAGCGAAAGCATTGGATTGTCTTTGATTTTATTTAAAATTAAATTAAAAATATATAAGATTAAGCAAATTTACTTGGAGTTAAATAGGAGATAATTTAGACGAGTCTTTATCTCTTCCACAAAGTCTTCCTGACTATGACTCGAACACAAGACCAAGGCTTATCGGAGCTTCTTGAAAAAAAATCCACAAGGGATTGGAGAGGAAAAGTTTAGCTACTGTGGAGATGTGAAAAAAAAAATCACTAAACGGTTCACTCCTAGGGTCCTATCTAATAGTGACCTACGAAGAATAATTTTTTTCCCAATTGACGAATAAAAAGAGTCAAGACTGGTTTTCTTGATGCACTATAGATTTCAAAGTCATGATAAAACTACATTTGACGGTTTGAAATTGGGAGTTCATAACTCACTTAGGATTAAGATCGAGTCGCATATGATCATCTTGATGCACTATAAGAAAAACTAGTTTTCTTGACGCTTATAAAATGTCGTATTTTGCTTTACTTGACGTTTTTCAAACCGTAAAGGAATCCACCGTCAAGAATAATACACAATACTTGACACTTATAATGTGTTATCTATAGTCTTTTTTTACGCTTATAACGTGTCATTTTGAACATACAGTCTTGACTCTTTTTATTCGTCAAATGTAGTTTTATCATGACTTTGAAAAAGTGTCAAGTTTATGTTAATACTTGACGTTTTCTCTGTGTCAAAAATAGGTTTATCTTGACATTGCAGAAATGTCAAATAAAAGTTACTTGACGCTTGAAATGTGTCAAATATAAGTTTATCTTGACAGTCCTAAAACTTCAAATTGAAGGTAAACCTTGACAATTGTACAGTGTCAAATGTAATGTTCTTTTTTGATGTTTGAAAAGTGTCAATTTGAATGAAATCTTGACACATTATACATGTCTTGTTGGTTAGTGATTTTATTTTTCAATCAATTATTCCCTAAAATCTGAAATTTTCTGTATTGTATTCCAATAAATTATATTCAAGATGTATGAAATAAAATTCTATCAATAATACCCACAAAAATTCAAATCTTCTTCCCATATGAACAATTCTAAAATGACATGAAAGTTCAATCTCCAACATTAGTAACTCCCATCATGGTTATACATTCAAAATGTCAAAGTATAGTTATCTCCACCATATATGTTCAAACACTAATCATCTCCACCATAGTTAGTCAATCTTGGTCCTAGCATGAACAACATTTACACAAAAAAATATTTGGTAGTCATCCAAAAAAATGTGACTATTAATCCTATCTCAAGCAAAACATCTATACAAAAAATGTGACTATCAATTCAAAGTAGTATCCACCCAAAAATTGACATGAACAATCAAAAGTAGTATCCACCCAAAAAATGTGACTACCACATTTACACAAAAAAAAAATATTTCACACCTTCATATGTAGCCACCTAAAAAATTGACATGAACAATCCAAAGTAGTATCCATCCAAAACTTTATCATATGCATCCACCCAAAAATTCAACCCACTCCACTCGCACTTCATCTAACTCCGGGTGCGAGTATGCTTTTCTTATATCAATCTACAAACATTAAGAGTGAAATATTATAATAAATAATGTTTTGTCAAGTTTAACAATTGCAATGCAAACTAAATAACATATCGAATTTGTGACTACGATGCTTCCTTTTGTCATAATATCTCTCATATATCTCATGACATAATACCCACATTAAACACTTCCCACCTGTAAAGGGCACTACTATACAAAAATAAAAAACTATGATACACACACACTAAACATGGTCATATATAATAGAATAAAATAAATTTAAGTACTTGCCTTCACTGTTTTCCATAATATCGATTTTCGAGTTTTTTTCAAGTTCTTCTGAGATCGAAAAATTGATATTGCCCTGAGTTCGCAAAAACAAAACAACCAAAAAAGTTTTCAATGGAGTGTAATGATAATACAAAACTAAAAAAAAAAAAAGATAAAGAAAAGGAATTAACTTACATGTCTATTACATTTTTGATATCTTCTCGAGAACTTGTTCTTAATGAGTCGAGATAATAAACCATATCATCGTGAGCATTAATCATAACTAGCGCCCAATGACCACTTAAAAATTAACAACTAGTTAGCAAGTGTGATACGTCTACATGCAATTAAGTTTAAAGTAAGTAAAACTTCACGTACCCTGGGTTATAAGGAGCAACAATTAATTGATTTTCCTCGGAAGCCATGAGTCTACTACAAAGATTGCGAGCTCTTATTTCTGCAGTGCTTGGTCGACCAGATAGAACAGATGGGTCTACAAAAATATATTGTGAAACTTGCTTTGACTCAACAAAGTATGAGTATAAGTACCTAGAAAATATTAGACTCATACTTAATTAATGCAGAAAATAAGCTTAGTTACTAAATATGTTAAAATCGTAAACGAAAAAAGAGTTTACTTACATCATGTAAGCCACCATCGATAGTGTTTTAACTTGTTGCATAGTGCAAAAGTCAATTATATCTTCACGCAAGACATAACTCATTCGACTTATTCCATAAAGACCAGCAGGCAGTTGATAGGAAATACTCGTTTGATTGTCCATTACCTTTTCAGCAAATCTAAGAATATACTTCAAAGATATTGGCAAATTAGCTTGTGACAGACCAACAACTTCTTTGTCCTTAGCAATCTTCTTTGAAGTTTCCTCCTAACACAAATATAAGATATAAGACATAAGACATAAGACATTTACCTTATGCTGGATAAACTTAATTACCTTAGCAATCTTCTTTTGGCATTCATCCTCGATGTCCTCCAAATGTTGACTACTGTCACTCACCTCCAGAATCCTAGCATCTTGATCATTGTCAGATTTTTCCTTGATATCCTCACCTTGTTGCTCCTTGATGCCTTGACCTTGAGGCTCGTTGATATCCTCACCTTGAAACTCCTTCATACCCTGACCTTGAGGCTCGTTGATACCCTCGTCTTGAGGCTCCTTGAAGCTACTTGCATCTTTACCTTGCAACTTTATCTTTATCTTCGTAACCTCCATGCGTTGACTAGTTGTGGCGCTCTCCTTCAAGATCTTTGCAGTTTTACCTTTGTCGTTCTTCTGAATATATATTATTTTGATTATGAGTAATGATTCAACCGTACAAAAATTAAAAATGATAAAGTTTAAATAAACTTCTTCATTTACCTTTTTTTATTTCCGTTTATCTCGATGTTCATTCTCATATGTCAAAAATTGCTTGGAGTAACTTCCATGTTCAGATGTTGGTGTAGATCGTGTCTTCTGAATTTGATTTTCCAATTCTCTAACACAGCGACGAAGTGTTTCATTCTCATGAACAATTTCTTTGTTTTTATTCTCATCTTGTTTCGAACTACGTTTCACCGTGTGGAAGTAAGTTGTAGGTGTGACAAAGCCACTAACCCCACGTACACGCCCATTGTATTCCGGGGTGCCCAAACCTTGAGTTAAAATATCATTTGGAGAGGGGCACATGTTGGAAAGTGAACCCACATTCTTTGAGATCTCGTCCTAAAGAAAATTAGGAAATACTATTTAGTTTAGATAGTTAATGGACCATCACGTAACATACATAAAATTTGTCTTACAATTCGAGTGACTACTTCCTGGACATTCTCATCGACATATTCTCCTTTTTTATTTGTTCGAGCCTTCTTCTACAAACTAGCTCGGCTGAAGTCACTTTCATTTGAAGAATTTTTCTTTTATATTTAAACAAAAGAAACTGTTAGAAACGTAATGAATTCAGGAAAATAAGTATCAAACTTGACGTTTTTAAAACGTCTTGGACTAGCGTGAAAAAAATCCGAAAAACATCAGTAACCTCCGCGGTTTTCACTTTTCTTGACGTTTTACTTAAAAAATTCTAGTTTACTTGACGTTTTTTTATTAAAACGTCAAGTAATTAAAAGTTTCAAGTGTCAAGTAATGTACTTTTTCTTTTAGTGATGAAATATTAATTTTTTTAATTAACATATTTATAAAAATAGATTAAATATTTTGTGGTCCATACTTATAAAAACTCATTGTATAAGATAACTTCACTCACATGTCTCCACATGAACGATTTGGATCAAACTATTTGTAACCATTACAAAGTGGGTTGTATCCAATAGTGTTACCAGGATAAGGCGCCTAACCTTATCTGTATACTACGACCTTTAGGTTATTTTTTTAACATAATCCTTCCGTATGTCAACCACATACTGTTCAAGATTACACTAATAACCTTGGATTTTTCATATAATGGATAATATTACATTGTAAATAAAATAATAAAAAAATAATATTAATTATTTAAAAATTATTATTACGAGACTTTAGGACATAAATCCCAACATACTGTGTCTCGATCTTCCGTTGAAGCTGAATATTGAGTCTTAGCTAACACTATTGCTGGTCTTTTGGTCAGTTATTTTGTGACCTTCACATTTTTCTTCCTGAACCTCTGGTGCTATTGTTCGACAATATCTCTACAATTTCTTTGGCTAGCAATCCTTTGTTCCATGCTCACATTAAACATATCGAGATTTATTATCACTTTATTCGTCAGAAGGTTGTTTGCAAATATGTCATTGTACATTTCATTTCTTCCAAAGATCAGGTTGCAAGTCTATTCATTAAAGCGCTCTCCTCGAATCTTTTCAGTTATTTAGAAACAAACTCATGACTACCAAATCATCATGTGTTTGAGGGAGTGTATTAGGTAATTAAAATAAGTCATTAAAGAATTAGTCAATGTTTGTTGTTAATAAACTTCTACTATATATGTAACTTCTTCTATAATATCTGTTGTGTAGTTTCTCTAGCCTTATTATAAATAGGCTCCTTTCTATCCTTAAACTATGTGAAACAATACATAGTATTTCTCCTCTTGTATTAGAGGTAAATTCATGCTTTAATCAGTTTTACAACTTAAGTACATATTCAATCCGCTCAACCTACTACAGATCACACAACATTCTCCTGAATTACCTAAAATGTATTGTTTCATTCCCATTACTACAACATCAATTAAACCCATTGTAATGTGTGTGTATTAGGTGAAAGATTATCCTTAACCTCCTCGCTTTAGTTAGTTACTAACCTTAACATGGAGCTAACATAGTTTTTAAGCCTTCAACTCCTCATATTCTTCCCAAAAATCAGAGAAACACTATTGCAACTTAGTTGACCAGACGCAGTCGAGCTAATGAATAAAAACTCTAAAAAACCATATTTAAGTAATGAAATATAGTCTGTTATAAAATTAATCAAAAGCAATCGCCCTCTAAACCTCACCTTAAGGTGATTAGTTCATAGTGTAAAAAATACAACAAAGATAACAAAATACAACCATGTGCAAGAAAACTAAATGGAAGAAGAAGAATTAAATAGAATGTTGCCCCGAAAAGCTTGGTTCAACATCAACTTCAACTTAATAGGAGATTTCTTCCTCATTTGGAAAACATGCGCCCATGGTCTTCTCATTTTCTCTATATTTTCCTTTCTGAATCTGTCTTGCCTCCCTTCTCCCCAAAAACAATTATATCCCATCCTTTATGCCAATCAGGGCCAATTAGAAAAAAATCATGAAATGGTGAGTTCCTATTGGCTAAAATAAGCTAACTCTTTTGACATCTTCCAACTCATTTAATGAGTCGCCCTTCTCACGTATGAAATTCGTGTTGTCTTAAACTATCAGATTTGCTCAACAAAAGGTTATAAAAATGTTGTCATTAGCTTCAAGAGTCTTACTTCCACATAAATTATCCAAACTTTAATCATTCCCTGAATTAATCAAATAAACCTCGTTCATTACTAAAATCTTACTCTAATAAGAATTTTATTACATCAAAATTAAACTTGGAGGAAAAAATATAGAAAATAGGAGTTTTCTTTGATAAAATGAGATAACATAAGACAATTCAATCTTAAAATGATAGCGTATAACTCTTATTTTAAGAGTTATTAATAGTTGAGAAATTATTCGATGAGGTCGCCACAATATAGCTGACAGTTTTTCACTGTTGGATGTAGAGAGGAAGTACCTCGAATTTATATATAGTAGTTATGAAGGGACACGAAAATTATTGAATCCAGATCCAACGATCTTTATGAGGTAGCGACATTGTGGTTATCTTATTGAATAATTTGTCTACATAATTGGGAAATAAAGTTGAATCAACTGGGCGAATTTTTCTAAAAAAATTATGTATTTCCCACCTCAAACCAACAAATTATATAAACAATCAATAGAAAATTTTTTATTTTAAAAATAGATGACAAATATACTCCATATTGATCAAATTGACTCCATTAGAATAGTCCTCTAAATTTTTTTAGTTCAATATATAATTGTAATGAGTGATAAGAGATGTTGCGTGTGAATTGCAATATCGCAAGTGTATGAGTCAAGTTTTAATACAGTGATTTAAGATTTCGAGTATCGTCCTCAAGAATGAGTTTCTAGATTGTTTAACTACCAAGATACTAATTCCTAATTTTATCTAAAGCAAACAAAACTTGTCAAAGGTGAAATAAAAATAAAAACTAAATATACAAGTAGAGACACGAAGATGAGAGAAACGTTAGGGAATTGATTTCACTAGTTACTTCATTATTTTAGTGCATGAAATTGACTTTGGTTGTGAGATTATAAACAAGAAGTAAAGGTAATCAAAAGACTCTCTCGAGTTCTAGTGATCTCATGCATAACGATAAACCTAAAGTCTCCATTTAGATTTTAAAAGTATGCAAGACATTAAGCAACTTCTTCAGAACGTTTCTCAAAGAGCCCCTCACTCTCGTGTAAGGATTTACTAAGGTTTTTGGCAATTTTAATCTAGTCCAAAGTTTATTCTCTCGATTAAATTTAAACCAATAAATTATGCAAATCTTGACCGGAGACAAACAAGCATTAAGAAAGAATTACCAAAAATAATGCAACACAACCATTGTTCGAATCAGTTGCTAAAATAAATTCATAACTAGCTACACCAATCCCCTAACTATAGAATTAGCTACTCATAATCACTACAAACATGCTAAATCCATATTAGAAGTCATAAACAAAACTACAAACTAAAAGGAAGAGAAAGAAAACGTTTCGGCGATGCAAAATTATACAAGCATCCCCTCGTAGTTTCATGCACCCAAAAAATTCTTAATTAATCCTAGGGATCCATTTCTTTATATATATATATATATATATATATATATATATATATATATATTTTGTAATTAGATTACACGAAAATTCACTTAGACCTTTTTTTTATTCCTAATCACTAAGCCACATAAACGTCTAAAAAGTCCAATTAGCTCTCCATTTACATCTAATGGTTCTGTTAGTGATAAAGAACCTCTTACCTATTCTTACAAACTCAAAGTCTAAAAAGGTAGAAAACACAGCTATAAAAACTTAGAGACTAAAAAGGTTTTTTTTTTCTCCTAAATTTTTATACCCTAGGCATTCAGGTTATGTATTGATAAAAAAAACATTATTCAATATATATATATTAGGGAAAAATACATTTTTGGCCCATGAACTTTGCATGTAGTATCAATTTTAACCTTAAACTTTTAATTTCGTCAATTTAAATCTTAAACGTGGCAAATTGTGTCAATTTTAAGCTTTAACTTTCAATTTAGTCAATTTAAACACCAAACTTGGCAGATTGTATCAATTTTAGCCCTAAACTTTTAGTTTTATCACTTTTAATCTCAAACTTGAATAAGTGTATCAATTTACACTCTCGGTTAAGTTTCCGTTTCCATCATCGTTAGAAAGGTTCTCCACATGACATGCACAAAGTCACGTATTGCTCGATGATATGTGCTTGTTTGTTATTTTTTTAAACAAAAAAAATTACCTAAAAAAGTATTAAAAAATTCCATATTGGGTTGCAACTATCATGAATACATGAACTCGACTCTTGAAAGTAGGACCCACAAACAAAAGCAAATGGACTCTTGTCTTTCTCTCGCATTTGGTATTGATACCAAAGACGACGAGTCTGAAGAAAATTCAGGTGGTGATATCATTGAAGGCAACAAGGACCATGGTGATTTTGTTGACTTCGATGGTGAGGGATTTTAGCTCAACTAAAATGCAAAAGAGAACAGAAAAGGTGGTGGTGAACATAGTGACACCCATGAACACAATAAACTGGTTATAGTCGACCTTGTTAATCTCATAGATAGTCTTATGAAAGGATTAAAGTGACAATGATGCTGGAGATGAAGGAAACAAAGATTCTAACGATAGTAATTTCGAAATTCTTACTTCTACTATGGTAGATGGAGGACAAATCAAGCTCGAGATTGACGAGAAATTAAAAGAATCAATATTGACGACCAATTCAAGAATGAAAGTCTCCATTGAGAAGAAATTTGGTGCAAATAAGTTTTAACCGAGGGTGTAAATTGATACACTTATTGAAGATTGATGTTTAAATAATGAAACTTAAAGTTGATGGTTAAAATTGATACAATCTGCCAAGTTTGAGGTTTAAATTGATTAAATTGAAAGTTCAAAGTTAAAATTGATTCAATCTGCCAAGTTTGAGGTTTAAATTGATGAAATTGAAAGTTAACGGGTAAAATTGATACAACCTGCAAAGTTTAGGGAGTCAAAAATGTTTTTTACCCTAAATGTTATTTTTTTTCACTTTAAGAATGTGTGAGAGTGAGATTTAAACCTCTATCTTTAAGTTGATGATACAATGTCTATTGAGCTATGCTCAAATTGGCATAAATATTTTAAAAGTTATGAGAATAAAAGAAACAAATCACACTCTTGTACAATTATAAGGTAAACAAGATTTAAACTTTTTTTTAACCATTAGTAATAATTATTATTTTTTGTTTGAACTAAAAAATAGATTAAACTACACATTTAGTATATGAACTTTCAAATTTATTTTTTTATAAAACTTTAAACTTTAAAAAATATTTAATAGATCTCTAAACTTTTTTTTGTCAAACAAGTCATTAAGGGGGTGTTCGGCGTGTAGAGTTGAGTTGAGTTGGACAGAGTTAATTTGTCATTGAGTTTAGAAATCTGTGTTTGGTGTGTAAAGTTGAGTTGAGTTGAGTCAGAAAGTTCGTGTTTGGGGCGCTGAGTTGAGTTGAGATATCAGGGTATTTGATGCAGTTTTTTCAATCTGAAGTAGACTGGTTTTTAGTTGATTATTTTTGTTACTTTTATTTTTAATTTTTCCAGTCATTCAACTAGAAACATATTTTTTTTATATTTGTAACACTGTATTCAGATGTCCACTTCAAAAAAAAAATCAACATTGATATTTTTTTTTTTAAAAGAAATATCATTCTTTATCTTTTTTTTTTTTAGAAATTGATTTTTTTTTTCAAAATATAGACAATGTAGCATTGTTTCCTAGATATACATTAAATTTCTTTCAATTTATAGAAATCACATATTTTTAGTGTAACGCCCCTACTTTTCTAAAACTAAAACTCTTAGGGACATTACTACACATGCATGCATTCTTAGGCCAAAAGATGTAAAACGATCTTTAAATCTCCATACAAAACAAATTATCTTTAGGGATCCCATTAAAACATTCAAAACATGTAAAAGAAGCAGTTTAAACATGGCCTACTTAAAAATCCGGAAATTTAAACTTAACTTCAAAACCATAAAGCGACAACATCGGTTATTAAAGAAAATATGCGGAAGACATGACATTTCCCATGGTCCCGACAACGCGCTCCCGCTCACTCGCCCGCACGCCCTTGGCCTTACGAAAAACATTTTGAAAGAAAGGGTGAGTATTGCAAAACAATACCAGTAAGTGACCTCGCGCACAGGAGGTTTGGGATATGCAAACACATACAATCATGACTTTTAAAACTGTTTCGAAATGTACATATATGCGGGACCTAAAACTTTCTCATATCATCATGACTATAGTCCGTGACTTTCTTTTTCTTTAAGTGGTCAATTGGTCATCTGAGCCATTTCATTTTGAGTCCCTCACACAGACCTCTGTAATTATTTTTGAGTCCTCACGGACACTCTGTATGGTTTGAGTCCCTCACGGACACTGTGATAGATTGAGTCCTCATGCACACTCTGTAAACTTGACCCATAGGGTCTCTAATGCATGTTTGACCATGCATACAATGTACTCGGGAGACCAATTTCCACATTTTTCATCAAATCATTTCATGGCATACATAACATGCATGAGGCCCCATCATTCAACATGACTATAGTGTACATGCCACAAACATTATCATTGGTATGCAAATCATGACTTTTCACAACCATTTAAGGAAAATACTCTTAAGCATGATAGATTTTTACACCTCAATATGAGAGGAATCTCACATGAAACGATGAAATATTTTCACATAAAATAATAGCTATTTTCGCATAAACTGAAGAAATACACTCACATAAAATAATGAAGTATTTTCATATAAAATCATAACCATTTTCGCATAGAATAATAAAATCCGTTTCCTTTAATCCCATTTAAAAGATTCGGCACAAAGATCCCCTTACCTTAGTTCAAATTCTACTCCAAAACCTAACCCGAGCTCCTTGAGTACTCTTCTTTAGTGGAACCTGATTCACACCACAATTCCAAGTTCATTCTCCAAGCATTCACCAAATCCATAATCGTAAGGGTACTTAAATTACGTTCTTAAGATTTTATGCCCCGCTTACCTCAAGTTCAATGCGAATACCTAAAATTCCTTAGTTCGTCTTGACGTTTGACCCTCAATTCCGCTCCAAACTTGGTCCCTACAATTAGCGTTTGAAACAGATAGCTTAAGCTCTCAATTAGACGCTTAGATAGTCAATAGGTCACGAATAATTCTTCATTAAATTTGAAACTTAACCCGAACGCTCACCGGTTGTATTCTCTCTGTGGTCGTGAAGACGCGTTTCCGCGGCGTTATGTAGGTTTCGACGCAGCAGCAGAAATGGCTGGAAGGAAGGAGCTCGCGCGGGGCCGCTTTGTTTCGTGAAGTCGGCGCAAGACTCGCCTCTGATGCGTGATCGTGATCGGACGGCGGTGGAGTTTCGACGTGGCGGGTGGACGAGCAAGCTCGTTCGTTGATCTGCCGGCGCAATCTCGGGCGTGAACGATTGGGAGCTTCCGTCCCGTGACTGCTGCGGTCGTGAGATTCGGTGTGACGGCGGCGGCTCGGATCGGGGGTAGCGTCGGAGTGAGCGAGCGGCCGTGAAACGGCTGGGACAACAAGCTTCGTTCGTGAATTTCGCCGGCGTGAGTGACTTCTGCACGTGATCTTCTGGTCGGCGGCTAGGGTAACGGTGAGAGCTTGAATTCCCGGTCGTGGCTTGTCGGCGGCCCTGGCGTATTCCACTACAAGAAGGAATTAACGGCCGCCTCACATGAACCACGGCTTGACTGGCGGCATTTACAGAAGCAATATGGTGGATCTAGGGTTTCGGCTAGGGCATACGTACGAAGGAGAAGGAGAAGATGAAAGTGTAGATAGTCTTAGGGTTAGGGTTTGATTTC
Source organism: Trichosanthes cucumerina (assembly GCA_036507285.1). NCBI lineage: Eukaryota > Viridiplantae > Streptophyta > Magnoliopsida > Cucurbitales > Cucurbitaceae > Trichosanthes > Trichosanthes cucumerina. The sequence continues at coordinate 77,146,395 of CM071836.1, forward strand.
TTCCTCCTTTTCTTGCAACTTAAGGATCTTAAATACTAAGAATTAGGTCAAAATCCAAATATCAAAAATAACCCTCAATTAGGCATTAACAACTAAAGTGCCATTGACACTTCCTCTCCTTCTAATTTTGTAAATAAATTCATCTCAAGGAGAAACAATTCACTTAACTCACATGAAAAAAAATAAGGTTTCAAACACACCGAGCTCGATAGAATTCACTAACTCGACTAGACACACTGCATTGGTAGAACGTTAAATAAAATAAATACTTAGTACCTGTGGTTGTGGTCGTCACATTTAGTATACATTGAACTTATTTCAATTGGTAGAAATCAAATGTTGTATTCTTTATGATAACAAATAATCATTGATGAATGGAAAAAAGACAATGTACATGTATTTTTTTCTTTAAACACAAAAATTGAACTTCTATTAAAATAGAGAAATCTAAGGTTTTATTATCTAAACATATATTGAACTTCTTTGAAATTTACAAATGAGGAATTTCTAATAGGGTCGTTTGTTTTAAAGTACAATTACCATTATGTTTTTTTATTTAAATAAAAGGAACATTGTTTGTTTACATTTGTTAAATCACATGAAGATGACAATAAAACGACGGAATATTTCAACATTAATCTCATGTAAAAGTGAAATATTCACAAAATATTAGCATGTTATTAAGGACCTATTTAGTGCATGTTTTAGAATGATTTTAGAAATATTGATTTTAATATAATTGATTTGTCTATAATTGATTTATTAAAAGTGATTTCCATATAATCATTTTCATGTTTGGTTCTACACTTTGAATATTGATTTTCATACAATTAAGTGATTTTTAAAAGACATATTTAGGAAACGACTTTAACCTAAAGTGTTTTAAGCTAAACGATTTAATTATAATTAATATGTTTAAAATTATTTAGTTATAAATTATTCTAATATTTGGAGGGATAAAAATTTTAAAGGAAGGGATACAATATTAACACATATATATTTAAATAGTTTGTTTTCTGTTGTAAGAGGTTAACTCTCTGTTTTATTGTTGAATTAGTTTGTGCTTCTGTTTACGATTGGTTATTCTTAGAAGAGTTATTATAAATACTTACTCTTTGTACTGAATATGATATCAATAATGTAACGACCGCCATCTCAGGTACTATTAGTTATATTAATTAACACTCTATTAGCAGCTGTATTTAGTCGTTTTGGTGTTCTAATCAAGCTCGGGGAGAGTGAGACCTTAATTTTTTGTTTAGTTTAAATGAATGGTTCCCTATAAGACAATATTATTTATGAAATCAAAGGAAGAGTAAATTGCAAGGGTGTTCTAGATATTAATGTCTAAAGGAGGGTGTATTTGGCATTTGAAATTCTAACCTAAGGTATGGTATTTAAATACCCTTAAGTCTCAATCAAAAGGAGGAAGAAGCAAACCCCAGGGCAAACCCTAAACCTAGCTCTCAAACCCTAACATCTATCACCTCCTTCTTCTCTCGTTTTTCTTACCCTAGCCGCAATGTGACTTTTGCTGGACTCTCCCGCCGCCACCTCGAGAGAGAGAAGAAGGGGCTCGCCGTGCCACACAAACAACCGGCGCGAGCGCCGAGCACGAGCCCGGTGGAACACGTCTTGCGATCCGGCGAACCATCCTCACCGACTTGTTCTGCAGCTCGCGAGCGAGCGGAGAGCGCCGGCGGCTCAATCCTCGACCAACATGTTCGCCGCTTTCGCGAACGGCGAAGGCGCGGCCGGCCACGATCGGATCCGTCACGTGGAGGTCGCGCCGTTGAGGCCGTCTCGGGAAGAGCTCGCGTCGACTACGCCGAGAACAACCGGAGCCGCCGTCGAAGTCCTTGCCGTGCCGGATCACCCGGTCGCGCCCGGCCCAGCCGCGAACCTCGCCGGAGCTCGCGATTGGTCCACGCGCACTCCTTGCTTCATCACCACTCACGCGGTGAGAGAGAGAACACGATCGACGAACGCCGATCCGCAAGCCGCGCCCGGCCGTTACGCGCGCCGACCACGCACGCGCTCGTGCGCGACCAAAGAACCATCCAAAGAGCATCGAGTCCGGTAGGTGAGCATTCGATTTCGATTTCATGATTGATTGGAAAGCGCATCACGATCTCACCGTATGATTAAATATTCGTTTGAGAATTAGGTTACTGATTGAACGCTTGCTTGTAGGAGACAAACCGGAGCGGGTTTGGAGGTGGATGGTCTAAGCAGACTAAGAGGATAAGGGATTTGTATTGGACCCGAGGTAAGCGGGGCACGGTATCTTATTCTGAAGAAATTGAGTATCGCATGATTAGGGTTTTAGTGAATACTCGGGGTTTAAATTCGGAAATTTTGATGTGAATCGGGTTTATTTGAAAGGAGAATAAGCGAGGAGTTCGAGTAGGTTTTGGAGAGAAATCGAAGCTCGAGGTAAGGGACCTCGTGCCGAACTTTTAAATGGGAGTAAATGAAAATGATTTTCATGATTTTATGTGAAACAGTTCATATATTTTTCCACATGAAAATCCATGAGATATTATTTTGAGAATACGTGATATTTTATGTGCAATATTTCGATGTATTATGTGAAAATGAATCATTACTTTATGTGAAAGTATTCTCGTATGTTATGTATAAAGATCCCATTATTTCATGTGAAAGCAGGGATGAGTAGTGTGTATGAGAATGTTTCATGTTTATTACAAAAGTATGATTTATCACCCTGTCCATGAGAAAGTATGAATGATATGTTGATGATGATATTTATGATATGTACACCATGATTATGTGACTGATGGGACCTTATGCATGATTTTGTATGTCCCGAAATGAATTATTGAATAGTGTGGACATTGGTTATCCTGAGATCGCTGAAATGACTCAGGATGACCAGTCGGCCTCACAATTATATTGAATAGCCATGGATTAAAGACCTGGCAACTGAATGAATAGCCATGGATTAAAGACCTGGCAACTGAATGAATAGCCATGGATTAAAGACCTGGCAACTGAATGAATAGCCATGGATTAAAAGACGGCAATTATATGAAAACGACCATGGATTAAAGACACGCAATTATATGATCAGTCATGGATTAAAGGCCTGACATTTAAATATGCAGCCATGGATTAAAGACCTGGCAACTTTAGAAAGTTTTAATTCCCATCTATGTATGTTATGAATGAATTTAAAGATCATGATTGTATGTGTATGCATATCCCAAACCTCGGTAGCGAGGTTACTTACTGGGTATTGTTTATGCAATACTCACCCTTTCTTTTAAAAAATGTTTTCAGGTAAAGGGAAGGACGTGCAGGGCGTGTGACGGGAGAGCGTGATTAGGACCATGGGAACCAGCATGATTTTCCACATAGTCTTATACTTGAACTATTTTTGTCTCTATAATTTAAATTGAAGTTGAACTTGTTTACAGTTTTAAATAGGCCAAGTTGATTGATGTTTTTAACTGATTTTTACTGTTTTGTTTTCGGGATCCCTGGAACTATTTACGATGAATGGAAATTTCTTTTAAGTTCTTTTAAGACTCGGCCTATAAATGCATGCATGTGTAGTAATGTCCCTAGGGATTTGGTCTTAGAAAAGTAGGGGCGTTATGGTTGGTATCGAGCCCCAGGTTTTAAGGGTTCGTAGACTTGCTTACTGAGTAAGCACAGAGTAGTTCCCATGGTTTAACAACGCTTCCAGTCACCGCCAGGTACTCTCTGATATTTTATTAAGAAAGTAAATGATTATGATATGATACAGTTTTATGCATACATAACCTTAAAAGCCCCAAGGGGTGATTCTATCTTATGATTTGATAGTAAAGGAAACCGAGTTAGAAACTCTCTATATTGTAGTTTTGACATAATGCCACCTAGAGGCCGAGGAGAGGTAGGGGACGTGGTAGGGGGGGAGGCAAGGGTAAACGTTGGCGCCCAACCGGAATTACCACAGAGCAGGAAGAGATTACTCCACCCGTTCGAGACCTCCCCAGGACCCGCCCGACCGGTCGGAGAATGTACTGCGATTGCCCCTGTGGCGGTCGAGGGGGAACGCCAATGTTATGACTATGATGGTGGAGGCCATGCAGAGCCTAGTGCGAGCCACGGTAGCCACCCGGTGCCCAAGCAAATCGTCGGCGAAACGACGCAACTCGAGTCTCGTTACGAAAGACTTGAGGAAGTATGATCCGAGATCTTTCAATGGGTCTTCCGGTGACCCCACCGTGGAGGAGTTGTGGTCGTCCTCCATTGAGACCATCTTGGATCGATGAAGCGCCACGAGGACCGAGGGTGTCTGTGCGACCTTCATCTTGAGGATGATGACGCGTACTTGTGGTGGGAGTCCGCCGAGGAACCATTGTTGCCGGCGGAGAGACGATTACTTGGAATCTATTCAAGGAAGCATTTCGGCGGAAATTCTATCTGCTGCGGCTCGTTCTACGAAGAAGCGGCGAAATTCTTTGGTGTGTGCGAGAAAGCAGAGGCAAAGTGGAGGTATAAGAGAGGAATTTACCCGTCTGTCCCGTTTGCCCCGAGCCGGTGGATCTGAAGCAAAGAAGACCGAAAGCGCTTCATCATGGGGCTAGATGAGAATGTTCGAGGCTTTATTCAAGCTTTAGCACCTCCCGATTACGCCTCCGCAGAGTGAGAGAGTGCGCGAGGCGGTTGGGGTGCAGCTCGAGCAAAGACAACAGTGGTAGTTAGTTCGGGGCAACCCATAGCGAATCATAAGAGAGGAAGTGGGACCGGCCCATTCCGGCTCACGGCGCCCCAGACACCGCATAGACCAGAGGGCATTTCCGTACAAGTTCCGGCCCGAAACCACCGATCAACGGATCGGGAATAGCGGCGGAGAGAGGCCGCGGTGCAAGGAATGTGGTAAAGCGCCTTTGGGGTAAATGTATGGCGATCGGGCGTGTTTCAAGTGTGGAAAGGAAGGGCACAGAGCTAATATCCGCCGAATCAATCAAGACTAGCACTAGCGACCACAGATTATGAGTAGTGGGCTCTTTGTGAAGCCGCCATACAAGTGGAGGAGAGCCTATGCGAGCACGGTAGTAGAGACATCTATGGCTCCGACTCGGTTGTTTGTGGTACACTTCCATTACTTGGGCACCTCGCCTTTGTATCTTATTTGATTCTGGTTCTACGACTCTTTTTTTTTCGCATCCTTTGTAAGTCAAGTGAGTTAGAACTAGAAACGATTCTGATATGCCCTATCTCTGCTCCACTCCTGCGGGAATAAATTTGTTAGCCAATATGAAAGTCAAGGATGGTAGTGTGACCATCATGAGACCATGAGTTAGCAGATGAACCTAGTGGTTCTAGATATGTTTGATTTTGATGTAATATTGGGCATGGGTGGTTAGCGCAGAACCATGCTTGTATTGGATATTTCGGGAAGGAGGTAGTGTTCACTCCTCCTAACCGACACAGCTCTGAGTTTGAGGCACTATAGCAGGAAGTAGGCCTAAGGTAATTCACGCCCTTAAGGCTAGAAAGTTATTGCATCGGGAGCTTGGGGTGTCTTAGCTGCATACTAGATGCAAGGTGCACAGAGATCTCGGTGACATCGGTGCGATAGTGAATGAGTTTACTGACGTCTTCCCAGGATCTCCCGGAATACCTCCGGTCGAGGAGGTAGATTTTAACATCGGATTGGAATTGGGGGCGACCCGATATCCAAGGCCCCGTCTGAGAATGGCACAGCAGAGTTGAAAGAGCTAAAGGTACGATTCACAGGACTTGCTAGACAAAGGGTTTATACGCCCAAGCGTTTCACCCCGGGAGCACTGGTATTGTTCGTGAAAAGAAAGAGCGGATCCATGCGCTGTGTGTATAGACTACTGAGGAGTTGAATAAAGTTACAATCAAGAATAAATATCCTCTCCCGCAGAATAGATGATTTGTTCGATCGATTTGCAAGGAGCGATCGTGTTCTCTAAGATCGATCGAGATCGAGCTACCACCAGTTGAGGATCAGTGAAGGGGATATCCCTAAAACAGCATTCAGATCGCGTTATGGGCATTATGAGTTCACAGTGATGCCGTTTGGCCTGACCAATGCTCCTGCCGCCTTCATGGACTTGATGAACCGTTTGTTCAAGGAATTTCTTGATACGTTCGTGATTGTGTTCATCGATGATATATTGATATACTCAGTGTGATGAAGAACATGAAATGCACCCGAGGAAAGTCTTACTCACACTGAGAGAGAATAAATTGTATGCAAAATTCTCCAAGTGTGAATTTTGGCTCAGACAGGTATCTTTTCTAGGGCATGTGGTGTCTGAAGCTGGAGTCTCTGTTGATCCAGCGAAGGTGGAGGCCGTCACACAGTGGCCTCGTCCGACCACGGTTACAGAGGTACGTAGTTTTCTGGGTCTTGCAGGATACTATAGGCGTTTCGTACAGGATTTTGCCAAGATAGCCATGCCTATGACTCAGCTAACGCGTAAGGGAAACTCTTTTGTTTGGGATGATGCTTGTGAAGGCGAGCTTCCCGGGAACTCAAGCACGAGTTAGTGTCGACCCGATTCTTACGGTTCAGGAACAGGAGCTTTGTGGTTTCTGGTGATGCTTCCAAGAAAGGGGTTGGGTTGTGTCTGATGCAAAGACGGTAAAGTAATAGCTTATGCATCCCGAGACAATTGAAGACGACGAGAGGAACTATCCAACTCATGATCTGGAGTTAGCAGCAGTGGTATTTGCATTAAAGATCTGGAGACACTACCTGTATGGCGAGAAAATTCAGATTTTTACAGATCATAAAAGTCTGAAGTATCTGTTCACCCGAAGGAATTGAACATGAGGCAACGCGAGATGGTTGGAATTGGTGAAAGATTATGATATTGACATACAGTACCATCCCGGTAAGGCTAACGTAGTGGCGATGCCCCCTGAAGCAGAAGCGATGCATACTGCTGCGCGAGTGATGATGCAGCGCAGAGATTCTGAGCGAGAGTTTGCTCGAGTGAAATTGCGAGTGCTAGTAGGAAAGACCACGGCTCGATTAGCCCGATTAACGGTGCTGGCAACCGACCTTGAGGCAACGATTATAGAGGCTCAGCAGGTGGACCCCGATTAGTGGAAAAACTTACTGCAGTAGCTACGGTGAGTCGGCTGAGTTCTCCCTTTCACGAGATGAAGGATTGCTATTTCAGGGACGTTTGTGTGTGCCAGACGATGACAAGCTGAGAACTGAGATCTTGAACGAAGCACATAACTCACCATTTTCTATGCATCCTGGCAGTACCAAGATGTACCGAGATCTGAAACAGTCGTTTTGGTGGTGCAACATGAAGCGCGACGTGGCAGAGTTTGTCAACAAGTGTTTGACTTGTCAGCAGGTGAAGGCACCTGACGAGAGGCCCGCAGGATTGCCGCAACCATTACATGTGCCTCAGTGGAAATGGGAGGAGATCTCTATGGATTTCATAGTTGGATTGCCTAGAACTTTACGAGGTTACACAGTGATTTGGGTCATAGTGGACAGGTTAACAAAGTCAGCACACTTCATACCAGGGAAACCCACCTATTCTACAGATAAGTGGGCACAGCTTTACCTGGAAGAGATAGTCCGTTTACATGGAATCCCAGTCAAGATTATTTCAGATAGGGATCCACGTTTCACCTCCAACACGGAGGAGTTTACGAGAGCTTTGGGTTGTGATTGAACTTTAGTCTGACTTTTCATCCACAGAGCGGATGGAAGGCGAGCGAGCGATTAAATCAGATATTAGAGGATATGTTGCGAGCTTGCACTTTAGACTTCCCAGGCAGTTGGGACACTCATTTACATCTGATGGAGTTTGCTTATAACAACAGTTATCAGTCGACCATCGGAATGGCTCCATTTGAAGCCCTCATGGAAAACATTGCAGAACTCCGTTTTTCGGGAGGAGGTTGGTGAACGCCGATTGTTGGGTCCAGATTGTCTGAGATCACTAGTGAGGCAATGCAAAAGATCGAGGCACGAATGCAGGACCGCCCAAGTCGGAAAAAGAATTATGTCGACACACGAGGCGAAGGGACCTAGAATTCGATGTTGGGGACCACGTATTTCTTAAGGTGGCCCCAATGAAGGGAATTCTAAGGTTTGGCCGCAAAGGGAAGTTGAGTCCGCGATTCATCGGACCATTTGAGATCTTAGAGAGGATTGGAGCAGTGGCCTACAGATTAGCACTGCCGCCTTCTCTTTCGGCGGTCCATAATGTGTTTCATGTCTCCATGTTGAGAAAGTACGTCCCAGATCCGACTCATGTCATAGACTTCGAACCATTACTGATTAATTGAAGATCGAGTTATGGTGAGCGACCAGGTTCAAATTATTGCAAGAGGATCGAAAGACCCTCAAAACCATGAGATCGGCTTAGTTAAAGTGTTGTGGCGAGAACCACCGCACGGAAGAAGCTACATGGGGAGCGAGAAGAGGGAAGTACGCGCTAAATATCCAGAACTATTTCAAGAATAGGAACTTTCGAGGACGAAAGTTCTTAAGGAGGGAAGGTTGTAACGACCGCCATCTCAGGTACTATTAGTTATATTAATTAACACTCTATTAGCAGCTGTATTTAGTCGTTTTGGTGTTCTAATCAAGCTCGGGGAGAGTGAGACCTTAATTTTTTGTTTAGTTTAAATGAATGGTTCCCTATAAGACAATATTATTTATGAAATCAAAGGAAGAGTAAATTGCAAGGGTGTTCTAGATATTAATGTCTAAAGGAGGGTGTATTTGGCATTTGAAATTCTAACCTAAGGTATGGTATTTAAATACCCTTAAGTCTCAATCAAAAGGAGGAAGAAGCAACCCAGTGGCAAACCCTAAACCTAGCTCAAACCCTAACATCTATCACCTCCTTCTTCTCTCGTTTTCTTACCCTAGCCGCAATGACCTTTCTTTGGACTCTCCCGCCGCCACCTCGAGAGAGAGAAGAAGGGGCTCGCCGTCAATCGAAGCCATTGAAGCACCGAGCACGAGCCCCGGTGGAACACGTCTTGCGCATCCGGCGAACCATCCTCACCGACTTGTGCGACTCGCGAGCGGCGAGGCGCCGGCGGCTCAATCCTCACCAACACGTCTGCGCTTTCGCGAACGGCGAACGCGCCGCCGCCACGATCGGATCCGTCACGTGGAGGTCGCGCCGTTGAGGCCGTCTCGGGAAGAGCTCGCGTCGACTCACGCGGAGAACAACCAGGAGCCGCCGCCGAAGTCGCTTGCCGTGCCGGATCACCGATCGCGGCCGGGCCCAACCGCGACCTCGCCGAGCTCGCGATTGGTCGGCCGCACTCACTTGCTTCATCACCACTCGCCGGTGAGAGAGAACACGATCGATTTAACGGCGATCCGCAGCGCAAGTCGCGCCTTCGATCGTTACGCCGCGACCACGCACGCCGCTCGGCCACCAAAGGCAACCATCCAAAGAGCATCGAGTCGGTAGGTGAGCATTCGATTTCGATTTCATGATTGATTGGAAAGCGCACGATCTACCGTATGATTAAATATTCGTTTGAGAATTAGGTTACTGATTCAACGCTTGCTTGTAGGAGACAAAACGGAGCGGGTTTGGAGGTGGATGGTCTAAGCAGACTAAGAGGATAAGGGATTTACGTATTGGACCCGAGGTAAGCGGGGCACGCGGTATCTTATTACTGATGAAATTGAGTATCGCATGATTAGGGTTTTAGTGAATACTCTGGGGTTTAAATTCGGAAATTTTGATGTGAATCGAGTTTCATTTGAAAGGAGAATAAGCGGGGAGTTGAGTAGGTTTTGGAGAGAAATCGAAGCTCGAGGTAAGGGACCTCGTCTTAGAACTTTTAAATGGGAGTAAATGAAAATGATTTTCATGATTTTATGTGAAAATGATTCATATTTTTCCACATGAAAATCCACAGATATTATTTTGAGAATACGTGATATTTTATGTGCAATATTTCGATGTATTATGTGAAAATGAATCATTCTTGTATGTGAAAGTATTCTCGTATGTTATGTATAAAGATCCCATTATTTCATGTGAAAACAGGATGAAGTAGTGTGTATGAGAATGTTTCATGTTTATTACAAAAGTATGATTTATCACCCCGTCCATGAGAAAGTATGAATGATATGTTGATGATGATATTTATGATATGTACACCATGATTATGTGACTGATGGGACCTTATGCATGATTTTGTATGTCCCGAAATGAATTATTGAATAGTGTGGACATTGGTTATCCTGAGATCATTGAAATGACTCGGGATGACCGAATACCTCACAATTATATTGAATAACCATGGATTAAAGACCTGGCAACTGAATGAATAGCCATGGATTAAAGACACGGCAATCGAATGAATAGCCATGGATTAAAGACTGCAATCGAATGAATAGCCATGGATTAAAGACACTGCAAATCGAATGAATAGCCATGGATTAAAGACACGGCAATTATATGAACAGCCATGGATTAAAGACCTGACAATTATATGATCAGTCATGGATTAAAGGCCTGACATTTAAATATGCAGCCATGGATTAAAGACCTGGCAACTTTAGAAAGTTTTAATTCCCATCTATGTATGTTATGAATGAATTTAAAGATCATGATTGTATGTGTATGCATATCCCAAAAACCTCGGTAGCGAGGTTACTTTATCGGGTATTGTTTATGCAATACTCACCCTTTCTTTTAAAAAATGTTTTCGTGTAAAGGGAAGGACGTGTGGGGGCGTGTGGCGAGAGCGTGATTAGGACCATGGGAACCCGGCATGATTTTCCGCATAGTCTTATACTTGAACTATTTTTGTCTCTATAATTTAAATTGAAGTTGAACTTGTTTACAGTTTTAAATAGGCCAAGTTGATTGATGTTTTTAACTGATTTTTACTGTTTTGTTTTCGGGATCCCTGGAACTATTTACGATGAATGGAAATTTCTTTTAAGTTCTTTTAAGACTCGGCCTATAAATGCATGCATGTGTAGTAATGTCCCTAGGGATTTGGTCTTAGAAAAGTAGGGGCGTTACAAATAAAGTGTGAGTTTTCATGGTATCAGAGCCACTGACACGCGTCCTCTGAACTACCACGTGTTTACTGTGATTTTTTTTTCTCTCTTTTCCCTTTCCATGACTACCGACTCCTCGAAAGATCTCTACTCACCAATTTTTCTTCTCTCTAACATTTGTAACCTAATATCCATTCGCCTCGATGCATCCAACTATGTACTCTGGAAGTTTCAATTCTCCTCAATGCTGCGAGCGCACAAGTTATACGGCTTTGTGGATGGATCTGATGTCGTACCAGAGGCTTCCTCCCAGATCAACAATATTGTGCGAGATGACTGGATTGCCAAAGATCAGGCGCTGATGACATTGATAAATGCGACTCTTTCTCCAGAAGCATTAGCATATGTTGTGGGGGTGCAATTCATCAAAGGAGGTATGAGAATCACTAGAGAGACATTATTCTTCGAGTTCGCGATCCAATATTGTGAGTCTAAAGAGTGATTTACAGTCGATTATGAAAAAGCCAGATGAATCCATTGATTCTTATGTCAAACGGATCAAAGAGATTAAAGACAAACTCGCGAATGTCTCCACTGTTGTTAATGATGAAGATTTACTGATCTATGCCCTTAATGGGCTTCCTGTAGAGTATAATGTTTTTCGAACAAGTATTCGAACTCGTTCTCAGCCAGTATCGTTCAACGAACTTCATGTCCTAATGCGAATCGAAGAATCTGCCCTAGATAAACAAGCCAAGCGAGAGGAGATATCGATTCAGCCTACTGCCATGATTGCAACTCAGAATAGTCCTTTTCGTGGTAATAATCAACCTTTTTTTCGAGGCAGAGGACGAGGAGGCGGAAATTCAGGAAGGGGACGATCTAATAACTATCCGAACACTGGGAATTCCGTAGGTTTCAACCAAGGTCGTGGTCGTGGAGGACCTATATTTTCTCAACCAAATTCCTTGGAAGGACGTCCTACTTATCAAATTTGCAATAGACCTGGCCATTCCGCCCTTGACTGTTACAACAGAATGAACTACCATTTCCAAGGACGCCATCCTCCTCCACAATTAGAAGCAATGGTAGCTACTCAAAATACACAATACATCAGTGCTCACACTTCTACATCACCCACGTGGTTAGCCGATTCTGGATGCAATGCTCATATCACTGCTGATTTGGGAAATTTATCCATCTCCAGCGAATACAATGGTGAAGAAAATGTGGCAGTTGGCAATGGCCAATCCCTTCCAGTGACTCATACAGGTTGTGGTACTCTTCCTTATAAGCCTCGTTCTATCTTTTATCTATCTAACCTCCTTCGCGTACCTCATATATCTACCAATCTCTTGTCTGTTCATCAATTGTGCATTGATAACAATTGCATTTTTATATTTGATTCTGACAAATTTACCATTCAGGACAAAACTACGGGCCAAATTTTGTTCCAAGGACCTAGCATCAATGGTCTTTATCCCATAACTCCCTCCTGTCAGAATGAAAGTTCTCACGCTGCTCATGTTGGAATCAAATACTCTTCAACTCTCTGGCACAACCGGTTAGGCCATTCCCACTTGCACATTCTCAACTCTGTCCTTAGTTCTTTACATTTACCTACTTGCAGTAAATCTTCTTGTGTTTGTGAATTCTGCCTATATGGAAAGATGCATAAGTTGTCTTTTCCTCATTCTCAAACCATGTCTTTGTATCCTTTACAGCTTATACACAGTGATGTATGGAGCCCTGCCCCTGAATATTCAATAAATGGTTATAGATATTATGTCTCTTTTATTGATGATTTCTCCAAATATACCTGGTTCTTTCCTATTGTTAGAAAATCTGATGTTTCAGCTATTTTTCAAAAGTTTAAACCTCTAATTGAAAACCAACTCTCTGCTCATATTAAAGTCCTGCGAACAGATGAGGGTGGTGAATGTGTTAACCACTCCCTTACCTCCTTTCTTCAAACACATGGCATTTCCCATCAAAAATCATGTGTGTCCACTCCTGAGCAAAATGGTGTAGCCGAGAGGAAACATCGCCATATCACTGAAATGGTTATTTGTCTTATGACTCGTGCATCCTTGCCTATATCCTTCTGGTCCTATGCTTTTGCCACAACCGTTTTTCTCATCAACCGTCTGCCCTCTCCACAATTTCAGTATAAGTCACCATTTGAGTGCCTCTTTAATCGTCCACCTGATTTTAAACATCTCAGAGTCTTCGGTTGTGTTTGCTACCCCTTACTTAAACCCTACAGCACCAATAAGCTTCAGCCTAAAACATCTCAGTGTGTCTTTCTTGGTTATCCTCTAGAGTATAAAGGGTATTTGTGTTACAACATGAGCACCGATAAGATTTTCGTTTCTAGACATGTTATATTTGATGAAACCTTGTTTCCTTTCTCACACCTCACCTCTTCACCCTTTATTCATTCTAATCCTAACCCTTCATATACATTACCTTTATCTTTACTGTTTTCTAATCAAATACCACAGTCTTATAATCATCTGGATGTTGGCACTACTTCTACTCTCGGTTCTCCTGTTACTGATACCGTTCATACTGAACACACTGATATGAGGCATAATAGTGATGCACCTTTACCCAGTTCCTCTATACCTAGTGTGCAATCTGCACCTGTAAATTGTCATCCGATGCAAACAAGAGGAAAGTCTGGCATTTTAAAGAAAAAAGTATTTGTTGCTGCCACTACCTTCTCCTCTCCTTCCAGTGAGTCTGAACCCACTTCCTTTACTCAAGCATCCAAGCATTCAGTGTGGCAACATGCTATGGCAGATGAATATAAAGCGCTTATGAATCAGGGCACTTGGACACTCACTTCCTTGCCACCAGGGAAGAGTGTTATTGGATGCAAGTGGGTATATCGCATCAAACGACATCCCGATGGTAGCATTGCTCGATACAAGGCCCGACTAGTTGCAAAAGGTTACCATCAAGAGGAAGGTATTGACTATGAAGAGACATTTAGTCCAGTTGTTAAGAAACCAACAGTTCGTATAATTCTATCTCTTGCTGCTCAATTTGGATGGGGCCTTCGACAACTTGATGTTAAAAATGTCTTCCTTCATGGGGATTTCAAAGAGGAGGTGTACATGCAACAACCCCAAGGTTTTGCTGATCATTCGTTTCCCAATCTTGTTTGTAAACTCCAGAAGTCTCTCTATGGTCTAAAGCAAGCACCACGAGCATGGTTCGAATGTTTCACCTCTCATCTACTTACTTTGGGCTTTGAGGCCTCTACCGCTGATTCTTCCTTATTTGTTCTCAAACATGGCCCGTTGCTCGTTTATCTTCTACTGTATGTGGATGATATTATTATTACTGGCAATAATCAAAGCTTCATTTGTGAGTTGGTGTCCAAGTTGCAAACGAAGTTTGACATGACTGACCTTGGTAATTTGAAGTACTTTCTGGGACTTGAAGTTGAAACCACAGCTGCCGGTTTGTCTGTCACACAAACCAAATATGCTCGGGATATACTGAAATGTTTTGGCATGGCTGGCTGCAAACCTTGCAACACTCCCGTAGCTATCTCATGCTTCAAAGATATTGGTGATGTTTTATGTTCCCCTGACGATGCTCAAGCTTATCGAGCAATTCTTGGAGCCTTACAATATTTGACCTTTACTAGGCCTGATATTGCGTTTACAGTTAGCAAGCTTTCTCAGTTTATGCATTCTCCAGCCCTGTGTCATCTCTCTGCTGCTAAACGTGTGTTACATTATCTCCAAGGCTCTCTCACCACAGGACTTTTGTTTCGAAAATCTCCTGATGGTTTAACTCTCAATGCATTCTCTGATTCAGATTGGGCTGACAATTCTCTTGATAGAAGGTCTACAACAGGGTTTCTGATATTTCTTGGAGCTAATCCTATTTCATGGGCTGCAAAGAAACAGTCTACCGTATCCAGAAGTTCCACAGAAGCTGAGTATCGTGCCTTAGCTACTACGACAGTTGATTTGTTTTGGATAAGGCAACTCCTCAGAGACTTACATATGTTTGGCTCCACTCCTCCTCGCATTTGGTGTGATAACAAGTCTGCCATCCAACTTGCGCGTAATCCAGTCTTCCATGGTCGAACCAAGCACGTTGAAGTCGACTTTCATTTTATCAGAGAGCGGGTAGTACGAAATGACATTGTTCTGGCCTATGTTTCAACACACCAACAACTTGCTGATATTTTCACGAAGTCTTTGACTACTAATAGATTTGTCTATCTTCGTTCCAAACTCATGTCGTAGAATTGGCTTTCGTTTGCGGGAGGATATTAACAGATATATATATTTAAATAGTTTGTTTTCTGTTGTAAGAGGTTAACTCTCTGTTTTATTGTTGAATTAGTTTGTGCTTCTGTTTACAATTGGTTATTCTTAGAAGGGTTATTATAAATACTTACTCTTTGTACTGAATATGATATCAATAAAGTGTGAGTTTTCACACAAAATTTAGAGAGAGAATTTTAATAAAGAGAGTAAAATTCAAAGATAGAGAGATAAACAAAAAAATGAACAAAATGATCAAAATTTTAAGAAGAAAAACTAAAATGAGGAGAAAATAGTTAAGAGTGAGTGAAAGTAGAGCAACAGATAAAAAACCATTATAGAGAAAAAATTTAAAAAGATACGAAAATTATAGGGAGGAAAAAATAGAAATAAAAAAAATTCAAAGAGAGTTAAAACCATTAGAGAGAAAAGAAAGTGAAAAATATGAATAAAAAGACAAAAATAAATAAAGTAAGATACATATTATAAAAACTTTAGAGAGAGAAAATTGTCGGTTTTGAGAAAATTCACTTTTCTATGGAAATTTATGAATTTTGACAAAAGATGATTGTTTTTACCCATCATTAAAAGTATATTATTTCCAAAAAATAAAATAATAGTCATTTTAAATTACAATCACTTGACAAAAATCACTTGGGAATCACCTCCCAAGTGATTGACCAGAAATCACTTCAAGTGATTTTGGATTCTTCCACAATCACTTGCTTAATATTGTCAAACGTCACACTTTTAGTATGAAAGTGATTTTAGACATGTCAAGCTCCAAAATCACTCCCAAACATGCACTTACATGATTCACAAAACATAATTATGGTATCAATGACCTATATACATGATTCACAAACATAATCATGGTTCACAAAATATAAGTAATAATCAACAATGGGTCGAATTTGTAAGTCTGAATAAAGATTATTGGCGCAGAGAGTAAGACCAACTGAGTACATGTGCATTTCATATTATTTTGAACCATGTGAATGTCATCGGTCGCTAGAAATTATTGTTGGCAATACTCATCGAAGAAGATACTATCAGTTTATAGATAAGGTCACCAACCATTGTTGTAAATCGTCAGATAAGGTAGTCATCAGTGTTCATCAATTGTTGCATATGGTTGTCAGTAATGAAGGTCACCCAGTCGTCGAAGAACGTTAGCAGAGATGGTTGTCGGTTGTCGATCGCTGAAGATGGTCATCGATCGCTAGAGATGGTCGTTGGAGGTAGTTTTTGGTTGCTGAAGATGGTCATTGGTTACTAGAGATGGTCGTCAGAGGTGGTTTTCAATTGCTAGAGAAGGTCATTAGAGGTGGTTGTCGATTGTCTAAGAAGGTCGTCGGTTGTTGTTGGTCGTCGGAGATGATCATCGATCGCTGGAGATAATTGTTGGAGGTGGTTTTCGGTCGTGGAGATGGTAACCGGTCACTAGAGATGGTCGTCGGAGGAGATTTTCAGTCGTCGGTCGCTGGAGATGGTCACTGGCTGTCGGAGATGGTTGTTGGAGGTGGTTACCGAACACCGATGGTGGTCGTCGGTTGTTGGAGAAGCGGTGATAAAATATGTTAATAGGGTTACTGTACAAGTCAGTGGAGTTAATATCTTAAGTTGGATTGAGTTAGTTTATTCATGGGCCAAATGGTGAGTTGAGTTCAACTCAACTTCTCATGGTGCCAAACACCACCTAAACTTTTAAAAAGTTTAAAAGTTTAAAAGTAACTTTCAATTTTGTATCTAATAAATCTATGACATATTCAACATTTTAAAAATTAATAGTCAAGACATAAAATAAAATCTTATACCTAATAATATTCTAAACGTTCAACTTGAGGTCCAATAACTTTGTGAGTATTTAAAAATGTTGAATAAGACAATGATTTTTCTTAGTTCAACGTGTGGGGGGAGAGATTTGAACTTTTTGATTTCTTATACGAGAGGTATTTGCGTAAACCAATCAAGTTATATTTAGGTTGTCATAATCTATTATATAAAAAATTGAAAATTTAGAAATTTATTAAATATAAAATTGAGAGTTTAATAACATATTAAACCTTTTTAAAATTTTATTTATAAAAAAAAAAGACCCTCTTTAAAGTTTATTGAAAGTAAAATGTTGGTTTAATTTAACGACCCATTAAATAGTTATCATAAGGGAGAGATTTATTAGATACAAATCGGAATTTTGTTTTTTTGAACCAGAAAACTTTAGGAATTAGGAGTTTAATTAGGAATTAAACTCCTAATTGAACATAGAAAATGAAAATACAAATATTTTGTGAAACGACAAAATATCGTGAGTGACAGCGCGAGGCTATAAATTCCTTACTCTCTAAAGTCTAAAGCGCTCGTCATTTATAAAAAGGAAAACCCATATCCTGTTTTCTGGCCTCCAGTTTTCTGTTCCTTCCTAGGGTTTTCTCTCTGAAGCAAAACAATGGCTGAAGAAGCGCAGTATTCATCTGGTACTGATACTGCATCCAACAAGCGCAAGTACGAGGACCAACCTCCACCTATGGTCTCCCGTCGGCCGACTGGCTTTTCCGGCCCCATCACTTCTCCCTCCTCCGATTCGGCTCATCCTCCGCCTCCGTCCTACAACAACGTCCCGCCTCCTATGGATGAGATCCAGCTTGCTAAGCAGCGTGCTCAGGAGATTGCCTCTCGGTTGATTATCTCCAGCGGTGGCATCGGGGCCAGTGCTGGACCCGGCGCTGGGGCTGATGTTAAGCGCCCCAGGGTTGAGAACGGCGGCGGGTTTGATTCCTACGACAAGGGTTTTAGTTCTGGTCCAGGTGACTATTATCTTCTTCTCTCTTTCTTGCACCTTTCGTGCTTTTGTATGTATGTCGAACATGTATTGCCTTTTTTTTTTTTAAGTGAAGTAGTTTGCACTTTTTATTGCATCCGGCGTGGCCCATACCTGTGGGCTAAGTTAAAAATCACATCATTACTGGGAACATGGAGGATTAAACGTTGCAGGATCTCAGTATTAGTGGTATAGATAAAGCTTTTTGTCAGTTCTATGGATGCCTACAGATGTCTTGTAGTTGGGGGTTTTCCACGGTCTTATACCCTTGTTTCGATTAGAATTCTAGTAGAACGTATTGGTTGTTTATTTTGGTCATATGTGACCCAAATAAGAATTGTTTGCATGATTGAATGCTTATTTGTGACCTTGATCTGCGTGGATGCAGACCTGAAGACTCACATGTCAAATTCAGCTCCTTCAGCAATACCTGTTTCCTATGGTTTCCAAGGGACAAGCAAGAAAATTGACATTCCAAATGGTAGAGTGGGTGTAATAATTGGTAAAGGTGGTGAGACCATCAAGTACCTTCAGCTTCAGTCTGGAGCAAAAATACAAGTTACTCGTGACATGGATGCAGATCCCAATTCTGCTACCCGGATGGTTGAACTAATGGGTACTCCTGATCAAATTGCTAAGGCCGAGCAGTTGATTAATGATGTTCTTTCTGAGGTTTGTCTTAGTTTTCAAACTGCATTTGTAATCAAATTGCTATATCAACTATTGTATGGTCTCTCCGCTTAAAAACATTGGCATGCCGTGTCAATGCATTTGTTTGGATAACGCCTTACCTTACACTGCTAACAATATATTAATGCAAGTATTTTATTCATTAATTTCATCCGAAATCTGATTGAACTATAGTTGTTGGAAGGGTAAGGCTTTTAACTTGGCTTGAAAATGTTTTTGTCTCATAAATTGAACATTTGAAACAGGCTGAATCTGGAGGTTCTGGCATAGTATCACGAAGAATAACTGGTCCATCGGGATCTGAGCAGTTTGTTATGAAAATTCCAAATAATAAGGTTCTTAAAATATATATATATTTTTTTTGAAATTTCCCAAGTTCTGTTTATCTATTTTGAAAACAGATTTCTTTTTTTAATTATGATACTTATATTATAATGTCCTTTTTCCAGGTTGGCTTGGTAATTGGTAAAGGTGGTGAAACAATCAAAAGTATGCAAGCCAGGACTGGAGCTCGTATTCAGGTCTGGAACTCGTATTGTTTTTAACGTGTCTTAGAAGTCCTCTCAAAATTAGTTTCTTACTATTTTTAATTTCAATTTTGTAACTAGTTTTCTCTTTTTGTTTATGAAACATAAATTATTGTTTTTAATTTGGATTACATGGGATTGTCTATTCTTCTTTTTTTAGGTGATACCTTTGCACTTACCCCCTGGGGATACATCTACAGAAAGAACCTTACAGATTGATGGTTCAAGCGAACAGATTGAGTCAGCAAAACAGTTGGTTAATGAAGTTATTAGCGAGGTGAGTTTGCAGATTTTGGTTCTATTAACACTATTATGCCTTTCTGTTGTTGGAACTAATGCCTAGTTGGCATCTAATTTTCCATGGATCTTTGTGTGATTTTTTTTCTGTGAGGTGCTATAATGATTTTTTGTGCATGGATTTGGTTATTTTGTAATTGTTGATTCAAGGTTGCCATCCTATTCTGAAATTCCTTTAGTTCTATGGATTCTTTTAGTATTTAGGTTCTGCCTCAATACCAAGGTTAGCATTAAGGACTTGGTGTTGATGGACGTAGAATTGTTTCCTTGCCTCTACGTGTTTATTCAGCTTCATACTGTGTTATAGGAGGGATTTGGTATTCATTGGCTTAATATAGATCATAGATTATGAAATGTACTGTTTCTCTGTTTATGTTTCTCGTTGAAATGATTTTTCAGACACATTCTTGCTAGTCACTTTGTTTATCTGTTATAATTTTGTATTCTAACAATTCTTCAACGTAGAGCTTCTGTTTTTTTTGGGAGGAAATAGTTGAGACATTTTTTCTCTCATTGTCTCTATGTTGTCTAGTAGGGAAGCTGGAGTCATCAGGAATTTGATTTCTTTTTCCTTCATTAATACTACTTTCCCTTCTAAAGTTTGCTCCGCTAACGTACTGGATCTTCTACGAAATTTGTCTATCACTATATGATATGCTCACCATTAGATTTCTGTTCATTTATCTGTAATGAATACGTTGCTGTGTTGCAAATCTGCAAAATCATTTTATTGCTAATGCTGCTAGTATCCACTAGCAGTTTGACTATTTTAATTGTCGAACAGTAACTATGGACGAGCTGTAAGGAGGTTTGTTCACTCACTGTGCTTACTTTCGACTTTGAGGGGTCCCTTTGTAGGTCTACTGAAACAATGCTGGTTTGTAGTCAAGGCATTAGAAGCATGGGAACATACCTACCTCTTATATTTTTGGATCTCTTATAGCTTGAGATAGCTTTTAGGTCTTTTATCCATAATTGATTTGGATTTCTTATTATGTCTGCAATTGTTTATTCTATATATCCATTGATGCAGTGATATGGAGGACATAAGGTTCTGGGGTTTGGAAAGAGGTGAAGTTATTTTACAGATTGAACTGCCTAGTAAATTTTTGAAGAGTGATTGTTGTATCAGGAAGTTTCCCATTGGTGATGTGCTGGATCTCTTGGATATTCAGTTTATCAGTCAATATTACTCTTATAGTCTTATTAGGTTGTTAAGGTTATATGATATCTCTCCTATTTAAGATGTCTGCAGCCCATTTGGTATTATTCTTGGTTTTATATCTAAGTGTTATATTGCTGGGATTATGGCCTGTTCAACCGTCACATATGCTTATTAATTGTGTATCCTGCAACTGATATTGTTATTGGGAACTATTGTAGGGTTAGGGTAATTGGACCATTAGTGACACCAACATTGAATCGTTTATGTTGGTGTTCTCTCAGCATTGCTCTGGTATGGTTCTGAATCCCATATTCTAATGATATAAAGTGATGATGTGGAGAGAAGTTGCAGGTTTATTTGTTGGATATTCAAGGTCGTTAGTAAAATTTGAAAAGTCACCGTACCATACTTCCATTCTTTTTGTGGTGGTTTAATTTTGATATAGGAGGGTTTCAACTATTAGTCTATCAAAAATTCCCATCTCTTATTTGCTCTGTATACCATTTGTGAAGTTATTTAGCGTAATTCTAGGCATGTGGGTTAATTTGTTGTATTAACTTGCTCATGATTTCTTTTTGGTACTTGCATATTTTAGTTTCGACAACACCTGATTGTCCATTGAGTTTGCTTTTGATGGGTATTCTCGAGCAAGTTCTTTAGAGTGCTGTCTTGGTTTAGTGTGCAAGCTATTATTGAAGAATATTGTCTTCTCTTAATCTTTATTAATTATTTACCTCTTGAAGGATGTCAAATCAAATTATTAATTATTTTCAAGATTTTGGTTAAATTGTCCTATATTATCTTGGTATTGAAGAATATTTTCTTATTTTAATCTTTATGTGTTTCTTCTCATCATCCAAGTTGTGCCTCAGCCTTTTTGAAAGTGTTTTATTTTCAATTATTTGTGGTAAAGCTGTGGACAATACTGACATTTTTCTCTTCATCGTCTTCTATTAGTCTCTGGAGATCTGCTAGTCTATAGGGTCATTTAGTTTTAGTTTGATATCCAGCTAGTAGATTCTTTTATAAAATATTTGATAATTGGGAAGACATTGCTTTTGTTGTGCTTTGCTATGAACTTGTTTGCCTTTTGGGGCATTTAAGTTCATATATTCTGTTCTGTAAAAGCTTTTGTAGTCGTCTGGTTCTCTTTGCACCCATTCACTTCGAATAGGGAGAGGTTGAGCTTCTGCTGGAGTAACTCAATAACTCATCATCCAGTACGGTATGTTGGTGTTTTATACTCTTCCTAATGCAGTATAAGCTCCTTTAATCCCTACAAAAATACTGACTGGTTTTTAGTATATGGGATTTCAGATTTGACTTCTTTCCATTTCGCATATGAATGTTGTGCTCTCCTTTTCTTACCATGCCCCTTGTTGATGTTTCACGTTGGTGGAGAAAGATTCACCTTGGTTTCTGTCTTCATGTTTTTTTTTTTTTCAGAATCGTGTGAGAAATTCAGGTATGTCAGGAGGGTATAATCAGCAAGGTTATCAAGCTCGACCCCCTTCAAGTTGGGGGCCTCCTGGAGCTCCACCAATGCAGCAACCTGGTTATGGCTATGGACAGCAAGGGGGATACTCTGGCACTTCATCTCAGTATAACATGCCACAACCTCCTTATCAAGGTTATTCACAACCGGCATCTGGTGGATATGCTTCCAATTGGGACCAGTCTACTGTTCCACCAAATCAACCTGCTGCTACTCAGGGAAGTAGTTATGACTACTACAGTCAACAGCCCCCGCAGCAACAGCAGACACCTGGAGGTCCTGGTGCTACAGGAGACAACTCCGGTTACAGTTATGGTCAACCACAAGCCTCTACTTATAATCAACAGGGTTATTCGCAAGATGGCTATGGTGGTGGTTACCATGCACCTCAGTCTGGTTACGGCCAGCAACCTACATATGATCAGCAAGGTTATAGTTCTGCTCCAAACTATGGTAATGTGGCCAATGCAGCCCAAGATGGGGTCAATTCATATGGGTCTCAGGGGGATTCATCACAGACAGTCCCTCCTGCGCAACCCTCGTCAGTGAGCCAGCAGCAAGGTTATGGTTCAAATCAACAGCCTAGCCCTAACCCAGGGAGCTACCCTCCACAAAATCAATCAGGGTATGGAATGACCGCACCTTCTCAAACTGGCTATGGAAATCAACCAGCCGCTCAAACCGGATATGGGGCTAGTTATGGACCTCCTCAAACTCAGAAACAGCCTGCAAATCCTCCTGCATATGGTCAGAGCACTCAGTCACCGACCACCCCGAGTGGCTATGGGCAACCTGCTGCATTGCCGTCTGGATATTCCAGTTCTCAGGCTCCCACATCTGGGTACACTCAATCAGATTCTGGTTCTCAACGTGCCCCACCATCCAGTTATGGAACTGCAGCTCAGCCAGGATTTGCGCCACCACCTTATGGTGTTCCTCCTACAAATCAGCCAGGTTACGGGCAAGCTCCACCACCTTATAGCTCCTCTTATGGTGCTGGTTACCCTCAGCCTCCATATTCTTCTGAAGGTAATGCTGCAGGTGGAGCTGCTCGTGGGGGCTATGATTCTGCACCGACTGCTCAAACGGCGCCCCAAAGTGGGGTTGCAAAAGCATCACCAAAAAGTTGATTTATGTATGTTATGTCCATTTAGGTGTGTTGCGGAGAACAGTTTACTTTGTTACTATGGTTAGTTTTTTTTAGGCCAGGTAGTGTTTTGAGACCTCATTAATGCCTGAATTCTTTACTGTATTCGGTTTTGGAATGGTTAAAACGGTTATGGAGTTTTTGCTATCCCCCCTTCCCATTGTCTGTTTTTTCTAGCAGACTGGTTCATGATATTATGGCTACAATCTCATTTAAATACAACTAGGTTATTAAGCCATTAAGACCGTGATTACCATAAACTAAGAAGTCTTTGTTGGGTGGGTTGAGATAAGATAATAGTCTTATGATTATAATCTGTGAAATCATATAATATTATTTATACAATGTACTTGTATAATCATTATAGATTCTAACATTATGATTATAATAACATTATAAGTGTTAGAATATCAAAATCCTTTATTTTTTTTTTTAAAACAACTGAATCCTCCTCCATTTTTATCAATAGTAATGTATCGCGAATACTTCAGTGTCTGCCCTAAAATACAAAAGTTGTACAAAGCGTAATATCTATATGATCGCCATGGTAAAAATTTCTATTTCTTTTTCTCAAGTAAATTTATAAATTGAACCCCATATATCCCCTCCCCAAAAGAAAAAAATAAAATCTTTTTCCCCAATCCTAGCAACACTGCCATTGTTCTAAATGAAATTATTCCTAAAAGCCAGAAACGCTTTTGGTGAGAGTAACAGGATGAATGCGAGGATTGAAACAAATAACAATTTGATAGCATATGGGAATGGATCATGATGATCTGCATTCGTGGAGGAGCTTGCGTGGGGCGACAATGCCGTGGCAGATGGAAGGGCTTCGACTACTGCATCAGCCAGATCTGCAATGAATGAAGTTTTGCAGTTGAGAGCAGGCACACGCCCCCAATTTTCGATCCCAGATTCAACTGCCAAGTGCTTATACTCCATATCTATCTCCTCAAGAGTCTCAATGTGCTCACTCACAAAGCTGGGAAAAAAAACCATATAAAAATTACTTTAAACAAGCCAGGAATGTGATAAAGATGGAACTTCACTGAAGAAAACAGTTTGGCTTCTACTTCTGAAGAAAATTTTGTTTTTACCAACAACACCCGAGTGCGAAATGATCATAATCCCTTTCGAATGAGGTTCATACTTAAGGAACAACCAACGAGGCCCAGACATATATTCAAAGCCTTTTCGGCCTAACTTTCTGTGTCATTAAACTCAGCATAAGGACTTTGAAATTTTTACTTGTTACATGATTTGGTCCACTCTAAGTTCAGATTTGTACGTGGCTGTTCTCGATAAATAGTTTAAACAGAAACATAATAATAGGAACTCCAAGAATTATGAAAATACATGGAACCAAAATCAACATAACCGATAACGGTTCATCTTTTTTTATGGTTTATGAACGAAACATACCTCACGGGAACGGCTAGGAGACTCTTGATACCCTTCTGGCCAAGCTCAACAAGAACTTCATCTGTGTATGGCTTCAACCATTGTACAGGTCCAACGCGGCTCTGAAGAATACGTAATGCATAAACAAAAAATGAAAAACAAAGAAATAAAATGACAGAACATCTGAATAGTTGAAGTGACCCAACAACATACTTCTGGAAAGCAAGAAAAAGATAAGAAAACAAGCCAAGCTCCAAATTTATTACTAACCTGATATGCAAGAGTATGCTCATTTCCAATTCCTCTGGCTTTCAACTCTTGCATTATTAGGTAGATGCACTCCTCCATTTCATCTTTGTACGGATCTCCAGCATTCTCAACATAACTGACAGGAACCCCATGTGCACTAAAGAAAATCATGACCTAAGGTGCAAATGATGTCACATTAAGGACTAATTGACTTGGCCAACCATTCTCTGCATAAACTAAAATATCTCTCTAAAACAAGTTTCAGCAAAAATCAAGTACCTCCTGAGGATTGACGAAATTCTTCAGCTCTGCCTGAATCAAGTCAGCCATTGACTTAATATACCCTTCTCGTTGATACCAGGACTTTATAATTGAAACAGGCAATGTTGAGAGATATGCATCTTCCCTGATAGACTCATTGTCAATCAGTCGGGGTAAAAAAACACAATGTATCATAAAAACAAAATATAATAATATTGGACTGGATCATCACCTGAAAATCTTCTGGAGAACACGAATACTGGACCCAGTTGTAGAAATTGAGTACTGTGGATACAATGGCAGCACCACAAGTCTTGTTATCCCATCCCTCTTAATCTGCCACAAACAGAAAAAGGTACCACCAATATTTAACTTAAAATACATAGCTAAAATTTGATGATATAGACATAATAAGAAAGATAATACGCGTGGTCAGTAGTAAGTATAAATTTTCCCCGTCCATTCGAATTAGAAGGCAAAGGGAATAAAAATAATGTAGAACGTACTTGTTGAATTGCTTCCTCTGTGAAAGGGTACCAATAGCGCATTCCCACATAGACATTAGCAGATATGTTTTTTTCTTCCAAAGCCATTTTAAGCGCCTGTGCCTGCAACGAGCATCCACAAATTATAAATATTTGAACATTTGTCGTATACCCAACTAAACATATGCAATGGTGAACAAGTAGAAGGAAATAAGAGAGAGGTCAAGCTACCTGCTCATCTGTTATTTTACGCAAAGGTGAGCCACCTCCTATTGAAGCATACCCTTCTTTGCTTTTGGGAGCACGAAAGGTAGAAATTAATTTTGCCAATGGCTCTTGGAGGAAACGAAACAACCTTGGGAGCCGAATAATATCCTATGTATCATGAAAAGAAGTGAGAACTGATTTACATTGGCATGTTATTAGGGCTAGATACATAAAATTAACTAAGATACCGGATCAGCAAATAGGTTGTACAAAAATGGCTGGACATCATCAAGCGTTTCAGGCCCTCCTAGATTGAGGAGCAGAACTCCAAACTTCTCTTCCACTGCCTGAGAGTGAGATTCTAAAGCAAATTCACCATAGGTGACAGTTCCTACTGAGCAAAATGTTTGTCCAAGACGGCTTCTCTTCTCAATGGGGCCAGAAAGTTGTAGCCCCTGCATCACATCTCTGTGACCATTAGAGCTAGAACAAGAAACCACTAATCCTTGAGATGTAGACTTATCACGAACTTGCAATTTTCCAGGGGATTTGCAAGAGAAATTCGCAAGAGATTTTGGCACAGAGCATAACCTGAAAAAACGAAAAAGCATACGTTGAATTCTTTAACTTTGATAATAAAATAACTAAAAACTTCTAGAAAAATCTATGTCATTGCCGTGCCATCTTCCACACAATAAAATAAGCAAAAAGTTCACTCTGGTCAACTCCTGTTATTATAATCCACACAACTTCACGGGCGTTTAGAAGGACACCAGTACACCGATCGAACAAAGGGACCGATTCTAAATATGTAAAATTTTATCCAATAATAATTTCATCCAAGAATCAGCACAAAATTCATATGGGCCAAAATTTTCAGACGGGACAAATGACATAAACAGAATTCAAGATTCCAAAGTAACAATAAAAAACAGCTTAAGAATCCGATCATCATCAATCTCAAACATAACCAAAGCCTGAAGGAGAACGCAAAAGGGACATATTAGACAACTTACGTAGAAACCCTGTGATCCAAATTGAGGGTATTGGAACCGAGAAGCTTCATATTGGAAAGAGCGCCAGAGCAAGAGGTCGCGTCCATGGAGTTGAAAATTGGAAATACAGTAAATCCAAAATCGAAAGACCACGAAAACCCCAGAAAAATTCAAGCAGTGATGAATGTAGAAATGAGTGAGTTAGACTGGATTCTCAGAGACGATCCTGATTATAAATATTTCTGAATTGAAAACGTTGAATCGGAAGGATGATGAAAAGGAGAGAAGTCAAAATTGGGGGAAGGAAAGATCTGGGAAATTCTTGATTGATTGGTATCGAATTTGACAATGGGAAGGCCAACCACTATAATATTTTTTTTGAAGGTGGGTTTCGTGTTGAAGAGTCTATGCATCTACGTGTTTGAGCAGCTCCTCTTCTCTGAAACTTCCTAATAATTCTTGTTATTTGTTAGGCTTTTAATTACCTATTTCTAAAATTTATACAGGAATACATATATATACACACATATATATTAATATATATTTATATATATATTGATATTGATATATATATATATATATATTAATATTGATGAGTATTCGAACGGGTTTGTATATATTTTAACTAATCTCATGGAACAACTGTCTGACCTTACTACATTTAGTTGACAAGTAAACTAGTAAAAACATTAACAACCAGTTTTAAGTTTTATTAGGAGTATAAGACTAAAATTGGACATTTAAAAGTATATGTAATAAAAGAAATGAAACTCAAAGTACATAGACTAAAATAATATTTTTACAATGGCGAATTTGAGAATCGAACTATGACTTTTGAGGTGGTATTAGTGTCTTATCACTAAGTTATGTTTAGATTGACTACTTCATCTTTATATTGAAAAATAATAGGTATTTACATAGGTATTATTTACAAAAAGTGAAAATTAAGTGGGTGTAAAAGGATGCAAGTGTCATTCCATTGTATAGGCAAAAAGTGAACATTTTTTTTAGTTCAACAATTGTGGTGGTGGAGTTGAAACCGACCTTTGAAATGATGATACTTTATTTACTCAGTTATGTTTAGATTGTAAATGTCTAATATGTTTTTTTTTAAGAGAGTCTAATATGTCGTTATTAGTCATTAGATTTATATTTGATAGACATATTTGACCGTTTTTTAAAATTTGTGGAATTATAAGACGCTGAATTGAAAGGTAAAGTCTTATTAGACACACGATAAATAAGTTTATAAATTTTAAAAATGTCAAAATATCTACTAGACACATAATTTTAAGTTTAGAGATTTGTTAGATACCTTTTAAAGTTTAGAGACTTATTAATGTAACCTTGAAAGTTCAAGAATCTATCAGACACGACCTAAAAGTTTAAAGAATAAACTTATAATTAAGAAAAAATAATTCAAAAAATAAAAATCAATAAAACCTCAAGTCTCAAACCTTGAGCCCTCTAGTTCAAAGTTTCATTGAACGCCTATGAAGAGTGGATGCATAGAAATAAAATGGTCGGAAATAATACTGTTCGGAGTAAAAAATAACTCTATTTAATTATGCATGAGACCCATATGAGATTTTATGAATGATATACTTTTTTATTTCATAGAATTAATTTTATGATCAATTTTATATCTGCCAAATCAAATTGAGTGACAATTAGGGGGAAAATAATAGATAAGCAATAAGCTCAAAAAAAAATAAAATTCAATTATATATTTGTGAATCTGTCTGCAGTAAATTTTTTATACTTTCAGTTAAAATTTTGAATTTCTATTTTCTTTTAGAATTATAGTTTCTTAAAAATAATGTTTCTTTTTTTTTTTTTTGAGTTAAACAAAGGTGAAGATTCGAACATTTGACTTCGATCGTACATGCCAATTTTCGTGAACTAGTTCACTTAAGCTTCTTAAGAATACTTTGCTTAAATTGATTAAAATTTGGACCACATGTTACCCCTAATAAGTAATAACTAATAAGGAAGAACACTTATGCTTAACTGTTCAATTTGTGTTGAACTCAAAAAAGAAACAATTCAATTTGCGAGCTTTGATTTCTGTATTTTTATTTTTAATAACTCAATACTTCATTAAAAAAAACAACAATAAAGAAACAAGCCACAAGAACTACCTAAGAAAACTTTCTCCTTTTAAGAAGGACATCAAGTATGAAGGGAAATGAGAAACTATAAAACATAAATTTTGGTCAATCTAAAGCTAAAACCTTATCCACTACAATAATGTAATGTAATAATAATAACATGTTTTTTTTAAAAAAAAGGGAAAAATTCATTATCTCAACAACTAGAACCAGGCACAATTAAGTCCTCATTAAAGGATGGAGGACACCCAAACATAATTGACTTTGCTTAGTTTAAAATATATCACTGTATTATTTAGTTTGTGTACTTTCAGTAAAACTTAATATTGGTACCTACTATTAGTTTATTGTTAATTTTTTTAAAAAGAAAATTAGTAGTTTTTCCTCCACAAATTTTGAAAGTATATTTACATGGTGCCTTTTCTTGTATTGAAATTATTATTATTATTATTATTATGTAAGCAATTTTTACAAAAATTAACTTTAAACTTATTATAGGGATTAATTTTAATCTTTATTGGAAGTACAAATACTAAAATTCGACATTTAAAAATAAAAAAACCAAAATAGAACAAAACTCAAAATACAGAGACCAAAATGATATTTTAAATGTGCCTGACTTTTCTATAAATATGTGCAAATCTACTTATAAACCATACAAACTTCTTTTCCCCACAACATAGTTTCTTATGCTTCAGTGTAATTGAAGGAAAAGTTGTTTTTCCACTTGAGAATCAAATTTTAAAGTAGCTGGCAACGTAACTTTGAATCTGATTCCGGAACCCCACAATTTTATGTTGAACATTAGCTTTCTCTATTTTGAAATCCTCTCATAGTACATAGGAATCTTTCAATCAATCTTGTTGGCAACAGGCTTGGTGAAATAGATGTATTTGAAATGCAGCCTAAAAGAGAGCACATTTTTTAGCAGATGCATCGAGAACATAAATGAAGCAAACTAGGATTGTACACATCAAGTCTTTCAAGTGAATATCTTAGCCAAGTTTCACATACCCAACTTTTGCTAATGAGAGATAAGTTTAGAGATTAGGTCTCCTAATTCGTGGAATTAGTTTTCGTAGAGACGAGAAAGGATCCATGGATCAACAAAAGACACGAACTCTTCTTCTTCTACCTTCTCCCATACAACAAATTCAACCTCATTGAGGAGAGGAAGACAAAAAAAAAAACGTTACTCTCAACTTATATTGTAAACTTGAATCTGTAGGTTTGGTTTGAACATTAAGCAGATGTGAAACTTGTCTCAACAGTTTAATACTACTTGGTCAAGTTCCAATCAACATCAACATCAAAGTCTCTTTCTTTCCAAGACACTGATGTGATTCTCCACTCAAACAAAAAGAAGAGCAGGAAGGAAATGCATGTGAACTCAACTCAAAATAGTTAGCATCCAGTAGAGATATTATAAGAGTCAGCAGTCAGTAGAGATATTATACAGATGGAATGTTTCTGAAAGGTGGATTGTAAATATTTCTTCATTCGACATGTGAAAACCCAGCGCCACCTTCAGATCGAGTCCTGTGCATGAGCACAAGGTTAGCCATTTAGGGGACTGAAAGGGTACTAAAAAGAAGATGACAAAGAAAACAAGAGAACGGTTCATAAGCAGATTCAGATACGTTCTAAACATATGAGAATAACAATAAATAAATTAATTAATATATTGGTCCACCGAGATTGAATAACACGTAGGCATTAGACTTTTCATTGAAAAATTTAACTAGATAAACCCCAGAACAGTCAAGATGAAACTGCTAATAATTCAGTGCAGGGGCATGCTCGAATAAGTTGATGGAAAAGTAGAGGGATGTGGTCAAAACCAGAGAACAATAATTTGAAAGAAAATAAACCAAAGATGCATAAGGAGGATGTAAGCTATAATGAATGCAGTATCTTCTAGCAAGGAGATTGAACTTATTGAAAAACACTTCGGGTTAATGCCTTCTTGAAGGAAAAGCACAAGTAGAAGATATTCAATACTGATCGTCAATGGAAATGGCACTTACTTGTGGTCAGACGGATTTGGCGTAATTTCATAAACAATTGTTGCAACAACATCTCTCTTTAGCTGTTGATTAAAATGACGATATTTAGTTACTTAAACTAACAAAATCATCAACTGATCCTTTGCCACAACTTTACCTGCGTGGCTTCACCTTTCAACCCAATGTAGTGTATCTGAGTCGTGTCACCACCATAATTGTCAGGAAAATGCAAAGTGATATTTGCCACGCTTTGAAATTTGGAATATCTGATTATGTATATAAACTAGCTGTCATAAAATAATTGTAATCTATCTAACATTGAATGGAACTTCCAGGCTGAAAATGGTTACTCATGGAAGGAAAGATCACGCTCAAATTTTTTGCTCTCAATTTAAACATTTAAACGTTTTGAAAGATATGTTGTTCTTCAAAGCATCCTTACCTTGTCTGGTACTCTAATACTCCTTGCAAATTCTCAGCTAAATCCCACTCCTAGAAAGAATATAAAATGCATTACAACATATGTTAAGGTTTTAAAATTTCTCCATGAATCTCCAAACAAGCTAACAGGCATTACCTGAACAGCTTGCATACTTTGAGCATCAGAGAAGTCAATACCTTCTCGGTTGATAAACCTAATTAAGAATAGAAAGTATGGATAATTGATGCATAAGAACTAATGCAGGAAGAGAAGTGATAGATCTTACTATGTAACATAGAACCCAAAGTGTAAGGAAGTTCCAGAAAATTTTACTTACACCCGCATCTTTGAAGGACTAGTACCATCTGCACCACCAATGATAGATATGCTTTTGATCTTAACATCTGATGTAAATCTAATAAAAATCAAATATACATTCACAATGTGTTAGCCATAGTTGTACATCAAAGACACAGGCATAGAAATCTTCATGAAGTAAATATAAAAGATGTGATCAGATAACTAAGTTGTTCTTGCCATAACTGCTTTCGAAGTTTTAGACTAGTCAACAAGCACACAGATTCATATTTAAACATTTTTCTCTTAAGTAGGAATATGGCACTACGTTTCTCAACACTAATTAACTATATGCAAACAAGGTGAAGTAGTTGAGTACATATGGGGATCACTTAGAAAGGGCATGAATTTTACTGGAAGAGAAAACAAAATGCGAAAGTCATAATAAGTGAGGTTTCACATTACTTATATTTATAAAAGTCCACCCTGATGCAATATAATAGGGATGGTTGAGAAACTAAAAACTATAAACATAGTATCATCACACTAAATGTAAATTATTAATAAGCATTACAATAACTGTACATATTAATTAGGTAAATCCCAATGTTATTGAGGAATTAGGTATACAGACGAGACGTACGGGATGAAGACTAGCAGTTCAGGATCACCCTCATTGCTTTCCAAGTGATCCTGCCATAAAAAAAGTGAACTACATGAGACTACATTATCTTAGCAGCAGGCTACATGATAATTGATACACAGATATAAAGGTTAAGTACCCCAGAGGAATTTAACCGATGCTCCCAAGCTTTAAATACAGACTTTGCACTTCCTGGAGTTGCCTCATTCAAAGCAGAAACCTACAAAATAAGAGAATCTATGATTATAAATAAAATTTCCACTAGTTCCTTTGAGAAAAAGAAAAATGTATTGTAGTTGTGGGTTTGACATGTAATCATGTACCATTAAAAACCAGCAGGATCAAGATTCAAGACAAATAACAGTTCAATGCTTTCCCATAAAAGTTACTTATAAGATCCAATCCAATCGATTCCGCCCACAATAATCAAAGAGGTGACTAGTAACCACGCATGTTAAGCTTACATGAAACATGCTATAAGCAGAAGGTGTCATCGTCATGCTAGAGTGGTTTTGACTTTTGTGAGTAAATGCACTTGAAAGAACTTATATCCTCAAGGGTAAAGAAACTCAAGATCATTATGCAGTTTCAACAAATTCAGTCATAATCTAACTTCACCCATTTCTTCTAGCCTTAAAACACAAAGGAAGATTCAGTTATCAGAAAGGGTTTGAGAGAGCAAAGCTTGGAAAGATGTTTCCTCTGTTTTCTGTTAATTGAATTATTATTCCAATACAAAGAGCTTCTTAAATAGCTCAGAAGGATTACAAGGCATTAAATGAATGGATAAGACAACACAAGGAATAGAAACAACTGTGTAACCTAATAGCCAACTACTCAACTGTAGAACAAGGACAAAGTACAGAGCAGAAGACTTTTATGTCTTAACATCCCCCCTCAAACGCGGCGGGAGAGTAACGAGGCCAAGTTTGTCGCGAAGGTACTGAAAACGAGTAGGATGAAGAGGTTTGGTCAGACAATTAGCAACTTGATCACTAGAGGGAACATAACGAATGTCAAGTTGACGTCGAAGAACTTGATCACGCACGAAATGAACATCAATTTCAATGTGTTTGGTGTTAGAGTGAACAACGGGGTTTCGAGCAAGAGCAGCTGCACTGATATTGTCACACCAAGTGATAGGAGGACCAACCAACGGGATGTGCAATTCAGCCAAAAGAGAGGTGATCCACCGGATCTCACAAGAGACATGAGCCAGCGCCTGATACTCTGATTCTGTGCTGGAGCGGGCGACACCATGTTGTTTTTTTGAAGACCAAGCAATGAGAGAGGATCCAAGGAAGACACAATAGCCCCCAACTGATCGTCGATCAACAGGGCAGGCTGCCCAGTCTGCGTCCGAGAAACCTGTTATGTGCATGTGGAGGCAGGTTGAAGAGCAAGTCCAAGATGAATTGAGCCAAGGAGATACCTTAAGATTCGTTTGAGAGCCTGCCAATGAGTAACAAGAGGAGCATGAGCATGTTGGCTAAGTTTATTAATTGCAAAAGCAATGTCAGGCCGAGTAAGCTGAACATAGTGAAGTGAGCCAAGTGTGCTGCGAAATAGAGAGGAATTAGTGAAGGGAGCATGAGCAACAGGGGATACAGAGGAGCGAACTGCAATAGGAGTAGGAGAGGCCTTGAGAGTCGACATATACAGCCTGGTGAGAATGTCTCGAATATAGGAGGCTTGAGATAATTGAAAACCAGTGAGGGAGCGCTCAACTTGAATGCCCAAGAAATAATGGATGGGACCAAGATCTCGAAGAGCAAAACAATTGTGCAGTCGTTGAATGAGATCAGAGATGACAACCAAGTGTGAGCCTGTGATGAGAATATCGTCTACATAAACCAGAAGAATGGTAATCGTGGAACCATGGCGGCAATAAAATAAAGAAGAGTCGGACTTGGAGTGAGAAAACTGCCAAGCAATCAGAGTGATGCGCAACTTGTCATACCAGGCACGAGGGGCTTGTTTAAGGCCATATAAAGCCTTGTTCAAGCGGCAGGCATGGTCAGGGCGTGAGGGATCAGCATAGCCAGGGGGTTGTGGCATAAAAACCGTCTCTGAGAGCTGGCCATGAAGAAATGCGTTACTAACATCGAGCTGACGGACATGCCAGTCATAAGTAGCAGCAAGAGTGAGAACTAACCGAACAGTAGCTGGTTTAACAATGGGGTTGTAAGTTTCATGAAAATCAATGCCCGGTGTTTGGGAGAACCCTTTGGCGACAAGACGAGCTTTGTAGCGCTGAATAGTACCTGAGGCAGTGTGTTTGATCTTGAAGACCCACTTGTTCCCGACCAAGTGTTGGTGAGGAGTGGGAGGAACAAGATCCCATGTATGATTGCGAACCAAGACTGCAAATTCATCATCCATGGCCTGCTTCCAAGAGGGGGTGGCCATGGCATCAGTATATTTTAATGGCTCGGTGAGAGACCAGTCAATGGAGGGTGTGGCATGAGAGAGGCAACCAAAGAACTTCTTGGGCTTAGTAATACCAGCACGAGCTCAGTTAACCATGGGGTGTAAGGGTGGTTCCAATGAATTGGATGAGGAGGCAGTGGGTGAGGCTTCAGTCATAGGGGTGGAGATTGGGGAGTGATGAATAGGTGAGTCTGATGAGGGGCTGGATAGGGTGGGCAAGGATTGTAAAGAGGGGTTGCTTGAAGAAGACGGGAACGTGGATAAATTTGGAGATGAGTGAGGTGAGGATGGGCTGGTTGAAGGTGTCTGTGGTGTTGGAAAGGACATAGGCAGCCAGGAGAGTACTTGTTCAGCAGATGAGGGAACTGAAGTTGACTGATCAAGAAAGCCATCACAAAAAGGGAAATTATTTTCATTAAAGCAGACATGGCGAGATACATATACACGCCCTGAGGAACTAAGGCACCGATAACCTCGATGGTTGTTGTTGTATCCTATGAAGACACAACGAGCACTGTGGAAGTCAAATTTGTGTTGTTGATAGGGTCGAAGACAGGGGTAGCAAGCAGAGCCAAACACTCGTAGAGTAGTATAATCAGGTTGAGCACCAGTGGGGACTGTATAGGGAACCTTGCCATCAAGGACTGCAGTTGGCATGCGGTTAATTAGGTAGGTTGCGGTGTGAAAAGCATCCCACCAATATTCCAAGGGCATTTTGGCTTGAGCAAGGAGAGTAAGTCCTGTCTCGACTAAGTGGCGATGTTTCCTTTCTACTCGACCATTTTGTGTTGAGGTATAAGGGCAGGTGAACTGAACATGGATACCAACTTCAGAAGCATAGTGTAGTAATGGTTTGAACTCACTGCCTTCATCACATCTAACCATCTTCACCTTGTGATTGAACAAATTTTCAACCTGAGAATGAAATTGTTTAAACACTGTGATGGCCTCACTTTTAGATTGTAAAGGAAAGATCCAAGTAAACCGTGAATAGTCATCGAGGAAGCTAATATAGTAATGATACCCATTGGATGAGGCAACGGGTGCAGGACCCATAAATCAGTGTGAATTAAGGCAAGAGGTTGTGTGGCTCGAGATTTAGATAAAGAGAATGGAAACTTATGCGTTTTTCCATACTGACAAGCCTCACAAAATTCTATTTTCTCATTTATTCGAGCTTTCAAGTTACAAGAAGTTAACACTCGATGCACAATTCTAGGAGAAGGATGACCAAGTCTACTATGCCATGTATTTTTGGAGCAATACAAAACATGAGGACCACCAGGTGAAGTAACTAACAAAGGATCAACCTGGTTTCTATTGGTCATACTAGAAACAAAAGCTACAAAAGAAAACTATCTCCTGGTTTGTTGTTGAACCGAGCTGTGAGAAGAGGCTTCTAATGACGGAATCTGATACAAACCATCTTTAAGGCTCCCTTCCAGAAGAACTTTCCCCGTTGTTTTGTCCTTGACAACACAAAAAGAATCATGAAACTCCACTATGACAGAGTTATCCATTGTTAGTCTAGAGATACTAATCAAATTTTTTGTGATCTGTGGCACATGTAATAATTCCTTCAAGATAAGTTTCTTGATATTCGAATGAATAAGAGAACTACCCACATAGCTTATAGGCAATTTACAACCGTTTCCAACAGTGATTTGTTCCATACCTGTGTAATTTGTTTTGAGAGATAGGTTTGCAAGATCATAAGTCAGATGGTTGCTGGCTCCACTGTCCAAATACCAAGCATTATCGTTGACAATTTCAGGAGTTGCAATCATGGCAGAGGAACTTCCAACATTTGGTTTGCTCTGTGAAGCTGAGGTGGAATTGGATTGGTTGTTGAAGTCCTTCTCAAACCGATGATAACAGACAGCAGCCGTGTGACCTGATTTTCCACAGACTTGGTAGATTGGTTTGGAATTCCCAAAGGACCGTCCTCTGCCTCTTCCTCGATTGTTCCTTTGAGAGCTATGCCCTTGGTGTCTATTGTTATGATACTGTGGTGTGGGTGATGGATTTGTGGCAGCAATGTTAACAGAGGGTTGATTGATAGAGATACCTCTCCTCATGGTTTGGAATTGTTCCTGTCGTAGTTCAAAGGTGAGAAGTTGTGACTGTACTGAGCTCCAGGACATTTCTTTGTTTTGAATCACAACCACAAGGGGTGTATATTCCTCATCAAGACCAGAGAGAACATATGAGATAAGGTCCTGAGAATCCACTGGGGAACCTGCCAAATACAAATTATCTGAGTAACTTTTCATTAAACTAAGATATTCTGCCATTTTCATACTCCCTTTTCTGGTTTGTTGGAGCATTCGCTTGAGATAGTCCTTTTGAGAGGTGGCTTGCACACCATAGTAATCTTGCAGCGCAACCCAGAGTTCTTGTGCAGTTCCACAACTAGTGACTTGAGAGGCAACCTCTATAGTCATTGAATTATATAGCCATCCAACTAGGAATTGATCAGCAGCATCCCAGATGTCATATTCAGGATTTAGGAGGAGTAGTCCTAAGGGTTCATCTTCAGATGGAGGAACAACAATGGACATTTCAGGGCATGGGTCCTTACCAGTGAGGTGTCCCTCGAGTTTTTAGCTTCTCAGGATTGGGAGAGCTATATTTTGCCACAACAGGAAGTTATTACGATCCAGCTTGATGGAGGTGACATGATTCAGGAAGTTCACGAATGATGGGTTTCCGACAGATACACCTCCAGATCTCACTTGCATAGCTCCAGGAATCTTAGGAAGGTGAACTGGTCCAGGAGTTTTTAGGATAGGTGAGTGAATGAGAGGAACTTGAGTAGTCGGGTTCTCAGTGGCCGGAGTCTTAGAGGAAGAGGATTGGTCGGTGTTAGCCATTTGTGGCTCTGATACCAAGTTATCAGAAAAGGGTTTGAGAGAGGAAAGCTTGGAAAGATGTTTCCTCTGTTTTCTGTTAATTGAATTATTGTTCCAATACAAAGAGCTTCTTAAATAGCTCAGAAGGATTACAAGGCATTAAATGAATGGATAAGACAACACAAGGAATAGAAACAACTGTGTAACCTAATAGCCAACTACTCAACTGTAGAACAAGGACAAAGTACAGAGCAGAAGACTTTTATGTCTTAATAGATTCATCATTTTCATCAACTCCTCACTCATAGTACTTAATCCAACCACCCACTGGCCGTTACTTATAAACCTAAAGTTACATGGAAAGAACCATCAGCTTAGTCAACATCTATATTTATTCTAGTCTTTGAAAAACCCATCTAAGTTTGCAAAGACCTCTCACCAGGATGGCTCTGTGCAACAAATATATTTCTAAAAAAGTTATCAATTACCATCAATGCCTAATCATCGATGTTCTTACTATGTATTCTATGATCATCCCTCGCACATCTTATGCGAATTGAATAACGGTAATATAAAATTCCAGCACAATTCTCTTTCAGTACCCTTTAGCTAAGCCATCAACTTCTTGCAAAGTAGCTGAGCCATAAACCCAACTTGAAAAACAGTAATTTAATTTATATGAAACCAATTTGCATATGAGAAACACAATTGTTCCCTGCACATCCTCCTTGACTCAAAGAAACCATAGCAATGACAGGAATAAAAAAGATTCAGGATCATGGGCAATCGCGATTCACCAAAAAATTCTAAATACTGTAATTGAGAAAGATAGAAAGAAAATCTCATTCAGCTAAAGGGTACAGAGAAAACTAAAATCCAAAGCATGGACCATGGAATTTCCGATTGTTCGCTGTAAAATGATCGAACGAACTAGTTTTACATGATGCGAAGAAGTAATATGCATTGTCAAAGAAGAAATTCGAGTGTTAGAGAGAGAGATTTTCACTAACTCTGGGAAGGTCTATGTGCTTGTAAAGAGACCAAACAGAAGAACAATCGTGATCCTCGCAACTGTGATCGTGTAAGCAAGCCATCTTCGAGCCTCCAGAACAACGGCGTCGACGAAGACAGGCTTTAGAGAAGGAAAAGGGAGTGCGAGATTCTACTGTAGAACGACGTCGTTTCTATGCGTGAAAGATTGCTTTGCTTGGACGTAAAGCATTACAAAAAAGGGCAGGCATCTACTATTTTCAATGGCAAATAGCAATGACATGATTCTAAATAATAATAATCTATAAGGGGGCGTTTGGATCGCAGAGTTGTATTGAGTTGAGTTGAGTTGGGTTGAGTTGTGCAGAGTTGTTTTGTCAGTGAGTTCTGTAAATCAGTGTTTGGTTTGCAGAGTTGAGTTGAGTTAAGTCAGAAAATCAGTGTTTAGTTTGCAGAGTTGAGTTATTATGTCAGGGGTATCTGATGCAGTTTTTTGTAAAATGAATAAGTCTGATTTTTTGTGACTTTTTTCTTTACTTGTTTTGTTTCCACCAAATCAATTGCAAACGTATTTGTCTACAATTTCAAAACTTCATTATGAGATCAACTACAAATTTACAATATATATTATCATTTGCAAGATATATGAGATATTTAGAACAATACTGAATATTGAGATTGATATCAATTTTTCTTCTCCCCTAAAAAACATTTTTATCTTATGTAAAGTGAAATGTCTGATTTTTTTTGTGAATTTTTTTCCTTATTTTTTTTTCACAACAAATCAAATACAAACACATTTGTCTACAATTTCAAAACTCAATTATGTGATAAATTAAAAAATTACAATATATTACCATTTGCCAAATGTATGTTAGGGGTTTTTGCATAAGTAATGGATATTGGGTTTGATATCAATATTTCTTTTCCAATAAAATTCATTATTTAGAATTTTTACTCTTTAATATAAACTTTATTCCTTTTTTTATGCACATGTTCACCACTACTTTTTTATTTTAATTTAAGTCGGTCTTAATTTAGTATTAACACTTTGCATATGAAGAGTGTTTATTCAAAAAATTGTCTAAACACATGCATTGTCTATGGACATCTTTAGAATGGAATAGATAGTTTACCTTGTGAAGATGTTAAAAATATGTCAACATACTTAAATATTTTATGTCATATTGAAGTTGCATATCTACAAAATATTAGATATGTCATCAAGGTCCTAGTAGCGTCGTTATGCTACCGAAATTTTCGGTGTAGACAATGTTGCTTAGTAACATCCCTAGGAAATTTTGAGTTTGAAAAATTAGGGTTGTTACAATTGGTATAAGAGCATGGTCTTAGATTCTGCATACTCGCCTACATCGTAGGCAACGATCCTTATAACCCTCTCGCAGGAAGTCTAGTTAAAGTTATTTGAGTTGCTTGTGTGTTGACACTTGTTATGTTATGCTTTTGACTTCTTTGTTCTTGTGCAAATGTAGTTTAGAGTTTAAGTTTAGATTATGACTCGAAGATGTGACCGTTGTAAAGTTCTAGCAACTTTCAAGGACGAAAGTTTTTCTTAGATGGGTATATTGTGGCGCCTCGTAAAATTAGATGCTTTAATTGTATTTGTTTTAAATTTGAATATTTGGATAATCAGAACAAAATTAGAGAATGGTGTTTCAAAGTTTAAAAAATGATTAGGATTTCTGTTTGTTTAGGATTTCTTTTTCTAAAAGGATTAGAATTCCTTGTTCTAAAAGGATTAAGACTTTTTGGTGTCTATTTAAACTAGAGTATTAGCAACTTAAAAGACACACTTCAAAACTCTTTTCATCTTCTTCTTTTCTCCACTTTCTTCATCTCGTCGGACAGTCGTCGGAGAGTCGCCGGACCGCCATTGGAGAGTCGTCAGACCATCGTCGGAGACTCGCCGGACCGTCATCGGAGACTCGTCGGAGACTTGCCGGACCTTCGTCAGAAAGTTGTCGGATCGCCGCCGAAAAGTACCGTACGGTTGAGTTAATAACTCAACTCCATGAGGTTGGGTTATTAAGTCACCGGTTATAATTGTAGGTGAAACAAACAAGGAGTTAGGTTATTAACCCAACTCAACTCAACCCAACCCCATAAACCAAACTCCCCCTAATATATTAAAAAGCTACCATTTTGAGAAAATTTTTTTAGACTATTTTAGTTCTCTATCAATTTTGTATTTACAAAATATACCACTCATAATTAATTACTAATAATTATTAATTTAACCCATAAAATGATATTGAAAAGTTAGAATAGGAAAATTTCTATCTTTATTTATGTTATTACTAACTTTTAATCATTTTAATTTAATTAAAAAGATTATCAAGAATCTTGAAATCTCAAAAGTTTTACAATTTCAATAAATTATAGGTTGAATTTAAATAATAAAACCTATAATTTATATTTATATCTATAATATATATTACAAAAGATATGTTTTAATTTTCAAATGACTAGACATGTCACTAGAGTAGCCATAAAAACCAACTAATTTCTTTCTCTCAAATTAATTAATAATTAATTACTAATTCAAATTGTGTTTATTAACAATACATCATCGGAAGACATAAAAAAAATTATTTTTGGACTATTTTACCCATTTGTCAAATTTAGATAGTTTTACAAAGTATGCCACCCATAAATAATACTAATAGTTATTAATTTTTTGATACTCAATAATTATTAAATTATATAGCAATTTAACTCACAAAATGACATTTAAAAGTTAGAATAGGAAAATTTCTATCTTTATTTATCTAAGTACTAACTCTTAATAATTTTAATTTAATTAAAAAAGATTATCAAGAATGTTGAAATCTCAAAAGTTTTACAATTTCAATAAATTATAGGTTGAATTTAAATAATAAAACCTATAATTTGTATTTATATTTATAATATATATTATAAAGGACATTTTTTTTTTAATTTTCAAATTACTAGACATGTCATTAGAGTAGCCAAAAAATCCAATCCATCTCTCTTTCAAATTAATTAATAATTAATTACTAATTCAAATTATGTTTACTAACAATACATCAATGGAAGACATAAAAAATATATATATACAAAAAAAATTGATAAATTTAAATTTATTTATTTTTAAACAAAAACAAGATTCTATATTAATTTTTTTTTCTATTTAACCTTTTTTAATTGGATTTAAGATTTTTATGTAGAGATGTTACAAGAAATAAAGATTGGTTTTAAATTCATTATGATTTATCATAAACAAATTATATATTTTATTTAAAAGAAGAATATGAAAAGAACAAGATAAAATGTTAGAATATGAAAAAGTTTTTATTCATTAACATAAATTAATTATATGATTAAATATGTTTATTTTTAATTACATTCAATTATAGAATATCAAAAGCTCTAGAATCTCAAAAGTCTTGTAACTCTTCCTTTCCCATGGTTATAAAATGACATTCTTTCCTCACTCTCTAGAACAAATTGAGCTCCATCATTTCCTTCTTTCTTCTTCTCCATTTTTATTTTATTTCTACATTTTTTCCTCTCAATTTTTTTATCATAAAACTTTTTACATGATGCAGTATCACTTTTAGTTTAACAAGAAAGCAATGTACGTACTAACAAAAACAATAGTTGATGGGAAGTAACAAGGCATCTGGAAGAAGCTCAAGGAACAATTTATTTTTGGGTTGAGATACTTGGAAGACGTGGCTAACAAGGAAACTAATATTCATTCTTATTTTTGTAACTTTAATTGTTATATTCTTCCAATAGAAGAAGAAAAAAGTAGAGCAATGTTATTTTTATCGACTTTAGATCATTATATTTTGATAAGCTATCATTAGGTTGATCTCAAGTACGGACTATAGGTAAAACTATTTCATGAAAACCATATATTACATATACATTGATTGTCTCATTTGTTGCTATTGTTTTTAAATTATTTTTAAATTAATTTTTATGCTTTTTTAAGGTTTATGTAGACTTTAAAATTTATCGTTTAATTTTTTAGTATGTTATTATTTTTATTTAAGAATAACGTAAAATAAAAAAGACTATCATCATTGTTTTTAGTATATGTTTTTAATGAATTCTATATAATTTTTTTAGTTACCATAAAAAGTTCTTAAAAAATTAGTCAATAAAAATATAAAAAGTTAAAAACAACATCGTGCATTCGCACGTGGTAACACACTAGTAATAATAAATGGTAATGACATATTGCATTAGTATTAGTATTTTGATATTTGAATTTAGGGTGTGTTTGGGGCTAAGTTGAGTTGGATTGGATTGGATTGGTAAAAAAAATAAACCTGGCGTTTGGGGGGCAAGAAGTAAACTCCCCACATTTTAATAATACAAGTGGGGGAGTTCTACCGTTGTCACTATAGAACTCCACTTGTTATCAACCAGTTTTCCATTACTCTCTCACGTGTTCCACGAAACTTTCTCTCAAATGTTCTCTCAACCCTTCTTCTTGGATGAAGGGTTTGTCAATATGCTTTCCTTATCGATTGATGATCCGAGTTCCTTATCGACCGATGATTCGGGTTGTTCGATTTGGTTTCCTTATCTCTTCGTCTTCGATGAAGGTACATTTGATCTGGGTTCCTATTATGTCTATCGTTTTTATTTGATGAAGGTTTAGGGTTAGACCTAGTTTTCGATTTGGGGTTAGGGTTCTGATTCTATCTTTCTTCTTCATCTTCGATCTTCTTCATTTTTTTTATTTAAAAATTTGAACCCTAATCATCGATGAAGACGGTATGTCTTTTGATGGAATCAAAATTACAATTTCACAACGGAAGCCAATTGGATCGTAAAGCTCGTTTTTCATTTGGAACATAAATACCAGTACATTGGACAAAAATTAATCGATAAGTAATAAAAATGCATTAAATCCACAAAAGCATTCAAAAACTCTTTCGAAATTAAAAAGGTTTATAAATTTTATCTTATGGCTTTTCAGGAAAGCTAACTGCAACTAGGGGTGAGCATCGGTCTGTCGACATCGGTTTCGACCACCCATATGTCGGAGTGCATCAGTCGGCTCTAGTCGATTTTGAGGAGAGTGGTAACGCCGACCAACCGACCTTACTGATAGTCGATTGGTTTTGGTCAGTTTGTAATGTCCA
The DNA here is from genome assembly GCA_036507285.1 of Trichosanthes cucumerina. Classification (NCBI taxonomy): domain Eukaryota; kingdom Viridiplantae; phylum Streptophyta; class Magnoliopsida; order Cucurbitales; family Cucurbitaceae; genus Trichosanthes; species Trichosanthes cucumerina. The sequence continues at coordinate 77,190,326 of CM071836.1, forward strand.
CGAACTAAATAAAAAAAATTGAAAAAAGGAAGACGAAAATAAAAAGAAAAAGAAAAAAACAGAGACGAAAGAAAAGAGTGGAATAGGAGGAGGAAGAGAAGAAAGAAGAAAGGGAGAATGAAAAAAAAAAGAAAAAATGAAGAAAAAATTGAAGAAGAAGAAGAAACGAAGAAAGAAAATAAAGAAAAGAATAAGAGAAAAGAATATGAAGAAGATGAGGAAGATTGAAGTTAATGAAAGGCTGATGAAAATTTAAAAAAAAATTAAAGGAAAAGTTGGTTGTCTCCACATTCCAAAAAGATAAGAATACTGGAAGAGGATGAAAATTAAAAAAGAAAAATAATTAAAGGAAAGCCTGATGTGCTGTTAAAAATTCAGAATAATTAGGGAAAATAATGTTTGGTATGCAATCCGAATTCTGTTTTATATTTTCGGATTCACTGAATTCAGTGAATATGTATTTGGCAGATGTGTTTTCGAAAACTATTTTCAGATTCTCGGATCCAAATAGTAGAAATTCTGAAAATAACATTTTTATGTTTTTATTGTATCCAGATTCTAAATTTAAAATTTTAAAATGCAGAATTATATTAAACAAAGATAAACATCTTAATAAATACAATATCTCAGATTATGAATTCAATTTATTTTGTTAAATTAAAATATGTATAATATAATATATTATAAATGATATAATATTATATTATAAAATGATAATTTTATAAAATTTACAAAATCATTTCATGAATTAATTAATAATGACTTATATTCAATGTAATAATTAGTTTTGCAACTACAACTAATTTCATGATCTATAAACATGTTATAGGACACACTTTAAACAACTGTTTAGAATGTGATCAAATTTCTAAATCTGCTACCAAGCACATATCTGAAAACATGAAATGCAACTCTGTGTTCATTGAATCTCTTGTTTTCAAATTTCTGTTTTTAGATTGCTTACCAGACCCTTAATATTCTGATTGTTCAAAGTGAGGGGCCACCATAGGCATGAGGCAGCTGCCAGCATGTATTTTTTTTTTAAATTGAAACAGACTCGGTCGGTTTCGGTCGGGTTGAGCCCTTTTGGGCTTACCGATCGACTAATAGGTCGGTTTTGCTATGTCCAAAACCGACCTCCGACCGAAAATCTCTTTAAACCAACCGACCGATGTCGGTTCAATCGGTTTTGATCGGTCGTGTCGGTTTTTGGTCTTTTTTTTGCTCACCCCTAACTGCTACAACAAGAACTCTTCTATGAAGCATGATAAATGTGTGCTTTTTTATGTCAATTATGTGTTAATTTTAGGAAATTGAGCAATTAGAAGCATAATTATGAAATTGGGAGCAAAATGGTGTTTTTGGGGCTAAAAATGCAATTTTGGATGAAGTATTTAAGTTAGCCCAGCTGCAGGACCCGAGGGGCCATCGTCTCAATACTGGCCAAGAACGCGCACTCAACATTTCTGTCTGTAGCGTTGAAACGCTGCTCACAACGTCTCGATGCTACCCATTTGCGCGCATTATCGAAGCTGTGCATTTTGCACAGCGTCAAGACGCTGCACTTAGTGTCTTGACACTGTGTCGATAAGAGGTATAAGTTCATCATTTTCATTCAAAAATGAGGAGGCCATTTCGAGGGTTTAAACCCTAATCTCGATTCCATACCAAAATTAAGGGAATTTGGGAGGTTTTGTGAGCATTTGGAGCGGAATTGACAATATTGGAGGCTTGGGCTCGAGATTGATCACCTTGGGAGCACGAGATCGACATTAGTTTGAATTTTCTTCTCTTTTTCTCTTAATTTTCAGTTAATTCAGTGGTTATAATTATGAGTTTTTGGTTTGTATTGTTGAATATATTGAGTTAAACTCTTAATTATCTCTGAGGTTCATGTAATTTTGGACCATCGCACTTAATCTTGCTTAATTAGTTGTTAATTGTGGTTTAATTAATGTTTGTATTCATTTGTGCATCTTAGACTTATTGCTTTTAGGTTGTGTTCATTAATTAATTGAGGTAACATTAGGATGAGCTCGACAGATGATCCCTAATTAGCTTAATGCACAATTGGTTAATTACTCGAGTGACACAGGATAAACGACTAATCAATTATAGTTCGCGCTAAAGATTAATTAATTGGATATCGTCTAAATGATTAGTCACTAAACTGAGTCTCAACAGATATAAGTTTAGACTAGGGTTAGTTGCATGACTGTAGGTTAATTACCTGAGTGACAGCGGGAGCAATAATTAATCTATAGAGGTCAAGGACGAAGAGTCTTAATGTCGTTTGCTAATTAATTAATGAGACAGACACACAATTTAGTTAATTGTATTCGGGATTAGGAGGAGACCAACATGAGAGTCCTAAACATTAGACTACTAGACTTATGAATTGAGCATCTAATTACACTTAAATTAATTAACTAAATTAAGTAAAATTAAGGTCCAAGACTGCATCAACACCGATAGATTTACTCTTCAATTTGTGTCTCCTATTTAATTGCTTTCTAGGACTTAGATTTTATTTTCTCAGCATCTTTTCCTATTTTTTGTTCTTTAAATAAAATCAAACAATAATTATTCGCATTACTTAATTGAATTAAAAATCAATCCCTGTGGATTCGATACTCGGTACTCTTGTGTCGTTCTATTATTACTTCGATCGTGTACACTTGCACGCATACAATACACGTATCAACAACCCTAATTTACTAAACAAGTTTTAAAATTTATGACTTTAATAGATACAAAATAGAAAAGTCACTAAATCGTGAGTTAAAGTAGAATTTTAAGGTAATCATCCCAAGAAGTTTATCTGTGTGTCTAATACATCCCAAGAAACAACACAAACATAACATATTCAAACAAGCACAAAGTCCAACAAACAACTAAACTCAACCTCAAACCTTCAACATATAACTAAATTCAACCTCAAACCTCCAACAAACAACTGAATTCAAATTCAAACCTCCAACAAACAACATAACTCCAAGTTCCAATACAAACCTTCAACAAACAAACTAAAACTCAAACTTGTCAAACAATCTCCAACTCCAACAAACAATTAATCTCAAATTCCAACAAACAACTAAACTCAACCTCCAAGAGCAAACACAAACTCCAACAAACAATAACTAAACTAAAATTTATCAAACAATCTTAAACTCTAACAAAAATAATTCAAACTTCAATAAACAACTTATCTCAAATTCCAACAAACAATTAAACTTAAACTCAACCTCCAACAAATAACTAAACTCGACCTCCAAGAACAAACAAAAACTCCAACAAATCATAGTTAAACTAAAACTTATCGAAAAATCTTAATCTCCAACAAAAACAATTTAAACTTCAATAAACAACATATCTCAACCTCCAACAAACAACTAAACTCAACCTCAAAGAGCAAACACAAACTCCAACAAACAATAGCTAAACTAAAATTATCAAACAATCTTAAACTCCAACAAAAACAATTCATACTTCAATAAACAACATATCTCAAATTCCAACACACAACTAAACTCAAACTCGACCTCTAACAAACAACTAAACTCAACCTCCAAGAACAAACAAAAACTTCAACAAATAATAGCTAAACTAAAACTTATCAAACAGTCTTAAACTCTGACAAAAATAGTTCAAACTTAATAAACAACATATCTCAAACTCCAACAACAATCTCAAACTGCAACAAATAATAACTAAACTCAAATTTATCAAACAAACTCAAACTCTAACATAAGAACACAACAATGTTTTTGATACTAATACATAATTATGTTGCCATAAGGGGTTTACACCTCTTGTGGAAGATTGATTTTTTAGAGATATTTTGTTCATTTTGTTCATATTTTAACAATTTTCTTGAAAAAAATTTATCTCAAAACTATTGTTGAAGACCTTAGAAATTAAATGCAAAAAAGAAGAAGAAAGTAAAAAGTTGAACTTTGAAAAAGAAAAGAATGCTAAAATGAAAGGATCCTATGGGCCTTTAAAAAGGAAAGTGGGTAGAGGAAACCTAATTTTAATTAAAAGTTCAAATTAGCCTCTCAAGCATCTCGTGAAGGTTAAGTTTAAACTAAATAAAATAGTGAAGGAAAATCATTAATATTGATCTCTCCCATGTATTAATTAAAGATCCAACTTAGGAATCGATTGAAATATAAGTATTCTAACCAAATTATAGAATCAAACATCTAAAAAAATAATGCAAACACCCAAATCGTATATTGAAACTAAGACAACTATTCAAATCTTGCATCAAAACACTAAAATTTGAACACCCAAAGCAATAAGAAAAACATAAGGACAAAAAATAGATATTCATAAAAGATAGAAAGTTTTAAAAAAATTGTTTAATGCCTTTTAAAGTTCTATATATATTTGGTGAGTTTGTAAAACTATCTAAACTCAAATTCCAACTCTCTATACCCATATTCAAACCCTCAAATGGTGAATTTGTAAAATTATTTAATTCTCAAATTCCAACTCTCTCTATACCCATATTCCAACTATCAAATGGTTGGTTTGAGCTTCCATTAAAATCAAACAAACTATAGAAATTATCACAAACTACAAACATTTGTATGGTAAATATGAAATTCAATATCAATCAAACCACATAAACTCTTATTTCATACTAACAACTAAATTATAATTATCTAAAAGAAAAAAAATCAAATCCAAATAATTTTTACCGGTGGTGGCTGCTAGATCTGAAGGAAGTGGGATGGCAGCGACAACGACAAAGGGATGAGGAGAAGTCGCCGGAGAGAGCGGGAGAAGACGACGTCACCTATAAAGACGAAGAAGTCAGAGAAGAACATATCGAAGAAAAATGGGGGTGAGGTATTGTTGCGTGAATGAAATCGAAGAAAGTAGGGTTTTCTTAAACGAACATTCTCGATGTGCTTTGCATGCGCGTCAGGAAAACTTGGTTTTACCGACTGGCAATACTGGTGCGTCGGCAAAACCTTTTCCAAAAGGCCTCTCCCGACGCGCTGTGTCTTTCACATCAGGAGAGACTGTTGGATTTTATGTCCTAAAACTCGTAGTTTGTAATTGATAAACATTTTTCGTGTTTTTTTTTTTTCGATAAAATTGTTATTGAATTAGTATACTATAATCTTGAATCCAATAAACTAAGGTCCCGAGGCTATTTAATGTAGACTTGAATTTTATGTGATGACATAAAACATGGATCAAGTTCGAGTATATAGTCTGAAATGGTCTATAGTATAGGGATAAAGTTGGACACCTTATTCTGGGGACACTATGGATGCGACCTACTTTGTAGTTAGTACAAACGATGTGATCCTGAATCGTTCATATAGAGATATGTAAGTCGGGGCATCCTATGCAATGAGTTTGTATAAGACTGGACCACGGCTTGTCACTTTTGCTTTACAACCCCGTTTACTATAAAACTGATTAATTCATTTTTTATGACCTAGGTAACTCGATCTCAATCCTGAGCTAACTATGAACTACTATTTATTCGGGATTATTCTTAGATCTGCATAGGTGAGAGCAACTTAACAACGTTAGCTCAATAAGCCTCCCATTTCAGGGGTAAGACTGGGTAGATAGTTGGGGGCATAGGTTGCAAGACGAAATTCACTCCTACCCGACTCTAGGGATAGTAGATAGGTTGTTCCCTTAAGCGTTGACTTCAGAACTAGAACAAGGGGCCTCACCCTCTCACTAGGATGAGAGGGACTAGATTTGTTGGTTGGACCACAAATCAATTGTTCTATAGAGGTTCATGGGACTTAAGGAACAAGAAGTGTTCTTGGGGGTAAAACGGTATTTTGACCCAGTCGAGACCACGAACAACCTGTGAAAGATTGACTTACTGGTTACTGTTATATCAGGTGGACATAAATATATCTACAATGAGGGGTGTGCAACTACGGGACTTTAGTGAAATGACCCGTTAGTTAACAAATGTTGATTAATTAAGTTAAAGAGTTTGTCCGATTAATCTCAGATTGTTGGAGTCCATGATCTGTAGGTCCATTAGGTCCCCCTTCTAGCTCATATGGATTAAAATTAGAACAGTATGTTGGATTAATTTGAATTATTCGAATTAGAAAAAGAGTTTTAAACCGACAAATATATGTGATATAGCTATCAGTTTTTGTATGACACTCTATATTCAAATGTGACTTGAATTTCAAAAATATGAATCTGGATTCATGTTCGGGAGGTCAAAATTAGTGAAGAGGGTCAAAACCGTAACAAGTCAAAGGGTTGACTTTTTTGGCTCGAAAAAAGTCAAAGTTTGATTTTGACCAAATGGAAAAAGACCATTTTACCGTTGACTAGAGTTAGTGGAATTATCCAACTTTTTGTTGGATAATCCCACTAACTTAAGTGGACTATGTGTAAACATTATAGAATGACACATAACCCACTTTAGTTAGTATTTTTTGAAGTGTTGCATTTTGGTGAGATTTGACATGCGTTTGATCCATGTAATTGTTTTATAAATAGGATTGATTTTAAAACAAAAGAATTCTTGCTGAAATTTTTGAGTTTTTTCAAATAGAGTCACACCAAAAATTCTTATTTTCCTTTTCTCACATAAAGCTTTGAACTCTCATTCTTCCTTTTCATTCCTTCATTCATCGGGTCCCACAACCTGGTTCTGAGTCCAGAGGATAGCGAGGAAACTCTAGTGGTGGTCCGGTTGTGTTCGGATTGTGGTTAGGCAAGAAGATTGTGAAGAAATCGAGCTACAAAGGTTGTACTCTCTTCCTTTTTTTAATTCACTGTTTTTTGTATGTTTGCATGTTAATTTCTATTAAGTAGATGCAATTAGAGTGTCATTAGATTCTTTTTCCGCTGCATATGTCTTGTGTTCCATCATGTGGTATTAGAGCATGCTTTAATTTCACTCAATTGCATATGGTGGGTTGTTATTTTTCATGTAATGAAATTGTTAGAAGCTAAAATTGGCTCACTGTTTTGACATCTTTTAGGCTTTATTTTCTTGTTATAATTTGTAATTTGCTCAAGAGTTTTGAGTCTTAATGTGTGCCTAAGGAGTCTGTAAAATTTGGGAATCAATAGAATTGAAATTAGGTTGTAATTAGAGTTTCAATGGATATTGCGCACTGCTAGAAAAAAACTGCACTGTGCTGTTTTTTTTGGAGCGTTTTTCAGCCGCTATTTGTGTGAAGTTGCTGCTATTTTCTGAAGGGAATGAAAATCCCCGCGCAGCGGAAGACAATCGAATCGTCAAGGTATCATTATGCTACTTGTTCTTGTTAAAACGATCTAACACTAGATCTAGGCTAAACATGCTGAATGAAAAGGAAAAACTGTAAGATAAAGCAAGTTACTTGTTGAAGACCCTCTTCAATCTCCTTTCCAGAAAATCACGAACCCTTCGCGCTTCTCAACGATCGCTTCTCTCGTACAAAACGAACACCACCAACGGCCTTCTCGGTTGTTCTTCCTTAGGAAGAAGGAAAGTGGTGGGACTTTTTTGTTTTGGAAAGGGAGGAGAATTGAGAGAAAAGGGTTGAGAGAATAACTCTTCTTTTTGAGTGAAATCCAAAAAATGAGAGTATGAGCTTGAATTCCTTCTTGCAAGAAGGGTTTATATAGTGGAATTGATGGAGTTAAAATCTCCACATAATTACCACTTTACCACAACCATAGGTTATGCAAATCTCATTTGCATAACTACATAATATAAGATATCTAATATCTCATATTGCAAATCTCATTTGCAATAATTGTGGATTAATTAAATTGAATCACATCCAATTTAATTTCTCTCAATTAATTTCTCCAATTAGCCCTAATTCAACAATTAGACTAACCTATAGTTTATTATGAATCTCATTCACATTAAACTATATATTATATCATTCATATCTCATATAAATGACATAAATGCCCTTAAAGTGAAATTGAACACTTCAATTTCATACCAAAACATTAACCCTTCTTTTAACCAGATTGAGCCAACCGAGGGACCTAATGGACCTCACAAATGGACGGGCTCCAATGATCCGAGATTAACTCACAAACTCTTTGACCCGGTTAACCAACATTCATTAGCTACGGTAACACTCCACTATAGCCCGTAGTTTGCACTCCCGTCTGCGAGAATATTACGTGTCCACCGATATAACCAATGCTCATGAGTCGACCCTTCACGGGTTGTTCGTAGACACGCATCGGGTCAAATTACCGCTTTACCCCCCGTGTGTCACCTCTTGTTCCTTAAGTCCCCATTGCTCCTCTAATGAACAACATATTGTGATGGTCCAACCATACACAACACCCTTTCTCGGCCGGTGAGAAGGTGGGCGCCGTTGTCCAAGCCCCGAGACAAAGACTTAAGGGAACAATCCTCTAGTTTCCCTAAAGGCGGGAACGCAGTGAATTTCATCACGCGCAGAGTTAAGTTCTCGACTCCCTACTTGGTCCCGTCCCGAGAAGATAGGCATATTGGGCGAGTAATCGTGACCACCCTCACCCGTACTAGTCAAAGGGACGGATCCTCGCAGATGTGAGTCCGTAACACGCCGTGGATTCGTGTCGAGTCACTAATGGTCATCTACGAAATTATTAGTCCTTCATCACAACAATGTTACATCGTGAGGTCTAATAATTCACGGTCCGATCTTGTACAATCTCATTGCATGGATGCCCCACCACTCGCATGTCAACCACATGAACGAAGTCGGATCACCTCGTTTGTATCTAATACAAAGCGGGCCACATCCACAGTGTATCCAGGATTAGGTCTTCAACCCTATCCATACACTGTAGACCGTTCGGGTCAATAACTCGAACGTGATCCTCCCTGTGTGTCCACTACACACCGTTCAAGTTCTAGTTCTCTCATAAATTCAATGACCCTAGAGCTTAGTTTATTGGGAAAGTTTATAAATATTGCGAGACACAAAGTGATGAAATGAATAACTCTTATTAATTTCAAACAATAAATTACAAACACGAGATTAGGACAAAAATCTCAACATTTTCAAGCTGGTTCGGGCCGGTTTGAAGGGTTCGAGATTGGTTCGGAACTTGTTTTCAAATTATTATTGTAATAATCTAGTTAATTGCATGTTTAGGATGCTAAAACTGGTTTAATTTTATGTTTTGTTTTTTTATGCATTATGAATGTGTTTAATTGTTTAAATCTTTATTGTGCATTAAGTATGCCATGTAGATTTAAACTCCCACCATAGGTTAACATGCACATGCATTGAAAGTATGTTATAATGGTTATAATATATATATAGTATGCATGTTAGATTTCATGAGTTAATATATATAAGTAACTTAATATGGTAATTGATTAATTAAATGTTTAATTAATTAATTTAATTTGACTAAACTAAGTAAATTAAGTCCATATTAAATTTTCATTATATAATTGTTATGCAATGAATGTGGAATGTATGTTATAGGTTTGCAATTCTTTTTACAAGTGTTATAAATCAATTAGACTCTTTAAATCTATAACAAAGGTAAGATGCATGCTCACTTAGGGTTAACCATCGACAATCCCTTTTTTCATAGAAATTAGGTCGATATCATGTAAAACCGAAGTTACAAGAAAACTCACCCGACAAGATCTTGGCAAAAAGTCAGATAAGATGACTAAGGTTGAAAGGTTTTTAAGTTGACGCTTCACGGAATGAGTTAGCTTAAATCGGTTTTATGAGCATGCATGAGCGGTGTGAGGTAATAAAATTTGTTTATCACCTAGACATCGTAGGTTAAAATCTAGTATAAAAGTTATACTCGGATGTTTCGCCTAAACTTAAAATATGTTTTAGCTAGCCGAAATATATTGCTAAGTAATTTATACCCTAATCGTCTAGAACACTTTAGCTGGAGAGAAGTAATGTACTTTTAACTCTAGCGTCCCTAAGAGTTTACACCGTGAGACTCATGCTTGGCTTTGGGTCGCCCTGGGAGCGGACTTCATTCGGAGAGTGTTTGCATGAGTCAATATCAAGGTGAATAGGAAAAGTTGTTCATAGTAAGTGGGAGAAGAAAGTGTGTCAACGCATCCTACGGTCTCTTCCATTAGGTCACACCGTGAGATTCCTATAATGCACCTGCATGTCTGCCTTGGAGCGACCTTACCAATAGGAGGATTGTATTATAGGATTCGGAACACCACGAACTCTAGAAATAGATAAGGTCTCTCAGGTCCATTTTCATTCTTGTCTTTCCAATTTCGGGAGCATAATGATCCTGATCTTTGAGGTTTGAAAATGGAAGGTTACACTTACAAGAATGACTAAGTGTTAGTAAATTCTCGACAAAAGTAGCGATAACTAAGTTACTATAGGAATAAGAGTTATTCTGGTGATAACATTTAGTCAAGAAAATCTTGGTTCAACGGAGGAATAGTTGGTCACCTCTCGGTGAAGGTTATTCTAAACCGTTGAAATCGTTGCAAACATAATAATGATGGGTACATTATTTTTTGCTAAACTTGATTGGATTGTAGAGGTTAATATCTTTTACTAAAAATGATATGTTTTTTTTCAGCATGACTAGCTCTTTAGTTCAACTATTAGCTTCCGAAAAACTTAACGACGACAACTACACAACATGGAAAACAAATATGAATACAATACTAGTAATAGATGACCTGAGATTTGTCTTAACTGAGGAATGTCCTCAAGCCCCTACCTCAAATGCTAACTGAACTAATCGGGAAGCTTATGATCGATGGGTTAAGGCTAATGATAAACCTCGTGTCTATATTCTTGCCAGCATGACTGATGTATTGGCGAAGAAATACGAATCCTTGGACACAACTAAGGCTATCATTGATTCGTTAAAAGAGATGTTCGGGCAACCGTCATCAGTTCTAAGACACGAGGCTATTAAATACATTTACAACAAGCGTATGAAGGAAGGGACCTCTGTTAGAGAACATGTCCTGGACATGATGGTCCACTTCAATATTGCTGAAGTAAATGGTGGCGCCATCGACGAGGCAAATCAGGTTAGCTTTATTATGTAGTCTCTTCCGAAGAGCTTCATACCATTTCAGACGAATGCTTCTCTCAATAAGATAGAGTTTAATCTGACAACCCTCTTAACGAGCTCTAGCGTTTTCAAACTCTTACAAAGTCTAAGGGGAAAGAGGTGGAGGCAAATGTTGTCACCACAAAAAATGTTTTAAGAGGATCGCCCTCTAAAACTAAAATTGGACCTTCAAAGAACAAGAGTGTTCAAATGAAAAAGAAGGGCAAGGGGAACGCTCCCATGACAGACAAGGGAAAGAAAGTTGAAGAAAAGAAAAATGTTTTCACTGCAACCAAAACGGGCACTGGATGGGGAACTACCCGAAGTACCTCGCTGAGAAAAAAGTAGATAAAGAAACACAAGATAAATATGATTTACTAGTTGTTGAAACATGTTTAGTAGAGTATGATATCTCAACCTGGATATTGGATTCATGGGCCACTAATCATATTTCCTTCTCTTTTCAGGAAACTAGTTCCTGGAAAAAGCTAGAAGAAGGCGAGATCACCCTCAAGTTTGGAATAGGAGAGGTTGTCTCGACCGACGCAGTGGGAGACTTGAAGTTGTATTTCGACGATAGATATATCATACTTAAAGATGTTTTGTATGCTCCTAAAATGAAACGGAATTTAATATCTATCACATGTATATTAGAACAAATGTATAAAATATCCTTTGAAATCAATGAAGTGTTCATTTTTTGAAAAGGTATTCAAATTTGTTCTCGCTTTATACTAGAAAACAAACTTATATAAGTTAAGACCAACTAAAGCAAAATTTGTCTTAAATATTGAGATGTTTAGAACAAGGAAACTCGTAATAAAAGACAAAAAATTTCTTCCAATGCCTATCTATGGCACTTAAGACTTGACCACATAAATCTTAATAGGATTAGGAGATTGATTAAGAATGGACTCCTAAATCAGTTAGAAGACAATTCTTTTTACCTCCATGTGAGTCTTGTCTTGAGGGAAAAATGACTAAGAGATCTTTTACTGAAAAATGTCTCAGAGCCACAATACCCTTAGAGCTCGTAGATTCGGACCTCTATGGACCGATGAATGTCAATGCTCGAGGTGGGTATGAATATTTCATCAGTTTCATTGATGATTATTCAAGGTATAGTCATATTTACCTAATGCATCACAAGTCTGATTCTTTTGAAAAGTTCAAAGAATATAAGATTGAGGTTGAGAACCAGTTAGGTAAAACGATTAATACACTCTGATCAGATCGAGGTGGGGAGTATATGGACTTAAGATTCCAGGACTATATGATAGAACACGATATCAAGTCACAACTCTCTGCACCTAATATGTCTCAGCAAAACGGTGTATCTGAAAGAAGAAACAGAACCTTGTTGGACATGGTTCGCTCAATGATGAGATTTGTTAAGTTACCTGATTCCTTTTGGGGACATGCATTAGAAACTGTTGTTTATATTTTGAATAACATTCCATCTAAAAGTGTTTCAGAAACACCTTATGAGCTATGAAAAGGGCATAAAGACAGTTTACGTCACTTTAGGATTTGGAGATGCCCGACACACGTGTTGGTGTAAATTCCTAAAAAAATTAGAACATCATTCAAAGTTATGCCTATTTTTAGGTTATCCAAAAGAAATAAAAGATGGTCTGTTTTACGATCCTCAAGAGAATAAGGTGTTTTGTGTCGACAAATGCTACATTTTTAGAGGAAGACCACATCGGAAGTCATCGAGCTCGCAGTAGACTAATATTGAATGAACTTTCCAAAGACGCTACAGATAGAGATAGTTCATCTACTAAAGTAGTAAATAAAACTAGTACATCTGGTCAGGCACATCATTCTCAAGAGTTTAGAATACCTCGATGTAGTGAGAGAGTTGTTCATCAGCCTGACCGTTACTTGGGTTTATCAGTCCAATCCTAGATATGATCATTGGACTACGGTTAAGAATATCCTCAAGTATCCTAGGAGAACGAGAAACTACATGCTCGTGTATGGTACTAAGGATTTGATCCTTACTGGATACACTGACTCTGATTCCATACCGATAAAGATGCAAGAAAATCAACATCAGGATCAATGTTCATTCTAAATGGAGGGGCAGTAGTGTGGAGAAGTGTGAAGTAAAATTGTATTGCAAACTCTACAATGGAAGCTGAATACGTAGTTGCATGTGAAGCAACAAAGGAAGTAGTATGGTTGAGGAAATTCTTGAAAGATTTGGAAGTCGTTCCAAATATGCATCTGCTTATCACCCTATATTGTGATAACAGTGGTGCAGTTGCAAATTCAAGAGAACCAAGAAGCTCACATTGCTGATCCTTTTATAAAGACCCTCACGACTAAAGTGTTTGAAGGTCACCTACAGTCTCTAGGTCTACGAAGTTAGTAAACTAGGACGAGTGGGAGAACTTTTCGGTATATGCTCTAGTTCATTATATTCATATGCTTATTGTACTCATATGTTTCTCACTTAAATTCAACATTGTGATATTCAACTAGGAGTTTTAGTCGAAGTGGGAGTTTGTTGGATTTTATGTCCTAAAACTCGTAGTTTGTAATTGATAAACATTTTTCGTGCTTCTTTTTCGATAAAATTGTTATTGAATTAGTATACTATAATCTTGAATCCAATAAACTAAGGTCCCGAGGCTATTTAATGTAGACATGAACTTTATATGATGACATAAAACATGGATCAAGTTCGAGTATATAGCCTGAAATGGTCTATAATATAGGGATAAGGTTGTGCGCCTTATTCTAGGGACACTATGGATGCGACCTACTTTGTAGTTAGTACAAACGATGTGATCCTGAATCGTTCATATAGAGATATGTAAGTGGGGGCATCCTATGCAATGAGTTTGTGTAAGACTAGACCACGACTTAGTCACTTTTGCTTTATAACACCGTTTACTGTATAAACTGACTAATTCATTTTTGAAGACCTAGGTAACTCGATCTCAATCCTGAGCTAACTATGAACTCCTGTTTATTTCGGATTATCCTTAGATCTGCATGGGTGAGAGTAGCTCAACGGCGCTGGCTCAATAAGCCTCCTATTTCAGGGGTAAGACCGAGAAGATAGCTTGGGACATAGGGTGCAAGACGGAAGATGGTCAAAATCGTAAAAAGTCAAAGGGTTGACTCTTTTTGCTCAGGAAAAGTCAAAGTTTGACTTTGACCAAATGGAAAAAACCATTACCTTTGACTAGAGTTAGTGGAATTATCCAACTTTTTGTTGGATAATTCCACTAACTTAAGTGGACTATGTGTAAAAATTATGAAATGACACATAGCCCACTTTAGTTAGTGTTTTGTGAGGTGTTACATTTTGGTGAGCTTTGACATGCATTTGATGCATGTAATTGTTTTATAAATAGGATTGATTTTAAAACAAAAGGGTTCTTGCTGAAATTTTTGAGTTTTTTCAAACAGAGTCTCACCAAAAATTCTTCTTTTCCTTTCCTCACATAAAGCTTTGAACCTCCCATTCTTCCTTTTCATTCCTTCATTCGTCGGGTCCCACAACCCAGTTCTAAGTCTAGAGGATAGCAGGGAAGCTCTAGTGGTGGTCCGGTTGTGTTCTGATTGGGGTTAGGCAAGGAGATTGTGAAGAAATCGAGCTACAAAGGTTGTACTCCCTTCCTTTTTAATTCAATGTTTTTTTTGTATGTTTGCATGTTAATTTCTATTAAGTTAGATGCAATTAGAGTGCCATTAGATCCTTTTTCCGCTGCATATGTCTCGTGTTCCATCAGAGACCTTCTTCATCGGCTCTTCCAATGTTGTATTCGTGGCGTCAGCAAAAGCCATATTTGCCGACGCGTGTAAGCTCGTCGAGAAAGGACAATTTTGTTGTAGTGTTTGCACAAATTGTAAGGTTATATGATTGGGCAATAATTTTTTGAGGGAGAAACCTCGAGATTAGTGGCCATGGGCCATGAGCTTTCCAAATAAGAAAAATTTTCTCCCGAAAAGCTGAAACTGATGCTAAAACGAACCATTTGGGGCAACATTCTAATTTCTTCTTCTTCTTCTTTTTTCTGTTTAGTTTTTTCTGCATTGTTTTATTACATGGTTGTATTTTGATTTCTTTGCTATTTCTTTTACATAATGAACTAAGTCATCTAAAAGTGAGGATTAGAGATGATTGTTGCTGATCAATGTTATAGCTGAGTGTATGTCATTTCCTCGATTCGGTTTTTATGAGTTTTTATTTCAATAACTCATTCCCATTTGGCCAACCGAATTGTAGCATTGTTTCTCTAATTTTTGGGAAGAATAGGAGAGGTCGAGAGCTTTAAAACCACATTAGCTCCTTATTAGGGTTAATAGCTTGCTAAGTGAGGGGATCATGGATAATCGTTCACCTAATGCATACAAAATACAATGGGTTAAACTGTGCTAAAATAATGAGAATGAAATAGGAATCTTAGATAATTTGGGAGAATGTCGTGTAATCTGTTGTAGGTTGAGTAGAATGATTGTATACTCAACCTGTAGCTTAATCGAAGCATGATTTACCTTTAACCCAAGCCTTTGCATTAGCTCATAGTTTTAAATCAAGTTTTTACTTGTTTATTATTGTCGATTGCCCATTTTTCTCTGTTATGACATTTATTTCGTTCCAACATTGTTAATTTATGTTATTCCGTTCCCTTGATAAATTTGATTGGTTACAAAGTTGAGCTTTATGAGATTTAATTGAGATGAAATAGGAAATTCCTAGTCTCTCTGGATACGACAATTTACTTAGCACTTACTACAAATGTATGTGTACACTTGCGCATAGACATCACATAAAACTTAGTTCTACATATTATTATAGCAAACGTGTCACATATATCACATGAAAAAAATGAAAAACGTAGATAATAGAGGCCCTGTTTGATAATGTTTTCGTTTCCTGTTTCCTGTTTCTTGTTCCTTGTTTCTTGTTTCTTATTTCCCATATTTTAAGAATAAGAAACAAGAATACGTTTGATAACTATTTTTATTTCTTGTTTCTTGAAAATAAGAAATAGAAACAGAAGCTTATTTGATAACTATTTCTTGTTTCTTGTTCTTGAATGTTTTTTCTTTTTTTTTTTCTCATTTTTTTATAGATTAAAAAGAATTTATTTAAATAATATAAAATATATGGCATGCATTAAAACATATAAAAAATACAATTAATTATTAAAAAAATTATATTATCTAATACCAACAAGTCTCATGCAAAATTAACAACAATAATAAAATAATAAATAAAAATTGTTTTATCCTTCAAATATTGTCCAAATTTGATAAGCAATTTTATCTCTTACTCGAGTCATTCGTCGTAGATGATGTCGACTCAAATCAAACTCAATTATATTGCTAAATGTTGTGGTTGTAAAATATCAAAATGAGGCTAAATTCATGTTTTCTTTTAGTGAGCAAATTTTATTTATTTCAAATGTTGGGGTTTGTGCCCTAAAAATCGTAGTTTGTAATTTTGTTCTAATTATTGTAATAAAGAGTTATTATTTAAATAAAGAGTTATTATTCGTTATTTACGATATTGTCGTTGTTTTAACCCTAAATCCAATAAACTAATATCCAAGGCTGTAAAATTTCTCTTGAACTGAATGCAGTGTACATATAAAGGATCTCAGTTTGAGATACAACCTAAAGGGTCTATAGTAAGGAGATAAGGTTTGGGTACCTTACCCTGGTAACACTATGGATGTGACCCACTTTGTATATGATACAAACACTATGATCCTAATGTGTTCGTGTAGATGACATGTGAGTGGGGATATCCTATGTAATGAGATTACATAAGACCGGACTGCGAAATAGTAATCGCTAGATGTAACTCCGTTGATTAGTTAGGTTTCTATTTCACTAGGATAACCTCGGCAACTTGATCTCAATCTCGAAAGCAAAGTTACGAACTCCCCGCTTCATGCAGAGATTGTCCTTTGACTAGTATGGGTGAGAGTGACCAGATTCGCCGACTCAATATGTCTGCCTTCTTGGGGATAAAACCGAGTGAGCGGCTGGGGACTTAACTTAGCAAGATGGAATTCACTCCTTCCCGCATACTAGGGTAAGTAGATGAATGTTCCCTTAAGTGGTGTCTCCGGGACTTGAACAAAGGGTCCGACCCTCTCATTGGCCCGAAAGGGACTTCTGTTTGTTGGTAGGACCACAAACAAATTGTTCATTAGAAGAGCACTAATACTTAAGGTACAAAATGAAACCTAGGGGTAAAACGGTAATTTGACCCAGCTGGTGTTACGAACATTTGTGAAGGATTGACTTGCTATTCTTGGTCAATATCTGTGGACACAGAAATATATCTGCAGTGAGAAGAGTGCAACTGCGGGGCTTTAGTGGAGTGTTCCTGCAGTTAACGAATGTTGATTAGGAGGTTAATGAGATTAACCGAATAAATTTGTATCGTTGAAGCTTCTGATCTATAGGTCTATTAGGTCCACCTTCTAGCTAGTAAAAGGTTCTTAGATCGTTTGAATTTGAAATGTTCAAATTCATTAGGTAATAAATTTAATGTATATAGATACGTTATAAAGTTTTGGAACTTTATATTATAAATTTAATGTGAATATGATTCATATTAAATTATATGAGAGAATTAAATAATTGAAAGAGTTCAAATATTAATTTAAATGTGAATATGATTCATATTTGAAAACTATAGGTTAAAATTTAATGTGCATAAGATGTGCATTAAACTATAGGTTAAAGGGTAAAATGATTAAATGTGATTTAATCATTTAATTAATTAATGTGATATTTAAATTAAATATGATTTAATTTAATTTAATTAATTAATAGTTAATTAATTAATTGGGAACGTGCCATCCAATTCCTCTCGATAGGGAGTGGGGAGTTACCTAGAGAACTCGTCTTCTTCTCCTGGTGAGAAGGTGAATGATTTATCGACCAACTGATGCAATTGATGAATTGCTGTAAAAACTCTCCCTAACAAAATTTCCTTTTCTTCTTCCAAAATTGTTGGAATCCTTCCCACCAAGGATTGATCGAAAGAACTCAGAGGATAGAAGGTTTATCCAAGTGGTGGTGTCTTGCTGGAGGAAAAGAACAGAGGAGTTTTATCTGGTTGCTGAGTTGTTGTACTCTTGGAGCAAGAAGTTGCTACGAAACTACAAAGGTAATCACCTCTTTCCTTTTAGTTTTGTATTTTCTACAGCATGTTTGCATGTCTAATTTTCATGCTCTAATTAGATTAGATTAAATTGTTGCTTATCTCTCTGTTTTACCCAATGTATTGGTATTTCTAGTAAACCAAAACAAAACGAGCAAAATCGATCTTAAAACACGTTTTCGCTGCTCACGGGGATCAAATCTCTTTCAACAAAATCTAATGAGTTCTTAGTGAACTAAAAATTAAAATAATATATATTATAAAAACTAAATTAAAAATTAAAATAATATATAAACACACCTATTAAAAATCTAAAATCTAAAATTATATATATATACATACATATATATATATATTCGCAAAATCAAAAATAAAAAAATATATATAAATATATCTATTGCAGAATTTAAAATTTAAAATTCAAAATTCAAAATTCAAAATACACGTAATATATAAATAAACATATTAAAAATCTAAAATTCAAAATTCCAATAATATATAAATATAAAGATTGCAATAATATATAAATCTTGGAAAATTTTAAAATTTAAATTCAAATAATACAAATATACAGGAAAAAAACAACACGGTAGCTCTCAGTGGGGTTCGAATGAGGGACTTGAATTATGAAGAAGGATGCAGGCACATGTTTCATCAAGAAGCCAAGGGTGTTTCTGGATTTCTAAGGAACGTTTATAAAGAAAGCAACGAAACAGGGAGAAACTATTATTTCTAGTTTCTAAAATTTAGTCTCAATTTTAGATACGTTTCTCAAATTTTGGGAATAAGAAACGGGATGGATTATCAAACAAGTCTATTTCTTAAAAAATGAGAAACAGAAACAAGAAACAGGAAACGAGAACGTTATGAAACGAGCCCTGAACTTTCAAATTCAATTTGACAATGGAAAGAGAAGAAAATTAGTGCAAAACTAGGGCCTACAAAGCACCAAAATTCTAGATTCAACCTTTCCATCAAGCTCCTCATGAATTATCCTCCCAAACAATAAGTGGACTAAAAATCATAGATGTGGCTCCTAAAGAAGAATTTTTAAACAATTTGCAAAAACCAAATCATTTGTTGGTCAACCATAAATTTCTAAGGCCCTGTTTGATAACTATTTGGTTTATTGTTTTTTATTTTTGAAAATTAAACCTAAAAATACTACTTTTACCATGAGGTTCTATGTTTTCTTATCCACTTTTGTAGCTATGTTTTCAAAAACCAATCTAAGTTTTGAAAACTAAAAAAAGTAGTTTTCAAAAAATTTGTGTTTGTTTTTGAAATTTGGCTAGAGACTTAAATGATACCTCAAGAAAGATGGAAACCATGTAGGGAAGATGAAGAAAAATTATAGAAAAACAAGCATAATTTTCAAAAATAAAAAACCGAAAACTAAATGGTTATCAAACGAGCCATAAGGTATTTCTCTTCTCCTTGAAATTATTCCACAACTAGGAATTTGTCTTTCTTCATGTATTCCTATAAATCTTTTGAAACAATCTTCATACAAAAATAAAAACTCAAACAAACTATATGATTTTCAAAATCAAATTATTCCCCTCAAAATTTTAAAATTTGATGAAAAGCCTCCATAATAAATATATATATATATATATATATATATAAAAGATTATTCACATAAAATTGATCTCTTTCTTTCATCTCACTGCAAAAATATGTGATCAGATAGAACCCGTGGGTTAAAAATGAAAGAAAGAATTTCAACCCCAGTGCAAGTGCACACTGTTGATGCAAGTAATAAAATTGGAAGTACTCCAAAGTTTCGTTTCCATAGGGAAAAAATACGATAAACTCAAATATAGCAAGTGTAAAACAATAGTTGGGATAGTTTTTGTTTTTGAAAATAAAAATAAAAATGATAGAAAAGAAATTGCGACCTAATTGCTATAGCAATCTTTTGACTCAACACTTAGGGATTGTTTGGGGTGTGAGTTATAATAGTCCGTGTTGTAATAATCTATGAAATACTTTGCACCCCAAATATAGACTATTATAATTCAAATTAAATAACTCTGCATCCAAAACACATATTATATAACTTCATAGACTACTATAAATTTATGTTATTATAACCCATTCAACACCCCCAAACAATTCCTTAAGTTTTGTAAACTAAATTCAACACCTATTCAATCTTATGAGTATCTTTAGGAGACTAAGTGATTAAACTGACATTTCTATGACTAATACGAACTTAGTTAATTTTGAAACATGATCCTTTTGGTTTTAAAGATTGGTTTTCTCTATGTCTAGGGTAAAAAACAAATATCTATGTCTATGGTTTTTTTTTCTATATTGCTTTTACAAACGGCCAACTTTATCTAACCTTTTCAAAATTAGATTTAATTGATGTATACTAAATTGATGTATACTAATCTAGGTAATCGATCTAGACTAATAATGAGCATTAAAATTTAGTAAAAGCAATTAAGCCATAGAGTAAACAAGGATGCTTTTACACATTAGGCCTTAAATTCCTTTCACTAGGGTATTCACATACTTGAATTCCAAAGATAAGATTAGTTCGAATGAGAAATAAAATGGAAAAATACACCAGCTTTAATAAAAATAAGATCCATAACCTTGAAGGAGTTGAATTAGCAAAATCATGAAAACTAAAATACTGCCCAAATAGAAAGTTCAATGTTGAAAAATTCAATCAACTTTTTTTTTTTTTTGAAGAAATGGAAATTCATTAACGAGAATCAGCCAAAATCATCAGCCTCATTTATGACAGAGGCGATACACGGGGGAAGTGGGTGAGTCCAAACTACTGGATCATCTTCCGCAATAAAGGATCGTTGAAGATCCGACCAAAAACCAGGGGAGGAAGGAAGCCTAGCGATCTTGTGAGCCGCCGTGTTCTTCTCCCGGGGGCACCAAGCAAAGGTCACTTTGCCCAAGGTGGAGGCTACATCTTCGATAGCAACAACCAAGGAATTGGCTTCACCTAGGTCTTTGGATATGTGGTTGATCAGATTGACTGCTTCCGCCGCATCGGATTCGACACAGATAGGGGGGGAAGGAATCGATGGGTAAGTTTCTCAAGCTCTTCAAACCCAAAAGAATGGCTTTCAATTCCAGAATTTTGATGGTCCAATCTGTTTTGATCAATTGAGTGCCGACACAGATCGAAGAACCCGAAGAGTCACGGACAGACCACCCTAAGCCTCCTTGGCGTGCTTCTTCAAGCCAGGTCGCATCGGAATTCATCTTCCACCAACCAGCCGGGGGAGGATCCCAATGTCTGTGACTCATTTGGTTCTTCGAAGATTTGTCCAGAGAGCCGATTTGAGGGCGGAACTCGCGATCCAAGGTATGAAGTTCAATTCGCTTTGTGATGTCTTCTTTGTTAGGAGGATGGCCACTCTTTAATGCTTTATTCCTTGCGTCCCAGATACTCCACATGATAGTTATTGCTTTACTTAGATCAACATTCTTGAGGTGAGTTGTGAGAGCTTTCCAACATTCGATAGGGTTCCTGTCTTCTCTGCAAAAATTAAGAAAGTCAGTTAGAAAAGGGAAGTAGTCTGTCCACAAGCTCTTAGAAAACTTACAACCCCAAATGACATGTGTAGCATTCTCCCATTTTTTCCTGCAAAATAAACACAGAGGGTTAGTATCGATTTCTCTTTTTGAGAGGTTTTGACGAGTAGGAATGATGTTTTGTATTATGGCCCAGACGGTTGTCTTGTGCCTCGGGATAGAATCCAGATTCCAGAACCTCTTCCAGACTTCCTTATGCTGTAAAAGGTTTGAGGAGGAAGCCTCATCCTTTTGGGAAAGGTTCAAAGCAAGGCGATAAACGCTTTTTACCGAAAAATGCCCCTTGGAGTCCAAGCCCCAAATGATTTCATCTTTGTTAACAAGGGGTTTAATAGGAATCCTAGAGATATCCTCTACGTCCACAGGAAGAAAGTTGTTTTCCAGGATATCCTTGTTCCAATGGCCATTACTAGAAATGAGAGAGTTGACTCGCCTTCCTTTGAGAACATCCTTTGTCATTAGAACTTTGAAACAACCTTCCCTATCGATCCAGGGGTCTTCGTCAATGATAATGTGCTTACCATTTCCCACTCTCCATCTGTAACCTTCAGAGAATAAGCTACGACCCCACAGGATGTTTCTCCATGTCAGGGAAGGGTTATAGCCTAAAGGGGCAAGGAGAAAACTGGAGTTACGGTAATACCGACCTTTTAAGGTACGGGCTAAAAGGCTGGTTCCGGATGATGTTCCAACTTTGCTTGGCTAAGAAAGCTTGATTGAATAGAAGGAGGTCTCTGAAGCCTAAACCCCCGTGCTCCTTGCTACGACACATCTTCCTCCAACTCATCCAATGTGCTTTGTTTTGCCCCTGAAAGGACCCCCACCAAAAGTTTGCACATAAGGTGTTGATCTCCTTGCAAATTTGCTTAGGAAGACGGAAGCAGCTCATAGTATACGTGGGGATGGCCTGAGCGATGGATTTAATGAGGACAACTTTGCCAGCTTTTGAAAAGAAGTTTTCCTTCCAGCCTTGTAGTACCTTGGAAATTTTGTCCCTGATTCTCCAGAACAACTTGTTTTTGTCTTTGCTGTTTTGGGAGGGCATACCCAAATATTGGTCAAGGGAGGAAGTTTGTCTAATTCCAAGTTGGATGCTTAGAGCATCAGCCTCAGGGGGCTTCACATTTTTGCTTACTAAGAAAGCGGACTTTCCTAAATTGATAGTTTGTCCTGAGGCCAACTCGTAATCACTGAGAATTCTTTTGATGGTGTCACCTTCTTCTTTTGTAGCTTTGAAAAATAGTAAGCTATCATCAGCGAAAAAGAGATGGTTGATGGAAGGGCAGTGCTTATTGAGGCGAAAGCCGCTAAGATTAGATAGGGCTTCTTCCTTGTTTAGTAGAGCAGACAACCCAACACAAAGGAGAAAGAGATAGGCAGAGAGGAGGTCTCCTTGTCTTAAACCACGATTGAGAGTGAAGTTCTGGTGAGGATTTCCGTTGATTAAAACCGAATAATTAACCGTTTCAACACAACTCATTATCGTGTTGATCCAGTTGTGGTCAAAACCCATCTTTTCCATGACAAGTCTTAGAAATGACCACTCCACTGTGTCGTAGGCTTTGCTCATGTCCAGTTTAAGAGCGACCCAACCATCTTTGCCATTCCTTTTGCTTTTAAGACCATGAATGCATTCAAAGCCCAGAATGACATTGTCAGAAATTTGTCTATTCGGGATGAAAGCTGACTGGGTGGGGGAAATGATCGTATCAAGCAAGATCCTCAGCCTGTTGGCCTACATTTTTGCTATTAGCTTATATATTGTGTTACACAGGCTGATAGGTCTAAAGTCCCCCATCGAATTGGCTTTTTTTTTCTTAGGAATAAGTGCAATCCACGTTTTGTTGTAGATTCCCACATCCATCCCGTGGTTTAGGACATCAAGGCAAGCTTTAACCGTATCGTCGCCAACGATCTTCCAAAAGTGTTGATAGAATAGGGCGTGAGCCCCATCAGGCCCAGGAGCTTTAGTAGGGTGCATGCTCTTCAGAGCCATCTCAACTTCATCTCTGGAGTAGGGGCGAGTCAGGTTTCTGTTTTGCTCATCGGACACTCTGGTGGGAATGTTGTTGGCTAAGTTCTCCATGTGTTCCTTGTTGGGGAAGGTTGAGGTGAAAAGTTGTCTGAAGTAATCGCCTGCAACGACCCCCATATCGTCTTCCCTTACAACCCAAGTGCCAAGGGAATCAAAAAGGCCTTCAATTTTGTTCTTTTTCCTTCTGTGGAAGCTCTGGTGTGAAACCATTTGGTGTTTTGATCCCCCCAAGCCAGCCAGTCTTCCCTAGATCTCAGTTTCCAATATTTCTCCTCTTCTTCTAACAAAAGGTTAAGATCTTTTTCGGCTGACAAAATGATATCTTGGTTGGGGATTTGTTGATTTTCCAAAGTGGCTAGATCTTTGGCTTTCCTATCTATAGCTCCCTTGATTGAGCCTTTGAGCCTCTCGGTATTCCAAGCTTGTAACTGGCGGATACTATGGGACACTTTTTGATTGAGGAGATCTCTTCCTGTGTAATTCTTGTGCCAACAACTTTGAACAATGTCCGAGCACTTTCCAAAATTTGTCCAGCTAGCTTCAAATCTCAGCTTTCTTTGAGGGACATGTCTGGAAGGGGTAGGGGTGAGCTCTCTCCAAGCTGCGGTGATGCCCCGATGATCAGAATTGTGGTAGCTTAGGTGATCAACCCTCATATTACCAATCTTGTCAATCAAGGCCTTGTTGGCTAGGAATCTATCAAGCCTTTCCTTAATTGTATTGGTTTTTTCTTTTCCTCTTTTCCAGGTGAATTTGTCCCCTCTGAAGCCTGGATCAAGGAGCTGACATCTGTTAATGGCCTCCTCAAAGTTCCTAATTTGAGAGGTATTTCTTGTTTTCCCACCTTCCTTCTCCCTCCTATTGAGAATTTCATTGAAATCTCCTCCTACGAGCCAAGGGGAGTTATTTTGATCCTTTAGTCTCTCAAGAAGCTTCCATGACTGGTGCCTTTGTTGAGGGTCAGGGTGACCATAGAAGCCAGTGAATCTCCAGGACCAGTCCTGATTGATAGAAGCATCGATATGCCCCGTGGAGAAGGAGTTTATAGAGAGTTTCAGAGAACTCTTCCAAAAGAGCATAAGACCGCCGCTAGTCCCATTGCTAGGGACCCAAAAGCAATTTTCAAAGTCCAAGACAAACTTAAGCTTATGAACAAGATTGCCGCTGTTTTTCGTTTCCGAAAGGAAAACTAAAACGGGGTTATTAACACGCACCACATGCCGGAGGTAGCGGATCGTTCGAGGATTCCCCACCCCTCGAACGTTCCAGCAAAGTGTTTTCATGGCTTCCGGCGCGGCTGACTCGCAGCCGTCACCGATCTCTCAGTTTGAACTTCTGAATGGTCAGTACATTGCTTTTTGCTATGTAGTTCCATCTCCATTGGTTCAAGTTTGTGTTTCCCCCCGTGATGGTCTCGAACTGCTGTGATAACCCATTTGTACTGTGAGCATGTGTGTCTTTCCTTGCTATCCTTTTCCAGGTTTTAACATTTAGCTCTGCCATTTGTTTTCCTTTTCCCTGAGTATGTTCTATTTCTTGCTTTGTATGAATTGGCTGATATTGGTGAAGGATAGTGTTTCCTGAGGATTTTGTCTCTCTGTCTGAGGTAAGGGGTTTGACCTTTTCTCCTATGGGGTCTGTCATTTCAGTATCATTTGCAGCGTTGAAAGTTTCTTTTGTGGGTAGGAGTCGTTGAGGGCTTAGGGGAGTATCTTTTCCTATTGTACTGGTCTTTGCAGTTGGGGTTGAGGTCTTTTCTTCGATGTTCGTTTGGTGAGCGTTTTCCTCGAGGGTTAAGGATGGGGAATCTTCTGAAACATTTTGCTTGGGGAGGTTCAAATTTATGTCAGCCTTGCTTTCGTCCTCTCTGCTCCGCCCGCTACTGGGATCAACTTGGTACTCTTTTCTTGCTTCCATCGCTCTGCCTGTTCCCCTACCTCGTCCCCTGCCTCTGATAGGCCTTGGGGTTTCTTCTTCCTTCCCTCCTCTATTTATACTTTTGTTATAAGGTATTTCTCTCAGATTCTCGCTGAAAAGAAGTTCATCTTCCGAATCCTGGGCAAAAAGATCACAATCTTTGAAAACATGTCCTATTTTACCACATTTATAACAGAAGTCCGGTAGTTTTTCGTAGGTGGCCGGAATCCACACTTCTTCTGCCATGGAGCCAATTTTAACCATAGTGCCCCTGATCAGCGGCTTGTTGACATCAATTCTGACTTTGATTCTCAGGTTCAATCCTTCGCAGTTTCCTTGATCGTCGGAATCGACTTCTATGAATTCTCCTATCGCATTTCCGAGGACTTTGGCCCATTTCCTACAAAAAAAGATCAACGGTAAGTTATGTAAGTGGACCCAGAAATTTGCGTATTTGAACTCCCATTCTGACCCCCGACAGTTCCTTCTTGGTTCTTCGAACAGTAGGAGGGCTTTGTCAAAAATCCACGGTCCGTCCTCTGTAATCCTTTTTTTGTCCTTTGCGCTCCTAAAGTGGCAAAGGAAGGTGTTTAAGCCTCTGCTTTGTATTGACACCTTCCCTTCTAGGTTCCATATTCTTGGCATAATAGTTTTGAAGATATTGTTGATGATTGGTTTTGAAGACAAGGCTCTGCAAATGGAAGCATTTTGAAGATTTTTGTCAGCAGCTTTTAGGTCTTCGTCTCTTATGTCGATGATTTTTGCTTTTTCGTTTTCTGTGAGTTTCAATTTTTCCATTTGCTTGCTAAAATGTTCCGTGTCCATCCTCGCGACTGAGTGGGAAGAGGAAGACGCAAAGGACGACAGGAAGAGAAGGAGGAGAACTCCACCACGGTCACCAACGGACCCCTGGATCAACACTGAGGTTGCCAGTCGCCCATGGAAGCCAGACAAAAGAGCCGTTGGCGTCCAGAGCCCCACGACTTTAGAGTAAACTTAAAATTCAATCAACTTTATTAAAGTAAACTCGCAGAACCCAATTATTACAAAAACTTAAATACAAAACTGAATTGAAGAAATGAAATTAAAAAAAAAAATCAATAGCTAAAACAAAGTAGAACTCAACACTCTCTCACACATTTTTTTTTTTTTAGTACATCAATAATTGGAGGCGAGTGATTTAAACTCATGACCTCTTGATCATAAGTCTTTTTTAATATCAGTAGAACTCGAGACCTTCTCACACTCCATCTTTCAATTGAACTCACTCCAACCAATTTCAAACTGAAAGGGGTCTTCACAATTCAACGCCAATGTTATTAATGTTGAAAATCAGAGAAATTATCTCAAGAAAATACACGCACAGAATCTGAAAAGTCTTGATTTTTTTTTTGTTGTTGTCCCGTTTTTTCCATTTATGCCAAAATTGTAATTACAATCTAGTTGTAATTTTTCTCCAATTCTCAGATTTCTGCTTTTTACTCCAAAATTGCACTTGCATTTAAGTTACAATTTTCATCTTTTGCTAAATTGTCTTAGTCATAGAGTTTAAGGTTTCCTTCTTGAACAATGAACAATTATGGTCAAAATTCCAACTGAAATCGTGGAAACAAGATCATACAAAATTCCTCAATTTACGGTGATTTGCAAATTTCCTTTAAATTTCAGATCCTATGGAATTGCAATTCTACTGCAATCTTTAATTTCCTACACAAAAACATTAAGTAAGCACGATTTTTCATTTTCTTCTGCTTTTTTTCTACACTTAATTAATTAAAAAGGTTTCTAGCAACAATTTAATTCAACCCAACTTTTTATGTTAGCCTTTTTTTCTAATAACAATATAAAAATAATAAGAATAACTAAATATAAAGACTAAATAGTCCTCATAAATGAGAATTATCAATATGTCTATAGGGTTGTGAGCGAAGATCAAACTTTTTTCCCTTGAACGTGGGGTGAGTGAACAACTTCGTCAATGAACGCGTGGTGAGTGAAAACGTCGGACCGAAGAGGTATTTTTTTAAACAAAATTTTGGCAACTGGTATTTTTGAAACAACTCCGAAAACTCTAAGCCACACCAACCCTATCTACATGCCAAGCAACCTTCTTTTAAATTTTCAATAGTCCATGTAATTTTTTTGTGTGTGGTCTCCTAATGGTGAGGGCAATCTTGAACGTTTTTGAAAGGTCACAGGTATTTTTGAAATATTTTAAAGTTTAAGAGTATTATTGAAATGAGATTCATATTTCAGTGGTATTTTATGTTGATGCACAAATCCGGGTAGAGGGTATACATCTGATTTACAGGTGAGGCCAATAGTGAATTTGTATTCTTGGGGGAAAAAGATGACCTACAAAACAAAGACAACAAAACCGCACACTGGTGTGGTGCTTGCCACAACCACTCTCATGCTTAAGTCAAAGGGGTTTTTAGAGTGTACCAAGCTAGTCAGAAGGCTGAAATGAATTGAGTTACCTCTAATAGAGTCATACTGAGATATTTATAGGTGGGGCCTTTTCCCAATCCTAGTTGGATTAGGGTTTTAGAGATCAGTGGGTCCGATGGAAGGAAGAGAAGACGAAGTAAATCGATTGGATCGAATCGAGCTTGGTCGGGTCAGGTTGGTCCTGCTCAGGTTGAGTCAGTCGTCTGGTCTTAGCTCGTCTGCTCCATGTTCTCCTTTGGCCCGTCTTCATTATGGATCTCCAGATCTGACCCGTATTCGACTCAATTGTCTTCTGTAGTTGAGTTTTATCTTGTTGTCTCAATTTACCCATAACATTAAGCCTCCACTCCCATGTTGGGACTTGTTGTTTAGCTTAATTTTAGTATGGACACTCAAAGCCTAATTTGGGAGTAATGAGCTTGTAAAGATTTCCTTGAGGAATAATATTTAACCCAAGTACAAAGCGCCCCCTGTATTTCTTGAATTTTAGTTTTGGAAGCACCTATCAAACCCTTTGGATTGATTTTTTGATTTTCCAATATTTATAAAAATAGGGTTGGGGTGGTCTGCATACCTGATTTTGGGAGTAACCTATCAAGCCCACTGGGCTAATTTTGTGGTTTTTCAAAATTTTAGAAGAATAAGGTTAGGGGTGGTCCCCATACTCGATTTTGGGAATGACCTATCAAACCCTTTGGGTTGATTTTGTGGCTTTCCTAAATTTACCAATATTCTAGGGTGGACCCCAAAATAAATTATGACCAATGAAACTTGTCCCAACGTTTGTGTCATGTCTGAACCAATTAACCTAACCCCTTTTGATGGTCCAATTAACCACCTCTAAGATTTACTTTTCTCCGCAATTAAGCGGAGTTCTGCAAAGTTAAGCCATCACGAGGCTCCTCAAATTTTTTGGCTGCCTAGAGTCGCCAATTAACCCCTATAGGGATCAATCAACTCTCCCGACGTTCTTTTCCAGACCGTAGTGAGGAGTTTCGTGTGTTCCATGCTTCTATTGCATGGTTTAATCTTAGGGTGGACCCCAAAATAAATTTTGACGATCGAGACTTGTCCTAGTGTTTGTGTCATGTTTGGACTAATTAATCTGGTCTCTTTTGAGGGTCCAATTAACCACTTCCATGAAAGAGTCTATATTAAGAAAACGGAAGCAATTTCAGATCTTGAACACTCTAAGTTGATCAATTTTACAAAATAAAAAGCATGCTCAAATCTGGAAAAACAGAGAATAAGAACTCATACCTTTGTAGCTCAAAATTCTCCTAATCCGTGGGCAATTGCTTGTTACAAACACTTTGTAGACAACCTCTAGTGTCTTCCCTACTATCCTCAGGCCTTAGAATGAATTGTGGGATCCAAAGTTGAGAGAATTTGGAAGGAGAGTGACAAATGATCAAAACAGAGAATAATCTGAATTTTCTGCAAAATTCCATTTATCCTTTTCAATTCATGTTCAACTGGTGAGAACTTTACTACGTGGAAGTCCAACTTGAATATGATTCTTGTTGTTGACGACCTACGGTTTGTACTGACTGAGGATTGTCCTCAGGTCCTTGCTCGAAACTCTCCTCAATCTGTTAAGGAGGCGTACGACCGCTGGATCAAGGCCAATGATAAGGTCAAGGTCTACATTTTGGCTAGTGTTTCTAAAGTTCTAGCCAAAAAGCACGAGGACATGGTCTCAACTCGCGAGATCATGAGTTCGTTGCAGGATATGTTTGGACAACCGTCTAGACAGCTTCGACACGAATCCCTCAAATACGTTTATAACTCCCGTATGAATGAGGGATCATCAGTGAGAGAACACGTTCTCGATCTGATGGTCCACTTCAACGTGGCTGAGATAACGGAGCGGTCATTGACGAGCAAAGTCAGGTCTCGTTCATCCTGGAATCTCTTCCGAAGAGTTTCTTGCAATTCCACAGCAATGCGGTGATTGAACAAGATAGAGTATAACCTGACTACTCTCCTTAATGAACTACAAACTTTCCAGTCTCTTATGAAGAATAATGGACAGGCTGATGGAGAGGCAAATCTGTTTGCCCATTCCAGAAGGTTCCAAAAGTGTTCAACCTCTAGGACTAAGTCCTATGGTTCATTTTCTGGGCTTAAGAAGACCCAAAAGAAGAAGATAGGAGGGAAAGGGAAGGCACCTGCTGCTGACAAAGGCAAGGGAAAAGCCAAGGTTGCAGATAAAGGAAAGTGTTTCCACTGCAACGTGGATGGGCACTGGAAGCGAAACTACCCGAAATACCTTGCTGAGCTCAAAGAGAAGAAAGGTAAATTAGATTTACTTGTTCTTGAAACCTGTTTAGTGAAAAATGATGATTTTACCTGGATACTTGATTCAGGAGCCACTAATCACGTTTGTTCTTCATTTCAGGAAACTAGTTCCTCAAGGAGCTCGAAGAGGTGAGATGACGCTCGTGGTCGGAACGAGACGCGTCGTCTCACACTCGTGCAAGGTGAGATGCCAAGTCGCTTTTTTTGGAGATAGATTTATTTTATTAAAAAATCTGTATATAGTTCTTAAGATTAAGAGGAACTTAATTTCTATCTCTTGTTTAATAGAACTTGGTTATTATATTTCCTTTTCTTTGAATGAAGCGTTCACTTTAAAAGAAGGTGTCAATATTTGTTCTACTAAATTGAAAAACGGCTTGTATGTACTTAAACCGAATTAAACTAAAACAATTTTAAATCATGAGATGTTTAAAAATGCTAATACTCAAAGTAAAAGGCAAAGAATTTCTCCAAATAATAATACTTATCTATGGTATCAAGACTTGGTCATATTAATCTCAACCAGATTGAGAGACTTTCTAAGAATGGACTTCTAAATAAGTTAGAAGTTGATTCTTTACCTACTTGCGAATCTTGCTTGGAAGGTAAAATGACCAAGCGCCCTTTTACTGGAAAAGGTTACAGAGCCATAGAGCCCTTAGAACTTGTACATTCGGATCTTTGTGGTCCGGTGAATGTTAAAGCTCGAGGAGGGTACGAATATTTCATCTCTTTCATAGATGATTATTCGAGGTATGGTTATCTATATCTAATGCATCACAAGTCTAAGCTACAGTTGAACCAACAAGAGTTGTTCATCAAGAGTTGATGGAAGAGCCAACACCTCAAGTCAGCCTCGTCCTTTTCAATCGTTAGGAATGCCTCGACGCAGTGAGAGGGTTGTTTCCCAACCTGACCTCTACTTGGGTTTAGCTGAAACTCAAGTCGTCATACCTGATGACAGCGTACAAGATCCATTGTCTTATAAACAGGCAATGAATGACGTAGACAAAGACCAATAGATCAAAGCCATGGACCTTGAAATGGAGTCAATGGACTTCAATTCAGTATGAGAACTTGTAGACCAACCTGAAGGGGTTAGACCCATAGGGAGTAAATGGTGATTGAGATCTGATCTCCTTGAGCAGCGGAAACGTGATTGGGATCGTTAATTTGCTTGAATGTTTTGCTAAAAACAAAAACAAGTACATTGACCCAAAAATACAGAACATGCATGAATTTCTAATCCTATTAGACATGGATAATAGCATACATGCAAACATGCTGCAAGTTTAACAATTAAACTAAAGGGAAGAAAAAGAATACCTTTGTAGTTTTTAATTCTCCAAAGACAAAGAACTCCTTGCTCCTAGCTTTTCAAAGAATACAACAGAACTTCTCTGCTTTTTCTCCAAGAAAGACACTACCAATTGGATCACCTCCTATATCTCTGAGTTCTTAAATCTACCTTGGTGGGAAGGTTTCCAACAATTGGAAGAAGAAGGAAATGAGAATGTGAGAGTGAGAGAGAGAGCAATTCTCCAATCGCTTGTGCAATTCTGTTGATCGACCGATAGTTCTCACACCCCTTCTCCCTGTTAAGCTATCGATTGGGAGAAGGAAGGGGATAGTGGAGAACGTGTCTGAGTGACACGTTCCTTCATTTATTATTATTAAAATAATAATAATAATAATATAATATATTATAATTTAATCAAATTTAATTATTCATTTAAATCATATTTAAATAATACAAATTAAATATCATATATTTAATTTGGATTAAATCTCATTTAATCATATTTCTCCTTTAACCTATAGTTTTAATGTACATCCAGTGCACATTAAATTTTAACCTATAGTTTTCAAAAGTGAATCACATTCATATTTAATATAATATTTGAACTCTTTCAAATATTCAATTCTCTCACATAATTTAATATGAATCATAATCACATTAAATTTATAACATATAGTTCCAAAACTATATATCATATTCACATCCAATCCCACATCTGCATTCTTCTCACTACAGATATATTTCTGTGTCAACGGATATCGACCAATAACAACAAGTCAATCCTTCACGAATGTTCGTAACACCAGCTGGGTCAAATTACCGTTTTACCCCTGGGTTACATCTTGTGCCTTAAGTACCAGTGCTCCTCTAATGAACAATTTGTTTGTGGTCCTACCAACAAACAGAGTCCCTCTCGGGCCAATGAGAGGGTCGGGCCCTTTATTCAAGTCCCGGAGACACCACTTAAGGGAACATTCCTCTACTTACCCTAGTAAGCGGGAAGGAGTGAATTTTATCTTGCTAAGTTAAGTTCTCAGCCGCTCACTGGGTCTTGTCCCCAAGAAGGTAGGCATATTGAGTCGGCGAATCTGGCCACTCTCACCCATACTAGTCAAAGGACAATCCCTCGCAAACAGGAGTTCGTAACCTGCTCAGGATTGAGATCAAGTTGCCTAGGTCATCCTAGTGAAATAGAAACCTAACTAGTCAACGGAGTTACAGCTAGAGGTCATCCTAGTGGTCCGGCTTATGTAATCTCATTACATAGGATATCCCCACTCACATGTCATCTACACGAACACGTTAGGATCACAGTGTTTGTATCAAATACAAAGTGGGCCACACCCATAGTTTTACCAGGGTAAGGTACCCAAACCTTATCCACTAACTATAGACCCTTTAGGTTGTATCTCGAACCGAGATCCTTTTTATGTACATTACATTCAGTTAAAGATTCATTTAACAGCCTTGGATGTTTAGTTTATTGGATTTAGGGTTCAAATAAAGGCAAACTCGTAGATAACGAACAATAACACTTTATTGAAATAATAACACTTTATTACATTAATTAGAACATAATGACAAACTACGAGTTTTAGGGCATAAATCCCAACAAATGGATCTATAAGAGAAAGAGAGATGCAGTCGGAAAGGTATAGACCTTTAAGGCTAGACTTGTAGCAAAGGGTTTTACCCAAAGAGAAGGAGTTGATTATTAAGAAACTTTTTTCCCTGTTGCTATGCTGAAGTCTATAAGGATACTCTTGTCCATAGCCGCGTTTTATGATTATGAAATTTGGCAAATGGACGTAAAGACTGTCTTTTTGAATGGTAATCTTGACGAGAGTATCTATATGTCTCAGCCCGAGGGGTTCATAACCCAAGGTCAGGAGCAAAAAGTTTGCAAGCTCAATCGATCCATATATGGGTTGAAACAAGCATCCAGATCTTGGAATATAAGATTTGATACTGCGATCAAGTCTTATGGGTTTGACCAAAACGTTGATGAGCCTTTTGTTTACAAAAGTATCATCAACGACAAAGTAGCTTTCTTAGTACTTTATGTGGATGATATCCTACTCATTGGGAATGATGTAAGATACCTTACTGACATAAAAAATTGGCTGGCGACCCAATTCCAAATCAAAGATTTGGGAGAGGCGCAATATGTTCTTGGGATTCAGATCTTTAGGAATCGCAAGAACAGAACGCTAGCACTGTCTCAAGCGTTTTCTAACGACAAAATGTTGTACCGATATTCGATGCAGAATTCCAAGAGGGGCTTGTTGCCCTTCAGGCATGGAGTTCATCTGTCTAAGAAACAGTGTCCTAAGACACCTCAAGAAGTTGAGGATATGAGACATATTTCCTATGCCTCTGCAGTAGGTAGCTTAATGTATGCTATGTTGTGCACGAGGCCAAACATTTGTTATGCAGTGGGAATAGTCAGTAGGTACCAGTCCAATCCAGGGTTAGACCACTGGACAACAGCTAAAAATATCCTCAAGTATCTTAGGAGAACGAGGGACTATACGCTTGTGTATGGGACTGAGGATTTGATCTATACTTGATACACTGATTCTGATTTTCAGACCGATAAGGATTCTCAGAAATGCACATCGGGATCAGTTTCACCCTTAAAGAGGGAGCTATAGTATGGCGAAGCATCAAGCAAGGATGTATCGCCGACTCCACTCAGTGGAGGTCGAGTATGTCGTCGCCAGGAAGCGGTAAGGAGGTTGTTTGGCTAAGGAAATTCCTTACTGATTTGGAAGTCGTTCCAAATATGGAATTTCCCATCACCTTATACTGTGACAACAGTGGTGCGGTAGCCAATTCGAAGGAACCTCGCAACCATAAGCGAGGAAAGCACATCGAAAGGAAGTATCACCTGATACGAGAAATAGTGCAACGAGGAGATGTGACAGTCACGAAGATCGCTTCGGAGCACAATATTGTTGATCCGTTTACAAAGACTCTCACGGCTAAAGTGTTCGAGGGTCATCTGGAAAGTCTGGATCTACGAGATATGTACATAGGCTAATCTATGGCAAGTGGGAGATATGTAATGGGGAATATGGATGCCCTAGTTTATTGTATTTCTATCTCTGTAACCACTGTTTTAGATTATGATGTACCCCACTAGAGTTTTAGTTCAAGTGGGAGTTTGTTGGGGTTTGTGCCCTAAAACTCGTAGTTTGTATTTCTGTTTTAATTATTTGTAATAAATCGTAATTACTTCAATAAAGCGTTATTGTTCTTTGTCTATAATATTGCCTTTGCTTTAAACCCTGAACCCAATAAACTAAACATCCAAGGTTGTTAAATGAATCTTTCACTGAATGTAGTGTACATATAAAGGATCTCGGTTCGAGATACAACCTAAAGGGTCTATAGTTAGGGGATAAGGTTTGGGTACCTTACCCTGGTAAAACTATGGATGTGGCCCACTTTGTATTTGATACAAACACTGTGATCCTAACGTGTTCGTGTAGATGACATGTGAGTGAGGATTACATGCAAACATGCTACAAGTTTAACAATTAAACTAATAAAGAGATAAATGGATTATCTTTGTAGAATTTTCTCAGCAACTCCTTCCACCACGATAAACAGCAACACAGAAGAACTTCTCTGTTTTTCTCCAAGAAGGACACTACCAACAGGAGAACCTCCTATGTCTCTAAGTTCAACTTAGATCTTCCTTTGTGGGAAGGATCCAACAATTGGAGAGAAGTTTTTGGGAATATGAGCGTTTGAGAGACAGAGAATTATTCAGTCAGAAATTCAACCGATAGATTGATCGATTAGCCTGATACATCAACCCCCTTCTCCCTGTTAAACTATCGATAGGGAGAACAAGGGGGTAGTGGGAACGTGTCTGGATGACACGCTCCCTTATTTTATTATTAAAATAATAATAATAATAAAATAATAATAATTAAATCAAATTTAATTATTAATTTAAATCATATTTAAATAAATCAAATTAAATATCATATATTTAATTTTGATTAAATCTCATTTAATCATATTACCCCTTTGACCTATAGTTTTAATGTACATCTTATGCACATTAAATTTTATCCTATAGTTTTCAAATATGAATCACATTCATACTTGAATTCAATATTTGAACTCTTTCAAATATTTTAATTCTCTCACAAAATTTAATATGAATCATATCAACATTAAATTTATAATATATAGTTCTAAAACTATATATTATATCGTATCAATATACATTAAGTTTATTCCTTAATGAATTTGAACATTTCAAATTCTAATGATCTAAGAACCCTTTACGAGCTAGAAGATGGACCTAATTGACCTACAGATCAGAAGCTCAAACGATACAGGAACAATTCTTAACAGCAACTCCTTGCTTCAGGAATTCAGCAACACAGGAACAATTCTAAGTTCTTTTCTTCCAACAGGACACCAACCATACAGAAAACTTCATATCCTTTAAATCCTTAGATCACCCTAGGTGGGAAGGGTTCCAACAATTGGTGAATAGGGAATTTTGAGAGAGAATGTCAGAGAGAGAGTTCTTGCAGAGAGAAATGCTTTGAGAAAATCACTTCTCGATCAATCTCTTCTCACCAGGAGAAGAAGCCTCAAGTAAAGGGATCACTTCCCCAACTCCCTATCGATGGGGAGTTAGAGGGAAGTGGGAACGTGTCCTCCTGACACGTTCCCATTAATTTAATAATAATATTAGATTAATAATAATTAATCTAATTAATTTATTAATTAAATCATATTTAATTAATTAAAATTAAATATCTTATATTTAATTTAAATTAAATCACATTTAATCAATTATCCCTCTATCCTATAGTTTTAATGCACATCTAATGCACATTAAATTTAACCTATAGTTTTCAGATATGAATCACATTCACATTTGAATTTAAATATTTAATTCTCTCATATAATTTAATATGAATCATATCCATATTAAATTTATAATATATATCCAAGACTATATATTATATCGTATCTATATACATTAAGTTTATTCCCTTATGAATTTGAACGTTTCAAATTCAAATGATCTAAGTGTTGGGTTTTGTGCCCTAAAACTCGTAGTTTGTAATTATGTTCTAATTATTGTAATAAAGTGTTATTATTTCAATAAAGTGTTATTGTTCGTTATCTACGAGTTTGCCTTTATTTAAACCCTAAATCCAATAAACTAAACATCCAAGGCTGTTAAATGAATCTCTAACTGAATGTAATGTACATAAAAAGGATCTCGGTTTGAGATACAGCCTAAAGGGTCTATAGTTAGGGGATAAGGTTTGGGTACCTTACCCTGATTAAACTATGGATGTGGCGCACTTTGCATTTGATGCAAATACAGTGATCCTAACGTGTTCGTGTAGATGACATGTGAGTGGGGATATCCTATATAATGAAATTACATAAGACCGGACCACGAAATAGTAACCTCTAGCTGTAACTCCGTTGACTAGTTAGGTTTATATTTCACTAGGATGACCTAGGCAACTTGATCTCAATCCTAAGCAGGTTACAAACTCCTATTCGCGAGGGATTGTCCTTTGACTAATATGGGTGAGAGTGGCCAGATTCGCCGACTTAATATGCCTACCTTCTTGGGGACAAGACCAAGTGAATACCGGGAACTTAACTTAGCAAGATGGAATTCACTCCTTCCCGCCTACTAGGGTAAGTAGAGGAATGTTCCCTTAAGTGGTGTCTCCGGGACTTGAACAAAGGGTCTGACCCTCTCATTGGCCCAAGAGGGACTCTGTTTTTTGGTAGGACCACAAACAAATTGTTCATTAGAGAAGCACTGGTACTTAAGGTACAAGATGTAACCCAGGGGTAAAATGGTAATTTGACCCAGCTGGTGTTACGAACATTCGTGAAGGATTGACTTGTTGTTATTGGTCAATATCCATGGACACAGAAATATATCTGCAGTGAGAAGAGTGCAGCTGTGGGACTTTAGTGGAGTGTTCCCACAGTTAACGAATGTTGATTGGGAGGTTAATCAGATTAACCGAGCAATCTCGTATCGTTGGAGCTTCTGATCTGTAGGTCCATTAGGTCCACCTTCTAGCTCGTAAAGGGTTCTTAAATCATTTGAATTTGAAATGTTCAAATTCACTAGGGAATATATTTATAGTATATAGATACAATATAATATATAGTTTTGGAACTATATATTATAAATTTAATGTGAATATGATTCATATTAAATTATATGAGAGAATTGAATATTTGAAAGAGTTCAAATATTATATTAAATGTGAATGTGATTCACATTTGAAAACTATAGGTTAAAATTTAATATGCACTGGATGTACATTAAAACTATAGGTTAATGATTAAATGTGATTTAATCATATACATATAATCTATTTGAAATATAAGATATTCAAATTAATTAATTGAGAATTAATTAATTATTTAAATAGGTTATATATGTTTTTTAATTAACTATTTAATTAATTAAAAGAGGGGAACGTGTAGATGACACGTTCCCCACTCACCAGTTTCTTCTCCACTCCCTATCGTTAAGTGTAGGGAGTTGGAAGAAGCAGGTGATCGATTGATCATTCAAGCAATTTGGGAAAATTGTTGTAAAAACTCTCTCTCACTCCCCAATTCCCTTCATCTTCCAAAAGTTGGAATCCTTCCCACCAAGGAGGATCTAAGCATTCAGAGATATAGGAGGTGATCTCTGGTGGTTGTGTTCTTGCTGGAAGAAAACAGAGAAGTCCCTGTACAATTGATTTGTTGTACAACCTTTGGAGCAACAAGTTGCTGGAGAAAGTCTACAAAGATATCCCTATCTTTTATTAGTTTAATTGTTAAACTTCTATCATGTTTGCATATACTACTCCATGTTTTAATTAGATTAAATGATGTATGCTTGTTCTGTATTTTGTCAATGTACTGGTTTTTGTTTCAACCTAAACAATCAAGCAATTACGATTCCAAACCACGTTTCCACTGCTCAAGGAGATCTGATCTCCATCAGGATTAGGAGAATTTTGAGCTACAAAGTTATAAGTTCTTATTCTCTGTTTTTCCAGATTTGAGCATGCTTTTTATTTTGTAAAATAGATCAACTTAGAGTGTTCAAGATCCAATTGCTTCCGCTTTCTTAATATAGACTCTTTCAATTGGTATCAGAGCAATTTTAAGCACTCTATTTGATCTATTTTGAGCTGGGTGTTTTTTGAAATACAATTTTTCTGGGCGTCTAAAGTGTTCTTCTGGTTTTGACATTTAAATTGAGCATCAATTCGTACTTTATTTTCAAATTTCTCAAGTGTGTTTGAGCAATAATATGTGAAGAAGAGTCTGTAAAAGTGTCGGGTCGATCGGAGTTCCGAAAGGCCTTCAATTTGAAGAGAGAAGCTCGAAAGGTCAAGAAAACTGGAAACAGAGCAACTTGTTGTTTTAATTTTCTACTTCAGCTACAGTAATTTTACAAAGGCACGCGCGACTTTTTGTTTTTCAAATTGAAGAGGGATAGTGACGTCAGCATGAGGTCAGCAACCCTGTTTCAGTTGACTTTGACTGGTTCAAGTGTTTTTAGACCGGTTTAGCCTATTTTCGATCCGGTTGGGTCTTTTTAGACCGGTTCTGACTAATTCGAGGCCGATTATGCTTTTTTGGAGGTCCGTTTCGCCATTTGGAGGTCTGGTTCATTCTTTTACAGCCTAGTTCAACCTTTTGAAGGTCTGATTCACACATTTGCAAGCTGGTTCGACTCAAATTCGAAGTGTTTGAAGTGCTTAGATATTAATCCTAGATTATTATTGTAATTAATATAGTTGTTTGCTTGTATTAGATGCCAAAACCAGTCCACCTTAGTGTGTTTAATTAATTATGCATTGTGAATGTATGTTTTAATTAAATTCCATGATTGTATGTGCATAAAATATGCCATATAGATTTTAAAATCCCACCATAGGAAGCATGCTCCATGCATTGAAAGTATGTTAGGAGTGTTATAATATATAGTATGCATGAATTGGGGTTTCACAAGAATTAATATAAATTTTATATTAATTTGTGAAACCAATATTATATGTTTTAATTATAATTAATATAAGGGTTATAATAATTAAAAATTAAACATATAATTGTTCTGCATTTATTCATGTGATGGATTTGTTATAAATGTATGTTTATTCATGTGATGAATGATCAAACACTTTATAACATAGAAATGCATGTAACTTAAGGTTAATTAATTAGTTTTAAAATGGTTTTAGAACTGGAATTAATTAGACCTTAGGTTATCTAGTTCTAATAAGATTAAAATTAGGCAACCAATAATTTATAAACTACGATTAAAGAGGGATTATGTCTAAGGAAGGTTCTGACTAGGTTGAGGTACTTAAGCTGACATAAACGGAACACCCCTACCTGGGAACCAACTTGGGAGTGAATTTAACCAGAGGTTTATAAATTATTTTTCGTGAGTGGCGTTTATTAAAATTAATAAATTAAACTCATAAACCTAGGTTTATTAAAAGGTTAATAGACTTAAGTAATTGAAGTATAATAGTTATATTGGTAGACTTAGGTCATATTTTTTTAACCGAAATATGCCTAAGTAAAAGTATACCCAAACTGTTTAAAATACTTAGTGGGAGTGAAAAGTTATATATGATATATCAATTTCCTCTTACGCTCTTCGCGAAGATTCACACCGTGAGATTTATGCTCAACCTCATGATGTCAATAGGGCATCCCCATTCGGATGGTGTTTGCATAAATCAAGAGTAAGGTGAATGGAGAAAGTATTTATAGTAAGTGGGAGAAGGAAGTGTGTCAACACATCCTATGGTCTCCTCCATTAGGTTGGATCGTGATATTCCCATGTTGTGCTGCGCAGTTACTCGTAGTAGCACCATCCATTCTGGAGGATGTAACATGGGATTCAGAACAACTCAAACTCCATAAATGGATAGGGTCTCTTAGGTCCATTCCCATCTTTGACTTTCCAATTCAAGTAGCATTGTTGGGACCGACCTCCGAGGTCTAAAATGGCGGGTCACACTTACGAGAATTACTAAGTGTTAGTGAATTATTGACCAAAGTAGCGAGAACTAGAATGTGATACGAATAAGAGTTATTCCGAGATTAGCATTTAGTCAAGAATGTATTGGTTCGGTGAAGGAGTGATTGATCGCCTCTCAGAATGCACCGCTCGACTCATCAAGTATCGTTGTAAAAACAATAATGAGATTTTGGGTACATTATTACTTTTGCTAAATTCTTAATTGGATGCATGTTATGGGCTAAAAGCAATTCACTAATAGAATATGTTCTATTTTCAGCATGTCAAGCTCTTTTATTCAATTACTCGCGCTTCGACAAACTTAACTGGCGATAACTTTGGAACTTGGAAATCAAACTTGAATACGATTCTCGTGATTGATGATCTAAGGTTCGTCTTGACGGAGGAATGTCCTCCCTCTCCCAGCTCGTCTGCAACCCGACTAGTTCGGGATGCATTTGACAAATGGACTAGGGCTAATGATAAGGCCCGAGTCTACATCTTAGCCAACATATATCGATGTGTTGTCTAAGAAACATGAGGCATGATCACCGCAAGCGAGATCATGGGATCATTATAGGCCATGTTTGGACAACCGCCCTCGTCGATCCGTTATGATGCTCTCAAGTACGTTTACAACTCCCGAATGAAGGAGGGAACTTCTGTTAGAGAGCATGTCCTTAATATGATGGTCCACTTTGATGGAGATCGGATCTCCTTGAGCAGCGAAAACGTGTTTGGAATCGTAATTTGCAAGTTTTGTTTTGCTTGAAATGCAAAAAATCCGTACATTGAAAAACAGAACAAGCATGCAAATTCTAATCTAATTAGACATGGATTAATTGCATACAAACATGCTAAAATTTAACCATTAAAATCAGTAAGGAATTTCCTTAGCCAAACAACCTCCTTAGCTGCTTCACAAGCAACGACATACTCAGCCTCCATCATGGAGTCAGCGATGCATCCTTTCTTGATGCTTGGCCATACTATTGCTCCCCCGTTAAGGGTG
The DNA here is from genome assembly GCA_036507285.1 of Trichosanthes cucumerina. Lineage (NCBI taxonomy): Eukaryota > Viridiplantae > Streptophyta > Magnoliopsida > Cucurbitales > Cucurbitaceae > Trichosanthes > Trichosanthes cucumerina. Next base: position 77,232,136 of record CM071836.1, read on the forward strand.
AAAACTGATCCCGATGTGGATTTTCGAGAATCGTTATCGGTCTGTAAATCAGAATCAGTGTATCCAGTAAGGATCAAATCCTTAGTTCCATACACAAGCATATAGTCCCTCGTTTTCCTAAGATACTTGGGGATATTTTTAACTGCTGTCAAGTGGTCTAACCATGGATTGGATGGTATTTCACCGACTATTCCCAATCGCATAACAAATGTCCGCCCGTGCACAACATAGCATACATTAAGCTACCTATCGCAGAGGCATAGGGAATACGCCTCATATCCTCAACTTCTTGAGGTGTCTTAGGACATTGTTCCTTAGACAGATGAACTCCATGCCTGAAGGGTAATAAGTTCCTCTTGAAATTCTGCATCGAATATCGGGACAACATTTTGTCGATATTAGACGCTTGAGACAGAGCTAGCGTTCTGTTCTTGCGATTCTTGAAAGTCTAAATCCCCAAGAACATATTGCACCTCTCCCAAATCTTTCATTTGGAATTGGGTGGCTGCTCGATTAATCTCATTAACCTCCCAATCAATATTCGTTAACTACAGGAACACGCCACTAAAGTCCGCAGCTGCACTCTTCTCACTGCAGATATATTTCTGTGTCCACGGATATTGACCAATAATAGCAAGTCAATCCTTCACGAATGTTCGTAACACCAGCTGGGTCAAATTACCGTTTTACCCCTGGTTTACATATTGTGCCTTAAGTACCAGTGCTCCTCTAATGAACAATTTGTTTGTGGTCCTACCAAAAAACAGAGTCCCTCTCAGGCTAATGAGAGGATCGGACCCTTTGTTCAAGTCCCGGAGACACCACTTAAGGGAACATTCCTCTACTTACCCTTGTAGGCGTGAAGGAGTAAATTCCATATCGCTAAGTTAAGTTCCCAGCCACTCATTCGGTCTTGTCCCCAAGAAGGTAGGCATATTGAGTCGGCGAATCTGGAAACTCTCACCCATACTAGTCAAAGGATAATCCCTCGCGAATAGGAGTTCGTAACCTGCTCAGGATTGAGATCAAGTTGCCTAGGTCATCCTAGTGAAATAGAAACCTAACTAGTCAATGGAGTTACAACTAGAGGTTACTATTTCGTGGTCCGATCTTATGTAATCTCATTACATAAGATATCCCCACTCACATGTCATCTACACGAACACGTTAGGATCACAGTGTTTGTATCAAATACAAAGTGGGTCACACCCATAGTTTTACCAGGGTAAGGTACCCAAACCTTATCCCCTAACTATAGACCCTTTAAGCTGTATCTTGAACCGAGATCCTTTATATGTACACTACATTCAGTTAAAGATTCATATAACAACCTTGGATGTTTAGTTTATTGGATTTAGGGTTTAAATAAAGGCAAACTCGTAGATAACGAACAATAACTCTTTATTGAAATAATAACACTTTATTACATTAATTAGAACATAATTACAAACTACGAGTTTTAGGGCACAAAACCCAACACTTAGATCATTTGAATTTGAAACGTTCAAATTCATAAGGGAATAAACTTAATGTATATAGATACGATATAATATATAGTCTTGGATATATATTATAAATTTAATATGGATATGATTCATATTAAATTATATGAGAGAATTAAATATTTAAATTCAAATGTGAATGTGATTCATATCTGAAAACTATAGGTTAAATTTAATGTGCATTAGATGTGCATTAAAACTATAGGATAGAGGGATAATTGATTAAATGTGATTTAATCTAAATTAAATATAAGATATTTAATTTTAATTAATTAAATATGATTTAATTAATAAATTACTTAGATTAATTATTATTAATCTAATATTATTATTAAATTAATGGGAACGTGTCAGGAGGACACGTTCCCACTTCCCTCTAACTCCCCATCGATAGGGAGTGGGGGAAATGATCCCTTTACTTGAGGCTTCTTCTCCTGGTGAGAAGAGATTGATCGAGAAGTGATTTTCTCAGAGCAGTTCTCTCTGCAAGAACTCTCTCTCTGACATTCTCTCTCAAAATTCCCTATTCACCAATTGTTGGAACCCTTCCCACCTAGGGTGATCTAAGGATTTAGAGGATATGAAGTTTTCTGTATGGTTGGTGTCCTGTTGGAAGAAAAGAACAGAGAATTGTTCCTGTGTTGCTGAATTCCTGAAGCAAGGAGTTGCTGTTAAGATTCTACAAAGGTAATTTCCTCTTTAGTTTAATGGTTAAATTTTAGCATGTTTGTATGCAATTAATCCATGTCTAATTAGATTAGAATTTGCATGCTTGTTCTGTTTTTCAATGTACGGATTTTTTGCATTTCAAGCAAAACAAAACTTGCAAATTACGATTCCAAACACGTTTTCGCTGCTCAAGGAGATCCGATCTCCATCAAAGTGGACCATCATATTAAGGACATGCTCCCTAACAGAAGTTCCCTCCTTCATTCGGGAGTTGTAAACGTACTTGAGAGCATCATAACGGACTGACGAAGACGGTTGTCCAAACATGGCCTATAATGATCCCATGATCTTCTTTGCGGTGATCATGCCCTCATGTTTCTTAGACAACACATCAGATATGTTGGCTAAGATGTAAACTCGGGCCTTATCATTAGCCCTAGTCCATTTGTCAAATGCATCCCGAACTAGTCGGGTTGCAGACGAGCTGGGAGAGGGAGGACATTCCTCCGTCAAGACGATCCTTAGATCATCAATCACGAGAATCGTATTCAAGTTTAATTTCCAAGTTCCAAAGTTATCGTCGTTAAGTTTGTCGAAGGCGAGTAATTGAATAAAAGAGCTTGACATGCTGAAAATAGAACATATTCTATTAGTGAATTGCTTTTAGCCCATAACATGCATCCAATTAAGAATTTAGCAAAAGTAATAATGTACCCATAATCTCATTATTGTTTTTACAACGATACTTCAGTGAGTCAGAGCAGCCGCTACCGAGGGGCAGTCAATCACTCCTTCACCGAACCAATACATTCTTGACTAAATATTAATACTGGAATAACTCTTATTCGTATCACATTCTAGTTCTCGCTACTTTGGTCAATAATTCACTAACACTTAGTAATTCTCGTAAGTGTGACCCGCCATTTTTAGACCTCAGAGGTCGGTCCCAACAATGCTACTGAATTGGAAAGTCAAAGATGGGAATGGACCTAAGAGACCCTATCCATTTATGGAGTTTGAGTTGTTCTGAATCCCATGTTACATCCCTCCGAATGGATGGTGCTACTACGAGTAACCTGCAGGCACAACATGGGAATATCACGATCCAACCTAATGGAGGAGACCATAGGATGTGTTGACACACTTCCTTCTCCCACTTACTATAAATACTTTCTCCATTCACCTTACTCTTGATTTATGCAAACACCATCCGAATGGGGATGCCCTATTGACATCATGAGGTTGAGCATAAATCTCACGGTGTGAATCTTCGCGGAGAGCGTAAGAGGAAATTGATATATCATATATAACTTTTCACTCCCACTAAGTATTTTAAACAGTTTGGGTATACTTTTACTTAGGCATATTTCGGCTAAAAAAATATGACCTAAGTCTACCAATATAACTATTATACTTGAATTACTTAAGTCTATTAACCTTTTAATAAACCTAGGTTTATGAGTTTAATTTATTAATTTTAATAAACACCACTCACTTAAAAATAATTTATAAACCTCTCAGTTAAATTCACTCCCTGTTGGTTCCTGTGTAGGGTGTTCCGTTTATGTCAGCTTAAGTACCTCAACCTAGTCAGAACCTTCCTTAGACATAATCCCTCTTTAATCGTAGTTTGTAAATTATTGGTTGCCTAATTCTAATCTTATTAGAACTAGATAACCTAAGGTCTAATTAATTCCAGTTCTAAAACCATTTTAAAACTAATTAATTAACCTTAAGTTACATGCATTTCTATGTTATAAAGTGTTTGATCATTCATCACATGAATAAACATACATTTATAACAAATCCATCACATGAATAAATGCAGAACAATTATATGTTTAATTTTTAATTATTATAACCCTTATATTAATTATAATTAAAACATATAATATTGGTTTCACAAATTAATATAAAATTTATATTAATTCTTGTGAAACCCCAATTCATGCATACTATATATTATAACACTCCTAACATACTTTCAATGCATGGAGCATGCTTCCTATGGTGGGATTTTTAAAATCAGATGGCATATTTTATGCACATACAATCATGGAATTTAATTAAAACATACATTCACAATGCATAATTAATTAAACACACTAAGGTGGACTGGTTTTGGCATCTAATACGAGCAAACAACTATATTAATTACAATAATAATCTAGGATTAATATTTAAGCACTTCAAACACTTCGAATTTGAGTCGAACCAGCTTGCAAATGTGTGAATCAGACCTTCAAAAGGTTGAACTAGGATCTGTAAAAGAATGAACCAGACCTCCAAATGGCGAAACGGACCTCCAAAAAAGCATAATCGGCCTCGAATTAGTCAGAACCGGTCTAAAAAGACCCAACCGGATCGAAAATAGGCTAAACCTGGGTCTAAAAACACTTGAACTAGTCAAAGTCAATCAAACAGGTTGTCGACCTCATGCTGACGTCACTATCCCTCTTCAATTTGAAAAACAAAAAGCCGCGCGTGCCTTTGTAAAATTACTGTAGCTGAAGTAGAAAATTAAAACAACAAGTTGCTCTGTTTCCAGTTTTCTTGACCTTTCGAGCTTCTCTCTTCAAATTGAAGGCCTTTCGGAACTCCGATCGACCCGACACTTTTACAGACTCTTCTTCACATATTATTGCTCAAACACACTTGAGAAATTTGAAAATAAAGTACGAATTGATGCTCAATTTAAATGTCAAAACCAGAAGAACACTTTAGACGCCCAGAAAAATTGTATTTCAAAAAACACCCAGCTCAAAATAGATCAAATAGAGTGCTTAAAATTGCTCTGATACCAATTGAAAGAGTCTATATTAAGAAAGCGGAAGCAATTGGATCTTGAACACTCTAAGTTGATCTATTTTACAAAATAAAAAGCATGCTCAAATCTGGAAAAACAGAGAATAAGAACTTATAACTTTGTAGCTCAAAATTCTCCTAATCCTGATGGAGATCAGATCTCCTTGAGCAGTGGAAACGTGGTTTGGAATCGTAATTGCTTGATTGTTTAGGTTGAAACAAAAACCAAATACATTGACAAAATACGTAACAAAGCATACATCATTTAATCTAATTAAAACATGGAGTAGTATATGCAAACATGATAGAAGTTTAACAATTAAACTAATAAAAGATAGGGATATCTTTGTAGACTTTCTCCAGCAACTTGTTGCTCCAAAGGTTGTACAACAAATCAATTGTACAGGGACTTCTCTGTTTTCTTCCAGCAAGAACACAACCACCAGAGATCACCTCCTATATCTCTGAATGCTTAGATCCTCCTTGGTGGGAAGGATTCCAACTTTTGGAAGATGAAGGAATTGGGGGAGAGAGAGAGTTTTTACAACAATTTTCCCAAATTGCTTGAATGATCAATCGATCACTGCTTCTTCCAACTCCCTACACTTAACGATAGGGAGTGGAGAAGAAATCGGTGAGTGGGGAACGTGTCATCTACACGTTCCCCTCTTTTAATTAATTAAATAGTTAATTAAAAAACATATATAACCTATTTAAATAATTAATTAATTCTCAATTAATTAATTTGAATATCTTATATTTCAAATAGATTATATGTATATGATTAAATCACATTTAATCATTAACCTATAGTTTTAATGTACATCCAAAGGCATATTAAATTTTAACCTATAGTTTTCAAATGTGAATCACATTCACATTTAATATAATATTTGAACTCTTTCAAATATTCAATTCTCTCATATAATTTAATATGAATCATATTCACATTAAATTTATAATATATAGTTCCAAAACTATATATTATATTGTATCTATATACTATAAATATATTCCCTAGTGAATTTGAACATTTCAAATTCAAATGATTTAAGAACCCTTTACGAGCTAGAAGGTGGACCTAATGGACCTACAGATCAGAAGCTCCAACGATACGAGATTGCTCGGTTAATAACTGATTAACCTCCCAATCAACATTCGTTAATCGTGGGAACACTCCACTAAAGTCCCACACCGCCAGACTTCTCACCGCAGATATATTTCGTGTCCATGGATATTGACCAATAACAACAAGTCAATCCTTCACGAATGTTAAGAATAACACCACTGGGTCAAATTACCATTTTACCCCTGGGTTACATCTTGTACCTTAAGTACCAGTGCTCCTCTAATGAACAATTTGTTTGTGGTCCTACCAAAAAACAGAGTTCTTCTTGGGCCAATGAGAGGGTCAGACCCTTTGTTCAAGTCCCGGAGACACCACTTAAGGGAACATTCCTCTACTTACCCTAGTAGGCGGGAAGGAGTGAATTCCATCTTGCTAAGTTAAGTTCCCAGCCGCTCACTTGGTCTTGTCCCCAAGAAGGTAGGCATATTAAGTCGGCGAATCTGGCCACTCTCACCCATATTAGTCAAAGGACAATCCCTCGCGAACAGGAGTTTGTAACCTGCTCAGGATTGAGATCAAGTTGCCTAGGTCATCCTAGTGAAATATAAACCTAACTAGTCAACGGAGTTACAGCTAGAGGTTACTATTTCGTGGTCCGGTCTTATGTAATTTCATTATATAGGATATCCCCACTCACATGTCATCTACACGAACACGTTAGGATCACTGTATTTGCATCAAATGCAAAGTGCGCCACATCCATAGTTTAATCAGGGTAAGGTACCCAAACCTTATCCCCTAACTATAGACCCTTTAGGCTGTATCTCAAACCGAGATCCTTTTTATGTACATTACATTCAGTTAGAGATTCATTTAACAGCCTTGGATGTTTAGTTTATTGGATTTAGGGTTTAAATAAAGGCAAACTCGTAGATAACGAACAATAACACTTTATTGAAATAATAACATTTTATTACAATAATTAGAACATAATTACAAACTACGAGTTTTAGGGCACAAATCCCAACAAACTCCCACTTGAACTAAAACTCTAGTGGGGTACAACAAAATCTAAAACAGTGGTTATAAAGATACAAATACAATAAACTAGGGCATCCATATACCCCATTACATATCTCCCACCTGCCCTAGATTTAGCCTATATACATATCTCGAGACCTGCACTTTCCGGATGACCTCGAACACTTTAGCCGTGAGAGTCTTTGTAAACGGATCGCACAATATTGTGCTCAAGCGATCTTCGTGGATCATCACATCTCTTCGTTGCACTATTTCTCGTATCAAGTGATACTTCCTCTCGATGTGCTTACCTCGCTTATGGCTGCGAGGTTCCTTCGAATTGGCTAACGCACCACTGTTGTCACAGTATAAGGTGTTGGGAGATTCCATATTTGGAAAATCTTCCAAATCAGTAAGGAATTTTCTTAGCCAAACAGCCTAGCTGCTTCACAAGCAACGACATACTCAGCCTCCATTGTGGAGTCAGCGATGCATCCTTGCTTGATGCTTCGCCATACTATAGCTCCCCCGTTAAGGGTGAAAATCGATCCCGATGTGGATTTCGAGAATCCTTATCGGCCCGAAAATCGTAATCGGTGTATCCAAAGAAGGATCAAATCCTAGACCCATACACAAGCATATAGTACCTCGTTCTCTTAGATACTTGAGGATATTTTTAATTGTTGTCCAGTGGTCTAACTCGATTGGATCGGGTATTTCTACGACGACTATTCCCACCGCATAACAAATGTCCGGCCTTGTGCATAGCATAACATACATTAAGCTACCTACTGCAGATGCATAGGGAATATGTCTCATATCCTCAACTTCTTGAGGTGTCTTGGGACATTGTTCCCTAGACAGATGAACTCCATGCCTGAAGGGTAATAAACTCCTCTTGGAATTCTGCATCGAATATCTGGACAACATTTTATCGATATAAGACGCTTGAGACAATGCTAGCGTTCTGTTCTTGAGATTCCTGAAGATCTGAATCCCAAGAACATACTGCGCCTCTCCCAAATCTTTCATTTGGAATTGGGTCGCCAACCAATTCTTTATGTTAGTAAGGTATCCTACATTATTCCCAATGAGTAGATATCATCCACATAAAGTACCAATAAAGCTACTTTGTCGTTGATGATCCTCTTGTAAACACAAGGCTCATCAACGTTTTGGTCAAAGCCGTAAGACTTGATCGCAGTATCAAATCTTATATTCCAAGATCTTGACGCTTGTTTCAACCCATAAATGGATCGATTGAGCTTGCAAACTTTTTGCTCCCGACCTTGGGCTACGAACCCTTCTGGCCGAGACATATAGATGCTCGCCAAGATTACCATTCAAAAGGCGATCTTGACGCCCATTTGCCAAATTTCATAATCATAAAATGCGGCTATGGACAAGAGTATCCTTATAGACTTCAAAGATAGCAACAGGGAAAAAGTTTCTTCATAGTCAACTCCTTCCCTTTGGGTAAAACTCTTTGCTACAAGTCTAGCCTTAAAGGTTTGTACCTTTCTGGCTGCATCTCTCTTTCTCTTATAGATCCATTTACACCCTATGGGTCTAACCCCTTCAGGTTGGTCTACAAGTTCCCATACTGAATTGAAGTCCATTAACTCCATTTCAAGATCCATGGCTTTGATCCATTGGTCCTTGTCTCACGCCATTCATTGCTCGCTTATAAGACAATGGATCTTCTACGCCGTCATCGGTATGACAACTTGAGTTTCAGCTAAACCCAAGTAGCGGCCAAAGTCGGGTTGGGAAACAACCTCCCATCGCGTCGAGGCATTCCCAACGATTGAGAAGGACGAGACTGACTTGAGGTGTTGGCTCTTCCATCAACTCTTTATGAAGGTCCAGCTTAATCAACAACTCTTGTTGGTTTATGAGTAGCTTCATTTAGTATTAGTTTACTACGCGGTTTGTGGTTCCTCATGTGATCTTCCTCCAAGAACGTGGTGTTTGTCGATACAATTACCTTGTTTTCTTGTGGGTCGTAGAAAAGACCACCTCTCGTTTCTTTGGGATAGCCAACAAATTGGCACAATCTTGAACGAGGTTCCAGTTTCTTTGAGTTTGTCACGAGCACGTGTGCCGGACAACCTCAAATCCTGAAGTGTTGTAAACTAGGTTTATGCCCCTTCCAAAGTTCAAAAGGTGTTTCTGAAACACTTTTGATGGAACACTGCTCAAGATTTGAATTGCGCTCTCATGCGTATCCCCAAAACGAGGCAGCAATCGAGCATAGCTCATCATAGAACGAACCATGTCCAACAAGGTTCTATTCCTCCTTTCTGACACACCATTTTGCTGTGGTGTATTAGGTGCTGAGAGTTGAGATTTAATACCATGTTCTATCATATAGTCCTGGAATCTCAAATCCATATACTCCACCTCGATCGGATCGAAGTGTTTTAATGGTTTTTCCTAATGCGTTTCTCTACTTCAAATTCTTATACTCTTTGAACTTTTCAAGAGCTTCAGACTTGTGATGCATTAGGTATAGATAACCATACCTCGAATAATCATCTATGAAAGAGATGAAATATTCATACCCTCCTCGAGCCTTGACATTCACCGGACCATAAAGATCCGAATGTACAAGTTCTAAGGGCTCTATGGCTCTGTAACCCTTTCCAGTAAAAGGTCGCTTTGTCATTTTACCTTCCAAGCATGATTCGCAAGGAGGTAAAGAATCATCTTCTAACTTATTTAGAAGTCCATTCTTAGAGAGTCTCTTAATCCGGTTGAGATTAATATGACCAAGTCTAAGATGCCATAGATAGGTATTATTGTTTGGAGAAATTCTTTGCCTTTTATTTTGAGTGTTAGCATTCTTAAACATCTCATGATTTAAAATTTCTTTGGTTTTATTCGGTTTCAGTACGTACATGCCATTTTTTAATTTAGCAGAACAAATATTGACACCCTCTTTCAAAATGAACGTTTCATTAATTGAAAAAGAAATACAATATCCAAGTTCTATTAAACAAGAGATAGAAATTAAGTTCCTTTTAAGCTTAGGAACTTTATACAGATTTTTTAATAAAAGAAATCTATCTCCGAAAAATAGCTTGGCATCTCATCAGACGAGTGAGATGACGCCTCCGCACTCAACCCCGAGCGTCATCTCACCCTCTTCGAGCTCTTTGAAGGAACTAGTTTCCTGAAATGAAGAGCAAACGTGATTAGTGGCTCCTGAATCAAGTATCCAGGTAAAATTATCATTTTCCAATAAACAAGTTTCAAGAACAAGTAAATCTGATTTACCTTTCTTCTCTTTGAGCTCAGCAAGGTATTTTGGGCAGTTTCGCTTCCAGTGTCCATCCATGTTGCAGTGGAAACATTTTCCTTTATGTGCAACCTTGGCTTTTTCCTTGCCTTTGTCAGCAGCAGGTGTCTTCCCTTTCCCTCCTATTTTCAATAAAGCTTATGTTTTCCTTTCTTTTACTTTGTAGTTTTATCTTAGTTTAAAAAAGCCCGTTTTTTGGAACAAAAATAAGAGGAACCCGAGAGCTCATTTCAACTTAAGTTACTGATTTTCTTCTCTTTTATTTCCATTCTTTTCTTTTCTGGTTGTCCCTTCCATTCGGTTATTACAACAACTCGTTCCTTGCTTTTTCGTTATTAAAGAGGAAGAAAATCGAGCCTTGCATGTTTCTCTTCTTTTTTGTTTCATTGTTTCTTTTTTCTTTATTTTCGTTTATGTTTTTCTTTTATTTTTCAGCATCTAAAATTATGTTCACTTTAGTTTTCATCATGAGCTAATTTCCTCTTTAGGGGTTCAAGTGTGAATACCCTAGAAGAGAGATGCCTAGCTTAAAGTAGTAAGGTATTTGCGTTGGCAACCAAATCAAGGTTTGTTTTTAGTGAATAATATATGGTAGTTTTTAGCTAACTGCGAAGTCATGTTCAACAAGCCCGAACTTGATATCGAGAGGGTCAAGGAACAGTAGAACTCCTAAAAACAACGAGGAAATGACTTAGACATAAGATCCGAAACTTCGACCCTAGACATAGGGCGAGACTCCGAAATCGAGAGGGTTGTGTGCGAAAACCATCTAAGCTCAATTAGCCACAGATATGTAGGTTTAATTACTTAGTTTCCTAAAAGATTTGGGAGCAAAACGGAATAGGAATTGAACCTGATTTACTTACATTTGGATTTGTTGGCACAATTGCTGCAACATTTTTAGCAGCATTTTCTCCAAAAGGGCGAAAACACTTGTCCTTCTTTTATTTCATTGATTTTTTCTCATTTACATCAACTTTAAAAAAAACCCCCAAAATCAACCTTTTGTCACTTGGTTACCGTACTTGCATTTTAACTAACATTTCTTGTGTTTCCAATTTAACTTGTAAACTTGTTCCCTATGGGTTCGATACTCTGGAATACTTCAGTTTCTATTACTTTGATCACATGCACTTGCATAGAGCAATTTTGAGCACTCAATTTGATTTATTTTGAGTTGTGGTGGGTATTTTTTTAAATCTAATTTTTCTGGGCATCTAAAGTGATATTCTGATTTTGGCATTTAAATTGAGCATCAATTTGTGCTTTACTTTAAAATTTCTCAAGTGTGTTTGAGAATTAATGTGTGAAGAAGAGTCTGTAAAAGTTTTGAGTCGATCGGAGTCCGGGAAGGCCCTCAATTTGAAGCTTGAAGCTCGGAAGGTCAAGAAAACTAGAAACAGAGCAGTTTTTTTTTTTCAATTTCCTCAGCATAACAATCAATAGTATAAGGATAGGGTTGGGTACCTTATCCTGGGGACACTATGGACGCGACCCACTTTGTAAAGTACAAACAATGTGATCCTGAATCATTCATGTGGAGACATACGAGTCGGGGCGTCCTATGCAATGAGTTTGCATAAGACTGGACCGCGAAATAGTCACTTAGACTTTATAACTCCGTTTACTGTCTTAACTGACTATATTCATACGATGACTTAGGTAACTCGATCTTAATCATGAGCGTGCTATGAACTCCTGTTTATTTGGATTATCCTTAGATTTGCATGGGTGAGAGTGGCCTGAGATTGTCGACTCAATAAGCCTCCCATTCCAGGGATAAGATCGGGTAAATAGTTGGGAACATAGTCATGCAAGATAGAATTCGCTCTACCCGCTTTAGGGATTAGTAGAGCGGTTGTTCCCTTAAGTGCTGACTTCGGGTCTTGAACAAAGGGCCCACCCCTCTCATTGACCCGAGAGGGATTCGGTTTCTTGGTTGGACCACAAACCAATTTTTCATTAGAGGATCAGTGGGACTTAAGGAACAAGAAGTAATTATAGGGGTAAAATGGTAAACTTGACCCAACTGTAATTACGAAAGACCTTTGAAGGATCGACTTACTAATCATGGTTACATTGAGTAGACATAGATATATCTACAGTGAGGAGTGTGCAACCATTGAGCTTTAGTGGAGTGTGTCGATGGTTAACGAATGTTGATTAGCTAGGCTAAAGAGTTTGGCTGGTCAATCTCGTATTGTTGGAGCTCATGATCTGTAGGTCCAGTAGGTCCTCCTTACTATCTCGGACTAAGCCTTATAACATTTTGAGAGAAAAGAATTTGAATTGTTCAAATTCGATTTTGGGAGAAAGCGTTAATTATATGTGATATATTTAACGTGTCATAACTTAATTATAAATTAAACTATGATTAAGAAGAGGTGAACATATTTAAATATGATTTAAATATTGGATCGGTTTATATCATGAATAGGGATTCATGTTCGAAAAATCGATCGAGATTGGACAATTTATTTAATTTAATATTTGATATTAAATTAAATTAATTTTAATTTAAAATCAATTTTATATTGATTTTTGAATTAAAATTTAAAGGAAAACAAATTGATTTTTCATGAAAATCTTTTGCAACTTGCCCATCCTCCTCATCTTCAAAATTCACCAAAATTGGTCACATCCATCTCAACCCATCCTCATCACTCTTGAGTTTTCACTTTAGTAGAGCTTAATGAAGCTTTATTTAAAGGTGATTTGAGGTGATTTGCAAGAATTTTGCTGAAAATTCAAGTTGTTCTCGGTTTTGACCCTTGAGGACTCTTGTTCCAAATTCTCTCAATCTAGGATCCCATAATCCATTCCAAGGCCTGTGGATAGTAGGAAAAATACTAAAGGTGGTCCACAAAGTGTTTGTGTTGCAAATCATCCACTGGGTGAGGAGAATTTGATCTTCAAATGTGAGTTTCTTAACTCTCTGTTTTTCCAGCTTTAAGCATGCATTTTATTTTGCAAAATTGATCAAATTAGAGTGCTTAAGATCCTAAATTGCTTCTGTTTTCTTAATATGGACTCTTTCACAATCCTGCTCCACTTCCTTTCAGGTTTGACAATCTATCAGTGAAAAACATCCAAGGAGGATCTGATTGAACACAAAGGGGGAGAACTTCAAAAAGGCTCCATTCGATCTGTGTTGGCTCAGTTTCAGCTGGAACTAATTATGCAATGAAGTCGGTCATAGCATGGCCTTGTCTCTGGTTTCTACAACATTTGACTCAAAGAAAAGTTAGTTAAAATAATAATTTAATGTGCTTGGGAGTAAGGGCGTAACCTCTTGGCTAAATTAATCAGGGTGAAGATTTTCCATCTTTTCTTCTCGATCAAACTTAGCAAACCCGAGCCCCCAGTGTATTGGCTCATCTCAGAGACATGTTTGGGCTCGGGCTAGGAGTGTGTTCTGCCTCGGTCATGTTGGGGTCGGCCTCGACCTCGACTCGACATTGGCGTGGTCGATGCCAACTCGAGCTAACTTTGTCTTGGCTCAACCTACCTCAGCTAAGCCAATGACGAGTGGTCTACAGTTTAGAAGCTTCTTGTTTCTAATTGCTTTTTATTTAACAAGGAAACCTATCCCCTGATGAGCCCGCACTCAAGAAAAATCTTTACTTCAACTGAGGTTTTCCTTGAGTACAACAGGATGTGCTAAAGCTAAAAGTTGAAACTTATCATAAAAAAACTACCATATCTTGCTTAATTTCACTGATGAATTGCAAAGACAAGACAAAAGAGAGAAAACAAAACTAATATGGAAAGAGGTAAGATTGGCTCGACTCGAGCTCGATCCCAGCTCAGGCTCGGGCTCAGCTCGAGCTCGAGCTCTGGCTTTGGCTCAAGCTCTCACAATGGAAAATCTTGTTTCGATCTACCTTCCTTCAATGTTGTGCAATAACATTCTCTCGACATTCTCTGGTCTCCTTTGACTATTCCCACCCCAACCAAGGTTAGAAATTTCATAAGTTGATGGTCAGTTGATGGCACTTCCTTCAACTCATGTAACGTCGGTCTTCTTATGATTGCATTGTATGCTGAAGAGCAATTCACAATTAAGAAGTCTACCATCTTTATTACTGAGTTAGGGGTTTCCCCAAAGGTTACAAGGGAATTCAATACTTCCTTCAAGGTCAACCCTCTCTCCTCCAAACTCCACTAGTGGTGTTGAACAACTTCTTAATTATTCTCTGCCTATTTTCATAGCATTAAAAACAGCTAAAGATAAGACATCAGTTGAGCTTCCTCCATCAATTAAAATACGGGGTACCTTAACATTAGCAATGGTCAATGCTACTACTAAGGCATCATTGTGTGGTTGATGGAGATTTGTGCCTCAACCTCAAGGACCCCAAGATTTGGGGCATGTTTACTAACTTGGACAGAATATACCTTGTAGTATTCTAGAGAGTGCCAAGTTTCACGGGCTCGCCTTTCTCTTCCGGTTTTACTCTCCTCCAGATGGTTCTCCACATATTATTTTTTATTTCATGGGGTGGAGGAGAGACTCTATCATCTTTCTTATTGTTGTCTCGGATTATCTCATATTGCAGCTTCAGAATATCAGTCTTCCAGGGTGAGTCCTCTGTCATGGAAGTTCCCTCCTCATTCTATTGGGATGTTGATCTTCATCTGAAAAATCTTCTTCCATGGCATGATCTTGATTTTTGGATTTTGGATTCATCCTCAGTATAGGTATGCAAGTTTCTTTAATAAAATCGATGCACAAATTCAGACAGAGGGTACACATCTGATTTGCAGGTGAGGCCAACAATGAATTTGTATTCTTGGGGGAAAGAGATGGCCTGGACAACAAAGATAAGAAAACCGCACACCGGTGTGGTGCTTGCCACAATCACTCTGATGCTTAAGTCAGAGAGGTTTATAGAATGTAGCAAGCTAGTCAAAAGACTGGGATGAATTGAGTTACCTCTAATACAGTCATACTGAGGTATTTATAGGTGGGACCTTTTCCCAACCCTAGTTTCATTAGACGTGGAAGAAAGAGAAGATGAAGCGAACCGATCGGATCGGGTCGGGCTCGACTGAGTCGAGTCGATCCTGCTCGGGTTGAGCTGATTGTCTAGTCTTGGCTCGTCTGCTCCATGGACTCCTTTGGCCCATCTTCATTATGGATCTTTAGATTTGGCCTGTATTCTACCCAATTGTCTTCTGTAGTTGGATTTTACCCGGTTATCCCAATTTACCCATAACATTTTCTATAATTTAGTATTTTTTTTGTTCGATAATTGTGGAAATAGGAGATTAAACCATGGACCTTGGATGATAGTAAGTTCCTTATCTGCTATGTTTAGATTATGTTGTGAGTCATATGAGTCTATGACGATAGGCAGTGGCGGATCCAGAACTTTATGTCGGGGGGCTTGATATATCATTTTGGTCCCGATACTTTAGATTCATTCTATTTTAGTCATGATATTTTCAAATGTTTAAATTTAGTTCTTGTATTCAATAAATTTCAAAATTACTCATTATCGTCAAATTTCATAAACGGAATGTGGATAGATTTTTTTTTAGAAATTTAACAATAAACTAATGATAATGACTAATTTTAAGATTTATTGAAAGTACATACACTGAATTTAGGTATTTAAGAGTACAACGACTAAAACAAAACAAGTCCCAAAGTACAAGTTTGAAAATTATATTTTAACCTATTATTTATATAAATACAAATATATAAAAAAAATGAAACTTGAAATAATAATTATATTTTTTTTATAATTGTTACAGTTTTTTATAGAATTAATATTTTTATTCATTTATATTTATATTTAATATCAAGAAAAAAGGTCAAATTTACAGTAGAACTTAAAATAAAAATATATAATTATTTGTAAACTATAAATATTTGTAGATGAAATTCTTTTTAGAAAATGAGACTTATTATTTAAATTTATAATAAAAAATATAAGTTTAAATTATTTGAGGAAATGAATAATTTTTTATAACCAATGAAAGGTATTTTTATATATTTTTAAATCAGTAAAAATAACAACATTTTATTGAAAAAATATTTTTTAAAAAATAAAACCTGCACAGAAAATGTGTATGAGGAAGAGGGAAAACTAAAAATATTTAAAATATGAAAATCTGTCTGGGATTCAAACCTTGGCAGAAGTGCATGAAAGGGGGCTTACCAAGCTTGTTTACCACTGTGTCATCACCTCCATATGATAAAATTTTGGAATTACATATACAAATAGTATATAATCTTAAAGTTCAGAGGGGGCTCGAGCCCCCCTGGGCCTATTGTAACTCCGCTCCCTGACGATAGGTGATGTCTTCTTACTGAGTCGAGGTATCAAAACCAAGGCAACCAATGATGTTGCCTCAGGTAGGCAAGGATAAAAATACGACTCCAATTAAGGAAGCACACATTGTCCAACTGAAAATACAGTCGTTATCCCCAAATCTAGTAATTAATGATAATTTAGAAACATAAATATCAAGAACAACCTCAAGTATGCGAGATTTGACAAAGATACGAAGGATATTTTTGTTAAATAAAAAAGATTCAATAGTTAAATCTCAACAATACCATATTGTTGTTGTTATTATTATTATTATTATTATTCATATGTTATTGTATCTGTTATGACCAAAAATGTGATCCGACTCTGCAACGAGCGATCCTTAGACGAGTGCACGTGTCACCACAAGGGAGGTCGACCCAGCATGCTTAGACCCGGGCTGAGAGGCCGACCCCGAGGGGGTCGATCCGGCTCGACCAAACCCAAAGGGGTCGACCCTGGTCGAGAGTGAGCCGATCCCTCGACTGGGGTCGACCTAACCCGACCCGACCCGACTGGTTGTAGGTCGACTCGGTCCGGTTAGTAGAGTTGGCAAGCCTAGAGGTGGGCCTCAGTCGCAGATGGTCGATCCAGACTACGCGGAAGGGTTTTCCGCATGCCACACGTACCGTTACGACGGGGGGGACATGGAAGCGTTGAGAAACGGTTCCACCCTTGTAACTGTTGTCATTAATCAAGCGCAATCATAGATGGTTAGTGGGTAATTAACCATCCAGGAGCCGTTATGATTGGGCGACTATATTATCTCGAGAGTGGTGTTGAGAAAGGTAAGCAATCATTTGACTGTGTGTTCTAGCTTGAGACTACTTTACGAGATTATCATTTCTAACTTGAGCGTCAGAGTGCGTGTGGCTTAGCACCATACCGGTGTTTGCTACCTATTTTGCAGGAGATCGTTGTCCCGGCAATACAAATTCATCGTTGATTCGTCCATCCAAATTCCGGCATCAACAGTTGGCGTCGTCTGTGGGGATATTTTTTTTGCAAAGTGTCACGTGTTGAGAAACCCTAACACCGTTTACCATGAGTAACCACTTGAATCAAGTCAACCCGATGAACGACGGAGAGGAGTCAGATAATGACCGACACCCTCACCGGACTCCGGCTAGGACGCATAATGCCCAACCTGAGGAAGTTAACCGGCCATGGCTTTGACCGTGCGAAGCGGATCGAGACGCAACACTCAGAGCAACGGTTCGGGCCTCGATTTAAAATATCGCGAGAATTCTAAAGATACTGAATCGTCTGAATCTTATCGTGGAGGCTCTAAAAGATGGACCAGGGCGGAATCTCAACGATGTCCAGCCCGGAGAACGGATTCAGGCTCCGGCACCGCGTAAATCCCTGCCCTCAATTCGAGACCAGGCCAAGGGTAAGGGCCCAGCGGAGGAGGGACAGGGAGAGTCTCGGGTGCCACCCCACAAGTCTAATGACAAGCTACAGTTAGGAGGCAACGACAGACGATCCCATCATTCGGAGCTGCAAAGGGTTGTGTCTCGAATGGGGGAGTCCCAAGTCAAGACGTAGGTGATTCACGGGAGCCGAGGACACAGAAACCACCATGCGTCTAAAGCCAAGCAACAGCAAGGCCGAAGGGACGACCGATCAAGGAGACATGACACGGGGTCAGATCTCAGAGAATTGATCAACCAGAAGTGGAAAGAGCTGGAGGCCGAAAGCCAACCTTGGGCGGCAGAGCTGCGAAGGATCCAAAATGAGCTCAGAGATATGAAGAAGGCTCAAAATCACGGCGGGTTGGACTTGAAAAATCTCGTTGACCAGGTAGACCCTCCTTTTACTGATGAAATAATGCAGGAGGAAGTCCCCCCGAAATTTAAGCTGCCGACAATCGAGGCCTACGATGGATCGAAAGATCCAGTGGAGCACCTTGACACATTTTGGTCATGGATGGAACTCCATGGAGTCCGAGATGCGATCAAGTATAGGGCGTTCTCATTCACCTTGATGGGATCAGCTCGAAAGTGGTTTAGACAGCTTAAGAAGAAGTCAATCGCTTCCTTCCGAGAGTTGGCCTGAGCCTTTGTGACCTAGTTCCTCGGCGGTAGGAATCAACGACGACCAGCAACACATCTCCTTACCATCAAGCAGGGCAACCATGAGACTTTGAGGGAGTATGTATCCCGCTTCAACAGTGATGCCCTCCAAATCGATGCCCTCCAAATCGAAGGGTATACTGATGGGGCAGCCCTAACAACGATCGTAGTGGGACTGCGAGACGAGAGGTTTCTCTGGTCGTTAGGTAAGAAAACCCCTACGACTTACGTTGAGTTACTGACCAGGGCTTAAAAGTATATGAGTGCAGGAGAATTGCTTCGCTCAAGGTGTGCGCCAGACGACAAGCAGAATAGGGACCGCGAGAGACACTCGACCAGAGGAAGATCGAAGCGACTCTCGGAAGCGAAAGCATGAGGAGCAGTCTGACGTCAACGAAAAATCTATGAGGAGGGGTCTACCACCAAGCAAGTTTGAGCGGTATACCCCAACGAGTGTCCCTATCGAGCAGATTCTGATGGAGGTACGTGGTAAAAATGTTCTTAAGTGGCCAGCTAAGTTGAAGGCAGGGTCCCACAGGAGGAATAAGGACAAATATTGTCTATTCCATTGCGACCATGGACACTATACGTTAGATTGTTATGACCTGAATGAAGCCATAGAAGCACTGATCCAAAAAGAACAACTAAAAGAATATGTCGGCGAAAGTGGACGACGCGAGGCCAGACCCAGTCAGCAGGAGCCAAGCGATAAGGAGGAAGAATCACCTCCACCCCGGGAAATTTGGACTATTCTTGGGGGCTCAGCTGGAGGTGACTCAATAGAAAGAGAAAGGCGAAAGCTCGGGTTGCCCGGTCCCCACCAGCTAACTGGTAGATTTGTTCGACTTCTTTATCTAACGAGGTTGTTAGTTTTTCAGAAGGAGAAGCGATCAAGTTACATTAACCTCACAACGATGCATTGGTGATCTCTCTACTGGTTGCCAACATCAAAGTCTGTCGCATCCTGGTCGATGGAGGAAGTTCTGCGGACGTGTTGTCCTTAAGCGCTTATGACGCCATGAAGTTAGGACGAGATCAACTCAAGGTTAGTATATCTCCCCTAGTAGGATTTTGGGGAAGTAAGGTATATCCCGAGGGAAGCATCAAGTTACCGGTAACGTTTGGAGGGGGATCAACATGTGTTACGACTATGGTCGAGTTCCTGGTGGTGAACCACGACTCAGCCTATAATGCCAACCTGGGACGTCCGACCATACATGCAATGAAGGCTGTAGCTTCGACTTATCATCAGATGCTGAAATTCCAAACTCCAAGTGGAGTCGGAGTTGTGTATGGAAAGCAACAGATGTCTCGAGAATGTTACCACAACGCGATGAGAGAGTCGAATGGGGAAGTAGAAGAGGTGGCGACAATAGAGAAACGTCCAGAGCAGTTTGGCGATGCAGGAAAGGCTGAGATGGATATTGACGTCTTGACACCGGCATCGACTGAACCAGAAGTAATAGAGGACGACATGGAGGAGCCATCTACAATCGAACGAGGTGAACCAACCGAAGCGTTAGAGTCTGTACCGTTGCTATCATCAGAGCAGTGTGTGAGTATCAGAACTAAACTAGCGCCTGATCAGAGGTCGAGTATCATCGAGTTCCTCCAAAGGAATGTCGACGTATTCGCGTGGAAAACATGCGATATGCCAGGGATAGACCCAAAGGTGATTACACATCGACTGAATGTCGACAGTGACTACAAGCCTGTCCGACAGAAGCGAAGGGTCTTCAATCATGCTCAGAACGAGTTTATAGCCGACCAGGTTCAGGATCTCTTGGAGACTAAGTTCATTCGGGAAGTCAATTATCCCCAATGGCTTTCCAATGTAGTACTGGTAAAAAAGGCTAACGGAAAGTGGCGGATGTGCGTAGATTTCACTGATCTAAATGAAGCATGTCCAAAGGACAGCTTTTCGCTGCCTAGGATCGACCAGTTGGTGGATGCGACAGCAGGCCATGAGATGCTCAGTTTTATGGATGCCTATTCCGGGAATAATCAAATACGGATGTATGCTCCAGATCAGGAGAAGACGTCTTTTATTACTAGCAGAGACTTGTATTGTTACAATGTAATGCCCTTCGAGTTAAAGAACGCGAGGGAAACATATCAACGACTAGTTAACAGAATGTTTTCTCACCTTATTGGCAGGAGCATGGAGGTCTACGTCGACGACATGCTCGTAAAGAGTAGATGGGTTGATCTACATCAGATCGACTTGGTGGATGCCTTTGCAACATTGCAAAAGTATCAGATGAAGTTGAATCCCAACAAGTGTGCTTTCGGGGTAACTTTGGACAAATTCCTAGGGTTCATGGTCAACCAAAGAGGAATCGAGGCGAACCCCGACAAAATTCAAGCGATATTGGAGATGAAGTCTCCAAAAACCATGAAGAAACTGCAGAGTATGAATGGAAAGATCGCGACACTGAACCGCTTTGTAAGTAGAGTGACCGATAAATGTCTTCCTTTTTTTAAGCTTTTGCGTAAGAAAGCTAATTTCGAGTGGACGGATGAATGCGAACAACCATTCGAATCGCTGAAGAAATACTTCAGCTCAACTCTGTTACTGTCCAAGCCTACGCAGGGGGAGGAGCTCGTCTTGTACTTATCCACTTTCGACACTGTAGTAAGTTCCGTCCTGATAAAGGAAGTAGACGGTCGACAATCTCCTATCTACTACACAAGTAAATCTATGGTGGGAGCAGAGTCCAAATATCCACAAGTAGAAAAGTTGGCTTTGGCCTTAGTAGTTTCTGCACGGAGACTTCGCCCATATTTTCAAGCTTATAAGATAGTAGTAAACTATCCATTAAGACAGGTCTTACAAAAGCCAGAGACTTCCGGACGACTGATGAAATGGGCGGTAGAACTCAGCGAGTACGATCTCGCGTTTCGACCTCGGACGACCATGAAAGGGCAAGCTGTAGCAGATTTCGTAGCTGAGATGACCCCACAACAAGAAATAAGTTTAGTCCAACTCTAGAAGGACGCTGATCACCCTTGGCGACTGTACGTCGATGGATCCTCTAACAGAAGTGGATGCGGAGCAGGTTTGCTTATGATATCCCCTGATGGGGAGAGGTTCGAGTATTCCTTGAGGTTTAAGTTTCGTGCATCGAACAACGAAGCGAAATATGAGGCACTACTAGCAGGACTAAGAATCGCCAAGCTATTCGAGGTAAAATACCTACTCGTCCTTAGTGACTCTCAGTTGGTGGTGAACTAGGTGGCAACAGCATATCAAGCCAAAGAGCAGCACATGATCGCTTATTTGGCCAAGGTGAAGCAATACGTGGGGTTGTTCGGTAAGTTCGAGATTAGACAGATCTCGAGGTCCGAAAATGCTAACGCAGACTCGCTCGCGAGGTTGGCTGCAGCGTACGACACCGAGCTACGAAGAACAGTTCCAGTAGAGATCCTAGACGAGCCGAGTGTCGAAGGAACTGAGGCCATGAAGTTGGATGATTTGCCTACAGACAAGCGCACCTGGACAAGCCCGTTGGTCGAGTTCCTTAAGGACGTGAGGCTCCCTTCTGATGCACTTGAGGCGCACCGGCTAAAATATAAGGCAGTGCGATATGTCCTGCAAGATGGCAGGCTATATCGGAGAAGCTACTCAATGTCGCTCCTCAGATGCCTAGAGCCTGATGAGGCAATGTATATCTTACGAGAGATACACGGAGGGGTGTGCGGTAATCATTCTGGCGCTCGGTCCCTTACACAGAAGGTGATGCGACAGGGTTACTATTGGCCCACGATGTACGACAAAGCGCGAGCCTTCATCAGGTCATGCAACCAGTGCCAGCGATATGCGATGGTACCGAGGCAACCTCCTAAACCACTCACCAGTGTGATGAGTCCCTGGCCCTTTGCTTAGTGGGGGGTATACCTCATTGAACCACTTCCGCAGGGTAAGGGGCAAACAAAGTTCGTAATGGTAGCAGTGGACTACTTCACGAAGTGGGCAGAGGCAGAGGCACTCGCAACTATCACCGAGAAAAAGGTGACTAGTTTCATATGGAGAGATATCATATGCCGATTTGGCATACCCTATGCTTTGGTGACTGTTAACGGGCGCTAATTTGACAATGAGGCATTTCGAAAGCTTTGCTCTGAGTTGAATATCAAGCATTTCTTCTCCTCTCCAGCACACCCGCAAGCCAACGACCAGGTGGAAGTAGTGAATAAGATCCTCAAGAGAAAATTCAAGACCAAGTTGGAAGGGTTGAAGGGTTCGTGGGCGGAAAAATTACCTAACGTCCTATGGGCCTACAGGACGACGTCTCGAACTTCGACAGGAGAAACTCCTTTTTCCCTCTCATTCGGATCCGAGGTTGTAATTCCAGTGGAGATTGGACTCCCATCTCCCCGAGTAGAGCATTTCGATCCCAGTGTGAACTTCGATTCCTTGAGTCTGCATCTGGATCTACTAGAAGAACGGAGAGAAAAAGCCCAATTGCGGACGACATAATATAAGTGTAGGATCGCTCGATACTACAATTCCCGTGTGAAGCGGCATAGTTTCAATGAGGGTAACCTGGTACTTCGCCGCGTTATGCAGAATACTAGAGATCCAACCTCCGGTGCCTTGGGTCCGACTTGGGAGGGCCCATACCGGGTCAGTAGGGTGGTTCGTCCTAGAACTTATGAGATTACTGACATGGGTGGAAAGCGAATGCCACATCCATGGAACGCTGAGCATCTGAAAATTTATTATCAATAGCTTTGTGTTTCTTTTCTTTACTTTGTATGTCGACTTGTTTATCATTATTAATGAGAATCTTTTTACTCAAGCAATTTGCTATGGATCAAACTGCGTGAGTGGGGGGGTTGGTACGTGGCAATAGAAATAGAGTTCAAGTAAGACGCAATAGGAGTGCAAGCAAAAAGAAGTTCACGTTGAAAATAAAAGGGGGCTACATTCTACAAGAAAACAAACAAAGACATTAATACATGAAGGAAGCGCTAACACGACAGGAGAATTCAAATACATCTAGGGATCAGGCAGGTTGTCCATGGAGATGTCGTTGAGGAAATTTCCGTCTAGAACCACGTTCTCTAGAGCGAAAATTTGATCCATAGACTCGGAAGGTTGCCCGAGGTCAAATCCAGGAGGATTACAGTCCTCCATGCGCTCTATGAAGGAAGATTTGAGCCAATTCAAGTCGGTCTCAGGATATCGTTCTTGGGTTGTTCGAATTGACCAATTTACACCACAAAACATGGCTCTATTTTAGAAGTCAGTGTACTCCTCAGAGCGTTTGAAGGTCGCGGTCAAGTAACCAACATCGTTAAGCTTATCTTCAACCTCTTTTAGCTGAGATCGAAGTAAGGATAACTCAGATCGAAGTGAGAACAGCTCGCCTTCAGTGCGTGATCGATAGTCCTGATACTCATAACGCGAAGATCGATGCTCAGCTTGAAAAGATTGATGCTCGATCTGTAGAGATTTGAATCTCGTTTTCAAGGATTGAAGGGATTGAGTTGTTTGGGCGTGTAGGAATTGGGCCTGCTCCAGTTCCGCCCTAGAAATGCGACTCTGACGAAGGTGAACAAGCTCGTTCGACATGCGACGTGAAGATAAGGTTGCGAGAACGAAGGCCTACACGCATATGACTAGTTAGTAAAAGGTGAAAAGAGAATGAAAGTATTAAAGGAAAGGACTAACCTCGCAAATATGATGTATCGAGGCCTTCATAGTAGCTTCAGGACATTGGCAGATGCCGAAGTGCTCGGAGTCGCGGGAAGAGCTACTGTCAGAAAGCTCACCCCATAAAGCAAAAGCTTGCTCCAGTTCAATAGTCTCGTTGAAGGGAGAGTCGTAAGGCCCAGTGTACGCAAGGCGAAGGGTGCCCCTGTCGTTGGTATTCCTGAAGGAATCAAGCTGGTCGGACCTACCCCCTGAATTGGCAGGACGTGGCATAGAGTCGGACCACCCCTCCGAGAAAGAGGAACGTGCGGGAGACGATCGCCTGCAAGGGCGCTTAGTGGCACGACGATCGATATTTGAAACGTGGCTGGCTCGAGGGACGCCCCCAGTTGCTGCGAGTTCCCGTTCGGTCAGGAGCTCCTCTTTTAGTTCCATCAGGTTCGACGTCATCTCTGATAGGAAAAGAGTATCGTAAGAAAGTGTCGTAAATGAGTATTGAAGAGGAAGCATCAAACCTTCAGGATTGTCAATAGGAGGGGGGATAAGGTCGTGCATTGAAAGAAGGTCGGTCTTGACTAGCTCAGGACCCCAACGTTGAGACTCGACAATTCTCCAAGCGGAATCTCGAAAAGCAAGCGCGGCGGGGGTCGGCTCTGGTCTGACGTCAGCTGCCAAGGAGAAAGGAAAGTCAGTTAGCATAGTGCCAAGGAGCGAGAAAAATTAAACCATAAAGTAGAGTCGTAAACGGTAGGATAACGGTCTCGTTCGCGCATCAAGAGCGGACTCGCCTAACATTCTGAAGTTGGTTGGAACTTGGAGAATAGACTCTGCCTCGTTGGGACATAGCCAAAGCCCACCAACAAAAAACCATGGTTTCCTCTAGTCTTTGACTGATTTGGGCTCTTTGACGATAACCTCTACATAGAACGGGGGGCAGGTGTAGTAAAAGGCCTTGGATCTGTCTTTTTGTTTGAAGATATGAAGTGAAAGAAAGTCGATAGTCGATATAGGAGTTGAGTTCCCAGTTTGACGCCAAAGGACGCAACATCCCATGAGCGAACACTAGGAGTTTAACAGTATTTGAAAGGGTGCCAACTTTGTGAGAGTAAGGAAATTCTGAACTATGGGAGTGAGGGGTAACCTAACTCCACTAGCGAGCATGTCGGGGTAGAAAGTGACCTCTCCCGGCGGAGGAGAACCAGGTTCCTCTCCCCTTCTAGGAACCCTCATAGTAACATAGTGGGGAATGTTGTAAAAGGAACGAAGCTTCTCTAAGGCGGAGTCGGTAATTGTTCTGACTCTACTGGGTGCTCTATTGGGCTGGCTCCTAGAGGTTAGGGGGGTTTCGGGCCCTAGGGAGCGGATTAGGATCGAAATCCATGTCTTCTGGATCGGAGGAACTGGCGTGGACAGCTAAGGGTACACTACTACCCATCACTCAGAAACGTAAGTAAGGTTACCTAAAAAGACGTCTTGCTAAAACACCGTGGAAGTCAGATGAGAGTGTGACCTTGGAACTAAAGGGCTTTGGAATGGATTGAAGGTGTGGAGAAAATGAAGTTGAGTTGAGCTTTTAAAGCTTTGGAGGCACGACTATCGAATTGGAAGGAGGATCGCTCGGAGGAGACGCGAGGGAGACGACGTCCGTCTACTTCAAGTCTAACGAGAAGAGGGGTAACCCGTGAAGTTAGACTAGAAGTGGGGGCAACTGTTATGACAAAAAATGTGACCCGACTCTGCAACGAACGATCCTTAGACAATTGCACGTGTCACCACAAGGGAGGTCGACCCCATAGGGTCGACCCAGCATGCTTAGATCTGGGCCGAGAGGGCGACCCGAGGGGGCTCGGCCCCGCCGACCAAACTGAGGTGGGTCGGCCGGTGAGAGTGAGCCGAGCCTCTGTGGGTCGACCCCGGTTGAGAGAGGGTCGACCCCTAGGGATCGGCCCCCGTAAGCTGACCCGACCGGTTGTAGGTCAACTTGGTCCGATTCGCAGAGCGGGAAGCCTAGAGGTGGGCCCCAGTCGCAGATGGTCGATCCAGACTGCGTGGAAGGGTTTTCCACATGCCACACGTACCGTTACGACGGGGGGCATGGAAGCGTTGAGAAACGGTTCCACCCTTGTAACTGTTGTCATTAATCAAGCGCAATCATGGATGGTTAATGGGTAATTAACCATCCAGGAGTCGTTATGATTGGGCGACTATATTATCTCGTGAGTGGTGTTCAGAAAGGTAAGCAATCATTTGACTGTGTGTTCTAGCTTGAGACTACTTGACGAGATTATCATTTCTTACTTGAGCGTCGGAGTGCGTGTGGTTTAGCACCACACCGGTGTTAGCTACCTGTTTTGCAGGAGATCGTTATCCTGGCAATACAAATTCACCGTTGATCCGTCCATCTAAATTCCGACATCAACAGTATCTACTCATCAAAAAAAAATCTTAACAAATATCGACATGGTTCTGAACTTTGAAGCATTGATTAAATTCAACTTCATGGGGTTGTTGCTTGCTCAAGCTGTGATGCACTTACATCATAAGTATAAGCAAGCTCACTCCCGTACCTTTTGTGTCTCTCCAAGTTGAGTGGAGTGTAATTGAAATGGATAAGGATTTGGATTTGGGATAGGGATAACACAATCCTGTCTTAATTTCTTTAGACCCACGTTGTACATAGCAAAGAGATGTACTTAAAAGGCGGCTTCCGCAAAAATTTATAACATAAAGTCTTTCATATTTTTTAGAAAATTATTTTATTAGGTAATTTTTTTTTTTTTTTTTTTTTTTTTTATCATCTTTCAATTCATATAAATATATTTTGTGAAAGCCTTAGGTTGGCATGACATCTATCCTGCCCTTTAAATAATACAGCCAATCAGGAGAGACATCGTAGTTGAAAAGGATGTTCCTTCTCTGGCCCATGTGTCAAGTGTTTAACGTTTATGAATTTTTCTTCTCTCTATATATATTGTGTTTTTTTAATGTTATATAATTTTCGTCAATTTTATTAGGTAATTGCTACTGGTAACAAATTTAGTAAAAAAAAAAAATTGTAATATTGAACCGATTTATTTAAATTTTTTAAAAAGTCTTATGATATCTCGAGATAAGTTTACATTAAAAAAAAAAAAAAAAAAGATTGGAGTGAGGTTTACCTACGGGTCATAATATTGAATTACTTTTGTAGTTTAAGTTGGGCCTTGATGCTAACAAAACTACAATTCAACTGTCATCAAATAAGGCTTATGACCAGAATATCATGAGTTTGAATTTCTCTAAAAAAAGTTGGTTCTTTATTCTGTTTTCAAAACTTAGCTTGATTTTTTAGAACATAGCTACAAAATAGATAAATAAGCATAGAAACTCATTACTAGAAATAATATTTTTAGGCAAGTGGTCATCAAATGAGGGCTAAGATATTGTATTCTAAATTAAAATGTTAGAGGTTTAAATTTTCACTCTCACCTATTGAACTAAAATTAAATTATAATGAGTGTCAAAATGATTTTCCATATTTATAAATATATTATACAAATAAATAATTTGCAAATATTACATTTTCTTTCAAACTTTCATGCGCCTATGTAAATATTTTTCTATAATTCCTTTTTTTTTAATCTTCATTTATCATAGTAGTCTATCAGCAATAGAGTATCTATCATTGATAGACCATTTTTTTATTTTTATCATTAATAGACTTTCTATCACTGATGGATATCAAAACCATTTCTACGTCTATCACTGATAGATGATGTTTATCATTAATAGACTATATTTTTATGTCTATTGCTTATAAATAATTGTTGTGTCTATTGTCGATAGACTATCAGTATGTCTATCAGTGATAGTTTTTTTAATTATTATTATTGATAGACTAGTTATATGTTTATTAGCAACCATTCTACATATTTGATAGACTATTTTTTACTTCTCACTTCAATTTAATCTCATTGAACTTAAAATTGTGTCATATTTACCAATAATTTTAGCTTGTACTAGATTTTCTATTATTTTATGCTAGTTTTCCATATATACAACTACCCCAAACACAACCATGTCATTTTATTAATATTTTGAGTATATCATAAGTATATCAAACATGAATTAGGATTCATTTGAGGTAAACATGTGAGTGTATCATTTTAATAGTACGTTGAATGTAGAACGTATATATTTTTGTTAATTGAGAAGGTGTTAAAACTTGTGGCATAAGTTCATTACATCTAAAAAAATTCTTAAAATATCTCTCTTAAAAAACACTCTCAACCCACAACATTTTTAATATTCTCTTCTCTCTAAGAGCAATTGGCCAAAAGTGTGAAATATTATTTGTTGTTTAGCTTTGAGTTCAACCTTTTAGTACAATGTGATTTGAGCTACTGAACTTTTCAAGAGGATTGTTAGTATCTCGGAGAGGAAGGACCAGAGAAGACCTATTGCATTAGTAGTTGAATTCTCTTTAAGGAGAGTGAGAGTGAAATAGTTGTCTATCTAATTGTTTACGTATTTGTTTAATTTATTTTTTATATTTACCCTAATTTTCTCTCTTATTTAAAATTCTCTGACAATATGCTGTGAGACCCAAATCCTTTGACTCCGTCTGTTCTTGCATTGGGAAAGGAGCTGTAATTTGGTGGCACAAAGACTAGTTGAGGAGAGGGAAGCTTTTTCTTCTTTCTCATTGTGTGTTTTATGGAAATCCAAATTTGATATCAGGTGTAATTAGTTAAGTATTACTTTAACCATGTTAGTTAATTTTTTTTTCATGTTTAAATTGTATACACGATTGTTGTTTTCCATTTTAACTTAATTTTCTCTAAAAGTTATTTTAAGTTTGGTTAATATTCTTCCAACATAATAATAATAATTATTATTATTCAATAATTCTCTTTTTTCTATTTTAGTTTTTATCTTTTTTTATTCCCATTTAGATTTTTCACGTTAGTCTTTTGCTTTCTCTTTTATTTATTGTTAAGCTTTAAAAAAAAAACAAAAATGATCCAATTCAACTAATTTGAATGTTATTTTTTAATCTATATTTTTTAATATAAATTTATTAGATCAATTTAAGATTAATAGATAAAATGTTAGGTCTAATAAAAATAATATTTAATAAATTATTTAATTGACAAAATTCAAGTATTACAATCTCTAGAATGACCTTTAAAATTTTAGTTAAAACAAGAACACTATATACAACAATAACTTTTGTTTACTTTATTCCAACCTAGTGAAAATATATGAAATAAAAATGAAAACAAAACAAGCTAGCAAGTTTCAATTTAAGAAAGAAACATGAAAACAATAACTGCTAGCAATATTTAGGGTAAAAAAATGAAAATTCAATAAGTATAGAAAAAATAGAACTAAAGATTCATATCTACGAAATGTCAATGTTCAACATCATTTTCAAAATTACATAAACCAGTAGAACTTACATCGTGCATAATAAAAAAAATAGTTGAAATTAATATGACAAATATAAACAACATAATATTAATTATTAAATAAATTATTTTTGCACACCTAATTTAGGTGAGACAAATTTATGTAAACATCGTTTAACCTCGAAAAACTTCTATCAAAATTATTATATGACGAGTTTTGACAGTGAAAACCAAAAGTAAAATTATTGGTACCGTGCTTAAAATATTAAAATATAGTTTAAAAAATGATACCCGAACCAAATAAAGAATCTTGGAGAAAAAGAATAGAAAAGAAGATGAGGTAAATCTAGGAGATTTTTTTTTTTATTAAATAATTTATATGAAAATATATATCAACTTGAGAAAAGTAACATGCAAATTTTTAAATGAAAATAAATAAAACATAAAACATAAAAAAAATTATTGAAAAGGAATAATAATAATAATAATAAACGAGAGAATCTTAACCAACTCTAAAATAATTATAAAAAAAATTAAGAGAGATAATCGGCAATTACAAACAAACCGGTCTTCTACAATAATTTATTCTTTGGTTGGGTTTCTTAGTTAATAAGAAAACTCCTTCCCTTCGTAGCCAATATGGCAAGTGATTGATCTTGAATGCATCGTCAATGTAAAGAAAAAAAGTTTTGTTTGACGTTAACTTTTCTATCTTCTTAGATGGACTAATTTTATAGATAATAATATTTAAATAAAACAAACAGAAAATTGAGATAGTTTTGAAATTAATAATTTTTATAATGTAAATAAAAAAGAAATTAAAAATCTTAGGTAAATAAGAAAAGTATTATTTAAAATAGGATAGTTAAATCATATATGGTGTACACAATTTATACGTTGAAGGGTGGCGTAGAATTCATGTATGTGGTACTCATGTACACCGTACACAATTTATGTAGAATTTGTATACTCCATACACAATTTTCAACTATTAGTACTTTGTAGATTTTTTTTTTCCAACCTTCTTTCTTATGAAAAAGTTGTTTGTTTGTTTTTTTTTTATTTCTTCACATTTATTTTGAAGTTGTTGAAATAAGTTTTTTTTTTTGGACTCCTTTGCTTTGTTTTTAATTATCAATTTCGTTTTTTTTTTCCTTCTTTGAACTAATAGATTCAATTAATGTTCAAAATTTTACGAGTACAAAAGAGTTGTCATTAGAATTTAGAGATCACTTGAAGTTATTTGTTTGATCCTATATTTAGCAAACTCCTGAAATTTGAATGAAATAAGATTTTTTTTTTGAAAATATAGAAATTAAATTGCACAAATCTCTAATACTTGATAAGTACTATAGGTTTAACACATACAAATGGTAAAATATTGCTAAAAAAAAACTCATTTACCCCAATATATTCTTCTTCTTCGACCGAATTCGCGACGAAAAAAATATTCATAGATCTATTAAAAAAAATCTAAATCTATATAAATCAGTTTAAAAAAACTCAAAACTACATAAAACATATTTTAAACATTCACATGTTAGTCAAAGAATGGCAAAAAAATACACATCAAACACTTACTATGATCGACAGTGAGGAGAGATAGAGCGGAGCCAGTGACATGCATAAAAAGTTTAGAACTTGTGTATGATGTACACGATTTTTGTGAAACTTGTACACCATACACAAGTTTGAAAACTAAGTATAGTTACCATGATCGACTCGCAACCTAAGTATAGTTAGTTATCCTAAATCTGGAATTAGTTGGAAAACTATCTCATTTTTGTTATTTTTTTTAAATTACATTATTTTTTAAAAAAAAAAACCTTAGATTTAGATCACAAATTTTAATAAAGGTCAAAATTAATATTTATTTAGAGCTTAATTACAAAAATTATTAATAAACCACGCAAAATTCAACTAACAATACATTCGTATTAGAAAAATGCTCAAGTCTAAGCAGCAAAATATCTAAAATTAGTCACATAAACTCCATCACGTAAAAAAAAAAAAGTTTTCAAGCTCTATAAGTAACAAAAAGAACCAACTAGGCAAAAAACTATCCATAATTATAAAGATAGTCTTCATTAGGTGCAAATCTTAAACAAAAATCGACTAATTCAAGATTAATTTCATCTTTTATTTAAATTTATGGCTATTTGAAGAAATTGGAGAAATTAGGTTTACTAACGTGATCATAGCATAATCGAACTAGTTAGGAGCGTTTGGATTGCAGAGTTGGGTTGAGTTGTGCACAGTTGTTTTAACAATGAGTTCTGAAAATCAGTGTTTGGTCAGTATTTGGTTTGTAGAGTTGAGTTATTATGTCAGGGGTATCTGATGCAGTTTTTTGTAAAGTGAATAAGTCTGATTTTTTGTGACTTTTTTTCCGATATTTAGAAACGAAGACGGATATTGAGATTGATATCAATTTTTCTTCTCCCCTAAAAATCATTTTTATCTTATGTAAAGTGAAAGGTTTGATTGTTTTTTTGACTTTTTTTCCTTAATTTGTTTTTCGCAACAAATCAAATGCAAACACATTTGTCTACAATTTCAAAACTCAATTATGTGATAAATTATAAAATTACAATATATATTACAATTTGCCAAATGTATGTTAGGGATATTTGCAAAAGTAATGGATATTAGGTTTGATATCAATATTTCTTTTCCAATAAAATTCATTATTTTGAACTTTTACTCTTGAATATGAACTTTATTCCCTTTTTATGCACATGTTCACCACTACTTTTTTATTTTAATTTAGGTAGGTATTAATTTAGAATTAATACTTTGCATATGAAGAGTGTTTATTTAAATTTGTCTAAACACATGCATTGTCTATGAACATCTTTAGAATGAAATAAATAGTTTAAATTGTGAAGATGTTAAAAATATGTCAACATACTTAAATATTTTATGTCATATTGAAGTTGCATATCTACAAAATATTAGATATGTCATCAAGGTCCTAAGAAATAGATTATGCTACCGAAATTTTTAAGACGGATGGTGTTGCTTAGTAACGTCCCTAGGAAATTTTGAGTTTGAAAAATTAGGGTCGTTACAGTTGGTATCAAAGCATGGCTTTCAGATTCTGCATACTCGCCTACATCTAGGCAACGATCCTTATAGCCTCTCGCAGAAAGTCATCTCGTTATCTCTAGGTTGGCTTTTATTTTGTAAAGTAGTTAAAGTTACTTGAGTTGCTTGTGTGTTGACACTTGTTATGCTATGCTTTTGAGTTCTTTGTTCTTGTGCTAAGGTAGTTTAGAGTTTAAGTTTAGATTATGGCTCAAAGACGTGACCGTTGTAAAGTTCTAGCAACTTTCGAGGACGAAAGTTTTTCTTAGAAGGGTATATTATAACGCCTCATAAAATTAGGTGCTTTAATTGTATTTGTTTTAAATTTGAATCTTTGGATAATCAGATCAGGATTAGGAAAAGGTGTTTCAAAGTTTAAAAATGATTAGGATTTATGTTTTAAAAAGGTTTAGAATTTTTTTTCTAAAAGGATTATAATTCCTTGTTTTAAAAGGATTGTGACTTTTTGGTGCCTATTTAAACTAGAGTATTAGCAACTTAAAGTCACACTTCAAAACTCTCCTCATCTTCTTCTTTTTTTCACTTTCTTCATCTCGTCGGATCATTGTCGGAGAGTCGTCGGAAAGTCGTCGGACCGCCGACTGTGAATTATAATAGTTTATTACCAACTAGAGTATTAGCAATTTAGATTTTATTTCATTTTAATGCAGAGTAATATACTCTGTGAGTTATAATAGTTTATAGGTTATTATAATCTGTAGAAGTATATAATATTATTAAAATGTAAAATAATATAGTATGGAGTTATAAGAGTTTGTGTTTGGAGTGCATAGTGTTCCACATGTTATAATAACTCATATTATTATAACATGTGCTCCAAACATGCCATAAATGATTCTCCACGATTAGTTTTGAAATGACTTCAAATAAAAATAATAATTTTCATGCTATTTAAAAAATTTTAAAAGAGAAAATTAATTGAGAATATATTTTTTAGAAAGTTAAAAAAACTTTACTATCTAGACTAAATTTAGGTATTTAAACGTATAAAGGCTAAAATGTTATTTTATCCTAAAAAAAATTATTTGACCCATTTTAAAAAAGAGAGAATCTTTCTGTAATTTTTTAAATAAAAAATAATTAGAGATTAAAAAAAATCAATATATATACCTATCTGTTTTTTTTTTTTTTTTCATTGATATAATCGATTGACTTGTGTTATAAAATGTTGGTTTATAGACTAGTAACTTGCGTATGGGAATGGGCGGACAAATTATATCACAATTTATTATTTAGTAAAGGACGAAAGAGCCCCTGGCCAATAATGGCCTTCATCAATGGATGGTATGATAAAGAATTGCTGCTGGGTAGCGTATAATTAATAAAGTCCTTGACTTTATTATTCAAAATCCTTATCAATCAATTTTATTTCTTATGTCATCTTTCCTTGACACAGTGGCTCAAATATCAAAAGCTTTTCTTTTTTCTTGGGTTAATTTCTTGTGTCATTATCAATGTAAATCGTGACAACAATTCGATGTATCAAATTATATTTAGTTTATTAGAAAATCAACTATAAAACTCAACTAACATTAGGACATGTTTGAGAGTGATTATGGAATGACCAAAAAATCACTTTTGACATGTCTAAAATCACTTTCCTTTCAAAAGTGTGATGTTTGACAAGCAAGTGATTTTAGAAAAATCCAAAATCACTTGAAGTGATTTCCTATCAATCACTTGGGAGGTGATTCCAAAGTGATTTTTATCAAGTGATTGTGATTTAAAATGACTATTATTTCATTTTTGAAAACTGTATACTTTTGATGACGGGTAAACGTCATCTTTTGTAAAAATTCATAAATTTTCATCAAAAAAATAATTTTCTCAAAACCATCATCATTGAGTTTATCCGTTTTTACAAAATGACAAGTTTTCTCTCTCTAAAGTTTTTATAATGTATCTCTTACTTTATTATCTTTTTATCTTTTCATTCATATTTCTCTATAATTGTTTTAACTTTTTTTGAATTTTTTTATTTCTAATTTTTTTTGTTCCTCCCTATCGTTTTCGTATATTTTTAAATTTTTTCTCACTAATTTTTTTTATCTCTTGCTCTATCTTTTTTGTTGTATTTTTTTGTCCCTAACTCTTAACTTTTTTTTCTCCTCAATCCTCATTATAAATTTTATTCCTAAAATTTTTATCATCTTATCTATTTTTTTTATCTCTCTATCTTTATTTCTCTAATATTTTAATTCTTCCATATCTCTGACTTGATAATTATAAAATCCCTTTTAACAACAAACATTAATCATCTTTTTAAAAAATATTTTTAATTAAATTTAAATTCACTTTTACATCGTTTGAATTAAATATTAAAATAATTTATAACTAAATAATTTTAAAAAAAATTAATTATAATTAAATTCATTAGCTTAAAACACTTATTTTAAACTCATTCTCAAACATGTCTTTTGAAAATCACTTAATTGTATGAAGATCACTATTACAAGTGTAGAACCAAACATGAAAATAACTATATGAAAATCACTTTTAATAAGTCAATTGTACTAAAATTAATATTTCTAAATCCATTCTCAAACATGCACTTAGTTATTATATTCGAGCAAATTTTAAACATTTTTTTACTCAAAATAATATTTTTCAACTTAAATTGATGTTTTTCAACAAACGTAACTCGTCACTATGCATTATTGCACACCATGAAATTTACTGAAAATATCCATGAATAATTTGTACATAAGATTTCTATTTTTATCGATGGTAGTATTACGGGTATCCAACCCATTTGTTAGACAAACAAATTTTTTTTCTTGTGTTTATGAGTCCAAAATGTTGGGTTATACATTTAACCCACTTGGTGTTAAATATGTTGACTTATTAAGAAAGTTTATAATTTTTTTAGGCGATTATGTCCTAAAAAAAAAAAAGAAGAAAACGGAAGAAAAATAAGAAAAATGAAGAGGGGGAAGTGTGGTTCGATTATTCAGAGACATCTTCCACAAAGTTGTCAATTCTAGATTTTCAACCTTTGGATTTTGCTGAAATTTTGTAACCTATTGGGGATGCATAGGGCCTCGTTTTGAACGGTTGGATCGTCGTTTTGAGCTCCATTTTCTTGGTAATTGCTGATATATAGAATCTGCAAAACTGGATGATATTTTTTTCATCTTTTATCTCTCAATTATCGTTCTCTTATGTATGGAACTATTGTGTGGATTGTGAACCTTTGTAGGAGTAATTTGGATTCTTTTTTTCCTCAATTTTTTTTCCTCAATTTTATCATAATAAGAGAAGATGACAAAGGGTGGACTCCTCACAAGTCCCATGGTTTTACTCTTCACGTTGAAGGGGTTTTCCACATATAATTTGTATGTTGCTTGCATTTAGTCCTATGTATATTTTATAGTTTATTATTGTTCATTGTTGATTGATTGCTTGATAATTATTTGGTGAAGAATTTGTGGTGTATTGGAATACTATTTTTGGTTGATTGTTTGAGAGGAGATCTTGGTGGGTTGTTGTTATACTATATTGGCCTTATCAGGTAGATACATTTTATAAATTTATAATTGAATAATTGTGACAGTAATGAAAATGTTGAATCAAAATGTCTATAAATTGATTAAGGTTAAATTATAAACACACAATGTTGGGATAAATTGAAAAACTCTAAATCAATAAACTTTAACTTACAAATCAATTTCTCATATCAAATTCAAGAGAATTAAACTTTAAAAGTGGAAGCAAAAAAATATATTTGTATCCATTATCGAAAGTCACAAAATAGGTATGATCTTTCAAGTCTAGATAAATCACGTTTTACTTCTTATGTTTATTTCTTTCGTTTCTCATCATTTTATAGGAAGAGAAGAAGCAATTCTCATTCTTTCTGATGGGAATGCAAGAAAAGAAACTTACATGAAATAAATATATCTGACGTTGGGGACCATAAATATTTGTGTAACCAACTACTAAATAAAAAA
This sequence comes from Trichosanthes cucumerina, assembly GCA_036507285.1. Lineage (NCBI taxonomy): Eukaryota > Viridiplantae > Streptophyta > Magnoliopsida > Cucurbitales > Cucurbitaceae > Trichosanthes > Trichosanthes cucumerina. The sequence continues at coordinate 77,269,004 of CM071836.1, forward strand.
AATTGATTAGTTTGTTAATTACATAAGTCACTTCCATTTCTAATTTGGCCCCTCATCAAATTAGAAATAAAGTAATTTTATCTACACACTTTGCCCATGTCTAATTTATAAATACTCCTTTGTAAATATTTTCATAAATAGATCACTTCTCTTGGGTTTAATCAAAATAGCAAAAGAATACATTAAATAACTACACGTGTGGTCCTATATTATACAAATTTCCAACAATCTTCCACTGGGCCACATATGTAACTTAAAAAATTGTGTCTGACCTTATGAGCTCCAAAATTACTAATATAAAAGAAAGTAAGTTTAAACAATCTGGTCCATTAATTATATCGATAGATCAAAGAGGTCTTCATTACAATAAAAAAAGTAACTAAATCCATCGGTGCTCACAATATCAATATAGTTAAATGACATAGATCAAAAAATGGATGCATAACATGAAAATTACATGCAATGTGACCTGTACATACATATTTCCAACGGGTCACGCCCCAGGCCCAGGATCCCCTACGACCTGGCAACGTCACCATATCATCCATGACTGCTTGTAAGAGTGAAGACACTATCCCCACAAACCAACATGGGTCCTTTTAGTCTGCTTTGTCCTCACTCACATGTTCCCTATGAAAATTCCCAGAAGGTCACCCAACATAGAATTGTTCCAAGCCAAGCACGCTTAACTTTGTAGTTCCTATGATTGAGCCACCGAAAATGAAGTTGCACCTTGTTGGTATAGGTTGTAGCTATCAATTCTTTTAAGCGTTTCTCAATTATACTTTCACATCTTCATGTACCCCTTTTCCTCGGATACCATACTTTCATATCCTCAGGCACCCAAAACCTACGCTCTGATACCAACTGTAACACCCCATAATTTGCACACTTCCTATTCGGGGCATTACTTCCAAGTTACACCGCTCGCACCGAAAATCCAGAAACATAACGGCGCAACCTGGATAAACCAGAAATTTAAAATGAACCTGAATCTAAACAAAGGCACTTCAAAAGGACTCACGAGGGCACCCAGCCTCCACCAAACTACAAAGATACGACAGGCTGGGCTCCAGTCTCTCGGAGTTAACAGAAAACCTCAAGACAACAATACATGTTTTGAAAATGAAAGGAACACATCAGAACATGCTTCGATTCAAACGAACAAGAAAGGGACATGCTAAGGTTGAGTACAAAAAGAAGCAGAGTGCAACAGAAGAAAAATGAAAACAACATCTAAATATCCAACCCAAACTAAGTCCTACAAATCTTCCATAGCCTCACAGGAATCTCGCCGTCGGTGGTCATCTCACTGGTTTGCCTTACCTGCACAAAAGGAGAAATAAAGAAGGGATGAGTATAAAAATACTCAGTAAGCAGCCCACTTCGTCCAAGAAATAAAGAACATAAGGAACAACCTTAGACTTAGCTAAACACGAAACCTAGCCCGCCAAACAACCTCAACAAGCATCCTGGCCCTATTTCTTACTCAGGTTTCTTAGTTCTTTCCTACCCTTAGCTTCTGGACTAGGTTGGCAGCATCTGGCCACGAGACTCATTCCCGGGCCTGCACTAGGGCGAAGGACTCTATCCAATCCCTCTGACTCTGAGGATCACACCCCGAGTCGCACAACTGGATGGGGGCAGACCACCACATCCCACAAAACATCAAAGGCGACAATACCGCGCACAATCGACCACGGGCTCATTCCCGAGCCTGTACTAGGGTGAAGGATTCTATCCAACCCCTCTGACTCAAAGGATCACACCCCGAGTCGCACAACTAGATGGAGGGCGGACCATCACATCCCATAACATCAACGTCATCTCGCCAACCTCGAGTCTCAGCCTACTAGGGTTACACAGAGACTTGGGCCTACACTAGGGCTAGTTGTGTTAACTACAATCCTAAGGCTCAACGACACTTCTCGAGTTACTTCAGACTAAACACGAGACTACCAAGCTCGGGACAACAGTCATAGCACGTTAATACATTTAGAAACTCAACACAAGGTTTACATTGACCCTACGAGTTATAATCACATAGCACTAACAGACAACCAGAAAGAACTAACGAGTTCGAGTTCCAGCACAGATAAACATAAACAACCACAATGAACTTGATTCAGGCACAACCGAGCATTACATCCTAACATGCTACTACCAGAACTTTACTTCCAATCATAAATTGCATGCAATGTGCCCCTAAGTCCTACACTTAGTGGTAGTTTAGTCCAAACGACTACTTACAAGAAATCCAACGACAACGAGCAATTTGAGAAACGTGGCGTGCTCTAACGTACTTCTACTTCCAAGATAAAGCTCCTAACTAAGAACACACACAAGGTTAGTAAATTGAAACATAAACAAGACCTTAAAAGCTTATGAGAGGCAAAACTTACCCAATGAAGATCCGAAACGAACTAAGGAATGGACCGAGGCGACCGCACGGAAGGAGACAGTCGGTGGCCCTGTAGGCGGCGGCAGCGGCGGTGCCGCGTGAAGGTGGCGGTGGCGGCGCGTGGGTAGCAGATCCGGGATCCTCGCGACCCGGTCTATCCAGAATCGGTCTCGGATCTTCGAAAACCGGCCAACAAAGGCTCGAACCGATCAAACCAACACGTGGGTCTCGCATGAACCTTCCTCTCCGACGGCGTGCACGGCTTCGTTCACGGCAACGACGAGCTGGGCACGGCTGCTCGTGGCAAAAGCGTCGCAGGCGCGACGGACGGCGACTGAACGAGAGAGAACGACGACGATCTGAGGGGGAGAGAGAGACGCTCGGGGAAGAAGAAGAACTGAGAACGGGAGAGAGGGAGGGGAGAGACTTAGAGGGGGAGAGAGAGAAAGAGAAACGTGGGTCGCCGCGGCCGCCTCCGTCATGCAAGACGATCGAGGAGGAGGCGAAGCCTCCCGACTCTTTCTTCGCCTTCTACGATTTCTTTTTTTTTTTTTATAATAAAAAGGCACTTACTGTTACAAAATTTATGTCTATATATTTAGACTTAGATGAGCTCCTATTGTTACCAGAACAAAAACACCGTTAACTTATTGTCACAATAAATTTTGAGTGGTCTTTCAACACACTCTAAAATACGCAATCTCTTGACAAAGTTTTGTAGTCACACTCCATGATTAGATGCCTTATAACACGTTATAAATTCTGCAACCATTGTGGAAGAAGTTATGAGTGTCTGTTTAACACTCCTCCAAGATATTGCTCCACCAACCAACATACAAATATAGTCCGAAGTGGATCTTCTACTGTCTTGGTATCCAACATAATCAAAGTTGGAGTACCCAATGATCTCTAACTAATCTGTTCTCCGATATGTGAGCATGTAATCTTTTGTTCTTTAATATCTCATAACCCGTTTTGCTACTTTCTACTGAACCATACCAGAGTTACTCAAGTATCTACCTAACATCCCAACGATGTATGCAATATCTGGATGCGTACGTACTCGAGCATACATCAGACTCCAACTCCAGATGATAAGGAATCTTTTCCATTTCTTTAACTTCTAGTTTGTTTTTAGGGCATTGACTAAGACTGAATTTGTCTCTTTTAGAGATAGGGGTGTCACTAGGTTTGCAGTCATGCATGCCAAATCTTTTTAGTATCTTATCAATATAACTCCTTTATAATAACCGAAGAACACCTCGAGAACGATCTCGATGTATTTAGATTCCTAATGCAAAAGAAGCATCACCAAGATCTTTCCCTTCAAAGTTCTTAGATAGAAATCTCTTGGTGTCATGCAATAAACCTGTGTCATTAGTGGCAAGTAATATGTCATCAACATACAAAACTAGAAATATATATCTACTCCCAATGAACTTGTGATACACACAATCATCAACTATATTCATCTTAAAACCAAATGACATAATCACTTGATGAAACTTGTAGTACCACTAATGAGAAGCTCGTTTAAACCCATAAATGAATTTTGTTAATTTACATATCATTTTCTTTAGGTCTCCCAATACAAAAATTTTTGTTGTACCATATAAATTGTTTCATCAATATCACCATTGAGAAATCTTGTTTTAACATCTATTTGATGAAGCTCAAGATCAAAATGTGCAGCAAATGCCATGATGGTCCTGAAAGAGTCTTTTGATGAAACTGGAGAGAAAGTCTTTTTACAATTAATTCATTCCTTTTGATTATAACTTTTAGCTATAAGACATACTTTATACCTTTCCATATTACATTTTGCATCCCTCTTGATTTTAAAAATTCATTTACAACTAATAGGTTTTTCACCTTATGGAAATGAGATAAGTTTTCAAACTTCATTGTCTTGTATGGACTTGTACTCCTCATTGATGACCTCAATCCACTTTTGAGAATTTGAACCTTGTATGGCTTGATGAAAGATGATTGGATCATCTTCCATCATTCTACTATTATCTTCATCTTCTTGAAAGAAGACAATGAAATCATCTGGAATAGCCTTTCTCGTTTTTCTAGTAGATTGTCTTAAAGGTATTGGTTCTAAAGGTTGTTGAGTCTGCTCCTAAGGAACAATTACCTCAATTTTAAATAGAAGTTTGTTCAATATTATTTGGTTGAGGTTTTTTATATGCTTTTTCATTAATGACAGGTATACGGACCTGTACATTATTAAAAGTAGTAGTAGGATTGACAACCAATTCCTCCTCATCAAAAATAGTGTTTCTTACTTGATTTCTCCCCTAAACTCAATATCCTAAAGAAATGTTACAGTTCCCGTTACAAAAATTTTCATAAGTGTAACCAATAAAGTATCTACTAATTGTTTTGGATTCTAACTTTTTCTTCATGTTGCTTGTAAGGCTTAGCCTCAGCTAGATATCTCCAAATCTGAAAATGCTTTAAATTAGGTTTCTTTCCAATCCAAAACGCATAAGGTATTTTTGCAACTTTTTTAGTTGGCACTCTATTTAGAATGTAATCTACTATTTTAAGTGCTTCTCATTATAGTGACTCTGACAAGGTAGAATGACTAACCATACCCCTTACCGTATCTTTAAGAGTATGATTTCACCTTTCGACTACACCATTCATATGAAGAGAACCTAGTAGAGTGTATTGTGGGGCAATTCCACACTCCTCCACATATCTAGCAAATAGTTCAAGACGTTATTCGCCTAAATCATCATATATGTCATAATATTCACCCCTACAGTCAGATCTAACACTCTTTATGGATTTGTTAAGTTGTTTTTCAATTTCATTCTTAATTTTTTTGAAAACATCTAAAGACTGTGATTTTTCATGAATAAAAAATAAGTACCCATATCTGGAGTAGTTGTCAATGAATGATATGAAATACTTTTGCCCATTCCAAGAAGCTGTAGGGAATGACCCACAAATATTTGTATGAATTAATTCTAAGACATCTGTAACTCTATTTGCACTTATATTCTTTACTTTAATATGTTTTTTCTTGATGTAATTAATACAAGATTCAAAGTTCATAAAGTCAAGAGAACATAAAATTCCACTAAATACAAGACGCTTAACTCGAGATTTAGAGATGTGACCCAAGCGTCCGTGCCATAAAAAAGTACAACTTTCTTGACTTCTTGTCCGTTTAAACCAGATGATTCCAAATGTAATGACTCATTATAGGAATCAATTGTGTCAAACATATATAAATTATTAAGGGCATTAAGATAACCAGTTCCAACACTATTTACATTTAAAGACAAAGTGAATATATTATTTCTAGAAGAACAACTAAATTTGATTTGTCCAACAAGGAAATTGAAACCAAATTCCATTTAAAATACAATAAAACAAAAGTGTCTTTCAAATCCAAATAAAAACTAGTAGATAATAACAATCTAATGCCCAATTGCCTCTATTAGTATCGATTTGGCATCATTTACATAAATGTTTCTTTCAGCATCAATTGGCTTTCGATAGTTCAAACAATCTTGCATAGAAACACTAACATGAGGAGTTGCACCAGAGTCTAACTACCATGTGTTTCTAGGCACTAAAGTCAAATTTACTTCAGAACCGATCAAAATAAGAGATATTGTAACTTCTTTTTTTACACCAAGCATGGTATTTGATACATTCTTTCTTTGTGTGCTCAGATTTTTCACAAAAAGAACACAACCTTTATTTTCTGGTTGTTGATGTCGTTTCTTAGGAGTTGGATTAGCTGCTTCATATTTATTTTTCTTTTTGCACTTTTTCTTAGAGGTGTTTGTAGGTGAGCATTTTCTATCTTATCTTGCTTTAGTCTTTCTTCCTCTTGTATACAGTAAGAAATGAGCTCATTAAGAGTCCATTCATCATTTTGACAGTTATAACTAACCTTAAACTAGTTAAACTATGCAGGAAGAGAGATCAATACTAAGTGCACAAGCAAACCATCGGATAGCTCACGCTTAAGTGTCTTTAGTTTTGATGCCAAATGAGACATTTCTATAATGTACTCCCTAATATTTCCATTTCCCTTATCAAACACTATAATAGCATACTTGTTTCAGCCTTGTCGTTTTTAGCCAAACGTTTTTCTATTTCAACAAGGAAATCTTTGACATTGGTTATCCCAACGGATACCACACAGTAAATGATTTTTGGAATGCCACATTTTGTGGTCATTAGACACATGCGATTTGAGTGGTCTCATTTCTCAAAAAGTGTCTTTTCATTAGGAGAACCCTCAATTGAAAGAGAATGAGGTTGCTCTATTCTTAGTGCAAGGTCTAGATCCATGCAACCTAAAATTATAAAAATATTTTTCTTTCCAATCTTTGAATTTTGAACTATCAGGAATAGGAACATTGTTGGGATTAGCAAATATTGTAGTAACGTTAGCTGTTAAGAAAAAAATTTAAACATACAAAAATGCTCACATCAGTAATGGTCAATTATTAAATTATAAACTACAATTAATCATCAAGTTCAAATAATGGTTAATTCCATTATAAGATACTTAGCACGACATCGACATTAAGTCTTTGGACAATAATATTGATTGTAAGCAGTAATCTTGATATAGTGATCAAACATTGACAATAAATGCATGTCAAATAATAAAACGATTTTTAGATCGATTTATTATTTACCTACCAAATAAAGATCTTGTAATTATCACAAATTTATCACCACAAGTATGTTTATACTTCAAATACAAACATCGACCTACCTTTAGGTTGATTAATATCTACATGAATATCTACATGAACATATAAACATTCAGCATTAAACACCCGCATGAATAGTCTTCACATGATAGGTTATTTTGGCAACATCAAATTTGAGTATATACGATTGAAATCTACGTTGAAAAGGTAGATTCAAGTTCTTAGTCTCTTATTTAAATTATAATTCTAACAAAATAATTTATGTAAATTTAATTTCAAAATGCTTTAAACAAGAGAGAAAAAAAATCAATTTATACTTTTAAATTTTGAGTTGTACCAATAAAAAATATAAATTAATAATTATATTAATTTAAATTCTCAACTTTCATATCAATTTACACCTTCTCTTATTTAATTTTTGAAACAAACGTATGTAACAATTTTAATATATTCAATTGTAATCTAAGTTGAAAATGATAGACTAAACTTCTTAGTCTCTTATTTAAATTATAATTCTAACACAATAATTTATAATTCTAACACAATAATTTATGTAAATTTAATTTTAAAATGCTTTAAAAAAGAGGGAGAAAAAATAATTTATACCTTTAAATTTTGGGTTGTATGAATAAAAATCTTTTTTTTAGACAAGTATCAATAAAAGTATTAAACTAATAACGATATCAATTTAAATTTAAACTTTCATATCAATTTACACCTTCTATTAAATTCTATTTGAAATATTTACACATGTGCAAATTTATAATTATATCAATTAAACTCATGAATTTTTAAAAGTAAATTAATTTAGATTATCGATTTTAAATAATTGACAATTTTTAAATAGAGAGTCTAAATTTTTAAGAAGATATTCGAACGATTTTTGAATTGAGAGTCTAAATTAATTCATTTATTAATAATTTAAAATTTTAATGGATAGGATTATAATTTTGTATAAATATAAACTAACGCTTTTTAAATGAAATTTAGTGAAGTTAGAATTTAAATTGATAATATTTAAAAAGTTAAGATGTATGAACTGATTTTTGCAACAAAAAAATATACATAGGTAAGATTGGGGTTTTTGTACTGAAGACCCCTTTTTAATATATTTAATGCGAAATGACCTGGCATTCAGATATAATGAAAACTGACCTATTCTGACGTGGCTAAGCGCACAAAATTACGCCAAAGGGCATTCCAGTTATACGCAAACGTTCATCCGCACACTCGCTCACCTGTGTTATGAGACTCGCTTACTCGCTTACTTGGACTCACACTCGATTACTCGTACTCGCTTACTCGCTCTCGCGCACTCGCACTCGAAGCACTACTCGCTCTTTCGCTCGATCGCTCACTCGTACTCGCTTACTCGCTCTCGAAGCACTACTCGCTCTTTCGCTCGAGCGCTTACTCACTCACCCGTACTCGCTTACTCGCTCACTCGCACTCGCACTCGAAGCACTATGCTCTTCCCACTCGCTCGATTAGCGCTCCATCCATCGCAGCATTACTCGCTCACTCGCACTCGAATTACTCACCAGTCAGACGAGTAAGCGGTTATTATTATAAGTGTTTACTTGTACGATCAAGACACTGTATGAAATGACATTGCAATTTATTAGCCGAAGACTCTGACAAAGGAATGATGATAATATTAATATTAAAATAATATATTTAACTAGTGTGCAAAACTGAACCTCGTGTGCACGAATTATTAAATGTTCATACATGTTTTCTTCATCGCATACTTCTTCTTCTTCGAATAATCCTCGTAAAACCCTCCCTACCTTCGTGCATCAACTAACTCTCGTTCGTAATAGGTACGTTCAAATTTGCAGTTTTCAATATTAATGGGTGCCTACTTTATTACCTTATACGTTTCGATCGAAATGAAAACATCTTTAGGATGACTTCGTTGTTTTTGAAAAATTTCATCGTAAAAAAAAAGAAAGAAAAAAGTAAATGAAAGTGTAATAAGCATTGAGTAGTGAGAGCGTGAAGTGGGGATAGTATCAAATCCTATACGTGCGTGAGCGTCAAAGACAGAGCGAGTAAGAGAGAGCGAGTCCACCCGAGCGAGTAAGCGAGATCGAGTCCCAATCTGCAGTGTTCTTAGTTTCATTCATTTGTTGTTGTTAATTAATATTGTTGCTGTTTTTTTGTGTTTGAAAAAAATTATTCGACTTACTGTTTTCTGTAGGATGGACAAGAAACCTCTATTCATAAGATACGGTGGATGTTGGGATGAAATTGAAAACTGTTACATCGGAGGTTGTCTAACAGGCGTTCTTGTGTCGGACAACATTAGGTTTGAGGAGTTGAAAAATATTATATATGATGTTACAAACATCAGCCTGATTATGTTTGACGTTATAATAAGAGTGAAGATGCCATTGCTAGAGCAATCCCCTCCAATGTATATAAGGACTGACCGGGACCTTCAATTTCTTCTAGTTCAAGAACTTGTCTCAAAGTTGCACCTATTTATATCAACGGTAGAAAGAAATAATGGTAACGTACAACCGAATGAGGACGTCCCCCATACGAGTCATGATATTCACCGAACTTCAAATGTTGACTCCCGTAATATACATAGAGAGGAGGTGTATATACCAACCAATGAGATAGGAGTCTCCCTAGCGAACGACGAGGCCAACCTTTGGGAGTCACAATATGTTCATGATGTTTATGGACAATGCGAGATGGATCGGTATGAAGCATGTTCGATTCCAACTCCAGCTCCAATACCAATTCCAACTTCAATACCAACTCCAGCTCAAATACCAATTCCAACTCCAATACCAAATCCAACTCCAATATCAAATCCAACTCTAACTCCAATACCAATTCCAACTGCAATACCAACTCCAACTCCAATACCAAATCCAACTCCAACACGAAATCCAAATGACAATCCTACTCCAACTCAGGGAGGACTGATAGGTACATTGATTGGGCCATCGTCATCTGGAACTACTTGTAGCAAAGACGTTGAGGTTGGTCAGTTGTTTTTAAGTAAGAAAGAGTTGAAGAAGAGACTCTCCATGTTGGCCATGAATAAGAATTTTGAATTTAGAGTAAAAAAATCTACGAAGGATTTGTACACAGTTGGTTGTTTGGAGAAGACATGCACATGGAGGTTACGTGTTGTACAGATGGAAGGAACAAACATGTTCTGAATAAACAAGTATGTATGCACACATTCATGCTCCATTGGATTGTTGAATCATGATCATAGACAAGCAAGTGCTGAAGTCATTGGCCACATAATAAGAAGCAAGTTTGAGAGAGTTGGTCGAGTGTACAAGCCGAAACACATCATTGAGGATGTAAGGCAACAATACGGAGTTAGCATCAATTACGACAAAACATGGCGTGCGAGGGAGATGACACATGCACTAGCCAAAGGTACTCCAGAGGAGTCATATGCCATGCTCCATGCATATGATGAAGCCCTTAAAATTGTTAATCCGGGCACCATCTTTGATATAGAGGTTGAAGATGAGGTATATTTTAAATATGCATTCATGGCATTGGGGTCGTGCGTACGAGGATATTCTCGCATGCGAGATGTTGTCATTGTGGATGACTCTCATTTAAAAGGAAAATATAAAGGTTGTATGTTAGTAGCCATAGGGAGGGACGAAAATAATCAAATTTACCCACTGGCCTATGCAATCATTGACAGCGAGAACGATCGGTCATGGACATGGTTCATGACGAAACTGAAATTATTTGTGAGTGACTCACCTACTTTGGTGATTGTATCCGATCGCCATGCAAGCATTGCCAACAGTGTTCAGACGGTCTTCCCACATGCATTTCATGGGGTGTGTACTTATCACTTGGAGCTGAATGTGATGAATAATTTCAAGGACAAGGCCGCTGTCCAATTGTATAAGAGTGCAGCGAGAGCGGTCCAGGAGTCTGAATTTCGGCAGTATTGGGATCAACTTCTTTTATTGCGTGGAGGTGCTGTAGGCCGATATCTAGAGAGCGTAGGCATGAAGCGATGGGCAACATGTTTTCAGTTAAGTAGACGTTACGACAATATGACGTCTAACAATGCTGAATGTTTCAATTCACTTACTGCTGAGGCACGATTGCTCCCCGTTGTTGCGTTGTTTGATTTTTGTGAGAGGACACTTACAGGGGTGGTTCTATGAGCAGCGGAATTATTGGTTCACACGAACAACTCTACTTTCAGATTACGCCGAGAAACGACTTGCCACTGAATGTGATAAAGGTAGACGTTATCGTGTGGACCCCATTGACTGTTACAATTATCATGTACGAGATGGTCATTTGGATGATATCGTCAATCTTCAAACACGACAGTGCACCTGCAGGGAGTTTGATTTGTATGAAATCCCTTGTTCCCATGCTATCATGGCTGCTAGAGAGTGCAACATTGCTTCGCCTCATCCTTTGCAACAATTGTTATAATGTTGAAGCTCTTTGGCGAGATATCAAGAACCAATATACCCACTTGGTCACATATCTGAATGGCCGAAACCATCTGGTTATGTAGATGTTTATATACGACCACCGAAACGTGTGATCAGGGTTGGACGATGAAGGGTGCAAAGGATTCCTTCCGGTGGAGAGCATAAGCGACCTAAAAAATGTGGTCGGTGTGGTAATGTCGGGCACAATCGACAATCATGTAATCAACCACTCAACACTATGAACTTCGACCGACCAGTTGAATCATAAGGTATTCATTATGAATTATAACTTACTGATTTAATAATCATTCTAAACTGTTGATATTTACATATCTGCATCGCTCGTATTTCGTAATCGTAACTTCAGATCTGAACGCTCTCGTTGAACCGCAGTTGTTAGATCGCTCTCGCTGGCACGCTCTCGTATGACCGTTATCGTAAAACGATCGATCGTTGGATCGCTGTCGTTGGATCGCTAACGTTTGATCTCTCTCGCTGAATCGCTCTTGTTGGATTGCTCTCGTTGGATCGATCTCGTTGGATCGCTCTCGTTGGATCGCTCTCGTTGAATCGCTCTCGTTGGATCGCTCAACTGCTGCTGATACCATTTATTTATTTTTTAAATGTGAAGTGGAAGCAAATACATAAATGTAACCTGTAAATACATTCAATGTAATATATGAACAAATAAAAAATTACAGAATATGTATTTAGTGTAAATTTACATGGGGTAAGAGCATTGTAAAGTTACATATGGATGTCTGAATAAAAAAAAGCAGACCCAGCCCATAATTGGCAAGCATATTGGGTCCTAAAGTCCGTCATACGGTCTTGGATGAACTGTGATCTGTCTGCACCGGTTACAAGATACTCAATCCACTTCGCACAAAATATACCGCAGTCAAGGGAGTTCTTCTGCAAATCTTCACATCTTGACCGAAGCAATTGTCATCTATCCGTTTGTAACCCATCCTTGACACGTTGGAGGTCACAATAATACAGTAGTGACGGGAGTGTATACGTCAAGGGCTCTAGAAATTTATTGACATCTTCGACCTTAAGATACGACGGATAAGAATAAAAAATCATAATACATCCCCTGTTCATATCTAAACATAACAAAAACCAATGCTCCTTGAGGTTTGTTGGACAGAAGACGAAATCTACCTCACTCCACGCCGGTTTGTAATCATCATGCACGCCTCGGACGTATTCGGTGTACGTATCCTCTGTACCCCAAACCATAGCAGCTTTGAGTTTGGGTTTATTCTTTATTTTCTGGAATATACTATCTTTGCCCCGTGTATTTAGATGAGACTGCAAACTCATAATAGTATTACTCAGACAATTATATGTACTTAATCCTATAGAACTAAGTGAAAACATTGCTCATAAACTTACCAATATCCCAGATGGAAGAATGGTAAATTTGTTTATGCACATATCGGGTCGAGCAGACAACTTTTTCTTCACGAACATACATAATGTGTTCATAGTCTACAAAAAAAACATCATAATGGGAATTCGCGGTATTGAATCACAATCATAAAGATATAATATACCACTTACGTCACACTCGACCCATGAGCTCGGCGTAAAGAGATCAGTGAAGAACATTTTCTCCATCGGGATTGAAGTCGTCCCCAACCCTGGTCGTATATCGTCAGTTGTGGATGAGTCTTGAATCCATGACATCATGGCGTCGAATGTCTTAACATCCACGTCATGTGCAGGATTGTACTGTGCGATCGGCGCATGAAGCATCGTGATCCTACCAGGGATAGAATATTTAGCCTTCTTACGCTCTGGTGTGAGTATACTCCCAGTCGTTTTACTTACAGTCTTGTCGCTAGGCGAATAACGACGTGATGCTGTTCTTTTGCGACTGCCATTTCTCGCAACTACTGCAATAGAAGGTCCGCAAATAGCAATAGGGACGGTGACGTCAACATTTTCGATCTGCAAATTGGGTTCATTCAGTCCACCAATCACAGCTGCCGTTGTTCCCATTTTTAGACTATCCAATGCAGTAGCTGCATCTGTATCCGGATTATCTAAATCATGTAGATAGTCCATTGGGGAGGGCATGAGCTCAGTGTGGACGGTGGAGGCATCGATTGTTGATTTCTCGGCCAATGCTTTAATTGGAATGATGGCAAGGGATGTTTCGGGCTGACCCGGGATGACGGTGGAAGTAGTGGTGGAGGGATCGGTGGCGGGTGGTGGGAGGAATGTGGTAGTGGTGGAGGGATCGGTGGCGGGTGGTGAGAGGACGGTGGTAGTGGTGGAGGGATTGGTGGTAATGGTGGAGGGATCGGTGGCGGGTGGTGGGAGGAATGTGGTAGTGGTGGAGGGATCGGTGGTGGGTGGTAGGAGGACGGTGGTAGTGGTGGAGGGATCGGTGGCGGGTGGTGGGAGGACGGTGGTAGTGGTGGAGGGATCGGTGGTGACATCGGTAGCTTTATCCACGTCCATATTGCAACCACCATCCTGCAGTTTGTGCAATCCATATAATTAAACATCTGTAGGTATTAACACAACAATAAGTATATTAGGCAACAACATTATCTAACGTACCTTGTTCATTCTATGAATGAACTCACGAATATATATCAAATGGGTTTTAACCTCACCCATTTCTGTTCTCATTTCTCCTCACAAATCCATTAGGTCTTCTTTCAGGCTGGCTACAGACTTCTCAATACCATCGACACGCATGTTTATATCCTGAAGGTATTCAATTTCTAATGCTCTAGTGTGTATACCGGTGGATCGAGTATGGACTGGAGGGGTAACATGTGAGCGGTTAGGGGATCTAATAAGGGAGCGGAGAGTGGATCTGATAGGGGAGCGAATAGGGGATCTGATAGGGGAGCGGAGAGGGGATCTAACAGGGGACATGTGCTCCTGGTGTGGAAACCCGATAGTGTCCCTATCTTCATTGTTATTAATGTCCTCGTCAACATCAACATCCATATGTTCGACGTGGTCAAACTCATCCTCTTCATCATCAGAGTCCAACTCATCTTCAGATACCGTGTGAAGTCTATTATGGACAAGTGTGTCACGGTACTGCAACTCCGCATTGGATGGGACCATGTCCGAAACGATAACCAGCTACAACAAATAAAAATAAAATTAAATCAACTAGAAACGAAAAAATATATGAGTAAACATCATGATCCATACATATTGAATGTAAGTTAATAGTAAACATTTTTCGATGGAAATACGTCTCGTTCTAACGCCTTGAACGTCACAGAGTGTTTGCATGACCACCTTCGAATTCGTGGCACTGCATCATCACTAATCCGTGTAGCAATTCGATCTGCCCCAGATGACAGTGTCTCATACGCCCACACCTATAAACAACATTTAACAACATTTCTTTAATCACATCGGTATCTAGAACAAAATAAAAAGTGATGTGTAGAACTTGCAATACCTGAAACGCGGGAAGAAATCCAAGAAGGTTATACTTAAAAGTATAACGCTTGTTTGTCCGGGACTTAATTTTATACGTGTCAACCTTGTCCCGCAAGGCAGCCTTCAAGCCACGTATAGTCCTCTCCCATATTCTGGAACCCCAGTCGATACTATTAAAGTATTTGAGGTCTTCAACGTCACCAAACAAGGAACTGTCGACAACGGCCTTCGACTTGTTCTTCCCCATCATGACCGCCTTGCAATAATAGATCAGAGACACCTTGACTGCATTTTCGTCGTTGTCAAATTTTTGTGTCTTGTATGCGGACTCGAAATCATGCACGTGTATGTCAGTCCCCATCCCATCGAAATATTTCTCTCGTAGGGCGACGGACGGTTCAGGACGTTCACGTGATTGTGGGGATGGCCACAAACCAGTCATGAGGATGAACTTCTCCTTTCCGAACTTCACAACGGTTCCATTCATATTGAACCGCATGACTTCATTGTTTTCATCTCCTCCACTCACCTCCCTAAGAAGTATGTGATGGACTAGTGGACTGTTGAAAATTAGGTCTACATCAACGAAAGGACCGAATACTGTCCGTCTGAACAGGACGAGTTGTGTAGGTGTCAACTTCTGCCTCAATACCTTATTAGCACTACTGATGTGTGCTAAACTAGAGGCTTGTCCTGGAAACCAATCTTTTTTCGCTATTTTAAGGACAATTGCCATTGTAAATCTGTGCATAGAGGGTACAACAAGAATTAAAAAAAGTACGAACACCATAAATTGAAAACAGTTTACTTGTCCTGCCTAATAAAACATTGTATTTCAGTTTCTTTTGAATTTAATAAAGCGTTTATTTCTTTCAAATGGAATGTTATATGTTCAGCTTCACTCGAAAATAATCTGTATGTTTTGAAACCCAATTCAGTCGAAAGTGTTTTGAATACTAAGTTGTTTAAAACTGCAGAAACACGAACTAAGAAAGCAAAAGTTTCTCCTAAAGAAAATGCCCATCTTTGGCATCTAAGGTTAGGCCACATCAATCTCAATAAGATTGAGAGACTAGTGAAGAGTGGACTTCTAAATCAGTTGGAAGAAAACTCTTTGCCAGTGTGTGAGTCATGCCTTGAGGGCAAGATGACCAAACGTCCTTTTAGTGGAAAAGGATACAGAGCCAAAGAGCCTCTTGAGTTAGTACATTCTGACCTCTGTGGTCCGATGAATGTTAAAGCTCGGGGCGGTTATGAGTACTTCGTGTCTTTCATAGACGATTACTCGAGATATGGGTATATTTACCTAAGACATAAGAAGTCTGAAACTCTTGAAAAGTTCAAGGAGTACAAGACTGAGGTTGAGAACCTCTTAGGTAAATCGCTTAAAACACTTCGATCGGATCAAGGTGGAGAGTACATGGACACTGAATTCCAGGACTATATGATAGAAAACGGAATTACGCCCCAACTCTCAGCGCCTGGTATGCCACAGCAGAATGGTGTATCGAAGAGGAGAAACAGAACCTTGTTGGACATGGTTCGGTCGATGATGAGCTATGCTCGTCTCTCCCGATTCTTTTGAAGAAGTACGCGGTGGAGACTGCGGTTTATATTTTGAACAACGTTCCGTCGAAGAGTGTTTGTGAAACACCTTTCGAGCTCTGGAGTGGACCTAAAAGAAGTTTACATCACTTCAGGATTTGGGGATATCCGTCCCATGTGTTGGTGTCAAACCCGAAAAAGTTGGAACCCCGTTCGAAATTGTGCCTATTCGTAGGTTACCCTAAAGAGACTAGGGGTGGTCTGTTTTACAATCCTAGGGAAAATAGGGTGCTTGTGTCGACAAACGCCACTTTCCTATAGGAAGACCACGTCAGGGATCATTTACCAAGTAGTAAAATTTTATTAAATGAAATGGACAGTACATCAACAAGAGTTGCTGATGGGGCTAGTACGTCAACAAGTGTTGTTGATCCTAGCACGTCTAGTCAAATCCGTTCCCAAGAGTTGGGAATGCCTCGACGTAGTGGGAGGGTCGTGAGACGACCGATCGCTACATGAGTTTCATTGAAACCTCAGTTGTCGCTCCTGATGATGACTGTGAGGATCCATTGACCTATGATCAGGCAATGGTTGATGTTGACAAAGACGAGTGGATTAAAGCTATGGACCAGGAAATGAAGTCTATGTACTTCAATTCTGTATGGGAGCTTGTGGATCAACCGGATGGGGTAAAACCTATTGGTTGCAAATGGATCTACAAGCATAAATGTGGCGTAGATGGGAAGGTGCAGACCTTCAAAGCCCGACTAGTGACAAAGGGTTTTACCCAGGTTGAAGGGGTTGACTATGAGGAGACCTTTTCGCCTGTTGTCATGATAAAGTCGATCAGGATCCTTCTGGCCATTGCCGCGTATTATGACTACGAGGTATGGGAGATGGACGTCAAAACAACCTTTCTGAATGGCAAACTTGATGAAACCATCTACATGGACTAGCCCAAAGGGTTCATTGCCCAAGGCCAAGAGCAAAAAGTTTATCGGCTTCATAGGTCCATTTATGGACTGAAACAGGCTTCGAGGTCTTGGAATATAAGGTTTGATGAGGCGATCAAATCTTATGGCTTTGATCAAAATGTCGACGAGCCTTGTGTCTACAAGAAAATCGTTGACAAACTGTCGCATTTTTGGTGTTGTACGTGGACGATATTCTTCTCATTGGGAATGAGGTAGAATTCCTTACTGACGTTAAAAAGTGGCTAGCTTCGCAATTCCAAATGAAAGATTTGAGAGAAGCTCAGTATGTTCTAGGTATCCAGATAGTCCGAAACCGGAAGAACAGAACGCTAGCCTTGTCTCAGGCGTCTTATATTGACAAGATGTTGTCTATATATAAGATGCATAACTCCAAGAAGGGGCTTTGCGCTTTTCACCATGGGTTCACTTGTTCAAGGATCGGTGTCTAAGACTCCTCAAGATGTTGAGGATATGAGAGACTGATTCCATATGCTTCACTTGTTGTAGGGAGCCTCATGTATGCCATGTCTTGTGTACTAGGCCGACGTCCGTTATGCAAGAGGGAATTGTCGATGAGATATCAGTCCAATCCAGATTAGATCACCTGGACAATGGTAAAGGCAATCCTCAAGTATCTTAGGAGAACGAGGAACTACGACTTAGTGTCGGTAGTGGGGATTTGATCCTTACGGGATACACGGATTCGATTTTCAGACCGATAAGGATTCTAGGAAATCTACTTGGGTCACCTTCATTTTCGAATGGAGGAGTCAGAGTAGTATGGCGAAGCATCAGCGAGGATGCATCGCGATTCCACTATGGAAGCGGAGTATGTTGCGGCTGTGAAGTGTTTGGCTCGGGAAGTTCATGACAAATTTGGAAGTTGTTCCAAACATGAACTTGTCGATCACATTGTTTTTGTGATAACAGTGGTGCGAGAGCCAACTCACGTGAGCCGGAGCCATAAGAGAGGCAAACACATTGAGCGCAAGTATCATCTGATACGGGAGATTGTGCACCGCGGAGACGTGACGGTCACGCAGATAGCGTCGGAGCACAACGTAGGTGATCCATTTACAAAGCCCCTCTCACGGCTAAGGTGTTTGAGGTCACCCAGAGATTCTAGGTCTTCGAGAGCTTCGACTAGGGCAAGTGGGAGATGTGTAAGCGGGTATTCAATGCCCTAGTTTATTGTATTACTTATTGTAATTTATGTACATTTCGAAATGTATTTTCTCCACTAGCTTAGTCCAAGTGGGAGTTTGTTGGGATTTTTGTCCTAATCTCGTGTTTGTAATATATTGTTTGAAATTAATAAGAGTTATTCATTTCATCACTTTGTGTCTCGCAATATTTATAAACTTTTCCAATAAACTAAGCTCCAAGGTCATTGAATTTATGAGAGAACTAGAACTTGAACGGTGTGTGTGGTGGACACACGGGGAGGATCACGTTCGAGTTAATGACCCGAACGGTCTCATGATATGGATAGAGTTGGAGACCTAATCTCGGATACACTTGTGGATGCGCCCGCTTTGTATTAGATCTGACGCATTGGTGGTGATCGACTCGTTCATGTGGTTGACATGCGAGTGGGGGCATCTGTGCAATGAGATTGTACAAGACCAGGATCGTGAATTATTAGACTCACCATCGATGTAACACCGTTGACAAGAGAAGGGACTAATAACCGTAGATGACCATTAGTGACTCGACACGAATCCTCGAGCGTATTACGGACGGACTCGCATCTGCGGGGTCCGTCCTTTGACTAATACGGGTGAGGGTGGTCACGATTACTCGCCTAATATGTCTATCTTCTCGGGACGAGAACCAAGTAGGGAGTGGGAACTTAACTACGCGAGATGAAATTCACTCATTCCCGCCTTTAGGGAAACTAGAGGGGTTGTTCCCTTAAGTGTTGTCTCCGTGGCTTGGACAACGGCGCCCACCTCTCTCTTTGGCCCGAGAAGGGTGTTGTGTATGGTTGGACCATCACAATATGTTGTTCATTAGAGGAGCGGTGAGGACTTAAGGATCAAGAGGTAGACACAGGGGGTAAAGCGGTAATTTGACCCGGTAGTGTCTCACGAACAACCTGTGAAGGATCGACTCATGGGCATTGGTTATATCGGTGGACACGTAATATTCTCGTGACCGACGGAGTGCAACTACGGGCTATAGTGGAGTGTTACCGTAGCTAATGAATGTTGATTAACCAAGGGTCAAAGAGTTTGTGAGTTAATCTCGGATCATTGGAGCCGTCCACCAGTAGGTCCATTAGGTCCCCGGTTGGCTCCACTTGGGTTAAAAGAAGGGTTATTGTTTTGGTATGGAATTGAAGTGTTCAATTTCACTTTAAGGGCATTTATGTCATTTATATGAGATATGAATGATATAATATATAGTTTAATGTGAATGAGATTCATAATAAACTATAAGTTAGTCTAATTGTTGAATTAGGACTAATTGGAGAATTTGATTGAGAAAAATTAAATTGGATGTGATTCAATTTAATTAATCCACAATTATTGCAAATGAGATTTTGCAATATGAGATATGAGATATCTTATATTATGTGGTTATGCAAATGAGATTTGCATAACCTATGGTTCAGTATAGTGGTAATAATGAGGAGAAATTAACTCCTCATTCCACTATTTAAACCCTTTGCAAGAAGGGTTTGAGAATCATTCTCTCATTTTCTTGTTTTTCATCAAAGAAGAGAAGAAGAACTCTCTTAATTCTCTCTCAATTCTCCTCCCTCCCCAAAACTCTTACAAGATCCCACCATCTTCCCTTCTCCAAAAGAGAACAACCGAGAAGATCACTTGGTGGTGTTCAAGATCTTTTTGGTGGAAGTTTTTGTTGAGATCGAGTAGCCCGAAGAGTTCGTGGCACGAGGAAGAATTTGCAGTGTTTGTCTACAACAAGTAAGTAAAATATATTCTTGCTGTAAATTTCTTCTTCTTTAAGCATGTTTAGCCTAGATCTAAGTGTTAGATCAATTTTAATAAACACATGTTGCATAATGATACCACGACGATTCAATCGTCTTCCGCTGCGCGGGGATTTCATTCACTTCAACGTAAGCTCTATTCTCCCTACAAACTCGATAAAATACATGTATCTCTAAGGCAGACAGTAACATTCACAAAACAAAACTAACATCGCAAAATCGCACACTTACGAAGAAAAAAAAATCAACTCACAACGACGAATAACGTAATATCGCATCGAGTGGCTACCGCAGATTGTTGAGGACGAGCGGCACGATTTGCGGCGGTAGGTAGGTCGTGGCGGCTGGACCTCGTTAGAGAGAGCTAGACTTAGAGAGAGATGGAGCGTTCCTTAGAGAGAGGGAGTCCGAACTTAAGAAAGACAGTGAAATGAGAAACCCCTTTTATATGAAATGTTGCTCGCTCTCGTTCACTCGCTCCCGTTCATTTTCTCTTGTTCACTCGCACTCGTTTACTCGCTCTCGTTCACTCGCTCTCATTAACTCGCTCTCGTTCACTCGCTCTCGTTAACTCGCTCTCGCTTCCGGCAACTCGCATTCGTTGACGCGCTTACTCGCTTATTATTAATTTATTCTAAAATGTATTAATTCCTGATTCGGAGAACCAACCGGCGCAATAATGAGTGGTCAGGCCTCTTTAATTTCGACCGTTGAGTTATTAGTATTAATAAACAACGAGGCTAATACAAATTTTATCATAACACACAATTAAGCTATCTTGATCTTCTTCATCCTCCTCATCTTGAATTCCAACACAACCGATTTGAGTTCTGAAAAAACTACATCCGGCAACATTGTCGGAGAAGAGGTTGACTGAGGTTTCTTCTTTCTCTCACTCCACCCCGCCGAGCGATCGTCGGATGATAGTTTCTTCAACTATCCTGGGGAGCCCCCGAACAATTCATCGGAGGAATCCTCGGAGGAGTCCTCTAAGGACTCAAGTGAGTCCTCCGAAGAGTCCTCAGAGGACTCAAGCGAGTCATTGAAAGAGTCCTCACATGACTCCCTCGAGTGCTCCGAAGTCCCGTTTGGGGACACTGAGCTTACTCCCCACGCATGCGAACCACCACAACCACCACAACCACCCCTTGCCGAATAGGCGCGCCGTTGAATGTTTGGTCAACATTCCTACACAGCGCCCCCCAAGAGGAAGGCCATTCAAGATGCGCCATTAGTCATAATCGACTCCTCGAGCGAGTCAGACTAGGGGACAAAATGACATTTCTACATTTTCTTTATTTTGTTTATGTTTTGTAATTTTCAATATGAAGTCCCGTTTTTTTTTCAACTTTTATAAATATCTCTTGTTGCATATTCTGTTTCAAATGTTAAGCCATCGAGTGCTAATCGAGTGTAAGTGAGCGAGTAGTGCTAAGCGAGCGAATGAGAGATAGTGATGCAAACGAGTGAGCGAGTAATGCTGCGATGGAGCGCTAATTGAGCGAGTCGAGAGCGAGTAAGCGTGTACGAGAGAGCGAGTAAGCGAGTACGAGTGAGCGAGTAAGCGATCGAGCGAAAGAGCGAGTAGTGCTTCGAGTGCGAGTGCGCGAGAGCGAGAGCGAGTAAGCGAGTACGAGTGAGCGAGTACGAGTAATCGAGTGCGAGTCCGAGTAAGCGAGTAAGCGAGTCTCATAACACAGGTGAGCGAGTGTGTGGATGAACGTCGCAGATAAGCGGAATGCCTTTGGCGTAATTTTGCGTACTACAAGCACGTCAGTCGATTTCATTATATCTCGAGCCACTGCGTCATTTTCGCATTAAATATATTAAAAATGGGTCTTCCCTACAAAAACCCCGATAAGATTCAAAGTATCACAAAATAGACAGATAATTAGATTCCATCAGAAAACCCTGAAGGAATCTTTAGCCAGTGGGGCCGCCCTCCCTATCAACTTGCACCGCATTAAGTTGAAAAAAAAGATCAGAAAATGACCTCCGGAATTATCTCTACACGTGTACGGTTGTGATTCGAGGTAATGTGAAGATCCTCGGGGGTAATAAAGTCTTTTCGCATAATTGGCCAGCAAAGTTTCATTTATACCCTTGATATTCCCTCAAATTTCTGCTCGTACCGACGTTCATTTCTTTATATATTCTTTACAAAACATATTCGTAATCATCGTTCATACCAAGCGTATCACCCAAGTTTTCCGCAAAATCATGGCTCGAATCCCCACCGGAGCTTTACACTTTATCTTTTTCCTCGCCGTTGTCGGCTTGGCTTCCGGTGCTCGGGACCTTCCTGGAGATTTTCTCCGGTTGCCGTCTGAGGCCTTGAAATTTTTTCGTGGAGCAGCCTCCGATGCTAGCGACGAGGATTCCGTGGGGACGAGATGGGCTGTTTTGATCGCCGGTTCGAATGGATATTGGAATTACCGGCACCAGGTTAGTTTTGTTACACTTGATAAGTTGCATTAATTTGAATTTTATTTTCTTGAGATTACAAATTTTGTGTTGCGTTTTGTGTTTGCTTTGATGTTGACCTTTGTGGTTGATTGGCGTTTTCATGTTCGTATTTCATACTTTTCCCCAAATGTCTATTGTGTTATCTCTGTTGCCGATCCTTGTCTGATCTTTTTTTTTCTTTTTTGTAACTTCTTCGATTTTTAACCTCGAAGCTTAGTATCAGTTTTTTCTGTGATGTTTCTTAGCATGAGATCGCATATTTTTTCCCTCTAAACTAAGTCTGCATTCTTTTGGTGTTTATTCTTCGTCGTTGACCTTTTTGATTGATTGAATTTTTCAGTTTTTGGAATAAAAAATTATTGCAATTCTAATCTGTTTTGTTTTTTCTTTTTTGGCTTTCTTTTCCACTTATATATTCGTAGCTTTTTGATTCAACCATCCAGTTTCATTCAATATTTATTGCTGTGATAATCGTTAAAATTAGAGCTGAAATTCTCAGAGAACATGGTTTTCTCAATACCTTGCCTTTCGCCGTTGCTAACAGTTGTGAGCGATATAAATTTTGGATGTTGGTATCAGAATAACCACGTTATCGTACCTGTTGCTGTTTTCAAGCGAAGTTTCCTTGTTTAGATTTCTTATGTTGAACGAGTAACTGAGCGTTTAAGGCCTAACAGAAAATTTTTATTGTAAGACACTTGTGACTCGTCTGGAGAAGGATAAGAAGAGCTATAAACACTACCAGTAATTGAACTTACTAATCAAAAGTGAGTGGAGAGAGATAATTAAGAATTAATATAAATTGGTTAAACAGGGACTTAGTTCTTTTGAGCGCAAGCCAATGAAGTCTAGGTGCTCTAAGCCAGAAAGGAAGAAAGAAAGGGAAAAAAATTTTCATCCCGGTGCCCCTACTGGTAGTAACCTCGCAGTTTTTTCATGGAGCACCCTCCGATGTTTTGTTTGACAATTTCCCGAGCTAATTATTTTAGTGACACAGAGAAGATCAGTATAAACTAGATAATAAAATATTGCTGCTATTTTGCTTTCAACCTTTTTTATTTGGTGAATGTTGTTGATGGTTTAATTATGTGGAAAGACTCGGACAATGATGAATACATTTTCCCCAGGCTGATATTTGCCATGCTTATCAACTGTTGCGGAAAAATGGGCTAAAAGATGAGAACATCATTGTTTTCATGTACGATGACATTGCCTTCAATCTAGAGAACCCAAGACCTGGGGTCATCATCAACCATCCACATGGTTCTGATGTTTATCATGGAGTCCCAAAGGTTTTTCTCATGGATGCCAACTTTGCACCTGATTCATTTGATTAGAGCTTCTTATGTACCTTAGATTTTGTTCATGGCAGGATTACACTGGTGAGGATGTTAATGTGAACAACTTTTTTGCTGCCATTCTTGGAAACAGAACAGCTCTTACGGGGGGTAGTGGGAAGGTTGTTGACAGTGGTCCTAATGATCATATTTTCATATACTACAGTGATCATGGTGGCCCTGGTGTGCTTGGTGAGTAGCTTGCTTCTATGTAGCTCGAATACCATGTAAAATGGCCTATCATGTTTATCAGACATCATTTTTCTGTTTGTTGTTTGATATGTTTGATTTATGTCCGTATTCTGTAAGCAATAGAATGATTGGTTTACTTCTATATTTTATTATAGAGGCGGGCAACTAACATTCAAGCTTAAAAAGCATGATTTGATTTTAGGCTGATAGCACAGCCTCACTTCATCTAGGAAAACTTTTTTTTACATATCACACACACACAAAAAAAGAAAAAAAAAAGGAACAAAAAGAGAAGGCCTTTGATCCTTTGAAATGTAAAAATGGAATTCATGCTCTGCTTGTGAATTTTTGTTTTAATTAAATATTTTGTTTTTATTATTGTAAAAACAATTATCAGAGGTTATTATTTATGATAGAATCCACTTCTTCAAATTAACTAGTCATGTTACTTGATGGATAAGAAATTCCTCATCTCTATGATATATTTTGCTCAGGGATGCCTACTTATCCCTATATTTATGCTGACGATCTTAATGAAGTCTTAAAGAAGAAGCATGCTTCTGGATCCTACAAAAGTCTGGTAAATTATTGAACTGTTCATTGCTTGAGACTGCAACTATCCTTAGATTGTCCTTATCTAATGTGAGTATATGTAATATTGTAGGTATTCTATCTTGAAGCTTGTGAATCAGGAAGTATCTTTGAAGGCCTTCTTCCTGAAGGTTTGAACATTTATACAACCACCGCATCAAATGCTTATGAGAGCAGTTGGGGTACTTACTGTCCAGGGGATTATCCTAGTCCTCCACCAGAGTATGATACTTGCTTAGGTGACTTGTACAGTGTTGCTTGGTTGGAAGACAGGTAAAAGATAATAATAATAAACTTGTCTCTATTGTTGTAGTATACTTTGTTCTCTATATTCTTTTAATTTAAGTCTTAAGAATTATATCAATATCGAAAGATAATATTCTTTTTGTTGTGCAACTTCGGTTTTAGGCATTTGTTCTCACTTCTCTGTTTTCAGTGTTAATGTACTGCACCACCATTCTTCTGGCATTTAGCGTTCTGTCTAGCCAAAGAATGAATATCCTAAAATTCTTAGATCCAAAAGCTTAAGACTTTGAGATTATGATTAATTTATTTTCTACATGATTCAGGTGTGAATTCAAATATTAATTTAATTCATGAGGCTCCACATGCAGACTATTAATATTCAAATGAGGGATCTAGATCCAAAAGCTTAAACTGTTTGGATAAATATATTTATTTAGTTCATTCTGAATAATTTAGGTATGATTTGGTTTATATTATTCAGAACCTCATGGTTTTTACTTTGGTGCTGTAAACAGTGATAATCACAATTTGAAGACGGAAACTTTACGCCAGCAATATGAACTGGTAAGAACCCATGGACCACCGTTTTAGGAGAAATAAAATTCCTATAGAGTTTAAATTTAATTCTGACGGTTGTACATCCTTTAGAAAGTGTACAAATTGTACAATTAAGTCGAAAGGACATTTCAGCGCATGTTTATCAAACGGAAAAATTTCCCTTTATTCTTGGTGTTGAAAAGGAACCTGAAATGTATTTCCTTTCCCCATGTCTGGTATGATCTAAACTGCTGGTTTCTTCAGGTGAAGAAAAGGACGCTAAATGACAATTATGCTTATGGTTCTCATGTCATGCAATATGGCGATCTAACGCTCAACAAGAACGCTTTGTTCTCATATCTGGGTACAGATCCTGCTAATGAGAACAACACTTTTGTCGAGGAGAATTCTTTGAGGCCAACAACAAAAGTTACCAATCAGCGTGACGCTGATCTGGTCCACTTTTGGGAAAAGGTTAGTTTCTTCTTTTTCCATTTTCGAATTGATAATATTTGAACCCTATTTGGTATATTGTAAAAACGAGATATTTTGAGGATTACCAGATCCCTTTTACATGTGGAAAATAGTCGACTTATGATTTGTGTTCTTAACTTATGAAGTGATCTTTAGTCTCAATCTCATTCCTGAAGTTTAAATTGTGATTAGTACACAGTTTTATATGGTGTTTTCTATTTGCCATCTGTGACAAGTTCAAAACCTGAGACTTCAATGGCACATTAAATACATTAACTACACCACTTGTGTCACCTTTCTAATATAGGCATTGTAGTATTTTACTGGTTAATATTAGGTTTTTTCTTGATTGCAATTTGTGTTCCGACATCTTCTTAACAACGCCTCCCCCGTGCCTGTTGTTGATTTTAGTTCCGCAAAGCTCCAGAAGGTACCACCAGGAAAATCGAAGCACAGAAGAAGTTTGTGGAAGCAATGTCCCACAGAGTTCATATTGATAACAGTGTGAAGCTAATTGGAAAGCTGTTATTTGGAATTGAAAAAGGTCCCGAGGTGCTCGATGCCATTCGCCCAACTGGACAACCCCTTGTCGATGACTGGGACTGTCTTAAGAATATGGTACAATGTCGATATAATCGAACACTCTTTTTTCCGTTTCTTTCTTGATGGCTCACAACAAAGAAACTAGGCATCAATGATCTTTAGTTATGTTTTTATTCAACATAAGTTCTGTAAGTCTGAAATGATGCGATACATACAGGTTAGGAGCTTTGAGGCACGCTGTGGATCCCTCTCCCAGTACGGAATGAAACACATGAGGTCCTTTGCAAATCTCTGCAATGCTGGAATCAGCAAGGAGCAGATGGCTGAGGCTTCGGCGCAAGCTTGCGTAAGCGTCCCCTCGAGTCCATGGAGCTCTCTGCACAAAGGCTTCACTGCCTGATGATGAAACCAATCCACTGATCCGATTCGGAAGTACGTTTCTCCCACCATTGTTTATATCATCTGTGTTCAAATGGATCTGATGACGACAACAAGTTATTTGTAAATACATCTATAGGCGCGTCGTGTTACAGGAAAAAAAAAGGCATATAATTGAAATCTGTAACAAAGTAGTGTTAGCTATGGTCTTAAAAAATAACTGTATTGCATGTGTTTATAAGAAGAAAGCCTCTGGTATGGACAAGAACGAACAAAATTCCAAATGTATTTTGCGTTATGACGTGCTAACACAAACTTTTCTCATGAATTAAAAACCCCAACCTCCACAAAAAAGGATAAAGTGTATGATTGGAAAATTGGTGAGAGAAAAGGGGGAAGAGGCCCACACTTTTTTTTTTTTTTGGTGAAGGAAATTATGTTTGGAAGTTTATATGAGAAATGATTTGGATTATTTGGAGTGGGTGAGGAAATTCGAGTTTGTGGTATAGTATAGTTGAATATAGTTATTAATATTATTATTATTATTAATAATGTTTAGGGTATAGAATGAATTTAAGTGGGGGAATAGAGAAGTGAGCACATGTTGGGATTGGTTGGGATATTCACAAAAGAAGGCACTACCAGCAATCTTGTGTTATTTCCACTTTGCACGCTTTCCTTCGATTTCTTTTATGACTATCATATTTTATTTAGATAAAAGTTCTTTAAAATTTTACACGGTTGGATCCAATTGAACTTTAATGGTGAATCTTTTTTAGGATAGCTTTAAGGGTGAAATTGATGCTATTAATTAATTAAGTTTTTTATATCTTTTTAAAGATTTTGTTGCTGCTGGTGGTGGTGGTAGGTAATCGTGTTGCTGGATGAGACGGGTTCTTGTGCTTTTTAGTTAATTTTATTACTCTAGGCTTTCTTCGATAACTATTTGGTTTGATTTTAGTTTTCTATTTTATTTTTGAAAACTGTGTTCATTCTCTTGCATTTTCTTTATTATTATTTTAATTTTCTTAAGAAATTCTAAAAACAAAATTAGAGTTTAATAGCTTTTTTTAGTTTTCATAATTTAACTTGGGTTTTTAATTTTTTTTTTTAAAAAAGAATTAGATAATAAAACAAAGAAATTCAGGTGTAAGCAATGTTTATAAGTTATAATTTAAAAAAAAAAAATCAAATGAGATCTTAATGTGGAGTTCATTTATTTATTTGTTTTTTTTTATCTATTTGATTTTGTGCTTGTTAAATTATAAATTTGGCTTCTATAGCTTTGAGAAAGTTAGAATTTAGACTTTATGGTTTTAAAACTTAGAATTTTATCCTTATAATTTTAAAATTATGAAGAAAGGAATTAGGTTTTAACTTTCTCAAAATTATAGGGACTAAATTTGTAATTTAACTTTTTGGGTCGTACTTCAAAAAAATTGTGGTTACGTTAAGGTTTTTTAACAATTGCATTCAGGCATTTATGTGATAGGATTTTGATGAAGGGCTTGTTGAAGGCCCCATCAAATAAAAATTTATAATACCTAACCTCTTAAATTTGCAATATAAGTAGTCAGAATCGATCACAAGGGTTGGTTTTCTTAGATTCAATTGAATACTACAATTACTTGTACCCAATTTTATTTAGAGAACTACAACTCAACTACTATTTACAAGCATTGAAGACGAATTTTGGGAAAAACATGTCTTTGCGTACATTAATGCAAATTGTATAAATTCATAAATTAATTAAATACTAACAATTTAACACGAATTACTAAGGGCCCCTTTGATAACGTTCTCATTTCTTGTTTTTTGTTTCTCATTTTTTAAGAAAAAGACTTATTTGATAATCCATTCCATTTCTTATTCTCAAAATTTGAAAAACGTTTCTAAATTTGGAGCTAAATTTTAGAAACTATAAATAATAGTTTCTCTCCGTTTCGTTTCTTTATATATAAACATTTCTCCATAATTTTAAATTTTGGCCTATAGTTCAGTGGCAAAACTTGGCTATCTTCTACCTTTTATAGTTTAAGTCCTGAATTCAAACCTCAAGCGGCAACTGTTTTTCTTCTTCTTCTTTTATTTTTTTTAATTCCGTTTTTTGTAATATATATATATATATTATTATTATTAATATAAATTTATATTTTTTAATTTTATTTCTTAATTACAATCGTTTGTATTAGTTTAATTTAAAGTTTAAATTTTTTTAATATTTATGTTGTATTTGAATTTTGAGTTTTAAATTTTGCAATCTTTATATTTATTTATTACTGTCATTTTGAATATTAGATTTTGAATATGTTTATTTATATATTTGAGTACATGTTATATATTTTACATTATATAACTAAATTCTTTTAAAACTATAAAAAATGAGAAAAAAAAAATAAGAACAAGAAAAACATTTAAGAACAAAAAATAAGAAATAGTTATCAAACAAGTTTCTGTTTCTGTTACAAAAATAGTTATCAAATATATTCTTGTTTCTTATTCTTTAAAAATGAGAAACGAGAAACAAGAAACAAAAAACAGAAAACGTGAAACAGGAAACGGAAACGTTATCAAACGGGGTCTAAAGTATCAATTGACTATCTCAAGCTCAATTGAACTCATGCATAACCATAAATCAACCTCTCCGTCTATTTTTATTGCTAAACATGACATTAAGTTATTCACTTAAGGTTTTAAGATTAATTTATTCACTCTCATGCAATAAATCAAATCTAGTCATGCATCTAATGATCTCTAGCTAAACTTACTCTCTCAAGCTAAGTTCAGTTAAACATACATAATCTTGGGCAAAGATTAAGACATTCAAATGAGATGCATAAAAGTAAGTTATATTCAATTAATTACAAATATACAAAATTCACAAATATGTACAACTATGAAAAGTGTTTACAACAAAAATTTACAAATCAAAACAGTCAACCAACAACTTCTAAGATCGAGAAAAAGATAAAGAAAATAGAAAAAACTTAGGTCACTCGCCGACGTTTGTCTCCGACACGTAGTTCACAATCCCGAGCCTTGTGGCATCCCAAAATGGCTCCCCCTTTTAGTTGTCCAAAAGAAGGCTTAAATAGCCTTACAAGCTAGAAAACCTACATTCTAGAAAGATATTTCCCTTTTAGTTGTCCAAAAAAAGGCTTAAATAGCCTTATAAGCAAGAAAACCTACCTTCTAAAAAAATATTTTTCCAAAACAATTAGAGAATAATATTTAAAATAAATAAAGTAAAGTAAATAATTTCCTATCTTACAAAATGCTGGAAAATACATCAAATAATCAAAAATCTTTTCCTATAATCTCAAGACAAACATAGAAGGTTGCAAATAAGGAAAGTTTCTAGAATGTACATTCTTTAGTATTTTGCCAAAACTTCTTCTCCATGCCTTAGATTGACATGATCTTTATATGGCTAGAAAGATCTTTCAGAGAGGTTTAAAATGGTATCTAATTTGGCTATATTACCACATGTCATCAGGAAGATAATTAAAACCAAATTCGACATAAATTGGTCTCAGGTACAATAGTTTTCCAACCAAAGTAATAGTCATTCAAAATACCATAACTTTCAGAATACTTTGTAGAATGCAATGAATCTTATACCGTTGGAAAGATAATTCAACAAGCTTCGATTTGATACTGTATTTGAATCTACAAAGGTCATGATATAATAGGTTTGAATCTCCCAAGGTCAAATGACCTTTTCTATATTCTTCTCATGCCCAATTATTAATTTATGCCTCCGAAATTGTCATTTTATCCTTTGATTCTTCTCGTTTGTCTCGTTTATTCTAAAATGCTCAATACCTTTAAATTAAACACTGAAATACATGAAAGTATTTAATAATGTCTCTAATATTGCAATAAAATAACCTTTAAAACACCATATAAATTACCCCTATTAGATTTTGAGTGTTTTGTGAGTGTAATTTTATGTGATTAAAATTTGGTTGTTAGTTTTTAATTTTTAAAAATTGTTCTTATTTTATCACAATTTCCTTACCATCGTTTTCATTAGTATTTGAGTTTTTAGCCAAATTCTAAAAACAAAAATAAGTTTTTTGAAAACTATTTTTTTAGTATTCAAAACTTGCTTGGATTTATAAAACATAGGTAAAAAAGAGATAATAAAACAAAGAAATAAAGTAGTATTTATAGACTTAATTTTTAAAAACCAAAAACAAAAAACCATCACTACTACAAATTTGACATCCTATGACACTATAGCTAAACCAAATAAGAGGGAGAGAGAAAAAAAACTGTCATAAATTGTTGGAGGCGCGTTTTGGCGGGAAAAAATGGAGATTTTCGTATTTTCGAAAATTTATGACAGTTTTTCAACATCATAAATTCATGTCTTAGATAAAAAGCCGTCATAGATGGTTGGAGGCGCGTTTTTTGCGGGAAAAATCGGAGAATTTCGTGTTTTTGAAAATTTATGACAGTTTTTCAACATCACTAATTTATGACAGTTTACTAACGTCATAAAAACTCTATTTGTCCCACATCGAAAAATTTGTGTTTTGGACAACCATCTTCTCCTATAAAATGCCTCTCCATCTTTCATTTTAGCATTAAGTTAACATGGACTTCTTACTGGACTTATTTAGCTTAAGTAAACTTGATTGGTCTTGAGTACATTTTTTTGTTGGCAACTACAAACTATCATAGAAAACAAATACTTGAACAAGAATATTGTCATTAACATTTTTTTTGTTGTCATAGAAACAACATACTTGACACTGAAATTTTGTTATAAACAAAATTTCTATAACGTTTAAAAATTGTCGTTAATATATATCTCTTGACGGAAACGTCGGTTTTAAGAGATATTTATTGATAATGTTTAATTGTCATAAAAAGTTTTCCATGACTTTTAATAAATGTCTTAAATACGTTTTTTTTACAACCATTAATTGTCATAAAATAGTTAATTATGACATATTTTTGAATGTGTCATATATAAAGTTTTCTTGATGGTAGCTTCTACGACTGAAAAAAAAAATCATAAAATGTGTTTATGACAATTTTTCAATGTCATAAAATCTTGAAATTGTACTAGTGCATTTTTTTAAAAAAATGGTTATCAAACAAAATCTAAGGAAAAAATATAGATATATATTTTGAAATTTCGTTTTGAAAAATAATGAAGTTTGGGAACTTATCTAGACTTTATAATGTAGTTTGAGAACTTATTTAGATTTTATATTAATTTTTAAAATAAAATCATCATCGAATCATCTCTTCAAACTATATTAAGCATAATTAACTGGTTAATAAAATTGATTTTAGGAAAATTGGACTAAAGAGCATGTTCTCATTTTAAAAAAGATATCAATTATTGCATAGCTGAGATCATTTTGTTCTATTTGTACCCTTACAATTATTGTATATATTTATAATATTGTTATAATCATCATTTATTGTTTCCATAACTAAATCATTCAATTTTGGTAACTAACTTTACCATTAATTACATGAATATATTTTTTATAATAGTAAATATTTTTTTCTTCAATATTTTACTATTCGAATTAGATTAGATTTTTTTTTGTACTATCAATAACATTTAGCCTTCGAAATTATTTTCCATATTCTAGTTGGTTGTTTTCTTCGTCAGCATCTGAATTCAACTTTCTCTGATTGTCGTGTACGAAAAAATGTTCTAAAAAATGAGTAAGTCTTCTTCCCTATTCCTTCTTCCTTATTTTGCATTGGTTGATTTTAACATCTTATATTTTAGACTAAAGAAAATAATATTGAGAAAAATATTGTTTATTTATTGTTATTTACATCTTTTTTTTGTCTATGTTCTAATTTATTTAAAGAATTTATTTGGTTGATTTTACCGTACTGTCTATGTTTTGTATTACAAACCCATTTTAGTATATATATATTTGTTATAGACCAACATTTTTAATGCATACTTATGCATTTTCTAATTTGTTTTCATGTTAGGTTAACTTTATTCAAATTATACGTTGTAATTTTTGTTTTTTCTCAGAATCTTCATGATGTATATTGTCGTTTTGAAAATAAATATGTATATTCGAAAAATAGAATTCGATAAATTTATACTATATTATATATTTTATACATGAATATATACATAGAAATGTAGCGTATATACATTAGTATGTAATCACACTATTATCTAGTAGGATAATTTTATACAAATACAAATTCGTTTCAGTGCATAAAGTTGATGATATAAACCGAGATAATATAATATATTCTAAATGCATAAAATCATAAAAGGAACAACTTATATACTAAACATCCATACACTCAGTCATATCTCATATATATCCATACATAATTAGATGATATTCTAATCCTAAAGAAAATATTAAATTTAATTTCTGGCAAACATCAAATATATATACCTAGTCGACACTAATATATTTTATAAACGTAAAGAAATTTGGTTGATATACTATATATGCGCATCCTATTTACATCTTTACTTTTAAGATTATACTCTATCAACTCACTATATAACAATTGCAAAGATATATATTATAAAGTGTGTAAATTATATATGATATATGTGTTAAACTACAAAATAATAAATATATATGTAACGCCCGGTAATTTAGGGTAACCTTCTAAACTTTTGAGAACTGTAATTCTTGGAACTTTCTAAGTCTTTAAGAAAAGAAAATGGGAGTTGAATTTTTTTTGAAAGGGATCAAGTTTTTATAAAAGGAAAAATTGATCTTAGGAAAGGAAACTTATTTTAGAAAAGGGTAATTAAAGTGGAAAATGAGTTTTTCTTTTTTTAAAAAAAGGGTTTGCGAGAAGCAGCTCACGCCGCCCCTCACCCCCTCCCTCTTCGTTCTTTCGTACCGTCCAAGCCCAACCATTGATTTCTTCTTCTTTCCTTCTTCCCGTTCGCCGCCAACGTTCAACACTCCGTCCAGCGCGCCGTTCGTCTACCGCCACCCTCCCTCTCTATTTCATCTTCCTCCTTCGACGCTGCCACCCTCTCCTTCTCGTCCTGCAGCAAGCCGCCGCCGGATGGCCCCTTCTTCACCGTCTACTTCTGCCATTATCCAACCGTCGTCGTCTCAAGATCGCACTGGGGGTATTCTCGTGCCGAGCGCCGTCGATCGCCGGTGAGTTTTCAAGAACCCATTTGGTTTTGGTTTAATTGGTTCAGTGGGTTTTAAGTCCATGCTTAATGTTTCGAGTTTGGTTTTGCATAGATCGGGTCACGGGCATCCCGTATCTGTGCTCCACGTGTCGCCACTTGCCGGAAGTCGCCGCTGCTCACCGGAAGTCGTCGTTGCCGCCGCCGCCGATCAGGTACAATCTTCTGTCTTCGTTTTCTCGATCTTGTTTCAAGCTCCCACACGTTAGCTTAGTTACTTTAAGTCAAGTTATTTGGTTTAAAGTGTTTGGAACGTGTTATTTAAGATTCTTTGTTTGTCGATTAGGGGCTCGTGCGTGTTGAGAGTTTTGCGTGGGACAAGAGAGTGAGCCTCGAATCTTCAAACATCAAAGTAAGTAGTCATTTGGATTAAACTCTTTTAAGTTGTTAACTGTTTTGATTGGAATGTGGTAATTCGTCAATTATAAAGTATTGCACTAAAAGTATGTGATGTGGTAAATCGTTGATACTGGGCTTGTGTTAGCGTTGTTGAACCGTGAATGGATTAATTAAGTAATTGGTATGGAAACAGGAGTTTAAAGCTTCGAGTTAAGTGTGAGACTTGTTGCCATCAACTGTAGAAACTGGAGGACTGACATTGTGGATCAAAAGTTGATTGACCTCGTGTTTTTCGTGTTAACAACTAAAGGTTGTACCTTATTTGTGGGACCGTGTGGTCGGTATTTGGAGTTTGAGAGTCATGAGTAAGCTCGGGCTGAGCACTACCGAAGGCTTATGAATGACTCTGGTTGGGGTTCCTCTTTAAACATAAGTGTGATAGTGATTGATCTCAACCGAATGAGCATAGGCGTTGGGTTATTGGAAGGTCTGGAATTAATAGGACAATAGTTAAGTAAGAACTACTTGAGACGTCAGGGTGGATGCACGAGCTTCATTTGTTTGAGCGCCCGAACGGTCAGTGCGTTTAGTTCTCTTGGCAGGTATTCCTAGGCACGTTTGCACCGGTTGAAAAGAAAGGGTTGACTTGTTAGGTTCTTGAACTAAGGTATGTAGCCAACTGGATCCGGTAAGCGAGCTCGTAAGTGAGAGAGCTTGCTTTCATAACTTGTGGATTGAAACCTTGTGTTGTTGTGTATGTTAAAAGGGTTGGTTCCGACCTTGAGTGGGTTCGTGCATGTGATTGTTTGATTGTCCCTATTGGCTTTGGGGACATATTCATGACCGGTTTAGTATGATTACCTCTTGGACTAACTGTGTGCTTGTGGATCAAGGTATTGTAATCTGACTTTTGTGCGTCCTGTTGGGTCGTGGGCACTGGTCATGATACTCGGGTGTTGTAATCTTTGTGGCGATGGGATGGGTAGTCCTTTGGTTAGGCACCAAACTCTTAAGCGATAGAGAATTGTGCATGGGGTCGCTTATGGTGGCTTTGAATCTTGTTATGTGGATCTCTAGTTATTGTTTGGTAGGAGACGAGTCCATGAGACCCTTATTATCTGATACATTATCGTTGTGTGTTGAGATTGGATTCCTGCACGTCCTGGGTGTGATGCATTTTGACTGATTGTTTGTTAAGAGACCTGAGTGGGAGTTCCTATGTGGTCGTTTAAGAAGTGTTGGACCTCTAGAAGTTAAATGGTTAAAGCTCTGTGGTTGGTTAGGCCAAGGGTACTTGGTCGTGCTGAGTGGTGGGTTAAGCCAAGGGTGCTCGGTCATGCTGTGTGGCTGGTTAGACCAAGGGTGATTGGTCGTGTTGTGTAGTGGGTTAAGCCAAGGGTGCTCGGTCATGCTGTGTGGTTGGTTAGGCCAAGGGTGGTTGGTTAGGCCAAGGGTGCTTGGTCATGCTGTGTGGTTGGTTAGGCCAAGGGTGCTTGGTCATGTGGTGTGGTTGGTTAGGCCAAGGGTGCTTGGTCGTGCTGTGTTGTTGATTAGGCCAAGGGTGCTTGGTCGTGTTGTGTGGTTGCTTGGCTTAAGTCGTGTGGTCGGCTAGGTTGGAGAAAAGGCTAGGGACACTTAGGAAAGGACACCTAAAGGATATCTAGTCTGACTTAGACGAATTTGGTGGTTACAAGAGAGTCCCTCTTGCTAGGCTAGCAACACCAATCCCTTGAGTGATCCCGGGCGAGTCCGAACCTTTAGGCTGACGATTCTGTGTGGGCATTAGGGTTGAACATCCTAATGCGAAGTGTGTGCAGGGCGAGGGTCGAGCATCCCACTTTGCGAGAGGTGTGTGGGCGATAGGGTCGAGCATCCTATTGCGAGCTGTGTGGGCAGTAGGGTCGAGTATCCTACTGCGAGCTGTGTGGCATAAGGTCGAGCGACCTTTGTGATCTCTGTGTGGGCATTAGGGTCGAGCGCGCCCTTTTGCGAGCTGTGCGGGCACTTGGGTGGGCCGCCCTTGTGCGATCTGTGTGGGCTTTAGAGTCGAGGCTCTATTGCATCTCTGTGTGGGTGTTAGAGTAATCACTCTTTCGCATTGGGGGTGCATCCCCGTCTGTGGCCGCCTAGGTTCCTGGATCGCCGGTGAGTCTCGGGGTGAGGTATGCACGAGGGTGCCTAGTCATGAGTTCTTAAGATGCGTTTGGTTGGAAACTTGGCCTGGTTGTAACTTGGACGCGAGTGTGCTGCTTACTGAGTATCCTTATACTCACCTGTCTACTTTAATGTCTTTGGTTGCAGGTAAGGGAAATCAGTGAGCTGGAGAACGACGATGGCGACATGACGAGGCTATGAGACCACTTCTCTGTCTTAGAGGAGCTTTCTTTTTGAGCTTAGGCTTTTCTTTGTAACTTTGGTTTGAACCATGGGTTTTAGTTGATACTCGTTGGATTACTGAACTCGTGTTGTTGAGCATGTTATTTATTCATTTAGTTTCCTTGTTCAGCGTGCTCGTTCAACTGTTGTGTAGTGCTTCTGTTGCCTCTGTTGTGTGGTCTTGCTGGAGCCCAACCTGTTTGTCGTAGTTTGGAGAAGGTCGGACATTGGAAAAGTTCTTAGAAGTGTTTCTTGCTTAAAACAGGTTAAGTAAAATTTTTGGTTTCGTCTGGATAGCGTCGTTATGCTGTCGAAATTTCGGCGCAGAGGGTGCTATCTACAATATATGATGCAATATGTTATTTATAAACATTATTATTTATATGGAATATTCTTGAAAATACATGAAGATCAATATATACTATGCTTGTACTTATAATATATATACATAGAAATATATTATATAAACATCAATACGTATTATTTGTGTTTTCTTTAATGTTGTATTATATATACATTCAAATTACTTAACATTCTAGTCAAATACATACCCTTCAATTGTTCTTAACATTATAGGTAACATTAATATATACACAACATTATAGAGAACATTAATATATATTGAAATTTTTATTTATACTTAATATCATAGGTATAGTATAATATATACAAAAATAATACACAATATGTTCCTAACAAACACAAATATCTTTTTCCTAGAATTCTAAGTTTTTCGACTATTATTTTATTTAAACCTCAAATCGTTGCACATCTGTTTTAAAAAAAAAATATAAAAATATATATCCATATTATTAAATATACCCTTACATTTAGAAAATGTAAACACGATATAAACAACTAAACAAAATATAAACATGTATATATTTTGATGGTTGTTTGTCGGAAAAAGGAGCTTGTTCGCTGGACACCTTCGTCGTCATTTGAAGGAAACATATTGTCGATCAAATGAAATATATTGTCGTTTGAAAGAAATATATCATCGTTGGTATTTGTTTAGTGTTTGAAAATGTTCGAGCTTCAAAGATCTGAAGTCATAACGAAATGGGTATTCATTCAGATATGAGTTCAATAGATGTGTGGGTCACCTTCGTGAAAGAGTGTACATTAAGAAAGTGGAAGCAATTTCGGATCATGAACACTCTAAGTTGATCAATTTTTCAAAATAAAAAACATGCTCAAATATGGAAAAACAGAGAATAAGAACTCATACCTTTGTAGCTCAAAATTCTCCTAATCCATGAGAAATTTCTTGTTACAAACACTTTGTAGACAACCTCTAGTATCTTCCCTACTATCCTCAGGCCTTGGAACGGATTGTAGGATCCAAAGTTGAGAGAATTTGGAAGAAGAGTGACAAATGGTCAAAACCGAGAATAATATGAATTTTCTACAAAATTACATTTATCCTCTTCAATTCATCTTCAATTAAAGGTTCATCAAGCCTTGTGAAGATGCCAACACATGAATGATGAGGATTAATCAAGAAGGAGGTGCTGAATTTTGGTGAATTTGACTATCAAAGTTGCTTGTTCACCCTTCTGAGTTTGGTCCAATTAAAACTTCAAAATTCAATTTGAATTTTCATTTAAATTTAATTAAAAAATTAATATAAAATTAATTTTAAATTAAAATTAATTTATTAATCTAATTAATTAAACAATTTAATTAATTAATTTTAAATAATTATTTAATTTAATATCAAATATCAAATTAAATAATTGGACCAATCCCGATTTCTTAAATCGACCTTTCGAACATGAATCCCTATTCATGTTTTCAATCGAACCAATATTTAAATCATATTTAAATATTTTCACCTCTTCTTTATCATAGTTTAATTCATAATTAATCTATGACACGTTAAGTATATCACATATAATTAACGTTTTCTCCCAAAACTGAATTTGAGCAATTCAAATTCTTTTCTCCCAAATGTTACAAGGCTTAGTCTGAGCTAGTAAGGGGACCTAATGGACCTACAAATCATGAGCTCCAATGATACGAGATTAACCGATCAAACTCTTTAGCCTACCGAATCAACATTCGTTAACCACTGGGACACTCCACTAAAGCCCAGTGATTGCACTCTCCTCTCTATAGATATATTTCTGTCCACTTGATATAACCGTGATTAGTAAGTCGACCCTTCACAGGTCGTTCGTAATTACAGCTGGGTCAAAGTTATCATTTTACCCCTATAATTACTTATTGTTCCTTAAGTCTCACTGATCCTCTAATGAACAATTGGTTCGTGGTCTAACCAACAAACCCAATCCCTCCCGGGCCAATGAGAGGGGTGGGCCCTTTGTTCAAGACCCGGAGTCAGCACTTAAGGGAACAACCTCTCTACTAATCCCTAAAGCGGGTAGGAGTAAATTCCATCTTGCAGAATTATTTTCCCAGCTATCTACCCAGTCTTATCCCTAAAATGGGAGGCTTATTGAGTCGGCAATCTCAGGCCACTCTCACCCATGCAAATCTAAGGATAATCCGAATAAACAGGAGTTCATAGCACGCTCAGGATTAAGATCGAGTTACCTAGGTTATCGTATGAATATAGTCAGTTAAGACAATAAATGAAGTTATAAAG
Source organism: Trichosanthes cucumerina (assembly GCA_036507285.1). Taxonomy (NCBI): domain Eukaryota; kingdom Viridiplantae; phylum Streptophyta; class Magnoliopsida; order Cucurbitales; family Cucurbitaceae; genus Trichosanthes; species Trichosanthes cucumerina. Next base: position 77,308,715 of record CM071836.1, read on the forward strand.
TCTAAGTAACTATTTCTCGGTTCAGTTTTATGTAAACTCATTGCATAGGACACCCCCACTCGCATGTCTCCACATGAACGATTTAGGATCACATTGTTTGTACTTTACAAAGTGGGTCGCGTCCATAGTGTCCCTAGGATAAGGTACCCATCCCTATCCCTATACTATAGACCGTTCTGACTATAACTTGAACCTGATTCAGTTTTATATCATACATAAAGTTCAAGTATACATCCTATAACCATAGTTTTTTATTGGAATAAGGTTTCAAAATATACAATTCATTTTATTCAATAACATCTTACTTCATAGGTCGTGTTGTTATTGAAAAAAATGTCCCTACTGCCACTTGAGGTTCTGCTCATTGCTTCTACGTTGTGGGAGTCTTCGACGTCATGTGAGTTGCAGAAGTGCTACCATGCGTGGGATATGGGGTGGTTGCGCATCCATGCATGGACAAAGAAGGGATGCGCTTGTCGTTGGAAATCATCGCACAAAAAGAAAATATAATGTTGGTGGCTCGTCGTTGCGATTGAGGACATGTCATAGTGCTGCTAGTGGCGAGTCATCATTAGAGGGAACGATTGCTAAGGGAAGGGGAAGAGATGAGTAGCAAATCTTAGAAAAATATGAGAGAATTTAGGAGAGATTTTGAAGTATGGAAAATATTTCAAGGAAAACAAATTGTTACTCCAAAAGAAAAAACAAAAAGCAAGAGCGGGCGCAAACACTTTTTTGCAAGATATGGCGTCTCCTTCGGACCTTCGTGACGGTCAAGCTCTCTCGAAAGTGATTTAGAAGTCCAATGACGAGTCCCCGAGCGAAAACTTGTACCTAAAAAATTATTCGTGATGCTTTCCCTACTTTTCAATATATTTGCAAAAGAGGAGTGCTTGCTAACAACCTTTGTTTGTTGTGTAGGAACAAAATGAAATATGTACTCATATTATTTGGACTTGTAAGGTTGTTTCGAAAGTTTGACTTTCTTTTATCCCCCACTTAGGTGATTTATTTTCTGCTTGCATGGTTTCGTGGACTGCTAAAGATTTTTGGAGTTGGATGACAAAGGCTTTACGAGAAGAGGAGCTTTCGCATGCTATTACAATTATGTAGACCATTTGGACTTTTAAGAATACTACTAATCTTTCTTCTCATGCATCTCATGCAAGTTCGTTGGTTGTTCTCAAAGCCTTTCCGTGGTTGTGGCTAAGAACCTCACACAGCTCGATGATGAGGATTTGTCTTCCTTTTTTACAGTAAGATTCAAGGAACATCGCAAGCCCAACTAGTTGGTTTCCATCCCCTGTGGGGGTGCTAAAGTCTAGGGGTGTTCACGGTTCGGTTTGGTCTGGTTTTGACCATGACCAATAATCGAACTGAACACCTCGGTTCCGAGGTGCCATAAATCGAGGAAATCGATGTTCTCCTCGATTTCAATCAGTTTGGTTCGGTTTAATTGACTTTTGCGTACAAATTTTAACTAAGTTCCAACCCAGTTTTACTAGAAGACAAAATGAGAAATAGAAACAGGAGGAAATGATAGCAAGGGAAAAGGGCAACAACGAAGAGATTAACGACGAGAGAAATGAAGAAAGCAAGTAGCATAGCCAGCAGTTGTAGGGAGCTGCAGGAATGAGATGTTGGTATTGGCGGTTGTTGGTGACTGAGAGAGTGGGATGAGAAAAAATGGAGAGAAAAAGAAGAAGATAAGAGAAGAAAATGAAAGACAAACAAGAAGATGAGATTGAGTTGGGGAGAAAAAAATTGAAAGGAAAAGAATATGAGAGTGTAAGAGAAAAAAATAGAAGAAAATAAAAGAGAGGAAAAGAAAAGAAGGGGGATATTTGTACGGAAGACCCCTTTTTATTATCATTAATGTTGAATGACCTGACGCTCAGAAATAATGAAAACTGACCTATTCTGACGTTGCAACACGCACAAAATTACGCCGAAGGGTAGCTTCTCGTAGGAACGCGCACGCCTTCCCGAAGGAACGCGCACGCCTTCTCGAAGGAACGCGCACGCCTTCTCGTAGGAACGCTCACGGTTACTCGCAGGAACGCTCACGCTTACTCGCAAGAACGCTCACGCTTACTCATAGGAACGCTCACGCTTAGACTCGCTCTCGCTTTGAAAATTGGAAGCAATGCAAATATCTAAACAACCATAATATATTCATTCACATGTCACAAAAAAAGTACATAAAGAAAAATAAAAAACACATAATAAGGAAGGGGAAGGAAGCATGCATCTCCTAATCTGACTCACTGGAGGAGTCGATTACGACCGAGGGGGCCGACCGTCTGGCCTTCTTCTTGGGGCGCTCTTCTGTAGGAATGTTAACGGAACATTACAAGAAGGCGCGTCGATTCTGCGCGAGGAGGATGTCACTCAAAGAACCGTGGCATCGATTGCCTCAATGGGGTCCTCGGAGGACTCCTCGGATGACTCCTACGAGGACTCATCGGATTCCTCCCGCAGGAGTCATCCGAGGACTTCTTTGGTGGTCGCCCGGGATAGTTGAAAAAACTATCCTCGATGATTGTGGGTGGAGGCGTGAACGGCGGCTTCTACCTCTTCATTGTCGAAATCGTGTTGTCCGAATCGTACTCGATTGTGTTTGAGTTCATTTTGAAGAGAAGAATATGAAGGGTGAAGAAGATGAATAGAGGTTAATTGTGGTTTAGGATGAAATTTGTATAAGCCACACCCTTTATTAATACTAAAAACTCAACGGTCGAACTTAAAGGCGCACGATCACACTAATTAATACGTCTATCAGTTTCTCCAATTAGCAATTACTTCACTATTTTTGTAATCATGAAAATACTCGATCGGCGTTAGCGTGTCCGCGCAATGAGTAAAGTGAAAAGTAGAGCGATCTGCGAGAGCGAGACAACGCTTTTTTTTCATTTCATATAAAAAAGGGTTTTCATTTCTACATCTCACTAACAAGTTCTTACTCTCTCTAAGTTCGACACTATCACTCTCTCTAGTCTCTTGGTTCCCATGCGTTCGGTCGCACTCGTTCCACACCGCTTGCTTGTCGTCGACGTGATCCACCGGAGTTTTGCGTCGACCTTCTACCGTCATAGCCGTCGACATTCCACCGCCAAGCGAGTTTCATCGTATTGTTTTTATATTCATAAGCTGCGATATGTGTTTGTTACGGTCGGTCGGTCGAAAGGTGCATGTACTATATCCATCTAGTTTTATTTGGAAATCGACAATAGGTTGCTAGGGGTTTAAGTTATATCTGTCTAGTTTGGGGTTGTGGACGCATGACCTCGAGGAATGAGAGAGATATTGACCGCCATGAGGACGAAGATGACGAGTACGTGAGCGATTGGGCGTGAGCGAGTGAACGGGAGCGAGTGTCGTGAGCGAGTTGACGGGAGCGATTGATCGATTTCATTTTGTATATACTGATTGTATTACACACTGTTTTTAATATATCAGTGTTCATGCATTTTGTTAAAATGTATATCAACTATTATGCACAGGTTTAGAATGACAATCATTCAAGTTAGCGCAGAAAAGGCGGTTTCGGGACAAGCATCTAGTTTAGCACACATCACCAGTGCTAACAAAGTATTGAAACAGAAGCTGACATCTACACAGCTTGGAATATTCAGGCGAACAGTATTCGGTCCGTTCGTTGATGTGGACCTCGTATTCAATAGTCCACTAGTCCATCACATCCTTCTCAGGGAGGTGAGTGGAGGGGATGAAGGCGAAGACAATGAATCGATGTTGTTCTCTATCAATGGAACAATAGCCAAGTTTGGGAAGGATGAGTTCATTCTCATGGCGAGATTGTGGCAATCCCCACGATCCACGTGAACGAAGATAAATCGCTGTTGCTCTTCGGGAGAAGTATTTCGATGGCATGGGGACAGACATCCATGTCGATGCTTTTGAGTCCGCCTACAAGACGATAAAATTTGACACCGACGAAGATGCGGTGAAGGTGTCTCTTATATATTACTGTGAGGCAGTAATGATGGGGAAGAACAAGTCGAAAACCGTCGTCGACAGTTCTTTGTTTGGAGACGTGGAAGACCTCGAATACTTCAACAGTATTGATTGGGGTTCTAGAATATGGGAAGGGACCGTACGTGGCTTGAAGGCCACCTTGCAAGGGAAGCTCGAAACATATAAAATAAAGTCAAAGACTAATAAACGTTATACTTTCAAGTATAACCTTCCTGGATTCCCTCCTGCTTTTCAGGTAATACATGTTGTAAAATGTACTTATTATCATATTCTAGAACTGCTACTAAGCTAATGAATATCTAATAGGTGTGGGCATACGAGACTCTACTACCAGTGGCAGATCGGATAGCTACTCGCGTCAGTGACGACGCGGTGCCACGTATTCGTAGATGGTCGTGCACACACTCTGTTACATACAAGGCCTTGGAACGAGATGTCTTCGCGTCAAAAAAGGTTTATAACCTCTAATATGATATGATTCACGTTAATGTGTATGCATGACTCATCTTACTTACTCACTCTATGTGTTTGTTCATTCCTTGTCATTAGTTGGTCGTCGTCGCGAACCTTATCCCATCATAATCGGAAATTCAGTATCGTGCCAGACCTGTACATGATAGACTCTTAACGACGTCCGATGATGAAGAAGATGAGTTGGGATCTGCGGAAGACGACGATTTGTTTGACGAGGTCCAGCATATGGATGTCGATGTTGAGGATGTCGCGGTCCAGGATCGGGAGAACATTAGTAGTAGACTCGGAACACCTATCAGATCCCCGATCCGTTCGCCTATCATATCTCCTGACCGATCCCCCATCCGATCCCCGGTCCGATCCACGACCTCTATTGTCCAGCCTTCACATGATCAACCCATTGATATGCCCAACGCATCAACCAGTGTTGAGTACATTCGGGGTATAGAAATGCGCGTTGAAGGCGTTGAGAAGTCTCGATAATGATCGAAAGCAGGACATATATTCGGACATGAGGAAAGAAATGAGAACGGAAATGGGGGAGGTTAAAACACATCTGCTATGGCTGCGCGAGTTCATGTCTAGGATGATCAAGGTACGTTACATACTGTAGTATCTTGCTTTCTGTCATCCTTATTTCGAAATAGTGTGTCTTACATGGATTCCATACATTGCAGGACGATGATTGCACAACAAGCCATCCTGCACCCGAGTCATCTCCCACTTCACATGTGCCATCTCCCACCCCCACTCCCACTCCCACTCCCATTCCACCCACGACGTCCACCACATCCACCACCCACACACTCACTCTCATTCCCGATCCATCCACCACTCACACACCCACTATCATTCCCCATGAGCCATCCGAGCTATCCACCACCCCCACCCCCACTCCCACTCACATTCCTAATGAGCCACCCGAGTCATCTACCACTCTCACTCCGTCCGACCCTTCGGTTCCACCCGAGCCATCACATACTCCCATTCTATCCACGACGTCCACCACATCCACCACCCACACACCCACTTTCATTCCCGATCCATCCACCACCCACACACCCACTCTCATTCCCGAGCTATCCACCACACCCACACCCACCCCCACTCCCACTCTCATTCCTAATGAGCCACCCGAGATATCTACCACTCTCGCTCCATCCGACCCTTCCGTTCCACCTGAGCCGTCCACCATCCACACTCCATCCGAGCCATCTCACATTCCATCCGACCCTTCCATCCCTGACGAGCCAGCAGACCCTTCCACAACCCGACTGGCACTCTCGCCATTGACAGATGCCTCCCATCCCATCCAATCTGATTTCACAATAGTCATGGAGGATATCCTATCTAATATCGTTGCAGATGCAGCCACGACATTGGATAGTTTGAAGAAAATGCCATCTCTGTCCCCCTTGACTGGGGGATCTCACAACCCGACGTTGGAGATCGAAGATATTGACGTCACCGTCCCTCTTGCGGTCCAACAACCCGACGTACAAGAGGGTTTGCGGAAAGGTAGTCGCAAGAGAGTACCATTAGTTCGTTAATCTCCTAGCGGTAAGACTATCTTAGAATATGTCGAGGGCGAGCACTCCCCAGAGCATAAGAAGACCAAATATCCTATTCCCGGTAGGATAACTATAATTCATAACCCGACCGTGAAATACAATCCTGCACATGGCGTTGATAAGGAGGTGTTCGAGGCGATGATGTCATGGATTCAGGATTCCTCCACAGCGGGAGATGTTAGGCCAGGGTTGGGGACGACGTTAGTCCCGATGGGGAAAAAGTTCTTCACCGATCTCCTTACGCCTAGCTCATGGGTCGAGTGTGACGTAAGTGTTACTTCATTCGTCCCTTATTTACATCTGCTTACAAATATTTTTTTTTTAAAATTAATGTACAACTTAATATGTTTTCAATGTTGTTGTTCATAGACTATGAACACGTTGTGCATGTTCGTGAAGAACAAGTTGTCTACACGACCAGAGATGTGCATAAACAAGTTCACAGTGCTTCCAACTGGGATATTGATGAGTTAATTATATAAGTTATTTACGGTTTTCCACTTACTATGTCTTACTACTATGTACCATTTACAGTCTCACCTAAATGCACGAGGGAAGGATAGTCTCTTCCAGAGGATCAAAGGCAAGCCGAAAATCAAATCAGCCATGGTTTGGAGTACAGAAGACACGTACGCGGAGTACATACGAGGTGAGCACGATGCATACAAACCGGCCTGACATGAGGTGGATTTCGTTTTCTGTCCAACAAACATGAAGGAGCATTGGTTTCTATTATGTTTGGACATTAAGAGGTTGCATAATGATATTTGACTCCTATCCATCGTATCTCAAGCCCAAGAAGTGGGCCGACAGTTCTTAGAGCCATTGGCGTATACTCTGCCGTCTTTGCTTTATTACTGCGATGTCCAACGTCACAAGACTGGGATACAAACGGATAGGTGGAAATTATTACGTTCGAAGAATGCACAACTGCAACGGAATTCACTTGATTGCGGCATATTTTGCGCGAAGTGGATTGAATACCTCGTCACTGGCGCAGACAAATCCCAGTTCATCCAAGACCGAATGACAGACTTCAGGACACACTACGCTTGTCAGTTATGGTCTAGGAATGAATTTTTTTGACTATAATTCTCATTTGCACATACAGTTCATTGATTCATTGATGTATATTTGTTTTCTGTATATATATTTTATGTATATCTGACCATCTGTAAAACATTGATTCATTGATTAATTGTATACAGTTCATATAAACGAATGTTCTGTACAATGCATATACTGTGAACATCAGATAATTAGGAGATACAATGGTCCACAGCGGGAGCGATCCAACGAGAGCGCTCCCACGAGAGCGATCCAACGTGAGCGATCCATTAACTTTGTTCCTGCGAGCGCGATAAAACGAGCGTCATACACCCGATGGATTACATTTCTGCAAGGCAACACAAGTATGCAAATTAAGATGTGGTACTAATAACACATTGTACAATTACACTCTCGATTTCATACATGTTCATCGATTCAGTGGTTGATTACATGATTGTCGATTGTGTCCGACATTACCACATCGACCATATTTTCTACCACGCTATGCTCTCCACCCGATGGGATCCGTTGTACACGTCTTCGACCAATCCTTACAACACGTTTTGGGGTTGTATCCGAACATCCACAAAACCAAGTGGCCGGCCATTCGGATATATGACCAAGTGGGAAAATTGGTTCTTCATACCGCGCTTGAGCGCTCCACAAAATAATTTTGGTTGCAAAGGGTTGATGGAGCAATGTTGCGCTCCCTAGCCGCCATGATAGCATGGGCACAAGGTATCTCATACAAATCCCACTCCTGCATGTACACCGGCGTGTTTGAAGATTGACGATACCCCTAAATGACCATCCTCACGTGATAATTGTAACAATCAATAGGGTCAACACGGTAGCGTCTACCTTTTTTCACACTCGGTGGCAAGTCGTTTCTCGCGCGTGGTCGAAAGCAAGGTTGTGCGCGTACACCAATAATTACGTCGTTCGTAAAACCATCCTTGTAGGTGTTCTCGCACAAAATCAAATAACGCAACAATTGGGAGCAACCGTGCCTCAACCATTAGTGAATTGAAACACTCAGCGCTGTTGGACGTCATGTTGTCATATCGTCTGTTTACCTGAAAACATGCTGTCCAACGCTCCGTACCTATGGCCTCTAGATATCGAGCTACTGCACCTCCATGCAATAGAACAAGTTGATCCCAATACCTTCTAAATTCAGACTGACGAACTGCCCGCGCTGCACTCTTAAATAATTCGACTGCGGCCTTATCCTTGAAATTATTCATGACGTTTAGCTCCAAATGATAAGTACACACTCCATGGAATGCATGTGAGAATACAGTCTTAACACTGTTGGCTATGCTTGCATTGCATCGGATACAACCACCAAAGTATTGGAATCACTCACAAAGTTTTTCAATTTCGTCATGAACCATGTCCATGACCGATCATTCTCACTGTCCACTATCGCATAGGCCAGTGGATAAATTTGATTGTTCCCATCCCTCTCCACTGCAACTAACATACAACGTTTATATTTCCCCTTCAGGTGTGAGCCATCAACAATGACAACATCCCGCATGCGTGAAAAACCTCGTATGCATGCCCCCAGTGCCATGAATGCATATTTAAAATTGTTTTTATCTTCAACCTCTATATCAAAAATAGTGCCCGAGTTGACAATTTTAAGGGCTTCGCCATATGCATGGAGCATGGCATACGACTCCTCTGGAGTACCTTTGGCTAATGCATGTGTCATCTCCCTAGCACGCCATGCTTTGTCATAACTAATGTTCACACCATATTGTTGTCTAACATCCTCGATGATGTGTTTCGGCTTGTAAATTCGACCAACTCCCTCAAACTTGCTTCTTATTAAATGACCTATGATTTCTGCACGTGCTTGCCTATGATCATGATTCAACAATTCAATTGAGCATGAGTGTTGGCCGACATACTTGTTTATTCTAAACAAGTTTGTTCCTTCCATCTGTACCGCACGTAACCTCCATGTGCAAGTGTTCTACAAACAACCAACTGTGTACAAATCCTTCGTAGATTTGTTAACTATAAATTCAAAATTATTATTCATTGCCAGCATGGACAACTGCTTCTTCAACTCTTTCTTATTTACAAACAATTGAGCAACCCCAACATCTTCATTACAAATATTAACAGATGAAGATTGTCCAGTCAGAGTTAAGGTTGAGGTTGGAATTGGATTTGGAGTTGGAGTTGAAGTTGAAGTTGGAGGTGGATTTATAGATGGAGTTGGATTTAGAGATGGAGTTGGATTGGATGTTGGATTTGGATTTGGATTTGGAGTGTGACAAAGAATTGGAGTATGAGTAGGAGTAGGAGTGGGAATGAGAGTGGGAGTTGGAGTTGGAGTTGGAGTTAGATTGGGTGAATGATTTGGATTTCCATTTGGAGTTGGAGTTGGAGTTAGTGTTGGATTTGGAGTGGGATTTGGAATCGACCATGCTTCACAACTATCCATCTAATGTTGTCCAAAAACATCGTGACCATGTTCTGACTCCCAAGGGTTCACATCATCGTTCACTAAGGACACTCCCATCTCGTTGGGTGACATATCCACCTCTACTCGTGGTATATTGAGTGTGTCAACATCTAATGATTGGTGAACCACATGGCTCGTATGGGGGACGACCTCATTTGGAAGTACATTACCATCATTTACATTTCTTCATCGATATAAATAGTTGCATCCACGGAGACATTTTCTGAAGTAGAAGAAACTCAAGGTCCCGGTCGGTCCTTATGTACATTGGAGGTGCTTCCTCGAACAACGGCATCTTCACCCTTATTATAATGTCCACCATCGTCTGGCTAGTTCCTGTAACATCATATATAAGGTTTTTCAACTCAAATAACCTAATGGTGTCGGACACAACAACACCGGTTAGGCAACCTCCAATGTAACAATTTTGAATTTCATCCCAACATCCACCATATCTTATGAATAGAGATTTCTTCTCCATCCTGCAATAAAATAAGTTGGAATAGACGGTAATTCAGTGTCAACGACATTAATAAACGACAAGAATGAACCTAGATATACTGGAAATTGGGTGTCACTATCGCCCTCGATAAACGCTCACGTCGTCTCGCTCACGTCGTCTCGCTCTTGCAGCACACTCACTCACTCGCTCACGCACGTTTACTATTTGTTACTACTTCTCGCTTCACGCTCTCGCTATCACGTTCAGTAACCCCATAATAACCTCTGCACGTAACTAACAATGTCACCACTCAATGCTTCAAACACTTCCATTTACTGTTTTTTACAATTAAATTTTTTGAAAAACAACGGTGTGATCCTATGGATGTTTTCATTCCGACTGAAACGTATAAGGAAATAAAGTATGCACCCATTAACATTTGTAACGTACCTATTACGAACGAGAGACTGCACCAATGTAGGGTTTTACGAGAAGACTTCGACGAAGAAGAATGAGAGAAGAGTATAGAACACGTATCTTAAGCTTAAGGGGAACAATAGTAGTAATTATCGAACACACAATGGAGTTTTGTACGTATTATATTATTTTACAATTTTATTATCATCATTCCTTTGTCAGAGTATTCGGCTAATAAATTGGCATGTCATTTCATACAGTGTTTTATCGTACAACGCGTATTTCTCAGCGTTTCTAAAGGTAACCGTGAGCGAACAACGTGGCGCATCGTATATGTATGCATGAGCGAGTCATCCATCCACGTAACGCGTGGCGTTCTGCGCGAGTAACCGTGGCGTGCCTCTACGAAACGGCGTGCGCGTTCGCCGAGAAGGCGTGCGCGTTCGCCGGGAAGCGCGTCGCGCGTTCTGCGAAGCTACCGCCGGCGTAATTTTGCGTATGTTGCCACGTCAGAATAGGTCAGTTTTCATTATTTCTGAGCGTCAGGTCATTCAACATTAATGATAATAAAAAGGGGTCTTCCGTACAAATATCCCAAAAGAAGGTGAGAAAGGTTTGGTATAGGAAAAGAGAAGAAGAGAGAGAAAGAGAAAAGGGAGGGAGATTGATGGTTGATTGAAAGGAGTAGTGCAATCATGACATCTTGGACTTTAGACTTTGGGTATTAACCATTGGATGGTAGGTTAGACTAATGGTTCTTTTTAAGTTAATAAATTTCAGTTTTTTAAAAGTTTAAACCGAAAAACTTTAAAAAATTATAAAAACCGAACCGAACCAGTCGATTCGGCTCGATTCATCAGTTTGGGTTGATTTTTGCACACCCCTACTAAAGCCTAATACAATGCTTCTTGGTGTGATACAACGGGGAAAGGAGGAACTGGATGACTAGTTCGTGACTCTCATGGGGTTCCCATCTGTGTAGGGATGCAGCAAAGGAAGCAGTGATGGAAGATCATATCCTTAGAAACGATTACTATCCTCGCAGGGGTAAAGGCGCTTCAAGGCATGGACATCAGGGACTCTCTTTCGATCATTGTTGAGTCTGACTCTCGAGAGGTCGTTACCGCTCTCCTTAATCCAGGTTCTGATATTTCTGAAACTAAATCTATTTTGGATGATAATGTGGCTATCGTATTGACTGTGCCCAAGATTTCTTTTTCTTTATGTCCTTGATCTTGTAATTTCGCCACTCATCTCCTCACGCAGGCGACAGTTTTGGAGCCGATTATTAGACCGTTTTCCTCTATTTCAGAGGAAAACCCTATTATTTAGTTTTTAGATTTTTTCAATTGAGTTAGGTGTATCATCTCTAATGGGGTTTTTCGCTCTAATTAATGCACTTTAGATTTAAAACAGGAAAAAAAAAGGTGTACAAACTCTCTTCAATACATCAATATTGACCAAATCAAAACGAAATTTTCTTTTCATACACAATTCCAAAAAAGCTATTATATTTTAAGTTTCCTGACTACCCTCCACTTTTTTTATTACTTCAATTATTTATCTGATTAATCAATCTGACATAAATTAATAAAAGATCTCGATGACTTGGTCGAAGTCTCAGTCTCTCCAGCTTCTCTAATAGTCTAAAATCACGTCACAATTCTCTTATACCAAAAGAATAAGAATAATAAAATAGTATATGATGGTGAAGTGATGTAACTTAAATTTACTCTAACTTGGGATATTGGGTTGATAAGTAATAAAAAACCTATCATGATTTTCTTTAGATTCTGTAATTCTTCTAATAGTAGAAATAATTACATTTAAGTAAGATTTTTAATAATTTATGGCATTGCTCTCTCATTAATGATTTATAAAAGTAATGAATAAGCTCAATACCCTTTATATTAATTATTGAAACTCAATCTCGTTATTAACAATATATACCCAACATGCCTTTTTTTTTAGTTCTAAATGCCAAACATGTTAAAACCCCAAATTATTAATCAAGTTGTTGGTGCCTTGTATAATTCTGAAAGAAAACATAGTTTATATATAGTTTTGCTCTACTAAAGTGAGCATAATTTAACAGTTACTTCAAATTCTTAATCTCATATTTATTGTATATATAGAGAGAATTTTGGTCTTTAAATTTTTATATTTTTATATTTAGATTTCAAATATTTAAGTCCCGCATTTGATAACTATTTGGTTTTTATTTTTTTTGAAATATTAAGTCTATAAATTCTACTAATTTATTGATTTTTATGTTTCTTATCTCTTTTTTACATACTAGTTTTTTTCTCACTTGCGTTGTATGTGGTTTTACTTTTTTATAAATTAACATTGTACAAACCAGAACTTAAACCTAGAACTTGAGGGGGGCTGATGACATATTTACCACTATGCCAGAAGGTTTTTTTTGTTATTTGTTCTGACTTTTTCTATACATATTATTAAAGCTAAAAAATTTGAGAGGGGGCTCGAGCCCCCTCTGGGTCCATGTAAATCTACCCCTGATTGTGTGTACATATTGTTTTATGGTAACCTAAGATTTTCATGAGAAATCTAGTTAAATTAAATAATATCTCGATATATTTTCAATTGAAATTTAAAGTACAATATTTATTTTATTTTACTTTTCTAATATAGTTTCCTAATATTATTGTATTTAGTCAATTTTCTAACTATAACTAATTATACGTTTCAAAATACATAAACAAATAAATGTCATTTCTCTAAACAAATTTTAATTTGACAATGTGATCCATATAATCTACCAAAAACACTTACAATTATGTTAATGGTATTTTTTAAAAGAAAAAAGTTTAGTTGGAATTGAATTAATATTTGATATTAAATATTTTATAAAAATCTTGATCTAATACAAATTAATTTTCTATATAGAAATATTAAAACAAAAAAAGTTCTATAAAATAACACATAAACGTTAATATAAATTAAATTAATTCACATAAACATAATATTAAATTGTGTGATGTGTACTATTACAACTATATTATTTTCAAAGTACAAAATGCCAATGTCTTATCAAATTTTAAGCATCAACTACATTTAAAATATGAAAAGAAAACATAATTTAACACAAAAATAAAATAGGTAAAATTTTAAATATGAAGCCCTTCCAAATATATACCAAAACGAAAATCTTATAAAATAATAAAAATGGTTGTGAAGGAGAAAATGTGGTACTTATCATAATCTTTTTTAAAATAGATTTACCTATGACAAATGTTGAAGATTGCTAAATAACATTGCTCCAAAGAAACCAATGATTAACTATAATCATGAAAAACTGTGAGGGAATAAAGTATAACAAAGAAGAGAAAAAAAAAGAATCTCAAATTCTTGTTGAAAATGGGAGGAAGAGAGCTTTTTATATGGTAGAGAATGAGGATGTTGCATAACTTTTGAGATCCTAAACCTTTTGATATTCTAGCATTCAACTTAATTAAATGATGATAAATAAATATAACATATTCTTATATTTTAAGTTAAGCAAGAGTTAATAGAGGTTAGAGAGAGAAAGAGAAAGAGGAAAACGTTGAACGGTGCGAGAAATCAAGAAAAAGATATTTTGGTAAAGTCAAGAAAAATGATATTTTGGTGAGAAAAGATATTATTAGAAAGAGAGAGGATGATATGTTTGATTTAAATATACAAATAATAATAATTAATTAAGTGGCATAATTGAAATTATGGAATTAACAATTGGACATAATAGTCTAAAAATGATTCTTCCCATTAGTCACATTTTAAGACAGTATGATATTTCAAAAACTAAGCTAACTTTTGAAAACTAAAAAAAAGTTTTTAAATTTTGACTAGAAACTCAAATGTTTTCTTGAGAAAGATGAAAACCATAATAAGAAGATGAAAATGATGGTAGAGAGATTGTGAGAAAACAAACATAATTTTTAAAAAGAGGATTTTCAATATTTATCTTCCAATTTTGATTGAAGGAAAGGATATAGTTTTTATTTTAAAGGAAAGTTTGATTATGAGGCATATGTAATGATTTAATAATTTATTGAAATGATTAGGTTTGAAGAAATTAAACTAGTTGCCACCAACTATGTCAATCAAATGATTTTGAATACAAATGTAATAATAGGAAGTTAGATATTTTTTTAGTGGAGCGTGAAGATAGTTGCAAGAATGAAGAAATGGACAGATTATTAAAGGTCAAATGATTTATTTGTGTTATAAATTCAACCAATATGATTTGATTATTTATGAGCAATAAAACAAAATTAAAGACAAAAGTCTCTTCTTCAGAATCTGCCCCACTATTTAACCTCAAAAAAAAAACAAAAAAAAAAAGAAATCACCCATCTTCTTATTCTCTCTCCTTTGGAACAAAAACCTAAAAAAAGGAAATTCAAGTAAGTTACTCAAGCTTTTCTATTTCTAGACTTTTTTTTTTTTTTGGTATTCTCATGCATTGATTTTTTTCCATCCTAAGATTATAAGGGCTTTTTTGATAGGTAATCTGAAAACAAAAATTTGAAAACAAGCGATTTAATAAAGAGAGTTGTATTTTATGTTTTCATATATGTGTTTGATAGTAGATTTAGAAATTTGATTCAATGTTAAACCATAATTTAAAATGTGTTCTATAATAAATTTATATATCATAAAATTAGTTGTAGTTACAAAATTAAATATTAAGTTGAATTATAAGACATTATTAAATAATTTATCTACATATTTTTTTTTATAAATTTTATATAATTATTATTTTATATTTTATAATATATTATATTATACCTATTTTAATTTAGCAAAAGTAAATTGAGTTTATAAACATAAAATACTATATTTATTAAGATTGTTATCTTTGTTTAATATAATTATGCATTTTAAAATTTCAAATTAAGAATCTAGATATAATGAAAATATAAAAATGTTGTTTTCAGGATTTCCATTATTTGGATCAAAGAATTCGAAAACTGTTTTCGAAAATACGTCTATTAAATCCGTATTCATTAAATTCAGTGGATCCGAAAACATAAAACAGAATTCGAATTGCCTACTAAGCCTGCCTTAATTCTTCCTTTGTTATCCACCTTTATTGCAAAAACAAATCTAAGTTGAAGTTGTGTTGTCAATATGAAATAAAATATCTCTCGTCAATGAGTACTTATTCGATTTTATAGTTTTAACATTAATATGGGGAAATTTTTAGTCCTGGGAAAATTTTCATACCTCCCCCATTGAATGACTAGCACTTAATTGTTGTTTAAATTAAATTTTTAATGTGAGCCCCACCAACTCTTTCATTTATTTTTTTCATATTCATTTTCATTTTCTCACTCAATTTGTCAGCCTTCT